>CM067331.1:136067500-137550000 GCA_034376525.1 Nicotiana benthamiana | reverse complement strand
AATTCAAGGTGAAGACCTTTAAAAGTTCGCAGTGCAGACCTTTAAAAGTTTGCAGTGAAGATCTTTGAAAGTTCGCGATGGATACCATTAAAATTTGCAGCAAAGACCCATAGAAGTCTGTGCAAAGATCCTTAAAGCTCGTGGTAGAAAACCTTAAAAGTCGGCAGCGGGGACCCTTTAAAATTTGCCACGAGCACCTTTAAAAGTTCAAGACGAGCATCTTTAAAAGTTCAAAACATGCGCTTTTTAAAAGTTCAGAACAAAAACCTTAAAAATCCGAGTGTTTTTAAAATTCGAGATGAACACCTTTAAAAATGCGGATGCCTCTAAAAGTTCGAGACGAACACCTTTAAAAGTTCGCCATGAAAGCCGTTAAAAATTCAGAGGCCTTTAAAAGTTCAAGACGAACACCTTTAAAAGTTCACAATGAAAACCTTTAAAAATTCGGATGCTTTTAAAAGTTCAAGATGAATACCTTTAAAAGTTCGCCATGAAAACTTTTAAAAATTCCGATGCCTTTAAAAGTTCGAGACGAACACCTTTAAAAGTACACAACGAGTACCGTTAAAAATTCGGATGCCTTTAAAAGTTCAAGACAAACACCTTTAACAGTTCTCTATGAAAACCTTTAAAAATTCGGAGGCCTTTAAAAGTTCGGGACGAACAACTTTAAAAGTTTGGAGCAAAAACGGTTGAAAGAAATCCGACATAGACATCCCTTTTTTAAGGCAGAGGGCATACTTGGAGACTAACAAACTTGAAAGTTTGGTGAACATGAAGGCACAAAGAATCCCTGGACTTCAATGCAAATACTTTACATCCTCTTGAAATTAGCCCATTGAAGATATCACTTTACCATGGAGGGTTGCCCTTTTTAAATCGAATGAGATCAAAGTTCAACAGAAGGATGGCATTTTAGCTTGATCTTACATTCCTTCATACTTCATTCAAACAATAATTGGAGTAATATGTATCTTTTAAACTTATACAACTGGACTTAGAATGAAATTCCAAGCTGCCTATATACCTCGGTGAAGAGGATCAAGTTATACCGTAGTTCAAACTGGGTGGTTTTTTTTAATGTCCTAACTTTTTCCTAGGCCGCCTCTTTCGAAGTTTTCAACCTAGCGGACTCTTTTCTTAATCTTTTTTTATGTCATAATTTTTTCTTAGGCCGCTCTTTCAAGATTTTCAACCTAGCGGACTCTTTTTTGAGTCGTACAAAGTTTATACTCATGTGGACCAGAAGTGTAGCAACATGCAATTTAAGCTCGTGCTTCAAGGAGCGTGTTTCGCATCTTCATCTTCTTGAGGGTCCCCATCATTGAAGGATATGTGATAACATGGTGAAACATTCTCCAATTCTGCATCACCCTCCATTGAAAATGGAACACCATTCTCTCCTTGTACATTAACATGATACGAACAACCCACACCTTCTTTATCTTGGTCACGCTCCTTAGTGTAGACCACAGTATATGGCTTTACCTTTAGTACTTCTTTACATGAAAACGCAATTTTTATTTGTCGCCTCATTCTAGAAGGAACCAAACTTTGGAAATCCTTAGAGATCTTCTGGATTTTAGGCGAAGCGGGTGTTCTTATGCTTTGAAAATTTCTCTGGAACTTACTCTCCTTCTTTAATGGACCCAATCTCTCAAATACAAAAGTTCCCAAGCTGATTTTCCAAGTCGATCAAAGACAGAGCACCTGTTAGAAGTGGCAGATTCATCTTCTAAAGTGATATAATTGCTACTCACTTTTCTTATTGAGATACACATCGGTGATGGTTGCTTGTATCCTAGACCGGCATGTGGTTGCCTCATTGCAGCTTCTGATGGGAGCTTCCCTAACTTTATTGGCTCATTGGTATTGTATCCAGCTTTTGCAAATAGCTTGTAAGCGTTAGGATCAAAACCTTCGTCTGTTCGCTTTGTGGGGAGTGCCATATTCTGCAAACAATTTTGGGGTACAAACCCAGCAAGCGGCTTTGAGGACAACTTTATTGCCTTAATTTGTTTTACCGGAAGAGTTAACTCGTTTAGCGTCTTGGTTTGGAGATTAGATGATGCGTCCTTGTCTTTCTTCCTTTTAGGGGCATATTGGATCACGACTTACTTTCTGGCCATAAGATGCAATACCCCCTTTATGAGATTTATTCACGTCATCATGTTCCTCCTCAGCAACAACTTTGACTTCACGAGTAGTCACCTCTGTCATTTTAGTTGTGGGATCGTCATTCTTGCTTTTGATGCCATAATCAACTTTTATCTCCTTCACAATGCGATTTTTTCAAGTAGAACTTTGCGTCGGCAAAGTGTGACTCTACCTTGGTGAATGGCTCATCATCAACAACTATCTTCTTTGACTTTACCCTCATAGTATTTCAAACATTGATGGTAGGTAGATGGGACCACTTTGTTCTCATGTATCCAAGGCCTTCCAAGAAAGACGTTGTATGAAGTCTTTACATCGATCACATGAGCCATGTACTTGATTGCATATATTCAATGTGATTTCCAGCCTGATCGCGCCTATGGATCTTTGGCCCCTTGGTTGAATCCTTGGATCATCACATGACTTTCTGAGAGTTCACTCATGGGGGTACCAAGTTCTTTCACAGTGCCTATTGGCAAAATGTTCACTAAGGATCCCCAATCAACCAAAATTCGATTTATCCTTTCATCGCGCATATAGCCAACTGGGTATAATGGGCGATTCTGAATAGCATCACCCAGTAGAAGATCATCGTTTGTGAATGTAACCTTTTCCTAGCATGCATTAGCTTCTCGAGGAATAGACTCGATGAGCTTTTCTGAAGATGGTGCCAATGGTTGGTCATCACTCTTTTCTTCCCCTTTATCAGCATTGCAACAAGAGGCTTCAATACCATCACGTGAAATCTTCATACGGAACCAACATGGCAATAAATCCTCCAAGGTCACTGGATGTCGTGGCTTTTGCGGGTGGTGCACCTCCACTTTTGCTTTCTTTACGTGCTTAACTAGGTTCCATCTCCTCGGTCTTTTCATTATTATTTTCCTTGCTGGTTGTTTAATTGATTCTTTTCGTGGGCTCCTTTAGTGGCCCCTAGGACGAGTCACCAATGTCCAACCTTCATCATCCTCAGGTTGATTGACTTTAGCTTTGTCATTCTCCAGTAATTCTTCATCTTTACTTTCTTTAATATCGCATAATTCATCTGGACTAAATGAGCCAAATGTGATAGAGACTTGGTTTGTTCTTGCTTTCTCATCTTCAAGCATGATTTTCTTTTTGCGAGCCAAGTCCATGACTTTGTCCATTAAGACAAAGCACTTCTCTAGCGGGAGGAATACAAGTCGGTGATATTTGTAGTAATTTGGGTCATTTGTTTTCCCAACTTCATTTGGCCGCTTTATCTCCGGAAGCTCAATGAGATTTAACTCGAGGAGTTCTTCAAAATGGTTGGCACATGAGAATCTAAGAGTAGGTACTCTTTCTCCTATATTTCTTTTAGAGTCAATATTCCACTTGGCTTATCTTGAAAAGAAGTGGATTTCATACTCTGCTTCTTGCTCACCTTCGTTGTGAACTTCAAAGGTGACGTGTTGACATTCATAGCTTCTTTGCTTTCAGACTTGGGTACGAACTTGACCCACTTCCTGACTTCTTTCTTGTCATTCCCTTTGCGAGGTTCGTAGATGGGCAGCCTTTCATTTCCAGCGGAGGCCATGCTCAATTCCATGTCATGGGCACGAGTTGCAAGTTCTTCAAAGGTGTCAGGCTTGATACCTTGCAAGATGTAGCGCAATCCCCAATGCATGCCTTGAATTCACATCTCTATGCCTGAAGCTTCACTAAGCCTCTCTTTGCAGTTGAGGCTTGATTCCTCCATTGATTGATAAAGTCGATAACTGGTTCGTCCTTTCACTGATGAGTATTTATAAGTTTTATCATACTCACAGTGCGTCTCGTTCTACAAAAGCGATTGAGGAATTCTTGCTCTGGTTGATCCAGCTATCAACAGATCCAGCCTCAAGGTCCGTGTACCAATCAAAAGCATTTCCTTTTAATGAGCGAACAAACTACTTGACGAGGTAATCTCCATAAGTCCCAACACTGTTGCATGTCTCAACAAAGTGCGCCACATGATGCTTTGGGTTGCCTTTTCCATCAAGCTGCTAAAATTTTGGAGGTTGATAGCCAGCATGCATCTTCAACATATTGATCCTTGAAGTGTATGGATTTCTGTAGGTGAAGGAGGACTTGGAAGCAACTTCATGTTTGTTTTTTTATATCCCTTCAATGAAATCCTTTAGTTGATTGATTGGAATCATCCCTTCTCAAGAGACTGGAATTTCCTTAGTGGATGCAACTTGTGGGGGTGGATCAATTTCTTGGACTTCTTGGAGTTTGCCAGGTGCATGAGTGGATTCTTCTTCCATCAAGATTCCCACCCTATCTGTTAGGTTGTCAATTCTAACCTCTTGGTTTGCATGCATTTGGTCAAGCCAACGATTTCTTCTGTCAAGTTTGCTAATTGCTCTTCCATAGATAAAGTATTTGACACCATGGCTTGCATGATTGTTGTGGATGATGGACAGTAGCATATATTTTTACCCAGATTGATCCTTGATTAGTTCACACTATGCGGTGTAAGTGGGAAGGATCCATCACTTGAAGCATCATCATCTTCCTTCACAGTAGAGTACTTGGATCCGGAGAGGGCAAGGAGAGCAAGAGTTTTCTTGATCTTTTCAGCAACATCGCTTCCTCCTTCAGATGTGTTTATGGAAGATCTTTCTCCTTTTGAGGATGAAGATGCAAAAACTGGGGTTGATGCGGACGACACTTGAAGAACTTGTTGTCTTAAAGAGCTTGCTTTCCTCCTCGTAACTGGCCAGATGCTTCCAAAGGTAACATCGAGTATGATCTCCACATCATCATAGAACCTGGAGTTAGCAGCCTTGGTGGAAGTTGAACCGGAGTTGATTTTCCTTGAAGCCATTTCAATGTTCTTGTACTTTGGTGATTGAAAAGTTGAGATGAGAGGTTTTGTCCCACTAGGTATGCTAGAATTGTAGACAATTAATCAATGAGAAAATAAAATCAAGACTGAGAATATTGCAAGAATCATAGTATTTTATTTCAAATATTTGAGTGTTACAATCTCTATAAATCCTCTGATTCTTCTTTCCAGTAGCAAATAAATTCAAGGGCCTTCGAGCTTGATCTTGAATATGTATTTGTTTCCTTGAACGATGATCTTGTTCTTGAGTTTGAGCTTGATTGCTTGAACTTGACCTTGATTTGTTCTTCATTCTTGAACTTGATTTCTTATTCGTTCTTGAGCTTGAACTTGATTTCTTGAACTTGAATTTGAAGCTTGAAACTTGTGGAGGAATTTGCAGCGCTTGATCCACGAGCTCTTTCTTGCTTCTTGTTATAGTTTTTGGTGCTTTTTCTGAGCTATGACGACCCCTATTTATAGTTGCGGAAGGGAGGAATTGCGATAAGAACAAACTCTTTCCGCCCAATCAAATTAACGTATGACATGGCCGTATTTGATTGGCCAGAACATGTCACTTGCACACATGGCGTGATTTCATTAGCTTTTTAGTGTGACTGGGCATGCCTTGTCATTTTGACACATGGGATGATCCTATTGGCTCTGCCATTTGACTTGGCCTGCCACGTCATTTGACACGCGCTAAACTGGGTCTCTAGGAAGATGTTACCTTGGACTTAATGAAGTAGGCTCATCACTTTAGCCCAATTAAATGGACTAACCCAATCGATTATGACTTATGTATTTAATACATATATATTGGACTTATAATTAGTCCAACTATATTATCCCAATAATAAATTTATTTTAACTAATATATCTTTAATTTTAAAACATATTCCAAATAATTTTATGGATATAAACTCAATACATTCTAGATGCCTACACCCATATTTGAAAAAACGTATAGTAATTAAATTCTAATCACAAATTATGGATGGCATTGGACTCTCAGTTTAGAGAACTTCGATCTCCTTGTCTCAATCAATAATGGACATTATTGTCCTCTTACTAATTTTAATTGTGTTGTTCCGTATAACAAATATAAATAAACTTTTAATCATTCATTTTTTTTGTTTTTCTCAAACTAAATTGTAACAATCTGATCAGTCGTTTTGAGCTTTTGCACTTTGATCGCCAGTTCTCGAGAATGACATGCCCCGTGTGATGTATTATGACTTATGTAAATCGTTGGTTTTGGTTTTCAGGGTAATCAAAATAAAATTGGAAGAAAATAGTTTTCAGTTGAACATGAAAACTTAAAGGTTTGACCAAGATTTGACTTGTTTGCATATGAGCTCAAATATGAGTTTTTATGATTTGGTTAGCTCCGTTAGGTGATTTGAGACTTAGGAACGTGATCGGAATGCATTTTGGAAGCCGTGGAAGGTTTAGGCTTGAATTGGCGAAACTGAGATTTCGACGTTTTTCGGTTGGTAAGTGAAATTTTGATATAGAGTTCCGAATGAAATTTGGGAAGTTGCAGAAGTTCCGTTGTGTCACTTAGGACATGTGTGCATAATTTTAGGTCATTTTGACGTGGTTTGGTTGGGTATTTGATCAAAAACGTAATCTAGAAGGTTTTTGAATTCTTAGGCTTGAATCGCAAATTTGATATTGTTTTGAGTGTTTCGAAGGTTGGAACAAGTTCGAATGATGATATGGGATATGTTAACATGCTTGGTTGAGGTCCCGAGGTCCTCATGTCAGTTTCGGGTGGTCAATCGGACAATTTCATTATGTTGGGAATGTGCAGAAAATTAGCTGAGATGTTGCATATGTTTTGTTCATCGCGTTCGCAGTCAGGGACCCGCGTTTGCGAAAGAAGTTATTCTATGGATGGAGTTTGGCCTTCGCGTTCGCGAGGCAGGCTCCACGTTTGCCAAGGGCTGTGTGTTTGGTCATCACATTCACGTGCAGTAGATCGCATTCGCGTAAGAAGTGCTGAGCTTCAGGGTGTTTATTCATGGCGTTCGCGAGAGAGGTTACGCAATTGCGAAGGTTAGTATGCGGAAGCTTCGCGTTTGCGAGTAGAAAGACGCGATCGTGAAGAAGGAATTGTAGGTCAACGGATTTTCGTGCTTCGCGAACACGAGGCTTTGACCGCATTTGCGAAGAAGGTGGTTTTACCTGGGCAGAATGTTAAAAAGATGGGTATCGCGATTTTTGGTCTATTTTCTCCGTTGTTGAGCAAAGTTTGGAGCTTTTGAGAAGGATTTGAAGGGGGAATCGAAGGGAAATACCTGGAGGTAAGATTTTTGAACTCAATGCTGGATTATTATGTGAATTTCACCTGAAAATCATGAAAACTAAGCCTTAAATTGAAGAACCAGGGCGTGAGAAATTGGACTTTTGATTTGGGATTTAAAGGACCATTTCGGGTCGGATTTGAGAACTTTTGATATGTATGAACTCGTGGGAAGACGAGGAATCTAATGATGTGAGAATTTGTGAGTTTTGAGAAGTGGGCCTGGGAATCAAGTTTTGGTAATTCGGGATTAGTGCCCATTATCGGTTGTTTTCACTTGGGCTTTGTCCCCTTAGTATATTATGATGTATTCATTCTAATTTTGGATAGATTCCACGTGTGTGGAGGACAATTTGAGGGGCAAAGGTATCGCGAGCTAGAGATTTAGCCTGTTCGAGGTATGTATTGATTGTAAATACTGTCTTGAGGGTTTGAAATTCCGGAATACACATCGTTGTGCTATGTTGAGGTTACTTACATGCTAGTTGATGAGCGCGGGGTAGAGCACCACTGGGAAATGTTACTTAGTTCATCCCGAATGATTATTTTAATGCATATTTGATAGTTAATTGCTTGATATTATTATATTTTGGGCTGTATGCCATGTTTGGGCTTCGTGCCCACTTGTTGAGACCCTTAGGGGAACTTTTACTGTTTCACCTCACTCTATTTGTTTCGAAAGCATATCCTCATACATGTATTACCTGTTTATTATTTAAATCTTCTTTTATCACCATATTTCTTAAAAATGTGAAAGTTGTTTGGCCTGAGTTCCTTGTTTTACTGATGGTCCGAGATATCGTGAGTTGATGATTGAGATAGACCGAGGGTCTGATTGTGAGGTTGATGACTGAGAGAGGCCGAGGGCCTATCCATGATGATTTAATATCTATGGATCGGGCTACACGCCACAACAATATATATATGGATCGGGCTACACACCACAACGATACATATACGTATCGAGCTGCACGCCACATCGATATGTTGGATCGGGCTGGTCACCGTAGCGATATAGCGCTTGGCCTATAGGAGCCCCTTTGGAGTCTGCACACCCCAGTGAGCACAATGGACTATATATATGGATCGAGTTTCACGCCGCAGGGATATATGGATCAGGCTGCACACCGCAACAATTACTATATGGTACCTATTGAGTGTGAGTGCTGAGCGTGAGCGCTGATTGGTAAGAGTTGACTTACGAGCGACTGAGAGGCTTTCCTGAGGGCGATAGATATATACATGCATATGGGTGATGCTTTGCCTAGGGGGCATGTTTGTGAACTTATTGATTTTTGCTCCATTTTAAATTGAGTTGCTATTGAATATGTTGATTTAATGACTTCTTTCACTTATCTTTATATTGAGCCTTTGTTAAAAATGTTGAACAAATATTTTTAAATTATTTTCATTTAAGCTGGGGTTTATGAGATGCTCAGTAATTTAATAACTGATTTGGCGTTTGGTTATTTCCACTGAGATTTCAAGTTATGGGGTTTTCATGATTATTGTTTTGCCCAGGTGCTATTTTACGAACTATGTTTTGCCTGAATGGCCGATTATAACTTTCATCCCTTTTATTACTAAAGGTATTGAACCCATACAAAAATTTCTAGAAGGTATTTTAAATGATTTTAACCAAACTGGATTTTGAAAGGAGATGATTGACTCGTATTCTGATTTTAAAGCTTGTTGTGCTTATTGAGTTAAAAAAAACGTGGGTTCGTTATTTCCTACTACTCAGTCTTTATTTACGCTTATTACTTACTCCGTTGGAGTACTCACATTACTCCCTTTACCTCGTGTGCAGATTCTGGTATTTCAGAACCCGGTAGCTGGTGTTGGTTGCTCAGACACAGAGTCATCAGAGTTAGCAAGATGGCTGCATGGCGTTCGCAACACTTCTTCCTTCCGCTCATTTTTATTTCTGTACTTAGTACATTTTGATGGTTTTTCGTGTATTCAGACCTTTGTATATGCTCATGGCTAGTGATATCTCGATGTTGGACTGGTATATTAATTCCGCACTGTTCCTTAGACTTATATTATGAAATATTGTTTAATTAAAGGCTTAAAAATTACTCTTATTGATTAAAAGGTTAATGTGAATGTTGTTTCGGCTGGCCTTGTCATCACGAGAGGCGCTATCACGACTAGGACGGTTTGGGGTCGTGACAAGTTGGTATTAGAGCCTAGGTTACATAGGTCTCACGAGTCATGAGCAGGTTTAATAGAGTCTTGTGGATCGATATAGAGACATCTGTATTTATCCTCGAGAGACTGCAGAACCTTTTGGAAAACTTCACATTCTTGAATTCCTATCGCCCGTCCTTTGATTCAGCTAGAAATGTAACTCTTTGAATTCCTTCCACGCATTCGTATGTGCGCATGGGTGCTTAGTATCGAATGTGCATCGATGGCTTGTGATTCTCCAATCGAGGGGTGAGATGTGATCTCAGTGAGTTGATGTTGGGCCAGTCTGGAGGACTTGAGGCCGAAGTTTTGCCTATTGCTTGAGCACCGAGGTGCTGATTGTGTGAGCAAGTGTCTTTGAACTTATATGTTCGGTATTGTCCCTATTAGTGGGAGTGACGACTACTTGGCTATGTGATGAGTATGTTGTGACTGCGAGATGTATCCATATGGTTTGGAAGCGACAAGAAAGGTTTGCTGGATGATAGTAGAACTGTTAGGTGCTTAAATGCCATCTTGATTTGAGGTAGAGCCCCAAGTTATGGGAGTGTGAAGAATCTTTTCGTGTTTCCTAGTTGGGAGTGAAGTAAATTTTCATGTTGCGGTATGGGTTTAGACCCAAAACGGCTAAGTGACTACGTAATGTTTGGGACATTGGAAGTTATACAAGAAAGATAGTTGGAGACAAAGCAAGTGGGTTATCTCCTGCGAAGTGTTCAGAGGTTGGGTGATCCTATTGTTTTCTATTAGAAGACCTCATTTACAAGTGAAGTATATGCGTTGAAATTTAAATTTGGGTCGCGTAAGAGAGTGGGCTTAACTGTTGCAAGAGCGTTGCGAGATTTGCAGAAGAGTTAAGATTCTAGATGATTTGTGTTTCCACAAGCTTATAAAGGATTTGAGTTTAATCTCACTATGGTATTATGACATCAATAGAGTATTAGTGTTATGATTTAGTAACTGTATTTTGATCTATGGCTTCGATCCAAGTGGGGGACTCTATTGTTGATTAGTTGATTGCACAGTTAGGTGGTATGTCGGTTCTAGTTTGAGGCATTTGGGCGAATCAGTTATGGCCCGTGGAGATTAAGATCGAGGATGGCTCGAGTAAAGGAACATTTTTTAACGAAGGTCATGAGATGCTCGGTGCGTAGAACATGAAGTTTCTTAGTTGTAATGAGATGATGTCACCTCCCGCAATACCAGAGTTCTAATGGAGCACAGGTTGTTCGGTTCTTTTGATCAAGCTAATTGCGGTTTGAGTAGAGTGGATGACTTGAGAGAATGATTCTAATATGTTCAAGATTCTACATATAACAATTGGGTATTTTAAAGTTGCATAAGTGGTTAGAAATTGAGTTTTCATTAGAAGATGTCAAGGCTTTTGGTATTTTCTATAAATTGTGGGATTCTATTTATCAATATCAGGAATGTAAAGGTAAAGGATTTAGATTCATAGAAAGTCTCTTCAGAGTAAAGTATATTGAAGGTGGTTCTTTTAGGGGTATTTAAGAGAGTATTCAGCGGCTTTTGAATCTTAGATGGTGTGGTTTTGTGCTTGGGTCGCCTGTGGTAAGTCTAGGTTAAGAAAATGTGATATTACATCAAGAAGGAGTATCAAGTTAAAGGTAAGTCAAAAGGGAACTCGAATAGATGGGATAGTTTGTTAGTGGCTTGGATCGGTATGGTGAAGATATGGTTAGTTCTTTATATGCCTATGGGGTAATGAGTTATATAGGTGTTTAGTGACAATGCTCTTGGGTTTTAGTGGTCTGCATAGCTTGGTTGAGTTAGAAGGATTCAGTCCCGACAGTTTAGTTTGTGCAAATGAAATTCGGAGAGTTCTTGATGGCTTTCTGCCACAGTTAGAGATGTATATTTTCTCTGAGCATATGGAGCATGTGATGTATATTGTTATTCTTCTAGATGGGATCAATGGGAAGTTCTTGGTTAGTTGAGTACATAGTTTCTTGGTAGCACCGAAGAATCCTAGAATATCTCTCGTGGAATGATTGAGTACTAGAGGTGAGTTATATATATGAGTGGAAAAGTTAAGATCAGATATGCTAATTCATGTGTTTTATAGACTTGGAGACTGGAAATTCTCATATACTTGTTAGTTTGTGGTTGTGGATGGCAAAAATGTGGGTAAGTGGTCAGATGATAGAATATGGTATGATTTAGTCATTGTGAACCTTCGAAGGATTATTTTTGTTGAGTCTAACTAGAGTTGATGTATGGTCCATATAGACATGTGTCCCGCATCGAGACGATTTTGTTGACTTCGAGTTGTTGTTGACGAAGGATGTGTTAATTTGGTTGTTTTGGAGCTATTAGCAATCATGGGGATCTATGAGTTACCTTTCTGTATTGCGGGACGTGATGATATGTTGGTTATAGGCACCTATGGTGCGGTTCTATTGGAGTTTCATAGTGAAAGTCGAGCAGGAAGAGTAATTGGGAGTTGCTCGGTGAATGTCATATCGGTTATGTCCTATCGGGTTTGCATGGTGTATGTTGTTTGTTTCACTTTGGATGTAATGATTTGCTTTGGTTCCAAACGTTAATTGAGCATGGTTATCGATTTCGAGCATAGTGACTGGAGGTGTTTCATGTGGAGTAGTGTTTGGATAGGATCGCGCGTTGCGACGAAGCTATGTGGATATATGACCTTGCAGGTTAGGTTCGTGTGTTTTATTTCTATAATGTGAGATGGGTGATTAACCGTGTGTTGTGATTGTGCCGGTAAGCTTGCAGTACCGGTCTTTCATTTGAGTTAGTTTCATGATATGAGTATGTTCTGATTATTGCTTATTGGTGCACGGACTATGCAAGTTGCGGCTTTAGTCTGTATTGATGTGACATGTCACTAAAGTATGATGCTGGATTAGATGAGCTCGTTGGGATCTTTTAGGAATATGAACGTATTCGATTTTAGCATGTTTGAAGGAGAATATTGAGGTTTGGCTCGAAACTTTGCTAGGGTCTTTGCCAAAGGAGAAGTGGCTTCATGAATGGTTGATTTGAGAGATGGTCTTACTATGTAGTTTATTTATCATTGGCAGTATATGGAAGTGTTGGAATGAGACTTTAGTTGTTAAGAGATTTTCTATCGGTATTCGGTTGTTCTGTGCAACTGCTGTGATTAGAAGTTTCGGGTGGTCAATCGGACCATTTCATGTTGTTGGGAATTTGCATAAAATCATCTGAAGTGTTGCAGATGTTTTGTTCATTGCATCCGCGGTCTGGGACCTGCATTCGTGAAGGGTGTTCTTCTGAGGCTGGAATTTAGCCTTCGCATTCGTGAGGCAGGCTCCGCGTTCGTGAAGGGCTGTGTGTTTGGTCATCGCGTTCTCGTGCAGTAGACCGCGTTCGCGTAAGAAGACCTGAGCTTTAGGGTGTTTATTCATGGCGTTCACAAGAGAGGTTACACAATCGTGAAGGTTAGTCTGTGGAAGCATTGCGTTCGCGAGTGGCAAGACGCGATCGTGAAGAAGGAATTGTTGGTCAGCGGATTTTCATGCTTCGCGAACGTGAGGCTTTGACCCCATTCACGAAGAAGGTGGTTTTACCTGGGCAGAATGTTAAAAAGATGGGTTTCACGATTTTTGGTTTATTTTCTCCATTGTTGAGCAATTTTTGGAGCTTTTGAGAAGGATTTGAAGGGAGAATCGAAGGGAAACACCTGGAGGTAAGTTTTTTGAACTCAATACTCGATTATTATGTGAATTTCACTTTGAAAATCATGAAAACTAAGCATAAAATTGAAGAACTTGGGATTGAGAAATTTGACTTTTGATTTGGGATTTGAAGGACCATTTGGGGTCAGATTTGAGAACTTTTGATATGTATGAACTCGTGGGGAGAGGAGGAATCTAATGATGTGAGAATTTCTGACTTTCGAGAAGTAGGCTCGGGGCTCGGGTTTTAATAATTTTGGGATTTTTGCCCGTTATTGATTGTTTTTGCTTGGGCTTTGTTCCCGTAGCATATTGTGATGTAATCGTCCTGATTTTGGATAGATTCGTCCCACGTGGAGGCCGATTTGAGGGGCAAAGACATCACAAGCTAGAGATTTAGTTAGTTCGAGGTAAGTAATGTTTGTAAATACTGTCCTGAGGGTTTGAAACCCTAGATTACACATCGTTGTGCTATGTTGAGGTGACTTACACGCTAGATGATAAGCGTGGGTAGAGCATCACTGGGGACTATGACTTAGTCCATCCCGAATGATTATTTTAATGCATATTTGATAGTTAATTATTTGATATTATTATATTTTGGGTTGTATGTCATGTTTGGGGCCTCGTGCCGACTTGTTGAGACCTTTAGGGGAACTTTAACTATTTCTCTTCACTCTATTTGTTTCGAAAGTATATCCTCAGTCATGTCTTACCTGTTTATTTTTTTAAATCCGGTTTTATCACCATATCTCTTAAAAATGTGAAAGCTGTTTGGGCTGAGTTCCCTATTTTACTGATGGTCCGAGAGATCGTGAGTTGATGACTGAGAAAGTCCGAGGGTCTGATTGTGAGATTGATGAATGAGATAGACTGAGAGTCTGACGGTAAGGTACTGACTGACAGAGATCAAGGGCCTTGATGTGAGGATTTTATATCTATGGATCGGGCTGCACGCCGCAGCAATACTTCTATGGATCCGACTGCACGCCGCAACGATATGTTGGATCGGGCTGCTCGTCACAGTTATATTGCACTTGGGCTGTAGGATCCCCTTCGGAGTCTGCACACCCCCAGTGAGCGTAGTCGACTATATATATAGATCGAGATGCACGCTGCAGCGCTTACTATATTGTACCCATTGAGTGTGAGTGCTGAGCGCGAGCGCTGATTGATAAGAGTTGTGTCATGAGCGATTGAGAGGCTTGCCCGGAGGGCGATAGATATATACATGCATATGAGTGATGTTTTACCTGAGGGGTCTGTTTGTGAACTTAGTAATTTTTCTCCTTTTTAAATTGAGTTTCTATTGAATATGTTGATTTAGTGACTGCTTTCACTCATCTTTGTATTGAGCCTCTTTCGAAAATGTTGAACAAATGTTTTAAAACCATTGTCATTTAAGTTGGGGTTTATTATAAGCTAAGTAATTTAATCACTTATTTGGCATTTGGTTATTTCCACTGAGATTTCAAGTTATGGGGTTTTAATGATTATTGTTTTTCCCAGGAGTTGTTTTACGAACTATGTTTTGCCCGAGGGGCCGATTATAACTTTCATCTCTTTTATTACAAAAGGTATTGAACCCCTATGAAAATTACTGGAAGGTATTTTAAATGATTTTAATCAAAACCTGGATTTTAAAAGGAGATGATTGACTCGTATTCTGATTTGAAAGCATGTTGCGCTTATTGAGTTAACATAAACGTGGGGTCATTTTTTCCTACAGCTCAATCTTTATTTACTCTTATTACTTACTGGGTCGGAGTACTTACATTACTCCTTGCACCTCGTGTGCAGATTCAGGTATTTCAGAACCCGATAGCGGGTGTTGGTTGCTCAGACACGGAGTCATCAGAGTTAGCAATGTGATTGCGCGGTGTTCGCAACACTGCTTCCTTCCGCTCATTTTTGTTTCTGTACTTAGTACATTTTGACTATTTTTGTTATATTCAGACCTTGGTAGATGCTCATAGTTAGTGACACACCGATGTCGGACTGGTATATTAATTCCGCACAGTTCCTTCAAATTTATATTATGAAATGTTGTTTAATTAAAAGTTTAAAAATAACTTTTAATGATAAAAAGGTTAATGTGAATATTGTGTTTGCTGACGCTGTCATCACAGGATGTTCCATCATTTGAGATCGTGACATAAATGTAAGACAGAATCAAGTTTGCACGGTTCCTAGTGGTCCTAAATCACCTCAAAATGAATTTATTCACACGACTCATTTAGTCATTTTAATGCAAAAAAGTTTTCAGAACAAATCTAATATCATGACATTACAATGTATTTAGGCGGTCGAATTAGGAAGTGTTGAGTTTAAGTAAAACCACCATGTTACGTCATTAATACTATGTTAACGACTATAAATGAAATAACCATTTACAAATTACAAGCCACGCTACGAATACAAATGAATTCAACTCAAAATTAGATCCGGTTGACCTTCACTTATAACATTTTCCACATTAGAACTTTAATAAAATCTATTCGAAGAAAAAAGAAATGCTATTAAGAAAATAACAGAGAGCGCACGTTAAGAAGCTCTCGGCGCATGTTACAATGGAACAGTGCGCCTAAAAAGCGCACGTTAGCACGACGCTTCCTCCATTGAAATGGCGCGTCGCCGGCGACAACCCCCTCCTTCTCCACCTCAGATCGTCACTCCAGCTCCAGGAGTAATGAAGGAGCTTGAACCTTTGACGTTTGGAAACTTTTTGCCAGAGAAATTCCAATCCAAATTACCTTTGCATGCAGAGAAAATTGCGAGTTCTGAGACTCAATTGAAGGTGATTGATGCAGATCGAGATAGTCAAGCTGTGAGGAAGCTTCAATTTTCAGACATTGCAGTTGCTGAGCAACCACCTCCTAATATGGCTGAGATTGTTAGAGGTAAACATAATATGGGGAAGGTTTTAACATTTGTTCCTCCTACTGATAAGGATGGAAAGAAGATTGTTAAAATCAATATGGATGAATTGAAACCACAAACTGAGTATTGGAGTAATTCTCTCATTGGTTATATCATTGGTGATAATCCTAATGAGAAAGCCATGGAGAATTTTGTGTTGCATGTGTGAAATTTTGTGTCTAAGCCGCAAATTCTAATGCATAGAGATGGCTATTGTGTGTTTAGGTTTAAATCTGCTGAGGATATGAACCAAGTGCTTCAATTTGGTCCTTATTCATATAGGAACAAGCCGATGATTCTGAAACCTTGGGATGTTGATTTTTCTATGCAAAATGGCATCCTCAGCACAATTCCTATTTGGGTGAGATTTCCTGGATTACCTTTGGGATATTGGTCCCCTGAAATACTCAGTAAATTAGCTAGTACTATTGGTAAACCCCTGTATACTGATAAAGTTACAGCTCATTTTGAGAAGATATCATTTGCAAGGGTACTGGTGGAAGTTGATGCAGCATTTCCTTTACCTGAGAAAATTGAAATTGAGACTCCATTTGGTTTGAAAATCCAAGACATTGAGTATGATTGGAAACCAGAATTTTGTAACCATTGCTTGAAGTTTGGGCATAATTCAATGGACTGTTGGTATAACAGTCATACTGATGGAAAACAAGAGCAGGAAGTTCAAGCAAATCTGGCTAGAAATAAGGTGAGGAACAAACAGCCAAGGCAGAAATGGATCCCAAAAGGAAACATTGAAATAACCACCTCTTTGGCTAAAGATGATGTCAATGCAACAGTAGTTCCTACTCATCCAATGCATCCAGTATCATTGGTTAGTGAAGGAAATGCTGCCACTAATACTACTGTAAGTGCTGATCAAAATATGGATAACTCTCAAAGAATTCCCATTGGTACTGATATGGCTGCTAGTATTGGAGCTATGGATGAGCTTGGGAGGTTGGAGCTTGTGGATAGTGATGGCACAATGCAGGAGAAATTAGAAGAGATGATTAATAATGGAATTCTGGATGAGGGTAGGAGAGGCCAATTGCAGGATCCTGGGCCTTCCTTAGGACTGTCTAGTATTTCATGATTGTTGTTACATGGAATATTAGGGGGCTTACAAGGCCCATAAGCAGAAAGAATTAAAAAACTTTATGCTGAAGAATAAGGTTGATATTCTAGGTTGCATTGAAACTAGAGTAAAGGAACCAAAATCTCATAGTATACTTAATAAAATTGCTAAAGGATGGAAGTTTCATCACAACTATCCCAAAGCAATTAATGGCAGGATATGGTTACTTTGGAGGTCACATTTACAGGTCCACATCTTAGGTACCACTGATCAGTTTATTCATTGCAGTGTTGAAGATACAGCATCAGCAATTAAATTCCAACTAAGTGTCATATATGCTTATAATACAATCTCACTTAGGAAGCAGCTTTGGAGTGATCTCAGGGGTCTTTCCATCCCTGGCTAGGATGCATGGTTATTAAGTGGAGATTTCAATGCTGTCTTATCAACTGAGGACAGAATTGGATCTCCTGTAACAGATGCAGAGGTAAAGGATTTCAAAGAGCTGATATATGACCTTCATCTTACTCCTGTCAGATCAAAAGGTTGGAGGTATTCTTGGACAAATAAACAGGTATATAGTAAGATAGATTGGGCAATTGGGAACTTTCAATGGCTACAGCAATACAGTCATGTGGAAGCTGATTTCTTGAATCATTCAATCTCTGATCATACTCCTATTTTTATTAAGTTTGGAAGGCAAAGGCTTCTTCATCCTAAACCTTTTAGGCTTTATTACACTGTTATGGAGGATCCTCAATTTGGTAATATTCTACAGCAGGTATGGAACCAAATAGGGCAAGGATCATCAATGCAACAGATCTGGCATAAACTTAAAGAGTTGAAGCAGCAGCTGAAGGGACTCAATAGGCACATGGCTTCATATCAGCAGAAATTGATTTATGCAAGGGAGCAACTGGACATTATTCAAAGTCAGATGATGAGAACCCTGGTTCAACTCTCTTATTCAATGCAGAGAAGGAAGCACTTTTTAACATAGAGAAGTGGAGTAATGTAGAGGAGCAAGTCTTGAGGCAGAAATCAAAGGCTAATTGGATTGATTGTGGTGATGCTAATACCAAATATTTTCATGCACAGTGGAAGATAAGATCCAGCCAAAGCAATATTACTTCTATCTATACAGAAACAGGTGTTAAACTTACTGAGCCTTTGGCTATTGAACATGAATTTATTGAAGTGTTCAAATCTTTGATGGGGGATAGACCTATTGAACTACCTTGCCTTAATTCTGCTGTTGTTAAAGAGGGAGTATGTCTTACCCTTGATCAGCAAAGGGTTCTTATTAGAGAGGTAACTATGGAAGAGATTACTGATGCTGTAAAAGATATGCCAAATGATAAAGCTCCAGGTGTTGATGGCTTTCCTGTGGAATTCTTTACTAAAAACTGGGAGACTGTCAAGATGGATATATTTGCTGCTACTAAGGAATTCTTTACTACTTGTCATATGCCACACATGCTGAATACTACTGCTATTGCTCTTGTTCCAAAGGTTAAAACTCCTAAAACAGTTAAGGATTTCAGACCCATTGCTTGCTGCACCACTCTCTACAAGATTATTTCTAAAGTCATTACTAGAAGATTGAAAGATGTAATTGACAACATTATTGGAAAAGGACAGTCAGCATTCATAGAAGGGAGAAGTATTTTAGATAATGTTCTACTCAGTCATGAACTGTTCAAAGGATATGGCAGGAAAGGTATATCACCTAGGTTTGTACTAAAGGTTGATTTAAGGAAGGCTTATGATACTATTGAATGGAGATTTCTTAAACAGATGTTGGTTGACCTTGGATTTCCTGCAAAATTTGTGGATTGGATTATGGCTTGTGTTTCATCTGTTACTTATTCCTTAGTGATTAATGGAGATCTCACTAAACCATTCTCAGCCAGAAGAGGTATTAGGCAAGGAGACCCTATGTCTCCTTACCTATTTGTTATTGCAATGGAGTATCTCAACAGGAACCTTCATCAATTACATAAGAATGGTGATTTTAACTTTCATCCTAGATGCAGGAAGCTCAACTGTTCTCATATTTGCTTTGCAGATGACTTGTTGCTATTTTGTAGAGCTGATCTAACATCTATTCAAGTACCGCATGATGCATTCTTATCATTCTCTGCAGCATCTGGACTTTCAGCCAACAAGTCTAAGAGTGCTGTATATTTTGCTGGCATTTCTCAGATTGAAAAAGAGGCTATTCTTGAAGACTTGGGATTCAGTGAAGGGCATCTCCCTTTCAAGTACTTGGGCATTCCTTTACACTCAAAGAAGATAAGTATTCATCACTATCTGCCTCTGATTGAGAAAATCACTGATAGAATTACATGTTGGTCTGCCAAATTCTTATCCTATGCTGGCAGATGTCAACTTATCAAATCAGTATTGTTTGGAGTCCAAACTTATTGGTCCTAGATTTTTATATTGCCAAAGAAGGTGGTGAAAGCAATTGAAGCCATTTGCAGATCATTCTTATGGACAGGAAATGGAACAGTATCCAAAAGATCACTGATAGCTTGGGATAAAATCTGTAGACCTGTTACTGCTGGTGGTTTAAATATCATTGACATTCAGACTTGGAACAAAGCTGCTGTATCTAAATTACTTTGGGATCTAGCAAGAAAAAAGGATTGCCTTTGGATCAAATGGATTCATTTTTATTACATAAAGAATGAAGACATTGAAATAATGGCTAGTCCAAACAATGCTTCTTGGATAACTAGGAAGATTATTGACTGCAGAATTCATGTTATGGATGCTAACAACCTGCAAGGAGATCTCCTGTCTAGACTTTCAAGTTTATGTAAGTTGGAAAATTCCAAATCCATTCTTTATACCTTTCTTTACTTCCAGTTTGTCCTAGAATGGAGTGGAAGAGCTTGATGGCTACCACAAATGTCTTGCCTAGACATAAATTTACTGTGTGGATGGCTGCCCATGGTAGATTGCCAACAGTTGACAGACTACTCAAATTTGGCATCAGTGTTGATGAAACCTGTGTATTTTGCAATCAGAACATTGAAGAGTTTGAGCACTTGTATTTTGATTGCCCAGTTACCAGTAGGATTTGGTCCAGGATTTGTTGCTGGCTGGGCTACAATAAAAGAATTGGTTGCTGGAAGAATGAGTTGAAATGGATATGCTGCAATGCTAGGAGTAAACAATTTAAAAAGGCTGTGATAGCCACTGCTTTTGTTACTACTGTATCATTGATTTGGAGGTGCAGGAATGCTATTAGATTTGAGAAGAAACCATTTGATGATAATCTTGTGTGCCGAGAGATTGCAATTCTTATTCATGCACGTGGCAGAAGATGCAAGAAATGGTTAAAGGGGCTACGACAACTTAATTACTATCCCTAGTTCCTAGTTTGATTTGTAATAGCAGTATAGTTGTTTAGGCAGTGGTAGTTAGTCTATACTACCACTAAGAACACTCTTATGTACATTTGTTGATACCAATAGAAGCCAATGTTAAACTTAAAAAAAAAAAAAAAAAAAAATCTATTCGAAAGTAAAAGGGAATTGAAAATGACACTTCTCTTTCCAATTTATTCGAAAGCGACGTGCTTAATGCCTCATAACATGGGGTTGAGATCGTTGGTTGTTGCGGTGCGTTACTTGATATCTACTCTTCCATTTGCATCACCAATATTCTTTTATTAATTTGCTCAATGTCATGTTATATCAAAGTCAAGTATTTTAGGTGATGCAACACCCAACTGAGATACTGGTCAACTTCATCCTCATCTTACACAAATGAATCCAACAATTTTGTTGTCCTTTAGTTTGAGTTATGGCCAGGGGCGAAACCATATGAAACCGTGAGTGGTCAACTCAATATTTTTACCGAATAAATATATTATGTATAGGATAAAATATTATTTGATATTGATCTAAAAATAGATTTTGAATATCCTTTTATAATCCGTTAGCAAAAGATATTGAATATTTTTATTAAATTTTTTAGTTTCCATAGAGAAAAAATTGACCCTTTTAAGAAGGTACAATAAATTCATAAAATATGGTGAATTGTGATGTTTGATGAGCTATGTGAAAAGGACTAAACTTTAATTAAAAGAATAATCCAATCAAATAAGGAATTTATTAGTATCTAAGATTGTCTTCCTACTGTTTCTCTTCACACGAAACGTCACACACACACACACATATATATATATATATATATATATATATATATATATGCGGTTCCACAATGAGATATGTGAGGATAGTGTATGCAGACATGTATACAAACTTTATTTTTACTTTATAAAGATAGAACTATTTCTAATAAACTCTCGACTCAAAATATTAATTAATATTACTCGAAATAATTTTTATTGATGCTTTAAGAACAACCTTCGATTTTTCATTATCACTATTTGTTGGTAGAAAATGTCAAAAAAGTGTCATCAAGAGACACAAACCATGAGGCAAACACCATTTAAGAAAACTAAAATGGCAATGGAAAATTAAGTAGTAATTTAGAAACTAAAACTTAAATTATCCTCAGCCAAAACCATTCTACTTAAAGGACTTGGCCCAAGTTTTTTTCGTCTTCTAAGAGAATTTCTTCTCCTAATAACTTCCAATTGATTCCTTTTCCTAACTTGCGTCATTGCTTCTTCTTCAATCACAAATCTCCTCATTAATACATCATCAATCAATGATTTTCCTCTAAATATTTTCCTTCCTTCCAAACTTGGAATTCTTTCTTGTGAAATGGTCATTTGTTTTGATGTAATTGGAGGATAACTATTACTTTTTCTGGGTGGAACATGATCTACTTGAAATACTTCTGTATAGGAAGAACATAGACAAACTCTAGTAAAAGAAGTTAAAGAGGTGCATCTTCTTAGCTTTTGTCTATTATTGGAATTATTTGTAGTTGTTGATTTTGAAATGCTTCTCCATAATGTTGGATTTCTTGTGGGAATTTCACTTGGCTTAGCAAAGGTTTTCCATAGGGAGGCCATTTCCATCGCTTTTTGGTACCAAGCCTTCCTACAAAAACATATTGATAATTAAGTTATATATGATGTAAAAAATATTTATATAATTACGAAATTTAATCGCGTGTAACTGTCAACGGTAAGTATGAACTAATAACCAAAAGAAGTATGCAGATAGCGTGCTAAAACGGCTAAATCTTTTATAATGTCCTTATGTATAAGTTTAATTCATATAGGGGTATTTACTATTTAATATGGTTGTCCTCTTAGATTATAAAAATATAATTTAAAAATTCAATCCCACAGACACATAAAAAGCACCAAATATGGGGAGTTCAAATTTTCAGCTTGTTTACTGACTAAACAGTTGAAATACCAAGATTGACTTTGTAAAAGATGGATATAACATTTGAAATTCATGAAAGAGAGAAGAGAAGCCATGAACTTTGTTAAAGCAGGTTAATTGAAATTCTAGACTGTGCCAAACTCTCGAAAAGGGCTAGACTTCTTATTCCAATTGATGGACGAATAGACATTAGACACTTCTGTTGTACAAGTCCTTTAGGATAGGTCAAAGTTTGATTTAGAAGGCGTTTGGCTAAGCGTATAAGCCGGTTAAATTAGCTTATAAGTACTTTTTAATTTATTTACGTATTTGGTAAAATTAAAAGTCGTTATAAGTTAAAAGTAAGCCAAAAGTCATAAGTTGGTCTCTTCCATTTTATCAAATTTCAACTTATAAGCACTTTAAGTTTGACCAAATATTTACTATTCTATCCATAAAGTACTTCTTTTTAAAACAAAACTCTTTGTATACCCAGTTCTTCAGCTGCTTATTATAAATTTCAACATTTTTATCCAAACACGTAACTACTTATTTTTTGAATCAACTTTAGCACTTAAAAGTACTTTTCAACACCTAATGCTTATCAGCTACTTTAAAATCAGCTAAGCAAAACGAGCTCTCAGTCTTTTATCAAACAGTGGAAATCATTGATCTTAGTGGATGTTAAGGCTTTTAATATGGGCCTAAAATGTATTGCGTCAGGAGAAATTCAAAGAGTCAGATTTACAAGTGGTCATTTTAAAATAGTCACATTTTCAAAAGTAATAAAAATTTAGCCTTTTTATGTAAAAATAAATTTGAACGAAAGTACTGTTCATAATCCGAAAAATACTCCAGTATATTATACTAGAGTTCCAGCATAAATATACTCGAACTCCAGCATATTATACTGGAGTTCCAACATATTATACTGGAGTTCTCCAGCATAATATAATGGAGTTCTAGCATATGTATACCAGAACTCCAGCATAATATATTGGAGTTCCAGCAAAGTATACCGGTCTAGTATAATATGCTGGAAGTTCATACACATGTGTTCGAATCTCCAGTATATTATGTTGGAACTTTTCGAGTGTTAGAGTTCCAGTATAATATGCTGGAAGTTCATACACAGGTGCATCGAACTTCAGTATGTTATGCTGGAGCGGTCTAATAGTGGCTGTTTTTCAATGACTTGGCAAACACTGACTATTTTTGATTGACCAATCCGAAAACTGGATAGTCCGTACTATTTTTACTATTATATCACATGAGGGGCAAATGCACATATAGCCATTCTGGTATATGCTATTTAGGGATTGACCAATACTTATTTTTGTCTTGAAATTATAAACTAAAAATCTTAAACTTATGACAATTCATGATATTTTTGTTCTGAATAATTAAACTGAAATTCACTTATACACAACAAATTTTGATCAATTCTTTTTGTAGGGGTAGGGGGAGGGGGAGGGGTAGGGGAAGGGAGTGTGGGTGGGGGAGAACGGGGGATTCAATTTGGGATTGAAATTGCATTCTGCAAATTGCAACTTCGTCTTGTATCGCTTAACGTATACAACAACAACAACCCAGTATAATTTTACTTAGTGGAGTTTGGGAAGGGTAGTGTATACGCAGATCTTACCCCTACCTTTGGGTAGAGGCTGTTTTCAAATAGACCTCCAGTATTTTTCCTTCCAACAACTTCCCACTTTGTTCTTAGGGAGACTCGAACTCGACAATCTCTCGGTTGGAAGTGGGGGTTGCTTACCATCAGAGCAACCCCTCTTGTCTTATCGCTTAACGTATACAAATCCAAAATACTTTCCTAATATATGATAAAATAATAAGTTGAAATTGTACGGTTGAATTGGACTGGTTTAATCTATGGAACAATAATACAGCTCATCTTGAAGCCTATTAACATTTCTCAGTTCATGAGAAAGATCCTCATTATTAACTAAGAGAAGCATATAGAAGTCCTCTCTTACTTCATCATATCATATATTTTTCGCTAATTGATCGTGATCGCATCTTCCCTCATAGTATTTTTTTTCAATGGACAAATAATATTGGAATTATAAAACATGAGTGATCACTTAATCAGGTTCTTTTTGTTGACGATTTAAGATTTTTTTGGTTGGGGCATGAAAATCGAGCTGATTTAATAAATCAAGCAACATCCATGAAGATACACTTTCTTTTTGTAATGACATCAAAGCATTAATTATGTCGGATAACGAGTGAACGACACGTAGCACAATTCTAATTAACACTAAATTATGATAGTGTAAAAATCTTTATGTTGTCAGTTTGTATAAGGTAAACCATTTGTTTATAGTTCATGATTCTCATCCACCCCAGGGTAAAATCGACAGCATGTAACTTTAAAGAAAGAAAAAGTTGAAAGGAAGAAGATGTAGGAGAGAAGTTACCTTGCTTGTGAAGAGTTCTTTGGATCTTGCATGAACAAAGAAGATCAAAAATGGTGTGAATGAATAAAGATATAGAGAAATTTCAGAGAAAAGAAGAACAACAAGAAGAAGAGTATGATAAAGAAAGTTCTTCTCATCTGGGATTATACTAGTACACTTACTATAAAAGAAACAAAGAAAAGACTTATGATAATCAACTACACACACACAGTTTCTGAAATATGGGTTGGCAACTTAATTTAGAGTTTCTTTTTTCTTTATTATAAGGCTCTTACTTTTTGCTTTAGCAGGCAAATGATTCTTGCTGACATTCAAATTTCAAAAGTGCAAAGTGAGAGTGAGATTATTATTTGGTTGCTTTTCTTTTTTTTACCCTTGAAAAATTATCATTTAGACCATTGGTCATTTTTAGGACCCCATTATCAGATCAACTATGTAAAAGGGACCACTTAAGTGAAAAATATAATTTAAAGCACAACTTTTTATAAATTCTTACATGGGGGAACGGCAGAATGCAAATTGCACAAGAAAGAAATAAACTAATGAAGTTCTCACAAATGATACGGCAAATTTAGTGCTTAAAGGCTCTAAAATCAACTGTCTTCGATGTTTAAAATGATAGACCTATAATCTCTTAAAATTAATCAACATATTAAAACAAATAAAAAGATAATAGTGAAAGAATTTATTATATAAGCGATACCACTTCATGAGGAATGTATTTTTTAAACATATCAATACATTTACATAAGGCCTTAGCTTACTAGAATTCTTGTATTGGTCGAAATCTGACCGTCACGATTGAGTTGGCCAACGTATCATCCAAGTGACTGGGCAGTTAAAGACAACATAGTCCACTATACACCCCGTGCTCGACATCTGTCGACTCAGAAGGAGCAATGTCTAAAAGAACGACCAAGGCATACTTGGTGCAAGAGATCCCCGAACCAAGTAAATGGCAAGGATATCCTTACTATATATATGGGGAAAAAGCCCTCAATAAAAGGGGGCTCTTTCCATCTTTCTCCCTCCCAAGCTCTCATCTTGTAATCTTCAAAAGAAAGATGTAATATGCAGAAGAACATGTAAAGCTATATCACCCATCATTTGATGGGCATAATAATGTTAATTTCTATAAGATCGACCACGTCTCTGTCATCCTATGTACTATTTATATGATTAGTTCTTTGATATGAATTTTATTAGGTCCGACTATGATTTATCCCTGTATTTTCATTGATTGATTTGTTCAAAAAGGTTCTAATATATTTTGAGTCAAATAATTTGGCGCCGCCTGTGGAGATTTCTCAGTGAAATTTCCTAGTCTCTCCCAGATCGAAGACAAGAAATACAATCACCCACCGAAAAGAGCGCGGAGGAAAAATCCAACCCACGCGGGAAAAATGTGCAGCACAGTAGGGGAGAAGAGATGAGTAAAATAGCCAAATTTAGAAATCCCCTCTCCATCAACCATCAAAATGCCAAATAAGATGAACAACATTACCAACAAGTTCTCTTCCATCGGACCACCGGGTGGGGCAAGGAATGTATCATTCTAACTTACCTTCTGCTCTTTGCTGAAGCAGGAACACATGGGCTGTGCGCACGATCAAGTAATAAAACACCTCAATTAAATAATGAAAAACCATTAAAAAAAATTGAAATATCACCCACCGGTTACACCTCCAAGCCAGAAGGTAGGAATCAGACAAGAAAACTACGATGTGTGCGCAGAACGAACCTAAGCGAAACAACAACGTTTCGTATCCTCTGATGTTTTAGACTTTGATGCGAGCAATGCCAAACAAACTAGGACCCCCCCCTAGAAAATGTCTAATTCTCTAAAAACTAGAACCACGACGGGTTACTATTCGATAAGTTCGAAATAACACCCTTTAAGGCCAAGGGCCTTCGCTAAAAAGAAGAGTTTGACTCACTCGAACGACGACAAGTTACTATTTAGATAAGTTCCAAATAACACCCTTTAAGGCCATGGGCCTTCTCCAAAGAGAAAGGATTCGACTTCAATCAAACGATAACGGGTTACTATTTTGATATGTTTGAAATAGCACCCTTTAAGGCCAGGGGCCTTCACCAAAGAGAAAGGGTTCGATCTTGATCGAGCGACGATATGTTACTATTTTGATAAGTTTGAAATAGCACCATTTAAGGCCAGGGGACTTCTCCAAAGAGAAAGGGTTCGATCTCAATCGAACGAAGACAAGTTACTATTTTGATAAGTTCGAAATAACACCCTTTAAGGCTAAGGGCCTTGGCCAAAGAGAAAGGGTTCGATTTTGATCGAACGACGACGGGATACTATTTTGATAAGTTCGAAATAACACCCTTTAAGGCTGGGGACCTTCGACAAAGAGAAAGGGTTCGACCTCGATCGATAAGGCCTTAGCTTACTAGAGATTCTTGTATTGGTCAAAATCTGACCGTCACGATTGAGTTGACCAACGTATCATCCAAGTGACTGGGCAGCTAAAGAACATAGTCCACTATACACCCCGTGCTCGACATCTGTCGACTCAGAAGGAGCACTGTCTAAAAGTACGACCAAGGCAATCTTGGTGCAAGAGATCCCCGAACCAAGTAAATGGCAAGGATATCCTTACTATATATATGGGGAAAAAGCCCTCAATAAAAGGGGGCTCTTTCCATCTTTCTCCCTCCCAAGCTCTCATCTTGTAATCTTCAAAAGAAAGATGTAATATGCAGAAGAACATGTAAAGCTATATCACCCATCGTTTGATGGGCATAATAATGTTGAATTTCTATAAGATCGACCACGTCTCTGTCATCCTATGTACTATTTGTATGATTAATTCTTTGATCTGAAATTTATTAGGTCCGACTAAGATATATCCCTGTATTTTTATTGATTGATTTGTTCAAAAAGGTTCTAATATATTTTGAGTCAAATAATTTAGCGCCGTCTGTGGGGATTTCTTAGTGAAATTTCCTAGTCTCTCCCAGATCGAAGACAAGAAATACAATTACCCACCAAAAAGAGCGCGGAGTAAAAATCTAACCCACGCGGGAAAAATGTGCAGCACAGTAGGGGAGAAGAGATGAGTAAAATAGCCAAACTTAGAGATCCACTCTCCATCAACCATCAAAATGCCAAACAAGATGAACAACATTACCAACCTGTTCTCCTCCATCGGACCACCGGGTTGGGTAAGGAAAGTATCATTCTAACTTACCTTCTGCTCTTTGCTCAAGTAGGAACACTGGGGATGCGCGCACGAGCAAGTAATAAAACAACTCAATTAAAGAATGAAAAACCATTGCAGAATTTCGAGTATGGTTCCCTATAGGAATGATATCTAACTTTTATATGATTTTAAAGTCTTACAGGCATGGAAACATACATAAACACTTGTTATAACAGAATCAGGGTTAAATTGCATCCTATTGGCATGGCATATATTTGTTAGGCTGATATTAAGACGTGCGGGCATGAAACCATACATAAAAACTTGCCATGAAAGAATCTAGATTAAGTCCTATATGCATGGCATGTTTCGTTATGCTAAATTTAAGACATTGAAGGCATGATCTCTATTACAGAATTATTTCAAAACCTATCAGCATGATTTCTACCTGGTAAAGCAATCAGATTTAAACATGAAGTCCTATGAGCATGATTTATACTTGGTAAAACAATCATATTTAAACATGAAGTCCTAAAAGCATGATTTCTAATTGGTAATGCAATCAGATTTAAATGTAAAGTCCTATGGGAATAGATTCTACCCATATTACCCCATAAACATGTATCTACCTATCCCTTTTAACTAAATACCCCAATATTTGTTTACTACAAACCAATGAATGAATTACATAAATAAATAAGAAAATAAGAAGCTATTCTACAGGGGAGCCTTCGATTAGGCCCAGATTTCCAAAGCCTTCAATGGCCTCAAATGCCTCAATTCCGTAGACAATGTCAGACTCTAGGTGCATCAAAGTTCCCTAAGGATCTCAAGGATCCCAAGCGGTGCTTTCACCTAGACTTAGTAACCAAAAATCAAATAAGTGTAGTGTGAAAGGGGAAGCCTCAGTATGCTAGAGTTCATAGGGTTATCAAGAGGATCCCAAGGCATTACACATACTGGAGGGGCCAGAACTTATTAACTTAGGAGTAAAGTGAAAGTGATTAACCTAATTTGAAAGGTTTTAGTGAAAAAATGTATTAAAAAGGGAGTCTATTTGAAAGTAATTTAGTAAAACAACAAAGACCATTTGAAATGAGAGAATAAATAACAGAATTCCAAACGCAACATCTTAGGATAGGTTTATACATAGCCAGTAGTCACAGAACCAAAGCATTTTCAGTAGTCACAAACAGGGGCAAAAGGGGTTTGGGATACATAGAAGACTTGATTGTAAACACATAATCAAGTAGAGGTCTAAGAATTGGTATGGACATGCTCAGAAATAGCTGATCAGGCATAGTCACAGAACCAGACATAAACAACAAACTTGCATACATGGGTGATGGGGATTTGATGATACATATATATAATAGGTAGAAATGATTGGTGTAAACATATTCAGAAAACAACATCGGGATGGGGGGGGGGGGGGTAATATACTAATCTTAAGGAATGGGAGTACGTAATAATGTTGAGGCAGGGATTAGCCTTATGCTAATGGGGAGGCAGGGATTAGCTTTATACAGTTATAGAGGCAAGGATTAGCCTCATGTAGTTATGAAGGCAAGGATTAGCCTCATGCAATTATGGAGGCAATGATTAACCTCATGCAAGTGGGAAGGCAAGGATTAGCTTCATGCAAGTAGGGAGGAAATGATTATCCTCATGCAAATGGGAAGGCAAGGATTAGCCTCATGCAAATAGGGAGGCAAGGATTAGCCTCATGCAAATGGGAAGGCATGGATTAGCCTCATGCAGGTAAGGAGGTAAGGATTAACCTCATGCAAGTATGGAGTCAAGAATTAGACTCGTGCAAGCAGGGAGGCAAGGATTAAGCTCATGCAAATGGGGAAGCAAGGATTAGCCTCATTCAAGTCGAGTCAAGGATTAGACTCATGCAAGTATGGAGGCATGGATTAGCCTCATGCAAAAAGGGGGCAAGAATTAGCCTCATGAAAATGGAGTCAAGGATTAGACTCATGCAAATGGAGTCAAGTATTAGACTCATGCAAGTGGAGTCAAGGATTAGACTTATGAAAGTATGGAGGTAGGGATTGGCCTCATTCAAATAGGGAGGCAAAGATTAGCCTCATGCAAATAGAGTTAAGGATTAGACTCATGCAAATATGGAGTTAGGGATTAGACTTATGCAAGTACGGAGTCAAGGATTAGACTCCTGCAAATATGGGGACAGGGACTAGTCCCATGCCAATATAGAGTCAAGGATTAGACTCGTGCAAGGAGGGGAGAGGGGGAAAGGATTAGCCTCATGCAATTATGAAGACAGGGATTAGCCTCATGCAGAGAATAAGTAGTAAGTAAAAGTATCATGTGTCTTAGCTGGAGATGTATATTCGCTGTCTGATGGCTTGATTGATAGTAATCATGCTACGGGCATATATATGTGGATGTTATCATTACGCCAAACGTGCGTACGTTCAAAGAAAATTGTAAGTTATTTGAGGGGAATGTTGGTTCGCGTTTCTGCTCGCTGGCTTTGCTTTGCTCCATTCTACAAGCCTTCTGGGTTCCCCTGGGTGAAACCACTGTTAAGATTTATTCCCTTCACTAGAGGGGGGGGGGGGGCTGAATAGTGAGGCACGAGAATATCGGTAAATTTTGCGGAATTAAAATTGCAGGAGTAAAGTAAGTGCAGTAATTAAAAGAGTAAGGAGAGGACACACCGAATTTATACTGGTTCACCACAACGTGTGGTTAGTCCAGTCTCCCGAGAGACTCTCTCGAGTTTACACTAACTCCGTTAAGCTTACGGGTGCCTAACAAACCGTTACACTTGCTCGTAGATGTACGCTCTACGAGACTTCAACTTGCTCGAGGATACCTCACCTCAAGACTTCACCTTGCTCGTGGATACCGCACCACAAGACTTCACACACTAAGATTGAAGGTACTTAGCAAACTCAACGCTCAATAAGAAGGTATGGTCTTCTCAAGAACCTTTCTCTTTTACAACAAGAACTCTCTAAGAAGAGTAGATAAAGAGATACAATATTAGCTCTATAAACAACACAAAGTTGTCTCTCAAATGGCTCAACAAAAGCTCTAAATATGATGTAGAAATGTTATCAATATGTTCAAGAATAATGAGAGATATTGTCCATATGAAATGAGTCCCAAAGACCTCTATTTATAGGTGGTAGAGGTTGTATGTCCGTTGCTTAATAGGCAATCAATAATGCTGATTTTATGCCAAGATAATCGATTATCTACTTTACATAATCGATTATCTTCTCAACGTTCATAAAACTGAACGTTGGAAGGCAACGCTTAGTGAATAATCGATTATTCTCTAGAGGATAATCGATTATTTACCTTCTCTGGAATTTCCAGTTTAAGCTAGAAAAAACAGATAATCGATTATCCTCATAGTGATAATCGATTATGCAGCCATGCTGGAATTTCCAGTTTTGGCTGGAATCCCAACATAATCGATTATCAGCTTAAGGATAATCGATTATCTGGCTGTTTTGTCCAGAATCGAAACTTACTTCAAAAACATTTTAGTTAAAATGAAAACGTTGAAAATCATTTTGTTTGAAGTATATGAAAATGTTTATGATATTTATGATTTGGTAAAACAATTTTATGCATATTTATGATGACCTATGTTGAGCCAAAAGACGAGATAACTTAAACGTTGCTCTTACATTGGTTCTACCTAAAGACCTACACCTTGGGTCTTCGGTCTTGAACTTTTGAGCTCGTCTTGGCTTTTCTGTGCAATCCCTTCATCAATATGCTTTTGGGCATTCAATCTTGATTGTTTGTCACATAATAACATTGTTTGACAGTTGACTTCATTGTTTGTCATTCATCAAAACCTATACCTGGAAATCATGCTAATACAACCAAAGCACACATATCATGGATAGAATGATTTCCTACAATTTCCCCCTTTTTGATAATGACAAACAATAAGAGATATGCATATCGGATTCCCCCTAAGTTCATGCTATATCTCAACATACAAGTTATGCAAAACATTCCCCCTTAATTGAGTATTCCCCCTCAATTAAAGCATATTAGAAGGTGGAGACATTCCCCCTTATTAGATGCATATCGCCTAATTTCTTCCCCCTTTTGGCATTAGCAAAAAGAGAGTATACACAGGCTACTTTCCCCTTTTGACACTTCCCCCTTTTGGGAATACCAACTGTTAGTGTCAAACATAAGATAGGAAATACAATGAGGAATATACATGATGACGATTTTCAAGAAAAATCATACCAACATAAAATGATACCAAATGTTAGCAAAAACATAACTACCATAATAACGGTTATTTTTAGCAAATCATATTACTTAACAACATATCAACTGTTAATTTTTGACAAACCAATAGTTGTATTAAAAACATGAATCATTTATTTTTCAATACTATACCAACTGTTATTCAAACCAAAAATAATACTCATCAAAACATGAATCAATCATTATTTTTAACAAAAATAATTGATACCAATTTTTATTCAAAATAAAAGTTATCAAAACATGAATCAACAAAAATAATTGATACCAATTGTTAACAAAGAAATATCAATCGTTAACACATATCAACTATTACATTTTTATCAAAAATATGATAACTAACCGAAATTCCCCCTCGATGCAATAAGGTTTCGTTCTTGGTGCATCTACTACGATATTGTAGTCTTCAAGCACACCTGCAAACGTACCTAAAAATAGGTTTTAGGTACCCAAACACTTTTGGGTCCTTGGGGGTTAGGCAAATAATACTCATAGCTAAAAGATAAGTCCCTGTGTTTTGCAAAACATACGGGTGCTATGTGTCCTACCCGGTTGCAATAATGACATATAACATTCGGGTTGTGCATATGTCTTGGTTGAGCCAAAAACGTTCTAGGTTATCTAAAGTCGTTATTCCTAGAAGCTTTGAAATTCCTAGAGTCATTTCTAGGCGGTCTAAAATGATTAATTCTAGACTCATTTACAAAATTCCTAGAATTATTTCTAGGTTGTACATCGCAATTTCTATCATGATTCTTATTCTTTTTAGGCCTTTTATGTTTCCTGGGCTTTTTCTTCTTTATTTCTTCAACAATTTTAGGATCTTCTACACTTCGTGTTTCTAGTGTGTTCCTAAGTTCTATGTTCTCTAATTTCAAAGAATCACAAGATGAACAATTAAAATTTTGATCAATTGAAGAAGTTTCATTCATCTCCTTAATTTTATTTCTAAGATCAATAATGTCATTTTCCAAAAATTTATTTTTCTCTTCTAAAACTTTAATTTTAGCCTTGGCCTCTTTGGAGATTTTTGAAGACTTTTTCAATTCATCATATAATTCTTGAAAAGCTTCTTGTAATTCTTCATAAGAGTAAGAGTTAGGAGTACTTACCTCTTCTTCCTCGTTGGCCATGAGGCATAGGGCTGCAGTTTCATCACCCGAGCTGTCCGAATCCCATGTCACGCGCCTTTGGTGTTTCTTCTTCTTCTTGTCCTTGGGTTTTGGACAATGTGACTTGGTGTGGCCAAGTTTTCCACAGTTATGGCATGAAGGACTTGGTTCTTCCTTCTTTATTTCCTTCTTCATAAACTTATAAAACTTTTCAATTAAATCGTTGGAAATAGTATCATCATCGCTTTCCGAATCACTTACTTCTACTCTTTTAGAAGATGAGGCTTTGAAGGCAATACCTAGACTTTTATCATCTCCAAATGAAGGTTTAAGAATTGTGCTTTCATAAGTTTCGAGGTTACCTCTTAGTCCATCAATTGTGACGTCCGTGATTCCTATCGGCTCTTGGATGGCATTGGCTTTGGAACGCCATTCGGGAGTGAGACTCCGCAAGATTTTTCGAACAAGATCTTTGTTCGAATATACTTTCCCAAGAGCATGGAAATCGTTGATGATCATTGAGAATCGATCAAACATATTATCGATGCTTTCATGCTCCTTCATTCTAAAAAGTTCATATTCATGTGTTAGAAAATCAACTCTAGCTTCTCGGACTTGAGGCGTACCTTCATATGTGATTTCAAGCTTATCCCACATCTCTTTGGCGGTTGTGCAGCAAGAGATCTTCCGATAGTCATCCGGATTCACGGCACAATACAACATATTGATGGCCTTCGCGTTGTTTTCAACCTTCTTGATGTCTTCGGCATTATATTCATCTTCCTCCTTTGGAACCATGATTTCCCCAAATTTCTTTGTCGGCATTTGTTCACCGTTCTTGATGATGTGCCATAATCGAAAGTTATTTGATTGGATGAATATTCTCATCCTCTCTTTCCAATATGTATAATTGGTTCCATCAAATAGTGGAGGCCTAACGGTAGAGTGTCCTTCGCTCATCATACCTGCGTTCAACATTCTCAACAAAAATTTATATCGTTCTCTCAATCGGTTAAGGCTTTCAGAGAGTTAGGCTCTGATATCAACTGTTTAGATTTATGCCCTTCACTAGAGGGGGGGGGGGGTGAATAGTGAGGCACGGAATGTCGGTAAATTTTGCGGAATTAAATCTGCAGGAGTACAGTAAGTGCAATAATTAAAAGAGTAAGGAGAGGACAAATTTATACTGGTTCACCACAGCGTGTGGTTAGTCCAGTCTCTCAAGAGACTCTCTCGAGTTTACACTAACTCCGTTCAGCTTACGGGTGCCTAACAAACCGTTACACTTGCTCGTAGATGTACACTCTACAAGACTTCAACTTGCTCGAGGATACCTCACCTCAAGACTTCAACTTGCTCGTGGATACCGCACCACAAGACTTCACACACTAAAATTGAAGGTACTTAGCAAACCCAACGCTCAATGAGAAGTTATGGTCTTCTCAAGAACCTTTCTCTTTTACAACAAGAACTCTCTAAGAAGAGTAGATAAAGAGATACAATATTAGCTCTATGAACAACACAAAGTTGTCTCTCAAATGGCTCAACAAAAGCTCTAAATATGATATAGAAATGTTATCAATATGTTCAAGAATAATGAGAGATATTGTCCATATGAAATGAGTCCCAAAGACCTCTATTTATGGGTGGTAGAGGTTGTATGTCCGTTGCTTAATATGCAATCAATAATGCTGATTTTATGCCAAGATAATCGATTATCTACTTTACATAATCGATTATCTTCTCAACGTTCATAAAACTGAACGTTGGAAGGCAACGGTCAGTGAATAATCAATTATTCTCTAGAGGATAATCGATTATTTACCTTCTATGGAATTTCCAGTTTAAGCTGGAAAAAACAGATAATCGATTATCCTCATAGTGATAATCGATTATGCAGCCATGCTGGAATTTCCAGTTTTGGCTGGAATCCAACATAATCGATTATCAGCTTAAGGATAATCGATTATCTGGCTGTTCTGTCCAGAATCGAAAACTTACTTCAAAAACCATTTTGGTTAAAATGAAAACGTTGAAAATCATTTTGTTTGAAGTATATGAAAATGTTTATGATATTTATGATTTGATAAAATGATTTTATGCATATTTATGATGACCTATGTTGAGCCAAAAGACGAGATAACTTATACGTTGCTCTTACATTGGTTCTACCTAACGACCTACGCCTTGGGTCTTCGGTCTTGAATTTTTGAGCTCGTCTTGGCTTTTCTGTGCAATCCCTTCATCAATATGCTTTTTGACATTCAATCTTGATTGTTTGTCACATAATAACATTGTTTGACAGTTGACTTCATTGTTTGTCATTCATCAAAACCTATACCTGGAAATCATGCTAATACAACCAAAGCACACATATCATGGATAGAATGATTTCCTACAACCTGACCGTTATGGAAATAGAATTTTTAAAAATATGCAATTGTTGATAAAAATAGAATTATTTTGGAAACGTATTGATATAACAAATAATTCTGATGAATTAGTGACTCTAACATGTTTCGAAGGCATTTCAACTCTCTCATATTGGAATTTGGAGGGTCCTTCTTAAAATTCTGCCCCAGTTTGGTAGATGATATTTAACGTTTTGCGGATAGTAGGCCTTGCTGAACCTTCTTCAGAATTTTGAGAATCCTTCTCAAAATCCTGCCCCTGTTTCATAACTGATTACTAACTTCCTAGCATGTGATGACGTTGGTTAAACTTGCTCCAGAATTTTGAGGACCCTCCTAAAATTTTTTCCTCAGTTTCGTATCTTGGGGGGAAATGAAAATTTTATTATAATATGACAGAACCCATAAGGCTGCCGAAGTATCCCCTCTTAAATGAAAATCAGGTCAAGCATAGTTCAATTACATCAAATGAGGAAATGTAAAGTATCTAAGCATAGTATCTCTTTACTGTATATGAATTTATTGGTTTTGGCCAGACTTATCAAATGAGGAAATGTAAAGTATCTAAGCATAGTATCTCTTTACTGTATATGAATTTATTGGTTTTGGCCAGACTTCTCCGTCCATTTCTACAATTATGAGTGCTCATCCTTTAAGAACCCTGTGCACTATGTATGGACCTCGCTAGTTGGGAGAGAATTTCCCATTGGCCTCATCTTGATGTGGGAAGATTTTCTTCAATAACAGCTGCCCTGGCACGAACTGTCTTAGTGAAGTTTTTGTCTAAAGCTCTGTCTATTGCCGTGACATACTGCGTTCATCCTCTTTCCATCGATAAGGGCCAATTGTTCATAGCAACTCCTTATTCACTCTGCATCACTAAGGTTAGCTTCTTGTATGATTCTTAGAGAAGGAATCTCTACCTCAGCTGGGATGACAACCTGGGTACCAAAAACCAACATGTAGCGGGTTGCCTTGGTTGACGTACGAGCTATAGTATGGTACCCTAACAGAGCAAAGGGTAACTTCTCATGCCATTGTTTGTGGTTCTTTACCAATTTCCTTAGTATCTACTTGCTGTTTGTGTTGGTGGCTTCTACGAATCCATTCATCTGAGGTCTGTAGGCTGTGGAATTCTTATGTTTGGTTTTGTAAGTTTCACATATGGCCTTCATCAAATCACTATTGAGATTGCGGCATTATCGGTAATAATGGACTCAGGAACTCTGAATCAGCAAACAATGTGATCTTTAACAAAGTCTGGGATGACTTTCTTGGTGATAACTTTGTAAGATGCGACTTCTACCTATTTTGTGAAGTAATCAATTACTACCAGAATAAACTTGTGTCCTTTTGAAGCCATGGGCTCAATCAGAGCAATGACATCTATTCCCCAAGCGATGAATGGCCAAGGTGAGCTTGTTGCATTGATCTTATTTGGTGGCTATTTTATCATATCAGCATGCACTTGACATTGAAAGCACTTGGAGACATATTGAATGCAATCTGTCTCCATGGTCATCCAGAAGTAACATGCCCTGAGTATTTTTTTAGCCAAGATAAAACTATTCATGTGCAGACCGCAACAACATGCACATCCTCAAGTAGCTTAGAATCTTCTCTCGCATCGACACATCTTACTAAACCCAAATTAGGAGTTCTTCTGTATAGGTTTCCTCCACTGTGTAAGAAATGATTTAACAATCTCTGGAGCATGCATTTCTGAGTGTGATTTGCATGCTCCGGGTATTCTCCTTTTTGATAAGTATTCTTTGATGTCATGGAACTAAGGCTTTCCATCCGCTTCTTCCTCGACATGAGTACAGTAAGCCGGTTGATTATGGATTCTCACCGGAATGGGATCAGTGTAGTTCTTATCTGGATGTTGTATCATGGATGAAAAAGTGGCTGATGCATCGGCAAACTCATTCTGAATTCTTGGCACTTGTCGGAATTCTATCTTTATGGACCTCTTCTCAATTCCTCCACATGGTGCAGATATGGAAATATCTTGGAGTTCTTGGTGGCCCACTCTCCTTGTACTTGGTGCACAAGCAAATCTGAATCATTGTTCACCAGCTGATCCTGAATGTTCATGTCAACTGCCATGTTGAGTTCTAGTATGCATGCTTCATACTCTACCGTGTTGTTGGTGCAGGACATCTGAGCTTAGAAGATACCAGATAATGCTGATTCGTTTCTGATACCAAAATTGCTCCAATGCCCCCTTCTTTAAAATTTGCGGCTCTGTCACAGAACATCCTCCAACCTCCGCATGCTTTGGTAATGTCTTCCCCTACAAATGCTACTTCTTCATTGGGAAAATATGTTTTCAAAGGTTCGTATTCTTCTCCCACCGCATTTTCAGCATGATGATTTACCAATGCTTGTCCTTTGACCGCCTTTTGAGTTATATAGATGATATTGAACTCACTTAGTAGTATTTGCCACTTAGCCAACTTCCCAGTAGGCATGAGTTTCTAAAATATATACTTCAGAGGATCTATCCTGGATATGAGGTATGTAGTGTACGCGCAGAAGTAATGTCTTAATTTTTGCTTTCCAGGTCAAAGCACAACAAGTGCATTCAAGCAGAGAATACCGTGCTTCATAAGGTGTAGAACTTCCTCAAATAATATATGGTTTTCTCCTTTCTTATTGTCTTGTTATGTTGTCCTAAAACACAGCGGAAGGCTCCATCCAACACGAACAGATAGAGTAACAAAGGTCGTCCTGGCTCTGGCGAGACCAAAACTGTTGGTGTGGACTTGTACTCCTTGATCTTGTCAAAAGCTTTTTGTTAATCCTGTGTCCAGCTTGTCTCAGCGTCTTTGCTCAACATCTTGATGATGGGTTCACATATGACCATGGACTGTGCTTTGAAGCAACTGATGTAGTTGAGATGCCCTAGGAGGCTTATCACATCGTTTTTGCTCTTGGGTGGTGGTAATTCTTCAATAGCTTTGACTTTAGACGGATCTATCTTGATCCCCCAACGACTGACGATAAAACCTAGTAACTTCCATGCAGGAACCCCGAATGCACACTTCATCGTGTTCAACTTCAGATTGTACCTCCTTAGCCTGTCGAAGAACTTCCTCAAGTCTTCTATGTGATCTGCGGCCCTTTTGGATTTGATAATGACATCGTCCACATACACCTCTCTTTCTTTATGTATCATATCATGGAAGATATTTTTCATGGATCTCATATAGGTGGCCCCTGCGTTCTTCAATCCGAATGGCATTATCTTGTAATAGTATACCCCCATGGTGTAATAAAATCTATCTTCTCTGCATCCTCTTCATTCATCCAGATCTAGTGATAACTCACGAAGCAATCTATCAAGGATTGGAGTTCATGCTTGGCAAAATTGTTGATAAAATATGTATGTTTGGCAGTGGAAAATCATCTTTGGGACTTGCTCTATTTAAATCCCGATAGTCGACACATACCCTGACTTTCCCGTCCTTCTTCAGAACTGATATAGTGTTAGCTAACCAAGTTGCGTACGTAATCACCGTGAGAACTTTGGATTTGATCTACTTTGTAACTTCCTCCTTGATTTTCAAACTCATGTCTAGTTTGAACTTTCTGAGTTTCTACCTTGCTCAAACCGGTCATCCATCATATGACCATGTGAAAATGTCCTCATACTCTTTTAGGAGCTGAATGTACTCTTCCTGTTTTGTTGGTGACAAGTTGATGCTGATGCGAGTCTCCTTGACGGTCTCGGCGTCTCCTAAATTTACTGCTTCTGTTTCGTCTAGGTTGGACTTAGTATTATTTTTAAAGTTTTCAACCTCACTGACAATTTCCTCAGGTATCTCATCTTCTTCCTTTGAGTCACTATTCTAATTTGCGTTGCCTCATTGTATGTCACAGTCACCGGTTTATCAGGAAAAGTAACAATAACACTATAGAAGGGAAAAGTGTAAAAATAGTAATGAATAATGATAAAGGACAAATAAATTTAATTAAAATTGGGAAAATTGTTTAGACAGAGCTTGGCTTGATGAATCTAGAATTTACTTGGCAAGCTACCCAGGGACTTGGCAAGCTCGGGATAGTATGGCGGTCCAGTTTCTGAGAACAACTCCCTTCACCACAGTCTGAATGGTGCGGCCTTCTTCCTCATGCTCCTCAATTATGAAGCTACAGACCATGTCCTCATCTTCTAAGAACAAATCCTTCTGCCTAGATAATGCTTCTTTTTCTGCAATTACCCATATTGTGTTAGCCTGGTGGAAAGCTTGTTCCAAATGTGGCACTGACTGCTCAAGAGGGTAATATGGTTCACGCCACGGAGGTGGCCATTTCCTCTACTCTAGCCATGTGTATTAGTAAAAGAGCCTAAAGGTGGTACCATGATTTTTAGCTGTATTGGCTGGGTTGATACCTTATAGGTTCTTTCCCAACCCTTTGCCGGGTTGTTTCCAAACCATACTAGTATGCTTTCTATTTTTTCACTCTACCACTTATCCTTATTGACGGCGTTGACATGTTCAATGTGACAATAGGTTTCCCCCTGCTATCCTTCTTCTATGTCCAATGACTGGGATGGTCTGACTGATGTAGACGGGGTTACTTCCATCTCTGTGAATGATCACCTCCTGACGCTTCCATTCAAACTTCACAACTTAATGTAGTATGGAAGGCACGGCTCGAGCAGTGTGGATCCATTATCGAGAAGATTATATGAGGTTAGTATGTCAAGCACTTGGAATTCAACATCGAACCAGGTTGACCCTATCTGCAAGCAAAGGTTGATTTCCCCAATCGTGGCCCTCTGGAATCTGTTGAAAGCCTTCATATTTATGCTTCCTCCCCGTATTTCGTGGAAGCCTTTGTCCAACTTCTTCAGAGTGTCCAATGGACAAATATTTAGGCTCAAACCCTCATCAACCAAGACCCTGGCAATGAACTTGTCTTCATATTGCACTGTGATATGCAATGCTCTATTATGATTCAAACCCTCAGGCGGTAGCTCATCTTTGTAGAAGTTGATCTTATGGATCTCCAGTACTTGCCCAACCATATTGGCCATTTCTCCACTAGTGATGTTGTTAGGTACATAAGCCTCGCTCAGTACTTTCATCGAGGAGTTCTTGTGTGCCTCTAAATTTTGAAATAGTGACAGGATAGATATCTGAGAAGGGACTTTGTTCAGATGGCCAACGGCAAAATACTCCTTTGCCTGTACTTTCCTCCACAGGTCATCTAGTGTGGTCTCGATGATAGGCGGTCTAGTAGTGGCCTCCTTACTTGATCTTGCCAAATGTTCTGGTGTATAGACTCTTCCAGTTCTAGTCTTCCTAGTGCAACGTCAGATTGTTCTATCCTGTCCTTCCCTTTTTGCCGTGCCTCGGCAATATAATCCGAGGGTATTGCCTTTGAGTTGAATGAGGGTATGATTAACACGGTCACAGTAAAAGGTGTGACCACTTCTATTTCAAATGGAGCGGAGGTGGCTGCAGGTGGAGCCACTTCTACCTCGAATGGAACTGATGCAGTTACCTCAACATCAATAGGTTCGTGAGTTTGAACCACAATAGGAGTAAGCATGACTGCAACCTTAAAGGCATCGCCTTGTCGAATAAGCCCGATTGACCCCTCAAGTTCCCATTCTTCATTTGTCTCTATCACATGTACACCATCACTTCTGTGATCGGATAGGGGAATGTTTACGAACATTAGGTGCAACTTCCTTTGCTTGTATGACCTTCTTGGTAATTAGCATCTAGATCTTATCCTTCAATGTTCAGCACTCAGTAGTAGTATGCCCTTTCATACTGGAATGGTATGCATAAGTTTTATTCGAGTTGACCCATTGATTATCTAGTGTCACTGTAGGAACAAGAGTGACGTAGCATACGACTTCAACCTTTCATACAGTTGGTCTATGGGCTTAGATATGGCGGTGTATTGTGTATGTGGTTGTGGTCGAAGTTGGGTCTTGGTCTTGTGTAATTTTTTTGAGCTGGTGGTGTTAGGGAGTGGGATGGTTGGGAGTTGTATGTGTGATGGATAGGGGATGGTTAGGAATATTTTGGAGATGAAGGCTGATTGGCGGTGATGCTTGGTATGTGGGCGGAGGTGTTTGATATGTGTGTGGAGGTGTATGATAAGTAAGTTTAGATTATGGTCCCTAGGCTACCGTTACTGCCCCAACATCTCTCTTCTTCGATATGCCACCTAATTATAACGCCTTATTTGTGACTTGCAGTGCCTCTAAGTTTTTTACCATCCCACTCTTGATTCCTTCCTCGATCATTTCCTTGAATTTGATGATATAAGAGAATTTATGATTTTCGATGACCATCAACCTCTTATAATATTGTAGATCCTGTGCCCTGTCGAAGAATTTATCATCTGTTTTCGTCTAAAGAGGGACTGACCTTGGCTGCTTCCGACCTCCAACGAGTAGCATACTCGAAGAAAGTTTCAATTGGTTTCTTCTTGAGATTTTGAATGTAAAAGACATTGGGCGCATTTTCTGTGTTAAGCCTAAATCGATCAATGAACTCTGACGCCATGCTTACCGAATTAGCCCATTTTTTGGAATTTTGGCTAATGTACCAAGACAAACATCCCCAGTAAGGCTCCTCATAAAGAGCTTCATCCAGATCTTTTCATCTTTCCCGACCCCAACAAGCTTGTCGCAATAGGTCCTTAGATGAACCCTGGGATCACCTATACCATAAAACATCTTAAACTTTGGAGGTTTGTACCCCTTTATCAATTGCACATCTGGTTGTATGCATAGATCTTCATAGTTTAATCATTCTATTCCCTTGTCACCGTCAATACCTTGAACTCGTCTTGTTAACTTCTTGAGTTCTTTAGCCATGTTTTTGATGAGAAGGTCCTTATCGGAGGGCTCCGGTGCACACGAGATTGGTTGAGTAAAATGTGGGTATAGTTTCCACGTATATAGGGTTGCTTTTGGTAGGTGCTAGTGATGGTCATTGGTGGGGTTTTGTAGATCGGGAATGAGTGATGGTGTATTTTGAGAGCGTGGTAAGTGGTGGTTAGTGGGTATTAAATTGGTTGATGATGTTGCTGCGGTTGAGTTAGTATCGGCAATGGATTGATATTTTGGGGTGGAGTTGCTTATTGATTCGGTACAGTAGTATGTTCTTAGGAGGTGTTGGGTTCTTTGCATTTTGTTGGTGGACATCGGGGATATTGAGGGTGGGTGACAGGTTTGCCAAATTTCAGACCTACTCAAGTTCTCCTTACAGTTTTAGTATCTTTTGTTCCAGTCTCAAAACCAAGTCATTTAGGGTCGGAATACTACGACCATTGGAAGTCTCTATGTTCTCAACATTTTCCTTTCAGATTCCACTTAAGTCGTCCATCTTTGCTTTTCCTCTACTTTTTGTATTGCTTGGAGGAGGAGGAGGAGGTGGAGGGCCTTTAGATCTGGTGTGATACGTTGAGGATGCCAGTATGAATGAACCAACCTAAGGGGATTAGAATAATCAAAATAAAGAAAAACAAAAGGTAATAAGTCAATGAGGATCCTAAAATGTTTGCAAATTTTAAACATATATTGTGGAAATGTAAATTCGTGTCCTATTTTGGAAACCTCGTTATGCCCGAGGTAAGCCTAGCGACAAATAATTTGGAGAACTTTTAATGCCAATAAATGCTTCATTTCATAATATAAAAATAGACAAAGGCCAAAACGACACTAAAATAGTAATAAAGTAAGTCACACTGGCACTTGGCCTTATTACTATGAGCATGTGATTTTTGCCCGATATGAGTTGCTCCAATAAATTAGAAAAAAATAATCTCTTTTATTTATTTGCAATTTTGTTCATTTTTGTGGCATTTTCCGTTAATTTTTTGCATTTTTTGTGCATTTATTTCAGTAGAAAATACAAAAATGTATTACATGTGCATTTAAAAGACGATTTGACGTTTTTCAAGAAATAATTAGTAATTAGTCATTTTATAAAAAGAAAAAATAAAAAATAGTTTAATTTTCACTTTTAATTTTAATTTTAATTTCTAGGCAATTTTTCTTTTGATTTTTTTTAATCACTGGTGATAATAATTATGTAGGATTAATTAGCATTTTTAGGTTAATTTGGAATTCATAACTTAGTTTAGGTTTTTAGTTAATTTTGAAAAAAAATAAAAAAAGAAATTTCAAAAATGTGAAATAGCAACCCGGTCCAACCCCCCTAATAGCCCCAAAACAGCGTCGTTTGGATTGAATGGATCTCAACCGTCGAGGCTGTAAGATCTAATGGCTCAGAAGCCGGTCTTGCTAAATATATGTATGTCCTAATGCCCCCTACCCCACCAGGTCCCGTCTCCAACCATTGTACATCAGAAAACCTAACACCACCTTTCCCCCTCCATGCGCCGCCGACTGAAAATTGCTGCCGCTAGAGACGTGTTCAAAATTGTGCCAAATTAACACCATTTATTCATCTCAACACCCTCTATTCAACCATATAACTCTCGTCCTTCGAATCCTTTCCAGGAATGTCGAATATTCGATTCAGTGAACGCGGGACAAATATTGCCCCAAAATCACACCAGAGGCTCCCTGTCCTTCCCTCATTCCAAATACTCACTCACAATCCTTCAAATATCCATGTAGCTGATCAAATTTCAAATCAAAATCGAGCCCTGAGGGTCAAAATAAACTCGTGCATGCAAGTCGAGCCGGTGCTCTAGTAAGGAGTTCACATTCAATTGGTACGTTTTTCATTTTTACCTTCTTTCTTTAAGGGTTGGAGTTTCAAATTTTGTTTTTTGTAAATTTTGATGGTTGCTCCAAATCCCAGAAACTGATTCGTTGAACCTTTGATTAGTTTTATATTAATTCAGGTTAATAAGTTGTATAGATTCAGTAATGTAGTTAATCCTCACTAGCTGTGAATCGTTCAGAATTACCTTGGGTCTGTAATGCCTGAGTTTATTTGGTTAAGTGAAATTAGATTGTGGGCTGTCTCTGAGTCAATTGGTAAAGAGAGGCCCACCCAATTTTATTGGGTTAAATTTGGACCCATATTTGGCCTGGTCCTCAAAGAAAATTCAGAGGCATTGAAGGGTAAAATGGGTAAGTCATTTAAAGAATCTTCTGTAATAGTAATAGAATCTTCTAGCAAGGATTTCTTGTTAATTTTATTATTATAACTTGGTTAACAAGTTTAAAAATAAAGGACTAAGTTGAAATAAAAACTTGAAGGCTGCGCTACTTTTCTTGGCTATAAAGGCATTGAAAACTTGCCTTTCAAGACAGATCCTAAGACTGGAAGAACTGAAGAACTCCAAAAGGTCTTTGGGCGTCTAAGTATAAAAAAGAAAGCTACTATTTGATTGAGAAAATCCAAAAAAAAGGGATGGAGATCTAAAAAGCCCATAAAATACAGAGGTTACACATTCTGAAAATTGGAGAGATACAGAGGTTACACATCTGTACTGTTTTGAAGACTGTTAGCATCGTGTTTTTAAGACCCATTCATGCTTAATTAGGTTAGAATTTTTGGTTTTGAATAGCATAAGCAATTGTATTTGGAGCAACCCTTTGGTTGGTTTAATGTTAAAAGCTGACGGTAAAACAATGGTGTTGGGATAATACTTAAAGCCTTGTGTTAGCTTTGTATGGTGGTATTACTTTGTTCATTAAAGATTCTGTGGTTTTCTGTATGCATCAATACTTAGGGGCGGGAAAGGGTATAACTCGTTCATCATTTTGTTCACAACTCCTCTAGGTGTTATTTCTGTAGTCAGTTTCCTTATTTCATAACCTGGTGGATATTTGAGTTTGTTTTTTTATCAATTTGAGCTTTTATTGGGCTAATTGTATTTTTGTAGGGATTCGATCTTTGATCCCTATCGTTAAATTTTGATCACATGGGGACTCAACATTGAATCATATCCCCGTTGGATCCATTAAGGGCTTAGGCAGGCCCCAGGCCCACATGGGAGCTGGTCGTGCCACTACGCAGCGAGGCCCGTCTTCTAGCCCAATAGACTTTAATTCTTTATCACCTTTTTTTATGGTTTGTTACTTCAATCGATTTCGATTTGTTAGCCTTAAAGTGCCTTGAAAATCAGCAAGAGGTAGATGTGTAATTTGTTGTATGATATAGATAATGCTAAATTGATTCCTGTCATATAACAATAGTTCATTTTATTTTGTGACTTTAGCTTCCCATTATTCTTTCCTTTTTTGGGTAAATTCAACGCTTATTTGTTTGGGATGCTACATGTTGTGGTTGTTAAGAGTTAGTCGTGGGGTAATGGTGGAAGGACAAGCTATTAGTGATTAAAAGCTCTACATGTTTTAGGATTGGGATTAGTTAAATGCGTGAACTAGGAAATTAAAAGGACACGAGCATGAAACCTATTTTAGAGAACACGCTTCATGATACATCGCCCTTGCTTACTTAATATTTCGAATCCTTAGAACCCTAGGTACACCACTTAGCAAATTTTCGTGGCCCTCGCAAACTTAAACACACAAAATTACTTTAGGCGTGGTAGTTTAATAACCTACCTTCCTAAACTCGGGCGCACATTTATGTGACCCAAATCTAAATCCCAATGTTGTTAAAATATATCAAGATCCACGGGTGCATTTATGTGACGTGGTCCGAGACGTGTTTTAAAAATGTTTCAATCTTCTTAAAATTAAATAAAAGCGATTGAAGTTAAAACAGGCACATAGGCACATAGTTACAAATGGATTAAAGTCAGATAATCAAGCCAAATATGACAGTCAAGCCACCGTTCTAGAACCACGGAACTCGGAAGTGCCTAACACCTTCGCTCGGGTTAACAAAATTCCTTTCCCAAATTTCTGGATCGCAGACTGTATACAGAGTCAAACTTTCCATGATTTGCGATTTATACCGGTGACTTAGGACACCATAAATTATCCCAAGTGGCCACTCAATTTTTTAAAATAAATTAACCTCGTTTTGATTGTCCTTTGATTGGATATCTACGCCCTTCGCCGAGTTGTAGTGTTAAAAAGGAGGTGTAAAACTCTGGCGACTTTGCTGGGGATTGAACCCAGAATCTCCGGTTCAGGGTTCAAGAATTCGAGATTTAAATTATTACTGTATTCGACTTTATCATTATCTGGTTTTATTGTATAATTGTACCCAATGTGTTAAATGTTGTTTTACCACTTTAATATTATTTGGACTGTATATAAATTGCCGCGAAACCCTTCTCTTCTCATCTTTGGGGATATACTCGCTGGTCAAGACTCCCTATTCTGTTAGTGTCATACATTCAAATAAGAAAGAGGCTCGGACAAGTTACAAATCCGGATGCCCTTTTGGTTCCCAGTATGTAGCCCCCTCGTCCACCTGAGTCGTCCGCTCGGGTACACCGTCAAGAACATATGCCCAGGTTTTGAACCTAGAATAACTTAACCTCATGCTGAATCCCTAGTAGAAACACTTATCTGCACCATGCATTTGACTTAAAGGACTCAACACAGGGGTTGGGTCCATCTAGGACAGGTATACCCAAAATAACTAACCATCTTGATGCATCATATGTGCTCCATGTTGCATTTATTTAACGGTAAAAGGGTTATTTGATAGACCACTGATAGTTGAGAGCAAATGAAAAATGAAAAAAGAAGAGGGCAAAGTGTGAAAATAAAGCCAGTAGGGTCTAATTATGAGCTTGTTATATTTTTATAAAAAAAGAAGAAGAGATATATAGATTTTGCACCTTTTCATCATTTTCTGAAAATCAAAAAAGGGAAAAAGAAAATACAATTTTTTTTACATGTTTCATCATTTTTTTTTCAAAAAGAGACAAAAGAAAATATTTTCTCCAAAATTAGCTATTTTTTTATGCTTGCCCGTATCCGATTTGCCAAACTACGCAAACCTGATTCTTGTCTTTCGGGGCGTGATAAGTAGACAACCCACATAGGGTCCGATTTTCCTAATAAATCTTAGGTTCTTGGCTTTGGGGTGTCTTAGCCAAATTTTGCACTTCTAGCCACCTTTTGGCTGAATAAGTCATTTTGCAAAAATAATTGCAACCATGTCGTGCTCGGGGTTTCTAAGGGATATTCAGGTAGTCATCAGGGTGATTGGTGGTGGAACGAGGTAGTCAAAGGAAAAGTGGAGGTGAAGAAGGCGGCGTTCGCTAGGTTGGCAGGGAGCACAAGCGAGGAGGAGTGGAGAGTGAACAGGTTGTTCTACAGGGAGGCGAGAAGAGAAGCTAAGATGGCAGTCACGGAAGCTAAAAACGCGGCGTTCGGTCGCATGTATGAGGAACTAGGGGAGAGAGGTGGGTATAAGAAGTTATTCCGGCTGGCTAAAGCAAGGGAAAGGAAAGCTCGTGACCTAGACCAGGTCAGGTGTATCAAGGACGAGGATGGTAGAGTTCTGATGGGGGAATCGCAAATCAAACAGAGGTGGCAGGCGTACTTCCGGGAACTTCTTAACGAGGAGGGGGATCGGAGCATAGAGCTAGGGGAGTTGGGGCATTCAGAGCGTCATAGAGACCTTGGGTACTGCAGGCGCATTAGGGTGGAGGAGGTCTTAGGGGCGTCGCGTAGGATGAGTAGGGGTCGAGCAACCGGGCCTGACGAGATCCCGGTGGAGTTTTAGAAGTACATGGGTAAACCTGGAGGGGAGTGGCTCTCTAGGCTATTCAACGTGATCTTCAAGACTAAAAGGATGCCGGATGAGTGGCGGTGGAGTACAGTGGTGCCCTTGTACAAGAACAAAGGGGACATCCAGTGCTGCAACAACTATAGGGGTATTAAACTAATGAGCCACACGATGAAGGTTTGGGAGAGGGTGATCGAGGCGCGAATGAGGGAGGCGACGAATATATCTGGGAACCAGTTCGGTTTCATGCCGGGCCGCTCCACCACTGAGGCTATTCACCTAGTCAGGCGGCTGGCGGAGCAATTCAGGGATAAGAAGAAGGACCTGCATATGGTGCTTATCGACTTGGAGAAGGCGTATGACAAGGTCCCGAGGGAGGTGCTATGGAGGTGCTTGGAGGCGAAGAGTGTGCCAGAAGCCTATATCAGAGTTATCAAGGACATGTACGATGGGGCTAAGACTAGGGTTAGGACGGTGGGTGGCGATTCAGACCATTTTCCTGTGGTAATGGGGCTCCATCAAGGATCGGCGCTGAGCCCCCTGTTGTTCGCCTTAGTGATAGATGCTCTAACCCGTCATATCCAAGGGGATGTGCCTTGGTGTATGCTCTTTGCTGATGATATAATATTGATAGACGAAACGAGCGCCGGTGTTAGTGAAAGGTTAGAGGTATGGAGACAGACCCTCGAGTCTAAAGGTTTCAAAATAAGTAGATCTAAGACAGAATATCTGGAGTGCAAGTTCAGCGACGAGCCGAGTGGGGTGGGCAGGGTTGTGATGCTTGGTTCTCAGGCTATCGCCAAGAGGGACAGTGTCCGATATCTTGGGTCTGTGATTCAGGGGAACGGAGAGATTGACAGGGACGTCACCCATCGGATAGGAGCAGGGTGGTCGAAGTGGAGGCTTGCTTCTGGGGTCCTGTGTGACAAGAAAATCCCACACAAACTCAAGGGGAAATTCTACAGAGCCGTGGTTAGACCTGCGATGTTGTATGGGGCAGAGTGCTGGCCCGTGAAGAACTCCCATGTTCAGAGAATGAAGGTTGCTGAGATGAGGATGCTTAGGTGGATGTGTGGGCACACCAGGCTAGATAAGATTAAGAATGAAGTTATTCGACAGAAGGTAGAGGTGGCCCCGGTGGACGAGAAGATGCGGGAAGCGAGGCTGAGGTGGTTCGGGCATGTACGGAGGAGGGGTCCCGATGCCCCGGTGAGGAGCTGCGAGCGACTAGAGATTGTTGGTGGTCGGCGGGGTAGAGGGAGGCCTAGAAAGCATTGGGGAGAGGTGATTAGGCAGGACATGACTAGTATGCAGGTTACCGAGGACATGACCCTTGATAGGGGAGTCTGGAGGTCTAGAATCAGGGTTGCAGGCTAGGGGCTCTTAGAGTCCTTCGTTCGCCCCACCCGGGGTTGGGTGTGGGATAGTAGGGTTACCCGTAGATGACTAGTGTTTTAGCGTAGGTCCCCTCTTGGTTGGTAATATGATAGTTGTCGCTTGTTATTGTCGCATGCGACGGTATTTATGTTTCATATGTTTACATAATCATTTACGCTATTTCTGCAGGATTACTTATGCTTTGTTTTGTTATTGTGTTTTGTCTTGTCTTGGTTCCTAACTTTATCTTTGTTTTCCAATGCAGCTTTTCATTCTGTCCTATGCGCCGAGGGTCGCTTGGAAGCAGCCTCTCTGCCCTTTTGGGTAGGGGTAAGGCTGTCTACATATTACCTTCCCCAGACCCCACCTGGTGGGAGTATACTGGGTAGTTGTTGTTGTTGTTGTTGTTGTCTTGCAAGTATCAAGCTTGGGGCGAACAAGCATATTCTATTAGGAAATGTTGTTGTCTTACATAGTGTCGATTTAAGTTTTCTCATACAGGTGTGGATCCACGTACTTGAATTTGAGCATGATAGATGCCCCAGTGCCACTGCAGTCAGAAGTTTCTTAAGGTTATTATTATTATTATTATTATTATTATTTATTTTTATTATTATTATTATTATTATTATTATTATTATTATTATTATTATTATTATTATTATTATGGCATTTTGTGCTTTCTAGTTTTGTATAGTAATGTCGAGTTTTTTACTATTGTATTTTCCTTTTTGCATTTGGAAAAGTGTGTTATAAATCAAGAATTCAAAAAGAGATGTTGCATTGTATATTTCCGTTGGAAGTTTTCTTTAAAATACTAGTTCTAGAAGTGAAGAAAAAATTCTTTGAGATTGTTTCCTTTAGACAATTAATATCAAAATAAAAATTATTTTTATATCTCCTCTACTATATTAGGACCAAAATTCAAAAAATTTGTGCTTTTTTTAAAAGAGCCTTCTTTAAGGTATAAATTCCAAAATCCAAAAAAAAAAAGATTTTCTTTTGAGATATTTTTTGGGAGATTAGTTAAAAATGAAAGAGAAAAAAAAAGTTCTTTTTATTGTCATTAGAACTTTAGGATATTGTACGTAGAAAAAATATACTTTGTCTTTTGTTTATCATTAGAATTTTTTCTTTCGGCAATCAAAATTGAAATCCAAAAACATGTAGTTTTATTTTTTTTAATTCTCGTTTGGAAGTCTTTCTTCAGGGATATCAAATAAAGATTAATTTGTTTTTCTGTGGTTTATTCTTTAGATTTTTTTCCTAATAAAATCAAGAAAAATATTTTTCTCTTTTAGAATTTTGTTTGATAGAGTATTTGTTTCAAAAAGAAAAAAAGAAGGAAAAAAAGAAAGAAAAATATGCTCGTTTGGATATCATTAAGTCTAAAAAACTCAAAAGAAAGGCGAGATTTTGTTTTTTTTTGTTTTTCTTTGCTCATTAGAGTAGCCATTAAAGTAATAAAAAGAAAAAGAAAAGAAAATGAGGATGTTATTATGTCTACTTTATTTACGATCTTCCAAACTACGCAAAGATCTGATTCGTGTGGGGTCATGATACGTAGGCAACCTACATAGGGTTCGATCGAATTATTTTTTATTTATTAAAAGGAAAAAGAATTAAAAAGGAGGGAAGAAAAAGAAAGAGAGAAAAAAAAAGAGGTGAAATCATGGGGTGTCAGAAATGAGAGGAAAAAAGAGTGATAATTAGAAGGAGAAAAAGGAAGGAAAATGAGCAAGAAGTGCTAGAAAAGTAAAGGAAGGAGAGGATTTAAATGAACAAATTGGGATGATGTCATATGACATTCATGCCCTTGAAGTCATGTTAGAATCGATAATTGTAACTAGGTGCATTGCACCCAATGTGATATTTTAGTTATTTATGCCTTAAGGCTAACATGATGACCTCGTTTTGTTCCTTTTGTTATAAAGTAGAAGAGTGGTTGGTTTGTGATTTTTAAAGTAGTAACTCTTCACAACAAAAAGTCAAAAGGCAATGGCAGGCAACTACTGAACTGAGTTGGTTGATACCGGCGCCCAGAAGCAGTTGGTTGAACAGAGCAATGGGTTGGTTGACAAGGTAAAAAGGTTAAGACAACACATGGAGGACATGTATCAGGTCTAGATGAAGGGGAAGGCACCACCCCCGCCACCACCTAGCTTCCTAGATGCTACCCTCATCCAAACTCCGGTCATGGTTCTGAATGATCCTCCATACTCTCCAGATACACCCGCTTACTATAGTTTTCCCAACCACCCTAGTAGCTCCGTCACTCATCCTCCAACTATATTTTTCCAAAAGTTCCCTCCTATCACATCCACTATCCCGAACAATAAATGCCCACTCCAAGCTAATGATGTCCAATACTATTCCGCAGAGGTTGCCCACAAGGTTCCTGACTCGTACAAGCAGAGCCCGCAGGTTGAGTCTCATGTTGAAAATAAAAAATTCACAGGAAAAGAGGGGAAAGATGGGATACCCAGGAGGCTGGAAGGCATAAAACAATCTTTGAAGAACAAGCAAGTAATGGGAGACCAGGGTAATATGGCTTGCAAAAAACTGTTTGTGTCCCCTGACGTTCGCCTACCCACAAGGTTCAAAGTGCCAAAATTTAACTTGTATGATGGGTGTGGAGATCCGGTAGCCCACTTATGGGTCTATTGCAGTGAAATAAGAAGCGTTGGAGAGAAATATGACCGTTGATGGCATATTATGATAAGAGCTTGACTGGGGCATCTTTAGACTGCAATACCCGTCAAGATGTCGATAATCAGCCTACATTGGGTGACATGGCTCAAGATTTTGCTCGATACTTTCAATACAAATCAAGTGTTACCCCAGACTGCTCTTCCCTATCTAAAATGGAAAAGAAGCAAGAGGAAAGCTTTTGGGAGTTTGGGCTCAGATGGAGGGAGCAAGCTGCTCGAGTCAGTACCCTGATTGGTGAAGAAGAAATGGTTGAGCTTTTCTTACAAGCCCAGGAGCCCACCTACTTCAGTCATTTTATCCCGGCTTTGGGAAAACCTTTCAGTGATGTGTTAAAAATGGGGGAGCTAGTAGAAGAGGGAATCAAGTCAGGCAAAATCAGGAGTTATTCGAAAGACATCCAGAACGTCCAATTAAGCTTCAGCGGAAGAAAGAGAAATAGAAAAGATAATCCAATGAGCTTTCCCGATCAATATTTCTAGTGTCGACATCGTCCCCATGGATATCCTTGTGTACTAGATGATCTTCCCCAAAGCTACTTCTCTCTATAGAACTCCCAAAATTGTACATCACTTTCCCTATACCTAGATCCATAGAATGCCTATCCATCCCCATGAGCATACCGAAAACCTCTTGGATCAGGTTTCTAGCCCAAGCAAGCGTTTAAGAATGAAATGCTGCTGAAAAAAAGGCTTTCACCCCTATTGGAGTATCATATGCCAGTTTGTTCCAAAGGTTGAAGCAATTGGACATGTTGAAGTCGATTCAGATAAAAATGCCAAAGCCTATGTCAAAGAAGTCTTATGTTTCTCAAAGGTGCGCATATTGATCAGATGCCCTAGGGCATGGCATAGAGGAGTGTTGGAGTCTTAAAAAAGCAATTCAGAAGCTTATTGATACAGGTGACATTGTCGTAAAAAATCCGAATAGAGCAGACACTAGCCAAAGTCCATTGCCAGTGCATAATGAGACGCACATATTGGGTGTGATTTGTTTTGAAAAGGAACGTGAAAATTCTTCTGGGAGCCTCGGAGGCATACGTGGTGATAAGCTTTCAGCGCTATCAGAGGTTGATCTTAAGAACGAGCCGGCGAAAGGAACCCCTCAATTTTTTAAGAACAATGTGATGAAGACTTGTGATGTTCCTAGTGTTGTTGATGCAGAAGTCAGTGGCTAAGATGTTTAGTTTGAGGATTGGAAAGACGCTCTTTTCTTGGTTAGCCAAGGAGGAGTTTCGGTGTTTCATTTTGTTGTCATTTCTGTTGTCTGGGTTATTTCAGAGTTGTAATCCAGATATTGTCTTGTGACTCAAACACTTCTATCCTTTTATTCTGCATGGTTTGTTTAGTCATAGTAACTCGTCTAGTGATGGCTGGGTTTCTTCCAGGGTGGTAACCCTAGTCTAGTTTGCTTTTCTTGTTGTTCGTACTGTTTCACCGCCCGTTTAATGTAATTTCCTATTTTTTGTTATTTTTAACCATTTTCTTTTGCTTAGTTCTCTTTTCATTCCACAATTCTTTTCCTGTTGGCTATAGTGATATGACATGCATGCGTTATTCTCAGCCTGAGCTCAAAATTTAGTTTAGTCATGAAACGTTGAAACAATTTTGAAGATGACAGGGGCACTTGAGGGAAATTTGAAGCCCGAACCATGTGAAACAGGCCCAGATAGAACATAAAGAAATCCTAAAAGCAAGTTTTCCAAATTGACAGGGGCCGTTCGTGGTAAGAAAAGTGAGAGTGTTGTCCATTGGTGTTTCGTATTTAATAGTTGTAGAAGGCGAATGTGTGGATATGGTGATAAACTCTGGTACAATCAAAATATGTTTCAAATATTCTCCATGGTTTGTTTAATTGTATTGTTTGCACTTGGCATATTTTGGAGACTGGAATAATGAAGGCATTTTGTTATGCTATCTAAACACTTTATCCTTCGTTACCCTTTTAAACCTTATTTATTTTATTTCACACCCCTCGTTTGGAATCAGTAGCAAAGATTAGAAATACAAGCGTGAAAGATAAGTAAAAAAAAAGAAGAGAAAAGTAAAAGAATGAAAATGACGAAAAAAGAAGAGAAGAAAGAAGAAAGAAAAAAGAAAAGAGCAGAAAAGTAAAGAGAAAGGAACATCAAAGCAACAAAAAGAAAAAAAAAAGGAAGAAGAAAAGAAAGAGAAAAAAGAAGACCACAAAACAAGGAATCAACAGGAACTACGTTTGACCTGATTCCTTTTTAAAGGATACGTAGGCAGCCTCACGGCTCAGTCATAAAAATCCAAAAGTCCCTATGCAAGGAACTAGGGCAGAAGTGTGGTTGTTGTAAGAAATCTGATTCCGAAAGTTGTAATTTTGAACCCATTTGAAATATTTTGAGCCTTTGATAACCTTTCTTTCTAACCTTATCCAAAAGCCCACATTACGATCCAAAGAATGAACTTCTGATCAGTCTTCAAGAGATGCTAAGTTTAAAAAGTAGAGGTGATTCATGTCAGGGGAAACACTCCGGTCCAAGCAGGAAAGATAATGAAAATGAAAGATCTTATTGGTGAAAACCATCATTGGCACAGTAATGCAATGAGAGCTGAGAGAAATAAAAAAAACGAGAGAGTCTTATTGGTGAAAACCCTCACAGGGCACTCGAAGGTGACTGTAAGATGAGAGAAAGAACAAAATGAGAGAGGTTTGATGGTGAAAATCCTTTGGGCGCTACAGGTCGAATAAGAATTGTGAATCAGATTGGATAATTAGAGCATTGAAGCCCAGCTTCACGATCTGGGGGGTGGGCATGACAAGAGTTGAACATCAGATTTTCTTAACAGAATAGGCTGCAGGTGCATGTCATGGTAAATAAATTGGTATCCACATCCGATAGGTCTCTACCATATATTTTTTCCTAGTAGGGATTATCTCTTTCCATTATCCCTTACTCTATTCCTTTTGTTTTGTTTACTCCTACTTCCTGAGTCTCTTTGGTCAAAACAAGTGAGAGATGACTTCAAACTCTGCCACCAGCTGTCTAATTGCACAAAACGGGATCTGGTTGTCACATCAAAGTGGCATATCAATAAAGAACAACAAGCACACTAAGCTGGTAACAATCAACATGCTTTGGGATTCCTTTGAAATACAAAGGTTTGGTATATATCAATTCATGGACAATGCAATAGAATGAGGGCTAGTGTGAACGGATCAAATGTGTTTTCTATGATATGATTTACAAAAAAGGGTGGTACACAAGTGACAAGCAAGATCTTCCAAGAAGAAATCGAAGTTATCATGGCTAGCGGTGGAGCAAGAGACCTCAAGGCTAGAACCAGCGGTTTGAGTCAACAAATAACATCATACACACTGTGGTTGGTAACAATTAATATGCTTTGGGAATCATGTGAAACACAAAGGTTTGGTAGATGTCGATTCAGGAGCAATGCAACAGATAGAAGGTATTGGGTTCATAAAAGAAGAGGTATTTTCTGGGTCGAGGTTTACAAAAGAAGTGGTTAGTCAAGAAACAAACAGGGTCTTCGAATGGAAATAAATTATCATGACAAGTGAAGGAACAACATACCTCAAGGTCAAGACCAGTAGTTTAAGTCAATAAAGAACAACATACACACGGAGTGGGGCCAATGGACGTGCTTTGGAATTCTTGTGAGATACAAAGGTTGGGTAGATGTCAGTTCATGAACAATGCAACAAATAGAGGATACCAGTTCTGAACGAAGATGAGGTATTTTCTGTGATAAGGGTGACAGAGAAATTGGTTAGTCAATAAGCAAGCAATGTCTTGCAAGGTGAAATCAAAGTTACCATGGCAAGTGAAAGAGCGCAACACAAAGATGGGCTAGTGTTGACAAAAATACAAAGGTTTGGTATATATCAATTCATGGACAATGCATTAGAATGAGGGCTAGTGTGAACGGATCAAAGGTGTTTTCTGTGATAATATTGACAAAAAAGGGTGGTAAACTAGGGACAAGCAAGATCTTCCAAGAAGAAATCAAAGTTATCATGGCTAGCGGTGGAGCAAGAGACCTCAAGGCTAGAACCAGAGGTTTGAGTCAAGAAAGAACATCATACACACTGTGATTGGTAACAATTAATATGCTTTGGGAATCATGTGAAACACAAAGCTTTAGATAGAAGGTATTGGGTTCAACCAAGAAGAGGTATTTTCTGGGTCGAGGTTTACAAAGGAAGTGGTTAGTCAAGGAACAAACGGGGTCTTCGAATGGAAATCAATTATAATGACAAGTGAAGGAAGAACAGACCTCAAGGTCAAGGCCAGTAGTTTAAGTCAATAAAGAACAACATACAGACGGAGTGGGGCCAATGGACGTGCTTTGGGATTCATGTGAGACACAAAGGTTGGGTAGATGTTAGTTCATGAGCAATGTAACAAATAGAGGATATTGGGTCTGAACGAAGATGAGGTATTTTCTTGATAAGGGTGACAGAGAAATTGGTTAGTCAATAAGCAAGCAATGTCTTTCAAGGTGAAATCAAAGTTACCATGGCAAGTGAAAGAGCGCAACACAAAGATGGGAAGGCCATAAAGGTTCAATGATAACCAAGCATCATAAACTGACTCATTAATCCCAGGAAAGATGTAAGAGTTATAGCAAAAGTGTCAGAAGTGCAACACAAAAATGGGGGAGCAGAGTATAGCCACAAGGGTTCAGCGGTCAGCCAAGCATGGTGCACTGACTCGTTAATCTCAAGAAAGATGTAATGAATGTGGTAAAAGGGTCAGAAGTGAAACACAAAGATGGGGGAGCAAAGTAAGGCCATAAGGGTTCGGGGATCAGCCGTGTAACTCAGGAAACTCATTACTAGTGTCGGAAATTAAACATAAAAAAACACGATAGTGAGGAGGCCATTTCAACAAGAATGCTGCAAGCTAACCACCACTTTTTCAAACTATCAAAATTTCTTTTGATTGAAACATGGGCAGAAAATCCTGAAAGATCCTAAAGGAAGTCCTCCACAGTGAAAGGCAGGCACATGGCAGGTATTTTAAAAAATCTCAGGACCCACCTAGAAAATAGGACCCAGTTAAAACTCAATAAGAAACATAATCCGACATAAATATTCTCCCCAGCAAGAGTCGTCAGGACTCGCCTCAATAATTGGATGAAACTTTAACTAGCAATCCCCAGCAGAAGACAACCGAGAGTTAAAAGGGGCTTGTAGTTTGAAGTTCTCAAGACCCATCCAAAAATGGGACTCATTTTAAAACTCAAACAAGTACGTGTAACATGGGCAGGCACAAATATTTCCCCAACAAGAGTCGTCAGGACCCACTTGGATAATGGATGTATCTCTAAATATGAATCCCAATAGACATGATTTATCACCTAATAAAGAGTTGTCAGGACTTTTCGGGATAATGGGATGTAGCTTTAATTACCGATCCCCAGTAGATGCCCATCAAATATAACTTGGATAACAGAACATAGTGGAAAACAATACCTTTTGAGAACACAACCTAATATTAAAGTTGCCATGAGATTTGATTAACACTCATACATGCATCCATCACCAAACTAGGGTAGAAAGGATTTGTTTTATTTTGGTTGTTTTGTTATGATCAGGTACAAAGGCAGCAGTCTCATGGAATGCTTTTCGAGTGTCAAGTTTCGGTAATCGAGCGCCCACCTAGAGAAGAACGGAATACTTTTCAAGTTGCAAATTTTGGTAATTAGGTGTCCACCTGGAGAACAAGGGAATACATTTCAAGTTTCATGTTTTGGTAATCAGGCGCCCACTTGGAGAACAGGGAAATACTTTTCAAGTTGCAAGTTTTGGTAATCAGGCGCCCACTTGGAGAACAAGGGAATATTTTTCAAATCTCAAGTTTTGATAATTAGGCACCCACCTGGAGAACAAGGGAATACTTTCAAGTTGCAAGTTTTGGTAAGCAGGCGCCTACCTGGAGAACAAGGGAATACTTTTCAAGTTGCAAGTTTTGGTAATCAAGGGCCCACCTAGAGAACAAGGGAATATTTTTAAGTTGCAAGTTTTGGTAATCAGGCGCCCACCTGGAGAACAAGGGAAAACTTTTCAAGTTGCAAGTTTTGGTAATCAGGCGCCCATGTGGAGAACAAGGGAGTACTTTTCAAGTTGCAAGTTTTGGTAACCAGGCGTCCACCTGGAAAATAGGGGAATACTTTTCAAGTTGCACATGTTGGTAATCAGGCGCCTACCTGGAGAGCAAGGGAATATTTTTCAAATATCAAGTTTTGGTAATCAGGCGCCCACCTAGACCTGGAGAACAAGGGAATACTTTTCAAGTTGCAAATTTTGGTAACTAGGCGCCCACCTGGAGAACAAGGGAATACTTTCAAGTTGCAAGTTTTGGTAATCATGCACCCACCTGGAGAACAAGGGAATACTTTTCAAATTGCAAATTTTGGTAATCGAGCGTCCACCTGGAGAACAAGAAATTACTTTTCAAGTTGCAAGTTTTGGTAATCAGGTAATTACCTAGAGAACAAGGGAACACTTTTCAAATTTCAAGTTTTGGTGATGAGGAGCCGACTTGGAAAACAAGGGAATACTTTTCAAATTTCTAGTTTTGGTAATCTGGCGCCCACCTGGAGAACAAGGGAATACTTTTCAAGTTTCTAATTTTGGCAATCAGGCGCCCACCAGGAAAACAAGGGAATACATTTCAAGTCCAATAATTAGGCATCAACATGGAGAAAGAGAAATATAAGTCAACAAGAAGTTCTACAGGAAGAAATACAAGTCAACAAGGCAGCAAGAAGTTTTACAGGAAGAAATACAAGGAAACAAAGCAACAAGGATCAAGAGCAAGTCTGAAGATATTGAAGGTTCTTTTGTAACTCATAGTTCGTAGCTTAGTCTAGCTTCTTTTTATTTTCACAAGGTGTAATAAGGGAGTCTAGCAGTAGTAGTAGCAACAAAAACAACAGTGAGATCAAAACTTTGGTAGTCCCAGCTACCAAATACTCTTGAACTACACTGACATGATTCCTCTTTAGAAAATGATATGTAGGCAATCTATGAAGCAGGGTGCGGTCAAGCTTTTCAAAATTCTTCTCACGGAGTACTCAATAGGAAAAAATCGCTCATGTCCGCTCACTTGTCTTTGCGCGAAAACTCTTCGCGTTTTCGGGCAAAGAGGGTCAGCTGTGGGTATGTGATTTTTGCCCGATATTAGTTACTCCCATAAATTCAAACAAAATAATGTATTTAATTTATTTGCAATTATTTTTGTGGCATTTTCCGTTAATTATTTGCATTTTCTTTTGTGCATTTTAATCAGTAAAACATAAAAAAATGTGTTGCATGTGCATTTAGAAGTTGATTTGACGTTTTTCGAGAAATAATTAGGAATTAGTCATTTTATAAAAAGAAAAAATAAAAAATAGTTTAATTTGCACCTTTAATTTAAATTTTGATTTTTAGGCGATTTTTCTTTTTTATTTTGTTTTAATCACTTGTGATAATAATTATGTAGTACTAATTAGCATTTTAGGTTACTTTGGAATTCATAACTTAATTTAGGTTTTTAGTTAATTTTCAAAAAAAAAGAAAGAAAAATATAAATCTGAAAAATGTGAAATAATAAGAACAACAAATGTTTGAGTCAATTTTACTCAATTTTCAGCCAAAAAACCCACTCAAATTAGTTTAAAAACCCACCCAGACCCGCACCAAACCTAGTCCAATCCCTCTAATAGCCCCAAAACGACGTCGTTTGGATTGAATAGATCTCAACCGACGAGGTTGTAAGATCTAACGGCTCAAAACCCGGTCTTGCTAAATATATATATGTCCTAATGACCCTACCCCGAGGTCCCGTCTCCGACCCTTGTACATCAGAAAACCTAACGCCATCTTTCTTCGCCGTGTACCACCGGCCGAAATCACCTACGGTGGCGACAGTGTTCCAATCAATGCCAAATTAACACAATTTATTTGTCTCAACACCCTCTATTCAACCATCCAATTCTCATCCTTCGAATCCTTCCCAGGCGCGTCAAATATTTGATTCAGTGATCGCCGGCTCCGCTGTGTCCGGTGATGCAACTTCAAAATTGCACCAAAATCACAGCAGAGGCTCTCTGTCCTTCTCTCATTCTATATCCTCACTCAAATCCTTCAAATATCCATGTAGCTGATCAAATTTCAAATCAAATCGAGCCCTGAGAGTCAAAATAAATTCGCGCATGCAAGTCGAGCTAGTGCTCTAGTAGGGATTTCACATTCAATTAGTAAGTTTTTCATTTTTACCTTCTTTCTTTAAGTGTTGGAGTTTCAAATTTTGTTTTCTGTAAACTTTGATCGTTTGCTTCAAATCCCTGAAATTGATTCGTTGAACCTTTGATTAGTTTTATATTAATAGGTTAATTAGTTGTATTGATTCCATAATGTAGTTAATCCCTTACCTAACCGTGAATCATTCAGAATTACCATTTGAAATCCCTTGGGTCTTTAATGCCTGAGTTTATTTGGTTAAGTGCAATTGGGTTTTGGGATGTCTCTGAGTCAATTGGCAAAGAGCAGCCCACCCAGTTTGATTGAGTCAAATTTGGACCTATATTTTTCCTGGTCCTCGAAGTAAATTCAGAGGCATTGAAGGGTAAAATGGGTAGGTCATTTAAAGAATCTTCAGTAGTAGTAATAGAAACTTCTAGCAGGATTTCTTGTTAATTTTAGTGTTATAACTTGGTTAACAAGTTTAAAAAAGAGGACTAAGTTGAAATAAAAATTTGAAGGTTGCCCTACTTTGCTTGCCTATAAAAGTATTTCAAACTTGCCTTTCAAGGTAGATCCTAAGACTGGAAGAACTGAAAAACTCCAAAAGTTCTTTGGGCGTCTAAGTATCAAAAAGAAAGCTACTGTTTTATTGAGAAAATGTAAAAAAATGAAGGGATGGAGAGCTGCAGAGCCCAGAAAATACAGAGGTTACACATTCTAAAAATTTGAGAGATTGGAAGAGAAAAAATAATATACAAAAAAGAGCTACATTGATTTTACTGTGTCATTGGTTTCGCATCTATGTTTTGACTTCTGTTTAATTCATGGAGCTATATCTCAATCATTTGGGGTTAAAGTCCTTCCAGTATGGTTTATGTTTGCTGGTGTGCTTTAAATCTAAAGTTGGTTTTTGGACTGTCTCATACCATTTTCTGAGTTCAAAGTTGATCGTAGATTGGTGTTTGCTATTTGTTGTTGCTACTGAATCTTACCCTTCCTTTTGTTCTTCCTATATTCAGGTACTTTCCTAAGATCCATTAGGTGTAAATGTCAATATGAAGATGAAGTTTAATGTTGAAAACATGGCTGTGGATTCTCTCATGTCTCTTCACTTTTCTTCATGGTGTTTGTGTTACTTATCACATGATCTACTGCACGTCTATCTAGATTTTACATATGGATTGGTTTGAAGACTATTAGCATCGTGTGTTTTAGACCCATTCCTGCTTAATTAGGTTAGATTTGTTGGTTTTGAATAGCATAAGCAATTGTATTTGGAGCAACCCCATGGTTGGTTTAATGTTAAAAGTTGACGGTAAAACAATGGTGTTGGGATGATACTTAAAGCCTTGTGATTAGTTTTGTATGGTGGTATTACTTCGTTCATTAAAGATACTATGGTTTCCTGTATGCATAAGGACTTAGGGGTGGGAAAGGGTTTAACTCGTTCATCATTTTGTTCAAAACTCCTATATGTGTTATTTCTGTAGTCAGTTTCCTTATTTCAGAATCTGGTGGCAATCTGAGTTTTTTTTTTTTTTTTATCAATTTGATCTTTTATTGGGCTGATTCTATTTTTATAGGAGAATGGATCTTGGATCCCTATCTTGAAATTTTTCTCACATGGGGACTCGACATTGAATCCAATCCCTGTTGGATCCCTTAAGGGCTTAGGCAGGGCCCAGGCCCATATCGGAGCTGGTCGTGCCTCTAGGCAACGAGGCTCATCTTCTAGCCCAACGGTCTTTAATTCTCTATCACCTTTTCTTTGTGGTTTGTTACTTCATTCGATTTCGATTTGTTAGCCCTAAAGTGCCTTGAAAATCAGCAAGAGGTAGACGTGTAAAATGTTGTATGATATAGTTAACAATAGTTCATTTTATTTTGTGACTTTAGCTTCCCATAATTATTTCATTCTTTGGGTAAATTCAATGCTTATTTGTTTGAGATGCTCCATGTTATTTTTGTTACAAGTCAGTCGTGGGGTAATGGTAGAACGGCAAACTATTAGTGATTCAACAGTCTACATGTTTTAGGATTGGGATTAGTCAAATGCGTGAACTAGGAAATTGGAAGGAAAATAGCATGAAATCTCTTTTAAGGAACGCGCTTCATGATAAATGATCCACGCTTAGTTAATATTTTGAATCCTTAGAACCCGAGGTACACCACTTAGCAAATTTCTGTGGCCCTCGCAAACTTAATCACACGAAATTGCTTTAGGCACGATAGTTTAATAAACTATTTTCCTAAACACGAGTGCACATTTGACCCAAATCTAAATCCCAACCGTGTTAAAATATATCCAGAGCCACGGGTACGTTTATGTGACGTGATTTGAGACGCGTTTTAACAACGTTGCGATCTTCTTACAATTAAATAAAAGTGGTTGAAGTTAAAATTAGCACATAGTTACATATGGATTAATGTCAAATAATCAAGTCAAATATGACAGTCGAGCGACCGTGCTAGAATCACAGAACTCGGGAGTGCCTAATACCTTCTCTCGGGTTAACTTAATTCCTTACCTGGATTTCTGGCTTGTAGACTGTATACAAAGTCAAACCTTCCTCGATTCGGGATTTAAACCTATGACTTGGGAAACCATAAATTATCACAAGTGGAAACTCTGATTTTTAAAATAAATTAACCCCGTTTCGATTGTCTTTTAATTATAAAAACTCCATTTTCTATGCCATTCGCGGGGTGTAGTGGTTAAAAAAGGAGGCGTGACAATTACATTTTAAGAAAAGCGAGTAAATCTACTCTATTTGGTCCCAAAAATACCTTCCCCAGATTCAATATCACGGACTCCGTCACATAGATCCCCTAGCTCGCGCACCTCCAACAACCAGTAGGCTCTGGCCAAATGTCCTCCTTCAGCTCCCTTAGTGTTCCAGCAGTTTTCAACCCTTTTTATGATTTTACCTTCCAGCTCCACTATTCCTTGCTCTAGGAATTCCAATTTCCTATTGGAACTGATTTCTATATCCTTCCATTCCTCAATCAACCTTACATTCCTCTTATATATTCCCGGTGCTCATTCTCTAAATCGTGGACCCTTTTGTGCATGCTATTATACTTGACTTGAGCTTCAGCTTCCTTATCTATGATTTTGTTCCCTCGACCTACCCCTGGTGTCACCATGCCTTTCAGATTGTCCTCTAACCACGCCAAATAGAGAGGTTCGCACCCTGCATGATATTTGCCTGGCTCAATGGTATTCTTCTCCATAATGATTTTGCAGTGCCACATGTGCTGAGCTTGGTACTTGTAAGGAACATCATCGTCTTGAAAGTCCGCCTTGAAGTGACTCATCTTGACAACCCTTGGTGCAACCTATTTTCTTCTTTCTTGCCTCATGATGTTCCAAACGTCAATACCATATTAGAGGGAGGTGGGTGATTTGTGTGGTACCCAATTTTTGATCTAGAAGAATCTGGTTCTTCTAGGTTTTCTAATTACAATTGTTTGCGGAAATAAAAGTACAGCAATTAAAGAACATAGAGATTTTTACGTGGAAAACACCTGGCTCAAAAGGTGAAAAAACCACGACCTACTACCCAGTAGGATTTTCCCAAAAATTCACTAAAATCACTGAGCCAAAATATCAGTTACAAAACTCTTTGTGAACATAAGGATTAACTCTAATCCCTGTATGGCACACAACCTCAAATGTTGCGACACATTCAAGTTAACTCTAACTTGAATACTCAAAGTACCTAATACAATTGCTTCCGTGAAAGCTGATAAGGTAAAATTTTAAACTACCTACTACAATTGAACTAGACTAAGAATAAACACAACGGAACTGGTTCTTCTATCCCGTTCAGGTAGCTGCAGGAGTGCACGCTTTTATCTCACATAAATTGCTTGCAAAATTGCCTTTGCTCTTTCGCTCTATATTTAGTTTAACTTCTGCGTATGTGCATCCCTACAAAAGAGAACAAACTTCGTTATTTATTATGTTAGTAATCGGAGTTTGATTGAGACTCAATTGTTGATCCTCTATCGAATCTGAGTCCTAGACCAATACAAACTCGAACCCTTATCATTGATCCGGATTGTGTTCTCTTCTCATAAGGAGACTTCTTCTCCTTATCCCATATGCAATCTTTTCAATAAGCTCAGAAGATATGGACATGGTCCATCAGTGAGCTCATTTGTCATTCTTCAAAACTTCAACTGAAATTGGGCTAGCAAATTCCCCCTTTTTGATGAAGAAAACCTATGTGCTTTTACTTATCAGAGAACCTGTAGAACTCAGCTGAATTATCAACAATTTTACTTAGAATTTGTAACTTATCATTAAGAACGAGATTTAATCAGGTTATAAATATAACTTTTTCAGAATATAACGTAAAGAACAATATCTCTTCCACCTTTTGGCATCATCGAAAAGTTGCATATAATGTGAATCCCAGATTGTAATAGTTACTCATGACCACTGGAGCAACTCCAGGTGAAAGCATGGTTTAGTGAAGCAATAATTAGTCTTGACAAAAGTTAACTATTAAGAACTGAATCGTCACAAAGCAAGAGAAAAGCAAATTCTCATTGATAAGGAGATGCTTCTACAAAACAGTCCACAAGAAGAAAGAAAAAAATATCCAACCATGAGCAAAAAACAACCAAAGAAAAATCCCTAATCTGGGTCACTTGGGGGGGGGGGGGTTACTAGAATGGTTCAAGGACAGTGCTGGAGGATCTAAGGCTTGGAGGAACTAAAGGGTTAGGATTGGAGAAGATTGAGCATTGTTTGAAGCATCCCTTCACCCTTTTCCTTTTCCTTTGCTAGCTCATCTTTCAGGCTATGCCTCTCATTTTCCAGTTCAGCAACATGAGCCTGGGGCCTAGCAGTCTCAGCATCCTTTGTCCCACACATTTGAACCAAGGCCCTAACCTTGCTGTTCACATGAGTCTTCAGAGATGAACCAGGTTCAACTGGGGCTACACTAAAGGGATAGTCACAAGCTTGTAGGGTTTTGACACCAAATTGGTCCTTGCTGAAGGCCAATTCCCATTTCTTCAAGGGAGGATTCAACCTACCAGCACAGTTGTCAGTATAAAACCATAAGGGGTGGTATGAGCGTTAGAGCCCTTTATGACCCTGTCCAGCATCTTGACAATGAAGTCAGGCCAGTTAATCTGCTTTCCTCTCACAAGTCATTCCAGAAGAACCAAGTCCATGTAGTTAGCAGTATGCCTTCTATCCTGTCTGGGCAGCAGACACTTGTTCACAAATTCAAATAGGACCTTATGCTCAGGCTTCATCTCACTCTTCTGCACAAACCTTGCCTCTAGCACATATTCAATGGCCTGAGTGGAAGAACCTCTTGCATCACCCGTTCCTTCCTTTGATGCTACTTTAGTCAATTATTTTACCAGTCCAATGTCTTAATCTTCATGTTCCTGTCTCTTCGAAAGAATGTTAGTTTCATCAAATACAACATGGTTAGTTTCATCAAATACAACATGCACACTTTCTTCTACATACAAAGTTCTTTTATTGAACACTTTATATGCTTTTCTGTGTGAAGAATATCCCAAGAATACTCCCTCATCACTTCAAGGATCAAACTTACCTAGGGAGTCTTTTCATTATTGTGCACATAGCACTTGAAACCAAATGCCCTAAGATGGGATATGCTTTGTTTTCACCCTTTAAGTAACTCCTAGGGAGTTTTCTCAACAAGAGTTCTAGTCATGCATCTATTGATTATGTAACATGCAGTGTTTATAGCCTCTGCCAAAAAGTTGTGAGGTAATTTACGAGAGAGAAGCATGGTCCTTGCCATATCCTCAAGGGTCCTGTTCTTTCATTCAAGTACTCCATTTTGCTGGGAGTCCTAGGGGCAAAGAAGTTGTGGTCTATACCATTTTCATCACAATATTATGAAAATTTTGCATTTTCAAATTCAGTTTCATGATCAGACCTAATGGATGCAACTTGATTTCCTAATTGTTTTTGAGTTTTTCTATCAAAAGCAGTGAACATTTCAAATGCCTCATCTTTAGATGTCAGAAATAGTACCCAGGTAAATCTAGAATAATCATCAACAAGCACCATCGCATATTTCTTTCCACATCTACTCATGGTTCTCATTAGACCACATATATCCTTATGAACTAGTTCCAACGTCTTAGATGTACTTACCATTTTCTTGGATTTGAAGGATGACCCTACCTGCTTCCCCCTTGCACATGCCTCACAAACTTTGTCTTCCTTGAACTTGATATTAGGTAACCCTATCACCAAGTCCTTGGAGATTAATTTGTTTAGTTGATTTAGACTGGCATGTCCAAGTTTTTTGTGTCATATGAGGGGATCATTGACCAACACACTTAAACATGTGAGTTCATTTTCTGAAAGAGTTGAAAAATCTACAATGTAAATATTCTAAACTCTTTTTCCCTGCAAAACAATCTTGTTAGTGGTAAGGTTTATCACAAAGCATTTGGTAGAGGTGAAGGCTACAAGGTTACCTCTATCACAAAGTTGTGACACACTGATTAGGCCATATTTCAAGCCATCTGTCAAGTAGATATTCTCAATGGAATGAGAGTCTATCTTACCTGCCTTTCCAACTCCAATGATCTCACCATTATTTCCATTACCAAAGGAGACATTGCCTCCTTTTAGGTTCTTAAGTGAAAGGAACTAGTCTTTATTCCCAGTCATGTTTTTTGAGGAGCCACTATCCATGTACCATATTTGGCTACTCCCTTTCACTTGAACCTGCAAAAAGAAATCAGGGTTTAGTCCTAGGAATTCAAACTAGTTTGGGTCCCTTTCTATGGGCAAAAGGATGAATCAGATTCTTTCTTGCCCAACCAGGCAGCTTGTGTTTCTCTTGAACGAAAGCTTTGTTCTTTTGACTGGCCTTTTCTTTTTAATTGCATTCAGTTTTATAATGGCCAGTCTTACCACAGTGTATGTAGATCTTATTCTCAGGAAGTGTGAGGTACTTGTTTTTTGGGTCCCATGTTGGAGTTTGAGTCCCATAACTAAGTCCTCTTTTGTTGCTACTAGGAGAGTGCATCAGAAGCTTTGTTCCGTTTGCAAGTTCTTTCTATTTAATGTTTCACCTTTCCTAGATCTTCTTTTAGGACCTTAATATATTCATCTTTCTTATACAATTCATATTTCATTTTTCCTAGATTTTCTTCTAGAGTGAGAAATGAGTGATCAACTTTCTTCTTTCCTGTTCCTAGTTTCAGTTTTAGGTTTTCAGGCCTAAGTTCTAGAACACTATTGTCAAGTTCAAGAACCTGGTTCTTCAACTCAGCATTTTTGTTATCACTCTCATCAGCCCTAGATTCTAGACTTTTGCATTTTGCTTTTAGAATAACACATTCCCTAGACATAATTCATCTTCATTGTTAACTATTTCAGACCCATCAATGAAGTCTAATAATAGCTCAGCCAACCTTTCTTTAGACAAAAATTTAAGTTTGTCTTTGAGATGCAGAATAATTACCTTTTGCTCATCCTTAAATTCTCCAATGGCCATAAGAGCTTGCTTTTCTTCAGCTTCATAAGCAGTAAGATTTCCATTCAGTCATCCAGTCTGAGAGTAGCCATGTTCTTGAATTCCTGATTAGCAGTGATTTTTCTTTCCCAAGCAACTGGAAGAACTCTTGTCAAGATTTTCTCAACTTTGTCTTCTTCAAGAATAACCCTTCCAAGAGACTTAAGTTCATTTGTTAGCGTAGTAAACCTAGTATACATCTCTTGAATAGTTTCTCCATCTTTCATAGTAAAATTCTCATATTGAGAATACAGCAGTGCTACTCTGTGAGACGCCATCAGTTTGGAGCGCGAGGCCATCTCTTCACTTGAGGTGTTCCTTCATGAGCCACTTGCAAAGTTTCCCGTATCTCTTTGGCAGTAGTACAACTTTGGATCCTGTTGTACTCATCTGGACCCAGTCCACATACAAGCCATTTCTTGGCCTTAGCATTTTTCTCCCACTTTTTCAAGTTTTCAGCAGTGCAGTCAGCCCTTGTCTTTGGAACATCCACTCCTTCCTTTATCATTGTAGGTTCCAAAGGACCATCAGTGACTATGTCCGAAAGTTCATAGTTTTCTCCTAAGATGTGATCATTCATTCTGTTCTTCCACCAAGAGTAATAATATCCATTAAATAGTGAAGGCCTGGCACTGGATTGCCCTTCCCAGTTACCAGGTGGTGCACTCATGCTGATCTTTTCCTAAGGTGTTAGACTCTTCAAGGATAACCTTCTCTGATACCAATTGATGTTCCAAACGTCAATACCACACAAGAGGGTAGTGATATGTGTGGTACCTAATTTTTGATCTAGAAGAACCTGGTTCTTCTAGGTGTTCTAATTATTACAGTTTGCGAAAATAAAAGTACAGAAATTAAAGAACACAGATATTTTTATGTGGAAAACACCTGGCTCAAAAGGTGAAAAAACCACGACCTACTACCCAGTAGGACTTTCCCAAACATCCACTAAAATCACTGAGCCAAAATAACATTTACAAAACTCTTTGTAAACCTAAGGATTAACTCTAATCCTAGTGTGGCACACAGCCTCAACTGTCGTGACACCTTCAAGTTAACTCTAACTTGAATATTCAAGTACTTAATACAACTGCTTCTATGAAAGCTGGAAAGGTGTAATTTTAAACCACCTACTGCAATTGAACTAGACTAAGAATAAACACAACGGAACTGGTTCTTCTATCTCGTTCAAGTAGCTGCAACAGTGCACACTTCAATCTCACATAAATTTCTTGCAAAATTGCCTTGCTCTTTTGCTCTCAATTTAGTTTAACTTTTGCGTATGTGCATCCCTGTAAAAGATAACAAAATTTGCTATTTACTAAGTTAGTAATCAGAGATTGATTGAGACTGAAATGTTGATCCTCCATCTAATCTGAGTCCTAGACCAATACAAACTCCAACCCTTATCCTTGATCTGGATTGTGTTCTCTTCTCATAAGGAGACTTCTTCTCCTTATCCCATATGCAATATTTTCGAGTTCAGAAGATATTCAGAAGATATTGTTGCTTGATCCCTAAGACTTATCTTCTTCACGTGCATCTCATATGCATAGGTTGATAACCACTGTGTCTCATAAGATGGACCTGGTCCATTTCTGAGTTCATTTGTCATTCTTCAAACTGAACTTGGGCCAACACCTCATAAGTTGCATAGGGACATGTGGGTATATCCCTCTCAACCCTATCAGCACTTAGCGCGGAGCGTCCCTGGATTATGTAATAAATTCATCTGTGGGGAACCATTCAAACTTCCACTGCACGTGTTCCTCGGTTAGATTGTCGAAGAACCCCACCCATTATTTGGCACTTTCTAGATGAGCAAATCTTTATTGAATTTAAGTCATATTGTTAGGGTGATGGAAGGCAATATGGTCGTTCCAAGCCCTTCGTGGAAATTCCTAAAGATAGCGCCCAATTTGGAAATGCTACATCAACCATAACTGCAGCAACAAATTACAACCTTCGAAATTCTTGACCCCTCTTTGACAGCGCTCCAAAACCTGATATATATCGGCTTTGATCATGGGGATAATGGTATATGTCTTTCCATTAATCCCTTCCATCAAAGTCTTAGCGACCATGGCCGACCTAGTGTGGATTCTTCCCTTTTTCTTTGGGAATACTATAAGGTCTAGAAAGCATACAATGAATACAAACACTCTACGGTGGATGTGACCTAGTGAACAGAGAGAGATCTCATCATGGTAAGTGCATAAAGACTTCCTATGGACACACCTGTCGTACATGTTTTGAAAGGTATGTAGGAATCCCTCAAGCACACTAGGTCGACATTCTTCTTCAACCCCAGCATCCTCAAAAAACCCCTGCCTGTGCGATTTTGTAGTACCAATAGCCCGAGACTGTCCCAAGTCAAACCTGCAAGCACTACAATTTCTTCTAGGAGTGGTGTCATTTCTATATCACCAAAATGAAATACAACCCGTTCACTATCCCAGAATAAAGTAGCAGCTTCGATCAATTTGTCAGTTAGCTCGATATCTAGTAGGGAATGTAGATTACCTAGGTACTTTTTCACATATTTCTTGTCACTTAAGGAAAGGTCCTCTCTCTAGTCTAGCAACAATGGTGGATATTGCTAAACATACCGAATCTGGGGATCTTATGCCTCATTTTCTGCAAAACAAAAAGGGTTAGACCTTACCCCCACCGAACTAATCTATTTATATATTTATGATCAACATATTGGCATTTAGTTCTCCAAATTAATGCACATAACGTTGTTGTGTCCGTTGGGATTATGGAAAACCCAATGGACTTTGGATAAGGCTTATCTTAAAGAATCATTATGTAGAAAACATAACTGATCCGACTTGGTTTGACCATGATACATGCACAATTTTAACCAATGTAAGGTTTCTATGGGGTTTTAGAATGGTACCCTTAAGAGGACAACTTGAGGGGGAAGGCACAGAACCGTCTACTGCACCGCAGATCAACTGGTTTTACCGCAAATAAGCATTTCCAAATTTAAGGGTAGTAAATAGGAAGCGCGCAATCACCCATTAAAGCATAGCTATAGGATTTGAGGCGCACACGTGGAATATGATACGGAGCATGATTTATGCAGCAATTAATAACGTGTAGTCAAGTATTTGCACGTAGGAATACAGATAAATACAGATCTGAATACTGTAAAGACAGTTACAGAAAAACAAAAACAAAGAGACAAGTCAGTTTCATGAATAAAGGAAACATAAATGCTTAAAATAGGCAGTTAAATTCAAATAAAGGGAGATGGGTACGAGATAAACATGCTTGTACTAATTTGTGAAAAATAAGTTTGTTATGATAAGAGCGTGAAAATGCCCCTAACAGAGTCACCACGCTGTCGCACCCCCTTTTTTTTCTCCGGTCACGGAGTGAGATCTTGGTTTCGACATTCCATGGGGTGTGATAACTCATTCCCATTTTTGGAATTGGATATTTGAAGAGTCGTCACCTAACAAATTATGATGTATTAAGGAACTTAGAGTTATTAACTCTTGGATTGGTCTGTATTAACAGAGATTAAGGTAAGGGCTTGAAATAACCTCGAGGGGAAGGTGTTAGGCACCCCTCTCGGTCCATAATAGTGGGTCCCAGCCGAACGTATATTCACTAATTAGCCCATTACAAATAAACAGTTGAATCAAATAGGTTGAAAATAAATCATGTTGGATAACTTAAGAATAAGATAAAGATTTGGACAAGTTGTAAAACAAAGGGTTTAAGAAAAAACAAAGGTTTTAACAAAACATAAGGAATATTGGTAAAGGAGGGGTCCTAGGTTGGTTAGCCTATAGGATCACCACACATAATGTTCGGTAAACACTCCTCGACGAGGGGATACATGTGACATTAGCGCGTAGCAGTCATATCCTATATCTACCCTTCTCATCCCCTTAGTGGTCATGCAAAGCGAGTCACTGGTTAGCAATCTCTATTGCGTGCTGCTACCCGTCTCTACTTAATGGTCCTGGAGGGATTTAGGACCTCTACCTGTAAGCGGTTCTAGACATAACCCTAAGGGTTTTAAAGGTGAAAATTCCAAGGATACATGCAAAACATTTAGGACTTTTAGCATATAAGATAAAAGGGAGCAGTTAGAGGCTCAAAATTTCCTCCTCAAACAAGGCATATAAACAACATGACTCGAACACAGTTAAGGGCTTTCTATTAAACTGTATCCTAAGGTAGGATGTCTAGGTAAGTATGCAGAAGACAAGCATTTTTAATTTTTTTATAAAACTCAGGAATAATAACCTAGCAGTTGCCTATCGATTTTTAAAATGTGTTAGGATCAAAAAAGACATAAAGCATTAGAAACAGTTTTAGAATTGCAATTTTAAAAATGCCCTAAAGGCTTGCCTATACGCAAAATGTTGATGACCATATTTATATAGTGAAACAAAGCAGGTTTTGAAATGGACTTCTTTAATACATATAGGCATGTTGTCTAATGATAGATTGAGGCAGTTTTAAAGTACTTGTATCATGAAGTATAAACTACTTAATTGGACCATCAGAAGTGAACTAAGCCTGGACTAAGTTAAATTATTTAGACTAGTTTAAATTGATAGGCAGAATTTCGAATGTGGTTTCCTATAAGCATGATATCTAACTTTGATAGTGATTTTGAAGACTTGCACGCATGGACACATACATAAACACTTGTTATAATAGAATCGGGGTTAATTGCATCCTATAGGCATGACATATACTTGTTAGGCTGATTTTAAGACTTGCAGGCATGAAACTCTACATAAGCACTTGTCATGACAGAATCTGGATTAAGTCCTATAGGCATGGCATCTATTAGTTAAGCTGATTTTAAGACATTGAAGGCATGATCTTTATTACAGAATTATTTTTGAAACCTATCGACATGATTTCTACCTGGTAAAGTAATCAGATTTAAACATGAAGTCCTATGAGCATGATTTCTACTTGTTAAACAATTATATTTAAACATGAAGTCCTAAGAGCATGATTTCTAACTAGTAAAGCAATCAGATTTAAATATAAAGTCCTATGGGCATGAATTTTACCCGTATTACCCCATAACCATGTATCTACACACCCTTTTTACTAAATACCTCGATATTTGTTTACAAGTTATTATAGACTAATGAATGAATTACATAAGTAAATAGGAAAATAAGAAGCTACTCCATAGGGAGCCTTCGATTAGGACTAGATTTCCAAAGCCTCTAATGGCCTCAAATGCCTCAAGTCCATAGACAATGTTAGAGTCTAGGTGCATCAAAGTTCTATAAGGATATCAAAGATCCTGGGCAGTACTTACACCTAGACTTAGTAACCAAAAATTGAATAAGCGCGGTGTGGAAGGGCCAACCTCAGTATGCCAGAGTTCAGAGGGTTCTCAAAAGGATCTCAAGGCTGTAACACATACTAGAGGGGGCTGAACTTATGACTTAGGAGTAGAGTGAAAGTGATTGACACAAGTGGAAAGGTTTTAGTGAAAAATTGTATTTAAAAGGGAGTCTGTTTGAAAGTAATTTAATAAAACAACAAATACCGTTTGAAAAGAGATTGAAGAGATGAACAAAAGTCCACACACAACACTTTAGGACAAGTTTATACATAGCCAGTAGTCACAGAACCAAAGCAAGTTCAGTAGTCACAAACATGGGTCAAAGGGTTAGGGATACACTGAACACTTGACTGTAAACATATAATCAAGCAGATATCTAGGAATTGGTATGGACATACTCACAAACAGCTGACTAGGCATATTCACAGAACCAGACATAAAGAAAAAAATTGTGTACATGGGTGATGGGGATTACAGATACATAGTGGAAAACATATAATAGGTAGAAATAATTGGTGTAGACATGTTCAGAAAATAACATGGGGGGGGGGGGGGGTAATATACTGATCTTAAGGCAGGGGTGTACATAATAATGTAAATATCAACTACAAGTTTCACAAGAAAATCATAAATAGAAGCAACTAGAAACATGATGAACTGAAACAATAAGAGAATCATATTGTTTTTGGAACTTTGAATTGAAACTAGAACATACTAGTAAAGAGGACAGTAAGCAAAGTGAAAGAGTAAGAGAACACTGGTTAGCCTTGGCTTTTAGCCGGCTAACTTAGAGTGGTAACAAGTAGCACAAAAAGAGGGCAGAAAGTTTTAAGTGTGAAAGATAGTTTTTGAACCAAGAGTATTCGTCTTTTTTGCTGATAAGAGAATGTGTATATATAGTTTGAAAACATGTAGCAAAATAAGGTAAAAATCAAAGTCCATCAGTAATAATAGAACTCAGAATCAGTCGGTTAGGAAATCAAGGTAAGAACTCCCTTTAATTGAGTAGTTAACTTCAATCTGTAATAGACATATGCCAAATAAAGAAGGAAATCGTATAAGGCTGCACATGAAAAATTAGGAAATATTTTCTGCATAGTACAAGTATACAACATGTAATAAAGGCCAGGTTCAACTCACTTCAATCAAGGAAAGACTCGAGCAATAAATTAATAGCACAATTGACTATAGAATAAGGTCAGAAAACATTCTACAAGGTAAAAATTAGTAGAAATAACATGTGGAATCGGTGAAAGATCAATCATAAACATTCAAGGATGCAAGAATAGGAGATAGCATTGATGTAGCACCACTCTATAAGAACAAGCACATGGTAAGCTAAAATCAGAACCCTAAGAGGTCGAGTAAGACAAGAATCACATAAAAAATAAGAAATTCATGTTGAGCATAGTCTGAATTAGTAGGCTAAGCATGATACATGTAGGAAAAGTGAAGAATCAAAAATATTGGTGAAAAAAATAGTGCAAGTTACACAATAGGCAAGGAAAACAATAATTAGGAACCGTAACAATCAAACACAGGGGAAAAATCACAGAATCATGGAAACATACAAATTAACTGAACATGTTATCAAACAAAACTCAAAAACCTAAGATTAGAACTAAGAAATTAGGGGTTTCAACATAGGTGAGTTGAAAAAGGAGTAAGAACATAGAATCAGTCGAAATACGCACGAGATAGAAGTTTTAAACATAAAGAATCGGTCTAACAAAGTGTAGGTGAAGTTCTGAGAAACCCTAACTTTAGAAGAACGTGAAAACAACTTGAAATCAATGATTTTTGCAAAAGAGATTCAAGAACAGTGTAAAACATCAAAAGAACAAACCTAACTCGTTTAAATATCATACAGATCTAAGAGTTGTAAGCAAAAAGTTAGGGTTTCATAAGAAACTCAAGTAGAGATGAAAGAACCTATTTAGAAAATCAAAGATCGTAACAAATACATCACAATCTTCTCGAAATGACACTGGTGTAACCAAGAACAACCCAAACAACAAACCCTAAATACAAGCAGCATGGCCTAAGGCCTTTGAAGGCCTCAGAGGCTTGGGGGTTTTAGGGTGGTCACCGGAGAAGACCGGAGAAGGGAGGCGGTTGAAAGGGGGCTAGGGTTAGGTTGAGAGAAGAGAGGATATGAGAGGATACAGAGATGGTGGGCTTTTGGAAATGAGGCCAGGGTTAGGGGTCTTAGGAATTAAGAAAGGAAAGAAGTAATATGGCCGTTGATTTGGGAGATCAACGGCCAATATTTGATTTATGTTCGATCGGTTAGACGGGTTTAGGTGTTGGGTCGGTTATTTTAATAGGAAACTGGGTTGGGTTAGGATAAATTTAGGCTATAATTGCAATGTAATTCTGGCTATAATTTAAATAGCCAACTTTTCCCCTATCAATTATAATAAATAATAAACAATTTCTCAAAAATAATTTTATGTACCAAAATGGTTATATATATATATATATATATATATATATATATATATATATATATATATATATATATATATATATATATATATATATATATATATATATATATCGTTTTAAAAATATAAGGACAAATTTTACGCATATATAATGTAACTATACATTAAATGGTCTAATATTACAATTATATGAAATTTAGCTTAACAATTACCAAATGCAATTATAAAAATACATAAAAAATATATTGACCATATTTTGGTATAAGTATATAAATTAAATGACTAAATTACCATAACAATAATTAGGGGAATAATTTTTGGGAATTTTATGAATAAAAGGGGAGGAAATAAATCAATTTAAATCCTTAATATTATGAAAAAATTATAAAAACCTTGTGCATACTTATATATGATTGTATATTCTATTTTGAAGGTATTTATGTAAATTTAAAATATATAAAGAAAATTGGGTATCAACAGCCTTTCGCCAAAGAAAAAGGGTTCGACCTCGATCGAATGACGACGAGTTATTATTTCAATAAGTTCAAAATAAACACCCTTTAAGGCTAGGGGCCTTTGAAAAAGAGAAAGGGTTCGACCTTGATTGAACCACGACGGGTTACTATTTTGATTCTGTATCAAAATAACACCCTTTAAGGTCAAGGGAATTCGCCAAAGAGAAAGGGTTCGACCTCGATCGAACGACGATGGGTTACTATTTTGATAAGTTTGAAATAATAACCTTTAAGGGGCCTTCGCAAAGAGAAAGGGTTCAACCTCGATCGAACCACGAAGAGTTACTATTTTGATAAGTTCCAAATAACACCCTTTAAGGCTAGGGCCTTCGCCAAAAATAAAGGGTTCGACCTCAATTGAACGACAACGAGTTACTATTTCGATAAGTTTGAAATACTGCCCTTTAAGGCCAATGGCCTTTGCCAAAGAGAAATGGTTTGAACTCGATCGAACGATGAGAAGTTCAAAATAATACCCTTTAAGGCCAAGGGTCTTCGCCAAGGATAAGGGTTCGACTTCGATCGAACGACAAAGGGTTGTTATTTCGATATGTTCGAAATAAACACTCTTTAAGGCCAAGGGCCTTCGCCAAAGAGACGGGTTTGACCCGATAGAACAATGACGGGTTACTATTTTGACAATTTCAAAATAACTCCCTTTAAGGCCAAGGGTTTTCGCCCAAAGGAAGAGTTCAACCTCGATTGAACGATGATGGGTTACTATTTTGACATGTTTGAAATGACACCCTTTAAGGCCATAAACCATCGCCGAAGTGAAAATGCAAAAAGACCGGGACTCACCGTGCAGTAATCTATCTCTTGCCAAAAATCTTACAAACGCAAAACAAGGGTAGAAAACAATAAATGGAAAACATATCAACATCACTATCCCTCTACTCTGCATCATTGCCACCTTGTCCACTATCATCTCTGAGAAACGCTCTTACGACGTCGCGGCCTCGTTGGCTTCTGGTATCGCCGTGTCATATCCGTAGTTGATGTGAGCCTCGTGCTCTTTCGTCCGCGCCTTTTCATAAGCAGCCTCGGTCATGTTACCCACCTCCAATAAACTCATGTATATATCCCCCTGGGCTTCAGCGTAAACCCAAAGTTCGTGCATATGGCGGGGAACGACGGTCAAGGAAGATTCAATTTGAGCCAACAGTCACTCATTTGTGCCTCCAGTACTGTGACCCAATCCTCTAGAACTGATGCCTATCTGTCAATCTCACGAATGCACTCCTGAAGATTTGCTTCCATAGGAGTAGCCGTCGCTGTCACGCCACGAACCTGGGCCTGGACATAACACGACACTCGGTGCCTGACTACAAGTGACCGAGCGAACCAACTGGCCGGCTGAATCAACATGTGATATCATAACATGAATGTGGAAGATAAACTAACACATGTTGATATACATAAAGTATGGACAATATAAATCAAAGTGCGGAAATACTAATACAATCATGGAACATATTTGCAGCCAATATAACTTAACATTAAAAGCCTGAGACTCTGTCTAACTATTATTCTAAGCTATGAAGCCTCTAAAATCACTAACTGTATGAAAATAGTGAATATTGTAAGGTAATGATAATGCCCCGAAAGAACTGGGGATCACCAAATAGCTGGTACGAGAATCCTAGCACTCTGAATCATCAACCTGTAAACCATTACCTGCATCGTGAGATGCAGGCCCCAGGCAAAAGGAACGTCAGTACATCTGAATTGTACTAGTATATAAAGCAACTGAAAGAAATAATTATAAATGCTAAAACTGAAACTAAGATGATAACTAAGAATTTATAATTGATAACTAAAATAATAACTGTAGAAACCGAAACTAAAATGACAAATGATAACTGATAACTTATAACTTATAACTGACAAATGATAACTGGTAACTAAACTGATAACTGATAACTGGTAACTGATAACTGAACGGTAACTAATAATTAAACTAAAAAGAAGTAAGGATATGAATACTCTCTCTTTTCAATGATGAACAACCTATTTGTCTGAATATTAAACTGCAGCCTCAGGCCCAATATATATATGTGCACAGCTGCGCTCTCGGGCCCAAGTATACGTATACATAACTATGACCAGGTCTGAAATGCATAAAGCATAAACTGCAGCCTCAAGCCCAAATACATGTGTTCAACATTCACGAATTTAAAATCAGAAACTGAGAATCATACTGCAATATATGATAGTGAAATACTAAATTACATTGAGTTACATGATACTGGAATACTGGATCTTACCGGGTTATATAATACTAACATACTGAATGGGACTAGACTAAGACATGTATTCTTGAACTGATTATGAATACTAAAATTTCAACTGTTTATGGAATACTGAGTAATCTATACTAAGACTCGGGGGCATCAAACCCAAGTCTATAATGAATACGCATTCATCTCACAATGTTCATAATAAAAGTCATGAGTGAGTTATGAAGCTAGAGAACAGAAGTTCTACAACTATTCAAGGAACTAGCCTTAACTAAATTTCTAAGGTAATTAGTAACGTCGTAAAAGAAAGTAGTATAGGGAGAATCTTTAAAATTTCCAAACATGGAGAGTTAGCCTCACATACCTTAACTTCCTGCTCTTGAGCGTAATACAACATTCGCCAACTCTTTCAACTTTAATCTATATCAATACTAGTCAAAGGGATTCCGAATTAGCAATAATTCTCATGTTTTGGTCACTTAAATATTTTCTCAAAAACTTGGTGACATAAAGATTCATAGTCCTTATCAATGATGTCTCTACACCCAATAACCTATTCTATTGCTCCTAGATAAATTCTAAGGTCTCAAATGGTTACAGCCAACATCATTCTTTATCACCCATAAGGTAAATAATACCTTTAACTAATAATCAACTATCAGCAACCCAAACATATATTCCTTTCATGCTTTCCTATAAAACCCATCAACTCATATGTCATGAACTTGTAGTCTACAGTCATTAATCCAACGCTTTAATTAGTTAAAGGGTGAAGATATTACCTTCTTGACGTTCAATCTTCTTGAATTCGAGTTCTGGGGTTCCTTGTCTCAACAATGATGCCCCAATCGAATATCTAATTATATAGAGGGTTTACCCATATTAAAAAAATGTTGAAAAATTTAAATTTACTAAGAATCACCATTAGAAGTTACTTGGGTGGTGGAAAGACCCTTGAGGGGTTAGGTTTTTGAGAGTTCCCCTTTCTAGAGCAAGTATTTATGTTTATGAGATGTAGGGGACGAAATATGGCTTTAAAATGACCCCCCAAGAGCGCGACCATGCTCCAGGAGACCTGACCGCGCTAATGGCCGCACAAAATGGCAGTAACACTGCCTCAAACTTAGCGCGGTCGCGCGATGGGCGCGCTACCGAGCGTTCATATCACATACTATTCTGTAAAACGCGCATAACGTTTTGCACATAGATCCGTTTGGGATTCTTAATATATAGTTGGAAAGCTATTTCAAAGACCTAACACTTTCATGCTTTGAGTTTTCCGTAATCCTTAGACATTTCCTCTAAACCTTTCTAGAAGACCGATCTTCTGTAAACTTAGTCGATTTGTCGAATCTTATGCACCTCACTTTCCATCTTGATTTAGAAACAACTACTTTCTCCCACTTGGGATCATTCATCCTTGAATGATTGTCCTGACTGTAACTTCTGCTTACTTTAAACTTTAAATGGTCCAGGTGAAAACATGAACTTTCATTAACACTTGTATACTAAACTGACTGAATACATGATTACTGAACTGTTGTGATAGTGAATTGAATGACTGCTGCATTGACTGAATATTGGTCTGCCATGTATAGGTGAATGCAGAACTAACATGGATATATGAATATTGAACTGGCACGAATATATAAGTTGTCTGAGTACTAAACTGGCATGAATGTCTAATTATTGGACTAACATGTGTAGCTGAGTATTGAGCCGACATGAGTGTCGGAGTATTGAACTGACATGAGTATTTGAGTATTGAACTGACATGAGTATCTGAGTATTGGAAACGTGAATGTTATAACATGACACGTGAAATACTGGTTGTACCACCACTAATTTTGGTAGAAACTCTAACTCATAAGCTAATTGACCGATCCTTCGCAAGAATATATGGCCCAATATAGCAGGACTATGCTTCCCCTTCTTCCCAAATCTCATTATGCTTTTCATAAGAAAAAATTTCAGAAACACCAAATCATCAACTTGAAACTCTAGGTCTCTATGTCGCATGCTCGAATATGACTTTTGGCAACTCTGAGTTTACTTTAAATGCTTTTGAATCAACTTGAATTTCTCTATAGTATAATAGACCAAATCGGGTCGAACAACTCCATTTCTCCAACTTCGAACCAACCAATTAGTGATCTACACCTTCGCCTATACAAATCTTCGTACGGTGCCATCTTGATACTAGAACGGCTGGTTATTATTAGTATGGTCAATAAGAGGTATGTGATCATCCCAATTACTATTAACATCAAGGACATATCCTCAGCTGTTTGAATAATGCGCTCTGCTGGCCATCTTTCTGAAGATGAAAAACTTGTGCCTAATTATTTTTGAAAGAACTTCTAAAGTTTATTTTTTTTAAACTGAGCACCACAGTCCAAAATGACGGACAATGCAGTCCCATGCAATTAGACGATTTCCTGAATGTACAACTTGGTATAATCTTCTACTGAATCAGTAGTTTTTTTGGCGAGAAGTGTGCTAACTTGGTAAGTCGATTTACAATCATCCAATCAAATCATACTTTCAATATGAGCAAGATAATCCTATTATAAACTCCATATTTATCATCTCTACTCAAAATATGTGCATTCTGTGATAAAACACTAGGCTTTTTGCTGCTCGACTTTCACTTACTGACAATTCGGACAATTGGCCACAAAGTCTCTGACGTTCTTTTTATGTTGTTCAACCAATCAATATCTTTGGTCATGATGCATATTTGGGTAACCTATGGGAAAAAATACCTAAAATTATGGGCTTCTAATATGATCTTTCCTCTTTAAGTCCATCTATATCTGGAACACACAATCTGTCTTGGTACCTTAAAGTCCCATCATCTCCCCCTTATTCAAAAGTCATCGTCTTATACTTGCAGATCCTTCTCTTTTTGTTGGGATCCAAATAACTTTCCTTATTTTATGCAATTCTTTGCACTCTACATTAATAACGACTCAATTTTCAACTTACTTCTAAGCTAGGAAAAACTAAATTATTCACATAACAGAAAACTAATGTATTCACAACTATCATACACAATCTTAATAATTTAACTCTGCTCACATTGTCAATCCAGGAGAAAACCCCTTTCGATAACACTTAAAGGCTATTCTTATGTAGTTTGCTCTCTTATTGCTAGCTGATTGCCTTTCCCACTATCATTATACTTCAGGTTTAACTTAAACCCTTTGGGTTCTAACAAAAATTTGGTATTTCAAATTTTCATCCACTCACTAGAGTTATCCTGGCTAATTAAAACAAATTGTACCTCTACTAGCTCTGCTCAAATTGCTAATTTGTTGTGTCTACTCAATACTTACTTAATATCCTTTTACTAACCACCTGCTAGCATTATATTTTCTTCTCATGCTTTGAATAACTAAAGTGAAGCATAAGGTTACTCTTAACTTCCCTCATCATCTGAACATATTCTTTTATCGTACACTATAATTCTTTTGAACTATGTACATGGATCACACTTAGAGAATTTGCATTTGTCTTAAATAAAATTGGAATATCTTACCCCAACCATTCAATACAATCAAAATCATATCATACTATAAACATTTGCAGTAATCACTTAGTCACATAACCTAAGGGGAAACTACCATATCTTTTATCTTACATTAGTAGCTCTTTCTTATAATAGCTTACTAACGTGGTACTTCTAGTCCCGATTTGAATAAATATGAACAACTTAAAATTATTCCCTGAAATTCACAATTGCCGTCTCTTGGTTCTTATTGCATACATCATATCTTCTAGTCATTTGCATGAGTTGTACGAAATCACATCTTTGGTAGTAACAATTGTTTCTGACTCCTATGTATTTTACCCTTAGGCTCTTTTCTGTCCAAAACTATAGTGACCAATGTTAAGGTCTGACATCTGAACTATCATCATCCAATTTGTGGCTCCATCTCCAAAAATTAAATGAAGTTGTTCTAGGAGGTAAAACACATACGGATACACTACCATGCACAAACTTATCTTTCAAAGTATACCATCATCTGTTTAATCACTTCATGCGTCCTTTAGTGAGTAGTGGTCTTAATCTAGACCTAAAATATGCGAAATATTTCTCTATAAGCACTGTTACTTACATTTTCTTTGAGAACCCATATGCATCATTGTATACTCACAAGTCATTAGAAATTTTTATATGCCAAAATTTTTTTGATAAACATATAACTGAATACTGAATAACCGCAAACTTGCTAACTGAAAGACTGTATAACTAGTAACTGAGATAATCTGATAACCATAAAATATACTGACTTGTTTTACACTTTCTACTAATGTTATGCTCTAATATGTACTACTATCCATTTCATTCCTCTTTTTAACATCCTCTCAAGTTTTACATTTACCAACCTGTACTCCATAATTATATCCAAATGGGCAATTATCCCCTCTAAGACCTTAGGTTTCTCTTGCGCATTGCTTAGGCATCAAATACCTTTGGAATTCAATAGGAAAAGAAGGTTAACTATTGCTCTAAGCTTCATGGCACGACATAAAGTAGAAAGAAACGAGACAATCCTATATGTCTTGGCAATTAATCGTTTATATGAGCGGCCGTCACACACATATAAAGGAAACTCCACTAGACACAACTGCATAGACTCCCTAGGATTCCTATACCTAGGTCTATGATACCAAGCTTTGTCACACCCCAAACCTGAGCCTATATGTAACATGACACTCGGTTCCTGACTATATGAGACCGGGCTTACCAACTGGCTGGCTGAATCAACATGAGACATCATTAAAGATTGGATAATATAAATCAAAGTGCGGAAATACTAATAAAATTATGAAATATATTTGCAGCCATTATAGCTTAACAGGAAATGCCGAGACTTTGTCTAACTGTTATACTAGTCTATGAAGCCTCTAAAAACATTAACTAATTGAAAATACTGAAGATGGTAAGGTAATGATAATGCCCCGAAGAACTTGGGATCACCAAATAGCTGGTACGAGAATCCTAGCGCTCTGAATCATAAACCTGTAAACCATTACCTGCATCGTGAGATACAGGCCCCGGGCAAAAAGGACGTCAGTACATTTGAATTGTACTAGTATGTAAAGCAACTGAAATAAAGAATTATAAATGTTGAAACTAAAACTAAGCTAACAATTGAGAATTTATATTGATAACTAAATTAAGAACTATTGAAACAAAAATTGAACTTATAACTGATAATTGATAACTGATAATCATAACTGGTAACTGAACTAATAACTGATAGCTGAACTAGTAACTGGTAACTGATATGATAAATGATAACTGAACGGTAACTAATAATTGAACTGAATGGAAGTAAGGATATGAATACTCACTCTTTTGAATGATTAACAACCTGTTTATCTAACTATTAAATTGCGGCCTCAGGCCCAAAATATATGTGCACAACTGTAGTCTCGGGAACAAGTATGCGTATACATAACTGTGACCTCAGGTCCAAAATGCATAAAGCATCAACTGCGGCCTCAGGCACAAAGATTCATAAAGCATAAACAGCAGCCTCAAGCCAAAAGATTCATAAAGCATAAACTGCGGCCTCAGGCCCAAAGATGCATAAAGCATAAACTACAGCTTTAGGCCGAAATACTGGTGTTTAACATTCAAGAGTTTAAAATAATAAATTGTGAATCATATTACAATACATGATAGTGAAATATTGAATCACATTGTGTTACATTATATTGGAATACTGGATGATACTAGGTTACATAATACGGATATACTGAATGGGACTAGACTGAGACATGTATTCTTGAACTGATTATCAATACTGAAATTTCAACTATTTATGGCCTACTAAGTAATCTATACGAAGACTCGGGGGCATCAAACCCAAGTCTATATTGAATACACACTAATCTCACAACGTTCAAAATGAAAGTCATGAGCGAGTTATGAAGCTAGAGAATAGAAGTTCTACAACTATTCAAGGAACTAGGCTTAAAAGAAATATAGTGTAACCCAAACATGGAGAGTTAGCCTCACATACCTTAACTTCCTGCTCTTGAGCGTAATACAACATTCGCCAACCCTTTCAACTTTAATCTATATCAATACAAGTCAAAAGGATTCCAAATTAGCAATAATTCTCATGTTTTGGTCACTTAAGCATTTTCTCAAACACTTGGTCACATAAAGCTTCATAGTCCTTATCAATGGTGTCTCTACACCCAATAACCCATTCTATTGCTCCTAGATAAACTCTAAAGTCTCAAATGGTTACAATCAACATCATTCTTTATCACCCATAAGGTAAATAATACCCTTAACTAATAATAAACAATCAACAACCCAAACCTATAATCCGTTCATGCTTTCCTATAAAACCCATCAACTCATATGTCATGAACTTGTAGTCTACAATCATTAATCCAACGCTATAATCAATTAAAGGGTGAAGATATTACCATCTTGATGTTCAATCTTCTTGAATTCGAGTTCTTGGGTTCCTTCTCTCAACAATGATGTCCCAATTGAATATCTAATGATAGAGGGTTTACCCATATTAATAAGATGTTGAAAATTTAAAATTAACTAAGAATCACCATTAGAAGTTACCTTGGGTGGTGGAAAGACCCTTAAGGAGTTAGGTTTTTGAGAGTTCTCCTTTCTAGAGCAAGTTTTTATGTTTTGGGGATGCGGGTGACGAAATATGGCTTTAAAACGACCTTCCACGAGCGTGCCCCCGCTCCTGGAGACCTGCCCGCACTACTGGCTGCGCAAAATGGCAGTACACTACCTCAAAATTAGTGCGGTCGCGCTACCGAGCCCGCGTATTGTATACTGCTGTGTAAAACATGCATAGCATTTTGCACAGTGATCCGTTTGGGCTCCAAAATATATCTTTGGAAATTTATTTCGAAGGCGTAAAACTTTCATTCTTTGAGTTTTCCGCAAGTCCTTACACATTTTCACTAAACCTTACTGGTAGACAGACCTTCTACAAACTTAGTCGATTTTGTCGAATCTTATGCAACTCACTTTCAATCTTGATTCTGAAACAAATATTTTCATCCATAATAGTCCTGATAGAACTTCATATGTCAAAAAAATAACCTTACTAATCCTTTAGTATATACATACCTAAGCCAAATTTATGCGGTGTTACAGTCGCTCTCTCTGACTCCTGCTCATACTGAAGGATAGAGATGGTGTTGTCCAGAGCCGCTGCCCTCATCGAAGCCGCGGACCAAGCACTCCCGATTCTCTCCAACCCAGCAACCATTCTCTCTAGCCCAGCAAATTTCTCCATCCACTCCGCGCCCATTGCATTGACCTTTGTCTATCCGACTGCATTGACCTTAATTTCTCATGTCGGTGCTCCCACTCTGTGGCGACCCTCTTGCCCAAATCGAGCTCCTAATCCTTTATTAAAATTTTCTCCTCAAGCACACATTTGTTGTGGAAGATTTGCATCAATTCCTTGTCCCTTTTCTCTTACTCTTCACCAAGAGTCCGATTTTGGGGTTTGCCTTCAACTACTCATGCATTTTACGACACTTGTTCTGACAACAATGATATTTCTCCAGCATTTTTCAGAAAATTTTAGCCTGTATGTTGGCTTTGCGAATGCTTTATAGAGCCACCATATACGTCTGGAAGATAAAAAGACGGGTTTAGAATCCTACCATCAAGAAAGACGAGGAAAATGCGAAAGAAAGCACAACATACCCTTAAGCCCAAAACGGCCACCTCGTTCATTAAGTCAGTATCTGGAAAGGTTCGGAGGCTGGATTCTCAGCTGTAGAACATAGCATGCTGAATTGCGATACCAAATCTTCTATATCCCTTAGGAGATTGACATCCGAAGGGATCTCACGAATACGGACTGAAGCTCCCCCGCAAACCACCAAGTGAGTAACTCCCTCCTCAAATATCTTGACATCAGGGTTGAGGTCCGATTAAGATTCATAATCATCAACCACCATGCCTCTACCTCGTTCAGTAGCTGAAAGGGAAGCATGACCAACTGTGGAGGACGAGGATACGTGCAAAACACATCGATGACCCCAGAAATCTGACCTTCTGACATGATAGGTTGCTGATTACCGATAATATTGGGAATGTCAAATTGAGCCGATACAACGACCGGTTCCGTCCCTATGGGGGTAGCCTCCATAACCCTATCTCCAAATCCCATCGAAGGAGAGTCTTATAGATGAATCACTGTTGGGTGCGCTGTCTCGAACTCCATTCGTTGCCTTTCTGGTGGCCCCTTTTCTTCCCTAGTAGGCGGAGACTCACCCGGTTGGCAAATGATACATGTCGAAACTTCGGCCTGAGGAGCGTTCCTCGCAGGAATAACCATGACCCCAAACTCAACTGAAGTAGCCGTCGATACCAGAAAGCTAACAAAGAAGCCCTCGTTCTCTGCACCCTCCCTGAAACCAATGCGCAGCGCGTGAGGAATTAAATACAAAGAGGGAAAAGGAGCAAAATGGCAAATAGAAACGACGTCTTACCAGAAAGAGGCGTGCGCCCATACTTGTCATAGAAGGCCACCCACGTGCGGGCCCCTACTTTATGAGGTAGAATAACGCTCACCCACTCATGGATATTTTTCGACGGGTGGAGGAGGCAATTTCTCAGCTGCAAAAATATAAAAGGGTTTAGTACCGTAATGGAGAATGGTCGGACATACCTCTGACTAATAGTATAAGACTTAAGTACAAAGTTCAATTTCCCGGGGAACCCCGTCAGATCCAACACAATGTGCTCAGTTTGCACATACAAATAATTCTTATAAAAATGACGGTTAGTCCCCTCGACCATCTTCACCACCTGACTTTTCAACCCCCGAGGATGCATGTGAAGCATCATGCTGCAGATAAGCTGAAGGGAGAATATACTGAACAACTGATCCAAGGTGACCTCATGACCCATGAGTTCCGCGAACTTGAGCAACATAAGGAACAACTTGTATAGGTACGACGAAATTTGGGTGGGGCATACCTCATAAAAACAGCACAAGTCTACCACTACAAACGGGAGAGGAAGTGCTGTGATGACCAGAAAGGTCATCACTTCTTTTAGAAATAAATTTAGAGTTTTGAGGCCTAAAAACCTCCTATTTTTACCTCACCTTGAATTGTATATGTGGTCCAGACCTATATCCGAAAAGCCTTCTATGGTAAAATATGAGAAATAGAAATTTCTAGAGTTAAAAGTTGATTATGGTTGATTTTGTCAACATATTAAGAAAATGGACCTGTATCCGTATATCAACGACCCCACAAGGTCCACAGTAAAATATGGGACTTGCGCGTATGCCCAGAAGTGAATTTCGAGGTCCCAAGCCTTAGAAATCAATTTTTGAAAGAAATTATTTCGCCAAATTATCTAAGAAATGAAGAAAAGAATTAATGTCTAAAACTACTGGTATCGGCCCGTATTTTGGTTTCATAGCCTGATATAAACATGTTATAGTATTTAAATGATAATTGTGAAATTTGTTGGAAAACAGAGTTTATTTGTTATCAGTTGGACTTCTAGTTGAAGAGTTATGAACTTTAAGAGTTTTTGATAAACGTGATGAGTTTTGAGGTTAAATTCATGATATTACATGTTTTTTGGATGATTTGATTGCATATTAGATCCATATGATGTTTTTTGAGTTGGCGTGCACATTTGGTTTGGAGTCCCGAGACCTCAGGTGAGTATTGGGTAGGTTCCAAGATGTTTTAGGCTTAAAAACATAGTTGTTGGAAGTTCAGAGAAGTGCAAATCTCTGAACCCGCCAGTGCAGTCCGCAAAGACTTTGTGTTGTTGATGGGGGTATTTGCGGCCGCACTCGATTTTGTGCGGTCCATATTGAGATGATTAAAAACAAATTTTGTAGCCCTTCGTTGTCTAGTTTTCATAAAGATAAGGAAATTACAATTTGGACATCTGTAGGGAAAGTTATGGCCAATATACTAAAGCATATCATTGCAATCAACATTGTGAGCTCCGCGGCCGCACTCCTTTTTGTGCGGTCTGCACAGAGGGCCTGAGATGGTTATATTTAAACTGGATTTTTAGTTATTTTTTATTCTTCAAAACCCCAAAAATATAAGAGGAAATTTTTCAAACAACCTTTCTTCTCCAAAATATTAGTAAGTGATTTCTAACTCATTTTCTTTACTCCTTAACGTCGTTTTACAAGATTTCATCCTAGAACCTACGGTTTTCATGGTGGAATTGGGAATTTTGGGTAATACCTAAGAATATCAAAATTTAGGGATTTAGATCTCAAATTGAGGCCGGATTCCAAAACCAATTATATATCTGGGCTCGAGTGTGAATAGGTAATCGGGGGTTTTTTTCTGAATTTTGGGATTGGACCAAGCGGGCCCGTGGACAATTTTTGAGTTTCTCGGAAAAACTTTAGAAAAATAATTTCCATATATTAGAATTGATTCATTTAGAACTTATTTATATTATTAAGTAACTTGTGACTAGATATGAGCGAGTTGGTGGTGGACTCAAGAGGTAAAGTAATAGTTGAGGCTTGAATTGTGTGAATGTTTGGCCTAACCTTAGCTTGAGGGATTAGCAGTTGTGTCCTATTTTATATGTGTTATTTGTTGATTACGACATATAGTCATGGTGACGAGTATCTATATGTTGGTGTCAAGCATGCCCGTGAGTTTTATATTATGATTATTATGACTCCGTTTGTATTGTTCATGCCTTTTTGTGATGATTTCTATTGATGGGTAAAGTTTGTGGAAGTAATGTTGATATTTGAACATTGAGGAGCATTGGCTCTAGTTATGAAGTGAATTGTGAAAGAATAATTGGCAATTGATCATTATAGAGCATTGGCTCGAGTTGTGAAGTAAATGTGAATTCCCTTACCGGGATTTTATTTTGATTCACATATTTCCTTGGCCTTACTATTGTTGTTTGTTGTTTGGGTGACGAAGAGTGTAATGCACAAAGGGTAATGCTGTGTATGATTTTGTGAGGAAGAGTGTAAAAGCACAAAAGGTGATACCGTGCCGCATGATGTATCATTCCGTGCCTTTATATGGGTGATTATGTAAGGTAAAAGCATGAAGGGTGATGCCATGCCAATTATACTGATTTTTATGGTGTGGACGAGAGTAAAACAACGAAGGGTGATGTCGTGCACTTGTCTTTGAATTTCCTAATTTTTATTGATAATTGAGTTATGGTTTCTCTATATTTAATTATTGTTTTTCTGTTGACACTTATTGTACCCCGCCGGATGATCCCCCTTTCTAGCTTCAATTGAACTGTGTTGATCCTTATATTTATTCGTTGTTCTTCCGTTATTGTTCGATGTCCCCACAATATGTTTTGCCCCCTCCCATCCTTAGCTGTACATTTCTACGGTATTGTTCCACTTTATATAATTTAACTGCACAAGTTTATTTTTATATTCTAGTCCTCGCCTCGTCACTACTTTACTGAGGTTAGGTTAGGCATTTACCAGCACATGGGATCGGTTGTGCTGATACTACTCTATGCACTCTTTGTTGCAGATCTCGGTGCTGTAGATTACGGACCGTAGTGAGATAGTTGTTTCTTGTTCATCAGGAGACCCAAGGTAGTCCTGCACGCGTCCGTAGGCCTTGGCGTCTCCTTCTATATATTATTACTATTTATTTCATGTATTTCCAGAGATAAAGTTGTGTTATTTAATTAGACCTTTATTTGTAGTGCTCTTAGACAGTTTATGAAGTTGTGCCACCGGTCTTGGGTAGATTGATATTGGCATCATTATTAAAACTTGAAATTTAGTCTTCCACCTATTAAATTTTGTTGTTTATTAATTGTTGGTTCTAAAATGTTACCGGATTAAAAATGGAAACCAAGTAAATAATTCAATTGGTTGGCTTGGCTAGCATGCACTAGTAGGCGCCATCACGACCCCTCCCCCTGATTTTAGGAAGTCTGGGTTGTGACGAATATATATCCAATAACGAAGGGGTAAGCGTAAATATGCAATACTCAGGATGGCCGAAATGAACTATGTCATTTCCCTTCGACGGTCGCATGTCAACGTAGCCGGGAAACCCCCACCTGGTTTTCAACTCTACAATCTTCTTCTTTCAAAAAAGAAGGGACAAGCTCTGACTCTGCCCCTACAGGACTGGTGAATTCTGTCAATTCTCTCATCAGGTGAAGGAGAATCTCTATTATCAAATGGGACCTCCTCGTCTTCTACCGCATCCACACATCTGGTGGCTTGAGTAGCATTTTCCAGTCCTGGAATCGTTATAGGGGCACCGGTGCGAGAGGAATCTCCAGCCATGTTGTCTAGATAATGTGGCAAAAAGACAACGGAATGAAAGGATAAAAAATTTCAATTAACTAAGGGCAATCGAAAACTTGGAGTGTCAGGAAGAAAGTATATCTACAAAACTCTTTCGACTAAAAGGAAAAGAATTGTGTCAATTGAATGGTAAGCTCCTTCTATTTATAAGAGACATAAATTCCCCGAGCACGAAACGCAAGAGTAGCCAGTCGAACTTGATAGGGCATAAAACATTTCAGTTCCCTAGGAACATGTGTCATAATGGCAATGACCATGACATAATGCTTTGACGCTAAATAAAGTTTCGATTCTCAAACAGCTGCAATGGTAAACGTACACAGGTATAGAAAGAACACCACCGTCTCACCTAAAACATAAAGAATGAGAAAAGTCATATTTCTCTTGAATTCATAGAAATCATATTCCGTTTGTTGGGCCCAATAGGGGATGACCCTGGCATACAGTGGGACTAACTGTATTGGTCAAAATTTGATCGTCATGATTGAGCCGACCAACGTATCGTCCAAGTGACCGGGCAGTTAAAGACAACATAGTTCACTCTACAACCCGTGCTCGACATCCTTCGAGTCAGAAGGAGCACTGTCTAAATGAACGGCCAAGGCATACTTGGTGCAAGAGATCGTTGGACCAAGTAAATGGCAAGGATGCCCCTACTATATATATGGGGGAAAACCCTCGATAAAAGGGGCGGGGGTCTTTCCATATTTCTCCTACCAATCTCTCATTTTGTAATCTTCAAAAGAAAGATGTAATCTGCAGAAGAACATGTAAAGCTATCTCACTCATCGATTGATAGGAATAACAATCTTGAATTCCTATAAGATCGACCAAATCTCTGTCATCCCATGTACTATCTATATGATTAGTTCTTTGATCTAGAATTTATGAGGTCTGACTAACATTTGCCCTTGCATTTAATGGATTATTATATGCAGCAGAAGCAATCCCAGCATCAAATCACATGTAATCTAGAGAACTAGTGTATGCAAGGTTTCATGGTTTACTTCTTGAAGTGTGAACAAAACTCCGTTATCACGTGAGCTTTCAATTACAAAGCAACTCAATGAATTCTCCACCACACACGATCACGATCTCCGAATGTTCCACGATCTTCTATTGTGTTACCCAAATAATATCTGAAAATAGCAATTTCGTGTGGGTAAAATTTCTAGGAAAATAGGGCTGAAAATTTCAGCCGCCATGTACTCAGTTCCTCTAGGTGAAAAATCTTATGTATTTAAAGCATAAGTTTTAACGGTTAAACCCCTTTTCCAAAACCTGTTAGGTTTTCCTTTCTACCAGAAAAAGGATTCCTTTATTTCCTATTATTTAGGCACACATGGACCACAAAATTTAATTAACAAGGCTATAATTATGGAATTAATTTTTAATTTTCGAAATTAATATCCACCATAATTAATTACGAATTATTCCACTAAAATTTGTAATTGCACTCCTTATTCAATTTCAAAATTTATCCATTAAATCTTATTTAACTCCGTATGTTAAGATTCAGATACTAATCAATTAAATTAAATTATTGACGATTTAATTTATTGATTATTTCCTTTAGACTTTCGCTTAAATTATTTCATGTGTCGGATACAAAATTCACTGGCCGGGTTTACACATGAAAAACTTACAAGCTTTCATAAAGATGTATCACTAGTCTCAAAACCGATACATGGATTCCATCAACTAACTATTATTTCGCCAATGTACATTATTATTATCCAATTTACCAGGCATATTGACCCACGAAAGAAGCTCGCCTTTTAATAAATCAAAATAATAATAATAATATACAGAGCTAATAATAATTGTACCTAGATTAAGAGTATAAGTACATTTAATGGCTAAAGAGTTTATTTTATTAAGTCAGTATAAAATACTTATCTCTATTTGGTCCTTTAATACATACAAAATGTACTAGCACAGGAAAATGGATTAAAACCATTTCTAAAATCAAGATAAATTATATTTAATCATGTGCTACAATCATTCCTGATGGTTTGTCCAATTCCATCATTAAATTGTGAACTCAAACTTTATACTTATAAGAATCGATGATTTTATCTTTCGTGTATAAGCTAAACTCTGTACATTAAATCATCTTCTATATAAGCAAAGAACACCGACTAGTAAGATATATTAAAACTTTATTAAATTTAAATGAACAATATTATCATAATAAATACTATATCTAAACTAAATCCATGGTTAATAGTATATATCCCGACAATCTCCCTAGACTTTTAACCGTGACAATTGTCAGAATATACAATATTTAAACGCATGGTTAATAGTATATGTCCCAACAATCTCCCACTTAGACTCATAACCATGCATCTACAACTTTCTTAGGCATTCTTTTACATGACTATTAAACATCTTCACTAAATATGGTTTTGTTAAAGAATCTTGCCAAGTTATTTCTGATGCAATATTTGTCCAGTAATGCTTTGTCGTAACCATCTAGTTTGGTATTAAACTCTTCAGGGATCCTGTTACTAAAACTATCCCCAGAGTGTACACCGAACTATGATTTCTTTAGCATTCTCCCAATACAACGAAGTACTACTAATATTACCTTTATTACATTACGACATTAAAATATTAGTGAGTTCTTACTATAGTGTTCATTGTTCATACATCACTCCCACTCGATAAAGGTAAATTATGTCTATTAACGTTCTCCCACTAATCAAATGCAATGGAGAGTCAATTCCGACTTGTGGATTTTGATATTCTTGAACGTTAATTTGCCTTATTTTCTTTAGGACAATGAAATAAAACTCCATTCATTTTCTTGGATATTTCAATATACATGCACCTATCCATTCTTAGTTCTAACATACATATCCGCTTTTTCTTTCAGCACATATGCAGGATAATCCAATATTTGAACATGCCACAGCCTGAGCTTACATTCTGTTCATGTCCCAGGAAATAACTTAGAAGGAACTAAATTCAAAATGTAATTTGAAATTTATCTAATATGGAGAAAGACCTAATGTCAATGCATAAATTTACGATCTCACTATAAATAAAAAATGGAGATCATAGGGGTTAATTCCTATCACCACCTTATCACAACCACGAACTTTTATCTAAGGATTAAGTTCATAACTAAAAAAATGCTCAAAGCCCCATTTAAGCATCTTAAAACACTAAAAATAACGTTTTTTTTTTTATGAATATTGCTTCTATTAATATCAACAAATATACAATGGAGTGTTCTTTTGTGGTAGTATAGACTAACTACCACATCCTAATCCTTTGACCTTGCTATACAATCATTCACTGCTATCAAGCTATATTATTACATATCATCTATAAAACTAACCACACTAAGGATAATAATTGAGTTGTCGCAGTCCTTTTAACCAAGTCTTGCATCTTCTACCTCTTGCATGAATAAGGATTGCAATTTCTCTGCACAATTTGTTTTCATCAAAAGGTTGTTTCTAAAATCGTATTGCATTTCTCCCTCTCCAAATCAATGAAACAGTAGTAGCAAATGCAGTAGCAATTACAGCTTTTTTGAACTGTTTGCTCCTTGCATTGCTACATATCCATGTTAATTCAGATTTCCAGCAAACAGGCCTACTATGATATCCCAGCCAATGACAAATCTTGCTCCAAATTCTGTTTGTGACTGAGCAATCAAAAAACAAATGTTCAAAATCTTCAATGTGATGGTTACAAAATACACATGCTGCATCCACCTGAATCCCAAATTGGAGGAGTCTATCAACAGTTGGTAATCTACCATGTGCAGCCATCCATATAGTAAATAAGTGTCGAGGCAAAACATTTGGGATAGCCATCAAGTTCCTCCAGTCCATCTTAGGAAAATCTGGCATCAGAGAAAGGTAGAGAATATGGATTTGGAATTTTCCAGCCTTACATACCTGTTGCAACCTAGATATGAGATCACCTTGTAGACTGTGAGTGTTCATAATTTGAGTTCTACAGTCAATGATCTTCCTAGAAATCCAAGAAGCATTCTTTGGACTTGCCATTGTTTCAATGTCATCATTTTTTATGTAATAAAAATGAATCCATTTAATCCAAAGACAATCCTTCTTCCTAGCAAGGTCCCAAAGCAATTTAGAAACAACTGCTTTATTCCAGGTCTGGATGTCAATGATGTTTAGCCCTCCAGCAGTAACAGGTCGACACACTTTGTCCCAAGCTATCAGTGATCTCTTGGACACTATTCCATTGCCTGTCCATAAAAAGGACCTGCAAATAGCTTCAATTGATTTCACCACCTTCTTTGGCAATATAAAGATCTGAGACCAATATGTTTGAACTCCAAACAGTACTGACTTTATAAGTTGACATCTACCAGCATAGGATAAAAATTTTGCAGACCAACAGGTAATTTTTTCAGTGATTTTCTCAATCAAAGGTAAGTATTGATGTATGTTCAGCTTCTTTGAGTGTAATGGAATGCCCAGATATTTGAAAGGGAGATGCCCTTCATTGAATCCCAAGTCTTCAAGAATATCTGCCTTCTCAGCAAGAGATATACCAGCAAAATATATGGCACTCTTAGCTTTGTTAGATGAGAGTCCAGAAGCCACAGAAAAGGAGGAGAAAGCAGCTTGAAGAAGCTGAATAGAAGTAGGATCAGCCCTACAAAATAATAATAAATCATCTGCAAAACAGATGTGAGAACAGTTGAGTTTTCTGCATCTAGGGTGAAAATTAAAGTCACCATTTTTATGAAGTAGGTTGAGGTTCCTGTTGAGATATTCCATAGCAATAACAAATAGGTAAGGAGACATAGGATCTCCTTGCCTAATACCTCTTTTAGCTAAGAATGGCTTAGTGAGACCTCCATTAATCACTAAGGAATAAGTGACTGATGAAACACAAGCCATAATCCAGTCCACAAACTTTGCAGGAAATCCAAGATCCACCAGCATCTGCCTGAGAAATCTCCATTCAATTGTATCATATGCCTTCCTCAAGTCAACCTTAAGCACACACCTAGGTGATATACCTTTCCTTCCATACCCTTTAAACAATTCATGACTGAGTAGTATATTATCAAGAATACTTCTACCTTCTATGAATGCTGACTGTCCCTTTCCAATGGTGTGATCAATTACAGCTTTAATTCTTCTAGTGAGAACTTTAGAAACAATCTTGTATAAGGTGGTGCAGCAAGCAATAGGCCTGAAATCCTTAACAGTTTGAGGAGTTTTCACCTTTGGGACAAGAGCAATAGCAGTGGTATTTATCATGTGTGGCATGTGACAAGTAGTAAAGAACTCCTTAACAGCAGCATAGACATCCATTTTGACAGTTTCCCAGTTTTTAGTGAAGAACTCCACAGGGAAGCCATCAACCCCTGGAGCCTTATCATTTGGCATTTCCTTCGCAGCTTCATTAATTTCCTCCATAGTCACTTCTCTAATAAGGGTCTTCTGTTGTTCAAAAGTGAGGCAGACTCCTTCTTTGACAACAGTAGAATTTAAACAAGGAAGCTCACTAGGACTATCCCCCATCAATGACTGAAATACTTCAATAAATTCTTTCTCAATAGCCAAAGGATCAGTAAGTTTGATACCTGTTTCTGTATATATAGAAGTGATGTTGCTTTGACTGGATCTAATCTTCCATTGAGCATGGAAGTACTTGGTATTAGAATCCCCACAAGCTATCCAGTTTGCCTTTGATTTTTGTCTCAGAACCTGTTCCTCAACATTACTCCATTTTTCTATGCTAAGGAGAGCTTCCTTTTCTGCACTGTACAAGTGGGTTGAAGCAGGGTCCCTCATAATCTGACTTTGGATAATGTCTAATTGTTCCCTAGCACAAGTTAGCTTTTGCTGATAGGAAGCCATATGTCCATTTAAGTCCTTCAACTGTTGCTTCATATTCTTAAGCTTTTGCCAGATGAGTTGCAGTGATGATCCTTGTCCTCCTTGATTCCATACCTGCTGTAGAATGTCACCAAATTTAGGATCCTCCATAACATTGTGGTAAAGTCTGAAAGGTTTGGGATGAAGCAGTCTTTGCCTTCCAAACTTTATAAAAATAGGAGTATGATCAGAAATAGAATGATTCAAGAAGTCAGCTTCTACATGGCTAAATTGCTGCAGCCACTGAAAGTTCCCAATTGCCCAGTCTATGCTAAATTGCTGCAGCCACTGAAAGTTCCCAATTGCCCAGTCTATCTTACTATAGACCTGTTTGTTTGTCCAAGAGTATCTCCAGCCTTTTGACCTGATAGGAGTAAGTTGAAGATCATAAAGCAGTTCCTTGAAGTCCTTAACCTCTGCATCTGTTACAGAGGAGCCAATCCTGTCCTCAGCTGTTAGAACAGCATTAAAATCTCCACTAATTAACCATGCTTCCTGTCCAGAAATAGGAATTCCCCTGATATCATTCCAAAGCTGCTTCCTTAATGCTATTGTGTTGTATGCATAAATGATACTCAATTGATACTTAACTGCTGAGGCTGAGTCTTCAACACTGCAGTGAATAAGCTGATCGGTGGTTCCCAAAATATGAAGCTGTAAATGTGCTTTCCAAAGTAACCAAATCCTACCATTGGTTGCCATAGGATAGTTGCAATGATACTTCCACCCTATAGCAATCTTATTTATTATATTATGAGCTTTAGGTTCCTTTACCCTGGTTTCAATGCAGCCTAATACATCCACCTTATTCTTCAACAGAAAGTTTTTTAATTCTTTCTGCTTATGGGCTTTATTAAGCCCTCTAATATTCCAAGTGACCAATATCATGAGAAACTAGACTTCCCTAAGGAAGGTCCAGGATCCTGCATTTTTCCTCTTCTCCCTTCATCTAACATCAATTGTGCTATCTCACCAGTTACCTCCTGCATTATGCTCACAGAAGCTACAATCTCAGGCCTTCCATATGTAACCATATCTTCAACACTAGCAGTCATGTCAGTGCCAATAGAGACCCTTGATATATCTCTATTTTGGTCAGCATTAGCAGGATTAGGAATGACAGTATTTCCTACTTCATCCAATGGAATCTGATTCATTGGAAGAGAGGGATTTACTGTTACATTGCCTTCAACATTTTCAACAGAGGTATTGGCTTCAATGTTTCCTTTAGGGATCCATTTTTGCCTTGGCTTTTTGGTCCTCTCCTTGTTCCTATCCAGGTTTGCCTTTACTTCCTGCTCATGATTTCCATCTGTATGACTATTGTACCAACAGTCCATAGCATTATGTCCAAACTTCAAACAATGATTGCAAAATTCAGGTTTCCAATCATATTCAACATCCTGTATTTTCACACCAAATGGAGTCTCTAACTCAATTTCCTTAGGGAGAGGAAATGCTGCATCAACTTCCACCAGCACTCTTGCAAATGATATCTTCTCAAATTGAGCTGTTACTTCATCAGTGAATAGAGGCCTACCAATAGTACTTGCTAGCTTGCTGAGGATCTCAGGGGACCAATATCCAAGAGGCAACCCAGGGAATCTCACCCATATAGGGATTGTGCTAAGGATACCATTCTGCATTGAAAAGTCAATATCCCAAGGCTTAAGTATCATCGGTTTGTTTCTGAAGGAATATGGACCAAATTGGAGCACCTGATTCATATCCTCTGCAGATTTAAACCTAAAAATGCAATAGCCATCTCTGTGCATTAAGATTTGTGGCTTAGTTACAAAATTCCAAACATGCAATACAAAATTATCCATGGCATTTTCATTTGGATTATCTCCGATAATATAACCAATAAGTGAATTGCTCCAGTACTCAGCTTGTGGTTTCAATTCATCCATATTGAGTTTAACAATCTTCTTCCCATCCTTATCGGTTGGGGGAACAAATGTTAAAACCTTCCCCATATTATGCTTACCTCTTACTATTTCAGCCATAGTAGGTTGATTTTGAGGTTGAGGTTGGTCATCAACAGCAATATCTGAAAATTGAAGTTTCCTTATAGCTTGATTATCACAATCTTCCACAGTCTCCTTCAATTGAGCCTTAGAACTCACATTTTCCTCTGCATGCACAGGAGATTTGGGTTGAAACTTTTCAGGCAAAAAGCTTCCAAATGTCAAAGGCTCAAGTTCCTTCGCAGTCCCTTGAGCTGGTGTGACGATCTGTGTAGGAGGTGGGATTATCTGCCGCCGGCGACGCGCCATTTTGACGGAAAAAGCAACGTGCTAACGTGCGCATCAATCGCACTGTTCCATCTTAACGTGAGCAACTCTTAAAAATAACGTTTTTCATTGCATAGCAGTGGGTACTATTCACTGGGGTATTTTTGGTAGGCCTACCAAAGTTCACATCAATCAATGATCGTTAAAATCACAATCTCCAATAATTGCAACCAAATTTAAAAAATTACTATTTTGAGCATTTTTTAAGAATTTAAAATACGACCTACATTCTTATCATATACCAATTCATGTCAAATTAACATGTGTTATCATGTTATAGAATAGACACAAATAAAATGATAGAAAGAATGACATTTTGAATGTAAATCACATTTTAATCCGCCAAATCTTCAAAAAACTCATCTAAACGATCTCGAATCGTCAAAATACGACGTGATTCACTGCATAGAGTCAATTCTTCTTAACTACCGAATTTGAGGTCTTTCGAAGATCCTGAAATTCACGATCACCAATACTAGATCAAATTCGAATAAATTATTTTTTTTTACATATTTAGGATTAAATCCATGTGTTTTGCATTCTTGCTATATATCATATCAAGTTAACCCATTATGTTTCAGATTTAACACAAATATAGCCGATATATAAAGAATAATTTTTCATATTTATAACAAATTCAAATTAATATACTGCTTCAAAACTCATCTAAACGACCTCAAATGCCAAAAAATAGCATGATTCATTGCATAGCAGTGAAGTTTTCTCTCTAGATCGTTTTCGAAGATCTTACCAAGTTACAGGTCAATCGGAGTTCGTTAAATTCATGACCACCAACCTGCAACCAAAGTCGGAGAATAACCGTCTTAAGAAGTTTCATGAATTAAATAAATATGATATTGATTTTCATTCTCCTTATAATTATACTATGAGCTCAAGGAATATATTACATTCTTCCTATTTCTAGGATACACAATATCTACTTTTTGCAATAAATTATCCTTTTATTAAATACATAAGAACCTAAGATATTATATTTCTCCCGTTCGACGAAAACCCCAATATCTCTTCTGATGGGGAAAGTTGGTCTCACTATTACCCAAAGATAAAACTCTTTTCCTAGTTAGGAACATCAACCACTAATATAGATTTATCAAGGATAACATTCACATGGTACATTAAGCAGATTTTTATGACATAAATAAATAGACCATTCTGTGGATCCTACTTATTAATCATAATGCTTAATCCATGAATTTTTTCATGATTTCAAATAAACAAACCACTTTACTATTTATTACTCACAAAATTCTCAATTTACAAGTGAAGATACAAGTAGCTCATAAAATTATTTTATGGAAGATTATGGACCACAGCTTAAAAGCCATGCCAATACAATAATACTCCTACAAAATATCGTCATATTTCACTTAATTACAACCTCCAACCAGAGAATAAAATTTTCATCGAAAATCCAAGACTAGTAATCACGTAGGGCATGAAAACGTAAACTTAAATTTGAGAAATTCTTATGACAAATATGCCAAATGCTCCAATCATTAGTAATCCAGGATATCAAACAAAGTATTTCACTTTCTTACAAAATAATTATATCATGACACAATATTAATTATACCTAGTAAGACCTAGTCAATAAAATCCTAGACCTCTATTATTGAATTTAATATAACAACACGTCTAGTTACTAATAGCCAATGTATAAACCTATAGTATTATCGGTATTTAATCATGGAGACCATGAGAATCCACTTCCACCACCATTGAATTTAAAACGTCTAAAACGCAGTCCAAACGGCCTCAAAACGCCAAAAAATACCACAATTCACTGCCAAAGCAGTGAGTTTTTCTCACCACGTCGTTTTTGATGGACCCACTAAATTTTAGCTCAATAGAAGTTCATCAAGTTTGCTGACCTCCGAAAATTCCGGCAATTCAGCCAAAACGGGTTTTGCATTTTTTCTAGGGTTTACCCAAAAAATCTTGATCATCTCAATCAAATATCAATAAAAAAGCAGATATCTCATAATTACAAGAATAATTCAAAATTTTTGCAAAGTTAATACACAAAACAACAATGTAATTTTTCGCAAAACAACATATATATGTAATTTAAAAACGTACATAAACACGATATTCTTGTTTCATGAAAAAACTAGTTATCTATTTAGATATGAGTGTGCTTTGATACCAATTGATAGATTATTATATGCATCATGTCACGACCCTAAATCGGCCCGGTCGTGATGGCGTCTCTCGTAATGACGAGGCCAGCCGACACAACACTCACATTAACCCTTTAATCATTAAGAGTTATTTTTTAGCCATTAATTAAACAATGTTTTATTATAAAACTCTGAAATAACAGTGTGAAATGAAAATACAAGCCCGACATCGGGGTGTTACTAGTCATGAGCATCCATCAAGGGCTGAGTACAACAAAAGACTAAAAATGTACTAAATAGAGTAATGGAAATGAGAGGAAAGAAATGGTGTTGCGTACGTCATGCAGCCACCTGCTGACTTTGATGACTCCGCATCTGAGCAAATCGACACCCGCTAACGGGTTTCAATATACCTGCACCTGCACACGAGGTGCAGGGAATAATGTGAGTACTTCAACTCAGTAAGTAATAAGAGTAATAAAAGACTAATTAGTAGGAAACAATGAATCCACATTCACGTTAGGCTCAATAATCACAACATACTTTCAAATCGTAATACGAGTCAATCTTCCCTTTTAAAATCGAACTTTTAGTATAAATAATTTTGAAATACTTTTCAGCAGTTTCAGTAGGGTTCAATACCACTTAAAATAATAACAGATATTAAAGCCATAATTGGCCCCTCGGGCAAAGCACAGTTCGTAAAAAATCCCCTCGGGTAAATTAGTAATCATAAACACTTCAAAACTTGAAAACCTCGATGGAAATAACCAAATGTTAAATAAGTGATTAATTTCTGAAAATCTCATAAGTCCCAGTTTAAACAAAGTTGTTTTCAAATATTTGCTCGATATTTCGACAGAGGCTCAATATAAAAATGAGTGAAAATAGTCGCTAATTCAGCATATACAATAGAAACTTACTTTAAAGAGGAGTAAAATCAATAAATTCATAAACATGCCACTCAGGCAAAACATCACTCATGTACATGTATATACCTATCGCCCCTCGGGATAGTCTCTCTGCCACTCATGACTAAACTCATACCAATCATTACTTGCATTCAGCATTCACACTCAATAGGTACCATATAGTAACCGCTGCGACATGCAGCTTGATCCATATATCGCTGCGGCGTGCAGTCTGATCCATATACTTCGTTGACGGCGCTCACTTGGGGTGTTGCAGACACTGGGAGGGTCCCCTTACGGCCCAAAGCGCAATATTGCTACGGTGTGCATCCCGATCCGATATATATATATATATATATATATATATATATATATATATATATATATATATATATATATATATATATATATATATATATATATATATATATATATACACACACACACACACTTTCTTGTGGCGTGTAGTTCGATCCATAGATATACAATCCTCACAACTAGGTCATCAGCCTCTCTCAGTCATTAATATCACCATCAGACTCTCAGTCGATCTCAGTCGTTAATCTCATAATCATAGCCTCAGTCTATATATGTAAAACAGGGAACTCAGCCGAAACAGTTTTCCACATTTTAAAAAATATAATGATAGATCCAGGTTTGAGAAATAAACAGATGAAACATAACTGAGGATATATTTCAACAAATAGAGTGAGGGAAATCAGTCAAATGCCCCTAAGGGTCTTAGCAAGTCAGCACAAGGCCCCAAACATGGCATATAACCCAAAATATAGTAACATCAAACAATTAACTATCAAATACGCATGAAAATAATCCTTCGGGATGGACTAGGTCACAATCCCCAGCGACGCTCTACCCTACGCTCATCATCTAGTGTGTAAGTCACCTCAGAATAACACAACGATGTGTAATCCGGGGTTTCAAACCCTCAGAACAGTATTTACAGTTATTACTTACCTCGAACAAGCTACCACTCTAGCTCGCTACGCCTTTGCTCCTCTAATCGGCCTCCAAGCGCGTCGTATCTACCAAAAATCAGAACGAATACGTCACAATATGCTAAGGGAACATAGTCCAAGCAAAAACAATCGGAAAATACAAAAAATTTAACCGATCCCCGAGCCCACTTCTCGAAACTCAGAAATTTTCACATCAACAGGTTACCTACCTCGCCACGAGTCCATACATACCAAAATCTCTCAAATCCGACCTCAAATGACCTTTCAAGTTCCAATTAAAAATTTCAAAAACCCAAGCCCTAGTTCTTCCCTTTTAGCTAAATTTTCATGAACTTTTACGTTAATTCCACAAATAAATTACGTTTTTTGGTTCATAGAACTTAGCTCCAATCAATATTCCATGAATCCCTCTTCAATTTCTCCCAAAGAGCTCTCAAAATGTTCAACAATGGTGGAGAAATAACTTAAGCTCGCGGAATAAAATGTTTAAAACCCTTCTAGCCAGCTACTGATTCCTTCTATGTGATTGCCACCCCAAGCTCGCGATTGCGAAGAGAAAATTTTCCATGACCTCAAATCCTTACGAACACGATGCAACCTTTCCCCACACTACGCTAATGCGAACTATACACTGCGAACGCGAAGGCAAAGGCCCCTGACCCTCAAATCCTCCTTTGTGAACACGGAGGGTATCATGCGAACGCGAAGCACCCATAAGTCACCCTCCGCGAATGCGTAGCATCAACTGAAAACGCGAAGACAAAATATCAGGCCTCCCAAATTCTTTCTATGCGAACGCGGGTTACCCTCCGCGATCGCGAAGGTAAAAATTCCTCTACAATAGCTACTACTTTTATGTAATTTCCTAAGTCCCAAAGACCTTCCGTTAGCCATCCGAAACTGACCCGAGGCCCCAGAGACCTCAATCAAAAGTGCAAACATATCCTAAAGTATTATTCAAACTTATTCCAATCAACAAAATACCTCAAACAACAGTAAAACCATCATTTCACATCGAATTCAAGCCTAAGTCTTTCCAAAAACTTCTGAAACACGCATTTGGTCAAAAACCCACCAAACCAGGTCCGAATGACTTGAAAATTTGCGCAAACATCACAAATGACATATCAAAGCTTTAGCGACTCTCAAAATTCTGTTCCGACACTCGGATCAAAATCTCACCTATCAACCAGAAATTACCAAAATATTAACTTCGTCAATTCAAGCCTTATGCTAAACCGGGTTCCAAAACCAATTTCGATCGCACTTCCGAATCATAAGTCACCCAACGAAGCTATCTACATTGTAAATATTCTTATCCAAGCTCATATACAAATAAGTCAACTCTTGGTCAAACCTTTCAAATTCAAAGCTTTCAGCTGAGACTGTTCTTTCAAATTCATTCCAAATATCATGAAAACCAAAACCAACAATCTCATCAGTCATAATATATTATACGGGGCAAGTCATGCCCGAGAACTGGTGACCAAAGCGTAAAAGCTCAAAACGACCGGTCGGGTTGTTACACAGAAGAAGCAATCCCAGTATTAAAATCACATCTAATCTAGACAACTAGTGTATGCCTGGTTTCATGGGTTACTCTTGAAGTCTGAACAAAACTCCGTTATCACGTGATCCTCCAATTGCACAACAACTCAATAAGTTCTCCATCACCCGCACACGATCACGATATATAGAACGTTCCACGGTTTTCTACTGTGTTACACAAATAATATCCGAAAATAGTAATTTCATGTGGGCAAAATTTCTAGGAAAATATGGCTGAAAATTTTAGCCACCATGTACTCAATTCCTCTAAGTGAAAAATCTTATATATTTAAAGCACAATTTTTAAGGGTTAAAACTCTTTTCCAAAACCTGTTAGGTTTTTCTTTGTACCAGAAAAATGATTCCTTTATTTGCTATTTTTTAGGCACATCGGGACCACAATATTTAATTAACAAGACTTCAATTATGGAATTAATTTCTAATTTTTGAAATTAATATCCACCATAATTAATTATGAATTATTCAATTTCCTTATTCAATTTCCTTATTCATCCATTAAATCGTATTTAACTCCCCATGTTAAGATTCAGATACTAATCAATTAAATTAAATTACTGACGATTTAATTTGTTGATTATTTTCTTTAGACTTTCGCTTAACTTATTTCATGTGTCGGATACAAAATTCACTAGCCAGGTTTACACATGAAAACTTATTAGCTTTCATAAAGGTGTATCATCAATTTCTAAACTGAGACATGGATTACATCAACTAACTATTACTTCGCCAATGTTCATTATTATTATTCAATTTACCATGCATATTGACTCACGAAAGAATCTTGCCTTTTAATAAATTAAAATAATAATGATATACACAACTAATAATAATTATATCAAGATTAAGAGTATAAGTACATTTAATGGCTAGAGAATTTATTTTATTAAGTCAGTATAAAATACTTATCTCTACTTGGTCCGTTCAATACATATAAAATGTACAAGTAGAAGAAGTTGGATTTAAATTATTCCCATAATCAAGATTAATTATATTTAATCTTCTGCTACAATCATTCCTGAGGGTTTGTCCAATTATATTATTTGATTGTGAACTCAAACTTTATACTTATAAGAACCGATGATTTAATTTTCCGTGTATAAGCTAATTCTATGCATTAAATATGTATATTAAAACTTTATTAAAATTTAATAAACAATATTATCATAATAAATACTATATTTAAACCATATTTATAATTAATAGTATATATTCCAACAATATTTTCATGGATTAATTTATTCTAAAAATTCCGATATTTTTTGATTCAAACAATTTTAATACTAGTAGGAAACCTAGAGACATTCTAGTTTTTTCTTTTTTAATTTATTTGTATAATATTTATTTGAGGTAAATTTAAATGATCAGAGTGAGATATAGTTATTGTGTAACTTATTTTATATGTAAATTTACAATCCGTCTCGACCAGAATGGAGGGTTCGGAAAAAAAGATGGTAAAAAAAAAAAGACGAGCGTCTTAAGTCGACACCACTTAGCTTGAGAATCAATAAAGCAATGTTCAGGGGCATGCATCCAGCCTAACCTTCTTGGATTATGAACTGTCCAAGGTAAGGCAGTGAGTGAATGTAGAGAAAATAAACTACTAGTGGAAAATATAAAATTATCACAAAAGGGATAAACTTGTCCTTTTATATTATACTGTACTAAGTTTGTTACATAAAATATTAAAGGAAGAGCCTGTGTAATATCTAATGAAATATTAATTAAAAAAGGTAATTCGGAGTAGGAAACTCTTGCTATATGCAAAATTTACGAAAAAATTATACCACAAGAGTCTGTAACATTACTCTATCGTATGGCTTTGATAATAAGAGACGATAAAAACTTATATGCACCCAATATTACGCCAAGCATAGGAATGGTGCTTGATTATTTAATATGCATCCTTCACAGGTATTACTTCTTCCTCATTTAGAATATTCAAAAAGTTGAGTTCATGTTATGATCCCCAGAACTAGTAATTTATCAGTTTCGACTGCACCAAAACGCTTAATCATGTAATTTCCTATTATATGCTATGATTGGGAGCATGTACTTAAAGCCTTATGAGTCTGTGCTTCTTCTTGTTGCTTTAGAACAATCATTGAGTACTATCACAAGCTTTGCCCCTTTAACTTTTCCTGCTGGGTGATATATGTTTGAGAGGTTAGATCAAATCAGTTGGATTCACGCTTTGCTTCCTAATTGTTTGGAATTCAAAATATGCCAGATCTCAATCAAAAGCGGATTGAGAATTTAAATTTTATGAGTTCAAATTCATAACTTTATCACATCTTATCTAATTTAATGAGTTCAAAATTTATTATTTGTACACACTTAATTAATTTTCTTTAAAATTATTGTATATGGGCGAAAATTATGAATTTATACGAACTGATCATGATCTCAACGGCAAACGTAATACATGAAATAACTTACAACTAGCACTTAGCATTTGCACCAAACAAATAACGCAAGATATATGGTCTTGTATATAAATATTTTTACCATTTAACAATGGTTAATTGATGTATTCTCATTTTAATTCACATATATTTAAGTTTTCTTCTTTCTCTTTTGCGGTCTTGGTTTTTTTTTTTTTGGGGGGGGCGGGGGGGGGGGGGGGGGGGAGGGGGGTCAAGAGTAGAAAGAGGGGCATGAGTTTGTAGATTATGCATATATTTCGTATGCCAAATGGATGACATTATGATTCCTTTTCGTTGGTGGTGTTAAATCAATGAACGCAAAAGCTGCTGCAGATGTCAAAAGACAGTATGATTACATGTACTTTTATTAGGTATTGCCATTAGCTCTAAAGTACCATTAAAAAAGTTTAAGTAAGATCACTTATCACAAAACTTAAAAAATATAAAGAGAACAAAAATGTAGAAAAAAAAAGACAAATATTTTTATAGTGTAATAGCTATTTAAAACAAGGAACTGACCTTTTTTTCTATCAAAAAAAGAATGAAGAAGGAGAAGTTAAGCATATATAATTACTCTCTTTTCTATTTTTACTTTTTCAAACTGTACTTAAGCCACTAATTATGAGATTAATTGCAGACTTCGTAATTGAGGAAGTTCTAACAACAAGAAAGCTTCCATAAGTGCAATTATAATTTCTTTGTTTTTTGGTTGGTTTGTTTGAATACCTGAAGGGACATTGTGTAAAGGAATTCCTCCTTTAATATCACTAATTGCTGAAGAAGAAATGAACAGAGAAATTCTATATGTTTGCATATCACAGGCCATAAAAATGATATCCTTCTTGTCCCTCTTGTTTGTTCTTCTTTCATTTTCATTTTCGCTTGAGAAAATAATATAACAGGTAAAGTTCACTATAAAGTTCTTACCATTTAACTTCATGCTATGTGAAAGTTCGGTACGCATGATAAGATGGAATAAAGTGTAGTACTAAATTTATATTATATTTGGTTGACGGTATAAATTTATTTCGGGATAAATTTATACCGTCAATCAAATATAATATATATAAATTTATTTCACACTTAATTCTGAATATTCCACCTTATTTCATCAAATTTGGTATTACTCATTCCGGTTTAAAATGAGTAATTTTTTTGCCTTTTTCTTATGGTTCAAAATAAGTAATTTTTTCAGATTTGAAAAATGAATTAATTATTTTTTCCTCCATTGTCTTTGGAGTAAATAGTGTTGAAATATGTATTATGAGTATTTATGCGAGATTATAAAGGTTAATATATTCAATTTCATTGCTAATTAATATTAAAAGGTGAATTTTTTAATCTGTGTAAAAACATTCAAGAAAATCACTTATTTTAAATTGGAGGGAGTACTATTTTATCCCACCTTCTAGGTGGAACAAATTAGTCAAAGAATTTTAATTCCAGGACCATATTCCTGAGATAATTTAGACCACATACTAAAGGACCCTACGTTATTAGAGAATCATTGTATAACAAGTTAATTGAAATACTGTGTATCTGTATAATTCATTTAGCCAAGGTAAATTCGCATGGTTTAGTAAGAGGTGTGAATTGGGAACATGGGTCCTATATTTCCAAGATATTAACGTAGTATAGTATTTAATTTGTATTCTCCTTTCAATATTAACATAAAGTTCATGTGACTGAGAAAGTGAAAACTACCAATTAATGCAAGATCCCACATGTATGCAGGATTTCAGGTTATCATTTAGTTTTTTGGGCAAGTCAAGTTCAGGACTGGACCACCAAATCTTGTGATGTTTCATTCTTTGTTTTCCTTTTCGGATTTTTGCTGTACGTGTTATGTTTCATCTTGTCTTTCCAGTCATTTTCTTCACCCAAGTTAATGTGAGGGAACTTGGATTGACAAGTTTTTAATCAAACTGCGATAAAAATATCCACTAGCAAACACTATTATAAAATCTAGCTTTAGAAAAGTAAAGCCTAAAAGAGTACAGATTACTCCATTTAGAGAAAGTTGTAGTAACTCTTCTTAAACAAAAAGAGGCGCTAGCTATATATTAAATGTAGAATGAATGTGGCAAATTTACCGTTAATTCATTTTTCCTCATTACTTGTTCTACAAGAAACGTTATCCCAGGATTAAACAAAATCATATTAAAATTGCTTTGCATAGTCTACTTTTGTCAAAGTTTTAGATATATTTTATGATTTTGAAATGGCAATCTTTTGATTTGCATACATCTAGATCACATTTAGTTCTTAGGAAACATAAACTGTTAATGGACATAAAAAAGCTTCCAATTATATATAGTTATACCGAATTATCCACCATTACTTAAACCATTTTGACATTAGTAACCTCTTATTAGCACTTACAAGAAACATCTCGATAAGTTGGAGTTGCAATGGGAACATCATCATGATGATTTCCCTTTTTTAGTTGTGGAGGTATTGGAATATCTTCAGCCTCAAAGAGTTACCGATAGAGTCGTAATAATGTCTACTCATAAAAGCTACGTAAGCCAATTATTAGGTTTCTACATAGTAACAATCAATCCCGAACAGTTATAAACACAAATTCGGAGGAGTTATAACATGATCAAATAATCCAATAGAAGTTTATACATGGATCTGGTGCCACAACTTCACGAATATCTACGAATTACTACAAATAATAGTCCGAAAGGACAGTAAGAGACAACATCAAGCTAAACAGGGAAGGGGGACTTCAAGCTCTGCGAACACCAGCAGATCTACCTTGATCTCCCTGGACTAAAGGCAGCTACCTAATCTACTCAACGGGTTCGATACCAAAATGTGCACAAAAGAGTGCAGAGTGTAGTGATCGGTATAACTGACCATATATACTGAATAAGTGTCGATCCTAACCTCGGTGAAGTAGTGACGAGGCTAGGACATGACAATCATATATACCTGTGCAGTTAAATCATATACAGACAGAATCATAATAACGAAAATCAATAGAGTAAAATGGGAAGGGGACATGCTGCAGAAATAATATGTTCTAATTATAAGCCAGTAAAGAAGCATCAATACAGAAGCATAGTGAACATCATACCTACATTACCAAGAATAATGAAATGGTAACAAGTGCACGGCATCATCCTTCTTGCTTTTACTCGCGTCCTTACAATATGAAATTACAGAAACGACACGACATCATCCTTCGTGTATTACCTCACATAATTATGGCATGGCATCACCCTTCGTGTATTATTCCTTACAAAATAGGCACAATATTACCTTTCGTGCATTAACTTTCAAACCATGGTACGACATCACCCTTCGTGTATTAACACTCATAATATTAGAACGGCATCACCCTTCGTGCTTTACGCTCTCTCACAATATCATGCACAACATCACCCTTCGTGCTTTACACTTTGCCTCACCCAAACAATAGAAAATAATATGTCCCGGCAAGGGAATCAACAATATCAACTATAACGTCCCGGCAAGGGAATCAACAACCCTGAAAATTTTTGCTGTCTTCGCAATTACGAAGATATTGTCGCATTTGCAACTACCGGGGATTACTAAGGGCTTCACATTTGCGAAGAAATGCTAGCAAATGCGAATAAGGCTGGCTAGGGCTTAGTTCGCAATTGTGACAATCCCCTCGCAATTACCATACTAACAGACTTCGCAATAGCGATCCCTGAACTCGCAATTGCGAGATCAGAGGTACCAGACATGAAGCCTGTAGCAATTTTTCCTAAGTCAAAGTTCCCTTTGTAGCCTATCCAAAACACACCCAAACCCTCGAGGATTCAAACCAAATATGCACACAAGTCTAAAAGCATCATACAGACTTGCTCGTGCGATCAAATCATCAAAATAACATCAACAACTACGAATTTAACCTCTCTTGAAATTCCTTAGAACATAAAAAATTTTATTTTCTCAACTATAGGTCCGATATGTACCAAACCAATTTCGATACTTACTAAATTTCACAAACTCAAACTTAATTATTATTTTAAACTTGTACCGCGCTCCAGAATCAAGATACGGGTCTGATACCTTCAAGAAAATACATCATTTCTAAAATTCTTTATATTTTTCAGCAAATAATTTTCTTTAAAAATTCTTTTCTCGGTCTTGTGACCTCGAAATTTGACTCCACACATACATGTGAGTCCCATATTTTACTACGGACCCTACGGGACATCCGATCACGGGTCCATATCCGTTTACAAAGAATGTTGACCAAAGTCAACTTTAACTAATTTTAAAGACCAAGTTTATTATTTTTTCTAAAATTTCACACAAAAGCTTTCTGGAAACGTGTCCCGACTGTGCATGCAAATTGAGGTAAGACAAGAAGAGGTTTTCCAAACTTCGAAATATATTTTTGACTTCTAAAATAAGAGATGACTTTTGTGCTCTAGATTTCCTACATGGATGGATGAGTGCTTCGTATTTGACAAACATTACAATATCTTTATCTTATAATCTATGCATTTAAGTTGAAAAAATATTTAAAATTGATAAGATCAGCTTCCAAATGTTTTACACTCATCAGAGATATAAGATAAAAAGAATTCCTTGTCGTCTCTTATTTCTGGTTCTTAAATTATTCATACATTTTTTCTATATTATTTTTCTTGACTTATTTTTTATGCCTTTCTTTCTTTTGTAAAAAAAATTAGTTTATTTCGCGTAGAAGGATGATTTTTAGTAGAAATCGTCTACATCAGAAATTTATATATATTTAGTCTTTGGTTAAAATTCTTTCATATTTTTCTTTTGGCTTTATCTAATCCGCCTAAATAGGTTCTCACCCAACGACTTAATTAAATTTAAAAATTAAAGGATGCGTAGTTTATATAGAAGTCGTATATAATATGTTTATAATCATATATTTTTTATATATCATCTATGTATATCAACTATAATAAGTAAACAATAAATCTGGCTAGATATTTATTCAAATATTCCATAAGATTCGGTTACGTGATTTTATCCATGATGTGACTTTTATTATAGTAATTTAAAAAATTCTCTACTAAAATTAGAAACAATCTTAGTCTTTTATTTTGAAATTGCATTATATTTTTAAAAAATAATCACATTTGAAACAATTTTTTTATATATATTTTCTTAAAAAATTCATGTCATAGCATTTTAATTAAATATACTTTTATTATACTTTAAAATCGATATAGAAGCTATCAATTAGAAACCAATATCCCTCTTGCTGAAGACAATTTTTTCACATAATTTAATAATTTATAATTAATATTCTTCAACGAAAAAATATTATTCCCTTTCAAAGTTGGCTTGACTGTAGCTAAATGAAAAAGTTTCAACTTATACCCCTTAATTCGTAGAAGGCGCTAAATTAAAATTAACGATACCAATTGTATAACCAATATTTTGTTATTTGTTTGATGTAAATTTATACAAATTGACTCTTTAAACAAACATTCTTCAAAAATAAAAATTACTTTTTTTGTGACGTTTCTTTCTCTAGCATGTAAATTTACTTCATTATATATACAAGTAACTTTTATTTCATTTTTAAACTCGTTTTTGTTATTTGGATAAATGTAGACGTCTACCCTATATGTTATATTTATTTCTAAAAAGTTTCGCTTTATTGAAATGTAGCTATAGTGTTTTAAAGAACTATAATTATAGGGTTTTAGATGTAAAAGAGTTTTATAGTTATATGGAATAATTTTTTTTGCCAGAGGCAACGTAGTATTTATATAACTAAAAAACATAACAAAAATTTCTATCATGATTTCATATGATCATTAGCTCAATTAAGTATGGCAACATGATAACAAAAGATAAATTTTCTTTTATCCATATAATACAATATATATATATACATATATATATATATACATATATATATATATATATGTATGTGTGTGTGTGTGTGTGTGTGTGTCTGCGCGCGCGTGCTAACATAATCAAATATAGCATAAATTAGTTTCCATATATTATTGTCGTTTGTTAGTTTACCACTTGGCTTAATCATAATGTTAATTATATATGATAACTATATATATGCGACAATCTAAAAATATATCTTTCAATTAAAAAAATAGACATATTTCAGTATTGGACCTTCTTCGTTATATTAACTTTACTTGATTAGTTAGTGTAGCTCATTAGAAAGGGATTTAATCGAGGAGAAAATGTTCTCTTTTATGGCTTTGTTCTTTCTTCTTCCTCTGCTCATCATAATTTTTCTTGAAGACAACTATGTATAGATCGATATCCACCACAGCACATTTAGGGTGAGGTAGCACTGAGGAAAGAGTCAGTCGAGATTGATCAGGAAAAGGCAAAACTTGTGATCGTAGTATCAACAATGATTGAGGTCGAGCACTACGAAAAGGGCTGTAACGGTTAATTTTTAGAATACAATAAAAAATATATTCTAATAAACATTCTCTGCACGTGTACTATCAAAGTTTGTTAGAGTTATGTCCCATATAAAGAAGAAAAAAGAGAATGAAAAGGGGCGTGTGATACCCATTTTTATAATAACAAACTTTTGATAAAAGATTCTCTCTTTGTTATAAAGATACAAACACTACCTTTTCATCTAGATACTTTAACATACTATTCCACACTTTTTCATCATATCAGAAAATAATTCAATAAGAATTTGTCAGACACTCATCATTGTCAGGAGTGACAATCACTAGTTCATCATTTATTGGATGAATCACTTCTCCTATTTTACTTAAATGTCATTTATTGTTATTTATTGCTAGTTACTTCTTCATTATTGCTCATACTTTTTGGAATAGTAAATTCATGTTGTTATCAATCCACCAACAGATTTATCTAGCGTTATTCACATTTTCAGAACTCACATCTAGAAATATTATTATTAACAAAGTTTAACCCACTATTATATAAATATAACTTTTTTGCCGAAGTTACACTTTATGACCAAATAATTTGGTGCCGTCTGTGGAAATTTCCTAGTTAGATCTTTAGTTTTCTCTAGATCTTTTGCTAACACGGATCACTAACGTAAAAAGAAAACAACAACAAGATCTTCTTTCTTTGTATGCACAAATTCAATATGGCAAGTAACAGAGAACAAAGGATAAGAATAATAAGTGACCTCCCAACCAACCTCATGAACGTCAGCAATGAGAGCTGCAAAACAACAGATGGACCTGTAATGCCTAATGCCTCCCCTAGGAGATATGGGTCAGCTTCTCGTCACTGCAGCATCACAAAATCTCTTGGTAACATCTATGGCAGAGGAAATGCCTCCAACCGTAAAAATTCTCCTTGAGGCTTGGGTAACTAATACACTAACCAGTGTCCTCCATATGACCACCCCGGACATGGCTACGGAAAGCACAAGGACTTGCACTATACAACCAACAGACGAGCGGCATAACTAACTTTCTTGTCACGACCCAAATTGAAGGGCCGCGACAGGCACCCGGTGCCTTACTAGACCGACTAACAACGTAATATATTTTTTATCATATTACAATGGGTAAGTGAGCCAGAAAATCTATTATGAGACAACAAGAATAAAACATAAGGGAATGCTCAACATGACGACCTAACATGATATGCAAACTTATACATGTGTGATACGAGCCTATAAGGCCGACATGGCCATTTGTAAACTCAAAACATAGGCCAACAAGGCCATAAAAGTATCCATACACCTAACATATGTCTACAATCCTTTAAGAGTACCTAATATTATAGAGGTCGGGACATGGTCCCGCCATACCAACCAATACATATCCAGAGCATACTGATCAAATAGGCAACTCCGAAGCAAGTGGAGTGTACCAACACCTTCCGCCTGAGCTGATAGCCTACTTGGAGGAATGTCAACCTGTCTATCAGGACCTGCCGACATGAAATGCAGCGTCGCCCAGTCAAAAGGGATGTCAATTCAATTAAAGTACCGAGTATGTAAGGCCTAGAAGCATAAACAAGAACAGTAATGTAAAGAGAGATAGAGGAGATACAACCTTTAACATCTAAGTGCCTCTGGGGACAACTGACGTAAAATGCATAATACATATATATACATAAAACTTTAAAAACATTTGCCTCTGTGGGTATCATCATCATCATATCGTACCTGGCCTCATAGAGGACTCGGTAAAAAATGTACCTGGCCATCATAAGGCTTGGTAGAATCGTACACGGGCACGTAAAGTTCGGTAAACCCAACTGATCAATGGTTTTACAATAGGTGTCGTACCCGACCGACTATAGCGTGGCTCGGTAGAGTAAAATAGATACATATATATAATGTATGCTCGACTCATGGAATCAAGTTTTAAACCTTTTGGAGTGACCTAAGAACATTATGGACATCCTTACCATCACTATAAACCTTAGTAGGATTTAAGGATTATGCACACTTTTTTAGAATAACTTTCTAAGGAAAGAACAACATGGACAGCCCTAGTTTCTAGGAGTAGATCCATTATGAATTAGCGTACCGTTTATGTTCATGTCACTTTAGATCATGCCAAAAGAAAGAAGTAAGTGCCTTAACATATCTTAAACATGTTGAGTCCTTAATACAATCCAAGAAATTCTTCAAATAAGTCAACTCGATCTATCATAGCATAAAGAGATTGAAAATCAGTGCTGAGCAAAGGCTAAGTCTATAACTTAAGCTAGTAGCTCGTTTACTTAAATTTGGGTAGCATCTCCCTTGTAACAAGGGCCTCCACCAATAATATATACCAACGACAACAACCATAGAAATCCATCAACATATAAATGTCAATAACAAGGCACCATATAATAACAACATGTAACAACTACTTCACGACGAGCGGAAAGCTCCAATTGAAATCCATATAACCCATATACCCCTTATAGACTTCTTACATTAACTTAAAAGTATAATTAACATGATAATGAAGTCATTCATCAATGATTCCATCCTTATACCATATATTCATAACAAAGGAAATAATCCAAAACTCCAACTATCTTCAATTAGTAACTTTATTCACTAGTTCATGTCTACCCAATCCATTTTACTTAATCAACATCAATATAACCATAGGAAAATGCAAGAACACAATATATCTACCTCCTATAGTAACTTCAAGTCAAAATCCAAGTTAATTCAGCTTACAATAACCCTCAATGGCAATACAACACCATATATGTGACTTGAGCTAGTTCAAGTATTATTTTGTAGTTTATCGTCCTAACAACTTAACCAACATACAAGAAAACTTAAGCACAATTAGTAGGCTGTTAAACTCACCTTAGAAAGCAGCAAAAACTTGGAATTTCATCCAAATACAGCCCACAAGAAGCCTCAAGGACAACACAACCTCAAAGAGTTGTTCTTCACTAGGACTAAGTTTTCATGTTGAAATATGGTGTAATTACTTTGGAATCACTTCAAACCATTGTGGTATCTGTTTAGAAGGGTTAGGAAACGTTTGGAGACGAAGTGTAGTTGAAAAATTACAAAAATAGGATTCCAAGTCGTTTATAAATTGAAGTAGGTCAACCACCGCCTAAGTGGATCCCATTGGGAGCTGCTTCTGCGGTCTCACAAAAACATGAATATCTCTCTACTATGATGTCGTATGGATGAACGGTTTAATGCATTAGAAACTAGACTTGTAGATATTCAATTTTATATGTAGATCATCCGTCGATTCCAAGTATATTGGGAGAAAGGTTCATCTACATTTTACCTAAAGTTCAGTAAATTTATGAATGCAACTTCTGATGACTTTTGCCAACTCTTGTTCCACAACTTGCTTGCCTTCAAAATGTAGAAAATAAACATTATACGACTAAAATAACTCATATAATAACGTTATTTTTATTTTAAGAACCCTAGTATCACTCCAAAGTACATGTTATAACATTCCAAACTTGTCGACTTTCGACGAAACTTATTTTCTTCGATTCACTTTAACATCTAAGATTTCCAACCCTTTTGGTACTTTTTATTCATGATCTTAAAGATTTATCCTCCAAGATAACATGATGAACTTATATTATGTACTTTCAAAAATGATCTCATTTTCTAGATTACATTAGTTGGCTTACGACATACTTTCATGTACGAAAACATGAGATATTACATTTCTCCTCCTCCAACGACAGGTATTACTCACAATATCATTAATAGTTCAGGTGACTACACTCTCCCCCCCTTATGAAAAGGATAGAGGAAATGGAGAGTGAGAACAAAGTACTTGGGACCAAATGAGAGGATATTAGGAAAGGGCCGACAAGATACCGGGTGCCCCTGAGCTCTTGCCAAGGAGAGATGCTGGCCGGTTCGTCGAACAACCATATAGTAATGACACTACTCCCATGCAATACCAAAAACCTTTAAAATGCCGCCCTACTCAGGATATATGATGGAATGGCCGAGTCTGAAGATCATGTGACTAACTATGTCACTGCTTTAAAAGGTAATGACCTTGCCAAAGAAGAAATGTCTTACATTTTCTTGAAAAAATTCAGTGAAACCCTCATAGGGGGAGTGTTAACACGGTATTCACAACTGCCTTTGTGTACCATTGAAACATTCGATGAGATATCCGACAAGTTTGTAACAACCTACGCTGGGGCCAAGAAGGTCGAGGCAAAAGTAGATGACATATTTTCTATTAAATAGTCTCCGGGAGAGGGATTGAGGGACTTCCTTGCCCGGTTCAACCTAGTAAGGATGATCTTGCCGAACGTATCGGAAGGGTTGGCGGTCGTAGGCTTTCAGAACGAGCTGAGCAGAAATGGTTCAAGGGCGACAAAAAAGTTATTAAGTTGGCTCATGAAGTACCCCTTCCCCCCAAGCTACTTGGGATGATATAAGCAACACGTATTGTGCCGAGGTTCAAGTAGATGAGGACGGCCTCAATGGACTGACTCATCGATTGACCTCATTACAAGTCGAATCAAGAAAAGATCGAAGAAATGATATTAGAAGGGACCTCGCACCTCCACGACCCAGCAGGGAATGACATCTACCATATGTTAGAGCTACCATCATGTCCTCCTCCCGTCACGAAGAGGCCCTCCCATATGAAGGATTTGGACTTACCGCAACAAAAGAGGTATACCTCCTTTATTATCTACTCACAATTTTTGTGTGTCACCTACAGAAATAGTCTACACCTTGGAGAAGCTCGAACCAAAGTGAAGTGGCCACAAAAGATGAGGTCAGACCTGAGTACCAGAAAACCGAACGCCCTTCGCGAGTTCCACTAAGAGCAAGGTCACAAAGTCATGGATTGCATCGCCCTAAGATGGAAGGTCGTAAACATACTTCAATAGGGATACCTCAATGAGTGTTGAGTGACCGGGGAATGATCAACTTTGCCAGAGGACGTGAACAATACCAAGGATTGCCAAAACTTCCCTTGCCAACCCGCACCATCCACATGATCATTGACGGCAATGATGATGTTTCCACTAGCTTTGTGAAATTCACCATAACCAATAAGCTCAAACGGTCAATCACCCAAGAGCGGTACGATAAACTCGAAGAAAGTATCATTTTTGATAAGTTACATACCAATAGTTTGGTTTTCCCTCACAACGATTCCTTTGTTATCACTTTAGGAATTTTAGATGTGAGATGCATTATAGTAGACGATGGGAGTGGCACGTACATTATCCACTCTCGAGTACTTGTGCAAATGAAACTCGAAAATAAGATAGTGCCTTGTTGCATCATGCTGACAGGTTTTAACAATGCAGCTGAGCGGACATCTAGTGAAATCACACTCATCGTCTTGGCCGATGGCGTCACTTTGAAAACCATGTTCCACATTATCGACCAAGACACAACGTACAATGCCATAATAGGGCGACCATGGATATACACCATGAGAGCCATCCCTAGCAGGTTATACCAAGTCATCAAATTCCTAAATCCATGGGGAATATTCATCATATGAGGGGAACAATGCACTTACCAGGAATCCTACCGCATCGTCGTAGACTACACGGTCACTCAAAAAACACATGACAAAGAAAAAGAGTAATAACAATCAACAGGGTCGAGGTCGATATGTGATGATAGCGAGGATGTCATCAGAGACCCTAATACGGTCAAACCTATGAGATCAACCATAGAAGACCTCGACCCTATTCAATTAGACGACAATGAGCACAACAAGAAAGCTTACATCGACTGCAAACTTTAGGAACTAGGTAAATTTCATCAATTCTTAACTACTAACTCGGACTTGTTTGCTTTTAGTCATGCATATATGCCAGGTATCCCAAAGGAAATTGCCACGAACAAGCCCAATGTCAATCCATTCCATCCACAGTGAGGCAGGTATGCGTAAGTTCAACTGCATAATGCGATACACGAAGAAGTGGAAAAATTATTGGAAAATGGCTCCACAAGGGAGTTGAAATACCCCAATGGGTCACCAACTTGGTCATGGTGAAAACAAAGAATGGGAAAAGGCGAATGTTCGTAGATTTCACAGATTTGAACAATGTATGCCCCAAGGATTCATTTCCATTACCCCATATTGACCAAGTCGTTGACGCAACGGCTGGACATGAACTATTGAGCTTCTTGGATGTCTACTCGGGCTATAATATAATCCTCACGGAAGAAGAGGATCATGAGAAAACCACTTTCATCACCCATTAGGGGACATACTGCTATAGGGTCATGCCCTTCGATCAGAAAAATGAGGGGCCATTTACCAAAGGTTAGTGCCGAGGATGTTCAAAGACCAACTCGGCTAAATAATAGAAGTTTACATAGACGAGTGCTGGTCAAATCCAAAAGGAAAGAAGATCACAACGACTACCTAAAAGAAACCTTCAATATACTCAGACGGTACAAAATGAAACTGAATTTTGAAAAGTATGCATTCGGCGTGGCCTCGATAAAATTTCTATGTTTACTGGTATCTTATCGAGTGATCGAGGTCAGCCTCGATGAAATCAAAGCCATCGAATGGATATCAAACCACCAAAAAACAGGTTAAGAGGTTGACTTGCCATATTGCCGCCCTTTCAAGATTCATTTCGCGATCATCAGATAGGTGCCACAAAGTATTCAACATGCTTAAGAAGGATAACGACCTCTAATGGACTTCTATGTGCATTCAAGCACCGAAGGAGTTAAAAGAATATTTGTCTTCACCACCATTGCTTTCAACACTAGAACCAGAGGAACACCTCCTCGTCTACCTTGCTGTATTCGAAATAGCTGTGAGCGCAGTCTTGGTACGAGAAAATAAAGGTACGTAGTCTCCCATCTATTACATTAGCAAAATAATAGTCGACACCAAGACGAGATACCCTAACCTTGAAAAACTTGCCCTCGCCTTAGTTGTAGCTTCACAAAAGCTTAGACCATATTTCCAGTGCCACTCCATCTCGGTCGTCACGACTTTTCCCCTAAGAGTATTTTGCATAAACCTGAGCTATCGGGCAGGTTGGTCAAATGGGCCATCAAACTAAGCGAGCACGACATGAGCACATATGTTTTGCCCCGATGTAAATTACTCCTACAGAAATATTCCAAAAGAGTTTTTACTTTTTCTATATAATTGTAGGAATTATTCTTTATTTTTATCCAATTGGATTTGCATTTATTTGTTGTGTTCTTGCACATTTAGAAGTGTTTTTAAACCTTAAAGATCATAAAAATGTTCCATCCTTTGTCTCATAGCATTTCAGATCTTAATTTTATTTAGGATTTAATTACATTAATTAAATGCATTATCAAACGAAAATCCAAAATATACAATGGTTTTGTTTACATCTTTTTAGTTTTAATTTGATAATTTATTTTCATTAATATTAGGTTAATTAAATGGTTAACTGTTAGAAGTGTAAGTGAGTTTAATTTTTGAAATTAGATTTATGTTAGGATTTAGTTTAGGATTTTAAGTAATTGGTTAAGAACTTAAAATCAAGGAAAAAGAAACAAATAAAAAAAGGAAATACGGAGTTGTTTGAGGCTTTGCTTTGAATTAGCCAACAAATAATTTCAATGGTCTAATTTCCCTCCATCTCGCCCAGTCTAATACCCACACCAGATCTGGTTTCCCCTTAAATCGTTTTTAACGACATCGTTTCCCCTCACTCTTAGTTAAAACTACCAAACACCTCTCTTTTATCACAACAGAAGGACCCCCTCCCCCTTTTAGAAACCCTAATCGCTCTTTATCCCTCCATAATCTCAAAACCAGACCCCTCCATCAAATAAGAAGGCTAACCGCTACACCTATCTCTCTCCACCCCCAGCATTGCGCCTCTCTTTCTCTCCCTCTCACAAAATTTTGCACAAATCATCGACGACGTTTCACCAGTTTATCGTATCCGGCTACTCCTTTTTTCCCTTCTTTTTGTTTCATCTTCTCGCCAGGTCTTTGATGAAGCTTGTGTTGGAGTTAAAGAGCCTCATCCCAAGCACTAGACTAGCCCAAGTAGACCAAGCAGCCCAAGCAGCAAGCCCATACACAATGATACAAAATTGTATTTATTTTGGCCCAAACATTGTGGCCCAAACATTGTAGATACTCTAGATAGTTCTATACATATATTTCTTATTCTTTTTGTAAAAGAACACAGATACAGAAATAGAGACAGTAGGTTCTCTCTCTCATCATCATCTCTTCAATCTCTCAACATACATCTCGATCAATCCATGGGATTCAATGTTTTCACATGGTATCAGAGTAGCGATTCTGATTCTTCTCATCACCGGCTCTCTCGCGATGTTACCCTCATCAACTTTCATCGAGTTTCTCTGTTCTCTGAAAAAACCAGGGTTTCCTCATTTTGCTGGGTTTTCTTCTAAAATCGTTGATTTTTTAGGCTTCTACTTCGTCGGTTTCATCGGTTTGGGATATGAGTAAGTTGCTTCCTAAGGACTTGTGTATCCATGAACAGTTAGGGTTTGGCTCTGTCCAGCTTCAGGCTCCGTAACGTTTTTCAGTCGCAAAAATAGTTAATGTTGGTGATAATGCTAATTCTAGTACTACTAATTTTGTACTTGACCCCTCGAGCCCTTTGTTTCTCCTATATTCTAATGTTCCCATAATTTCTCTGGTTAGTAATCTCTTTTCAGGGACTGGTTTTGGGGGATGGATGAGAAATATAATTGTCTCCCTATCTGCTAGGAATAAGAAATGTTTCATTGATGGAACAGTTCCCAAACCTCTGGAAAATGCCCCTCATTTTAGGCAGTGGGATAGGTGCAATAATATGGTTATCTCTTGGCTCACTAATTCCCTTACGCCAGAGATACCTGAGAGTGTTCAATATTCTGACACTGCTCAAAGTATTTGTACTCAGCTTAATTGTAGGTATTGGACTGCCAATGGTACCAAAATATTTGAGATTAAGTAAGAGTTAGCATCTACTAGTCAAGGATCTTTGGATATAGCATCTTACTTCAATAAGCTAATGAGATTGTGGGATGAGTTGGGTTTTATGCGTGCATCTCGTTGTAGCACTTGCACATGTGCTTCCAAAGTCGAGCTTCAAAAGGAGGATGATAAAAACAAGCTACATCAATTTCTCATGGGGCTTAATGATACCTATGTTGGAGTTAGGAGAAACATTCTCATGTTGCAGCCTCCTCCATCTCTAGACACTGCATACAACATTCTACTTCAGGATGAGAGACAAAGACAAGTTTCCTCACCATCTCAATTCTGTAATGACTCAAGTGCTTTCAATGCTTACTTCACCAACAAATTCCCTGACACAACTGCCCATCCTAAGCAATTCAATCAAAGAGTCAGCTTTGATCTCAACAAGAAAAACTTACTGTGTAGATATTGCAAGAAACCTGGACATATGATTGACAAGTGCTATAAACTCCATGGATTCCCACCAGATTTCAAATTTACAAAGGGTAAGATGACTGCAGCAAATGTTAAGGTGCAGGGGTATCCAAGCTCTGTTGGGTCTCAAAACAATGCTGATATTACTTAGGGGTCCTATGAATCAATGTCTTTGATTCCTGGTTTAACCAAGGATCAATATTCACAACTTATGTTGCTGCTTCAACAGACACAAATTTCAGAGTCCCAGCAACAATCCAGCCTTATGGCATCTGCCAACTTTTTTGGTATTTTTTCTCCACCCAGTCATTTAGAGAATGTATCTTATGGGGCTTGCATGTTAACTAAAATAAGTGAATGCATTTGGATCATAGATTCTGGTGCCACTGATCACATGACCTCTAATAAAGATCCTCTGTTTGATATTAAGCCATTATCCATACCATACTTAGTTACCCTGCCCAATGGTTATAAGGTCAGGGTAACATGCAATAGATCCATACAATTCCTTTGCTTCACTCTACATCATGTCCTTTATATTCCCAGCTTTCATTACAATCTTATCTCTATGTCCAAGCTTGTGTACCAGTTAAGTTCTATTGTCCTATTTATTAAGTTTTCTTGCTTGATACAGGCCCCTTCTCTGAAGAGGCCACTGGAAATTGGTAAATTGGATGATGGACTTTACAGGCTTGTGCAATCTTCTTCTTCTCTTCATTCTCATGCTCCTTGTAAATACCATTTCCATTAGCTGTTGATTCTGTCTCTTCCTCTCATTGTACGTACCATTCTGAATTGAATAAAATGGAGATGTTATGGCATAATAGACTAGGGAACATACCTTTTGTTAGAATGAAAGACATCTCTCATATACCATGCAAGCTTTCAACTAAGCAACCGTTCATATGTACTGTTTTCCCATTAGCCAGGCAATCTATATTGCCTTCTCCTGATAGTTCCATTAAAATAACACATGCTTTTCAACTCATCCATGTGGATACCTGGGGTCCTTATTCCACTCCCACTCATAATGGATGTAAATATTTCCTAACAATAGTTGATGATTTTACTAGAGCTACTTGGACTCACCTTATGGGGTCCAAGAGCAATGCCTTTCCCATTATCAAAGCTTTCATTGCCATGATCAAAACCCAATTCCTTGTACAAACCATTAGAAGTGACAATGCATTTGAACTTGGGTCCAGTGGTTGTGGCAGTAATTTCTTTGCTGAAAATAGAATACTGCACCAAACCTCCTGTTATCACACACCACAACAAAATGGTGTGGTTGAAAGAAAACATAGATATCTGCTAGAAACCTCAAGAGCCTTACTTTTTCATTCCCAACTACCAATTAGATTCTGGGGAGATTGTGTACTTACTGCAACCTACCTCAGAAATATATTTCCTTCCAAACTTCTTAACAATAAATCACCTTTAGAGCTGCTTTTTGGACAGGTTCCTTCTTATAGCCATCTTAAAACATTTGGTTGTCTTTGTTTTGCCTCAGTCCCCAAACAGAATAGGGATAAATTTCAACCTAGAGCTGATACTTGAGTTTTTCTGGGATATCCATTGGGTAAAAAGGGTTACAAGCTGTATAACTTGAAAACTAAACTTACCCTAATATCCAGGGATGTGGTCTTTCATGAAGATCTTTTTCCCTTTGCTTCTTCAGGGAATACCTCCTCTGTTCCTTCTCTTACTCTTAACCCCTCTCCTGTTTGGCTTCCTCCTACTGATGATTCCTTGCACAACACTTCCTCCCCTTCTTCCACCTATGAACCTCTTGCTTCCCCTCCTTCATCCCCTTCTTCCCTACAACAATCTCCTTCAGTGCCTGCAGAAACTGCTCCCAGAAGATCCAGCAGGACTTATCTTCCTCCTGCTCATCTCCAACAGTATGTCTGCAGTCTCCCTCCATCTCTTTCTGGACATAGTTTTTCTTCCACTTGCCTTCACAATTTGGTTAACAGTGCATGGGTAGAGCCTACCTCTTATCAGCATGCTGCCTCTCTCCCTGCATGGTAGGAGGTAATGACAAAGGAGTTGGCAGCCTTGGAAGCTAATCATACTTGGTCTATTGTTCAGCTTCCTCATGGCAAAAGACCTATTGGTTGCAAATGGGTCTATAAGATCAAGTATAGGGCTTGTGGAATGATATAAAGCTAGATTGGTTGTTATGGGTGACACCCCAGTTGAGGGTGTGATTTCACTGAAACTTTCTCTCTTGTTGTCAAATTTTCCACTATTAAGTCCCTCATTGTTGTGGCTGTTAAACAGAATTGGTCTCTTTTTCAACTTGATGTGGATACTGCCTTTTTAACATGGTGATTTGGATGAAGAGGTTTATATGAGACTGCCTCCTGGGCTGACAGTCAACTATGCTTCCTCTTCTTCTCCTTTGGTTTGTCTTCTTAAGAAATTCTTTTATGGTTTGAGACAAGCTTCTAGGCAGTGGTATGCCAAGCTGTCTCAAGCCTTATGTTCTAGGGGCTATTCTTCTTCTATTCCCTTTTTCTTAAGAAATCTACCTCTTCTAGTGTATTGTTGGCTGTCTATGTTGATGATATTATTCTCACTGGTAATGATTTGGAGGAAATTACTGCCTTGAAGAGTTTTCTGGACCATGAGTTTATAATCAAGGACTTGGGCGTTCTCAATTATTTTCTTGGAATTGAAGTCAGTTACCACTCTGATGGGCTGCTTCTCCATCAGAAGAAATTTGTTACTGACCTTCTCAAGGCATATCACTGTGAAGATGTTACTCCTGTTACTTGTCCTCTTGACCTTTCTGTAAAGCTCAAAATGGATGTAGGGGATCCTCTTTCCTCTCGTGAATCCTATGGAAGCCTGGTGGGGAAGCTCAATTTCCTCACTCATACTAGACCTGACTTGGCTTTTGCTGTACAACATCTTAGTCAATATCTTCAGAAGCCTACTTCCTCTCACATGCATGCAGCCTTGCATACACTCAGATATATTAAAGGATATTCTGAAGTTGGGGTCTTCATCAGCATGATCTCTCCTTGTCTGCCTATTGTGATAGTGATTGGGCTTCCTGCCCAAACAATAGGAGATCTGTCTCTGGATTTTGCATTTTATTGGGTGGCTCTCTTATTGGTTGGAAGGCTAAGAAACAACATGTGGTATCCTTGTCTTCTGCTGAGGCTGAGTACATGGCCATCAGTAAAGTTGTTGGTGAGCTAACCTGGCTTGTTAGACTACTGTCAGATTTTGGTGTTCTTGTTACCACTGCTGTGCCTGTTTTTTGTGATAATCAGGAAGCACTCCACATTGCTAAGAATCCTGTATTTCATGAGAGAACCAAATACATTGAGGTGGATTGTCACTTCATCATAACCAAGCTTCATGAGGGTCTTATTGCATTGCATCATGTTCCTACTGCCTCTCAGCTTGCAGATGTCTTTACTAAGCCGTTGACAGGCCTTATGCATCATTATAGCGTGCTCAAGCTGGAAGTTCAATCACCCTCCACCTTGAAGGGGGGTGTTGGAGTTAAAGAGCCTGCAGCCCAAGCACTAGACCAGCCCAAGCAGACCAAGCAGCAAGTCCATACACAATGATACACAATTGTATTTATTTTGGCCCAAACATTGTGGCCCAAACATTGTAGATACTCTAGATAGTTCTGTACATATAATTCTTATTCTTTTTGTAAAAGAGCACAGATACAAAAATAGAGATAGCCGTTTCTCTCTCTCATCATCATCCCTTCAATCTCTCAACATACATCTCTATCAATCCATGGGATTCAATGTTTTCACAGCTTGTAGGTTCATCCTGCTGAAAGAAAGCTGAGAAAAATCAAAAAATGAAGATCTCAACAATTGCTAAAAAAATAGAAGAAAACTGCAATTTCGAATTATATTTGAAGAAGTAATTGATTGTGAATTTTCAAAGTTAAAATTCCTCTTCCCTGGATCTATAAACGGCTGTTGAATCTCAAAACCGTGGTTGTTTGTTGCTCGTTTGTTGTTGCTCTATACACTGTTCCTATTGCTTTATTTGCTTAAGAGGTAAACTCAAAAGAACCCCGTTGTTTTTTGTTATATTTAGTGATGAATGTTTGAACAGTGAAGTGAGTTCCTCTTGTTTGTGATATTGTGTTCAATCATTTATTTCTCCTACTAGTTTAATTCTGTTAGTAATCAGAGTTTCTTTTTCCAATTTGAAATCATGTTTCCCTTATTCTGTTGCTTATTTGTCTTGTTTTAGATTAGTTCAAATTGTTTAGTTGCCCATCTTCACTAGTTGTTGCATTTTCGATGAGTTTGTTTCGGGTGTTTCACTTTTGGATCCTTTTTTGTCAAATTTGAAGGATATGTTAAGCGAAATATTATTTTTAACATTAATTTTGTCCTTTTCATTGCTTACTTCATATGAATTATCATTAGTAAATTGATGTTCATTCATTGATGATTAAAATCCTAGTGTTGGCATTATTGTTCCTTATTTAATCATAGAAATTGATGGATTCCAAAATTTGAAGTGGTTACGGCTTTGAAATGTAATAGTCTACATAAAAAATAGAATATGAATAGCCAAAAAAATCAGAATTTCTTCTTAAGTCAAAAGGGTGATGTTAGTTAATGATGCCGGTCAACTATTCCATAACTCCTTGACTCATAATCATCTCAAACCATAGAAAATTGATTAAAATATTAACATGTTTTAAGCACGATTAATAAACAAATCATCATGATTATAGGTACAATTCTTGTGGCATGACACGATATGTAAATCCCAACTCAAGTGTGTGTTTTATACGACTCGATCACAACATCGAATAATAATTAAAACAAGCATGTTGTAAATAGAAAATGCATTTCACATGGTGCGATTTGCAATATGTACAAAAACAAGGAGTGCGTGACGTTACGACTTGTTCAAGTAAATTCCACAAATAATTAAAAGTAGTATAGACGCGATAAAATGCTCAATAAGTTCTAAACATGTAACAAATAAGATAATTAGGCTAATTATTATATTTGAGTGACCGTACTAAAACTACTGAAACCGGAGTGCCTAAGACCTTCTCTCGGGTTAATAGAATTGCTTCCCAATTTTCTGGTTTCGTGGACATTAAAACAAAGTCAATTTCCTCAATTTACGATTAAAAAATCGGTGATTTGGGACACCATAAATTATTCAAGTGGAAACTTTGAATTGAATAAATAATTCCATTTTGAATTATGCCATTTTAATTGGAAAACGCCATATTCTCTCACGAAAAAGAAAGTGTGACACTCTGGCATCTCTATAACGTCCCAGCCAGTCGTTTCATGAGTTATAGACCTAGTTCCCCCATTTTTGCTTCCTTATGTGTTCCTCAGCTGTATTTCACCATATCGTGTAAGTGTTCGGAGTGGTTTTGGAGTGTATTGATACACTTAGTTTCTTTTGAGAAGGCTTAAATTGGAAAAGTCAAGTGGATATTGACTTATGTGTGAACGATTTGGGATGTCAATTTTGATTATTCGATTCGCTCCATTAGGTTATTTTGGACTTGGGAGCATGACCGTAATGTGATTTTGAGTTCCTTGGTGACTAGGTGAAATTGGAAATTCGGCGATTCTAAGTCCGTTGTATCATTTGTGACGTGTGTGCAAAAATTTCAGGTCATTTGCAGGTGATTTGGTAGGTTTCAGCATCGTTTGCAGGATTCGAAAGTTTAGAAGTTCTTAGGCTTAAATCCGAGGGTGATTTGGTGTTTTGATATTGTTTTGAATGTTCTGCAGGTTAGACTAAGGTTGATTGTTCATATGTGACATGTTGATATGTTTGGTAGAGGTCCCAAGGGCTTCGAGTTAATTTCGGGTGGTTGACGGATCAATGATAGAATTTGAAAGAATGCTGAAGATTTGTTCTCAGCTGTCATAACCACACTTGCAGAATGGGGATCACAGGTGCAAGGTCCGTAGAAGTAAAGAGGAACCACAGATGCGGATTTAGTGTCTGAGGTTGGACCAGAGGTACGGAAGGTGGAGCGCATCTACGAGCCCGTAGGTGTAGAGAGTGGACCGTAGAAGCTATTTTGGGCGATTAAGTGAAAACAACAGGTGTGGTTGTTTGGATTGCAAAAGCGGTTGCGCAAGTGCGAGAAAGGACCACAAGCGCGGACTCGCCTGGGTGAAAGGTATATATTGGGCCCTTCGCAAAATTTGAATTATTTCTACCATTTTTATTCGGACTTGGAGCCTTTTGGAGGGTTTTGAAGATGTAATCATGGGAGTTCACTTTGAGTTAAATTACTTGAGGTTAATACTTGTGATTATGGTAAGTTTCAGTTGTTTAAGCATGAAATTAGTAGAAATTAGAGATGAAATTGAGTGGATTAGGGGATGAAATTAGAGAGTTTGATATGGGGATTTGAGGGATCATTTGATGTCGGATTTTAATGAATTTGATATGTATAGTCTCGTGAGTGAAAGAGCTTTCTAGTTTTGTGATTTTTTCGGACTCCGAGACGTGGGCCCAGGGGCCGGGATTGGGTAAATTTCGAATTTTGGTCTAAATTGATAGTTTTTCGTAGGGAATTGGTTCCTTGGACTATATTGATTATGTTGTGTTGCTTTTGGTTAGATTCAAGACCCTTAGAGGCTGATTCCAGAGGCAAAGGCATTGCAAAGTAGGGATTTACCAGTTGAAGGTAAGTTATGATTGTAAATCTACTTCTGAGGGTATAAAACCCGGATTTCACATCGTTTTATTATTATGAGGTGAAACACATTCTAGGTGACGAGCATGTAGGTATGCACCTTTGGGGATTGTGATTTGGTCTATCTCGTAGACACTATAAATTTACGTATTTGACTGAAACTATATTATGCTTAGGTGATTTAGAAAGAATTTCAATAAACTGGGTTGAATGCCATATATGAGCCTTGTGCCAAAGCTATTTGGACCTTTAGGGGACTTTTCTTATTATTCTCTCACTATTTTGGCTTAAGATTTATACATAGTGGACCGTAGAAGCTATTTTGGGCGATTAAGTGAAAACAACAGGTGTGGTTGTTTGGATTGCAAAAGCGGTTGCGCAAGTGCGAGAAAGGACCACAAGCGCGGACTCGCCTGGGTGAAAGGTATATATTGGGCCCTTCGCAAAATTTGAATTATTTCTACCATTTTTATTCGGACTTGGAGCCTTTTGGAGGGTTTTGAAGATGTAATCATGGGAGTTCACTTTGAGTTAAATTACTTGAGGTTAATACTTGTGATTATGGTAATTTTCAGTTGTTTAAGCATGAAATTAGTAGAAATTAGGGATGAAATTGAGTGGATTAGGGGATGAAATTAGAGAGTTTGATATGGGGATTTGAGGGATCATTTGATGTCGGATTTTAATGAATTTGATATGTATAGTCTCGTGAGTGAAAGAGCTTTCTAGTTTTGTGATTTTTTCGGACTCCGAGACGTGGGCCCAGGGGCCGGGATTGGGTAAATTTCGGATTTTGGTCTAAATTGATAGTTTTTCGTAGGGAATTGGTTCCTTGGACTATATTGATTATGTTGTGTTGCTTTTGGTTAGATTCAAGACCCTTAGAGGCTGATTCCAGAGGCAAAGGCATTGCAAAGTAGGGATTTACCAGTTGAAGGTAAGTTATGATTGTAAATCTACTTCTGAGGGTATAAAACCCGGATTTCACATCGTTTTATTATTATGAGGTGAAACACATTCTAGGTGACGAGCATGTAGGTATGCACCTTTTGGGATTGTGATTTGGTGTATCTCGTAGACACTATAAATTTACGTATTTGACTGAAACTATATTATGCTTAGGTGATTTAGAAAGAATTTCAATAAACTGGGTTGAATGCCATATATGAGCCTTGTGCCAAAGCTATTTGGACCTTTAGGGGACTTTTCTTATTATTCTCTCACTATTTTGGCTTAAGATTTATACATAGTTATGATGTGTTTACTGATTTCATAACTCAATCTTTATTACTCCATTTTGATGCATAAAATGATATTTTTGGCGGAGCACCTTGTTTTTTAACTGATAGCCCAAGTGGCTTGAGAGGTTCATGACTGATTGAGGCCGAGGGCTTGTAATAGTGAGGATATTGAATGTATAGCATGTGAGTTTTCCGTGCAGCACGTGAGTTATCCGTGCGAATTGTGATATTGTTACTATTTCACGTGAGTTGTCTGTGCAACATGTGAGCTGTTCGTGCGGATTATAGCGCTGCTGAAGGAGCCCATTCGGAGTCTACACACCCTTAGTGAGCGAGGGTACCCTAAGTGAGTGATATGAGATATGTCCGAGGGGCTATATATGAGTGAATGTGGGGTTTGCTCAAGGGGCTAATTCTGAGTGATGTTGTGCCGGAGGGGCTGTTTATGATTTTCTTCACTTTTACTCTTATTTGCAATGAGTCTCAGCTGAAAATGTTAAAAATTATCTTCAAATTATATTACCAAAAACTAGATTGTAAACGAGATGATTTGACTCATATACTAATTTGAAAGCATGTTGTACTTACTGAGATCCATGATGTGCACTTTATGTGTTTCCTACTACTAATTCTTTATTTACTTTTATTACTTACTGAGTTGGCATACTCATATTACTCCTTGCACCTTGTGTTCAGATCCAGAGGTTGCTGGACATGCTAGCGAGCATTGATTTTCATCCATCGCAGATCTGTTAGAGATTGTAACGTAGCTGCATAGCGATCACAACCTTGATCTTCTCCCTTCTATCTTCCTTTACTTATTATGAGTTGTTTTCCAGACTGTTTTAGTCTTAGTTGTATCAGATAGTTCTTAGTAGATGCTCATGGCTTGTGACACCCGATATTGGGCTTTCCATTCTGCACTTTGTTATTTTGATTTATCTTATGAAGTTTTATTAATTAAATAGCTTGATGAAATATTTATTTTGAAATATTGTGTTGTTTCATTAAAAGAGCTGGCTTGATTAGTTCCACATTAGGCGCCATCACGACATGGTAGATTTGGGTCGTGAAAGACACTATTGGAGAACGAACCTAGAATCTCTGGTTTAGGGTTCATAATTAGATTTTAGAATAACTATTATACTTGGCTTTTGATTACTATTTGATTTTTGAAGTGTTTGAGCTGAATGTGCTAAATTTCGCCTTTACTGCTTTGATATTGTGTGAACCGTATATAAAATTGTTACGAAACACTTCTTCGCTCTGAGTCTTCTAAATCTTCTGGGAAGCACACTGGTGTGGCTTCTTTTCTGTTACTTGATCATACCCTAACTTTAGAACGAGGATCAGATCATCTACAAAGTGGGGTGGCCTTTTGATTCTCGATACGTTACCCTCCCTCGGCTCGAGTTGTCCGCTAGGGTAGGTGTGATGACCTTGTCCCAAAAGGTCATCACTTGTGTTGAAATTAAATTCAGTGTCCCAAGCGCTTAAAACCTTTTTATGTCTCTCACCTCAATTTGCGTGCATAGTCCGGGCATATATTTGAAACGCTTTTATGTGAAAAAGTGATGAAAATTGTGATTTGGCCTTTAAAAATTTAATTTGAGTTGACTTCGGTCAATATTTTAGGCAAACGGACCTGGACCTGTGATTTTGTAGTCCTAGAGAGTTCGTAAGAAAGTATTGGACTTGGGCGTATGCCAGAAATCGAATTACAAGGTCCCAAGCCCAAGAAATAAATTTTTGAAATAAATTGTTTTAGTGAAAATATAAGAGTTTTTGGAAAATTGATTCTATTTGAAATTTATGGTATCGGACCCGTATATTAGGTCTGGAGCTCAGTACATGTTCAATATGACATTTAAGATGCGTCTGTGATGTTTGGTAAGAATCGGAGCCCGTTTAGTATGAATCAGACCTTCATTTGAGGAAAAAGAGATTTTGGATGTTCTTGTGTAATTAACTAAATTGAGGCTATTATTTTGATAATTGATCACGCGGCCAAGTCCTTATAATGATTTTGGACTGGCGTGCATATTTGGTTTGGAACCCCGAGGGCTTAGGTGGGTTTTGGATAGGCCACTGAGTGGATTTAGACTTAAAACATTGATGTTGTAGGTTTCTGAACCAAACTATGCAATTTTTCATTTTTTATTTTTCAAAACCCTAAAAACATAGGAGATGATTTTCCAACCACTCTTTCCTTCACTCCGTAACTTCTTTTTACAAGATTTCATCCTAGGATCTAGGGTTTTCAAGATGAAATCCGGAATTTTGGGTAGAACCTAAGAATATTGAAATTTGGGGGTTTAGACCTCAAATTGAGATCGGATTCCAAAACAAATTGTATATTCAGGCTAGTGCGTGAATGGGTAGTCGGGTTTTGGTTCGAATTTTGGGTTTCGACTAAGCGGGTCTAGTGTCGATTTTTTCACTTTTTACCTATTTTCATGCATTAGAATTGATTCATTTGGAATTTATTGATATAGTTAATTGACTTGTGGCTAGATACAAGCGAATTTGTGGTGGAATCAAGAGGTAAAGTGGTAGTTGAGACTTAAATTGTGTTCGTGACATCGAGGTTAGTGTTTGGTCTAACCTTAGCTTGAGGGATTAGGAGTTGTGTCCTTTTTTGCTATTGGTTTAATTATTGAGTATGACGTATAGACACGGTAACAAGTATCTATACGTTGGTATCAAGCATGCCCATGAGTCTTATATTATAATTATTATAACTCTATTTGTATGGTTTATGCCTTATGTGGTGACTTCTATTGTTGGGAAAAGCTTGTGGGTGTAATATTGGTAATTGAATATTGAAGAATGTCACACCTCCTTTTTGCACGGCTACCACCGAAGGATAAATGTATAAGGGAGTTTTTCCAATTAAAGTGCCATTATTCGAAATGAGATTATTTATTTATTTAGAGTCGCCACTCGGGATATGGCTTGGCTGTTGGTGTCCCAAGTCACCATTTTGTTTTGAATCCCAATTCGAGGAAGTCTTCGAATTCCCAAATGGAGTCTGTGAACCAGAAATTCTAAGTAAGGAATTGTGTTGACCCGAGGGAAGGTGTTAAGCACCCCCAGATCCCGTGGTTCTAGCACGCTCGCTTAAACTATTATAACCGGCTAAAAATATAATTTCAATACATGTTCATCCTATAGTGCAATTTTAAATTATTTAACGCTTTTAATTGAATTTTTTGGAATGTGAACATCATTTAAAACATGTCTTTGTATCGCGTCACATGATATGCACCCGGATCCGAAACACATTTTATCCAACGTTTTGGGATTTGGATTTGGGTCAAATGAAATGCACACCCGCATTTAGGAAGGTAAAATTATTAAAAGATGCACCTAAAGCGACTAACATATTATTGCTTCCATTACAAATTTCCTTAGCCTTGGGCCATTGGAGATTTGGTATGTACCTGGAAGTGAAGCAAAGTATAAGGAAGCAGGAGTCAGCAGTGAGAAACATCAATTAACAATTGAAATTCAGCAGTAACACCACTATCAGATCAATTGGAAGCCAAAATTTGTATTATTGCAACCCATGAGTGAACAACAACCAATGAAATAAACCAAATGGCCTCGATTGCACTAAAAAACACTCGAAATTAACACAGTAAATGCCAAAAACTTCAGCAATCAGACCCTAGGCTAAATGATGCAAATCAAACACTATAATTTGAAATTGACTTGAGCTTCAATAGAACAATGGGTTTTTAGAGTTTTCTGTTTGTTTTTGAGGATCTAAATGCTCTAATTTAGAAGGAAAACTTTCAGATGTTCAGAATAACAACATTTTTTATTTTGTTTTGAAATTTTGATTTTCATAGATTTGAATTAGGAGTGTTTTGGGGAAATTTTCAAAGCTGAAGTTGTTGGGAATTTAGTCAGGGTTTCAAAAACTTCTTCAATAAGGCAATGGTATGCCTTTTTATAGGAAAGGCCAAGGGCAACCTTCCTATTTTTATTTTACCTATTAGTACCTCTTTTATTTTTCAGTTTTACTCAATTAGTCCTTTTATTTACGCCTTGTTACTGAAGTTACTGCATTAGGTTTGAGAATTATAACTTCAACCTTCTTCTAGAAGAGTCTATAATTGGACTACCCTAATTTCCCTCCCATTCATCTGAAATTACCAATCTTAGTTAAACCAAACCCCCCAACCCTGTTATTAACAAAAGTTAACTAATTAATCTAACTCAACTATATCCAAACACCTAAACTGGTTGAGAATTAACTAATAGCAACAAACAAGAAATCACTAACTACATCCAATATATAAACAATAAAGTTGAAACAGATTCAAAACTCAATTAAACTAGTATCAGCGATCAATAAAGCAGAATTGAACGAAATTAATACTAAAACAAATACAAGAATCAGTCATGAAGAACAATCAAAAGTGGATTAAACCTACTGGGTCATGAACTAAGCTAAACCTAACGAAAATTACTGGCAAACATTCTAATTTCCAAAATAAAACTTAGAGGGCAAACATTCATGAACCAAAGAAACAGGAAAACAAACCAAGAATGATAAATAAAAAAGGAAATATCTCGAACAGAAACCTGCAACCCTTCTTGACAAATTCGGACTATAATTATCCCTAATTAGGTATTTCCATGAGAAAATACCTAACTAAGGGCTATTATAGCCCGAACATCCTTTATCCCCAAATTTATAAGCATTAGGGTTCTCGGCCATACTTTAATTTGAAATTCGAGGAGATATGTTAATGTTTGATGGTTATAGGCTATGGATTCATGAAGAGGGAGATGATGAGGCTGTGTGGTGTAAATTTGGGATCGTTTGGTGGTGGCACTACCGTCGGAGGCGGAGCAGCCACCACTTTGATTGAAGATTCGAGTAAATCAATTGTGATTTGAAGGTTGATAATGGTTTATTCAGAAAGAGGAGGGCTGGGGGATCAATTGGTGTTAATTTGGAGTTTTTTGGAGGATTGCCGCCGATGGCGGTGATTTCCGGCCAGCGGCGGATGGCAGAGGGTTGGTGGAGGATGGTGGCATTAGGGATGTGGCAGTTCAGACAGAGTACGATGTCTGGTCTGGGGGGGCTTGTTTGGAACAATTATATATTTTTCTTACCTCAATTCTCGACCATCCGATCAAACCAAATTAATGGCTCAAATCAGGAGGTCATTAAAACGGGTCATTTGAGTCAAGAGGGGGAGGGGGGTGAGGTTCTGGACCGGGTATTGTTGGTTTTGGGCCGGGTATAGGGCGGATGTTTGGGTATTTGCTGGGTTTTGGTTTATTTGGGCTGGGATTTAGTTAAAGGATGGCCCAAATTCAAGTGTTTAACTAAGACCACATTATTTTCAACTTCTTTTGTTTTCCTATTTATTTTAATTGCTAGTTTATTTTTTTATTAAATAAAAAATTAACCTACACAAATGACAAGGACTATGATTTAAACACCAAAATTGAACTAATTAATTTTCCTAAAATTAATCAAGTCCAGATAAAATGTAAAATCACTATTTTTTTTGTTGTTTTCTCTTCTTTGGTAATATTAATTAACTAATAAAACTAGAAATATAAAAATTGAATCATAAATGCAAATGTGCTATGTTTTTGTATTTTTTAATGAATTATATTAATAAAGAATGCACAAAAATGCAAACAAGCACAAAATCATACAATAAATTCACTAAAAATTTAAATAATAAAAGAAAAATCCCAATTTTATGAATTCTATTGGAATATTTCAAGCGATGCAAAAGTCACATGCTCACATCTTCCCCTCTTTGCTCGAAAACATGAAGAGTTTTCGGGCAAAAATAAATGAGCAACAGAGAGATTTTTACCTGCTTGGCATTACATGATAAGCTTTTTTTGAAAAATGTCTGACCGAACCTTGCTTCAGAGGCTGCCTACATATCCTTGGCTACAAAGGAATTGGGTCAATGTAGTTCTGGAGTGTTTTGGTAGCTGGGACTACAAGGAGCTGTGATTTCACTGATGATGCTGCTGCTACTGCTTCCTGACCTCCTTATTACACCAAAAGAAAAATCAAAAGCTAAGCTAGCTATGCCTACCAACTATGAGTTACAAGATTCATATCTATAAATCTCTTGAAACTTGATCTTGAGTCTCAGCTGGATTTGCTGTGGACTTGATCTAAATCTTGATGCTCGTAAGCTGTAAGCGCCGGTTCTTTCTTCAGCATTGAAGCAAAGCGGGACATGCGCAACATGCGATTTTGAATCAAATTTGAGCAGTCCACATCTTTTCTTTTTCAATCACTCTGAGTTCACTTCTTTTTGTTCTTTTCTTCGGGATTGAGATTCACTCTTCCTGTCATCTTGAATCCTGCGACTTGAAGTAAAATCGGTTCAGACACCAAAACCAACAAACAAACGAAATTTTCTGCCCCAATTTTCATTGGGGAAATTTTGGTGAGTTATTTGAAACTCAAATCTAAGCTATTTATTTATTGAAAACAATAAAAGTCAGGATTGTTTATCGTTCGAAAGGACTGCCAGGTTATGCTGGCAGACGACCCGGTTATTATTCGGGGAAGAAAAAGGGTCCCGATTGGGGATAGGATAAGGATCCACGGGGTATGCTGGGATAGTAATAAAGAGTTTCTGCTAGGGATGAACAGGAAAATCCAAGGGTTATGCCGGGATGAAATGAAAACGATTCCTGGGTTGCGCCAGGAAGATCCGCGGGTTATGCCGGGATAGGAAGAAAAAGGCTCCTGAATTATGCCAGGAAGATCCACGGGTTATGCCCGGATAGGAAGAAAGAGGCTTCAGGGTTTTCCAGGGGGATCCGCGGGTTATGCCAAGATAAGAAGAAAAAGGCTCCTGGGTTATGCTAGGGAGATCCACGGGTTATGCCGGAATATGAATAAAGACTCCTGGGTTATGCCAGGGAGATCCACGAGTTCTGCAGGGATAGGAAGGAAAAGGCTCCTGGGTTATGAAAGGGGGGTCCACGGATTATGCCGGGATAGGAAGACAAGACTTCTGGGTTATGCCAGAGGATCCATAGTTTATGCCAGGATAAAAAGCAAAAGACTCTTGGGTTATGACAGGGGAATCCACGGGTTATGCCGGGATAGGGAGAAAAATGCTCCTGGGTTATGCCAGGATAGGAAGGAAAAGCCTCCTGTGTTATGCCAGGGAGATCCACGAGTTATGCCGGGATAGGAGGAAAGACTCTTGGGTTATGCCAGAGAGATCCACGGGTATGCCGGGATTGAAAGAAAATGGCTCATGGATTATGCCAGGGAGATCCACGGGTTATGCCGGGATAGGAAGAAAAAGGCTCATGGGTTATGCCAGGGGGATCCACGAGTTATGTGGGATAGGAGGAAAAAGGCTCCTGGGTTATGCTACGGAGATCCATGGGTTATGCCGGAATAGAAATGAAAAGATCTCCTAGGTTATTCTTGGGGAATCCACGGGTTATGCAGGATAAGAAGAAAAGACTCCTGGGTTATGCTAGAGGAATCCACGGGTTATGCCAGGATATAAAGAAAAAAACTCCTGGGTTATGCCAGGGGAATAAACGGGTTATGCCGAGATAGGGAGAGAAATGCTCCTGGGTTATGCCGGGGGATCCGCGGGTTATGCCGGGATAGGAAGAAAAAGGCTCTAAGGTTATGCTAGAGGGATCCGCTGGTTATACTGGGATAGGAAGAAAAAGGCTCCTGGGTTATGCCAAGGAGATCCATATGTTATGCCGAGATAGGAAGAAGAAGGCTCTTGGATTATGACAGGGATATCCACATGATATGCTGGGAAAAGAAGAAAAAGGCTCATGGGTTATGGTAGGGGGATCCAGCGGTTATGCCGGGATCGGAGGAAAAAGGCTCATGGGTTATGCCAGGGAGATCCACGGGTTATGCCGGGATAGGAAGGAAAAGAGCTCCTGGTTTATGCCAGGGGAATCCACGGTTATGCCGGGATAAGAACAATAGACTTCTGGGTTATGCCAAGGGAATCCACGGGTTATGCCGGAATAAGAAGCAAAAGACTCCTGGGTTATGCCAGGGGAATCCACAGGTTATGCCAGGATAGGGAGAAAAATGCTCCTGGGTTATGCCGGGGGGATCCGCGGGTTATGTCAGGATAGGAAGAAAAATGCTGCTGGGTTATGCCGGGGGGATCTGCAGGTTATGTCGGGATAGGAAGAAAAAAGGCTCATGGGTTATGCCAGGGAGATCTATGGGTTATTCCGGGATAGGAAGGAAAAGGCTCCTGGGTTATGCCCGGGAGATCCGTAGGTTATGCCGAGATAGGAAGAAAAAGGCTCCTGGGTTATGCCAGGGGAATTCGCGGGTTATGCCGGGATAGGAAGAAAAAGGGTCCTGGGTTATGCCAGGATAGGATCCGCGGGTTATGACGAGATACGAAGGAAAAGGCTCATGGCTTATGCTAGGGATATCCATGGGTTATGCCGGGATTGGAAGAAAAAGGCTCTTGGTTTATGCCAGGGAAATTCGTGGGTTATGCTGGGATAGGAATTAAGGCTTCTGGGTTATCCCAGGGAAATCCGCGGCTTATGCCGTGATAAAAAATTCTCTTGGGTTATGCCGGGGGGATCCGCAGGTTGTACCGGGATAGGAAGAAAAAGGCTATCTACTAGGGATAGAAAGAAAATGACCCTCGCGTCATGCCGAAGGAGAAAGGAAAAAGACCTTCAGGTTATGCTGGTGATAAAAGAAAAATGACCCTCGGGTTATGCCAATGAAGAGAAGAAAAGAAAAAAGACCCTCAAGTTATGCTGGGGATAAAAGGAAAATGACGCTCAGGTTATTCCGGGGAATGAAAGAAAAGGGTCCTCAAGTTATGCTAGGGGGAAAGGAAAATGTACCTCGGGTTATGCCGATGAAAGAAGGAAAAGGATCCCAAGGTTATGCTGGAGAGAAAGAAAAAGGATCCTCAGGTTATGCCGGGGAGGTCCACAGGTTATGCTAAGGACATCAAGGGAATGTGGTCATAGATTTGGAGGGATGGAGTTAAGGATCGGGGGTCCTATGCTACCATGATTCGTGTGATTCTCCTTTTCTTCCTTTTGTTATTAAAACTACGGGAAAGGATTTGAAGAGAATTTCCCTTTTTGGTTCATCATTGTTACAAAGCTGCTCCTAGCTTGTGCGCGTTTCCTTTGGTTACACCCGCTATCTACTCACTTGCTTTGGATTACACCTGTATCAGATTTTCATACAAAGTGCTATTGTTAGATTGAAATGGTGGTTTGTTTTGTGGCCTTGATTGCTTGATCCTGGCCTCATTTTCTGTTGAAAAGACCTCAACTTTCCGGACTTTTCCTTGTTGGTAGGTCATAGGAACTCATCTTTAAGATTTATTTCACCTTCATAGGCCTCTCAGTGTTGAGTTCATTACCCCAACTCCATTTTCAGAACATCTGGGCACCCTCGCTTTTGAAACTTTGTCGATACAATTAGCCCAACGGGACTCGGCCTTTCTAACTCCATTTTGCCTTCGTGGGCATTTTGACTTCGATTTTCTTTCTTTCAAACCCTTTCTGCCTTCAAAGCATCAGCCACCATGGCCAGTCAGGATTGGCTAGATGCGCCCGTTGAGGCTGGGCATTTCCTTTGGCCCTCGCCAGGCGAGCCCTGTGAAACTAGTCCTGCCACCTTTCTTTTGTAATAATCATGGAATCAAAGTTAAACTAAAAGAGATTCAAGGAAGAAGTATACGAAAGAAATCATATGAGTTTAAAGAGAAGCATCCCTTTCAGGGGGAAAAGAAGAACTTATCTTGGGGTTCATGCTGACTTCAAATGAACATGACATGCATCTCGGACTGGATACCTGACCCGCGCAGAATTTCCAGCTTCTCGTGAACCACATTTCCATATTTCAAAACCAGGGAACTTTTCAAAGACTCTATTAGTGGTGAGATATCTTCTTTTCCACCGACAACGCCCTTTATGGGTTTTTGCCAATCGAACTCTCTCATTTCTCTTCTCACTGTCGCCCGATAGTGCTCCTTACGAGTTTTCACTAAGCGGACTCTCTCATTTTCAATTTCTCTACTTACCATCTCCATATGGTGCCCGAATATTTTCACCGATAAGACTCTCTTATTTTATTTCTCTCAATTTGAATTGTATCAGATCCCAACAATGACATTTTTCGTCTCCCCATGCCTATTCCAATCGATATGAAGGACTTGGACAGGATGTTTAGGTAAAAAGGAGTTTGGGTGGAACTACAACTTTGGAACCGTTTTGGCAGATTCATGGCCGAACCATTATATCATCTGCCTCAGTTTTTTATTTTTGGGGACTGAACCTCAGAAAGAGGCTGCCTACGTATCCTTTCGGAATCAAGTCAAATGTAGTTCACGAAGTTTTTCCTAAACTATTTTGTTTGTTTTGTTACTTTTTCTTCTTTTTGTCTTCTTTGTTTTTTCCTTTTTTTTCTTTCTTTGAATAGAATTTCTAGGTTCCAAAGATGGTGGTCAAAGGAACATAACCGGCTGAAAGAGTTTGCGAAAGATTGATAGTGTTAGGGGTAGCGGGAAGGAAAAGCCGTCGTCATCTCAACCAGGCTGAATCATTGTTGTAGGGAGTTTAGACGTAGTACCTTTTTACTGCATCTGCATTTACTGCTACCTCGGGATCGTCCCCTTTGATGTTGCCCAGGTACAATGCTCCTTTGGTCAGTATCTTTTTGATAATGTATGGGCCTTTCCAGTTTGGAGCAAATTTTCCTTTTGCTTCCTAATGGTGAGGGAAAATGCGCCTTAATACAAGCTGTCCAACCTCAAAGTTCATGGGGCGCACTTTCTTGATATAAGCGCGGGCCATTCTTTGTTGGTACAACTACTCGTGGCCATTCATTTTTCATCAATTAATGACAACTGTTCCAACCGAGTCTTGACCAACTCACTATCCTCAATTTCTGCTTCAACGATTATCCGGAGTAAAGGGATTTCTACCTCTGCAGGTATAACAGCTTATGTTCCATAGACCAATAAGTATGGGGTCGCTCCTATCGATGTGCGCACCATGGTGCGATATCCAAGTAATGCAAAAGGAAATTTTTCATGCCATTGTCTGGAGCTTCGAATCATTTTTATCAGAATATTCTTGATGTTTTTATTAGCTGCTTCGATGGCACCTTTGGCTTTGGGCCGGTAGGGAGTGGAGTTTCTATGTGTAATTTTGAATTGTTGAAATATCTCCCCCATTAGTCGGCTATTCAGGTTGCTAGCATTATCTGTGAGGATGGTTGCAGGAATGGCAAAACGGGAATGAGGTTGGAATGCACAAAGTCCACCACAACTTTCTTGGTGACTGACTTAAGAGTGATGGCTTCCACCCACTTCGTAAAGTAGTCAATAGCAACCAATATGAATATATGTCCATTTGAGGCTTTTGGCTCGATTGGTCCAATGAAGTCCATCTCCCAGGAAGCGAATGGCCAAGGTGCTGACATAGGATGCCGCTCAGTTGGTGGTGCATGGACAAATCACCATGCACCTGATACTGATGACATTTCCGAACAAAGCTGAGGCAGTCCCTCTCCATGGTTATCCAATAATACCCTGCTCAAAGTATTTTATTTTCTTAACCAGCACATACCCATTCATATGGGCCCCACACACTCCTGCGAGTACTTCATGCATAATCCGTCCAGCTTCCTCAACATCAATACATCTTAGAAAATTGAGATCCGGTGTCCTTTTATACAAGACATCACCGCTGAAGAAGAAATCACTTGCATGTCGTCTAATGGTTCTTTTTTGATCCGCAGCGGCTTGCTCGGGATATTCTTGTGTTTTCAAAAATCTATTGATATCATGATACCATGGTTGAGTGTTGAGTTCTGCCTCGGCCGCACTACAGTAACTATGACTTTCCCTGATTTGGATTTGCAAGGGATCGATGTAGGCGTTTCATGGATAAGGAAACATCGAGGCCAAGGTAGCGAGTGCGTCGGCTAACTCATTGTGACAGCGAGGGATGTACCTGAACCCTATCGACTTGAACTGTTTGCTGAGATTTTCCATATGCTCGATAAGGGATGAGTTTGATATATCGAATTTACCACTCCTCTCGGGCTTGCTGGATGATTAGATCTAAATCCCCCATGATCAATAGTTCCTCGACGTCTTGATCGATAGCCATATTCATGCCCATGATGCATGCTTCATAGTCGGCTGTAAAAAACGAGGCTGAGCCATGGCTGGGTAGTGTTGACCGGTGGGTGAAATTAAGATTACCCAAATTCCTACACCTTTTGCGTTTATTGCTCCATGGAAGAACATTTTCCAAGCAGTGATGCCTTTGGACGTTACTTCCACCGAATTCACCTCTTCGTCCGGGAAATAAGAATTCAGGGGTTGGTATTCATTGTCAACCGGGTTCTCGGCTAAATGATGTGCTAACTCTTGGGCCTTAATTGTTGTGCAAGTGACATAGACTATGTTGAATTCGGTTAGAAGGATTTTCCATTTTGCCAATCTCCCTATAGGCATCGATTTTTGCAATATTTACTTCAGAGGGTCCAGCCTGGATATGAGGTAGGTGGTGTGGGCTTGTAGGTAATGTCTGATTTTCTGAGCAACCCAAGTCAAGGGACAACATGTTCTTTCTAGTAGGGTGTATTTGGTCTCATAGCTGGTAAACTTCTTGCTCAAGTAGTATATGGCTTGTTCTTTCTTTCCAGTGATATCATGCTACCCGAGAATGCAAGCAAAGGAGTTCTCCACGACTGTCAGATATAGAAATAATGGCCTTCCTGGTTCCGGCGGGACCAAGACTGGTGGATTAGACAGATAATCATTAATCTTATCAAAAGCCCCCTGACACTCATCCGTCCATTTGATTGCTGCATCCTTTTTTAGCAACTTGAATATGGGATCGCATGTGGAAGTCAACTGAGTGATGAATCGACTAATATAATTCAGTCTTCCTAATAGGCTCATTACATCCTTCTTGGTTTTCGGAGAAGGTAGATCTAGAATAGACTTTATCGTTGTTGGATCTAACTCAATACCCATCCGACTGACTATGAACCCCAGAAGTTTGCCCGATGGGACCCCGAATCTGCAGTTGGATGGGTTTAACTTCAAATCATACTTGCGCAGCTTTTCAATGAAATTTCTTAGGTCCCCCACATGATCATCCTGAGTTTTGGACTTGATAATCACGTCGTCCACATATACTTCTATTTCCTGATGCATCATGTTGTGGAAGATAGGGGTCATGGCTCTCATGCACGTCGCCCCAGCGTTCTTTAACCCGAAAGGCATAACCCTGTAGCAGGAGGTACCCAAAGGTATGGTAAAGGCAGTTTCTCGGCATCCTCCTCATCCATCAACACCTGGTGATATCATGCGTAGCAGTCCAAGAAAGACTATATCTCGCGTTTGGCGCAATTATCAACAACGATGTGGATATTGGGCAAAGGGAATTTGTCTTTGGGACTTTCCTTGTTCAAATCTCTGTAATCCACACACACTCGGGTTTTCCCATCTTTCTTTGGCACCGAAACTAAATTGGCCAGCCATGTGGTGTACCGGACCACTCGGATTACTCCTGCCCCCAACTGTTTTGTGTTCTACTCTTTGATCTTATCGTTGATATCAGTTTTGAATTTTCTCTGTTTTTGTTGGACTGGAGGGCACTCGGAGTAAGTAGGATACTTGTTAACCACCAAGTCAACACTCAGCCCTAGTATATCATCGTATGACCAAGAAAACACGTCTTTGAATTCAAACAAGAGTTGGATCAGTATGTCCCAGATTTTCTCATTTGCGTGGATGCTTATATTGGTTTTCCTGATTTCGTTGGGACCACCCAAGTTAACCGGCTCAGTATCATTTAGATTTGGCTTATGTTTATTTTCAAAATGTTCTAGTTCTCAATTGACTTCCCTAATGGAATCTTCTTCATCGTACTTCGGTTCTTGGTTCATTATTTCACAATTAGGTGGCATGTTTGGATCGGGGCACGAAGTCCGCGAGCATGTCATGTTATTTCAAGTCGCATTATTATAACTGAAAGAAATGAATAAAAGGAAAACAACAAGAATAAGAAAGAATACAATAGTATAGACGATGAAATATTGATTTCATTTCTTTGAAATTGTAAGATTACAAGGTTTACATTTGGAAAATTTAAAGGACAAAAAACTAAAGGAAAAACATCGGAGTTACACCCAAAGACAACTCGTGATGCAGAAAAGATGGCAAGACAGGACTATCGAGACTCCCACCTGATTTGAAATGGCGTAGCCTTCCAATTTTGCAACTTGGCATCTGGTCCCATGTATAACACCTCAGCGATGCTCAAGCCTTCTCCCATCCGAACTATGTGGGTTTCATGAGATAGTTTTTTCATTTCTCAACATATTTCCTCGATTTCTTCAGTTGTGAAGGCCTCGTCTTCTTCCTCATCGATATACTTTGGCCTTACGAATTTTTCATACAAGTGTGGCGGTGGTGGAGGAAGAGCCCATCACTAATGCTTTCTATGGTACGACCATGTTATATCCTCTGGTGTTGAGTGGAAGCCTAGCCCCAAGAACTTCTCTGCAGTGGGCAAGTCAATCAGCCCAACCATCCCTTGTAAGGACCTTTCGAGTCCCTTCCCCGGTTTGAATCCATGTCGTATCATTTCTCTTGCTACCATGATTGAGGCATTTGAGAGAAAAGGTTGGGGACAAGGTTTACCCTCTTCATGCTGATCAACCACCACAATTTTGAAGGCCTGATAGACTATATGCGCACTACCTTCTTTAGCTTCGAGGTAGGGGACGGAGGGATCACGATAAATTGACTGCTCATCTTCACCATAGACCATGATTTCTTGGTCTTCATGTTTAAATTTTATCATCTGATGCTGAGTAAAGGCACAACCCTTGCTGCCTGAATCCATGGCCTTCCTAGCAGGCAATTATGAGATATGTACATATCTAACACTTGAAAGGTTACCTCGAAGTCAACTTGGCCAATGGTCAAGACCAGATCAATCTCTCTAATTGTGTCTCTTTTGATTCCAACGAAGGCTCGAACACAGACATTGTTGGCAAAAATCCTTTTAGTCCCGATTTCCATTCTCTGTAATGTTGAAAGTGGGCATATGTCTACCCTAGAGCCTTCGTCTACCATTACCCTTTTGACATAACAACCTATGCATTTGACAGTTAAATGCAGGGCTTTGTTGTGGGCGGCTATTTCTGGGGGCAAATATTTTTTACTGATTGTGATCTGATTGACAGCGAAGAATCTTTCCGCCATCCTTTCTAATTGTTCCACAGAGGTTTGAGTTGGCATGTAAGCCTCATTGAGAGTTTTGGCTAGTACCTTTTGGTGCTCAGGAGATTCCATCAGCAAGGATAGTAAGGAGACTTGTTCAGGGGATTTTCGAAGCTGGTCAACCACCTCATAGTCTGCCATTTTTATCTTCCGAAAGAAAACTTCTGCCTCATTGGCGCTCATTGGCTTCTTGGGTAGGAATCGCCTCTTGGTGGCGCTGTTCACTTTTTCCGAGTCAGTGTATTTCTTCATAGGGTAAATTTCTTGAGTTTCTCTAGAGATTTCTTTGCCTTTATATGTCACCACCGTTTCATGATAATTCCAAGGGACTGCTGAGGGGTCTTCCATAGGCCTCTGAGGTGTGCGTCCAACCACCATGGGCTCACTCAGCCTTGGTGGATTAGTTTTCCCCCGCACCATATAGGTTCCTTTGGTCACGTACATCTAAGTAGTCCTGTTCAACTAAAATCTCTTTGGGGGGATCAGAGTCAACTGCTTTTCCCCACAACCTCGTGGGACATAAAGGATTGCTTCTTTGACGGGTGTCGCCTAAGTTTTAACCTCTACTTTCTTTTCAATTTAAGGGTGCGTGGTTTTGTTCTTATTTTCCCTTTCATCTTTCTTAGAGGAATCATTTGGCTTTCTATCTGTGTCGGCAATGGCAATTATGTCCTTCAAAGCCAGATCAAATTCTTTGTCCTCATAGATTATCCCGATTACCGGTCCGTTATTGTGAGGCGGCAACGAGTTGTTAGTAACATTAGAGACATCCATATCTCTCAACACTATTTTCCTATGCTCTATGAGATATTCCACATCTCGCTTCAAAGTCCAGCAGTTCTCTATGTCATGCCCCTTAGCCCCCGAATGATAAGCGCACAGGGACCCTATTGGTAGGAAGGCAATTCAGGGTTTTGTCTGTTAGGAGGTACGTGCTGCAATAGACCCAGCTGGACGAGTTTTGGGAACATACTGGAATAGGACTCTTCGACTGGCGTAAAATTTTTCCTTCTGGGTGGCTCACGGGGATGAAAGTTATTTTAAGGAGGGCGAGGGTTATAATGGTTTTGATGGCGAGGCCGGTTTCTCGGAGCTTGGTTCCTGTTGGCCTGCTGCTGCGGTCATGCAAATGGTTGAGCGTTCATAACCGCATATGCTTGAGGAGCATAAGGCATGTATTGGTGAGGATAATAATGTTGAGGGATTCTTCCCGAGTACATGGGCCTAGGAGCATGATGTCTTCTCATCTGTGGGAGGCTTCACCCTCGATGCCTGTTCGCGCCATTTAATAGCATATTCTCTCAAACTTTCCGATGGCTTCTTCTTCAGATTTTCCAAGTAGTTCCTGTCTAGCGCAATGTCGATGTTGTATTGAAACTGCCTAATAAAATCTCTGGAAAGATTGTCCTAAATGTGCGATCATGAGACGTCTTGGTCCATATACAACTTTGAGGCAATGCCCACTAAGCTTTCTCCGAAGTACGCCATCAACAACTCTTCTTTCTGCCAGCCCCGTGTAATTGGTTTCAATACTTCTTTAGGTGAGCATCGGGATCGCCATCCCTATCGTACTTTTCGAACTTTGAAATTCTAAATCCCATGGGTAGGTGGAAATGAGGGAACATGAATAGATCTGTATAAGAAACATTTTTTTGCCCAGTCAAGCCTTGCATATTCTTTAAACTCTACTCGAGGCTCCAAATCCTTTTCGCCATCTCATCTTGTTCAGGACTTTTGAGAGTTTTATCTTATGCTGGTGTAAGATCATATGGTGGTTGAGGATAAGTGTAGGCAGGGTATTAAGGAGGCTCAATTTGGTAAGTGGGTGTTTGGAATGTGAAGGCTGATGGATCAAACGTGGGTCTAGGAAAGGCGGGCTGTGTGGTGGCCGCACATGGGGAAGCCGTAAAGATATTAGGGACTATTCAGGGTGTGAACACCTGGGGTGGAAAATCAGAAGCTGCTCCAACAAAATTGGCCGGTATGGTGGCCTGTCCCAATAGGATGTTTGGATAACTATGAAGATTTCCTACGTATCATGACCCTGCATGAATCAGACTGAGTGTAGTTACAAAAATAAGGAAATAATTTTTGGAATTTTCAATTTTTCATTGATGAAAATCAGATTACAAATATGCTAGACTATTTGTTTTTCTGAAAAGTAAAATTACAAAATAGACTCGAAAATATAGAATACAGACTCCATGACTAAAACTAGGTCAAGAGTACATAAAGCTTCAAATCATGGGGTCCGTGGGGCGTCATTCGGCATCGCCACGGGCCTACATGCAAGACCTTTTTGTAACTGCTCCAAATCATTGATAACTTGGAGAACGACTATCATCACTGTAGCAAAGAAAGAGGTACAACCCATTTGTTCACCATCCTGACATTTCATGACAATATAATCTGCAATGTTTTATTCTTTCCCTGATCCGACCCTTTTCTTGGAGTAGTCAGCTTTTCTGATAATTACGAGCTTCTAGCACCTTGGAGTCATGGAAGTAATGGTCTTGCAAAAATTTAATTTCCTTTTCCATCTTGGCGATTAGCGCATAGCATTGTTCCCTCTTAGCCTGAAATTCTTTGTACTGTCCGGCTGCCTTATCTTCAAAGGCGTTCATTATTCTCTTCATACTAGCAATGGTTCCCTTATAATTCCTTTTCATTTGTTGTACAAACTAGGCTCTTTCCTCTGTCTTCTTTGCCCATTGTGCCTGAAGTATTGCCATGTTCCCTTCAGATTTCTCCAAATCTTCCTGACATTCTCCAACTTTCCTCTTCAACCCTTTTATCAGCCTCTCATCGGACCGACTTCTTTCTTGATTTTTAACATCTATTTTCATTTTTTAGATTTGGGCCTTTTGGGCTTGATTCTCTTAGGTCAGTTTCTTTTTGTCACCTTCATTGACCGCGGTTTACAAGATGTTTTGAAATCGTAGATCCTGAACCTGTTTTCCAATGCTCCTATTCGGGTTATGTACTCATTCTCCTTAGCTAAACAATCCCATTGCATCAAAGCTTCGTCAGTGAAGTGTTGGACATGTTGCCTTTTGCCGGGCCTCTCAGGAATTTGAAATCTTTTTCCAAACTACACCAAGTATTTGGGGTCTACTTTGCCCCAAGCCCGATCTTTCACTATGGTTTTGGGCTTAAAATACATGCATTCATTCTATATTTGGCGAATCTTACCCTTCCGGGAATGCAAATTTTGGGCCTAATTCGATGACTTGCTTGCTCAGATTTTCATCACCGTGGACGGTTTGGAATCTTCCTAGCTGCCACAGGACTCGGTGAGGAGTGTAGGGTTGTATGCTCTGAACGCCCATCTAAGGAATATAAGGAACTTCTACTAATGTGTACACAACCTCAGTAGCGGGAAGCCATCCAAACACCCATTCAATTTTATCCGCCATCAAAGATCTCAAGCATGACAACCAAGACTCAGTGCCCTCGGGGAACTCAATACCTGTTACCCGGGTCTCAAATTCTTCAATGCAACTCAACCCGGTCAAACTATAGTTCATGTACCCAGTTCGGTGGCAAAAGTTCTCTTGCATCCGCAGTTGTAACAACAGATTGCAACCGTGGTAAAATTTCATAACCTCTTGGCACATGGTTAAGGCTCGATACATCTCCACCACAATCAAAGGGACCACTGTGCTAGTAGGCTTCTTTATTGCAATATCTGACACTCCTACAAGGCCAATCTCTATGGGTCAGTCTCCACCCTAATGGAATTAAACAATGTGAGATGGGCCATAGGACATTCTCGGCAGCACGTGCCTGGTCCAATTTACGCCCAAAATTATATCCTGGTCAATCCATGTATTATTTTGAACTCAGATGAAGTTTATATTGCTATGCTAGCTGGTATTAGAACCTGCAATGGTGCAATTCATGGACCCAACCTCTAATTTACACAGTACACAATTTGAAATTGAAGATTATTGAGGGAAATTCACATGCTAACAACTACTCGGCCTAAAATACACTACTAAAACAACAAATTATGTAGAGCTAGAAACACGTATCTAATCACTCGATCAAAAGAAATTATGAGGCTACATATGCACCACACTGTAATTTAGCTCAATGTTCCTTTAAGTTCCAACTAGTCAAAATATTTATAGCTGAAAATAAACTTTTACATTAAGGAGAGAACAGTCCGATTATACAAATCGTCAGAAGTTCTAATCCACCAAGTTTCAAATGCTTCTACTACATAATCTAACATGAAATTAATGTGTACATAAGTAGGCTAACCGTGAAATTGACGAAATCAATTTTTCACATGAACATTATATATAGATACACATGAGTTGAAACAATTTGAACACTCAGGTTAATATTTCATTTTAAATCAAAGCTTCCATTACAAATTTCCTTAGCCTTGGGAAACAGTGGATTTGGTAAGTACCTAGAAATGAAGCAAAGTATAAGGAAGCCGGGTCATCAGTGAGAAACAACAATTAGCTATTGATATCCAGCAGTAACACCACTATCAAATTAATTGGAAGCCAAAATTTGTATTATTGCCACCCAGGAGTGAAGAAAAACCAATGAAATAAACCAAAATGGCCTCGATTGCACTCAAACACACTTGAAATTAATTCAGGAAACTCCAGAAACTTCAGCAATCAGACCCTAGGCTAAATGATGCAAATCAAACATTATAATTTGAAATTGACTTGAGCATCAATAGAATAGATTCCGAGTTTTCTATTTACTTTTGATGATCTAAATGCTCTAATTTTGAAGCAAAACTTTCAGATGTTCCAACTAACAACGTTTTTATTTTGTTTTGAATTTTTGAATTGCAGAGATTTGAATTAGGAGTATTTTCGGGGAAATTTTCAGAGCTGGAGCTGTTGGGAATTTTCAGGGTTTCAAAAACTTCTTCAATAAGGCAATGGTATGCCTTTTTATAGGCAAGACTTAGGGCAACCTTCCTATCTTTGTTTTACCTATTAGTCCCTCTTTCATTTTTCCATTTTACTTAATTAGTCCTTTTATTTATGCCTTATTACTCAAGTTACTGCATTAAGTTTCAGAATTATAACTTCAACCCTCTTATAGAAGATCTAGGGTGTTCTAGCTCAGTTACTGCAAGATCCTATTATTGGACTACCTCAATTTCCCTCCCATTCATCTGAAATTAAAAATTTTAGTTAAACCAAACCCCCAACCTGTTACTAACTAAAGTTAACTAACTAATCTAAGTCAACTATATCCAAACAACTAAACTGGGTGAGAATTAAGTAATAGCAACAAATAAGAAATCACTAACTAGATCCTATATTGAAATAACAAAGTTGAAAGAGATTCAAAACTCAATTAAACTAGTATCAGGGATCAACAAAACAGAATTTAACGAAATTAATGCTAAAAAAAATCAACGCATCAGTCATGAACAACAACCAAAAGTGGATTAAACCTATTGGGTCGTGAACTAAGCTAAAGCTAACGGAAATTACGGGCAAACATTCTAGTTTCCAAAATTAAATTCAGGGCAAACACTCATGAATGAAAGAAACAGGAAAACAAACAAAGAATGATAAATAAAAAAAAGAAGTACCCCGAACTGAAACCTGCAGCCCTTCTTGAATAATTCAGACTATAATCATCCCTAATTAGTTGTTTCCATGAGAAAACAAGTAATTAAAGGCCATTATAGCTCGGACATCCTTTATCCCCAAATTCATAGGAATTGGGGTTCTTGGCCAGACTTCATTTTGAAATTCGAGGAGATATGTTAATGTTTCAGGGTTATAGGCTATGGATTCATGAAGAGGAAGATGAGGAGTCCGTGTGATGTAAATGTTGGGTCGTTTGGTGGTTGCACCGCAGTGGGTGGCAGAGCAGCCATCACTTTGATTGAAGATAAAAGATCAGTTGTGATTCGAAGGTTGATAATGGTGTATTTAGAAAGAGGACTGCTGGGGGATCAATTGGTGTTAATTTGGTGTTCTTTGGGGAACAGCCTCCGGCGGCGGCGATTTTTGGCCGGCGGTAGATGATGGAGGGTTGGTAGAGTACGGTGGCATTAGGGTTTGGGCAGTTTGGACGAGGTCTGGTCTGGGGGGGGCTTGTTTGAAAAAAATATATATTTTCCTTACTTCAATTGTTGACTATCCGATCAAACCAAATCAATGGCTCAGATCATGAAGTCATTGAAACGGGGTCGTTTGAGTCATGGGGGAGGGGAGAGGGGGTTCTGGACCAGGTATTGTTGGCTCTAGGCCGGGTATGGGGCGATTGGTTGGGTATTTGCTGGGTTTTGGTTTATTTGGATTAGGATTTAGTTAAAGGGGAGCCCAAATTCTGGTCTTTAAATAAGACCACATTATTTAACTTCTTTTGTTTTCCTATTTATTTTAATTGCTAATTTGTTTTTTATTAAACACAAAATTAACGTAACCAAATGACAAGGACTATGATTTAAACTCCAAAATTAAACTAATTAATTTCCTAAAATTAATCGAAAATGCAAAAAAGCACAAAATCATACAATTAATTCCCGAAAAATTCAAATAATAAAAGAAAAATCCTATTTTTAAGAATTTTATAGGAATATTTCAAGCGAGGCAAAAATCACATGCTCACAAAGAGTGTTGACTCAAGTTGTAAAAAGAATCGAGGAAGTGAAATTAGTAATTGAACCTTATAGATTATTGGCTCAAGTTGTGTAGTGAGTTGTGAAGTAAATGTGAAGAGAGAAGAGGATTATTATATTGTCTCCCATGCCGGGATATTGTTCTTTGAATGATATCTCCCTTGCTGGGATGGTGATGTTTTTGATATTGTTCCATTGGCGGGATGTGATTGTTATATTATTGTTCCCTTGACGGTTTTTTATTGTGATTTCATTTACTTCGTTGCCCTTGTTTCTTGTGATTGTTGATTAGGTGAGGAAGCATGTTAAAACATGAAGGGTGATGACATGCATTGGTTTGGTAAGAGAGTGTTAAAGCACGAAGGGTGATGCCGTGTATGATTTTGTGAGGAAGAGTGTAAAAGCACGAAGGTGATGCCCTGCTGCACGATGTACAATTCTGTGCCTGTATCTTTATTTTCTGGTGATGACGAGAGTAAAAGCATGAACGATGATGCCGTGTAGATTATGTTCATTCATATGGTGAAGACGATAGTAAAAGCACGAAGGGTGATGCCGTGCACTTGTTTGATTTCTGATTCTTGTTGATAATTGAGTTATGGTGTTCCTCATATTTACCTGTTATCTTTTTGTTATCATTTGACGTTTTCCCGCAACATGTTTCCCCCTCCCATCCTTAACTATACATCCCTGCTTCTATTTATTAGTTTTACATGATTTAACTGCACATGTTATTTGGTAGTCTAGTCCTAGCCTCGTTACTACTTGGCCGAGGTTAAGCTTTAGGCTAGGCACTTGCCAACGCATAGGGTTGGTTGTACTTATACTACTTACTGCACTGTCTGCAGATCCTGGTACTAGAGCATATTGACCTTAGCCTTGGGTTGCTAGTTTTAGTCCATTCGGAGGTCCAATGTACTCCTTCAGGCGTCCATAGGTCGTGGCGTCTCCCTCTATCCTTTCATCCTATTTTATTATGTATTTTAGAAACAATGTTGCATTTATTTTTCAGACTTTGTTTGTAGTATTCCTAAACCGTTTGTGATGTCGTGACACAAGTTCTGGGTAGTCTTTGTTTAAGAGATTGTATTGGAAATACATTAATGGTTTTATTTGTTTCTTCTACTTGTTTAAATTTTGCTTTTAATAAACTGTTGGTTGATAATTGTTAAAGGATTAAAAATGGGAAAAAAGTAAATTATTCAATGGTTGGCTTGCCTAACTTTCACTAGAAGGTGCCTTCACGACTCCAAAGGGTGAGAATTCGGGTCGTGACAAGTTAGTATTAGAGCTCTAGCTTACACAGTCTCACAATTCATACACAAGCTTAGTAGAGTCTGAGGGATCATTAGGAGACATCTGTATTATCACTAGAGACTATACAATAAGGAAAAACTTCACAGCTATTCTTTCCTGTCGTGCGGTTTGGTTTCTCAATGCTAATTGCATTTCAACTCTATTCTTTCACAGATGGTGAGAACACGTGCTTCATCATCCACTGACCAGTAGCTCAAGCTCCCAGAAGTAGCTCCCACAAGAGGTAGAGGGAAAGGCCGAGGTAGAGGCAGAGCTCAGCCTAGAGCATCAGCACCAACGATAGAGCTTCAGGTTGAGTTTGATGATGAGGTTCCGGCCAAGTCAATTTCGGTCGGCCAGCTTAGGTACCAGAGGAGTTCATTCTTACCCTAGTACTCCAGGATGATGCGGTCCGTCTAGTAGGCCTTATGGAGAGTGCCAACCGGATAGGCTTGCTTCCTGTAGCACCAGCAATCTCTCACGCTGGAAGAGAAGCCTAGACTCATATTATCAGCACTCTGGAGCAGATGGCTCCCCAGTTTTATGCTCCACTAGCTCAACCTGTTGAAGCCGTTCAGCCGAGTATGGTAGCTCAAACCGGTGATAGAGCAGCTATGTATTCTGATGCCTTGTAAAGATTGGACATGTTTACTAAGCTTTTCACTACCACTTTCAGCGGTGCATCTTCTGAGGATCTCCAAGATTATTTAGAAAGCTATCATGAGGTTCTCAATAACATGCAGATTATGGAGACCAATGGGGTAGACTTTGCTACTTTTCACTTATCTGGATTTGCCAAGACTTGGTGGTGGGATTATTGTTTTGGCTAGACCAGTTGGGTCACCAACTTTGACTTGGATCAGTTTTCTATGCTATTTTTGGAGAAGTTTCTTCCTATCACTCAGAGAGAGAGAGAGATCTATCGGAAGGAGTTTGAGCACCTCCAATAGGGTTCTATGACTGTTACTCAGTAGGAGACCAGGTTTATTGATTTTGCCCGTCATGCTCTTCTAATACTTCCCACTAAGAGAGAGAGAGAGTGAGGACGTTCAATGAGGGACTCATTCAGCCTATTCGACTTCAGATGAATAAAGAGACGGGGAGTAAGATTTCTTTTCAGGAGGGGACCAATGTGTCAAGGAGAGTTGAGATGGTTCTGTCGCAGGGGCGTAATTAGAAGTCTGATAAAAGACCTCGTCATTCAAGCAGATTCAATGGTACCTCGTCTGGAGGCAGTGATTCGTATGGTAGAAGCAATTATCCTAGGCCTTTTCAGTCAGCACTTCAGGTTTCTTATGGTACTTCAGGTGGTCATGGTTCTCATATACAGTATTCTAATCAGCAATCCTATAGAGCACCACCAGCTCCTATCAATGCACCGCCGCTCTAGAGTTTTTGGGGTGGTCATTAAATTCGTCAGGTTTAGTAGTCTTAGCAGCCGAGGGCTGGTTTACTTGTGGCGGTATGGGGCATATTTCTAGATTTTTCCATCGAGCATCGAGTAGTTCTCAGTATAAGGGTTCCCGTGCCATGGTTTACTCACCGAGTGCTCTGCAGCCCGCTCAACCAGTTAGAGGTTAAGATAAATGTTCTAGAGGTGGAGGTAGATGTGTTAGAGGTTGAAGTCAGGCCGCTAGAGTTGGAGGTCAGCCAACAGCAGGCCATCCCGGAGATGTAGTTCAGAGTGGTGGGACCCAACCCCGATGCTATACTCTTTCATCCATGCCTGGGCTGAGGCTTCCAATGTAGTTATCAAAAGTACTGTTCTAGTCGGTAGTAGAGATGCTTCAGTTCTATCTGATCCAGTATCTACGTTCTCCTATATGACATCTTATTTTGTAACATATTTGGTCATTCCTAGTGATTCTTTGGGTGCTCATGTATATGTTTCTAAACCTGTGGGTGATTCTATTGTGGTAGATCGAGTCCATCATTCTTGTATAGTTGTGATCCGTCTTGAGACTCGTGTAGATCTGTTACTTTTGGGCATGGTCGATTTTGATATCATATTGGGGATTGACTAATTATCACAATACCATGCTATCTAGGACTGTCATGCCAAGACCGTAACCTTAGGTTTGTCGAAGTTGCCCTGTTTAGAGTGGAGATAGACGCCTATTCATTCTACCTGTAGTGATATCTCCTATATGAAGGCTTGACGTTTGGCTGAGAAGGGGTGTTTGGCCTATTTATCATATGTTTGTGATTCTAGTGTTGTGGTTCCTTCAATTGATTATGTGCGTGTCGTTCGTGAGTTTCATGAGGTATTCTCTTCAGACTTGCAAGGATGCCACCCGACAAGGACACTGACTTCTGCATTGATTTGGCTCCCAGCACCCAGCCCATTTCTATCCCAACGTATCGTATGGTCTTGCCTGAGTTGAAAGAGTTGAAGGAGCATTTGCAAGACTTGCTTGAAAAATGCTTCATTAGACCTAGTATCTCGCCTTTGGGTGCACTGATATTGTTTGTTAAGAAGAACGATGGATCGATGAGAATATGTATATATTACTGATCGAGACCAGCCCGGTACAACTACAAAGTAGCAAGAGTGGCCAAAACAGCTTATACCTGAGAAGGTTGGGATCGATTTCCACAGGGAGCTAGAGATTGAAATAGAGTTTCTACCTAAATTTGTGTTGCATATTTGTTCCTAATTGAACTTCTATTCATAATTGGTGTTGATATTACTTCTAAGTTTATACTACTATGATGATAAATTGAGCTAAGTTAAGCGAAGAGTAAACTACTGTAGATTGTCTAACAAGGATTAAAGGCACTAGGGAAGTGACTTTCTCCGAGGTGGATAATTGATGGATTCTCGAGTCTAGGGATATAATGTCACATTTGGGGATTAAGATATAACCATTGCATGATTTTACTCACTCTATACCTCTCGGTAGTTCGAGTGATTTATCCCTAATTCACTTTCTCAAGAGCAATTGGATATGATAATTTGTTCAAGCAATAGTGGTTCAAGTAGGGTATTACTATCTCTAGGTCTAATTCATTAATTGGGGTTATCAATCTCTTGAGTACGCCCCAGTTCTTGGTCGACCAATTTCATAGACTTAGGCTCTCCTTCTCAAGAATAACAAAAGTCAACAAGGAATAAACTAGTGTTTCGAACCAATAATTCCACATTAAAACATTAAATTAGTCCAAATATCACACACCCATAGACAATCAAGCATTAAAACACAAGACCCATCAATTTCCTACACTAGGGTTGAGCTACAACCCTAGCTAATGGGTCTAGTTACTCATGATTGTGGAAGAACAAAGAAATTGATGAAGTAAAACCCATAATAATTAATTATTAGATAAAAATGAAGATTTAATGATGAAACAAAGCTAAAATTACTCAAAATAGAAAAGAATTACTATTCACGAGCGTAACTATTCGTCAAAATACAACTGGTGACCTAAATGAAAAAAATATATTTATACTAGGCCAAAAATTATGCACAAAAACACCCCTACGTGGCTAGTGCAGGCCGTACAAAATCAAGTGCGACTGCTCTAAAGCTGTTAGCAAAAATAATCTGCTCTTTGAACTTGGGCTTTGCTGACTGCACAAGTCGAGTGCGGCCGCGACTTCTGTTGCAGTCTGCATAAAATGGAGGACTGCATTAAAAATATTCCTCCAATCTTGGTACTCTCTGAACATGGGCTTTGCGGACAGCACAAAGTCGAGTGCGGCCGCACTGAGGTTAATTTTGGTCCGCATGAAATGGAATGCGGCTGGATTGCTTGGTATTCTGAATTGATCATTCTCTGAATCTCATCTTTGTGGAATGCACAAAATGCTGTGTGGTTGCAGTAGTCCTGTTTTTATGAGCTTGGCCCTGTTTTTGGTACTTGTACAAATTCCACTCCTTTTTGAGCTGGTTTTGAAAAATTATCACCTTGTTGACGAAACCCTACAATCAAGTACAACATGTGAGCCTTAAGGACTATTTCGTACATATTTCTAATCAAAACTAAAGCAAGAAGGAGTGCAAAATGCATCATCATCCCTAGTTATCAACTCCCCCAAACGTAAGCTTTTGTTTGTCCTCAAGCAAACAAAATAAGACCCATCCCTTAAGAGTCAATCCAAGAAAATGCAGCCGACCTAAAGTGACCTCATCTAGCATCAACTAGGATTAACAATTGCCCTCGTTTCAAATGAATCATTAACAACATTCACACTTTTAAACACCATGGATTTAGTGCGACAAAACAGCATCAAGAGTTGACTCAACCCATAAAAGAAACTCTTTCTATTACTTTGGTTATTGTGGAACCCAAACTCACACATCTTCAAGTTTCCCTAAGAAAACCTCACCTTTAGGTATGTAGCACTTAGAACGAGGTTAGTGGAAATACACTCAGTGCGCACATGGTTTTTGCCTACATGAATTACTCCTATAGTTTCGAAAACAAATTTCTTTTGTTTGTTTGCAATTTTGCGGATTTTTGTGGCATTTCCTGTTATTCTTTTGTACTTTTGTTTGTGCATTTAAATTAGTGAAAAAAAGAAAAAGATATATTGCAGGTGCATTTAGTAGTTAATTTGACACTTTTAAGAATTAATTAGCAATTAATCATTTTATAAAAAAGAAAATAAAAATAGTTTAATTTGAACCTTTAATTTTAACTTTGATTTTAGGTGTTTTTTCTTTAAATTTATTTTAATTATTTGTGATAATCATTATTTAGGAATAATTAGCATTTTTATAGGATAATGTGGTTTCATAATTTAATTTAGATTTTTAGCTTAATTTTGCAAAAAAAGAAGAAAAGAAAAGAATACGGAAAGGCTTTAATTTTGATTTTGAAAATAAAGGAGAGAACAAAACATATTTGCGCCAGCCCAGTTTAATACCCTGCTTAAGTCCGGCCCAGCTCCACGCAATACCCCGTTCACCCCTCTAATAACTAATACGACGCAGTTTGGCCTCGTTAAATCCCAGTCGTCGAGGATCTTTGATACAATGGCTTAATAGTTAGGTCTTGGAAATATATATATATATATATATATGTCCAAACATTGCCTACCCCCTCCTTACTCACCATCTCACCAGTCTCTCAGAACCCCCTGTAACGCCATCATCTCCGCCCGCAGGATATCGCCCACAGCGGCGGCCAAACCGGCTCAAATTCAAACCACAACTCTATGGTCTCCGCCTAATGCCCATGGCACCATCATCATCCCTCAAATCACACTGGAAGCCCTCAAAACTTCAAAAGCCTAGCCACCGCCACAATTCCTCCGGTGGCGGCGCGGCCTCTGTTCGACCCCAAGCGAACACCCTCGAACATCCATGTAGCTACTCAAATTTCAAATCAAAATTGAGCCTTAAGAAACTAAGGATGGATTTGTTCATGCAAGTCGTTCCTGTTTAGTTTTGGCACGAAATAGTAGTGCCCATTTAATCTTTACCAAGAACAAATGTTCGTCACTGTTTTGGGTCGAACCAGTGCTTCAATATAGATTTCATGTTCGCTTGGTAAGTTCTTCTTTTCTGTTTGTTTCACCTCTCGACCTTATTCCTTTCTTTTCCGTTTTCCATGACTAAGTTTATCTTTTGTGTATAAGTTTAGGTTTAGTTGTCCCTCCTTTAGATTAATTAGGAGTTGGTATTTAATTCTGGTCGTTGGCCGTTTTTTTCTCAAATCCCTAAAACCTTTTAACTAACTTTCTTTACATGTTGATTTTGTTTGGTCCTTGTTGATGAATTGCGTATTCATATTCGTCATTTAAATCATTTAGTTTAATCTAGTTAGATCAATGGGCTAATGTAGTTAAATTTTACGTTAATTGGTGTTCTAGTTAAGGTTCTAAATTTTGTGAGAATTACCCAGTTTTTTGCCTATTTGTTAAGACTGGGTCTGAATCACTATGACATTTGGGCTTTGAATCATTTTTTAGCCCAAGTCTGTGTAAGCATTGGGTTCGTTAATCCCTGACACATTTGAGGTTATGGGGTAATTTTAGGGTAGATAGGTTTTGTTAGTCTAGGTTAGAGAATCTTTCACAGCAAGAATATGAAGATTCTAGTAGGGGTTCTTGTTGAATTTCAAAATATATGGTAGTTTAACTTGTGTAACAAGTTAGGAAATTAGGGACTAAAGGGCAAAATGAATCTCTGAAGGTGGCCCTAATGTTTAGCCGATAAAGGCATGAAAGCTTAAGCTGATATAGACCTTTTTTGGGGAGGAAAAAAATCTAATAATGTTTCATTCAGTGTTTCTTCAGGATTTTCTGAGTTTTCCAATTTATTGAAAACCCTATTGCTTCATTAATAAGATTCGAAATGATTTGATGTTGCTTTTGGAAAGTTTTTTGGGTCAAACTATGTTGATGTTACTATTTCATTGAATTTGGAACTGATATTCTGGTTTCTAAAACTGGTTCTGGGGTGTACTTCTGCTACTGATTCCTGCTGCATTTGCTGATTGCTCACCTCTGTTTGTCTTTACATTTTCCAGGTGTTTTCCTAGCTATGACTGTGGAATGATTGTTGAACATGTAATATGAGTAAAAGTTCATTGAAATGAAGGCTGCATTTGAAGCTAATTTCCTTATTTATTTACTGCTTCCATGCTCTGTAACTGGACTCTAAATGTAGATGTTAATTAGTTTTTTTTTATTTTCTTTGAACTTGTATGAGTGACCTGCAAGTAATACTTGGAACTGGTATCAACCATGGATTGTGATTTGTAGTAGGTAGCTGAGAATGTTCGAGCACAGTTGCTCCAAGAACTCTTGGAAGTTTTAAATGATACTACTTAATGATGTCAAGTCTTCTACGTTGTGGATCTAGAATGGGATTTATGTATATTCAGGTTGCTAATGATATCTCTAAAACCTTATTTGTATTAAAATAGCCAGAAACAACATCTCCTAGCTTCGGATTGACTAAGTCCTCAGTTAGTATTGCTCGTTCCCTATTCTATATTTTTTGTTTTCTCCTAAGACTTTAGTGATAGTTAGGAAATTAAAGTCTCATTAGTAGTTGATAGTATTAGTTTAATACAAGGTCACATATAAAGCTAGAAGGCTGTTATGGCCATGGCATATGTTATCTATTTTTAGGTTGACACTTTGTTGATTCCTAAACTTTAATACAACTCTCTTGTTTATTATTTCCCGCTACCTCAAATTGTATGAAACTGTGTGTTTTGAAGACAGCTTAAAAAGCTAAGTTAAGGATGATTACTCGATTTTTGCTTAATTTTTTTTCAAAAATGGTTGTACTAGTAGTTATTAAGTCTGAAGGCCCTACAAGATATTGGGCTCATGTTGGGCCCAGACTGAGTCACCACTAGTAGTTATTTGAGGGCTGGACTAACCCATTCATTTTAAGTAATTAACAAGTTTCTTGTAAGACATTTTAAAAAACGTTAGTTAGTTTAGAGACCTTTTAAGTAGAATAGAATTGGAGTGACATGCCGAATAAAATTTAAAATTGCATGGCCCTAATTTTAATTAATATTGTATTGATCTATAGAATTCGAGGCGTGCAGTTTAGCTAAATTCCATGGCCGTCGTAAATTGCAAACGCCTAGTCATTTTAGGCGCATTACTCGAATAAGTGATTTTCTTAAACTTGTGTGTGCGTTTATGCCACCCAAATCTAAATATCAAAAATGTTAAAATATGTCGAAGACCTCGGGTACAGTTATGTGATGCGATTCGAGACTTGTTTTAGTAGCGTTGCAATCTTCCTTTAATCAAATAAATAAAAGCGGTTAAAAAGTTAAAATTTTCACATTGGTACATAATTGTAAAAATCAGATGAATAAGTCGAACATAACAGTTGAGCGACCGTGCGAGAATAATGAAACTCGAGAGTGCCTAGCACCTTCTCTCGGGTTAACAGAATTCCTTACCCGGATTTCTGGTTCGCGGACTGAAATATAGAGTCAAACCTTCTTCGATTCGGGATTTTAATCTGGTGACTTGGGAAACCATAATTATACCAAGTGGTGACTCTAAATTTTAAAATAAATAATACCGTTTTGATTGTCCTTTATTTGGAAAAACACCGTTACCTACGCCCTTCGTGGGGTGTAGTGTAAAAAAGGAGGTGTGATAGCTCTGGTGACTCCGCTAAGGACTGAACCCAGAATCTCTGCTTTAGGGTTCAAGAATTCGAGCTTAGAATAATTTTTGTATTTGGCGTTGTTTTTTATCTGATTTTATTATATGTTTGGGCGTGATGTGCTAAATGTTTCTTTTTTACTGCTTCGATATTGTCTGAACTGTATATGTAACCTGATACGAAACCCCTCTTTTCTCTCGTTGGGGATTCGCTCGCTGGTCGAGATTCTCTATTCTGTTAGTGACATACCTTGGAATAAGAAAGAGGCCCGGACAAGTTATAAAGCCGGATACATAGCCGCCTCCTCGACTCGACTTGTCCACTCGGGCACACAGTCTAGAACATATACCCAGGTTTTGAACCTAGAATAACTTAAACTCATGCCGGATCCCTAGTAGGAACGCTTATTTGCATCATGCATTTGACTTAGGGGACTCAATAAAGGGGTTGGGTCCGTCTCGGATAGGTGCACCGAAAGTAATACATCATCTTGATGCATCTTGCGTACTACTTGTACATTTATTCCAGATTTGTATGTCGACCGGCTTTTGAAAAAAAGAGAGAGGAAAATTTGATAAAGAAAATAACAGTGTGAGGAATGAGCAAGGTAATTATCTATTTCAAATACTGCTACTGGAATTCTGCCAAAATTTTGAAAGAACAAAGAGAAGGATTTTGTTTTCGAAAAAAAAACAGAGAAAAAAAAAGAAAATGAAGCTGGTTTTTTCAATCAGAATTGCCCGAACTACATTGATTTGATTCTCAGAGGGTGTGAGATAAGTAGGCAAACTCCATCTGGCCCAACTTTATTTTTACAATAATAGCCTCAAATGAACCAAATTTTGTTTGTGATAAATAAATAAGGCAGTTCTTGTCCAAATTAGCCGAGTGTCTTTAGAAGAGTGCCAGAAGGCTGCTTTTGCAAGAACAACCGCCCTGGATTCTTTTTCAAATTTTGGTCGGTAGCAAGCACAACATTAAAATCTTCCCCGAAAAGTGCTAAAAGGCCGTTTTGCAAAGACGGACCCGTACGCTTGAAATGAAAATTTGAAAGAGTGTATCAACCTTGTTTTAAGTTAAATAAATCATGATTTTTGCTTAATCACCCTAATAAATATGCAGAATGAGCACGAATCAAAATTTGCCAATAACAGTCATGAACAAGATCCCATTGGAGCTGTACATGTGGTGGAATGATCTAGGTGAATCAAGGAAAAACTAGGTCAATGCACACTTGGGAGGACTCACCGGGCTGTTGAATATTAGTCCTATAAGGGATGTATTAAAGGCCCTGGCTACATTCTCGGACCGAACCCACAACGTATTTCATTTTCAAGACTTTGAACTCACCCAAACGCTGGAAGAACTATATATCGGGGGCGCAAAAATTCCTCTGAGATACGAGTATTTGATTGCACCAAGGGCCATCGCTATACACAAATTCTTGGATTCTTGGATTCTATGGTATTCTTCTTGGGCCTCTTGGTGTTTCCATGGAAAGATAGGAATATTGATATACAGATAGCAGGGGTTATCAACACCTTGCTTACTCAAGCCAATAGCACCCTCGCACTGATGATATTATCTGAAATCTTCCGTGACCTCACAGCCTGTAAAGTCGGAGGAGATTTCTTTGAAGGATGCAATTTGTTGTTACATGTGGATGATTGAACATTTGTGCCATCGACCTAAAATCACGAGTATTGGGTCATCGGAAAAGAGCTGTATAGAGGAATTTTATACCAGAGTTGATGGCTTCGGATTACCAGTGGGGGTCACAACATGGGTGTCATATCTCCGTACCATAAGTGCAAGTCAAATAGAGTGGACGTCTGGGTGGCTCTCCATTGATGAAAGTATATATATGCCAGCTACCGGGCCTCATTTTCTTTTGATGGGTATCCGGAGTATGTTATATTATGCTCCATGCCGGGTGTCGAGACAGTTCTGAAGGTGCCAAATGGTTTCCAGGGATGAAGACATTAGTCGTAATGTATTCGAGATTGGTCCTAATGGTTAGCTTCACGAAGCAGCAGTCCGCCAAATTTGGAGCGAGTGTCAGTACTTGACAGCGAATACTCGAGTACGAGACTTGTCTTAAGGCGAGGTTGCACCAAGGTATCTGGCGTGATATAAAAGGGAAGTGGAGTTTGGAAGACCGGCCTAAAGACCAGGTCTTCTGGAATTTACTAAGGCGTCACAATAACAATGGAATTGGCTAGCCAAGGAAAATGAATATAGGGCTACAATAGGGGAATTGAAAAATGAAAATAGTCGCATAGAATCCCACCAGAAGTGCGAAAGAGGAAAAGCTCATAAACAATCTAAGGTGGAAAGTGGGAGAAGATAGTTTTGACTTGAACAAAGTAGAGGGTGAGTTAGCCAGGGCCCGAAAACAATTGGCCTAAATTATAGAGGAATGAGCACGCATGATCAAACAATTGAAAGAAAGGTAAGAAGACGAGGCTGAGGGTTGAAGAAGAGGGTCATCATGGTTGAAAACAAAATGGTTAAGCACACAAAAGACTTCAAGGCTGAAAGAGAGCATTGTTACTTAACAATAGCACGGTTGGAGAGAGATTTTCAATAATTTCAAGAACTGGATTGTGTAGCCAAACAAACTTTGAAGGAAAGGGCCCAACAGATTGTGTGATTGTTGCAAGAAAAGGGTGCTATAAGAGAGAGGGTACCGATGATTATTGATTACATCACCGTAAGGTGTAGCCACTATGAAGATATGACAAGATCCATATTTTTTTCCACCGCAATGACCTTGGTTTGCCAAGTGATAGAAGACCTCCGCCACCTCCAAGGGGATTTAGCATGCAGGCCTGCGGCGAGACCGAATGATGTCCTGCACTCACAAGGAGCATTAGAGGCCTTAATGTATTCATGATTTTCACCCAAGTCTATTAGTCCATTTGCGAAGTCTATATTTTCTTCTATTTGAGTTTGTAGTTGGTTTTTTCTATTTGAGTCCATACTGGGTTATTTGAGTCAGTAGTAGGTTGTCAAGTTAGTTGTTTTCATTTTTCTGTCATAGTCTGTTGTTTTCGTTTGAGTCGGAGTCTATTAATTTCTTTTCTTAAGGTCTGTCAGGAGTTGTAATCAAGTGTTTTGTTTTATGAAAATTAAAAATTTCAAAAATATTTTCTGTACTTATTTGCCAGAACTACGCACGGTCTGATTTATGGGGGGTCACGATACGTAGGCAATCTCCATAGGATTCGACCGCAACCAAAATAAGAAAAGGGGGAAAAGAAAGGAAAATCATAAGAGAAACAACAATAAAATAAAGAAGAGAATAATAAAGCAAAAGAAGGTAGGCAAAACAATATGAGCAAAAGAAAGGGGAAGAAGGAAAAGAAAACAAGAGAGAAAAGGAAAGTGACATAGTATAAAAGCTGGGATGACACAAGCAGCCAATCCATGTGCATAATAGAAACCGGTGACTGCTTAGGTGCATTCATCCCCGAATATATGTCTACCTATATGTTAAAGCCTAACTGCTAACAAATTTGGCGTTGTCTATCCACTCCAGATAGTCGTTAGATTTGTGGCATTGTGGCAACCTACCCCTATAACACTCGGTCCAAAAGCAAGCTGATTATGGGTAATCAAGAACCCGAATCAATTAACATTGATCCCTCAAAAGAGATGGAAGAGTTGGATATCAACGCAATGAAAGAAGAGATGTCCAAACTAAAGCATCAGATAGTTGAAATGTACCAGGCATGGGTAAGAGGGCAACCACCACCAACTTATCCTGCTAACCTTACCTTCATCCCACCATTAGCCTTGTTATATGACCACCCTGCCACTGATCCGCCCCCAAGCTTCCCCATCTACCAACAATACTAGGGAACAACATCCCAGACACCCCAAGCTCTACCACCCAAAGCTATTCCCCACCCCCTCTACTAGTTGCTCCCATCTTTGTGGTGCCTCCTCTTGCTGCACTCAACGAATTATAACTAGTAATACCCACCAAAACTACTTTCAAAGCCCCCGAACCCTGCTCTTACGCTCCCCATTTTGAAATCCCTGCAGGGGTTGAAATCATGCTCGGTGGTACACATGGGACGATCTAGTCCAAGAATTCTCTTTTCAGTACAATCTTGAAATTATTCCAAATTGTTTGCCTTTGACGAAACTGGGAAACTAGAACAACGAGATCTTTAAAGAGTATTGATTCCATTAGAGGTATCATGCAGCAAGGGTCGACCCACCAATAAAGGAAAGCGAAATGGCAGATTACTTCTTGCAAGCTTTGGAGCCTACATATTTTTGTCAAAGGTATCGATAGTGGTTAAATCCTTTAATAAGGTAGAAAAATGGGGAGCATGGTAGAGGATGGACTCAAATCTAACAAGATTATGAATTATTCAGCAATCTAAGCAACCACCCAGGCTATCCAAAGTGGGACTAGGGGAGTTATCGTAAAGAAGAAGAAGGAGGTAGCGATAATTGACTTAGGGACTTGGTTCGGACCCAGGGTCTATCCCATTACAACCAGCCCCGACCTCATCATCAAATCTATCCACACACTCCATGTGGCCCACCACAACAGTACTATCCACCTCCTGACCCCCATTTTTCCGTCCGTCATGCACAAACATATACTCAACCTCCCGCCCACACACAGTGGCGTGTGCCAACCCCACAAAAGAATTAGACGGCTCCACAAAATGACTATCCAGCTCTAAGAGCCTACCAACACCCCCCTGAACAAGCTTTCCAGGACAACCAAGCTTTAGAAAATAAGAGAATTCAGAAGAAGAAAACATTCACTCCAATGGGAGAATCATATACCAGCTTAATCGATAGGTTGAGATAATTAGATATGTTGAGGCCGTTTGAAGCAAAATTGGCAAATCCTCAGCCGAGAAATCTGGACTATTTTGTCAGTTGTGAGTATTGTTCTGGTGCCTTGGGGCATAACATAGAGAAATATTGGCATTTGAAGAGTGCTATTAAAGAACTCATCGATTCACATCGAATTGAGGTGCAAGCTTCGGAAGCACCCAATATCAATCCAAACCCGCTACCTGCTCATCAAGAGACAAATATAGTTGATATATTGCACAAAGAGGGAGAGCCCAAAAAGCCTTCGCAAACTGTCATGATGATCCGAGCCAGTGAGCGGAAGACGGTTGATAATTTAACAAGCGAGATGTCAACGCTTAACATAAGTGGAGAAAGCAGTGAGCCTTTCATTGTAGTCAAGAAGGAATCCCCAAAAGATGGGATGGTTAGACAAAAAAATGTAAAAGTGGTTGTACTAGGGGTGACATGCAAGCCTGTGGTAATTGTGAAAGGCGCTCTCACAGAGCCTGTCATTATCAAACCTGTAACTCAGTTACCAATTATTTGCAGCAAGGTCATACCTTGGAATTATGACCGACTAATAGTGACTTACGAAGGGAAAGAGGTTAGAGAAGATGTTTGTGAGACCAAGGGGTTGACCCGATTGGGGAGGTGCTTTGCCCCCAAGGAATTGAGAAAACCCAAACCGACCAAGGATAATTTAGTGTTGGTGAAGAAAAATGTGACTGAAGATGAAGCATAGGAGTTTCTAAAGAAGATGAAAATGCAGGATTATTCTATTCTGGAATAACTGAGAAAGACGCCTGCTCAAATCTCGCTGTTATCATTGTTGATTCATTTAGAGGAGCACCGTCGGGCATTGATGAAGATCCTGAACGAGGCCGACGTTCCTAATAAAATCACCACACACTCCATACAATAAAGTTAATCGGCTAATGACCTTTAATTTCAACTTTAATGCACCAACGGGCTCTTCCATGGTTCCACTCAAAATCTACTCCCCAATATCTCACCTTACTTCTTTTAGCGCCTAGACGCCTTAGGAGGTAAAGGTTCAATTAATATAAAATTAAGGATAAAATGAGGGTATGGCTTGTAATGTGGGTGCTAAAAGAAAGGTCTATAGGCTCAAAGGTGCTAGCAACGAAAATTTTTATTTTAATATGACAAGCACATCCACGATCAAGCAAGAAAATACGTACGTCATCTCTTAGATTTCAACAACTTATAATTTTGATTCAATTAACACACGGGGCAAGTTCTAAATTATACATGATAGCATAGAAAGTCACAAATTCATATACACACGTTGCACATGACTCAATCAATACGGTTCTATTCAACTTTCAAGTCAATAAAGCATACAAAAGTTAGAAATTTAAGCAATATTGAACTATATAACATACAAGTCAAACAACTGAGAGAGAGTGTCACAAAATAGGCTATTTAGTTTACTTAGGCTTCACAATTCATCGAATATACGGGAAAACAAAATGTATGTCATAGCCTAATGTGCCAACATCAACCATGTCAATGAATATCTCAGTGCGACTTAGTTTCTTCCTAAACTACTCAATATTCGGATTTCTTTTTTCAATTTGTTTTCAAAAAACCCACTACAACTAAACTAAGATAGCACAGAAAATCACCCAACCGATCTTCTCACCCCACACTTAAAATTGTGCAATGTCCTCAATGCACACTGAACATAACAAGAGGGTAAAAGAAACTTCCTGGAGGCCAAAGGCCGAAGAATAAGCAGCTCACGGGATACTCAGACTTCTCCCAAGTATGATCTCTTGTGCGGGTACCTCAGACTTAGTTTCAACCAGCTGCTCGCTTTTACACATGCCTATTAGCTCTGACTCCATGCTCCAATTCCTACAAAACACAAAAACAACACTACGAAAAATAACACAATAAAAAAGTTAAGCAAAAATAAAAAAAGAAAAGAATAGAATTGGGTTGCTTCCCAACAAGAACTTGATTTAACGTCGATAGAATTGGGTTGCTTCCCAACAAGAACGTGATTTAACGTCGCGGCACGACACAACCACTTTCATTACTTTTCATTCCACTTTGAGGATATAAATTACGTCCCCAATTTTGCATCATCCTTTGTATGATGTTCCTGGGGCGGTGGATTAAAAATAAACAAACCAAGTAATATGTATCGCATATTGCACTTCTTTGCCTTTAAGTGAGGAATATCATTTTGTCTCCTTGGTGTGGCAAATTGCAGAATATAAATACTTTGTTCCTTATCTATTAAATTCTCCATTTGCTCAAATGGATCAATTTCCATGTCACCAATGAAACATAATGTCGAAAAGTTTCTAGAATAAGGTCCAATACGCTCTAACTCCAATATTGCATTATTTTTGACATCCTCAATTTTGCACTCTTACACCTTGGCAACATCAACAAGAGCATGGTCTAATGATTGATATTCTCGTTTTAGCTCCTCAATTTGGTATTGAAGATCTTTTTTAGCTTTACAAAACTCATCACTAAATTATTGGGAATTACACGCATCAACTTTTGAACTCAATGAGCCTCTAAGTCGTGAATAGAACTTCCAAATTGATCGATCTCTTGTCCCAATTCAGCTCTTCCTTCTAGAAATTGTTGCATCTCATTTATAATTTTCTCACATAAACCTTCATATTTCTTTAATAATTTCTCGTGCATATCAAGAATGCGAACATTGTGTTCTGCATCATCCCATTCGTTACTTCTATCAAACTCACAAGAATTATTAGAATATACATAATATTGTATTGGAGTAGGATAACAACAATTAGGACAATTATTCCAATTTCCAACACAAATAGTAAAAGATGGAGATGGTGCACACAACTCGGTATGGAATATATTTTTACAATATTGCCATAAGTGAGGTCCTTTACAATATGGACAAAGATCACAAAAAAAGAATACTTATTATCCCACCACTTTCCGTTCAAGGATGCCATGTAAAAAAAAATTAAAATATAATACACTACACTAGATTAATATTTAAAACTTAAATATATAAAAATGTAAAAACCTAATCTAGTAAATTATTTAATTTCCAAGTCCCCTGCAACGGCACCAAAAACTTGTTGCTCCCAAATGCACACACAAGTATACATGGTCGACAGGTAATATAGTAATGTAGGTCCAAATATCGTGCCCACAAAGACGTGTGATTAACTTTCAACTAATTAAACCAAACAATTAATCTATTCAAGCGAACCCTAACGTATGAACATTTAACTCAAGATAAATTAAGAGATTAAAGAAAATATCGACAACCTTAAAGACAGATTCAGTATGAGTGAATATTCTATAGCAATGGGTTAGAGAACAATCTCGTCGAGTTTTCTACCTAAATTTTCTAATTAATTTATATAGTTTATTGATTGACGGGGTTTATATTGCCCGTAGCCTTCTCCCCAAGTATAACTCGCCTATTCAAGCTAACCTAACGACTATATTCTTATGGAATTAGAACTTGAGAGAACACATTTATAATTCGCATATAATAACTCCGCTTTCGAGCTAAGATCTTGCTCTACTCAATCTTATATGCAATCTAGAATTCCCTCTCTCGAGTTCAGTCCTAGATTCGTCGATTGTATTTAATTGGTGATCAAGCAATCAAATAATTAAGCGCAAGATTGAATAAATAAACCAATTTGATAAAATAACAAGAAATATTCAAGCTTCAAACTACACTGTTCATGTAGCACCCAAATATCTAGAACAAATAAACAATGAAATTAAAGGAAGAAAAAAGAAGAAAAATTAGTTATAAGCCTCCTCCAAGCGTTGTGTGTGATCCACGTGAATTATCCTTCAAAGTATGTTCTATATCACCAAAGTGGCGTCCACTTTTAAAAAAAATATGTTTAGTCTTGCTTTTATACGAGTTGGGAAGGTCTAGGGCCGAAATAACCGTGTCCAAGGCAAAATAGGATAAAATGTGCGTCACCAACGCCTAGCCCGGCGCCAGCAGCCTCCACGGCCTACTGTATTTTTATCTACTATTTTGGCACCACAGGTAGGGCCGGGCGCCACCTGTGGTGCCCAAATTCTCACATTGCTCGGTTTCATTTGTCTTGGCTTAAATCTCGCGTATTTCGCCCCCCCCCCCCCTCAATTGCTCCTGAATCATTCCTACACATAAAAACACTTCAAATAAATATAGTCTTAGAATTTAATATCCTAATGTATTGAAACAAATGTAAAATACGAGGCGATATACATAGAAATTTATATGCTTTAAGCTAAACATCATTGACACCCTCTGTGGCATTCACTTGGCAAGGATTTTGAACTTATTATAAATGTACCTTTGATAGTTGGTTAATGGCTCTTGTCAACTCAGCTATAACCAGCCCATGATCATGTAACTCTTTATGCAAATGAGTGACTATGAGGCCACCTTGTGGAACATTGGCTCTACTTTGCCAAACGGAGGACGTGTCAGCCATCTCGTCAAGAATGGCACAAGCCTTATCATAAGCCAGTTTCATCAAGTTACCTCCAGCGAGTTCGTTCATTATGCATTCATTTGTTATGTTGATGCCCCAGTAGAAATTCTGTTGCAACATAGCCTCAGTTATATCATTTATGGGGCATTCCTTCACGATGGTTCTATATCTTTCCAGATTCTCGTACAATGGTTCCATCCGCTCCTGCTGTAAAGCTAAGATCTCATCCCGCAATGCTGCCATATGCCCCAATGAGAAGAACTTCGCAATGAACTTATCTGCCAACTCATCTCAAATAGTGATGGAATGGCTTGGAAGTCTCTCAAGGCTGTGCAACGCCTTCCATCTTAGTGAATGGGAAGAGTCTCAACCGAAGTGCATCCTCGGGCACAATAGTTTTTTGCTCCCCAATAGGTATCCACGAAACCTTTGAGATATTTGTACACATTTTGAGTGGGAGCACCCGAGACATACCCTCACTACTCCAACAATGTCAGCATCACATTAATAATTTGAAAATTTCTTGCTCAGATTCAGGGTGGGACAATTGCTCTCATATAGCCTTGGTTTAGGATCACTCGAGGAGCCACTCTTGGAGGTGGAGGAGCAGGATCTTGAATATTTGCATTAGCATTGTCTTCGCGGCCTCCACGTTTTTCTTGAGGTACAACAGACACCTCATCATCTCCGACATCATCTACCTCTTCCCCTGCAATCATATTTCCAAGAGGGTCATTGTTGTTTGCTGCCACTTTGTCCCTGAATTTGTGACACACACAAATTAGTAACAGAGAAGGAAAGAAAAGCAATATACAAAACTATTTAGACGGATGGAAAAAATTGCTAGCTCCCCGTAAATGTCACCAAGGGGTGATCGAGACCAACCCAGTATTACTACAAAGTAGCAAGAGTGGTCGAAGCAGCTTATACCCGAGAAGGTCATGATCGATTTTCACATGGAGCTAGAGATTGAAATAGATTTTCTACCTAACTTTGAGTTGCGTATTTGTTCCTAATGGAAATTCTATTAATAATTGGTTTTGATATTACTTCTAAGTTTATACTATTATGATGCTAAATTGAGATAAGAGTAAACTATTGAAGATTGTCTAACAAGATTAAATGGCACTAAGTAAGCGACTTTCTCTGAGGTGGATAATTGATGGATTCTCGAGTCTAGGGCTAAATTGGCACATTTGGTGATTATGATATAACCATTGCAGGGTTCTACTCACTCTATACCTCTTGGTAGTTAGAGTGATTTCTCCCTAATTGACTTTCCCAAGACCAATTGGGTATGATAATTTGCGCAAGCAATAGAGGTTCAAGTAAAGTATTACTATCTCTAGGTTTAACCCTTTAATTAGGGTTATCAGTCTCTTGAGTACTCCCCAATTCCTTGCTGGACCAATTTCATTAACTTTGGCTATCTTTCTCAAGAAGAAGCAAAGTCAACCACATTAAAACCCTAAATTAGTCAAAATATCAAAGACCCATAGACAAGCAAGCATTAAAATACAAGACCCATCATTTACCCACACTAAGGTTGAGTCACAACCCTAGCTAATGGGTCTAGCTACTCATGATTGTAGAAGAAAACAAAGAAATAGATGAAGAAAAACGCATAATAACTAATTACTACATAATACTTGAAGATTCATTGATGAAACTAAGCTAAAATTACTCAAAATAGAAATGATGTACTAGTCAAGGGCACAACTATTTGGAAAATAGAACTGATGACCTAAATGTGGGAAAAGTAACTATTTATATCAGGCCAAAAATTCTAGACAAAAATACCCCTGCGGGGCTAGTGCGGACCGTACAAAATTGAGTGTTACCGCAGTAAGGCTCTTAGTTGAAATAGTCTACTCTTTGAACCTGGGCTTTGAAGACCTCACAAAGTTGAGTGTGGTCGTGTGGCTTCTGTTATGGTCTACACTAAATGGACTGTGGATCGCATTGGAAATATTCCTCCAATCTTTGCGCTCTCTGAACATGGGCTTTGCGGACCACACAAAGTCGAGTGCGGCCGCACTGAGGTTAATGAGGTTCACATGAAATGGAATACAGACGCATTGCTTGGCTTCCTGAATTAATTATTCTGTAAATCTCATTTTTGCGTATCGCATAAAATGACGTCCGGTCACACTAGTTCTGTTATTCTGAGCTTGGCCTTGTTCTTCGCACTTGTGTAAGTTTCACTCCTTTTTGAGATGGTTTTGACAAATTGTCACCTTTTTGACCAAACCCTGTAATAAAGTACAACATGTGAGACTTTGGAACTATTTTTTATACATTTATAATCAAAATTAAAGCCAGAAGGAGTTTGAAATGCATCATAATCCCTAATTATCAATTATCGGTAGTCAACAAGGTTAAAATCAATAATAAGGTTCCATTGCCAAGGATTGACGATTTGTCTGATTAACTTCAGGGTGCCAAGATTTTTTGAAGATTGACTTGAGATCTGGCTACTATCACTCCAGGATTAGGGCATCTGATGTCCGAAAAATAGCTTTCCGTACTCGGTACGAGTAATATGAGTTTTTGGCGATGTCATTCGAGTTGACAAATGTCCCAACAACTTTCATGGATTTTATGAACCAAGTGTCCAGACCCTAGTTATATTCATTCATGATAGTTTTCATTGATTATATTTTTACCATAGCCGGGAGGAGCACGAGAATCATATGAGAATTGTTCTTCAGACTTTGAGAGATAGTCAATTGTATGCTAAGTTTTCAAAGTACGAGTTTTTGTTGGGGTAAGTTGCTTTTTTAAGTCATGTTTTTTCAGTAGAGGGTATTCAGGTAGATCCAAAGAAGATAGTGGCAGTCAATGACTGCCCTAGACCTACATCAGCTATAGAGATCAAGAGTTTTTTTGTTTTTTCAGGCTATTATTGACGGTTTGTGGAGGGGTTTTCATATACTGTAGCCCTGATTACAAGGTTAACCAAGAAGGGTGCCTAGTTTAGATGGCCAGATGAGTGTGAGGCGAGCTATTAGAAGCTCAAGAAATCATTGACTACGACGCCAATGTTGGGTTTTCCCACAGGTTCGTGGCTATATACAATTTGTTGTGATGCACCTCGTATTAGACATGGTGCGGTGTTGATGCAGGATGGTAAGGTTATTGCTTATGCTTCTCGTCAGCTGAAGATTCATGAGAAGAACTATCCGGTTCATGATTTGGATTTAGCAAGCATTGTTCACGCATTGAAGATTTGGAGGCATTATCAGTATGGCTAGCATGTGAGGTGTTTACGGATCGCACGAGTCTGCAGTACTTATTCAAGCATAAGGAGTTACATTTTAGGCAGAGAAGGTTGTTAGATCTTTTAAAAGACTATGATATCACCATTTTATATCATCAAGGAGAGGCTAATGTGGTGTCTGATGCCTTGAGTAGGAAGTCATCCATTGTGGGAAGTCTTGCGTTTATTTTGGTCGGTGAGAGGCCGCCTGCTTTGGATGTTTAGGCTTTGGCCAATTTGTTCATGAGGTTGGATGTTTTTGGGCCCAACCGTGTATTAGCTTGAACCATCTCCTGTTATTGCTTATTGGAGTGTATATGAGATCGGCAGTATGATAATCCTCATTTGTGTGTCCATATAGACATGGTGTAGCATAAAGGTGCAAAGCAGGTCACATTAGGATATGATGGAGTTTTGAGGCTGCAGGGGTCATGTTTGTGTATCTAATGTGGATGGGCTCCGGGAGTTGATTTTTGAGGAGGCCCATACTTTCTTGTACTCTATTCATCCGGGTGAAGCTAAGATGTATCAGGATTAATTGCGACATTATTGGTGGATGAGAATGCATAAGGACATTATTGCATATGTGGCACGGTGTTTGAATTGTCATCAGGTTAAGTACGAGCATTAGAGACCTGGTGGTCTGTTCCAGAAAATTGAGATTTCCGAGTGGAAGTGGGAGCATATTAGTATGGACTTTGTTGTTGGACTTTTAGGGACTCATAGAAAGTTCGATGCAGTGTGGGTTATTGCTAATAAGCTGACCAAGTCAGCACATTTCATTCCTATGGAAGTCTCTTATTGTTCCGAGAGATTAGCTGAGATCTATATCCGAATGATTGTTTTTCTATATGGTGTGACCGTTTCTATCATTTAAGACTAAGGTACATAGTTTACCTCACATTTTTGGAGAGTAGTTCAGCGTGAGTTGGGCACACGAGCTGAGTTAAGCACATCTTTTCATCCTCAGATGGACAGGCAGACTAAGTGTACTATTCATATTTTGTAGGATATGCTCCAGGCTTGTTTCATTGACTTTGGAGGCTCATGAAATAAGTTTTTTTTTCTTTTAGTAGAGTTTTCCTACAACAACAGCTACTAGTCGAGCATCCGAATGGCTCCTTATGAGGATTTATATGCTAGGAGTTGTTGGTCTATGGTTGGATGGTTTGATTCAAGGGAGGCTTGGTTGTTGGGTACAGATCTAGTACATGATGCCTTGGACAAGGTCAGGATCATTCAGGATAGGCTTCGTATAGCTCAATCAAGGCAAATTGCCGATAAGGTTCGTGATGTGGCATTCATTACTGGTGAGGGAGTAGTGCTTCGAAGAGTTTCCCTTCTATTCGTGTTAAGTGGAGAGGTTAGCCTATTGAGGCATCGACCTAGGAGTCCGACTCCAAAGAGAAGCCATTATTCCTATCTATTTTCCCACTCAGGTACTTCCTTCGTATGTCCGTTAAAGGATGAACGATTGATTTAGAGGTGGAGAATACGATTACCCAAAATGTCATCACTTGTGTTGCAAGTAAATTCATTAATCCAAGGCCTTAAAACCTCTCTTTTTGGCTTACCTTAACTTGGCGTACACTGTCTGGGCGCATATCTGGAATGCATTTTTGTGGAAATGTAATGAAAATGTTAATTTGGCCTTTAAAAATTGAATTTAAGTTGACTTTGGTCAATATTTTGGGTAAACAGACCTGGAATTATGATTTTGACGGTCCAAGATGGTCCATAGAAAAATATGGGACTTGGGCATACGCATGGAATTGAATTCCAAGGTCCCAAACTGGATAAATGAATTTTTGAAAGAAATTATTTTTTACTAAAAATATAATATTTTATAGAAATTTGAATATATTTGAAGTTTAGGGTATCGAGCCCGTGTTTTGGTTACAGATCCCAGTATAGGTTCAATATGACATTTAAGATGCATCTTGAAGATTCGTAAGAATCCGAGACTGTTTAGTATGAATCAGACCTTCATTTGAGAGAAACAGAGATTTTTCATATTCTTGAGTAATAAAATGAAATTGAGGCTTAATTCATAGTGGTTGATGTTATTTTGATGATTTGATCATGCGGGAAAGTCAGTATAATGTTTTTGGATTTGCGTGCATATTTTATTTGGTTCCCTTAAGGCTCGGGTGGGTCGTGGATAGGCCACATAGTGGATTTAGGCTTAGAACATATATGTTGTAAGTTCAGGGAAATTGAAGGTTTCTGAACCAGACTGTAAGGTCTGCAGTGACTTCTTGCCACTGCGGTGGGGCAAGGCTTCCCATGTGTGTCAGCAGTCGATTTCTTGCTGTCTGTTGTGGAGCTCCGCGGCCGCTGTCCGTTTTGTGCGGTTTGCTGGGAGGGGCTGAGACGAATATATTTGAATGGACTTTCAGTTACTTTTCATTTTCCAAAATCCTATATATATATGAGGTGATTTTCCAAACACTCTTTCTTCTCCAAAACATTTGTATGTGATTTTAAACTTATTTCCTTCTCTCATTAAGAATCTAGGGTTTTCACGGTGGAATTGTGAATTTTGGGTAAAATCTAGGAATATTGATATTTGGGGGTTCAGACCTCAAATTTAGGTTAGATTCCAAAACCAATTAGATATTTTGGGATTGGGGAAGAATGGGTGATTGGGTTTTGGTCAAAATTTCGGGTTTGGACCAAGCAGGCCCGGGATCGATTTTTTACTTTTGGGGGAAAACTTTATAAAACCTTCTTTGCTACATTAAAATTGATTCATTTGCCATTTATTAATAAGTTAAGTGATTTGTGGTTTTATACAAGCGAGTTGGTGGTGGAATCAAGAGGTAAAGCGGTAGTTGAGGCTTGAATTGTGTTCGTGGCATCAAGGTAAGTATTGGTCTAACCTTAGATTGAGGGATTAGGAGTTGTGTCCTATCTGCTATGTGTTATTTTTGAGTATGACATATAGGCATGAAGATGAGTATCTATATGCTGGTGTCAAGCATGCCCGTGAGTCTTATATTATGATTATTATGACTTCGTTTGTATAGTTCATGCCCTATGTGTGACTTCTATTGTTGAGCAAATCTTGTGGGAGTAATATTGGTAATTGAATATTGAAGAGTGTTGGCTTAAGTTGTACAATGACTAGTGGAAGTCAAATTGGTAATTGAACCTTACAGAGTATTGGCTCAAGTTGTGTAGTGAATTGTGAAGTAAATATGAAAGAGATAAGAGGATTATTATATTGTCTGCTTTTCTAGGATATTGTTGCTTTTAATGATGTATCCCTTACCGGGATGTTGGTGTTTTTAATAATGTTTCCTTACCATGATTTGATTGTTTTATTATTGTTCCCTTGACGGGATTTTATTGTGATTTCGTTTATTTCCTTGCCTTTGTTTCCTGTGATTGTTGATTGGGTGAAGAAGTGTGTTACAGCATGGAGGGTGATGCTGTGCATTTCCTTGGTGAGAGAGTGTTTAAGCAAGAAGGGTGATGCAGTGTATTATTTTGGGAGAAAGAGTATAAAAGCACGAAAGGTGATACCGTGCCACATGATGTACAATTTCGTGCCTATTATCTTGATTTTATGGTGAGGACAAGAGTAAACATATGAAGGGTGATGCCGTGCATATTATGTTGATTCTTATGGTGAGGACGAGAGTAAAAGCAGGAAGGGTTATGCCGTACACTTGTTTGATTTTTGATTCTTGTTGATAATTGAGTTATGGTGTTCCGTATATTTACATGTTATCCTTCTGTTATCATTTGATGTTTCCATGCAACATGTTTCCCCTCCCATCCTTAACTGTATATTCCTTCTTTTATTTTTGTAATGTATGTGATTTAGCCGCACATGTTATTTGGTAGTCTGGTCCTAGACTTGTCACTACTTCGCCGAGGTTAGGCTAGGTACTTACCAGCATATGGTGTTGGTTGTGGTGGTACTACACTCTACACTATGTCTAGATCCCGATATTGCAGCTTTAGGTTGTTGTCTTTAGTCCATTCAGAGGTCCAAGGTAGTCCTGTAGTTGTCTGCAGTCCCTGGCTTCTCCCTTTATCCTTTCATCCTATTTCATTTATGTATTTTAGAAACATTGTTGCACTAATTTTTTGGACCTTGTTTGTAGTATTCCTAGACCGTTTCTGAAGTTGTGACACTAGTTCTTTTAGTCTTTGTTTAAGAAATTGTATTGGAAATATTTAAATGGTTTTATTTATTTATAACTATTGGTTCATAATTGTTAAAGGATTAAAAATGGGAAAAAAGCAAATTGTTCAACAATTGGCTTACCTAGATTTGACAAGCAGGTGCCATCACGACTCCCGAGGATGGGAAATCTAAGTACTGACGGTAAGACAGGTCTAGCACAATATACCCTAGGGTTCAAGCCTCGAATGACATAACCTCATGCATGATCCCTAGTAGGTATGTTTGTTTGCATCACCTGCATTTGACTTTGGGGACTGAACATAGGGGTTGGGTCCATCTAGGACGGGTGTACCCTATTTAAAAGACCATCCTAATGTATTTTACGTGGTACTTGTGCATTTATTTGCTTCGGCTTGCATGTTGACGTGCTTCTAGAATAGAGAAAGAAAATCAAGATAACCCGAGTGAGAGTTAGGTTTTTAAAAATTCTGAAACTTTTCAAAAGTATGAAAAAAAAAGAGAAAGAAAATAAGCCAAGGTATTCAAAAGGTGATGTTTCCTCATTTCTGTCAAACCTTACCGAACTATGTGGGTCTTATTCTCTCAAGAAGTTAGATTCGTAGGCAAACCTCATAAGTCCTGGCCCCAATTTTTTTTTAAAAATCTAAATATATTTTCCTCTAATTCCTTCTTTAGGAGTCTTTTCTAAGAAAATTCCAAGCAAATAAAAAATAATTAAATTTTTAAACCCAAAAATACTTTATTTGTCGAATTCTTATATTAAAAAAAGCCAAATCAATCAAAATCCCAAAAGAATATATTTTTTCATTATTTGAAAAAGATTTCGTGGTATGATTATTATAAATAATTTAAAAATAATAAATATATAAAGTTTAGTTTAATTACTCTGTTCCTGGTATTCCTGAACTACATGATGATCTAATTCATGTGGCGTCATGATACATAAGCAATCCCTATTGGATTAGATTATAGCCATAAATAAATTTAGTGAAAATAAAGAGAAACAAAAAATTGAGTGAAAAAGAAAGAAAAGTGTTTACCGCGAAAAGGGTAACAACAATTAAATTTGTTAATAGAATTCTAAAAGTGTGTGATGTATTTGCAAGCTAGTTGTTTAGAGCAGCTGATGCTAAAAATAAGGAATGTAATGACGAAGTGCAAGCTAGAATGGGCCGTTGGTCAAACCGAGGGGCTTGCTACAACCGTTGGTGCGAGCTTTGTGGCGGCTGGGATGTTCCATAGACTTGTATAGTTCGACATCATTCAATGCATTGTTGATTCTTGTTCTCCAAGGCGAAATGTACTTCCAATGATATGTTTTTTCAATAATACAGCAATTGCATCTGTCGTCAATCTTCCAAATCCTTGATGATTATGTTGTAGTCCCTTATAAATTGAGGTGCCTTGGTGTTATTTTTTCTATCCTAATATCTTTGTTGGCTCATTTGCCTATTTCTTCTTGTCATCTTCTTCTATCTTTGGACATTATGTTTGAGGCACATGGCCTCAAGGCCATTTGGCAGAGCTCCCGCAGGTTGTATTTTGTCTTCTTTCTAACGCTTCCCTTTGTCGAGCATGACATGAATTCCTATTGCTTCTATGGTTTTTGCAATATTCACCGTTGTTGCTGTTGTTGGCCCGAGACGATGACACACGGGGTCTAATTTTCCCTGCTCATAGAAAGCTCTTCGAATTACATACCACTGCTTAAAAAGGGGACTCACATTATACACCGGTATTCACCTTCATACCCCGGCTCGACGTGGAGCTCTACTCCGAGCTGGGAGCTTGCACGCCTTGATGCTCAATGAAGTGGATTTAATGTAGTTGTCCAACCAGGTCCAAGGTTTTCCTGGTTCGCAGTCTCTCCGAGGTTTTCTTCGCCAAGGAGGGTCCTCAACCTTCGGAGGACTATTGCCTTTTTTTGTCCCTCCCCGCTCCTTGGTTTATCCATTTTGGGGGTATTAGTGTGCAACGCGGGAGCAGGGCTTCCGGAGAGAGGGTGCTTTGGAGGATATTTTCTTCGAGGTCGTGTGCCTAGGAAAGGTGGCATTCGGAGGTGTTGATGCCAAGGTGGATCTTCGAGGACCTAGGCCCTCACTATATGTACCCTTTTGTTTCTTTACTTCTGTGTAGAGACCCTTCGCTCGCTTTTATAGTCATACGCGTGCATCCTATCAGGGTCGTTGTAGATGAACTCTCATGAATATAAAGATGCTCTCTGATCTCTATCTTTCAATTTTTTTCTTGTCATTATATATTCTTGCATACTTTCATGATTTTTAATCTTTTACTTTCTTAATGATTTCTGATGTCCGGCTCAAGCGCGATCATTTTTTCCGATATTTTGTCGATTGATGTGGCTCTCTTTTTAGCCCTTTGTCATACCTTCGACCAGGCTTGAACTGGCTCAATGGATTTGGGCTGCCGGGTCCTTCGAATTGTATGGAGATACTACGCTGAGATTTGGAGATTTGCATGCTTATTTTCCTTTATAAAGAAGGAAACCATGACACCAGGTACTGTCCTGAGTCAAGCAATGGCATTAAGATCTTCTAGAAATACGCCTTCTCTTATGGAGGGGATCCTCAAGGATGCTGCCTCGAAATTTGAGGAAATACGGCTGACTCCTTGAGTCCTGGCTTCTCGTTGAAGGATGCTTCCAAGGTTGAGTACCACCCCATCAATTTGAATCGAGGTCGTTGGCCTCTTGGGGCTAACTCTATATAGGTGAACCGTTGCTGATTCCCACGTATATGTGGGGTGGATATTGCTTTTTCAAAATGACACGCTATTTTATATAGCTATCATTTTTCCTTGGCCTTTGTGTTTGGGATCATATTTCTTCTTTCTTATGTACCAGTTTTTCCGTTGCAGGAGCTGGGCAGTTCCTTCAGATAATGCGGCGCTCTTTCGAAGAGGGAAATGAGTCGTCGGCCTTCGAGTTAAGGAACCATGGCGATAAACGAGATTTGAACCCACAATTTGGTTGAGCTTTTCATGGGGCTCAACATGCCCGCATCTTTTGAGGGGATTTTTCGAAGCGTGCTATTCCTGTAGTTTTCGATCCCCAGACGGCTTCTCCTTCGGGTTAAAATGCCTTTTCTGAGTGTGCCGAAGAGGCAGGATTATCAGGAGTGTGCTATGACTATTAGGGAGTCTGCCGCCTTCACTTCGCGGTGAGTTCAGGTGCAGTTCTTCTATGTTCTGTGCCCTCCTATCTGTATCAATCTTTCCTTTTGCAGGCTTAAGACAGACTTAGGTCTGAGCTGCTTCGTCATAAAGTTAAGCTTCAAAATGTTTTAGGCGAGGTTGAGTCCCTTTGGCTTCTTAGAGAGAATAATGAGGTTGCGTTGCTGCATTAGCAATATGAGGCGTACAGAGCTCGAATTACGAGAGCTATTTGATGGAGCAGATCGCCTTTTGTAGTACGCACTTTTTGTTTGGCCTTAAAGGTTAACCCCTTTCTCCGATATTAGCTGCAAAAAAAGACGAAATCATTGGAGTATCTCAAGGGTGATATCAAATGTGCCAGGAGTGCTTGTGGCGAACTATCTGCTTAGGTGCAAGATCAAGCCTTAGAGGAGAGACGAACCTCAGCCAAGGTTCCCGCCTTAGAGATTCAACTCTGTGTTGCTCGAGACAATGCCATGGTTGATCAAGAAACTTGAGTTTGATCTTTCGAAGAATAGGGCCAAGATAATCGATGTCCAGGCCAAAACAATATTAATCCAAACCAAGGTTGACTAGGAGATGGCCACTGGAATGAAGAACGCTGATGACGCTCAAGCCGAGCAGAAGCGGGTTCTCAATAAGTAGAAAATAATCAAGGAATATGTTCGTTGCAGATGCTGAAGAGAGGTGTTCAAGGAAATCAGTGCAAGAGGCTTCGTTCTCTTGGTGGAATTGACTCAAGTGAAGAAAGACGAGCGTGACTCGGTTACTTCTTGCTGACATAATAGAGAGTGATTCTGGCATGCTGTATCCCTTTGGGGCAAATTGTAGATTTTTCTACTTTTCTGCTTTGTATTTGATTTTTCAGAGCATGTTTGTAGATGGAGAGAACGCCTTATGCGCATAATAAGAGGAAACTCGAAGTGTTTTATCTATTAAGTGTTTCATTTGACCAGGCATGCTAGTTTCAATGTTTGGCAGGATCATCGTATGTCTGGAGCTAATCAGGCAAGCCCGAAGGCTTTCGATTGCAATCCTCGACTTGAGCGGTCATTGGGACGTTCGCACCTTGCCCACCTATTTTTTGTTTAGTTTCGAGTCAGGCCTTGACTCGAGCTTGCCTGTGCTTTACTATTTTGTTCCCCTGCGGGCAGATAGTGTTTTTTCTTATTTCTTGCACTTGGGCATTTGCTGTTTAAACTATTTTGGGTTAAGTCTTCGAGTCACATTGCGACTTGATTTTCAATTGACCCTCAAGTTTTTCCACGCATGTGTGGACGGATGTTGGTTCTTTTGTTGCCCGCCCTTGGTCACTTGTGTGCCATTCTTCGAGTTGTATCATGACCCGAGCTTTAATTAATCATCAAGATATTCGATTTTCAAGTTGGTGGCAATGGTTCTTATGCTGTCTCGTCGTCGAGACCTTGTGATATGTGGCTCGGAGTCTTGCATAGTTAACTATATTGGATAATATCTCTGAATCGAGGTACGGTTCAAGTTTATTTTAATCCTCAAGTTGTCAATTTTTAAGCTGGCAACAATGGCTCTTACCTTTCTAGTCGTTGAGACCTTTTAATATGTGGCTGGGAGGCTTGCTTGGTTGGCGACAATGGCTCTTACGTTTTTTGCCCGTGGGCTTTTTGTAGGCTTTTTTTCCGCTCGTTAAGGTCTTTTGAAATAATTTTGCCTGACCTGTCATTGGTTCAAAAAGAACCTCAATTTCAAGTCATGATCGGCGTAGTTTTGAGTACCTCAAAAAGTTCATAGATCGTAGGGTGAGTAATTCGAAGCCTTATGATCTGGAGCTGACATGGTCGAAGCTCATTTTTTCCTATTGAGGCAAGCCTATTTTATTCGTTTCTTTTCGAAGCAAATTCAAAGTAGTGGCTTGTTATTTTGTTTAGCAACAGTCTAGCGCCTCGAGTCATGTTAATTTAGTTTTATCAACCGTTTTGACTGTAGTCATGTTTGTAAGGCCGGAGCCATTTTTGATCCCGAGTAATAGTTTAGGCATCTACACCAAAGGTATGACCTTTTTGGATGCATACAAATGTGACGTATAGCCTAAACTTTGGAATTTTGAGTTTCATGCCTGTTGAGGTCTTACAAATTATCATGCCTATTAAGGTCTAACAATTTTTTCATTCATGTTAAGGTCTTACTGTTTTCATGCCTATTGATGTCTTAGAGTTTTATCATGCCTGTTGAGGTTTTACACTTTTGGTTGTTATATAGAATAGATCTTGTTACGCTAAGTCTCCTCTTTCATGTTCTTATAATTTCGAGTTTTATAGTGCATAACGATTGATGATAGTCTTTGAGTCATTGAGTTTGATTAGGCTCGAAGGTCGTTATTCGTGAGCTTCAGAGCTGCCTCGTCAGGCCTTATGAGCCTGGAGTTCCGACCCTGGGTCATGCGGGAGTCAAACTATTAGTCTAAGTCTCTGAGTATCTCAAGATGCATTTGGTGGTGGGGCCCTTGCCCTGAGTATGTTGAAATCCCCTTTTCTAGAGTATGAGGTGCTGAAAAATATTCTTTATTGCTTGGCGTAAACTTACTTATTACTTCATCGTCACGCGCTCCTCCTATGCGGGTGCGGCTCCTCATTCCATTTGATCCGATATATGATTCTTTATTGAACTAAATCTTCCGTTCCTTGGTCCTTCCGAGGGGATGGCACTTTTAAATGAATATCATTGCTTGTTGTTCGACTGTAGAAGAAGGCATGTGATCTTGTTAGATTCTCCTCGGAGGGTGCGTTGCTCCACTAATAACCTTGTTGGCGAGACCCTCCTTCGGGGTGGAGATCCAACCGAGGGGAAATAGCGCGATGAGTTTCATCGAGGACTTAGAATCTACAGGCAGAGCTAGAACTTCTGAATGTCTCGGCCGATTGTGTGCATATAGTTTAGTGAAAAAATAATAAAGGAATGAGGCAGTTCTTGCTTACCGCGGGATATATAAGTGATGTTCTGAGATTCGATATGGCCTTACTATTTTTGGATGTGGACCCCACTACATCCCTCCCTTGTGTTTTAGTCAAGCTTTGCTAGAGATGTGGTCTAACTACCCTTTGACCCTTTTGAAAGTAGAGGCAATGATGTAGGCGATACGTTATATGTTGAGGAATTTGCCTTTGTAGGCGGTTGTAATTTGCCTTTGTCGATGGTTCTAATTCCACCCCTTGCACGATGTTGTCTCTGGGTGGTGTGCTCGCAGCCGTCTCAATAAGACGTCCTTGCCTAAAGCCTCATTTGACAGTGTATGACTCTATGTTCCAGTCTGATCTCAGATGGGCCGTATTAGGAGAATGGTGGTGCTTGTTGAAATTGCCAAAATTTGGGTTCTGTTAAAGATTCAAGAGGTGGTCGTGCTTTGGTTTGGAGGTCTGTGTTGCACTATAAGCCTTGGCCCTACATTGTTCATATGTTGATCGAACCACCTAAATTTATGAGCACATGTCTTATTTGAAATAGATCAAATAAGGGAGAGGGTTACTAATGCATTAGTGTGAGGCGAAGTCTCAATGCTTTTTTGCTAGATGCATGGGTGTTTTTACTTTCCATTTATATGATTTCTTGGAGGGTGATTCCACTTCTCCACTATTGTTGCAATATATCACGGTTCAGTTTCTTTGCTCTTCCTAGATGCCTTCATCTCTTGGGCTGAACTCAGGCCTGATTGTTGCGGAGATTTCTTTAAGTAGCATGGTTGTTCTCTTTTTGAACATTTGGCCACTCTTGAACCCGTTGTCGTGCACGCCATGTGCTTCCAGCGTTGGGTTGTGGTTTCCTCGAAGTGGATTCAATCGAGTAGGTTCAAATCATTTGAAATGCCCCACAATCGAGTCTGATCCCCTTCGTTCTATGAGGGAGTGAGAAACGACTTCCTGTGGCATTTCATTCTATTTTTGTTCGGCCTTGGATATGTTGGGGTCTTCTTTTGCTGATTCAGTAGCATCGGTGTATGCCTCTTCGAAAGAATCCGATGGTATGATAAGCCAGGTTGTGAGGCCAGGTTCCAGGCTACAATGCAATTTCGTAGTTCCCTTCGAATGTGTTTCCCCTAAGAGTCTCTTCACTAAGACGAGCTCAAACTTATTATATTGAAGGTCGTCGTCCTTTTTCGCGCACGTGTAGGTGGTGATGCGCTCATAGGGATCCAAAGTCATGTTGTACTTACTGAGTTCTACCATTCAAGACTTTTGTGCAATGGTGTGAACTTTCATGAACGTGAATTGATCCGTGCAGCTGGATCTCGCAGAATATCATCATGTAGTCCAAAAGTAAATCACACAAGAGTCTCAGAAGAATTTACGATTTTATTCTAGAATTTTGGCAGGAAATTCTACTCTAACATGCTACACAGAGTACAAGTACACAATTAAAGTAGGTAAGACAGTTAAATCACATAAGCATGCTTTTCAACAATTGACATATGTACAAATATAGTTCAATTACAAGAAAATATAGGTATTAACTTAATGAAAACGGAATTTCAACAATTAACATATGTACGCACTCGTAATGTCACGTACACGGTACTCACATAACACAATACCATATCCTAATGGGAGTTCTCCTACACAAGGTTAGGCAAGCCACTTACCTCGAACTAGCTCAATCAACTTGAAATATTGTTCTTGCCACGAGTACCTGACTCCAAATTACCCGTATCTATTAAAAGTAACCGCATAATGGAAATATAACTTCAACTAACGAAATTTAACTAATTAATTCAAACCTAACACGCAAAATTAAGAAAATTGCACAAAAGTTCTCCCCGGACCACATCTTGGAATTGGATAAAATTTACAAATTCAAAACCTCCAATTACTCACGAACACACTCGAACAAAAATCACAAAAGTCCGACGCCAAAATCTCATTCAAAACCTAAATTTTCAATTGGGGAAACCTTCTCCCATTTTCCAAACTTTTGCCCCCAATTTCTTTAATTAGAAGAGAAAAAACCAATATATGATAGTTTTAGGATAAAATCAAGATAGAAAATGTTTCTCCTTGAAAAAACCCTCAAGAAATCGCCCTCAACCGAGCTCCAAATTGTTATTCCAAGTTTATTTTGAGTTCAAACCCTTGTTCTTCCCTGTTTCTGACCAGCGAATCCGCTTCTGCGACCATGGGAGTGGACCTGTGGTCCTGCTTATGCAGCAAATGGACTACACCTGCAATTTTTCATTAAAACTCAACTTCAACAGCTGGGACCTCTTACCCGTAGATGTAGTGATGCCTCTGCAGTACTTGGGTCGCATCTATGACCAATTCCAACATTTTCACAGACCGCACCTCTGGTCCCCTAACTGCTTTTGAGGAGCCGCACCTATTGTCCCGTATATGCAAATTCGATTGACAGGTTCAGCAAAGCTTCATATTTTCCTACGTCCAATTCCACTTCCATTAAGCACTCAAAGCTCACTCGAGGCCCTCGAGACATCAACAAAACATGCCAACAAGTGACATAACACTATTTCAATTTTTACCAACCCGCGGAACACTCAAAACAATGTCGAAACACCAAATTAGCCTTAGATTCAAACATAAGGACTCAGAAACTTCAAAATTTCACTTTCGATCAAAACTTCTATCAAACTTTGTCCGAATGACCAAAATTTTGCACACACGTCTTAAATGACACCACAAACCTACTCAACTTTTTGAAATTCTATTCCGACCCTCATATTAAAATCTCACTATCGAACTCGAAACTTTAAAAATTTACCTTTCGGCATTTCAAGCCTAAATAAGCAATAGACCTCCAAAAAAGAAAATAGAATATGTCCTTAAGAACGAAATGACCCAGAGGAGCTAACAGAGCCGACATAATTTCATTCTGAGACCGTCTTCACACTGCTTCAGCTATGGTCCAAATTTTAATGATTAAACTCTCATTCAGGGACTAAATGTCCCAAAACACTTTGAAACTCCAACAAATACTCCCAGCAACTCATAATCGCAGAAAATAACATTATGAAAACAAGATAGGGTATCGGGTATTTATTCTTAAAATTACTGGCCAGGTCGTTACATCCTCCCGCTCTTAAAACATTGTTCATCCTCTAACAATCATTGAGACATACCTGAAGTAGTAAAAGATGAGGGTAACAACTGCACATATCCTACTCAGTCTCCCAGGTTGCCTCATCGACCGGTTGACCCCGCCACTAAACCTTCACGGATTCAATGAACTTTGACCTGAGCTTTTGAACCTTTCGGTCCAATATCGCCACTGGCTCCACAACATAAGATAGATCCTTGTCCAACTGGACAGGACGGAAATTCAACGTGTGTGATGGATCATCATGATACTTCTTGAGCATCGAGGCATGAAATCATACCAATCTGAGAGGTAAGGTAAGCTCATAAGAACCCTCCTAACACGTCTAAATATCTCAAAAGGACCAATAAATCTCAGACTCATTCCTTTCTTCGAAAATCGCATGACGCCCTTCATAGGCAAAACCCGAAGCAAGAATCACTCTCCAACCATATAGGAAATATCATGAACCTTCCGGCATGCGTAACTCTTCTATTTGGGCTGGGCTGCACAGAGTCTATCTTGAATCATCTTATCTTTTTCCAAGCCATCCTGAACAAAGTTTGTGCCGAGTAATCTAGCCTTAAACAGCTTAAACTAACCCAGTGAGGATCTACATTACCTACCTTTCAAATCCTCATACGGTGCCATATGAATGCTGGACTAATAACTATTGTTGTAGGCAAACTTCGCCAGTGGAAAGAACTGATCTAAAGAACTTCCAAACTCCACCAATGACGTACGGAGGATATCCTTAAGAATCTGAATTGTGTACTCGGACTGTCCATCCGTCTGGGGTTGAAATGCTTTGCTCAACTCCGCCTGAGTACCCAAATCCTGTTCAACGGCCCTCTAGAACCGTGATGTGAACTAAGTACCTTTGTCTGAAATGATAGAAAGTAGAATACCATGTATACACAATCTCCCGAAAATAAATCTTCACCAACCGCTCTGAAGAATAGGTAGTACCATGGGAATAAAGTGTGCAGACTTTGTCACCTTATCCACAACAACCCCAATGGGCATCGAACTTCTTCAAAGTCTGTGGGAGTCCAAGTACAAAGTCCATGGTGATCCGGCCCACTTCCCCTCCGGAATCTCTATCTACTGCAGCAACCCACTTGTCTCTAGTGCTCATACTTAATTTGCTGACAATTAATGCACCGAGCTACAACCCCAACTATATCCTTTTTCATCCGCCTCCACCAAAAGAGTTGTCACAAGTCCCTATACATCTTTGCGGCACCCGGATAGACGGAATACAGCAAAATATGGGCCTCCTCTAAAATTAACTCCTGAAGCCTATCAACATTGGGTACACATACCCGATCCTGCATCCTTAATACCTTATCATCACAATAGTCACATCTCTAGAATCACATTGCAGAACCTTGTCATTGAAGATGAGAAAATGAGGGTCATCACACTGACACTCTCTGATATGATCAAATAAGGAATACTGGGAAATCAAACAACCTAGAACCCGACTGGGCTCTAAAAGATTCAATTTTACATACTGGCTGGCTAAGGCCTTAACATCCATTGCCATGGGCATCTCCATTGTTTGTAGATAAGCTAAAATCCCCAAACTCTCTACCTGACAACTCAAAGAATCGGCCACCACATTGGCCTTGGCCGACTGATACATGATAGTGATATCATAGTCTTTCCGTCGCTCTAACCCTCTCCTCTAGCTCCAATAAAGATCCTCCTACTTGATCAAATGCTACAAACATTGGTGATCAGTATATATCTCACAAAGAACACCGTATAAATATGACACTAGATCTTCAAGGCGTGAACAATAGAAGTCAACTCGACATCATGGATATAATGATTCCTCTCATGTACTTTCAATTGTCTTGACGCATAGGCAATCACCCTACTGTCCTGCATCAATACCGCTCCAAGGCTCCAAAACTAAAGGCAATATCAAAACTAGGCTATAGCTAAAGCTATCTTGAGCTTCTGGAAGCTCGCCTCACACTCTTCTATCCACTGGATTGGAGCACCCTTCTGGGTCAGCCTGGTCATAGGTGTTGTTATAAATGAAAACCCCTCAACCAATCAACGCTAATAACCTGCCAAGCCAAGAAAACCACAGATCTCTATAGCTGACGATGTTCTAGGAAAACTCAGTACTGCTTCTACTCTCTTTAGATCTATCTGTATATCCTCACTCGATGCCATGTGACTCAAGAATGCCACGAAATCAAACCAAAAGTCACATTTCAAGAACTTTTCATATAACTTCTTTTCCCTAAAAGTCTGAAGCACCTTCACTGATGCTCATGATCCTCCTGACTCCAGGAGCATACCATAATATCATCAATAAAGACAATGGCAAACGAGTCAAGATATGGCCAGAACACATTGTGCATAAAATGCATGAAGGCTTCCGGCATTGTTCCGCCGGAATGACATAACAAAGAACTCATGATGACCATACCGAGTTCTGAAAGCAGTCATTGGGATATCTGGCTCCCGAATCTTCCACTAATGGTAATATGAACGCAAGCCAATCTTAGAAAAAACTCATGAACCTTGTAGGTGGTCAAACAGATAATTAATATGAGCCAAAGGGTACAAGTTCTTCATTGTAACTTTATTCAACTGGAGATAATCAATGCACATGCACATAGAACCATTTTTTTCTTCACAAACAAGATACGAGCACCCCAAGGTGATACAATGGGCTGAATCAAACCCTTATCAAGCAATTCATGTAACTAATCCTTCAACTCCTTCAAATTAGGAAGGACAATAATATATGGAGGAATGGAAATTGGCTGAGTCCCCAGCAACAGATCAATGCGAAAATCAATATCCCAGTCGGGCGTCATACTTGGTAGATCAATTGGAAACACATTAGGTAAGTTCTATACTGCTGGGACTAAATCATCTGTAAGGGTATCGATACTAACATCTCTTAAATAGCCCAGATATATGTCACACAGCTTCTCAACCATTCACTATGCTTTAAGGAAAGAAATAACTCTACTACGAGTGTGATCTAAAGTATCCTTCCAATATAATCGCGGTACACCTGGCATAGCCAGCGTAACGATTCTAGCGTGACATTCAAGAATAGTATAATGGGGAGACAACCAGTCCATGCCCAACATAACATCAAAACCTACTATGCTGATCAATAATGAAAAAGATATGGTCTTAAAACCACTAAGAGCAACCCAGCACAATCGATAAAGGTAGTCTACAACAAGAGAATCCCCCACAAAGAGTAGAAACATAAATAGGGGAACTCAAAGAATTTTGAGATATGTCCAAATACGGGGCAAAATAAATAGACACATAAGGATAACTGGATCCCAGATTGAATAGAACCGATGCATCACTATGACAACCCATGACAATACTTTTGATAATAGAATAAGAGGCGGTAACCTCAGTACAGGTAGGAAGGGAATAATATCTAACCTAGCCTTCCCCTCTAAGCGACCTTTACCTCCCTAACCTCCACCTCTAGCTGGGTCAGTAGGGGGTTAGAAACCAGTGCTGCAATCATATCCTGGGAACTCTACGGCTGGGAACTCTGCCGGGCATGCCATGCATGATATGTCTGTGAAGGTGCATCCCTCTTAAGTCTAGGGCAATCCCTCACTATGTGACGTGTGTTACCATACTCAAAACAAGTTCTCAGAGGACGTGGTGGCTTAGACTAGCTCAGGCCAGGTTTGTTGGACTAACCACTAAAAGCACCCAGTGCAGAGGCACACTAGATACTAGAGGTGCATAATAAGGCTTCCTTAGGTCTAAGAAGAGCTGGAATACCACTGGCTGCTGGAAGAGCTGAATGAACAGGACGAATAAAATAAACACTACCACAACAAACTGCAGCTGGGGCACAAGCACCGGAATAATGGCTCGACTCTCGAGACCTATTGGTCTCCCTCCCCTCTCTTTCCCGAGAATGCATACCCTCTACTCTCCTAGCATACTCTGAAACAATCAAGTGCCCTATTGCAAATTCTCAAACTCTATGCGCCACGCATCCCTGAGGCTCTGAGGGACAAGCTCTCTCAGGAACATATCTAAAAACTGAGTCCAAATAAGGGATGCTGTCTGAGCTGGATTGTCCAAATCAAAAGTGTGCCACCACTGGTAGGCTGATCCGTGAAGCTGTAGGGCAGTGAAAGAAACCCTACTCAATCCTGAAATACCCATAGTGCGGAGGATATAATAACACTTCTCCACAAATCCCAAGGCAGATATTATGCTAGAACACTGAATACAGGAGGGTTATACTTCTTCAACCTTTAAATCCTCCGTTGCTCATGCTATTAATCAACTACCCTGTCCTCAGGCTGAATTGAGGCCACATTGCGGTACTATTATAATCTCTGAGATCTAATCAACCTGGAACAGCTGATCAGGAGTGCGAGCGTGGAGAGTCTATGCTCCTATCCCAACCTGGGATGGGGCTGCAATAAGGGGAATCAACCCTACCTGATCTAGAGTGGTGTACATGCTCACGAACTGTGCAAGAGTATCCTGAAGAGCTGGAATAGTAGCAGCAGTAGGCGTATCAAATGCTTGGATTCCAAGAGAAGCTGCTGGTAGTTCCTCTGTGGCAGCTCGGGCGGTTGCTCTGTCTGCACCACGTGTGAGTCCTCATCCTCTAAGTCGTCCCCGGCCTCTAATGGCTCTAGAAGGGGGCATGGGTGCCTAGTCATCTCCGGTAGCACGTGTCCTCACCATATGTGATAGAATAGAAGACAAATGTTTAGAGTTATGATACCAAAATCTCATACGATAATAAAATCAAATGAAGTGGAATTTTCCTGACAGTTACATCTCCTCTGATAAATAAATACAGCCGTCTCAATATCGATCTGCGAGACTCTAGTAGATTGGCTTGTGATTCATGACTCATATGAACATAGATCTTTGGTACAGACTTGTCACGGCCTAAGTTCATCCTCGATGAACTGTCATGCTGACACCGAATCTCTACAATTAGGTAAGCCTAACGATTTGCGGAAAAAGAAATGAAAGATAAAAACTAGCCAAACACTGCGAAATAAACATAAATAAAATGTTTGAAATGCCGCTCGACACATACAAATATAAACTCTCAAACTTAATCAACTACCAAAAACCTGGAATCTCATGAAGTCATAAGGTGTGCAATAACAAAAAAGTGTTCTAACTCTAAAATGTCTAATCAAAAATAAATATAGGAGAGCTGAAGCTAGAAGGTAGAATAGATAGGGACTCATCAGTCTGTCGACACGGCATATCTCTGAAGATCGCCTCACCTCACTGGAAGAATAGCTGAGCTGAAAAACATTTATCTAAACACGAAAATCATATACAGGAAAGGGCATGAGTACACCATAACAGTACTTTGTAAGTGCCAAGCCTAACCTCGGTCGAGTTTTGACGGGGAAGGTTTGGGCCCTACTGATTATAGATGGAAAACAAGGTAAAAATTATGTAATACGGAAGCATACTAAAAATTCTAACAGTCTATAAGGAATAACATCATAGAAGTAATCAAATTCAGTACATAGAAATAGCAACATGGGATCTCTCGGGATATCGTCTTGTAGGGAAAAATGTTGGTCTTTGAAGAAAAATTTTAAAAAAAAAATTCATGATTTAAGGGATGAAATGGCATCGGAATTTTGTGATTTTGAATGGTTGAACTCATAATGGAATGGTATTCACAATTGGTATAATTTGTTGGTTTCTGAGGTGTGGACCCGGGGTTCGACTTTTGGACAAATTGTTCGATTTTATTTGGGTTTTCATGTCAATTTGGTTAGATTTGAGCTGTACAGAGATTTTTTCACCAGAGAAGTGCTTTTTTGAGTATCGATGTGTCATCTTTGAGGTAAGTATCTTGCCTAACCTTGTGTAGGGGACTTCCCCATAGGATTTTAGTCTTCTATGTTAATTCTTATTCGTTTACGAAAGGTGAGAAGTGCATGCGAGAACTTGTTTGTAGAAAAATTGGCCATTTAAGGTTCTTAGGTCTTTATATTCAGTATGTAGGAATGTGTTTTTGACATGACTGAGTTTAATATTTATTTGTTTCACCTCTACATGCTTAATTAGAATTAATTGTTGCATGAATCACTCTTATTTCCTAATTGCTCCTATTTGATTTGACTGACGAATTCACCTATTGTCATGCCATATTTCCATAGTTGCTTATCTTATTTGAGAATTTCATTACCCCTTATGAAGTTGTTTAGTATTATGTGAAGCTAAGATCATCTTCTCTAAATTAAATTTCAAATATCCTCCAAATTTGTCCTACATTAAAAGGAGTTTAGATAATTTATATGTTGTTGATGTTCCTTTACTTGGGACTAATTGACTCATGTTTATTTCCTTGTTATTGACTTGTATATTTTTGGATCGTTGCGACATGTTAGTTTTCCTATGCTTGAGTTGTTCCCTTTACACCATCATTCTTTTATGTGGTTATTCTTTCTGAGATGGTTCTAGTGTTGTCTTGTTGTTTATATTCCTTGAGTTGATTCACTTGTCTTACCTTGTATTATTGTCAACTTGTGGTTATATGTATTATGGTGATGTATGAGCTTTCTATTGTGTTGTGTATTTTGTTTCTGTTTGTTACGCTGTACATATATTGATTTTTGGCTGTAGTGCAGGATATAAAGAGATCCCTGGTAATATTGGGGATGCCTAGAGATCCTCGGGATACCAAGAGATCCTTAGTATATATATTAAGGAGAAAAAGAGATCCTCGAGATATTAAGAGATCCCTATTACAAATATTTAGGATACCAAGAGATCCTAGTACATATATTGAGGATACCAAGAGATTCTCAGGATACATAGATATCCCTTGTACATATATTGAGAATACTAAGAGATACCGAGCACATATAATAAGGATACAAAGAGATCCCTAGTACATATATTGAGGATATGAAGAGATCCTCAGGAAACCAAGATATCCCTAGTGCATATATTGAGGATACCAAGAGATTATTAGGATACCAATATATCCCTAGTATATATATTGAGGATACCAAGAGATCCTCGAGATACCAAGAGATCCCTGCACAAATTTTACATTTGGGACGACGAGATGATATCCTGGAAGATCCCATGTTAAAATCATTGTGTTCTGAAATGATGTTTTCATTGATCCTATCTGATGTAAACATTATAGGTGATGTCTGTTCCATTCCTTATACTTACTAGTTGGTGAAAACTATGTTAGGATGCTTGCACAAGCATACAGGTGGTTAATCGGCCTCATTGGGTAGGAGGCTCTTTGAGATTTCTGAGTATAGACGTACCCCTTGCTTATTTTCCTTTCATGTGAGAATAAATCTTTGGGAACGTCAGTTTTCAGTATGATTATGGGGTGTTTGGAGGACACGTGATGCCAAGTATTAGGATTAATGTATTGATACAAGTATTGTATGATTAGGAGATGAAGTGTCACAGGGTGACTTATATTCGGATGATTTTATTTTAGAAACTATTATATTTGAAAGAACTAGTTTGAAAGAAACTCTTTTGAAAAGATCACTTATTTGAAATAAGTATAATTTGAACCACTTTTATCACTTGGAAAGAGTTGGATTATTTGATTGATACTTGCTTGTTAAGACTCAAGTTGAAGGCTACCATAGTTGCTGAGTTATGTCTTGTCCATACTGTATTTGTGATATCGAGTTTGGGTTGTATTTCTTGTTCTTTATTTTTATGAGCTTTATTGTTGGTTCCTACTATTACTTGTTGTTTCTTTTCCTTATTGTAGTTTCTATATTATTAGAAATATCACTTAGACTTTATATAGATATCATCTTCGATTATTTTCTATACTTATACTTGTTCTGCTTATTAGACTAGTGGGTGTCTTGAGTGTTCCTCATTACTAATCTACCATGGTTAGACTTGGTACTTACTGGGCACCGCTGTGGTGTTCTCATACTACACTTCTGCGTATTATGTTATGCTGATCCAGGTATTGTTTGTTAGTAGCTGTGTGAATTATTCCCAACGAGTCTCAGGGTTATGCTACTGCTGCGTTTGAAGGCTTCAGAGTATCCTTCCTATTTTATATTCACGCTATTGTACTTATTGTTAGGTTTTATGCCCTTCACTAGAGGGGGGTGAATAGTGAGGCACGAGAATGTCGGTAAATTTTGCGAAATTAAAATTGCAGGAGTAAAGTAAGGCAGTAATTAAAAGAGTAAGAAGAGGACACACCGAATTTATGCTGGTTCACCACAACGTGTGGTTACTCCAGTCTCCCGAGAGACTCTCTCGAGTTTACACTAACTCCGTTAAGCTTACGGGTGCCTAACAAACCGTTACACTTGCTCGTAGATGTACGCTCTACAAGACTTCAACTTGCTCGAGGATACCTCACCTCAAGACTTCACCTTGCTCGTGGATACCACACCACAAGACTTCACACACTAAGATTGAAGGTACTTAGCAAACCCAACGCTTAATGAGAAGGTATGGTCTTCTCAAGAACCTTTCTCTTTTACAACTAGAAATCTCTTAGAAGAGTAGATAAAGAGATACAATATAAGCTCTATGAACAACAAAAGTTGTCTCTCAAATGGCTCAACAAAAGCTCTAAATATGATGTATAAATGTTATCAATATGTTCAAGAATAATGAGAGATATTGTTCATATGAAATGAGTCAAAAAGACCTCTATTTATAGGTGGTAGAGGTTGTATGTCCGTTGCTCAATTGACAATCAATAATGCTGATTTTATGCAAGGATAATCGATTATCTACTTTACATAATCGATTATTTTCTCAACGTTCATAAAACTGAACGTTGGAAGGCAACGGTCAGTGAATAATCGATTATTCTATCGCTGATAATCGATTATTTACCTTCTCTGGAATTTCCAGTTTAAGCTGGAAAAGGCAGATAATCGATTATCCTTATAGTGATAATCGATTATGCAGCCATGCTGGAATTTCCAGTTTTGCTGGAAACTCAGCATAATCGATTATCAGCATAAGGATAATCGATTATCTGGCTGTTCTGTCCAGAATCGAAATCTTACTTCGAAAACCATTTTGGTTAAAATGAAAACACTGAAAATAATTTTTTTTGAAGTATATGAAAATGCTTATGATATTTATGATTGATAAAATGATTTTATGCATATTTATGATGACCTATGTTGAGCCAAAAGACGAGATAACTTAAACGTTGCTCTTACATTGATTCTACCTAACGACCTACGCCTTGGGTCTTCGGTCTTGAACTTTTGAGCTCGTCTTGGCTTTTCCATGCAATCCCTTCATCAATATGCTTCTCGGCATTCAATCTTGATTGTTTGTCATATAATAACGTTGTTTGACATTTGACTTCATTGTTTGTCATTCATCAAAACCTATACCTGGAAATCATGCTAATACAATCAAAGCACACATATCATGGATAGAATGATTTCCTACAATTTCCCCCTTTTTGATAATGACAAACAATAGGAGATATGCATATCGGATTCCCCCTAAAGCCATGCTATATCTCAACACATAAGTTATGCAAACAATTAACAATTCCCCCTTAATTGAGTATTCCCCCTCAATTAAAGCATACTAGAAGGTGGAGACATTCCCCCTTATTAGATGCATATCGCCTAATTTCTTCCCCCTTTTGGAATTAGCAAAAAGAGAATATACACATGCTACTTTCCCCATTTGACACTTCCCCCTCTTCGGAATACCAACTGTTAGTGTCAAACATAAGATAGGAAATACAATGAGGAATATACATGATGACGATTTTACAAAAATTCTTCCAACATAAAATGATACCAAATGTTAGCAAAAACATAACAACCATAATAACGGTTATTTTTAGCAAATCATATTTCTTTAAAACATATCAACTGTTAATTTTTAACAAACCAATAGTTGCATTAAAAACATGAATCATTTATTTTTCAAGAATATACCAACTGTTATTCAAACCAAAAATAATATTCATCAAAACATGAATCAATCATTTTTTTAACAAAAATAATTGATACCAATTGTTATATAAAAGTTATCAAGACATGAATAATTGATACCAATTGTTAACAAAGACATATCAATCGCTAACACATATCAACTATTACGTTTTTATCAAAAATATGATAACTAACCGAAATTCCCCCTGATGCAATAAGGTTTCGTGCTTGGTGCATCTACTACGATATTGTAGTCTTCAAGCACACCTGCAAACATACCTAAAAATAGGTTTTAGGTACCCAAGTACTTTTGGGTCCTTGGGGGTTAGGCAAATAATAATCATGGCTAAAAGATAAATCCCTATGTTTTGCAAAACATACGGGTGCTGTGTGTCCTACCCGGTTGCAATAATGACATATAACATTCGGGTTGTGCATATGTCTTGGTTGAGCCAAAAACGTTCTAGGTGATCTAAAGTCATTATTCCTAGAAGAGTTGAAATTCCTAGAGTCATTTCTAGGTGGTCTAAAATGATTCATTCTAGACTTATCAACAAAATTCCTAGAATTATTTCTAGGTTGTGCATCGCAATTTCTAACATGATTCTTATTCTTTTTACGCCTATTATTTTTCCTGGGCCTTTTCTTTTTAATTTCTTCAACTATTTTAGGATTGTCTACACTACGTATTTCTAGTGTGTTCTATGTTCTCTAATTTCAAAGAATCACAAGATGAACAATTAGAATTTTGATCAATTGAAGAATCTTCATGCATCTCCTTAATTTTATTTTTAAGATCAATAATATCATTTTCTAAAAATTTATTTTCCTCTTCTAAAACGTTAATTTTAGCCTTGGCCTCTTTGGAGATTTTTGAAGTCTTTTTCAATTCACCATATAATTCATGAAAAGCTTCTTGTAATTCTTCAAAAGAGTAAGAGTTAGGAGTACTTACCTCTTCTTCCTCGTTGGCCATGAGGCATAGGGCGGCAGTTTCATCACCCGAGCTGTCCGAATCCCATGTGACGTGCCTTTGATGTTTCTTCTTCTTCTTGTCCTTGGGTTTTGGACAATGTGACTTGGTGTGGCCAAGTTTTCCACAATTATTGCATGAAGGACTTGGTTCTTCCTTCTTCATTTCCTTCTTCATATACTTATAAAACTTTTCAATTAAATCGTTGGAAATAGTATCATCATCGCTTTCTGAATCACTTGCTTCTACTCTTTTAGAAGATGAGGCTTTGAAGGCAATACCTGGACTTTTCTCATCTCCAAATGAAGGTTTAAGAATTGTGCTTTCATAAGATTTGAGATTACCTCTTAGTCCATCAATTGTGACGTCCGTGATTCCTATCGACTCTTGGATGGCATTGGCTTTGGAACGCCATTCGGGAGTGAGACTCCGCAGGATTTTTCGAACAAGATCTTTGTTCGAATATACTTTCCCAAGAGCATGGAGATCGTTGATGATCATTGAGAATCGATCAAACATATCATCGATGCTTTCAGGCTCCTTCATTCTAAAGAGTTCATATTCATGTGTTAGAAAATCAACTCTAGCTTCTCGGACTTGAGGCGTACCTTCATAAGTGATTTCAAGCTTATCCCACATCTCTTTGGCGGTTGTGCAGCAAGAGATTTTCCGATAGTCATCCGGATTCACGGAACAATACAACATATTGATGGCCTTTGCGTTATTTTCAATCTTCTTGATGTCTTTGGCATTATATTCATCTTCCTCCTTTGGAACCATGATTTCCCCAACTTTCTTTGTCGGCATTTGTTCACCGTTCTTGATGATGTGCCATAATCGAAAGTTATTTGATTGGATGAATATTCTCATCCTCTCTTTCCAATATGTATAATTTGTTCCATCAAATAGCGGAGGCCTAATGGTAGAGTGTCCTTCGCCCATCATACCTGCGTTCAACATTCTCAACAAAAAGATATATATCGTTCTCTCAACCGGTTAAGGCTTTCAGAAAGTTAGGCTCTGATACCAACTGTTAGGATTTATGCCCTTCAATAGAGGAGGGGGTGAATAGTGAGGCACGAGAATATCGGTAAATTTTGCGGAATTAAAATTGCAGGAGTAAAGTAAGTGCAGTAATTAAAAGAGTAAGGAGAGGACACACCGAATTTATACTGGTTCACCATAACGTGTGGTTAGTCCAGTCTCCCGAGAGACTCTCTCGAGTTTACACTAACTCCGTTAAGCTTACGGGTGCCTAACAAACCGTTATACTTGCTCGTAGATGTACGCTCTACAAGACTTCAACTTGCTCGAGGATACCTCACCTCAAGACTTCACCTTGCTCGTGGATACCGCACCACAAGACTTCACACACTAAGATTGAAGGTACTTAGCAAACCCAACGCTCAATGAGAAGGTATGGTCTTCTCAAGAACCTTTCTCTTTTACAACAAGAACTCTTTAAGAAGAGTAGATAAAGAGATACCTTATAAGCTCTATGAACAACAAAAGTTGTCTCTCAAATGGCTCAACAAAAGCTCTAAATATGATGTATAAATGTTATCAATATGTTCAAGAATAATGAGAGATATTGTTCATATGAAATGAGTCAAAAAGACCTCTATTTATAGGTGGTAGAGGTTATATGTCCGTTGCTCAATTGACAATCAATAATGCTGATTTTATGCAAGCATAATCGATTATCTACTTTACATAATCGATTATTTTCTCAACGTTCATAAAACTAAACGTTGGAAGGCAACTGTCAGTGAATAATCGATTATTCTATAGCTGATAATCGATTATTTACCTTCTCTGGAATTTCCAGTTTAAGCTGGAAAAGGCAGATAATCGATTATCCTTATAGTGATAATCGATTATGCAGCCATGCTTGAATTTCCAGTTTTGCTGGAAACTCAGCATAGTCGATTATCAGCATAAGGATAATCGATTACCTGGCTGTTCTGTCCAGAATCGAAATCTTACTTCGAAAACCATTTTGGTTAAAATGAAAACATTGAAAATAATTTTGTTTGAAGTATATGAAAATGTTTATGATATTTATGATTGATAAAATGATTTTATGCATATTTATGATGACCTATGTTGAGCCAAAAGACGAGATAACTTAAACGTTGCTCTTACATTGGTTCTACCTAACGACCTACGCCTTGGGTCTTCGGTCTTGAACTTTTGAGCTCGTCTTCGCTTTTCCAGGCAATCCCTTCATCAATATGCTTCTCGGCATTCAATCATGATTGTTTGTCATATAATAACGTTGTTTGACATTTGACTTCATTGTTTGTCATTCATCAAAACCTATACCTGGAAATCATGCTAATACAACCAAAGCACACATATCATGGATAGAATGATTTCTACACTTATTTCAATACTGTTGTGTTTAAAAGTTGTAGCAAAACGCTGTAGAGCTTATGACTTCTACTACCAGATTTTTGGAAGTTGTTCATTGTTTAAATGATTCATCTTAGAAGAATAATTGATGTTATTACTTGTTGTAGTTATTCCGCATTTTAGTAGGCTTACCTAGTACTTAGGACTAGATGCCATCAAAAACCCCAACGAAAGGAAAAATTTATTCATGACAGAGTTTGTATCAGAGCTCTAGGTTCATAGGTTCTACGAGTCATACGCGAGTTTAGTAGAGTTTTTCAGATTGGTACGGAGACTTCTGTACTTATCTTCAAGAGGCTACTGAACTAATAGGACAATATCACTTCTTTCATTCCTATCATGCGAGCTTATTCATCCCCGAGTGTGAACTTTCATTATTCCATTCTCTCACCGACGGTGAGGACATGAGTTACAGTTATCGATTGTTCTGCTCCCGTAGATTGTGTCACTAGAGGCAGAGGCAGAGGCCGACGATGAGTATGTGTCGCAACTAGACCACACTTCAAGCATCGAGTTTCTATTAGTTTAGTCCAAAGTGTCATGGTGGCATAATTTGTGGTTCCATTCAGCCCATGGTCAGGGAAACAACATCCAAGGGAGAACAACTTACATTTGCAAGTTTCAAGAATATGTTACCCTCCTACATTTGGCGGGTGACTTAAAAGAGCACATTGAGATTCATATAGGAATGCCATTGCATTATCAACAATATGGGCATTTCAGAGACGAGTAGGTTGCTTTTACTATGTTTTAGCTTGACGGAGGATGTATCAGTGGTGGAAAACATATGAGTTGGGTAGCTGCCTAATACAGCTTCAGTTACATGGGTTAAACTTCTAGAGTGTTTTGACAGAGTTTGCACCTCAGTCACTTTGAAGAGTTTGAGCAGATGCAACAGGGCACCATGTCAATAATAGATTATGTTGTCAGATTCAGCGATTTAGCGAGACACACACCATTCTTGGTCACCACATTTAGAGAGGGAGTTCGTGGATTCATTGAGGGGGTCTACCATGATATTTGGTTAAGAATTTCTTGAGAGTTGGAATCAAATGTTTTGTTCCAACATATGGTAGGGATTGGTCGGTAGTTATAGCGAATATGGGACTGGTGAGAGGATAGACAAGATCAAGAGAGAGAGAGAGGGAGTAGAAGGAGGTGAGGATGCCATATAGACTGGAGAGATCTACTAACCCTTATTTTGGAGGTAGGGTGCGACATGGTGGATGTTTCATGGGTTAGCCAGTTGAGTTGCGCTTCATGCTTTCACATAGTTATTTAGGTGTTCATGCGACTTAGGTTACCTATACCGCATGATTCCCATAGCAACGTCAGTAGAGGGGTTGCTTTGAGTATGGAGATGCTAGCCACATGGTGAGAGATTTCCCTAGATTTCAGACATGTGTCATAGCAAGGTATTAATGTGAATAGAGGACCCCAAGTGGGGGAGAGGCCCGACCCATTGATGTGTTTCATGTAGTAGGCTTAATGTTGTTACCCAAAATGATGACATTCAGGTATGATTTTTACGTCTTCTAGAGGAGCACCATCCGTAGTTCAGATAGTTCTGATTATAACTAGTACAAGTTTTAAATTGAGACAAAGTTGTCTAGCGAGATGTGTACCATACTTGAGAATTAGAATTGAGTGCATGACCCTCGTTATAACATGTAATTTGATATGTTCAGACTAGGTTGTGTACCGCGGTGGGAGTTATATCAGTATGAGATCCTTGTGATTCTTTTGTATGCTTTAATTCATTCTTGTAGATTTGTTTGTAAATTTAATTTTGATAGATAAATTTGTGCTTGATGGACTTGTTTGATAGTTTCTTTATGTGTTCACTTCCAATATTCATCCATTTTCGTTATGTGCTTCTTGAGTTTTTGCCTGTGGTATGTGTGCCCATTGGTATTTGTTAATTGGTAATTCGATGTTAGTCGTATGGTTTTTGTGGTTGTTGTATCATCGTCGGTGTTGTGGAGGTTTCATGGGTTATCGATTTCAGTTGCGCTTCATGCTTTCACATAGTGATTAGGTGTTCATGCGACATAGGTTACCCACACCGCACGATTCCCACAGCAACGTCAGTAGAGGGGTTGCTTTGAGTGTGGAGATTCTAGCCACATGGGGAGAGATTTCCCTAGATTTCAGACATGTGTCATAGCAAGGTATTCAGGTGAGTAGAGGACGCCCGAGTGGGGGAGAGGCCCGGCCCATTGATGTGTTTCATATAGTAGGCTTAATGTTATTGCCCCAAATGATGTCATTCAGGTATGCTTTTGACGTCTTCTAGAGAAGCACCATCCGTAGTTCATATAGTTCTGCTTATCAGGATCTTTTCCCTATTTGTTACTCCAATTATTGGTGTGTTTCATGATTTGGGCTATACTTGTGTGTTACTCTGTTGGGAGGTTATATGACAGATAGCATGTCTATAACCTATTTCTAGTCATTTTAGGGAGTTATGTGACTAATAGTAGATTCTTGTTGCCCATTTCGGTAGTTTTGATGTGATTTCTAAGTATTTTTGGCTACGAGCTTTGATTTTTAATGCTCCACTAGTGTGGGAAGCAGTAAAAGTTTTAAATTGAGACAAAATTGATCTATTGAGAGTTTCATTTGATTTGATGTGTACCATACTTGAGATTTAGAGTTGAGGGCATGACCCTCGCTATTACATGTAATTTGAGATGTTGACTAGGTTGTGTACCGCGGTGGGAGTTATAGCAGTATGATATCCTTGTGATTCTTTTGTATTCTTTAATTCATTCTTGTAGATTGGTTTGTAAATTAATTTTGATAGATAAATTTGTGCTTGATGTACTTGTTTGATAGTTTCTTTATGTGTTTACTTCCCATATTCATCCATTTTCGTTATGTGCTTCTTGAGTTTTAGCTTGTGGGATGTGTGTCCATATGTAGTTTTCAATTGGTAATTCAATGTTAGTCGTATGGTTTTCGTGGTTATTGTATCATCATCTGTATTGTGGAGGTTGGAAATGGGTTCCTGTCAATTATGAGGCTTATGGCCGATGCAAAATTTGATTTCGGGAAAGTATTGTGATCATGAAAAAAATGTTATTATAGGCCCATGTGTGGTGCATATGTTGTGTTGTTTTACTCCGTAGGTGAAGGAATCAGTGGTCGCAGCTAGTTAAAACTGAAAGTAGGCATGGATTTAGAATCGGGTCTCTTGGAAATGAATGTGAGATGGGGTTTTTGGCTCTGAGACTTATTAGTATTGCTAGAAAGGCTAAATTTCAGTTGAGATGGTGGCATCAGATTTATGAGGTTTGTGGTAACGTGGGATGACCCACGGATGTATGCTTGAAGTATGTGATAAATGATTTGAGAACTTCAAGGCGAATCACGACACGTTCGAGGACGAGCTTTAGTTTCCATAGAGGGAGGATGTAACAACCTAGCCGGTCCATTTTGATAATTTAAGCTTCGTTAAACGGCGTAAGGTCTGAAAAACTTCATAATATGAGTATGTACTCGTGTGCGTGGTTGAATTAAGTTAACTGATGATTCGAATTCAAATTGGAAAAAGGAATCCAGTTTTGCAAATTTAAGTGGTAAGAATTTGACCGGAATTGGACTTTGGAGTAAATAGCCCCAAAATAAATTGTTGATGATTCCAACCTCTTTGTATGGTGATTTTGGAATTAGGCTTGTGTCGGAATTCAGATTTGTAGGTCCGCGGGGTAATTGGGGAATTTGGACGAAAATTTGAAAAGTTGATGTTTGAAAAATGGAGAAGTTTGACACATAGAATACTTTTGTTATATCGCGGTCGGAATGGAATTCTGAGAGTTGGAACAACTCTGTTATGTCATTTTAGACTTGTATGCAAAATTTGGCGTCATTCTGGATTGGTTTGAAATGTTTCAGCATGATTTTAGAAATATGCAGATTTGAAAGTTCATAAGTTCAATTTTTGTTTCATTCGTTGTTTCGGTGTTGTTTAATGTGATTGGTAACCTTGATCGAGTCTGTGTTTTGTTATGTGACTTGTCTATGTGTTTAGACGGGGTCCCGGGTGCCTAGGGTTTATTCTGGGTGGGCCATGGGTCATTTTTACCACTTTGGAACTGATGTTTCCTACTTCTAGTATCCTTCTTCGCGATCGCGAATAACCTTTGACGATGCCTTGTTGCTGACCACCTAAAAATCCTTCTTCGCATTCTCGTCCAACAATTTGCGTTTGCGAAGCCCTATATTTTTCTTCTTTGCATTCGCCTTCTTTACTATGCGTTCGCGTAGGTTCTTACCCTGCTTCTCCACGTTCGCGATGATCAACTTGGGCAGCCTCAACTTTTTTTCTTCACGAGTGCGGTCCTCTCTTCACGTTCGCGATGCACAAATGTCTAGGCAGATAGAATATATTCCAAAATCGAGGGTTTCACTATTTTTATAATATTTTGACTTGTAGACCTCGGTTTTGAGCGATTATTGGTGTGTTCTTCAGATAAATCGATTGGGTAAGCTTTATTCACTGAGAGTTAAATATATTACATGAATTAGTTATTGTTTTTTCATTTAAATTGCGGTTTTAGTTAGGGAAAAATGTTAGTCTTTGAAGAAAATTTTCAAAATAAAGTTTCATGATTTGAGGGACGAAATGGTATCGGAATTTTGTTAATTTTGTATGGTTGAACTCATATTGGAATGGGTACTTGGATTTTGTAATATTTTCCGGGTTCCGAGGTGTGGCCTTGGGGGTCGACTTTTGGACCAGATGTTACTTTTTTTCTATGATTGAAACTGTAGGATCCAGAATAGTTTCTTGTGTGTTTTATTTGTACTTTGAAGTTAATTTGGTTAGATTTGAGCTGTCCAGAGATCTTTTCACCCGAGAAGTGCATCTTTTTCATTTTGTGAGTCGTCTTTTAGGTAAGTATCTTGCCTATCGATTTGTGGGGGACTTCCCCTTAAAAATTCAGTCTTCTATGTTTATTGTAGTTTGTCTACGCGAGGTGACGACTGTGTGCTTAGACTTATTTATGGAAAAAATTTCCTTTTAGGGTTCTTAGGTCCTTATACTCACTGTGTAGGAATTTGTTTTTGACATGGCAAGTTTCGTATTTATTTGTTTCACCTGTACATGCTTAATTGCAATTCATTGCGGCATGATTCACTTTTATTGCCTAATTGACTCCTAATAGATTTTACTCAAGAATTCCTCCTCACCTCTTGTCATGCCATCTTTTTATAGTTGCTTATCTTATTTGAGAGTTTCATTACCCCTCCTAATATTGTTTAATATTGAGTGAAGCTAAGATCATCTTTCCTTAATTGAATTTTCGAATATCCTGTAAATTTGTCCAAATTTAAAAGGAGGTTAGATAATTTATATCCTGTTGACTTGCCTTTATTTGCAACTAATTGACTCATGTTGATTTCCTTGTTGTTGACTTGTATATTGTGGGATCGTTGCTACATGTTAGTTTTATTATGGATGAACTATTCCCATTACGCCATCATTCTTTTTTGTCGATATTCTTTGTGAGTTGGTTTTACCATTTCCTTCTGATTTATAGTCCTTGAGTTGATTTACTTGCCTTACCTTGTATTATTGTCATGTTGTGGTTATATGTATTGTAGTCATATTCAAGATTTTTATTGTGTTGAGAATTTTGTTTCTATTGGTTGCGCTGCACTTATATTGATATTTGGCTGTAGTGCGGGATACCAAGAGATCCCAAGAACATATACTGAGGTTACCAAGAGATCCTCTGGATACCAAAAGCTCCCTAGTACATATATTGAGGATACCAAAAGATATTAGGGATACCAACGGATCCCTATGTAACGATCCGATCGTTTGCTTTTTCAGAACCCCGTTCCACCAAATAAAACTCTACGTGCTCGCTTTAACTAATTTACGACCTTCAGGGATGGTTGGTTTGGGATTTAGATAAGTTTGGAATGAAATATACACATTAAACTCCTTCTTATTCGTACGAATGAGTAACGTCCTACGGAATAAAGAATAATCGGATCATGTTTGGATTTTTATAAAAGGCTATGTTTGACTTTGGTCAATATTTTGGGCAAACGAGCCGGGAATCGAATTCCGAGGTCCCTAGCCCGAGTAATGAATTTTTATTTGAAATTGTTAATATAAAATTTTAAGGATTTAAAGAAACTAACTATTGATTGATCTCATGGGTATCCTTCTTGTATGTATGTTCCAAAGCCTGGAACAAGTCCGAAATATCACTTAAGACGTACACGCAAAATTAGTCCTCAATCTGAGTAGTTTAAGGGCGTTTTGGCCCGTTTGAGGAAAATTTAGAACATGAAGTTCAAAGGTTTGTTTCAAATTGTTCTAGGGGTGAGTCTTCGATTTAGTATTGTTTCGGGCATTCCGAAGGTTTGAGTAGGTCCAATTCATGAATTTATACTTGTGGGTATGATCGAGCGGGGCCCGGGAGCCTTGAGCATCAACCAGACAAGGCTCGGGTGAAGTAGAAAAAATTGATAAGGGATGAAGATTGGTGCTTCTTTCATAACTACATATGCAGTTCTTGGATTGTAAATGCAAGACCGCAGATGCGGTCCCCCCATGGCAGAAGGGCGGGCCAGGCCAGAAAACGCAGGGGCAGCTCCGAAGCCACAGAAGCGACTTCGCAGATGCGCCTGGAGACCGCATATCCAGCCCCAGCTCTTTGGCCCATTTTTCACAGATGCGGCTCTTTTCTCGTAGATGCGGTATCGCGAACGAGGTCCCCTAACTGCAGATGCGGAAATTCTAGGCAGTGAGGTTCATTTATTACGGGTTCTAAGTCATTCTCGTCGCATTTCCACTCGTCCCTTTTGCGATTTGGGAGCTTTTGAGTGAAGGACTTTACCTAGCATACTTAGGTAAGTGTGTATTGACTATTTGGAGTTCAGTATCATTGTCTTAGATAGATTAAACACTAGTATTAAGGTGAAATCAGTAGGTTAGAACAAAAACCTAAGGTTTTAACAAAAATTAGATTGAACCACGCAATTCGTTATGAAATGATTAGAAACCATATATTATTGATCCTTAGGTATTAGAGAACAACTTCCTTCAAAAAATCTCAAAATACGGGCATATGGGACCGGGGTCAGATTTTAGGAAACTTGCGTTAATGGTTGGGAAATAGGTAAAGTAGCTAAAATTCGATCTTGTAAGTCTATATTAAGTAGTCCTTGCTTCATTTAAATCGTTTAGGATTGTTCGGCTTCGAATTGAGGGCTTGGACTTATTCTTGGCATTTGGAAATGCACTTTGGAGCGAAGGGAGTCTTCTTTCTAACCTTGTAACACGGAATTGTCTCCATAGGAATAATAATTGAGTAATTTCTACTAAATGGGGGGGGGGGCTAAACGAGAGTCCGTGTGTAGCTACTATTTTGTTAATTTTCCGGGTAGTCTAGGCCCCACCTTGCTATATTTGTGAATATCTCCATATGTTCTTGTTAATGTGATCACTGTGGAAGTGCTAGAGATTTGGAAAGGAATAAAGGTTCACAGGTATACTTGTTGTACCCTTGTATAAATTTATTTGAATATAAATGCACTTCTGTATGCATTCTTGATATTTTTGGATCGGGCCAATTGCCTCTATATAAATTGATGGAACTATGATTCGCACCGTTCGACCATCTGCCAATGCACTATTTATTTTCTGTTTGATCGGGCCGTCGACCTCGGCATAATGCACATATGATATCTATGTGAAATATTTCACATGAATGTTTTTCTATGTATTTCAAAATGTAAATAACTAATTAAAATATTATGAAAAGCATGACTTTTACCTCTTGCTATAAATTGTCGATCATTTGTGGTTTTCATGCTTAGCATAGCACCTTGTTATATAACTTGACCTTAGTAAGTATCAAGTTGACCTCTGGTCTCTACTTTTCGAGATTACATGGAATACTTACTAGGTATATATTGTTTATGTACTCATACTACACTTCTGTACTTAATTGTACAAGATCTGAGGCACGTACATCGGGCTGTCAGTCTGGTGCGCGCCCTTGATTCATATATCGAGGCTTTCACGGTGAGCTGCTCCATTCATATGTCGTTCAATAGCCATATGGAGTCTTTTCTTAGTTTGTCCATCTATTCTTTCTCAGATAGTAGGATAGGTTAATTCTTTCGTACATTCTACTAGTTGCCAATTACTTGTGACACCAAGTCTTCGTACACACGTTAGTAGAAAATATTTTTGTGGTTGTATAATAATTTTGATACATTATTGATCGCTTCTGGTCTTGATTTTAAATTAAGAATCTTTTATACTTATTTCGGATAAAAGTAATACGAGAACTCAATTGTAATTATGCGTTGGCGGGCCTAACAATTAGGTCGGGGGCCATCATGACCGTTTGTGCAAAATAGGTTGTGACAACATGGTATCAGAGCGCTAGTTTCACGTAGATCACAAAAGTCATGGGCAAACCTAATAGACTCTTATAGTTCAGTATGGAGACGCCTATATTTATCTTCCAGGGGCTATAGGGTATTAGAAAGAACTACTCTGTATTCATTCCAATCGTGCAGTGGTTGGTATACTACATTTCCATCTTCTATTCTCTCATAGATGGTGAGGACATGCACGACTGATGATCCAGAGCTGGGCGGAGCTGCTCCCCCTATTGCTCGAGGTCGAGGCAGAGGACGAGGGAGGGCACCGGAACGTGGTAGGGGACAAGGGCGTCCCAGAGTTACTCCAGCAGTACCACCAGGAGATCCTCCGGGAGATCCTATTGTCGAGGAGTAGGTCGAGGTGACCACAGTTGTGCCCACCCCGGAAGACTTTATGACAGCACCATGAATTCAGGAGGTTATGGGACGTATGCTTCGGTTCATGGATTCTATGACTCACGTTGATATATCTCCAGTAGATCCAACTATCTCACAGGCATGAGGGGGAGCAAAGACCCCTACTACTCAGGCTCCGGAACACGCACGTGCAGTGTATCTGACTCTGGGTGCACTACCCACAGATGGGGTACAGCCAGTAACCGCAGTGGTGCCCCAGCCCAGACCAGTTATAGATAGTGACCCACAGAAGCTATTGGACAAATGGACTATGTGAGCACGTCATTTTTGCCTCGCTTGAAATATTCCTATAGAATTCTTAAAATTAGGACTTTCCTTTTATTATTTGAATTTCTAGGAAATAATTGCATAATTTTGTGTTTGCTTGCATTTTTTTGCATTTTTAATTGATATAATTCATAAAAATACAAAAATAGCATATTTACATTTAGGACCCAATTTTACATTTTTCTCAGGTTTATTAGCATTTAACATTATAAAAAAATATGAAAAACATAACAAAAATAGGCATGTTTGCATTTTCTTAGTTTTCTTTTTAAAAATATGATTTAGGTTATTCAAAAAAATTAATTCGTTTTTATTGATCTTAAAATTGGTCTTGTTTATTTTATTTTCATACTTAATAAAATCTGAAAAAATGCGAAAAAACAAAAAGGGAACTAATTAAATTAAAAAGAGAAAACAAAAAAGAAGAAAACTAGTGAAAGGAATGAAATTGGGCCAGTCTCACATAAGTCATCAGCCAAAACCGTCATACATGTGCAAATACCCGTCCAAACCAAACAATACCCGACCTAAACCCGTCTCTCATTAGAGGTGCTTCAAACGACATTGTTTTGGTGCATAGTTCATCTTGGCCGTCCATTCCTTATCATCCAACGGCCAAGGTTCGATCTTAGTTTAAAATAAATCTATCCAGATGAATTGCAAACCCTAGAGACAGTGTGTCATCTTCCTCGCACCTATTCTCCTCCACTCTTCGCCTCACCGCCGGCGGCAGCCACTCTCAAATAAACCCCAAATTTACACCCCTGAATCTCCTTCTCCTCCTCTTTCCAATGCCCCAAGTCCCAGCCTTCGAATCCCAGCTAACTGCTTCAAATATCCATTTAAATTCGACGTTGTTCCGCCTTCCATGGCGTCGGCTCCGATGGCCATATAAAATACACCATGGCTTTCTTTCCCCTTACCCTTTCCAAATCCAAACTCCTTCACCTTCAAATCCCAACCAGAAAATTCAAATATCAATTCAAAAGAAGCCGATCAACCCTAACATCCTCCAAATCCTACAAAAATCACACCCCACAACATTGTCACCCTCCTCTACCTAAATCCTAAACAAATTTTCCCCAAATCCAATTGAAATCTCTCAAATTTCAGATATGAAAAACTGGTGGAATTAGTCTTAGAGTCTATTAGTGTTAATTTGAATTGAGTCGAATAGAAGACCATATTAGAGAGTTTATTCCTTTCCTTTTTCTTTTGTTTAATTTGCACTTCTATCTCTCTTTTCATTTGTTGCACGATTCTATTTGCATGAGTTTTCTGGTATTAATTTATTTTGTGCTAATTTTGATGCTATGATTCATATTTGGATTCATGCATCATTTTCTGTTTAACCCGACTTATACCGTATCTTTCATTTTACTACATGTTAGTTACTTTTTAGTTCATAAGATTTTCAATGAGGTTTCTATTCTAATTCTTCACTCAGTTGTGATCCTGCTTAATTTGACTTGATGTAAATCTCAAATTTCATTTATAGTGTCTCTTAAGTTTTGTGTTGATATTCAGTTGTGATATTAATTTGACCTTAGTTTAAATTTAGCCATAGAATTTTATGTGTATATTAGGAATTATTTTAATGATTACGTGTTCTTCTTGTAGTTGTTGAGGAATTGTTATAGTTGGATGTACCCAACTCCCTTATGCTTGGTTAACCATGGTCATTTGACTAAGATTAGGAAGTAGGTTGGCTAAAATAGAGTCTGTAACTTCAGCTTGGGTTAGTGTCAGTATTGGTATTTCAAAGGGAAAGAATCTTGTAGTAACTAGAATAGAATCTTTAGGAGCTTCTAGAGTGAGGTCCAAATTTGAAATTCAGGTTTTTATTGATATAACTTGACAACCAAGTCAAGATTAAAAGGACCAATTGCTAAATCTTAGCAATAATAGAGGGACTAATAGTTAAAATACAATAGAGAGATTCCCCTAAGTTTTTCATATAAAAAGGCATGTCATTGCCTAGTTAAGTAGATTTTTGAACTCTGAAAATTCCCACAAGTTAAAAATTCCACAAAGTTGTAAACCCCCTGAAAAATTCACAAGTTTTGGAAAGTCTGAAAATCCTAAAATTCCCTAATAATTCCAAAAGTACGGTTGCATTAGAGTGTTTTTTTAGATTAGTTCCAATTCTCAGCCATCAATTTGAATTGTTGGCTTAAATAAGATGAAATGAACTGAAATACATCTGTCTGAGGTGTTAAAACTTCAGAAGTTTGTTGGATTCCATCTCGAGTGTATGAGGCTACTTTGGATTGTTTACTCGTTCTATTTGCTGAAAATCCTCTACTGGGTTATTTGACATCAATCCATGTGATTAAAAAGTGTTTGTTGCTGGTTGGTTGATCTTCAACCTTCTCGTTTGCTCTAATTTCCAAGTACATTTTGGCCTCAAATGATACTTGAAGGTTGAATCCAAATGTGTTTTCAGATTTGAAGATAAATGCTGAAACACACTGCGTTGTAGAAATTTTTGTTTTACTATTACTTCAATTTGGTTGTCTAATTTGTTACATATAGATGTATTTTTTTCACAATATCATTAAGGGTTGTAATAATTAACATTTGGACTGTATGGACTCTCATATGTGATGATTCTGACTTTAGTTATAATGTGATTTATGTTAGTATTCATCCACAATAGTACAACTATTGCTGGACTGGTTTGTCTTACCATTTGGTGAACATTGCGTATAGTAGTTTATTAGTAGAATAGTGTATCATGTCAATTTGCAATGTTTAAGTTAGGGTGAAATAAGAACTTCGCATTAGTCTTATAGAATCCATATGATGCAACGTTAATTTTAAGTTTCACATATGAGTGTCATCTTAATTTCAGCATTTCTGGTGTTGAAATCGTGGATGCAACGTTTCAGCATGTCGGCATGGACTTTTTTTTTAGCTTGATATTTCAGTTCAATCAACAATTGTTTTAGTTTAATCAGTGTTTTTCGTAAAACCTCTGCAGCAGTTTCTTGGACATGATTTGAACATAATTTTGAATTCAACAAAATAACAGTAGCGATTTGAATTGGAACCTTGGGTCTCTTTGTCACAAAAATCATTGAATGGAATTGGACTAATTTGAAATAAAACTCAATAGCCTTAAGACCTAATTAAGGTATAGTTTTTTGTTGAGATTTTCTAATGGACTAAGGCTTGATTGAAATCCCTCCTTATTGAGCATATCTTGAAGCCCAGTGATTTAATTCGAGTAATGCAAATACTGGCTTTTCCAAGATAGGTAGTAGATTTGAGTTAAAGGTGTCTTCATAAATATAGATTCTTTTGTTCGGATTTGGACTTGAACTTGAGGCCCGAATTTTATAATAACTAATTAAGCTCGTATAAAAAATCTTATAGAAAAACCTAGTTTGCTTTAGATTGGCCTTTTAATAATTAAACGAGGTGCTCCGCGCCAAATAAAACCCAGAAATTGCGTCGCCCTCTTCAAATGCTCATATTAAAATACATGGAAATTTGAGACATTCCGTTTAGCGAACTTCACGGCTTCTCGCAATTTTTAGGCGCATCTTTAAATAATTTTACCTTCCTAAATACGGGTGTGCATTTCACGTGACCCAAATCCAAACCTCAAAATGTTGGATAAAATGTGTTTTTGATCCGGGTGCATTTCATATGACGCGATCCAAAGACATGTTTCAAATGACGTTCACATTCCTAAAAATTAAATATAAAAACAGTAAATAATTAAAAATTGCACTATATGATGAATATGCATAAAATAAGAATTTTAGCAAAGTTTAATAGTTTAAACGACAGTTCTAGAGCCATGGGATCCGAGGGTGCCTAACACCTTCCCTCTGGTCAACAGATTCTTTAGAATTTCTGGTTTTTGGGCAGTCGAAAATTTCTTCGATTTGGGATTCAAAACAAACTGCTGACTTGGGACACCAAAAGCCAAGACTATCCAAAGTGGCGACTCTAAATAAATAAATAATCCCATTTAAAAAAATATCACTTTAAATGGAAAAAATAAAATAATTTCCTTCCCTGGGAGCCACTCAGAAGGAAAAAATTTACTCTAATCAGGGAGTCCTATTCTAGCCTGTTCCCAAAACTTTTTCTGTTGAGTCTATTACAGCCTGTACCCCCGAACAGACAAACCCCTGAATTGCCTTTCTACCAATAGGGTGCTCGGCGTTCTTATAATTCAGGGGCTGAAGGGCATGACAACAAAAAAATTGTTGCACTATGAAGCGAGCTGTGGAAGATCTAATAGAGCAAAGGAAAATAGTGTTCAGGGATGAAGATGTCCTGGATGTTACTAACAACCCATTGCCGTCTCATAACAACGGACCAATAATCGGGATGATCTGCAAGGAAAAAGAATTCGACCCGGCCTTGAAAGCCATAGTCGACATTGCGGATGCTGATAAAAAAGACAAGAGCTTCCTCCAAGAAAGATGAAGAGGAAAAAAGAATAAAACCACGCACCTTGAAACTGAAAAGAAGGTTGAGGTTAAAACTGAGGCGACACCTGTCAAAGAAACTGTCCTTTGTCTCCCACGAGGTCATCAGGAAAAGCAGTTGACTTTGAGTCACCCCCAAGAGATTTGAGTGGAACAGGACTATGTACGTACCAAAAGACCCTATGTGGTGCGGTGGCAAACTAATCCTCCAAGGCTGAATGAGCCCGTGGTGGTTGATCGCGCACCTCAGAGGCCTATCACAGACCCCTCTGCAGTCCCTTAGAACTATCAGGAAAAGGTAGTGACATATAAAGGCAAATAAATCACTGGTGAAATTCAAGAAAGCTACCTTGTAAAGAAATACTCTAATTTGGAGGAAGTGAACAGTGCTGCCAAGAGGCGATTCCCACCCAAGAAGCAAGTAAGCACCGAGGAGGCGGAAGTTTTCTTTCGAAAGATGAAAATGCCAAAGTATAAAGTAGTGGATCAGCTTCGGAAGTCCCCTAAACAAGTCTACTTATTATCCTTGCTGATGGATTCTCCTTAGCACCAGAAGGTACTAGCCAAAACTCTAAATGAGGCCAACGTGCCAGCTCAAACCTCTGTGGAACAATTGGAGAGGATGGAAGAAAGATTCTTTGTTGTCAATCAGATCACGTTCAATGAAAAATGATTTGGCTCAAAAATGAGTTGCCCACAACAAAGCCATGCATCTAATGGTCAAGTGTGAAGGTTATTATGTCAAAAGGGTAATGTAGATCAACGCTCTAGGGTGGACATATGCCCACTTTCCACATTACAGAGAAAGGACGTCAATGGACCAATCGAGCCAAAAGACTCAAATGGACATAGATTCATACTAGTTTCGATTGACTACATTACGAAGTGGGTTGAAGCTATCACACTTAAGTTAGTCACAAAGAAAGTTGTGGTGCACTTTGTGCATTCTAACCTCATTTGCTACTTCGGCATTCCTGGAACTATCATCACAGACAATGGTGCCAACCTGAATAGTCGTCTGATGGAAGAAATATGTGAACAATTCAATATGCTCATAGAAACTCCACTCCGTACCAGCCCAATGCCAATGGTGCCGTCGAAGTAGCTAACAAGAAAATCAAGAGGATTCTGAAAAAAATGATTCAAAGCTCTAGACAATGGCATGAAAAGTAGCCTTTTGCATTAGTTGGATATCGTACCACGGAGAAGAATAAATTCCTTCACTCCGGATAATCGTCGAAGCCGAAATTGAGGATAGTGAGTGGGTTAAGACTCGGCTGGAAAAGTTGTGATTAATTGACGAAAAACAAATGGCCACGATTTTTCATGGGCAGCTGTACCAACAAAGAATGGCCTCGGCTTACAACAAGAAGGCATGCCCCAGGAATTTTAAGGTTGGACAGCTTGTATTGAGGTGCATTCTGCCTTACCATAAGGAAGCTAAAGGGAATTTGCTCCCAATTGGAAAGGCCCATACATTATCAGAAAGATACTGCGCATTGTACCTGGGCGACATCTAAGCGCACAATCCCGAGGCAAAAGTGAATGCAGATGCAATAGAAAGGTACTACGTCTAAACTCCCTGAAGCAATGATTCAGTCTGGTTGAAATGAGGAAGGAGTTTTTTTCCCGCTATCCCAAACACTATTAATCTTTCGCAATCCCTTTGAGCCGGTTACGTTTCTTTGATCGCCCTCTTTTGAACCTGGAAGTGCTATTAAAAAAAATAAGAATAAAAAGAAAAAGAAAAAGAGAAAAAATGATGAAAAATAAAGAAAATAAATAAAATAAATAAAAAATAGAAACAAAAAAATTATATAAATGATACAAAAACAAAATAAAAAATAGTTTAGGAAAAAGCGTCCTGAACTACGCATGACTTGATTCCGAAAGGATATGTAGGCAGCCTCTCCATGAGGTTTTGTCACACCAAAGCAAAAATTCCTATTTCCCCAAAATTGAAAACTGGGGTAGATGATGTAATGATTTTGCCATGAACCTGCCAAAACGGTTCCAAAGTTGTAGTTCCATCCAAACTCCTTTTTACCCAAAACCTGGTCCAAGTCCTTCCGATCGATAGTCAAAGGCGGGGGGGCGACAAACGCCATTGATCAGATTTGATACCATTCAAATTGAGAGAAATAAAATGAGAGAGTCTTATGGTGAAAACCTTCAGGCACAATAAGGCGATGGAAAGTAGAGAATGAGAATGAGAGAGTCCACTTAGTGAAAACTCATAAAGTGTACTATTGGGCAATGGTTAGAAGAGAAGTGAGAGAGGTCAATTGGTGAAAACCCGCAAAGGGCGCTGTCGGCCGAAAGTAAGATAAATCACCATCAAAAAGTCCGAGCAAGGTTCCTTGGTTCGAAAGGTTGAAACATGGTTCACAAGGAGCTGGAAATTTTGTACGGGTTGGGCATTCAGTTTGAGAAGCATGTAATGTCCATTTGAAGTCTGCATGCACCCCCATATAGGTCCACTTCTCTTCCTCGAAAGGGATGTTTCTCATTAAACCCATATGCTTGCTTTTGTATACTGTTTCCTTGAATCTCTTTCGGTTTAACTTTGATTCCATGACTATTTCACAAGAAAAGATGGAAAGACTGATTTCATAGGGCTCGCCTGTCAAGGACTAAATAAAATACCCAGTCTCAGCGGGCGCATCTAGAAGCCGGTTGGCCATGATGGCTGATGCTTCGGAAGAAGAAAAGGTTTGAAAGAAAGAAAATCAAAGTCAAAATTCCCACGAAAGCAAAATGAAGTTAGAAAGGTTGAGTCCCGGTGGGCTAATTGTATCGCCAAGGGCACACAAAGATTCTGAAAATGGAAGTTGGGGCAAAGAAATCACAACCGAAAGGCCTACAAAGGCGAAATAAATCTGAAAGATGAGTTCTCCCGGCTAACCAATAAGGCAAAGTCCGGAAAATTAAAGATCTTTTCAACAGAAATGAGGCCGATGTCAAGCAATCAAGGCCACAAAACCAACCACCGTTTCGAACTAACAATCGTGCTTTGTTTGAAAATCTAAAATAGGTGTAATCCAAAACAATTAGACAAATAGCAGACAGAACCAAAGGAAATGAGAAGGAGCTAGGAACAGCTTTGCAAAATGATCAACTGAAAGGGAAGTTAACATTAAGTATTTTCTCGCGGTTTTAGTAAAAGAAAAGAAGAAAAGGAGAATAACAAAAATCATGGTAGCATAGGACCCCCGATCCTTAACTCCGTCCCTCCAAATCTAGGTCCACATTCCCTAGCTATCCCTAGCATAACCTGTGGATCTCCCCGGCATAACCCGAGGATCATTTTTCTTTCTCCCCAGCATAACCTGAGGATCCTTTTCCTCTCTTCCCTGCATAACCCGAGGATCAGTTTCCTTCCATACCTAGCACAACCTGATGGTCTTTTCTTTCTTTCATTCCCCAACTTAACTTGAGGACCCATTTCCTTCTTTCCTCAGCATAACCCGAGGGTTCTTTTCTCTCTATCCCCAGCATAACATTAGGGTCGTTTTCCTTTCTCCGCAGCATAACCTTAGGGTCTTTTTCCCTTCTTCCCAGCATAACCTGAGAACCCTTTTCCGTATTTCCCTAGCATAACCCCAAGAGTTATTGTTCTTTTACCCCATTATAACCCTAAGGCCTTTTTCTATTCTTCTCTGCCATAAGCCGAGGATCATCTTCTTTCTACCCTAGTAGATTCTGCTTCCCATCCCGGCATAACCCGTGGATCCCCTGTCATAACCCAGGAGCCTTTTTCCTCCCATCCCGGCATAACCCGTGGATCTCCCTTGGCATAACCTAGGAGCCTTTTTCTTCCCATCCCGCATAATCCGTGGATCCCCTGGCATAACTCAGGAGCCTTTTTTCCTCCCATCCTGGCATAACCCGCGGATTTCCCTGGCATTACCCAGAATTATTTTCTTTATATCCCGGCATAACCCAGGAGACCTTTTATTCCCATCCCGGCCAAACCCGCGGATTCCCCTAGCATAATGGAGGAGTCTTTTCTTCTTGTCCTAGCATAACCCGTGGATCCCCTGGCATAACCTAAGAGTATTTTCCTTTCTATCCCGGCATAACCTGTGGATCTCCCTGGCATAACCCAGGAACCTTTTCCCTCATATCCCGGCATAACCCGCGGATCTCCTTGGCAAAACACAAGAATCTTTTTCATTTCTTCTCGGCATAAGCTGTGGATTTTCCTATTTATCCCCAGCAAGGACTCTTTATTCCATCCGTGGAATAACCCGTGGATCTTCCTCTTATCCCCAGCAAGGACCCGTTTCCTTTCCCAACATAACCTGGTACTCTTTCCGAATGAAAAACAGTCCTTACTTTTATTTTTTCAATAAAAAATAACGTAGATTTGTGTTGCAAATAACTCACAAAATCTTTCCACTGAAAACTAGGGCAGAAAATTTTGTTAGTTTGATTGTTTTGGTGCCCAAACAGGTTTTACCTCAAGGCGTAGGATTTGAGATGACTGGAAGAGTGAATCTCAATCCATAAGAAAAGAACAAAAAGAAATTATTTTAGAACGATTGAAACGAAAGATGCGGGATGCTCAAATTTGACAAAAAATCACAAGCTCGACATGTCCCGCTTGGCTTCAATGCGAAAGAAGGAACTGACACCTACAGATTACGAGCATCAAGATTCAGGTCGTGGTCCATAGCCAATCCAGCTAAGACTCAAGGTCAAGTTTCAAGAAATTTATAAATAGGAATCTTGTAACTCATAGTTGATAAGTATAGCTAGCTTAGCTTTTGATTTTACTTTTTGGTATAATAAGGAGGTCAACAAGCAGTAGCAGCAGCATCAGCAATGAAATCACAGCTCATGGTAGTCCTAGCCACCAAAATACTCCAGAACTACAATGAACTGATTCCTTTGTGGACAAGGATATGTAAGCAACCTTTGAAGTAGGGTTCGGTAAGACAGTTTTAAAAAATGCTTCTCATGGAATGCCGAGCAGGCAATAATCTCTCGGTTGCTCATTTATCTTTGTCGGAAACTGTAGATGTCTCAGAGCAAAGAGGGGCAGCTGTGAGCACGTGATTTTTTCCTCGCTTGAAATATTTCGATAGAATTCTTTAAATTAGGACTTTCTTTTATTATTCAAATTTTTAGGAATTAATTGCATGATTTTGTGTTTGCTTGTATTTTTGTGCATTTTAAATTGATTTAATTCATATTAATACAAAAATGTCATATTTGCATTTAGGAACCAATTTGACATTTTTCATATGTTTAATTAGCATTGACATTATAAAAAATAATGAAGCAATAACAAAAATAGGCATGTTTGCATTTCCTTAGTTTTCTTTTAAAAAAAGGATTTAGGCTATTCTAAAAATTAATTAGTTTTAATTGAGCTTAAAATTGGTCTTTTTTATTAATTTTCATTCTTAATTAAATCTGAAAAAATGCAGAAAAAAACAAAAAGGAAATTAATTAATTTAAAATGAGTAAAGAAAAGAGGAAAACAAGTAAAAGGAAAGAAATTGGCCAGTTTCACATAAGTCATCAGCCCAAACTCTCAAACCTGTGAACATACCCGTCCAAACCCAACAATACCCGGCCCAAACCCGTCTCTCATTAGATATGCCTCCAACGACACCGTTTCGGTGCATAGTTCATTTTGGCCGTCCATTCCTTATCATCCAACATCCCAGATTCGACCTTAGTTTAAAATAGAAGTGTCCAAATTCATCGCAAACCCTAGAGATAGTGTGTCATCTTCCTCGTACCTATTCTCCGCCTCATGGTCAGCTGACGGAGATTGCTGCCGCCGCCGGCCGGTCTCCAATCAACCCCAAATTTACACCCCTGAATCTCCATCTCCTCCTCTTCCAATGCCCCAAGTCCAAGCCTTTGAATCCCAGTCTACTGCTTCGAATATCCATTTAAATTTGAAATTGTTTCATTGTCCACGGCGGCACCGGCTTTGATGGCCACCCAAAATACACCACGGCTTCCTTTCCTCTTCTCCTTTCCAATTCCAAACTCCTTCTCCTTCAAGTCGCAACCAGGCAATTTAAATATCTAATCAAAAGAAGTCGGTCAACCCTAAAATCATCCAAACCCTACTAAAATCACACCCCACAACATTCTCACCCTTCTCTACCTAAATCCTAAACAATTTTTCCCCGAATCCAACTGAAACATGAGTTTTCAGGTATTAATTTATTTTGTGCTAATTTTGATGCTATGATTCATATTTGGATTCATGCATCATTTTCTGTTTAACCCGGATTATACCGTATCTTTCTTTTTTCTACATGTTAATTAATTTTTAGTTCATAATATTTTCAATGAGGTTTCTGTTCTAATTCTTCACTCAGTTGTGATCCATCTTAATTTTACTTGTTGTAAATCTCAAGTTTCATTAATAGTGTCTCTTAAGTTTGGTGTTGATTTGCAGTTGTGATATTAATTTGACCTTAGTTTAAATTTAGGCATAGAATTTCATGTGTAGAGTAGGAATTATTTTAATGATTAGGTGTTATTTTTGTAGTTGTTGAGGATTGGTTATAGTTGGAAGTACCCAACTCCCTTGTGCTTGGTTAACAATTATCATTTGACCAAGATTATGAAAGTTTAGGTTGGTTAAAATAGAGTTGCTAACTTCAGCATGGGTCAGGATCAATATAGGTATTCAATGGGAAAGAATCTTGTAGTAACTAGAATAGAATTCCCTAGGAGCTTCTAGAGTGAGGTCCAAATTTCAAACTCTGGCTTTTATTGATATAACCTGACCAACGAGTCAAGATTTAAAGGACTAAATGTCTATATTTGAAGAATAAAATAGGGACTAAAAGTTAAAATACAATTCAAAGGTTGCCCTAAGTTTTTGCATATAAAAGGCATGTCATTGCCTTGTTAAGCAGATTTTTGAACTCTGAAAATTCTCAGAAGTTAAAAATTCCCAAAAGTTGTAAAACCCCTAAAAAATTCACATGTTTTGGAAAGTATGAAAATCATAAAATTCCCTAAAAATAAGAAATCTTGAAAAAATCCCAGGGTTAAAAGTTCCCAAAAATATTGTTGCATTAGAGTGTTTCTTCAGGTTAATTTAAATTCTTAGCCATCAATGTGAATTGTTAGCCTATATAAGATTAAAATGTCCGGAAATACATGTGTTTGAGGTGTTTAAACTTCAGAAGTTTTCTGGATTCCATCTAGAGTGAATTTGAGGCTACTTTGGTTTATTTACTGGTTCTATTTTTTGAAAAACCTATCCTGGGTTATTTGACATCACTCCCTAGGATTCAAAAGTGTTTGTTGCTGCTGTTTGTCGCTGCTTGGCCGATATTCAACATTCTCCTTTGCTCTATTTTATAGGTACATTTTGGCCTCAAATGATACTTGAAGGTTGAATCCAAATATGTTTTCCAATTTGAGGATATATTCTGAAATTTTGCACATTGCATTGTAGAAATTTTTATTTCACTATTTACTTCGATTTGGTTGTCTAATATGTTACATATAGACGTAATTTGTTCACAATATCATTAAGGGTTGTAATAATGAACATTTTGACTATATGGACTCTCATATGTGATGATTGTGACTTTAGCTCTAATATGATTTATGTTAGTATTCATCCACAAGAGTACACTCGATTAGTTGGATTGGTTTGTCTTACCAATTGGTGAACAATGTGTATAGTAGTTTACTAGTAGAATAGTATATAATGTCAATTTGCAAGGTTAAAGTTAGGGTGTAATAAGAACTTGAAGTCAGTCTTATAGAATCCATATGATGCAACTTTAATTTTAAGTTTAACATATGAGTGTCAGCTAATTTAAGCATTTCTTGTCTTGAAATCATGGAAGCAATGTTTCAGCATGTCAACATTAGCTTGATATTTTATTATAATCAATAATTATTTTAGTTTAATCAGTGCTTTTCCTAAAATGTCTGCAGCAGTTTCTTGGAAATCATTTGAACATAATTTTGAATTCAACAAAATAACAATTACGATTTGAAAGGAACCTTGGGTCTCTTTGTCACCAAAATCATTGAATGCAATTGGAATAATTTGAAATAAAACTTAGTAGCCTTAAGACCTAATTAGGGTCCAATTTTTGGTTGAGATTTGCTAATGGAGTAAGGCTTGATTGAAATCCCTCCTCATTGAGGTGATCTTGAAGCTTAGTGATTTATTTCGAGTAATGTAAATACATGCTTTTTCAAGATAGGTAGCAGAGTTGAATTAAATGAGTCTTCCAAAATGTAGATTCTTTTTTTCAAATTTGGACTTGAACTTGAGGCCCGGGTTTTATAATAATTAATTAAGCTCGTAGAGTCAAATCATATAGAAAATCCTAGTTTTGTTTAGACAAGCCTTTTTATCATAAAACGAGGTGCGCCGCGCCAAATAAAACACAAAAAGTGTGTGGTGCTATTTAATTTCTCATACTAAAATACATAGAAATTCGAAACATGCCGTTTAGCGAACTTCATGGCTTCCCGAAAATATAATAATACATTAGACACTTCAGGCGTGTCTTTAAATAATTTTACATTCCTAAATACGGGTGTGCATTTCATGTGACCCAAATCCAAATCCCAAAATGTTGGATAAAATGTGTTTCGTATCCGGGTGCATTTCATGTGACGCAATCCAAATACATGTTTTAAATGACGTTCACATTCCTAAAAATTTAATCTAAAAGCGTTAAATAATTTAAAATTGCACTATATGATGAATATGCCTAAAATCAGAATTTTAGCTAAGTATAATAGTTTAAGCGACTGTGCTAGAACCACGGGATTCGAGGGTGTTTATCACATTCCCTCGGGTCAACAGAATTCCTTACTTAGAGTTTCTGATTTGCATACTCCATTTGGGCAGTCGAAACTTTCCTCGATTTGGGATTCAAAACAAACTGGTGACTTGGAACACCAAAAGCCAAGCCTATCCCAAGTAGCAGCTCTAAATAATAAATAATCCCATTTCGAATAATATCACTTTAAATGGAAAAACTCCCTTATACTTTTATCCTTCAGGGTAGGTGTGTAAAAAGGAGTTGTGACAGACTAGACTTCACCCTCCAGTCTTGGGGGGTGAGCGTCAAGAGGATGCTTAGGACTTCTTAGACAGGTGCAGGTATACACTGCACAACATGAGGATACTAGAGTCGTATGTTGTTGACTTCACTACTTTTCTGCTTGAGGGAATGGCCAGGAGATGGTGGCAGTCCTATGTTCTTTGTAGACCAGCAGGTTCTCCTCCCATCACTTGGGGTCAGTTCACACAGTTATTGTTGCATAGGTACTTTCCGCCTTCTAAGAGGGGGGAGCTACGATATCAGTTTGAGCATCTTGAGCAGGGTCAAATGTTTGTGACCGATTATGAGGCGAGGTTCTGTGAGTTGTCTCATCATGCACTCAGAACAGATACAGAGAGAGTGCGGAGGTTCATTGCACGGTTTCACCCCGTATTCGATCCGGTATGTCCTGAGATGTAGAGATGGGTATAGAGTATCAGCTAGTGGTCGAAATTTCCCACAGGATTGAGGAATATCACAAGAGGGGTAGAGAGTAGAAGCAGCGGGATAAGAGAGCTAGATTTTCGGAAGATTTCAGGGGTGCCCTGGCTAAGGATAGAGTTAAGTTGTGGAGGTGTCAGCCCAGCATGCCCACATTTTCATCACCAACATCTGCTAGTGGTGATCCAACATGCCCTTATTTCAGTGCTATGTTGGAGAGTTCCCATCGCCCGGCAGCTATTTAGGGCTTTTCTAGTGGCTATTCAGGTCCACAAGGTTCTTCTAACTCTTATGTAACTGCTATACCGGAGAGTTCATATCATTCACCGGCTATCTAGGCTTCTTCCAATAGATCTACAGGTTATCAGAGTCAGCCATCCGGGAAGCAGGTTTCCGTACCACGTAGTTGTTTTGGGTGCGGAGATCCTGGTCACATGAGGAAGTACTGCCATTGGCTTCAGGGCGAGGCAGTAGAGCAGGGCTAAAGACCTACTATTCCAACATCGGCTGCCCTGCCACCTAAAGGTGGAGGGCATGTTGGTAGGGGACATCCTAGAGGTGGAGGTTAGGCAGGGAGAGGTCAGCCAGCCAGTGTTCCAGTTAGATTTTACGCTCTCCACCTAGCCCAAATGTATTGGCCTCAAATGTCGTTACCACAAGTATTATTTCCATTTGCGGTAGAGATGCTTCGGTATTATTAGACCTAGGGTACACCTATTCCTATGTATCATCTCTGTTTGCTCGATTCCTAGTTATTCCTCCTGCATATTTGGGAAATCGTGTTTATGTATCCATTCCTGTGGGCGATTCCCTGGTTGTTGACAGGGTTTACCGGTCCTGTATAGTTACATTCTATTATTTTGAGCTAGAGCAGACCTCCTATTACTGGATATGATCAATTTTGAGATCATCCTATGCTTGGATTAGTTTTCTCCAAATCATGCCGTCCCAGATTGCCATGCAAATATGGATTCACTAGTGATTCCAAGGCTGTCGAGGTTGGAGTGGAAGGGTTCAACGGTTGATACCCCTAATATGGTTATTTCTTTCTTGAAGGCTTGGAGTATGGTCGAGAAATGGTGTTTTACCTATCTAGCTTTTGTTCGAGACACTACCTTAGAGTCTCCGACGATTGATTTTGTTCCTGTAGTTTGAGAGTTTACCAATGTGTTTACTTCTAATCTTCCTAGCATTACACCGGATCGTGATATTGATTTTTGTATCGATTTGGTCCTAGGAACCTAGCCTATATCTATTCCACCATATTGTATGGCTCCTAAAGAATTGAAGGAGAAGCTTAAGGAGTTTTTAGCAAAGGGGTTTATTTGACTCAGTGTGTCGCTATGGGTTACACCAGTGATATTTGTGGAGAAGAAGGATGGGATTATGCGTATGTGCATTGACTACCGCCAATTGAACAAAGTCACCACTAAGAACAAGTATTGTTTGCCTCGTATCGTTGATTTGTTCGACCAGTTGTAGGGTACGAGGGAGGTTTCTAAGATAGACTTGAGGTCAGGGTACCAACAGCTGAAGATTTGGGACTCGAATGTTCCAAAGACTCCCTTCTTAACTAGATATGGCCATTGTGAGTTTTTTGTGATATCATTTGGCTTGACTAATTCCCCTGCAACATTTATGGATTTGATGAACAAAGTGTTCAGGGCCTTATATTGATTCCTTAATCATCGTCTTCATTGATGACATCCTGATATACTCACAGATCCCGAAGAGCATGAGCAATATTTGCGAGTAGTGCTTCAGACCTTGCGAGAGCAGAAGCTATATGCTAAGTTCTACAAGTGTGAGTTTTGGCTAGAGAGAGTGGCATTCTTGAGACATATTGTGTTAGGAAAGGGTATTAAAGTGGATCCCAAGAAGTTTGATGCAGTTCAAAGTTGGCCACGCCTTACTTCGGTGACCAAGATCAGTCATTTCCTGGGGTTAGCAGGTTATTACAGGTGATTTTTGCAACACTTTTCATCTATTATGTCACCTATGACTTGATTAACCATGATGGGTGCTCCTTTCCATTGGTCCGATGATTTTTAGGTGATCTTTTAGAACCTCAAGATAGCCTTGACTATAGCACCAGTTCTTGTGTTGCCTTCTTGTTCAGGGATGCATAAAATGTATTGCTATGCTTGCGCGTTGGCTTGGGTTGTGTATTGAAGCAGGAGCGGAAAGTTATAGTATATGCCTCCACTCATCTGAAGATTCATGAGAAAAATTTACATGTGCACGATCTGGAGTTGACAGAAATTATTCATGCTCTTACGGTATGGAGGCACTCATGTATGGGGTGTCATGCGAGGTTTATATTTACCATCATTAGTCTGCAGCATTTGTTCAAGCAGAGGGATCATAATTTGAGACAGCACATGTGGAAAGAGTTACTTAAGGATTATGACATCACCATTCTTTATCATCCAGGCAAGGCGAATGTTGTCATGGATGCCTTATGCAGGAAGACAGAGAGAATGGGTAGCTTGGCATTCCTTCGAGTAGAGGAGACGCCACTAGCTTGGGATATTCAATCCTTGGTTAACACACTACTGAGGTTGGGCATTTTGGAGCCCAGCCAGGTTCTAGCATGTATTGTTGCTCAGTCTTCATTACTGGGGGAGATAAAGGCCTGAAAGTTTAATGATCCATATTTGGCGGTTCTTAGAGAGACAGTGCTTCAGGGAGGTTTCTATTAGCGAGGATGGTATTTTGCGGCTCCAGAGTTGTCTATGTGTTCCTAATGTTAATGGTTTGAAGGAGAGGATACTAGATGAGGCACACAGTTCGCGGCATTCCATCCACCTGGGTGCTATAATGATATATCATGACTTCAGGCAGCATTACATCTGGCAGAGGATGAAGAAAGACATAGTGGAGTATATGGCTAGGTGTTTGAATTGCCAGCAAGTCAAGTATGAACATTAGAGACCGGGTGGACTACTTCAGCCGATGCCTATACTAGAGTGGAAATAGGAATGCATTACCATAGATTTCATTGTTGGGATTCCGTAGACCTTGCAGAAGTTTGATGCAGTATGGGTCATCGTTGATAGGTTGACCAAGTCGGCCCACTTCATTCTAGTGGCGACCAAGTCGGCCCACTTCATTCTTGCGGAACTCAGATCTATATTCCGTAGATAGTCCGATTGCACGATGTGCCTGTTTCCATTATATCATAAGAGGCCCTCACTTAACTTCCCATTTGTAGAGAGCCGGTGAGAGTAAGTTGGGGACCCGCATAGAGCTTAGCACAATATTCCATCCTCAGACCCACAGACAGCCTAAGCCGATTTTGGAGGATATGCGTAGAGCCTGTGTGATTAACTTTGTATGGTAGTGGGACCAGTTCTATCCCTTGCCAAAATTTGCATACAATATTTTAGCATAGAGATGGCTCTATACGAGGCTTTATATGGTCGTTATTGTCGTTCTCCTATCCTGTCGTTTAAGCTTGGTGAGGCTGAGTTATATGGTACAGACTTGGTACAAGATACCTTGGATAAGGTAAAGTTGATTAAGGAGAGGCTTTGCACCACTCAATCCAGATAGAAGAGTTACACATATCAGAAGGCTTGTGATGTATCATCATGGTCAGCGAGAAGGTTCTCCTGAAAGTTTGAGAAATAAAGGGTATTATGAGGTTCGGGAAAAAGTGAAAAATGAGCCCAAGGTTTATTGACTCCTTTGAGGTGTTGAGATGCGTTGGGGAGGTTGCCTATTAGCTTTCTTTACCCCCAGCTTATCGAGTGTTCATCTTGTTTTCCATGTATCAATGCTTTGGAAGTATCATCCCGACCTATCCCATATGTTAGACTTTAGTACTATTCAACTGGATTGAGAGTTTGGCTTATGAGGAGCAGCCAGTTGCTATCATTGGTAGGTAGGATTTCCAGTTGAGGTCGAAGAGGATTTCAGCAGTGAGGGTCCACTAGAGGGGATAACTAGTTGAGGAGGAGATCTAGGAGTCTGAGGAGGACATGTGGAGTAGATACCCATTTATTCAGCACTTCAGGTACCTTTTTAAGTACTTTTGAGGAAAAACATTTGTTTATGAGGTGGAGGATTTAATTATTTGACCAGTTATTTGCCTTTTTAGAACCTCGTTCCCCCATATAAAAATCTCCATGCTCACTTTAACCAATTTACCACCTGCGGTGATGGTTGGTCCAAGATTTAGAAGAGTTTCGATTGAAATATACACATTTAACTATCCTATGATTTTTTTAAAAGTCTATGTTTTACTTTGGTCAAAATTTTGGAAAAACGGGCACGGATTCATGTTTTAATTGTCTTGGAGTATCCGTATGAAAATATAGGACCTGGGCGTATGCCCAGAATCAAATTTTGAGATTCCTAGCCCGAGTAATAAATTTTTATTAGAAATTGTTAATCTATAATATTATGGATTTAAAGAAACTATCTAATGAATTATTTTATCGCTATTAGGCTCGTATGTTTGTTCTAAAGCTCGGTACAAGTCCGACTTCGACCTACCCTCAAAATTTGTCATCAATCCGAGTAGTTTAAGGTCGTTTTGGCTCGTTGGAGAAAAATTAAGAACTTGAAGTTCAAAGGTTAGATTACATTGGTTATAGGGGGTGATTCTTAGATTTAGTATTGTTTCAGGCATTCCGAAGGTTGAGTAGGTAAGTTTTGTGATTTCAGACTTGTCTATATGTTTGGGCGGAGCTCAAGAGCCTCGTGCATTAATTGGACGAGGCTCAAGTGAGCTAGAAAATTTTGATAACGGATGAATGTTGCTATTTCTGTCATAACCGCATCTGCGGTTCTTGGATCGCAGGTACGAGAATGCATATGTGCTCCTCCCATCATAGAAGCGGCCTAGGGTACGTTGGGACAGAAACCGCAAGTGCGGCTCCCAAGCCGCAAAAGCAGCTCCGCAGATGTAGCCTGGATACCACAGATGCGGCCCCAACTCTTTGGCCTATTTTTTGCAGATGCAGCCCTTTTCTTGCAGATGCAGGACCGCAGACGTGGTCTGCCGATCACAAATGCGGAAATCTATGGGCAGTGATGTTCATTTAATACGTGTTCTAAGCCATTTTTATCACATTTCCACTCTTCCTTTGGGCTATCTGGGAGCTTTTGAGAGAAGGAGTTCACTTAGAATCTTGAGGTACGTGTATATTACCTATATCTAGTTCAATATAATTGTTTTAGGTATATTAAAAACTAGTATTAAGGTGAAATCATGGGGTTAGAGCAAAAACCTAGGGTTCTAACAAAACTTAGATTTAACCATAAAATTCGTTATGAATAATTAGAAACTTTATATTATTGATTTTTAGGTTGTAGAGAACGACTTCCTTCGGAAAATCTCGGAATCCGGGTACGTGGGCCCGGGGTCGGAATTTAGGAAACTTGCGTTATTGGTTGCTAAATTGCTTAAATAGCTAGAATTTGATCTTATGAGTCAATATTAACTAGTTCTTACTTCATTAAACTAGTTTGGGATTATGCGGCTCCGAATTGAGGGCTTGGACTTGTTCTTGGCATTTGGAAGTGCACTTTGGAGAGAGGCGAGTCTCCTTTCTAACCTTGTAAGAGGGAATTATCCCCATAGGTATAATAATTGAGTAATTGCTACTGAATGTACGGGCTACGTACGTACTAAATGACAAGAGCTGTGCCTAACCAGTATTTTGTCAATTGTCCGGGTATTCTAGGACCCCCACCATGCCTATTTGTGAATATCTCTATATGTTCTTGCTAATGTGATCACTTAGGAATTGCTAGAGACTTGGAAAGGAATAAAGGTGCACACGTATGCTTATCTGACCCTCGTATGAATTTATTTGAATATAAATGCACTTTCGTGTGTATTCTTGATATTTCATGATATTTTTTGATCGGGCCGATCGCCTCGGTATGAATAGATGCATCTATTGTTCATTCCATTCGACCCACCAGCAGTGCATAATTCATTTTCTGTTGGATCGGGCCGTCGACCTCGGAATAATGTGTGCATGATATCTATGTGAAATCTTGTACATGACTGTTTTGTTAAGTATTTTGAAATGTAAATAACTAATTGAAATATTGTTAAGAATATGACTTTTACCTCTTGCTATAAATTGTCGATTATTGGTGATTTGCATGCTTAGAATAGCACCTTATTATATAACTTAACCCTTGTAAGTATCAAGTCGACCTCTCATCTCTACTTTTTCAACATTAGACGGGATACTTATTGGGTACATATTGTTTTTGTACTCATACTATACTTCAATACTTATTTGTACAAGATTTGAGGCATGTACATCTAGCTATCATTCTAGTGCGTGCCCCTGATTCATAAACCGAGACTTCCACCGTGAGTTGCTCCATTCCTATGCCGTTCAGTAGCAAGATGGTGTATTTTCTTACTTTCGTAGTCTATTCTATCTTACACAGAGGATAGGTTTATTCTTTTGCACATTCTACTAGTTGCCTATTAGTTGTGACACCAGGTCTTGGCACACACGTTAGTAAATAGTATTTTTGGGGTTGTATAATCATTTTGATACATTATTTACTTTTGGTCTTAATTTTAAATTTAGAATATGTTATACTTATTTTTGATAAAAGTAATTAGAGAACTTTATTGTATTTCCGCGTTGTTTTGCCTGAAAATAGGGTTGGGCGGCGTCATGACCTATTGTTGAAAATGGGTCGCGACACCCTATTGCATATATTAAGGATACTAAGAGATCCTCGGGATACCAAGAGATCCCCAACACATATAATGAGGATTCCAAGAGATCCTCGCGATACCAAGAGATCCGTAGTGCATACATTGAGGATACCAAGAGATCCCTAATATATATATTGAGGATACAAAGATATCCTCCGGATACCAAAAGATCCGCAACACATATAATGAGAACACCAAGCAATCCTCGGGACACCAAGATATCCCTAGTACATATATTGAGGATAAGAAGAGATCCTCGGGATACCAAGAGATCGTAGCAGATGTACTGAGAATACTAAGAGATACCGAGCACATGTAATAAGGATACAAAGAGATCCCTAGTACATATATTGACTATATGAAGAGATCCTCAGGATACCAAGATATCCCTAGTACATATATTGAGGATACCAAGAGATTCTTGGGATACCAATAGATCCCTAGTATATATATTGAGGATACCAAGAGATCCTCGAGATACCAAGAGATCCCTACACATATTTTACAGTTGGGACTATGGGATGATATCCTGGGAGATACCCTGTTAACATCATTGTGCTCTGACATGATATTTTCATTGATCCTATCCGATATAAACATTATATGTGATGTCTGTTCCTTTCCTTATACTTACTAGTTGGTGCAAACTATGTTAGGACGCTTGCACAAGCATACATGGGGTTAATCACCCTCATCGTGTTGGACGCTCTTTGAGATTTCTTAGCATAGAGGCACCCCTTGCTTATTTTCCTTTCATGTGAGAATAACTCTTTGGGAACGTGAGTTGTCAATATGATTATGAGGTGTTAGGAGGGCACATGATGGCAAGTATTAGGTGTTAGGAGGGCACACCCTAGTGCATATATTCAGGATACTAAGAGATCCTCGGGATACCAAGAGATCCACAACACATATAATGAGGATACCAATAGATCCTCGGGATACCAAGATATCCCTAGTACATATATTTGGATACCAAGAGATCCTCTGGATAACAAGAGATCCCTAGTACATATATTATGGATACCAAGAGATCCTCTGGATACCAAGAGATCCCCAGCACATATATTGAGGATACCAAGATATCCCCTTGATACCAAGAGATCCCTAGTATATATATATATATATATATATATATATATATATATTAAGGATACCTAGAGATCCTCAGGATACCAAGAGATCCCTACACATATTTTACATTTGGGACTACAGGGCAATTTACCAGGAGATCCCCTATTAAAATCATTATGTTATGAGCTGATGTTTTCATTGATCCTATCCTGGTGTAAACATTATAAGTGATGTCTGTTCCATTCCTTATACTTACTAGTTGGTTCAAAAAATGTTAGGACACTTTCACAAGCATAAACATGGTTAATCAACCTTATTTGGTAGGAGGCTCTTTGAGATTTGTGAGTATAGACGCAGCCCTTGTTTATTTTCCTTCCATGTGAGCAACACTCATTGGGCACGTGAGCTGTCAGTATGATTATGAGATGTGATGAAGGCAGAAGATGTCAAGTGTTAGGATTCAGGTACTGTTCGCTAGTAGCTGTGCGGATTCCTTCCAAAGATACTCAAGGTTGTCTTGTTGGTGCATTCGCACGCTTCGGAGTCACCTTTCTATTTTATATTCACACTGTTGTACTTATTCTCATATGGTTGTGTTTAGAAGTTGTAGTGAAACTCTGTAGAGCTTATGACTTGAACTATTGGGTTTCGGGAAGTTGTTCAGTGTATAAAGGATTCATCTGAGATGAATTCTAGTTGTTATTAGTTATTGTTGTTATTCCGCATTTTAGTAGGCTTACCTAGTCCTTAAGACTAGGTGCCACCACGAAACTAACTGAGGGAAAATTGGGTCGTGACACCCAATCACCCATAAACACACTTGAACAAAAATCACTAAAATCATATGTTAAAATCTCATTCGAAACTCAAATTTTTAACTAGGGAAACCTTCTCCCATTTTCTAAACTTTTACCCCCATTTCCTTAATTAGAAAAGGACAACAACAATAGATTATAATTGTAGGATCAAAATCAATATAAAAAACGTTACCCAATGTTTCTTCTTCAAAAACCCTCGAGAAATGTCCCTTAACCGAGATCCCAATCATTTTACCAATGCTTTTAAGTTAAAACCCTCGTTCTTCTCTTTTTCTGACCAGGGAATCCGCCTCTACAACTATGGGACAGCACCTGCGGTCCCACTTATGTGGCAAATGGACCGCACCTGCAACTTTTCATTAAAGCTCACCTTCTGCACATTTGACCTCTTACCCGCAGATGTAGTGCTACTTCTACGGTACTTGGGCCGAATCTTCGACCAATTTCAACATTGCCTTAGACACATGCGGTCCCCAAAGCGCTTTTGCGGTGCCGCATCTGCGGTCCCATACACACATGTGCAATTATGAAATGTTCAACAAAGCTTCAGATTTCCCTAAGTCCAATTCAACTTTTGTTAAGCACTCGAATCTCACCCGAGACACTTGGGATCTTAATGAAACCTACGAACGAGTCACATAATACTATTAAAACTCGTACCAAACCTTGGAACACTCAAAACAACGCTAGAACACCAATTCACCCTCCGATTAAAACTTAATGACTCCAAAACTTCCAAATTCCAGTTTCAATCAATAAGTCTATTTAACCTCGTCCGAATGACCTGAAATTTTTCACACATCCCAAATAATTCCACGGTCCAACTCAACTTTTCGGAATTCCATTCTGAACCCTATATCATAATCTCTTTATCGAACCAGAAACATAAAAATTTAATATCGCATTGGAAATATAAATAAGCTACAGACCTCCAAAACACAATCCGAACATGACCCTTAGCCGGAAATCCCCCAACAGTGCTAACAGAATCAACGAAATTCCATTCCGATGCGCTCTTCACACAGCTCCGACTACGCCGCCAAATTCAAATGCTTAAACTCACATTCAGGGACTAAGTGTCACAAAACTATTCGAAACTCCAATGAATTCTCCTGGCAACTCACAATAGCAGAAAATAACATAGGGAACACAGTTAATCTGGGATCGGGGTATTAATTTTTAAAAATAATCGGTTAGATTGTTACAAAACATCGATAAAGTCTAAGTTTTTCCTGACTTGTTACCGACTTCAGCACAAAAATAATGCCCAAAGTTGAAAGAGAAGCCACGAATGCCTCTTCCTAAATACTGGCTCTCTGGGTCCTATACACATTCAGTGCGCCTAACGCGTCAGGTACCGGATTAGGACTCTTACTCAAAGCTCCCGATCGACGAAGTGATTCGTCAGTCCATAAGTTGCCCAAATATGACTAACAACGAGGGCTAGTAGAAGGCCCTAATTGCAAGGTTAAGGCTACTAAAAATGAGGCAAAATAATTAAGACTATGTTGCGATTTTCAGCTCGTTGTCAACCAAGTCACATGTATTTTCCAAATCAAAGGACAAAGGTTATAAAATTTCCAAACTGAAATATACAAGTTGCTGCCCAAGTTCGTGTTGACTTAATTGAATGTCGAGGTAGATGGCCTCGAAAATTAGCTGCTGCAATAAAAAATATTGCAATTGCAGACAGAAGTCTAGACCACCTTATCAACTCATGATAGACCAATGTCACATCCCTTTTTTACTCATTCACCCTCTTAAAATTAATAAAAGTAATTTTATAAAGCTCAAAATATTTTCCTATTAGAAAGTGACAAAATTAATATTTTAAAGGATTTTTAGAGTCGTCACCTGACATTTCATTTCAGTGTGCCAGGTCACGTTTAAAAATTAAAAATTTCTTCAAAACACATTTGACTCTTAAACTAGTTTGCACCAGAAATTCTAGATAAGGGGGTTCATTTGACTCGGGGAGAATGTGTTAGGTATTACCAAGTCCCTTGAGAGTCACGATTGCCTATTTGATCTGGTTGGCTTTGATTACTCTAAATTGAGGTAAAGAAAAACACACAAAGAAAAATAAACACCTAAAGAGGCTTGAGGTTATCCCCACCTAAATGTAAGAAAATTAAAGTTTTAAATTATCTTATGCCACTTCTCTCACGATATTCGCCAAGGCATCCATTTATATGTACTACAGAGCATTTCCCGGATAAAAATATTTACAAGTTCTTGAGGGCATTATCCGAATAAGTTTAACTAAGGTATGACCCCTTGCCTCAAAACAAATAAAATGACATAATATTGCTTACCCAAATGTGATCGACCTAAGAATGCTCTTAACAAATATGTAAGAAAAGTAAAATAGAATAAAACTAAAGAGAGCAATTAATGGCATTATTTTCTTTTAATTTCTCAGTATTTGACCAAGCCCGATTCCTACGGCAAAACAACCATTTAAGATTCGTAAATTATTTAAATGAAGCTATCAACTGAACTAAAATGGAATGATAGCATAGGTGGTTTTGAAACAGAAAAGAGCCTTTAAACTTTGATTAACCACAATCATGTATATCATCTCTCAATTCCAGTGAACTATATACTATATGGTGGCTAACCTTATAGCTCTATGAAGCCACACAAATTCACTGTTCTATTCAAATATTTCCATTGAACATGATTAAACTAATTTTATTTTATTTTATTTCTTTTTTATTTTAGAGCAAACTGACAATAACAGAGTAGATACGAAAAAAAGTCCTAATCTTAACACTATTGCAATTCCATATAAAAATTAAGTCTAATGTTATGAAATCTCCTATTTAAGGTGAATGTCTATAATTAGAGAGATTTTAGAGTTTTATTCTTGGTAGCTAAGTCACTACCTCCCTATAAATAAAGGGGTCTTCTACCATTGTAAACCATCCCTAACAATCCCTAAGTATCAATAAGAATACTCCTCTCTCTACTTTTCTCTCTATTGTTCTTGTTCTTATATTATTTCATAACACGTTATCAGCACGAGTCTCTAACTAATTGAAATTTTCGATTGTCTTAACTTTTATTTGTGTAGGGTTTCACGTGAGGTTCTGCCGTAACCATTTCCCAAAAATTTCTATACGGACAAAAAGGAAAAACAAAGAAGAAAGAAACAGAAACAGAAAGAGAAAAACGTGAGAGAAAGAAAGGAATTTACACAAGAGGTATATTTGATATCATAACATTTATTGGTATACCTTAAAGGTAAGTAATTTACTTTTCCCTTTCAAATTCTTGAAATTCTACGATTTGATTTTATATACAAACAAAGACAACAAAGTTTGATTATAACTCTAATGGAGTTCGTAAGAAATTACACTCACATGAAGTGGTAAAATTTCTATGCCTTGCCATGATCAAATTCATGTATGATTGTGAGCAAAGAATTAAAAATCCGTCCAATTGAATTTGCTCCATTCCCTTTAGAGAATGTGGTAGCAGTATGTGATAAGTCTGAAAGAAGACAAAATTATTACCGTGAAGGTATCAATGGATGTGGACGTGGCAATAGACGAAATTATAATCGTCATTATTGTGGTAATGAGAACAATAAGGATTCTCAAAATAATCTTTCACTTTATGAAAGTAATATTTGACATGAGATTGTGTATAGCACATACAGATGATTTTGATCCATTCCCTGAAGTGAATGTGATAATTGCAATAGAGCCCGTAAGTATGAACACGCTCTTGATGTAATTTTGTTTTATGTCTGACATTATGAAAAGAAAGTTCGTTGCCCTTGAAATTTCGGGCAAGAACTATATGACATGGGTGTTGGATGCTGAAATCCATTTGGATGCAATGGGTCCTGGAGACGCCATTAAAGACAGAAATAACGCATCCACCCAAGACTATGCTAAGGCCTTGATGTACTTGCGCCGTCAGCTTGATGAAGGTTTGAAACTGTGCTAAGGCCTTGATTTACTTGCGCCATCACCTTGATGAAGGTTTGAAAATTGAATATATCACAGTCAAAGATCCACCTATCTTGTGGAATGGCTTAAAGGAGATATATGACAACCTGAAGTTGGTCACTCTGCCACAAGCACGATATGATGAGAATCCAAAAGCAAATAGTTCATAAACTATATGTTATCGTTGCGGTGGAAAAGGGCACTGGGCGAAAATTTGCCGTGTACCAAGACATTTGGTAGCCTTGTCAAGCATCTCTTAAGAGTAAATGCCCTGAAACAAATTTTGTCTCTGACGACAATTTTGACATCACCCACTTGGATGTGGCAGACTTCTTTGAGCACCCTGAGGAGAAAATTGACCACCTAATTGGTGATGGATCTGTGATGAAGGAAGATGGAATTGTTTTATTTTATTTCACTTATTTGTAATAGTTAGTGAATAAACTAATAGTCATTGGTATCAGCTCGTATTAGTTAGTTTATGATATAATGTTAGTATTAGTTCTTTAGAATGTTTCAATATGCTTAAATTTCGAAGAAATTTTTATTTTCCAGCAAAGTTAGTCGATTAACTAATAAGTTAGTCGACTATCTAATATTTCGTATTAAAAACTGGAATTTCCGCAAGCTATGTTATTCGAATATCTGATTTAGTTATTCGAATTACCTGATGACTGTTTACTAAGTTATTCAACTATCAACTTAGTTATTCGACTATCTAATATTTCGTAATAAAACTGGATTTTTCCGCAAGCTAAGATAGTCGACTATCTGATTTAGATAGTCGACTATCCTGATGACTGTTTACTAAGATAGTCGACTATCAACTTAGTTAGTCGACTATCTAATATTTCGCATTAAAACTGGACTTTTCCGCAAGGCATGATAGTCGACTGTCTGATTTAGTTAGTCGAATAACCTTAGCAGATTTTGAAAATATTGTTTAAATATGAAGCAAACAGATTTGTATATTCTCATGTTCGTATATTTTCTTTTGTATGTCAAACCATGGGAATTAAATTGATTGAAGGCTCCTGAAGAGCAACCATAACTCTACTTAAAGGAACAATATTTTAGAGAATGCAATGTTCTCCTCCAAGTCTAAGAGGAACTTGTTGAGTCTTAATGATATCAGTCAAAATGTTCTCCTCCAAGTCTAAAAAGGAACTTGTTGAGTTTTAGAGATATCATTCAAAATGGATATCAGATTGAGACAATACATGAGTATAATCTTGAATACCTCATTTACTCATGAAAACGAGGCTGCCCACTTCGGTTTGGGGTCACGCCATTTTGCATACATCAATGCTAGTTCGTCTCTGACTGACGAATTGTCACAAATATTCCCCGTTGTAATTGGTTTTGGGTCATGAACCTAATATATCCCATATAAGAATTGTTGGATGCGCAGTATATGTGCCTGTAGCACCGCCATACCGCACCAAAATGGGTCTGCAAAGAAGGTTAGGAATATATGTTGAGTTTGAATCGCCCTCCATTATTCGCTATCTCGAAACATTGACAGGGGATTTGTTCACTGCACGATTTGCAGACTGTCAATTCGATGAGACACTTTTCCCAAAATTAGGGGGAGAAGTTGGTGAAACCAAACGGGAAATTTTGTGGAAAAATGCATCATTATCTCATCTTGATCCACATACCTCTATTTGTGAAAGTGAGGTGCAAAAGATTATCCGTTTGCAAAGAATAGCAAATCAAATGCCTGACGCATTTACGGGCTTGAAAAGGATAACAAAATCACATATCCCCCAAGTGAATGTGACAACATCTGATTCACGAATACATATTCATTATTGGAAGAATATGAACATGAAATTGGTATTGAATATACCACACTCACCCCTAGAAGGAGGTTTGAGATAATACCACACTCACCCCTAGAAGGAGGTTTGAGATGATGTCATTATTATGGCATGAATGGTCATTGGTCACGTACCTATTGTACGCCAAAATAATTTGTCAATGTGATTATCAAAGGATAAAAATAATGCAAGAAACATATCTTGCATATAAGTTTGACATGACCATAATGGTATAACTTTCTCTTTAAGAAAGATATTCACCACATGGATGTTGATGAATTTGTGGTAGTACAAAATTAATTGAGAGCTCTAGAAGAGCCAATTATTACTATGTTGGAGAAACACAATTGAGTATTGTGCTGTAGTAAGTCTCAAAGAAACTTATTCAGTTTCCAAAGTACACGCGAAAGCGATTGATTATATTGAGACTATAAATAAAGGAAGGCTTTGATATCTCCTATTACTACAACTTGTAGCGGGGTAATTTGCATATGAAAAGCTACCCGCTTTGTTCTCCAGTTTGTACTACACAAACGAAAGAATGCCACAATAAAGTGGATATCTATTGGTATAAAAACACATGTCATAATAAACCTGAAGTTTATTGATAAGTGCACATGTCATGGTGTAAATTTGAAGTTTACCAATATTGATAATTTGTTCAGTTAGCATTCGTATTAGCCATCTCATTTTAAGTATGATGTGCAAATTCACATAGGTGAATATTAAAGAACTAGAAAGTTCTTTACGAATTCTCTTGTATCACTTGTTCTCATTATTGAACTGACCAACTAAAGAGTTCGGGTTGAAGCCCATAAATTCTGGAAATATCAAAGGTGAATATGGGCCCATTCACCTGCCATGTATACCACATATGATGCATCTATGAAATGGTTACATGCGCAATTGTTATTAACCCGCAGCCTGGCCGGTGCTTGCGAGGTAAATTGCTCAGTAATCTAACTTCGAGCATAATTTCCAGATTCTCTACTCAAGATAGTTCATCTTGATAAGTTGGTTTATATCAAAGTTGGTTTAGCAAGATAATTATTGAGTGCTTCCACTTAATAGCTAAACTGTTTCTTATGAGAACAAAGTTATATATATCAGTTTGATATACGTTGTATACGAGAGTATATTATATTCTCCCCTCAAAAGTGGTTCAGGGTCAGGAACCAAATAATTTCATCTTATTATTAATGTGCCATGTATATTGACATGATAATGCAAAAAGATGATTTCCCAAAGTTGAGGAAACAAGTTAGCTTTTCTAACATGAGGGGGAGACATGATAAACAATTGAGAAAAGGTTACATGGGATGAATTATCATTTGTATATGTATATCCCCGAATATCATGATATGAACCTGAAGTTCATAAAAGGGATAATTCAATTGCAACATATTGCAGAGCATGCTATACGCATTTGCTGACCCAAAGAAAGTAACTAAATGGAAGAGATACAATTCAAGAAGAATTGATTCCATATGAAAGACATGTAGTTTTGAACCTATAGTTCAAATGCTTGAAAGTATAAAAGTCAAAGGTATGTATAGTCAGTTTTCGATATCTTATTTGTCTAGCATGACATGGAAAACTTGATATGCATCTAAAGTCTATTATATGGCTTATATGACTTAACTTGAAAGATTTAAGTTGCTTGAAGCATATGCAATTCTTGGTCCTGAAGTACCACATCCTTAGTACAATTTGTGTACATATGTATCTTGCTATAACTATAAGCATGATGGCATTGAGAATACATCTATGAAGATATTGAAGAGTCATTCCACGACATTATATGAAGATGTTCATATCTATCAAGAATGATGATTTCAAGGTGCGGAATATTTATTCAAGTCAATATGGTTGATTTATTTATCAAATCTCTACCAAAGATTGTTTTGAAGATGGTGCACAAGATTGGAATGCAAATGCTCAAGGATATAAATTGATGTTCTCATCAGGGGGAGTTAATGCGCGTTGCACTCTTTTTCCCTTACAAGGTTTTGTCCCAAATGAGTTTTTCTTGCGAGGTTTTTAACGAGGCAACCAATAGGCGCATATTCAAACATGTGTACTCTTTTTCCTTTCTTTAATTTTTCCCATTGGGTTTTGGTTTTATGGTTTTAACGAGACACATTGTTGAATAGACATTCAAGGGGGAGTGTTATGAAATCTCCTATTTAAGGTGAATGTCTATAATTAGAGAGATTCTAGAGTTTTATTCTTGGTAGCTAAGTCACTACCTCCCTATAAATAAAGGGGTCTTCTACCATTGTAAACCATCCCTAACAATCCCTAAGTATCAATAAGAATACTCATCTCTCTACTTTTCTCTCTATTGTTCTTTTTCTTATATTATTTAATAACATCTAAAGGTAACTACATGAATAAAATTTAATAGGTCGAGATATGCCGAATTTCTTATCTTATGATGAAACCTAATCTAAATAACCAATTTGCACCCAAAATCCTTGAGTTTACTGAAGGTATGGTGACACTAATGGACGTAACTCATGAAATAGCAAATCTAAAGATACTATTAAAATGGGCTAATATCATATTTCAAAATCACAGAGTACCACACAGAGAAGAAAACAAAAAGAAACATTAAAGGAGATGGACCTTATTGAAATGATTTCTTTCTAATTATTGTAGCTTTGACGTTACATTTCTGTGGGGTAAAAGAAACAAAAATTGAGCAAATGAACCTGCAACCAAAAACCTCGATCGGCAACTTCGAACAGACCCCCCAAATTCCACGATTGTAAACTAACAGAAACCTCCGGTTTGAGAGTTTGAAACCAAATCTAGGGATCTCAACTAAATAGAAATCACAGTAATTCAACACCAAATCATTCCTGTATAACCAAAAACTTAAAAGTTAAATCAGTAGATAGAAACAACTTCGAAATTTCTTTTCACTACAATTTTGAGTTTCCAGAGCCGAAAAATGCTTAGTCTCTCTGCTTCTCCTATTTTTTTTGGGTTTTCTGTATCTCATTGAGTATGTGAGTGTGAATGAATATCCGATGGGTAGATGATTGAATTGCGTGTACATCCAAATCAGAGTTAAATAGTGAGGGTCTGTGGGTGAGCCTCCCTTTGTGTGAGTGTGTATCTCTGTATATGTGTGGGTGTCTTTTTTTAAGTTGAGAGAATGAAGGTCTGGCCAATTTTCTCCTCTTAGCTCTCTCCTGTGCCTTTGTGCGCATGTGTTTTTTGCCGTTGAATTTTTTGGGGGTGCAGGCATTAGGTTGGATGGGTGGGGGGAGGGGTCGACGACTGAACGTTAGAGGAGATAGGGTGCGCTCTTAACCTAAGGAAGTTAGATTTTTTGCCGGTTTAAACGATGGTGGGCTCGGATCTTGTGGGTATCGAATTGGGCTCAGGATCAAGCCACATTTTTTCCTCAAATTAGTTCAAAACTATGCCCTATAAATCTGGCAATTATAGGTAAAAGTATTAATTCCTCCTTCTAAAAATAAAAATACTTTATAACAAAATTAATTTTCTAAATAATTAAAATAGACTAAATTATAATGTGAACCTATTTTTGATATTTTTTAAAGATTATATTAAGGTAAAAATAGAAAATATAGCAAAGTTAGCATAACCCTACTACAAAATGACTAATTATATTAAAATATAAAAAATATGTATAACATGAGAAATATTATAAAGGTAAAAGTATTTTTGTGTTTTTCAAATTTATGCTTTGAAGTTAAAAACCAAAATATACTCAAACTGTATAATAACTAGAGTAAAAATACTATAACTAAATTTAAAATTTGCTCGGGTCAAAAATTACGTGCTTACATGTGCCTCGTTTTGCTCGAAAACTCGATGAGTTTTTCAGCAAAAAAAATAAGCAACATAATTGAATTATGACTCGATACTTAATCAAAATGAAACAAAGATAAATGAAACTGCTCCCATCTAGGAGGATTGATAGGTCACAAATTACTTTATAAGGTTATTCACCACCTCTCATGAATGCTCTACCAAATGCAATGACACTGCTTATTACTCGCATAATTGTGGCCTATCAATCCTTGATAGACCCCTTACAAACCACGGAATTAGAAAAGCTATCTTTTCTTTTAAACCATTCAAAGCACCAGGAGCGGATGGCTTTCATCCTTTCTTCTTCCAGAAATTTTGACATCTATTAGGAGGGAAAATAATCAAGCTTTGTCATAGTATATTTTCTACCAACAAAATTCCTCCAGAGATGAACCACAGGTACATCAGTTTAATCCCAAAAATAAACAATGCTAACCTATAACTTTCGTCCTACACAACCTTATAAACATTGAGCAATCCAGTTTTGTAAAGGGAAGGAGAGGAAGTGACAATTATAATTCATGAAATCCTGAGATACTTCAACAAATGTAAGGGAAAAGGAAAAATGATCCTAAAGCTTGATTTTGAGAAAGCCTTCGATGAGCTCGAGTGGTCCTATATCTATCGAACTCTTACGTACTATAATTTTCCTAAAAACATTACAAATCTCATAATGAACGCTGTCACAACTAGCTCATTCTCAATCCTGGTAAATGGAAATAAAACTGAAGAATTTACCCCTTCTCGAGGAACCAGACGGGGTGACCCCCTATTCCCTTACCTTTTTGTTCTATGTATGAATGTGTTATCTAACAATATTAAGCATGAGGTGGATATCAACAAGTGGACTCCACTTAGACTTAATTCCTTGGCACCTAGTATATCCCACCTTTTTTCGCAGATGATATAACTCTTATGGGAGAAACAAACTATAAGACCATCACCAGCATTAACCAATGCCTAGAAAATTTTAGTAAGCTTTCAGGCCTGAGAGTTAACAAAGCCAAATCTAAATAAATAGTGTCCAATAATTGTTGCAATGACACAAGGACTCTTTTAACAAATACTCTTGGATAACATCAAGTACTACCTTTGGGAACAACTTAGGCTTTCCCATACTAAAATCCATCCCAAGGCAACATACTACTTTCCTCTTCTTGATAAAATGAGAGCTAAACTCAACAACTGGAATGCTAAATGGATCAGTATGGCTGGTAGACATACTCTCATAAAGTCTACCCTCAACACTCTTCCCAATCACCTAATGCAAACATCCATTCTTCCCAAATTTTTTTTAAAGGAAATCGAAAAAATCCAAACAAATTTCTTATGGGGTACCACCCAGGACCAAAAGAAACTACACCTTATTAACTGGGACATTGTCACTAAGGAAGTTTCCAAATGGGGGTTAGGTATAAGAAAGCCTGCCAAAAAAACCAATCCCTAATTACAGGCCTAGCTTGGAGAATCCTCAACAACACTCACTCCCTAAGAGCAAAGGTACTATTTAACATTCATGGGAGAAAAAAGAGAACAATTGGCTCATCAATCACTTTGAAAAGTATTTTGGAAGGATGGAATATCTGTAACAAAGGCATTAGATGACCTTTTCATAAAAATTCATGTCACAACATTTGGGACACAAATTGGATCCATATTTATAAGAACCTTACGAGCAGTATACAAGGGCCCCTTCCAAAAGGTGAGGAAAAAGTATTAGGGATAATAACATCTGGTTCTTAGAAAAAATCTTCTTTGAACTATCAATCCCTTTAAAGAATTGTATCAATTCTATTCCATGTAATAATGATAACTCAGTTGTCCTAAGTATTATATGTTGGAGTCTCACCTCAAATGATCGGTTTATAACATCTTTATCCTACCAGCTAATTGATAATAACAACAACAATACCTTAAATAGCATCTGGTTCTGGAAGCTCCAATGTCCTAACAAAATATCCTATGGAAAATATACAATGGACGCCTTCCCACAAGAAGCTTATTATCAAAAATTGGCATAAACATTGACCCTTTATGCCCAAGTTGTAAAAATAACAAGGAAACTATTCGCCACATATTTTGGGAATGCCATATAGCCAAACATCTTTGGCACAACTTTGATATTATCATTGTTGACAACCCTAGCAGTAAACCATGGATGGACTTCCTCTTGAACACACAACCAAAAATAAGCCCTAAATATGTACATTGGCACCAACCACTTCCTTTTATAATATGGGAAATCTGGAACAACAGGAACCCAAATAATATTAATAATAATAGCAACCTATCAACATTAAAAAAATATTTGATTACACAAATGAATATTACTTTTACACTAATAAAAATGTGATAGTGGAGAGGACTATATTATTACAAGTAAAGTGGAAGAAACTACCATTCGTGTGGTACAAACCAAATATTTATGACGCCTTCGACATAATAATAATGGAAGGTGGCATTGGAACTGCTATACGTGACTCGAAAGGACGTTGGTGTATATGATCATCGATGAAAATTCTTGCAACATCACCATTACAAACTGAACTCATGGCTCTACGCCACAACCTTGAATTAATAATCAAGAAATACATTTTCCTTGTGGAAGTGGAAACTGATGCAACAGATATATTAAACACAATATACAATAACACCCTTACTAACGACAAACTTTCCTTTGAATGCAGATCATTAGTGGAGGAGGCAACCAAGCAGGGGAGGATATCATTCATGCATAGCTTCAGACAAGGAAATGGCATGGCTCACACGTTGGCAAATAAAGCTCTAAGAAACAAGACCTTTGACAAACTATGTATTTTTTCTAAGCCTCCTAATTTTGTAATCGATCTCTATGAAAGAGATATGGAGGACTATGTCTATGTAAGATTGTGTTGTACCAAACAATGCGAAATTCTAGCTGCTCTAGGTAATATTAGTGCCATAGATGGCCTAATAGTTTGCAAAAGTAATGAATGTATAAACAATATCTATAGGGAGGAGACAACCCTCCCTAAGTAGCCTTATATATATATATATATATATATATATATATATATATATATATATATATATATATATATATATATATATATATATATATATATATATATATATATATATATACCATTTCTTTTCAAACATAAAAAGAAACAAAGATATACAAAAGATTATGATAGAGCCCTGGCATCTGAGCTGCCTACATATCCTTAGCTGTAAAGGAATCACGCCACGTGCAGTTCAGAAATGAGAAAAGCAAAGCAGTATATTGCGATGGAGAGCTGATTGAGGTGCTACAGATGTTCCGGTCCATGGTCCTGCTATAACATCAAATTAAAATCAAAAAGAACTAAGCAAGCCTATCAATTACAAGTTACAAGATTCATATTTTTAAGTCTGGTGGAGCTTGATCATGAGTTTTGAATGGTTCCTCGTGTAGAATTTTCATTTGATCCGTGATGCTCGCTAGCAGTAGGTGCTAATTCATTCTTCCATGGCTTCGTTGGATCTAGACTGAACATGCAGTGCTCGTGTCACGACTCAAGTTTGTCCTCCGGAAATTGTCGTGTCGGTGCCCAGTCTCTACGACCAGGTATGCCTAAATTAAAAAATAAAAACACTTTTGCAGTAACATTTTTGACTTTATAACTCATTTCTATGTGATTAAATACCTAATTAGTGGTGAGGAATTTGGAAAAAAATGGGTAATTAGGGCTTGATTTTAAAAGGCATTTAAATGAGTATTTTAGGGGTCATGTGGACTCCAATTTTTGTATTCTTGTTAAGTGTAGACTTGTGAGAGTATGAGGTTTTTGAAAATATAATTTTCACCTGATTTTGAGACGTTGTCCTGACGGGCGTTTTGATCATTTTACATGATTTCGCGTATTAGCATAGAATTTAATTGTAGAATCCGTTTCTTGAATTCTTATTTATAATATGGAATTGAATTGGGTAGATTTGGGCTTTTTAGAGTCGGATACTATGTGAAAAAGTGTGGTTTCGAGTTGACTTTTCAGCCGGTTTGTGGTAAGTGGCTTGTCTAACCTTGTGTGGGAGACATTCCCCTTAGGATGTATATATTTGGTAATTATAATGTCATGTACTTGAGGTAACGAGTGCATACTTGTGAAAATTGTTGGAAATACAGTTTTCTTTAAGGACTTATTAGTACGTGCCTTATGATTATTTTATTAGATGTACTATTTAAGCTTATGTTAGCTTAGGAATGCATTTCTAAGTCATTTAATTGCCTTAATTGTTCAATCTTTTTACCTGAACTCTGTGCAACATGCTAGGCTAGAATTATTTGTTTCCTTAATATGAACTTTCCCTTCTCTGTATATTTTCTTACTGCTGATGTGTATTTACACTGGGAATACAGATTCCGCTAGCCCCCCTTGTTTGTTTACTTTGGGACTACGGGTTAGATTCCCGAAAAATCCCCCCTACACATTTATTTTGGGGCTGCAGGTTAGATTCTCGATAGATCCCCTTGCACGGTTATATGGAACTACAGGAATGCACCTGCTACATTCTCCTAGTATTGGGTATTTATATTTGGGGACTACCGATCGAGATTTTTTGGTAGATCCCCCACATATTGATAGTTGGACTACGGGACAGTATCTCAGGAGATCCTTCAGATATATATATATATATATATATATATATATGGTGGACTACGGGACGGTATCCTAGGAGATCCACTGGATAGTTGTGATTTGGACAATAGGACTGTATCCTAGAAGAGGCCCCGGTTGTTATTCTGTATTGATCTGTATTTATTTCTGTTGTTTGTGGTATATGTTCTAGTTATTACTGTTCTTGCAAATTCTACGTCATTTCCTATTGTTGACCTTATTTATGCTATTTTAATTACACTGTTAACCCTTTTATCTTATTTGATCTTAGTAGGGCACTGACCTTCCTCGTCACTACATGACCGAGGTTAGATTTGGCACATACTGAGTACCGCTGTGGTATACTCATGGCCCTTATGCGCATGATTTTCATGTGCAGATCCAAGTGAAATTTCTCAGGTCTACTATCCTTGAGGAAGGTAACGACTTAGGGACTGCGAGGTATATCGTCCGCATCCGCAGACCGAAGAGTCCCTTTCTATTTCTACCTTTAAGTATTTATTCCTTCTGCACTGCTTGTTGTTATTAGAGAAATTCCGGAGTTAGATCTACATAGTATTTCCCCTTTTTCTAAGCTTGTGATTCGAAGGTAGGGGCAGTGTAGAGTTGGCTTAGCCCGTCCTCAGCAATAGAGATTCGCAGTTTCCTTGGCTTGGAGGACTACTACCATCCTTTTGTGGAGGGTTTTCATCAATTGCAGCCCCTATGACCAGATTGACCCATAAGGGTGCTCCATTCAAATGGATGGAAGAGTGTGAGGCAATCTTTCATATGATCAAGACAGCTTTGACTACCGCCCTAGTTTTGATGCTGTCTATATGTTCAGGGTCTTATAGTGTCTATTGTGACGCCTCGAGAGCTTGTCTTGGAGCGATATTGATGCAGCATGGTAGGGTGATTGCCTGTGCATATAGAAAGTCAAAGATACATTAGAAGAATTATCTTGCCCATGATATTGAGCTAGCTGCCAGTGTTCAGACTTTGTAGATTTGGAGACATTATCTATACGGTGTGCATTTTGACATTTATACTGACCATCAGAGCATGTAGTATTTGTTCATGCGGAAGGATCTAAGTTTGCGTCAAAAGAGGTGGTTAGAGTTATTAAAGGATGATATCACTATTTTCTATCACCCGGGCAAGGCCAATATAATGGTTGATGCCTTCAATCACCGGGCAGAGTGTTTGGGGAGTTTGGCATAGTTACCAGCATCAGAGAGGCCTATGCCAAATGATGTTTACGCCTTATCTAAAAAGTTTGTGAGATTGGATCTTTCGGGGCCCACTCGGGTTCTACGTTGCGTGGTTTCTCGGTCTTCCTAATTTGATTGTTTTAGGGAGCAGCAATATGATGATCCTCATTTGCTTGCATTTAGGGACAAGGTTCAGCATAGTGATGCTAGAGATGTGACCATTGGCTGCGAGAGTTGATTCTAGATGAGGTCAACCATTCACGGTATTCCATTTATCCGCTACCTCAAAGATTTATCAGGACTTGAGGGAGCACTATTGGTGGAGGCGGATGAAGAAAGCAATAGTTGGGTTTGTAACTTGGTACCTCAACTACTAGTAGGTAAAGTATGAGCACTACAGTACAGGTGGATTGCTTCGGCAGATAGAGATTCCTGAGTGAAAGATATAGTGTATCACGATGGACTTTGTAATTGGACTCTCACAAAGTTCGATGCCATTTGGTTTATTTTGGATCAGCTGACCAAGTTTGGTCATTTCATTCCTGTGTGTACCACTTATTCTTTGGATGAGATTTAAATCTGCGAGGTTGTCCGTCTACATGGTATCCTAGTTCTATCATTTTAGACAAAGATACTAAGTTCATATCGCGCTTTATTAGAGCCGTGCAGCAGGAGTTAAGTACTCGGGTGGAGTTGAGCATGACATTTCACCCTCAGATGGACGATCAATCCAAGCGCACCATTTAAATACTAGAGGATATGCTTCGTGCATGTGTGATGGGGTGTGAGGGTTCTTGGAATCAGTTCTTGCCGTTGTCAGAATTTGTTTACAATAATAGTTATCAGTCAAACATTCAGATGGCATCCTGTGAGGCTTTGTATGGTAGACTGTATAGATCTCGATTGGGTTGGTTCGAGCCGGGTGAGGCTAGGTTATTAGGCACATATTTGGTTCAAGATGCTTTAGAGAAGGTTAAGGTGATTCGGGATAGGATCCGTACAACCCAATCTAGCCAGAAGAGCTATGCGGACTGGAAGGTACCTGATGTTTCCTATATGGTTGGAGAGCGAGTTCTGCTTCAGGTTTCGCCTATGAAAGGTGTGATTACCAAAGCTTGAAACTTGAAAAGTATTCCATTCTTCTACAGGTGGGCGCCTAATTACCAAAACATGCAACTTGAAATATATTCCCTTGTTTACACGTGGGCGCCTGATTACCGAAACATACAACTTGAAAAGTATTCCCTTGTTCTTCAGGTGGCCGCCTGATTACCAAAACTTGCAACTTGAAATGTATTCCCTTATTCTACAGGTGGGCACCTGATTACCAAAACTTGAAGCTTGAAAGTATTCCATCGTTCTATAGGTGGGTGCCTTATTACCAAAACTTGCAACTTGAAATGTATTCCTTTGTTCTACAGGTGGGATCCTGATTACCAAAACTTGTAACTTGAAAAGTATTCCCTTGTTCTCCAAATGGGCCCCTGATTACCAAATCTTGCAACTTGAAACGTATTTCCTTGTTCTATAGGTGGGCGCCTGATTACCAAAACTTGCAACTTAAAATGTATTCCCTTGTTCTACAGGTGGGCTCCTGATTACCAAAACTTGCAACTTGAAATGTATTCCATTGTTCTAGAGATGGGTGCCTGACTACCAAAACTTGCAACTTGGAATGTATTCCCTTGATCTATAGGTGGGCGCCTGATAACCAATACTTGCAACTTGAAATGTATTCCCTTGTTCTACAGTTGGGCACCAGATTACCATAAATTGAAACTTGAAAAGTATTCCCATGTTCTACAGGTGGGCACCTGATTACCAACACTTGAAACTTGAAAAGTGTTCCCTTGCTCTCCAGGTGGGCGCCTAATAACCAAAACTTCCAACTTATAATGTATTCCCTTATTCTACAGGTCGACGCCTGATTAGCAAAACTTGAAACTGGAAAAGTATTCCCTTGTTCTGCAGGTCGGTGCCTGATTATCGAAACTTGCAATATGAAAAGTATTCCCTTGTTCTGCAGGTGGGCGCCTGATTACCGGCACTTGCAACTTGAATAGTATTCCCTGATTCTCCAGGTGGGCGCCTGATTACCAAAACATGAAACTTGAATAGTATACCCTTGTTCTACAGGTGGGTTCCTAAATACCAAAACTTGTAACTTGAAATGTGATCCCTTGTTTACATGTGGGCGCCTGATTACCAAAACATACAACTTGAAAAGTATTTCCTTGTTCTTCAGGTGGCCACCTGATTACCAAAACTTGCAACTTGAAGTGTATTCCCTTATTCTACAGGTGGGCACCTAATTACAAAATCTTGAAGCTTGAAAGTATTCCATCGTTCTATAGGTGGGCGCCTGATTACCAAAACTTGCAACTTGAAATGTATTCCATTGTTCTACAGGTGGGATCCTGATTATAAAAACTTGCAACTTGAAAAGTATTCCCTTGTTCTCCAGGTGGGCCCCTGATTACCAAAACATGCAACTTGAAACGTATTGGCTTGTTCTATAGGTGGGTGGCTGATTACAAGAACTTGCAACTTGAAAAGTATTCCCTTGTTCTACAGGTGGGCTCTCGATTACCAAAACTTGCAACATGAAATGTATTCCATTGTTATACAGGTGGACTCCTGATTATCAATTCTTGAATCTTGAAAAATATTCCCTTGTTCTATAGGTGGGCGCCTGATTACCAAAGCTTGGAAGTTGAAAAATATTCCCTTGTTCACAACGTAGGTGCATGATTACCAAAGCTTGAATCTTGAAAAGTGTTCCCTGAGACTGCAGACTGTAAACCTGATCACAACAAAACAAACAAAACAAGAGAGATTCTTTCTGCCCAAGTTTTGGTGCTAGGTGCATCTGTGAGTGTTAATCAAATCCCATTATCAACTATTTTAGATCTGAAAGCTAAATCCTATTATTCAGGAGGGTCGCGACATATTTTGAGATTAGGCTATGTTTCACGAAAGGCATTATTTACCACTATGTCTTGCTATCGGAGTTATGTTTGCTGGGGATCTACCGAGGGCTGGTGATTAAAGCTACTTCTCATTATCCAGGAAGGTCCTGACAACTTTTAATTAGATAACAAATGTATTTGCTGGGGATTAGTATTTAGAGCTACATCTCATTACCCAAGCGGGTCCTGACAATTCTTGATCACTCTTGTTGGGGAAATATTTGCACGTACCCATGTTACCCGTGCTTGTTTGTGTTTTTAGGCTAAGTACCATTTTTTCGGTGGGTCTTGGCAACACTTAACTGAATCCCTTTTCAACATACAAGTTACTTTGTGCCCTTTGCTATCCATGATTACCTCTCACCTTTAAATAAGTCCTATTTTCTAGGAGGTTTTTTAGGGTTCCAGATCAAATAACAATTCTAACTTTCGGTTGTTTCTGCTGGGGATCATTGTTCAGGCGGGTACCAACGACACTTACTGGAGAAGGTGTTTGTACCTACTTCCCGTGCCTGTTTAAGTTTTAAACTAAGTCCCATTTCCAGGAGGGTCCTAACAACTCCTAACTGAATCATATTTCAAAATGCAAGTCATTTTATGCCCTTTCCTATCCATAATTACCTCTAACCTTTATGTAAGTCCCATTTTCCAGGGGGGTCTTAAGGGTTCCAGATTAAATGCCAATTCTAATTTCTGATTGTTTCGCTGGGGATCATTGTTCAGGAGGTCCCGCCAGCTCATACTGGGGAGGGTGTTTGTTCCTTCCCATGTCACCCGTTCCAGTTTAAGTTTTAAACTGAGTCCCCTTTCTGGGAGGGTCGTGGGAATTTCAAATTTCATGCCCCTTTTAACTGTTGGTTGTCTCTGATAGGGATTGCTAATTAAAGATTCGTCCCATTATACTCTTGCTGGGGAGAATATTGATGTCAGATTATGTTCCTTATTGAGTTTTAACTGGGTCCCATTTTTTAGGTGGGCTCTGAGATTTTTGATTATACGTGCCATGTGCCTGCTTTCCCTTGTGTCAATCAAAGAAATCTTGTTAGTTTGAAAAATGGTGGTTAGCTTGCGTCATTCTTGTTGAATGCGGCCTCCCCACTGTCGTGTTCTGTTGTGTTTAATTTTCCATACTGATGATGAGTTTCCTAAGTTGCTTGGATGGCCCCCGAACTTATGGCTTTACTCTGCTTCCCCATCTTTGTGTTGCACTTCTGACCCCCTTGCTAGAATTCTTACATTCTTTCCTGAGATTGCTGAGTCAGTTTACTATGCTTCGCTAAACCTTATGTCCTTTCCCATTTTTTTGTTCCACTTCTGACTCTTTCACCAGACCCTTGCATCCTTTATGAGATTACCCGGTCGGTATGTTATGCTCGGCCGACCCCTGAGCCTTGTGAATTTACTCTACTCCCCATCTTAGTGTTGCACTTCCGACCCTTTTGCCAGAATTCCTACATCTTTCCTGAGATTACGAGTCGGTTTACGATGCTTGGCTGACCCCTAAACCCTTGTGGCTTTACTTTGCTCCCCCATCTTTGTGTTAGGCTCCTTCACTTGCCATGGTAACTTTGATTTCACCTTGAAAGATGTTGCTTGCTTATTGGCTAACAAACATCTCTGTCACCCTTATCACAGAAAATACCTCTTCTCCGTTCAGACCCAATATCCTCTATTTGATACATTGCTTATGAACTGACATCTTCCCAACCTTTGTGTCCTACATGACCCCCAATGCACGTCCATTCCCCTCCCCCCCCCTCAATTCGTGTGTATGCTGTTCTTTATTGAATTAAATCACTGACCCTGACCTTGAGATCTGCTGCTCCTTTACTTGTCATGATAAATGATTTCCATTAGAAGACCCTTCTTGTTCCTTGACTAACCACTTCCTTTGTAAACCATAACCCCCCAATTCGTGTGTATGCTGTTCTTTATTGACTTAAATCACTGACCCTGACCTTGAGATCTGCTGCTCCTTTACTTGTCAGGACAAATGATTTCCATTCGAAGACTCTTCTTGTTCCTTGACTAACCACTTCCTTTGTAAACCATAACCCAGAAAATACCTTTTCTCGTTCGAAGCCAGTACATTCCGTTTGTTGCATTGCTCCTAAACCGACATCTACCAAACCTTTGTGTTTTACATGATCCTAAAAGCATATTAATTGCTACCAACCTCACTGTGTATGATGTTCTTTCTTGACCCAAATACTGGCTCTGGCCTTGAGGTCTACTGCTCCATCGCTAGGCATGATAACTTTGATTTCTTCTTAGAAGATCTTTCTTATCACTAGTTTACCAAACTTCTTGTCAATCTTATCATAGAAAAAAAATTTGATCCGTTCACCCTAGCCCTCATTCTGTTGCATTGTCCATGAATTGTATATACCAAGCCTTTGTATTTCAATAAATCCTAAGGTGTATTGATTGTTACCAGCTTAGTGTGCTTGCTATTCTTTCCTGAAGTATGCCGCATTGATGTGACAACCAGATCCTGTTTGTGCAATTGGAAAGCTGGTGGTAGATTTTGAAGTCATTTCTTACTTGTTTTGACCCAACAAACTCAAGATGAAGGAATAAACAAAACAAAAGGAATAGAGTAGGGGACAATGGAAAGAGATAATCCCTAGGAGAACTACATAGTAGAGACCTATCAGATGTGGATACCAACTTTAATGACCATGACATGCAACTGCGACCTGTTTTGTTAAGCAAATCCGATGTTCAACTCTTGTTACGCCCCCAGTCTGTGAAGCTGGCTTCAATGCTCTGATTATCCGATTTGATTCACAATTCTTATTCGACTTGTAGCGCCCAAAAGGTTTTCACCATCAAGCCTGTCCCTCATTTTGTTCTTTCTCTCAACTTACAGTCGCCTCAAAGTGCTCGTGAGGGTTTTCACCAGTAAGACTCTCTCATTTTTTATTTCTCTTAGCTTTCGTTGCCTTACGGTGCCCGTGAGGGTTTTCACCAAAATGACTCTCATTTTCATTATCTTTCCTGCTTGGACCGGAGTGTTGCCCATAACATGAATCACCTCTACTTACTCGACTTGGCATCTGTTAAGACTAATCAAAAGGTCTTTCTTTGGATCGTAACGTGGGATTTGGAGAGGTTTAAAAAAAAGGGTATCAAAGGCTCAAAAGAATTCAAATGGGCTCAAAACTACAATTTTCGGAATCTGGTTCTTACAACAACCACAACTTCTGCCCCAATTTCTTGCTTGGGGACTTCTGGATTTTTGTTTTGATGAGACCAAACCGTGAGGCTGCCCACGTATTCTTAAAAGGAATCAGGTCAAACGTATTTCATGTCGATTCCTTGTTTTTGTGGTCTTTCTCTTTACTTTCTTTCTATATTCTGTTTCTTCATTTTTCTTTTGCTGTTTTGTTGGGGTTTTTCCCTTCTCTCTCCTTTTCTCTTCCCCTCCTTTTTTTATTACTATTTTTCCTTTCTTTTCTTTTTATTCTTTCTTTCTCTTTTTTGTGTGTTCTATTTTCTTCTTCTTTCTTCTCTTTTCTCTTTCTTTCTTTTAATTGTTCCCTGGTATTTTCTTTTACTATCTTTTACACTTGCATTTTTGACTTTGCTACTGAATAAGGCTCAAAGGGATAACAAAGGATAAAGTGTTTAGATAGCTGAACAAAATGCCTTCGTCATTCCAATCCTCAAAAGATGCCGAGTACAAATAAGCCAATTAAACAAACTACGGAAAACTTCGGCGGACTCGTCATTACTTTCAGCTCGATGAAGCGTGGTGTATTACAATGGTGTTTCCCTATGTTCTACTTGTCTCAGTTTATCATGATTCCGTTATGTAGAGATCTCAAAATTATCCGCCCTAGCTCCACACAGGTTGGGCTTCAAATGATCTCAAAATTGTGTACTTATTTCCTTCAAGGTTGCTTCATTGCCTTATGAGTAATCTTTTAACACTAAGCCTGGAGTTATGAGCGCATTTCATGTCACTAAAGTTAAGGGGAAAAATACCATAAAAGAAAAGATAACTAAACGAAAATGATTGGAAATTACATAAAACAGAAAATTGCATTAGACAGACGGTGAAAGGGTTTGGACAACAAACAAACAAACTAAACTGGAGTTACAAACTTAGAACAAACCTAAACAACACTTATTACGACTAAACAAACTGGGCAAAATAAAAAGATAGAAGGGTTTGAGTTCACAAGGAAATATCCTGGTTACAACCCTACAATAACCTAGGCAACAAAAATGACAACAAAATGAACCATCAAGACTCCATTTTTCCTGATCAAGCCATGGAACGTCTTCCCAATCACCAAGCAAGACATCAAGCCACTGAGTTTTGCATCAATATTGCTAAACCTATTAGTAACTTTAACCACCAAGTTCCTGAGAGGGTTCGCGTACCCCTTATAGCTGCCGTTGACCACAACTACCCCATCTTGAATCATTCCTTGTAGTTCCCTTTTCAAAGAACGACGATCCTCAATGCTATGCCCCTGGACGTTAGAGTGGTACATGTATCAAACAGCAGGATCAAAGCCTTTCGCATGTGGGTCTAGAGTATAACCAAGAAGTGGCTTAATCAGGCCAACATGCTTTAAGTTTCCGAACAAGCTTGTGTAGGATTCTCCGATGGGCGTGAAAGCATTCTCTTTTTCTAGTAGTATTTTCATTTTATACTCTGCCCTTGGTTAGAGTCTTTTGGGGGAATATGGTTGCCATGCCTCAGTGGGCGGGTAATACCTTTAGGGAAGTGGTGCGGTCCATTGCGGGCCTCGTGGTGTGGAGCATATGGTGGTGCATTGCGGATAGGATACTGGGAAAATGAAGCACGACTCTGAGAGTTCTGCGAAGAAAGGTAGTATGCAAAGGGTCATCTGGTGTACCAGGATGTTCATGGAGCCGCTGTTGAGGATGAAAGCGTTTATAAGTCTCATTTTGAATTCCATCTCTTGCTTGGTTTCTGGTACCGGTTGAGGAAGCTAATCTGCTTGCTTGTGCAGGCGAGGACCGCTCGGCTAGGGCGCGCCAGAGGAGCTGAAAGCCACTTGACTCTAAGGAGAGGAGCTTCGAGTGGGAAAACAACCTTGTTAAAGATATTGGGAGGAAGATTGCAAGAAAATGTCAGAGGAACTGGCAGAAATTTTACAGCAGTAGAACGAACCTTGGGCTTGACATGACAGCACCTCGCGGCTCCCTTTCAAGATGAACAATGCGGCTAAGCGCTTTCTCACCGGTCGCAGAAAGTCTTTTAAGAAAAAGGCTTCCCTAAATTTTCGTGGCATCCGTATCGGCGCGCCACCTTAAGCGGAATGGAGCAAGGAGTTATCCACTAAATGATAGAAAGGCTACCTTCTCAGCTGATGATTGCGGGTGGAGAATTACTCGATAAATAGAAGACCATGCTACCGTTTTGGGCCAACAAGGTCAAAATCTTAAGGACGACCACTGGACCCTGTCATCGGCGCGGCTCAGTAATATCTTTTCTATCGACAGGATGACTATCCCAAGCAACTTGTTCGTTCCACTTGAGCCAAAGGTCCCTTAAGCTCTCATTTGGTTTCTTTTCCATATGAGGTGAGGAGGAGTCGTCGGGGATAATGCCTATATCGTGCTGAAAGTGTTGAAACACGTTCTCAAGTCACTAAAACTAAACGTGTGTTCATTTCTGTAGGTTTTGATAAATGACCAACCGACGCGCATGGAACATCGACATATGCCAAAGTCCAAGAATATGAGAAACAAAGAGCAAGATCAAGAATATCAAACAAAGTTATAAATGAGTCACTTTATAGTGTGATCTTGATCCGACAACTTATTCAAGTCTTGGCTTCTCTCGTAAAATCATTTCATGCATCATTGAGTTAAACCAAAATGATTTTCAAACATTTTCATTTTAGCCAAAATGATTTTCAAACATTTTTTTTTTCAAATCTGGACATAAATAATCGATTATGTATTTCTTATAATCGATTATGTTAAGACAGTGTTAACTGGATTTTCAATTCAGCAAAATAATCGATTATGTCTCTTCTAATAATCGATTATGTTGAGGCAGTGTATAACCGGATTTTCAAAGCAACGAAATAATCGATTATGTCTCTTCTAATAATCAATTATGTTGAGGCAGTGTATAACCGGATTTTCAAAGCAACGCAATAATCGATTATGTTAAGACCGTTGCCAAAGTATTTTTAAAACGCTGAAATATAATCGATTATACACAAGGCTATAATCGATTATGCTTGCACAGAATCTGCTTCCGATTTTTTAACGTTAACTGATAATCGATTATGTAACTTGAATAATTCATTATTACGCTTAAAATCCGCATATGATTATTGAACGATCTGCAGATAATCGATTATGTAGATCATATAATCGATTATGCAAGCGCAAAATCAGCAATTAGTGATTGGCAATTAAGCAAAGGTCTTGGTGACTTTGAGCACTATAAATACACCTCAAAATCACTCTTTTAAGTACAACAACTGATTACATTCTTGCTTAAGCTTACATACTCTCATATCAATCATTTTATATTCATTTCATAGCTTTTTGAGAGCCAAACTCTTGACTAAGTTGTTGTGTTCTTGAGCGTATTGTTTTTACTCATATCTACTCTATAAAGAGAGTCTTGTCTTGAGTGCTAAGTGTTTGTACACACTTGAAGGGATATTCTAATCCCTTGTTGTAAGAAGGAAAAGTAGTTCCTTGGTTTGAAGTCTTGAGGTGCGGTATCCTCGAGCAGGTTGAAGTCTTGTAGAGTGTATATCTACGAGCAAGTGTAATGGTTTGTTAGGCACCCGTAAGCTTAACGAAGTTAGCGTAAAACTCGAGAGAGTCTCTCGGGGACTGGACTAACCACACGTTGTGGTGAACCAGGATAAAATTCGGTGTGTTCTCTCCTTACCATTTTAATTACTGCACTTACGTTATTCCTGCAATTTTAATTCTGCAAATTTACATTGTTTTTTATTATAACGCTATTCACCCCTCCTCTAGCGTTAAGCGTATATCCTAACAATTGGTATCAGAGCCTAACTCTCTGAAAGACTTAACAGTTTGAGAGAAACAATCCATGGCTTCTACTCGAAACATTAATGCAGGACTAGGTGAAGGACAATGCTTCAAAAGGCCACCACTCTTTGATGGCACGAATTATACTTACTGGAAGGAGAGGATGAGGATTTTTATTGAATCAAACAACTTCCAATTGTGGAAAATCATAAAGAATGGAGAACAACTTCCAACTAAAAAGATTGGAGATGAACTCGTCCCAAAGTCGGAAGACGAATACGATATGGACGATATCAGAAAGGTGGAATATAATGAAAAGCCATCAACATGCTATTTTGTGCTGTAAATCCCGATGACTATCGGAAAATCTCATGTTGCACCACGGCTAAGCAAATGTGGGATAAATTGGAGATCACCTACGAATGTACGGACCAGGTAAGAGAAGCTAAAATAGATTTTCTAACCCACGAATATGAACTTTTTCATATGAAGGAAAGCGAGAAGATAGACGATATGTTCGAACGATTCTCAAAAATCGTTAATGCTCTTCATGCTCTCAAAAAGACTTTCACGGATAGGGAGCTTTTCCGTAAAATTCTTCGAAGTCTCACTCCGGAATGGCGCTCCAAAGTCGACGCTATTCAAGAGTCAATCGGCATTGCAAATGTCACAATCGACGGGCTTAGAGGTAATCTCAAAACCTATGAATCTACTATTCTTAACCCTCCTTTGGATGATCAAAGGAAGCGAAGAATCGCCCTCAAGGCAAGCACGGCTCAACCTCAAAATGATGAGGATTCAAGCGACGAAGATAACGAGTTCGGACTCGTTATTAGGAAATTTCACAAGTTCATGCGAAAGGAGTTTGAACGAAAAGGTAAGCGACAAGGAGACCAATTAAAGTGCTATGGATGCGGAGAATCGGGCACATAAAATCAAATTGTCCAATTACCAAAAAGGAGAAGAAACCCGTCAAGAAACAAAGAGCATACATCTCTTGGGGAGGCGACTCCGGAGACGAATCAAGTGATGGAGAAGGAAACAAGACCGCAAACTTGTGTCTTATGGCACACGAAGAAACTCAAAATGAGGTATGTACTACTTCTAAGAACTATTTCACTTTAGAAGAAATGCAAGATGCATTTGATAAGTTGTATAAAGAGTTTATTAGCGCTTCTAAATCTATAAAAGATTTAAGAAAACAATTTTCTTCAAAAGAAAAGGATTTTGAAAAACTTACTCTTGAAAATGAGAAATTAAAAGAGGAAAACAAGTTTTATGGCAAAAGAAGCGCCGATAAACCCGAAAGCTCAAATAAGGATTGTACTTCTTGCAAATCTCTAAAGGAAGAAGTAGAAAGTCTTAGAAGCACTTTGCACAAATTCAATTCTTCACACAAAAATCTCAATGAAGTGCTTGTAAATTTGAAATCCACTAAGCACGGTATAGGCTTTAAACACGGGCCAAAAGAAAAAGTTGAGTCCATTCCTAAACCACCTACGACTCAGCTTAGGCAAAACAAAATAAATGTCAACACTCAACCTAGAAATTTTAATTCTAGAATTGCAACTCATCCTAGAACAAATGCTAGGAGAAATATTGGAATGCATAGACCACCTAGACAAGATTTTCAAAAGCCACATCAAAACTATATTCCGAAAAATAGAGTGAATGCTAGAAGAAATGTTGGCATGTATAGACCACCTAGACAAGATTTTCGAAAACTACATCAAAACTATGTTCCTAAAAATAGAGTGAATAAATTTAGACCCCCAAATTATTATCATCCTAGAAGAATGCACAATCCGAATGTCATTTGTCATTATTGCAATAAAATTGGACATATTGCTCCCGCATGCTTCACTAGACATAGACATTTCACTGCAGGACAATCACACCAATATTTTGCACCTAACACACAAGGACCCAAAATGGCTTGGGTACCAAAATCTCATTAATTTGTTTTGTAGGTGTGTTTGAAGGGATCAAGTGTACTCTGGTACCTTGATAGTGGATGCTCCAAACATATGACTGGGGATGCATCAAAATTCCTTCAACTAAAACCCACGGAAGGAGGAAATGTTATTTTTGGGGACAATAACAAAGGAAAGATTATCGGCATTGGATCGGTCGGTAAGGACGAATCCTCCTCCATTAAGCATATTTTGCTAGTTAAAGGTCTTAAACATAATCTCTTGAGCAAAAGTCAATTATGTGTCAAGGGAAATCTTGTATTGTTTGACTCCGAAGAATGCTTAGTTATCCGTCGTAGTGATTTCAAAATTATTCTTCGTGGTATTAGAATGGATAATATCTATATGGTCGATCTTAAAAATTCTTCATCAAGTTTTGTAAATTGCCTTATGAGTAAAGAAGACGACATGTGGTTATGGCATCGTAGAGTAGCTCATGTAAATATGAATCTTGTAAACAAACTAGTTTCACAAGATTTAGTAACTGGTCTTCCAAACATGAAGTTTGAAAAGATTCTATTTGTGATTCATGCCAAAAAGGGAAACAAACAAAGGCTTCTTTTAAATCCAAAAATGTTGTTTCAACCACTAGACCTTTACAACTTCTACACATGGACCTTTTCGGACCTTCTAGAATTAAAAGTCATGGTGGTAATCTTTATGCTTTTGTTATTGTTGATGACTATTCTAGATTTACATGGACGTTATTTCTTGCTCATAAAAGTAATGCCTTTCAAGATTTTAAAAGTTTTCTTAAACGTGTTCAAAATGAAAAGAACACAACCGTCACTTCCATAAGAAGTGATCATGGGGGAGAGTTTGATCATAATATCTTCGCGGATTTTTGTGACGAACTCGGTATTGAACATACCTTTTCGACTCCACGTACACCACAACAAAATGGAGTGGTAGAACGTAAAAATCGATGTCTTGAAGAGATGGCTAGAACCATGCTCGATGAGGCCGAAATTCCCAAATATTTTTGGGCGGATGCCGTGAGTACCGCAAGCTATGTTTTAAACAGAGCTATCATTAGACCGATACTCATGAAAACTCCCTATGAACTTTATAAGGGAAGGAAACCAAATCTTTCCCATCTTAGAGTCTTCGGTTGTAAATGTTTTATTCACAACAATGGAAAAGATAACTTGGGAAAATTTGACGCGAAATCTGATGAAGGAATTTTTCTTGGTTACTCATCGCGTAGCAAAGCATATATAGTTTTTAATAATCAAACCAAAACTGTTGAGGAATCTCCTCATGTAGTATTTTGTGAAAATGATGCTCGCTTGGCGAGAAAGGATTCTTGTGTTGATCTTGCAGATGCTTTAAAGAAAATCAATCTTCAAGACGAGGTACAAAAGGAGGATCCAAAGGAAGTTCAAGATGAAGTCATGGAACAACCTTCGGAAGAAGTACCACCACAAGAAGAAGAATCGATGATGCCTAAGGCTTGGAGGACGTCTAAAGACCATCCTCTTGACAAGGTAATTGGCAACATCAAGAAAGGGGTAAGTACACGAAAGCTTCTTAAAGACACTGTAGGACATTTGGCTTTTGTTTCACAAATAGAACCTAAAACCATTTCCGAAGCAATTGGGGATGAGCATTGGACCTTGGCAGTGCAAGAGGAGCTTAACCAATTCAAACGTAATGATGTTTGGGAATTGGTGCCAAGACCCGATAATCACACCATAATTGGTACGAAATGGGTTTTTCGGAATAAATTAGATGAAAATGGTATAATCACTAGAAACAAAGCTAAGCTAGTTGCTAAGGGATATAATCAAGAAGAAGGCATTGATTATGAAGAAACCTATGCACCCGTTGCACGCCTAGAAGCTATTCATTTATTACTTGCTTTTCATCATCTATGAATTTCAAATTATTTCAAATGGATGTCAAAAGTGCCTTCCTCAATGGGTTTATTCAAGAGGAAGTGTATGTTGAACAACCCCCGGGCTTTGAAGATTTTACATCTCCCGACCATGTCTTCAAGCTTAAGAAATCTTTATATGGTCTTAAACAAGCTCCTCGAGCTTGGTATGAACGTCTAAGTAAATTTCTCTTAGACAATGAGTTTGAAAGGGGGAAATTTGACACCACACTTTTTATCAAAAATAAAAACAGTGACATTCTATTGGTTCAAATTTATGTCGATGATATTATTTTTGGTGCTACTAATGATTTTCTATGCGAGGAATTCTCTAAGTTAATGACTAGCGAATTCGAAATGTCAATGATGGGTGAGCTAAACTTCTTCTTGGGGCTGCAAGTGAAACAAATGAAAGAGGGAACTTTCAATTGCCAATCCAAATATTGCAAGGAGTTGCTAAATTGTTTTGAAATGAGCAACGCCAAAGCAATGGCCACCCCAATGAGTACATCCGACCATCTTGGCAAAGATGAGAAAGGTAAGGAAGTAGACACCAAGAAGTATCGAGGTATGATCGGATCTCTTCTCTATCTTACTGCTAGTAGACCGGACATCATGTTTAGCGTGTGTTTATGCGCTCGATATCAATCATGTCCGAAGGAGTCACACTTAAGTGCGGTAAAACGGATTATGAAGTATCTTGTTGGAACAATAAATGTGGGACTATGGTATCCCAAAGATTCTTCATGCCAACTTGTTAGCTATTCCGATTCCGATTTTGTGGGTTGCAAATTGGACCTCAAGAGCACTAGTGGCACTTGCCATTTGCTCGGTAGCTCCTTAGTTTCTTGGTTTAGCAAGAAACAAGTTAGTGTTGCGTTATCCACAACCGAGGCTGAATATATAGCCGCGGGGAGTTGTTGTGCTCAAATCCTTTGGATGAAGCAACAACTCTCGGATTATGGTCTTAGTATTGATCATGTTCCTCTTCGATGTGACAATACTAGCGCCATAAGCTTGACGAAGAATCCTATTCTTCACTCAAGAACGAAACACATAGAAATTAGACATCACTTTATAAGAGATCATGTTCTCAAGGGCGATGTCGAAATTGAATTTGTTGAAACCAAAAATCAATTGGCCGACATCTTCACAAAGCCTTTAGAGAAATAGTCCTTTTTCCGCATTCGTAGTGAACTCGGAATTCTTGACTCCACGATGATCTAATTCATGCATTGCATTTGTTTTAAATAATTACTAACTTGAGCGTCGGAGGCGCCTAATTCTTTTTTGCAGGTATCGCCCCAAAGACAGGGGGAATTTTTAGGTACTGGTAACATATAATCGATTATTGACTAAGAACAATCGATTATTTCTAACATCTCGATTTGCAGGAATTTGGCAATAATCGATTATCATATATTACTAATCGATTAAGTTGAGATTCAGTGTTACAAGTTTTAATAATCGATTATTTAGTACTGCATATCGATTATCTTTTATCGTCTCGGCTTTTAGTCACTTCACTGGACTAAAATAATCGATTATCATATTAACCAAAATCGATTATTCCCCGAGCCCGGATCCTCATAATACGTACCGTCTTCAAATAATCAATTATCTCCTATCGCATAATCGATTTCTTCTCTGACTACAATTCAGAATAATCGATTGTTCAGCCTCCATAATCGATTACCAACGGTCAGTATTCAAATTTTTTTTCCATTCATGACCGTTTGGCTTCATAAATCTGAAGCTTTTTGCTCCATAAATGCCTCACTTCTTCAATTCTATAAATAGATGTTTTCATCCTTCAAATTTCTCACTTCATACTTCACTCTTAGCTTCAAACAATCTTCCAAAGCCTTCAAACTTTTGAAACAACTCCTATTCCTTCATACTAATGGCAAGCAAGCACTCTAAACGCTCTCGCTCCGGCAAACAAATTGCCTCCTCTTCTGCCGCTCCTCCACCCGTTTTCAACTATAAAGACGGCTCTTATTTGCGTTTTGATGCTCAACCCGAACTTCTTCGATTCATTGAAAAATTTGAGAATCGAGAAATCCTTCCGCCTCGTTTTTCAACTACTCGATGTCTTCGAAATAGCGCACCCCCATCAATAGAAAATATTCTTATACAAAGCCAACTCATTGACTTTCTATATCTTCAAACTCCTTACATTCACCCTGCTCTAATCCGTGCCTTCTATTCAAATATACAGCAGGACGAAGATGGTGACCTTGTCTCTAACATAAATGGAGTTCCAATTTTTGTAAGTGAGGAAAACTTGCAACTCCTCACTAACCTTCCACGGAATGGTGAAGACATTTCTCTCTACACTAGAGAAGCAGGCGCTTTATTTGATGAACAACTTCTTTTCCACCAAATTGGTATTGGCGACTGTCCGGAGAATCGTCGCCCAACTATTACTCACATGCGCCCAGAATATCGTCTAATATTTTATTTCATCACCCGAGTTCTAAAACCCCGAAAATTCAATCATACAACTCTCTCTCATGAGTATTCAAAACTCTTACATGCAATTATCACCGGGGCTCGCATCAATTGGTGCAAGTTCGTCATGACTCGTATGTATGATGCAATCGGGGACGATAAGCCACTCCCATATGCCTTTCTCATAATGGCTATTTTTGAAGCCTCCGGTATCGACACCTCCGTCGGTCCACACAAAAAGGCAACAAAGCATTGGGAAATTGAAGAATCTTCATTTCCCAATTTTGGTGAAAATCCTCCTCCTCTTCCTACACAAATACGTTGTCCTCAAGCTCCTACTCTTCAAACCATTTCGGACCAACTTGCTTCTTTGTCAACCTCAATGACTCGTATTGATCAAAACTTCACTCGTTTGACTTATGAGCTTCATGGGTACTTTGATCATATCAACTATTCATATGCCCAAATTGTTGTTCCGGATGAAGTGACGGATGCCGAGCCGGATATTAATGACGACAATGAATAAAAAATTTTATGTATTGCTTGAATTATATTCTGTCTATTTTTTGCTTTCTCATGTATGTTTAATATTTTTTTAATGAAAGTTCATTATTTTTGCTAATGTCAAAAGGGGGAAGAATAATGGCTATGCACACCAATACATAATTGGCATAAATTGAGGGGGAACTCATAAATTGAGGGGGAACTTATACTTATATTATGCATATCCCGATATTGGTTTTCCATTATCAAAAAGGGGGAAATTGTTGAAACACGTTCTCAAGTCGCTAAAACTAAACGTGTGTTCATTTCTGTAGGTTTTGATAAATGACAAACCGACGCGCATGGAACATCGACATATGCCAAAGTCCAAGAACATGAGAAACAAAGAGCAAGATCAAGAATATCAAACAAAGTTATAAATGAGTCACTTTATAGTGTGATCTTGATCCGACAACTTATTCAAGTCTTGGCTTCTCTCGTAAAATCATTTTCATGCATCATTGAGTTAAACCAAAAATGATTTTCAAACATTTTCATTTTAGCCAAAATGATTTTCAAACATGTTTTTTTCAAATCTGGACATAAATAATCGATTATGTATTTCTTATAATCGATTATGTTAAGACAGTGTTAACCGGATTTTCAATTCAACAAAATAATCGTTTATGTCTCTTCTAATAATCGATTATGTTGAGGCAGTGTATAACCGAATTTTCAAAGCAACGAAATAATCTATTATGTCTCTTCTAATAATCGATTATGTTGAGGTAGTGTATAACCGAATTTTCAAAGCAACAAAATAATCGATTATGTCTTTGAAATAATCGATTATGTTAAGACCGTTGCCAAAGTATTTTTAAAATGCTGAAATATAATCGATTATACACAAGGCTATAATCGATTATGCTTGCATAGAATCTGCTTCCGATTTTTTAACGTTAACTGATAACCGATTATGTAACTTGAATAATCGATTATTATGCTTAAAATCCGCATATGATTTTTGAACGATCTGCAGATAATCAATTATGTAGATCATATAATCGATTATGCAAGCACAAAATCAGCAATTAGTGATTGGCAATTAAGCAACGGTCTTGGTGACTTTGAGCACTATAAATACACCTCAAAATCACTCTTTTAAGTACAACAACTGATTACATTCTTGCTTAAGCTTACATACTCTCATATCAATAATTTTATATTCATTTCATAGCTTTTTGAGAGCCAAACTCTTGACTAAGTTGTTGTGTTCTTGAGCGTATTGTTTTTACTCATATCTACTCTACAAAGAGAGTCTTGTCTTGAGTGCTAAGTGTTTGTACACACTTGAAGGGATATTCTAATCCCTTGTTGTAAGAAGGAAAAGTAGTTCCTTGGTTTGAAGTCTTGAGGTGCGGTATCCTCTAGCAGGTTGAAGTCTTGTAGAGTGTATATCTACGAGCAAGTGTAACGGTTTGTTAGGCACTCGTAAGCTTAACGAAGTTAGTGTAAAACTCGAGAGTGTCTCTCGGGTACTGGACTAACCACACGTTGTGGTGAACCAGGATAAAATTCGGTGTGTTCTCTCCTTACCATTTTAATTACTGCACTTACGTTATTCCTGCAATTTTAATTCCGCAAATTTACATTGTTTTTTATTATAAAGCTATTCACCCCCCTGTAGCATTAAGCGTATATCCTAACAGAAAGTATCACACAAAATCTTGAGCTATATAATCCCATGTGTACCCCTTACCGGCATCTTGGCGATTATACCATTCAAGAGCTGCCCCAGTCAAGCTCTTACTGAAATATGCAATCACCAAGTCATACCACTCGCCAACACTTCTCATCTCATTGCAATAAAACTTCAAGTGGGCTACCAGGTCTCCACATCCATCATACAAGTTAAATTTTGTTGCAATAAATCCCGCGGGTAAACGAATGTTGGCGAACATTGACAGTTCTTTGCAATTCATGCTACCATGGTCTCCCATCCCTTGCATGTTCCTTAATGATTGTTCTATGCTTGTCAGCTTCCCAGATATCTCATCTCGCCCTTCTTTTTCGTTAACCTTTTCATTTTCAACATGAAGCTTATCCTTAGGGCTTTCTTTGTGGGCGACCTTGGAGGGGTAATATCGAGCATCATGAGCTTCGAGTGGGTATTCATTGCGATGATTGATGGAGCTACTGGGGTGATTGGAAAGAGTCATTTTTTGGGTATTGGGAGCATCTTAGAAGCCAGGTGGTGGCGGGGGCGGTACCTTCCTGATTGTCCAGGCATGATACATGTTCGTCATATGTTGTCTTAACACTCGTACCTCTTCAGCCAACCCACTATCCTGTTCAACTAATTGCTTTGGGGTACCGATGCCACCCCACTCAGTTCTGATATTGTCTGCCATTGTCTTTGACGTTGTATTATAGAAAAGAGTTATTACTTTAAAAACCACAAACCAACCACCCTTCTGCTATGAGTATAACAAAATGAAGCCATAGTGTTAGCATTAAGGCATTAAACAACTAAAATATCACATTGCGTGCAATGCACCTAATCACAATTATTTGTTCTAACATGACTTCGAGGGTATGAAGGTCATATGCCATCATACCAATTTGTTCATTTCAACCTTTCTTCTTTTTTCTTTTCTTTTCTATCACTTGCTTGCTCATTTACCCTCCTCTTTTCCCTTCTAATTATCACTCTTTTGTCATTTCTCACACCGCATGATTTCATTTTTTTTTCTTTCTCTCTCCTTTTCTACCCTCTTTATTTCCTTTTCTTTTTCCTTTTAATAAAAAAATGATTCGAACGAATCCTATGTAGGTTGCCTACGTATCATGACCCCGTATGAATCAGATATTTGTGTAGTTCTGCAAGATCGCAAATAAAGTAAACAAACTAACATTCTCATTTTATTTTATTACCTTAATGACTACTTTGATGAGCAAAGAAAAATAAAAAAAGCAAAATCTCACCACTCTTTTCGAATTAAGGAAAAACCCTACAAGAAAAAATTATTTTGGTTCTTTATTTTATTTTATTTTATTTTTTTAGGAAGGAAGTCTAAACAATAAACCAAAGAAATTTAATTTCATTTGGTATCCTTGAAGAAATATTTCAAAATGAGAAATGAAAAAGATAAAACACATAAATTTTTTTTTTTTGGTTTTCAGTTTTTTAATTACCTAATGGAGAAATTTGAAAAGATAAACATAAGAGAAGGTATGTTATTTCTTCTATGCACAATGTCCTAAAATTCTTGTAAGATAAAAAGAATTTTTTTGTCATTCAATTTTTCATTAAATTCCCAAAGAATAACCTCAAGAGAAAATCATTTTGGATTTTTGAAATTAATACCTTAAAGAAACCTTTAAAAAGGTACTAAAGAAAATTTATTTGTAGTCTTAATATACTAAAGGAAACATAAAAATAATTTATTTTAAGTCCTAGATAGTAATTGCCTAAAGAAAAAACTACCTTAAAGAAATTCTTTTTCATTTGTAGAATTAATATTCTAAAGAAAACTTATAACGCAAATATAAAAAACGCAAAATTCTTTTTTTTCTACTTTGCTTTTTGTATTTTTGGCTTGTAACACATTTACAAATACAAAATAAAAAAATACAATAACACCTTAATTAGACTATTACAAAGTCTAACATCATCTAAAAGACTGCATAATACTATACATGACTAGAAAAATAAAATATGAAAAATTGATTAAAAACCACAAAATGGCTCCTCGAGCAGCTCCTGAATGCAGTGATCTTGGGGTATCTGTTATGCTCAAACTCTGGTAGATAAATTCACACATGCATAAGAAAACTTAAACCAACACTATGTGAGACAATAACATTCCCTATTAAACACATGCAAGACATGGTTGCGATTAGTTTTGCAAAATGACTTATTTAGCCAAAAGGTGGCTGGAAAAGCAAATTTTGGCTGAGACCCCGCAAAGCCTAGAACCTAAGATTTACTAGGAAGACTGGAATTTATGTGGGTCGCCTAAGTATCACACCTCGAAAGGCGAGAATCAGGTTTGCGTAGTTCGGGCAAATTAGATACGGGCAAGGAAAACAAACAACTAATTTTTAAAGAAAATATTTTCTTTTGTTTTCTTATTTTTTTTTTAAAAGATGAAACATACAAACTCTTTTTGGATTTTATTTTTCCTTTTCTTTTATTTTCGGAATATAATGAAAAGCGCAAAATGCTTTTTTAAATATTTAATATATTTTATCCCCCTTTATTTAATAAAAAAATTTAACAAAAACATAACTAGATTCTACTTACTTTATTTTCACACTTCGCCCTCTCTTTTTCCATTTTTATCATTGTTTTTTCTTTCATTCACCGTCTGCTATCATTGATTTTCCAAATGACCCTTTTACCCTTGAAGAAATGCAGCATGGAGCACATAAGATGCATCAGGATAGTCTTTTAATTTGGGTACACCTGTCCTAAACAGATGTATTTGACATGTCTGATTGACTTAACATTTTGCAGACAAGCTATATTTGATATGGCATAGCTACTGCCACTTTCAGACTTGGATTCAGACCCGGATATTAAAAGTCCACTTTCGGTCAAACTTCTCAAAATCTTCAAATTTCTATCTTTAGCCAAATGATTCCAAAATTACCTATGGACCTCCGAATTCACTTCTGATTGCCTTCATTACTCCAGAATCACAATAATGAGCTATTCACAAACTCAGAATCCCAAACAGACATTGATAACACATAAATACCCTTCAAGCCAAACTATGATATTCCTTCCAAAATGCTAACTTCCACAATAGGTGCCAAAACGCTCCCGGGTTATCCAAAACCAAATTCGGGCTACGAGCATGCTAGAACCTCTAGATCCTAATTCCAAGGTCATTTACTTATAAATCCACTCATAGTTAATTCTTTTAACTTAAAGCTTCCGAAATGAGAATTCTCTTTCCAAATCAACTCTGAACTTCCCAAAATTCAATTCCGGCCACGCGTACAAGTCAAAATACCTGAAATGAAGCTGCTTACAATCTCAGACGGCTAAACGACACGCTAGAGCTCAAAACGACCGGTCGGGTCATTACACTCTCTCCCGCTTAAACATATGTTCATCCTCGAACATGCTGAGAACTACAGTGAAGTAGTCTTAAATCACTGTTTAAAACTTCATGCACATTCCCGTGCTACCACAACACAATTGAGCACATTAGCTCGATCATTTTTAATGATATCCCCCTTTATTCAAGAAATAAGCCTTAGAGCACAATTCCAACATCCGAAATTCTCTGCCAGGCCTGTTTCCGACATACGAACACCATATCCATCACCACACGGTGCAACAGAATATGAATGCATACCTTCGCGGAATTCACACCTTTCACCTTTCACCGCTTTACTCACAGGACCAGGATAACATTATCTGATCTAATTAGTCCAAATTTCATGAATCTGATGCTCCCATTGCCCCTCATGACATACATAGGTCTTTCCCTAACTTTTACACTACTGACACAACAGATGAGATATATAGGAATACATAACCAACTGATGAATCAATAAATCATTGGGTCTATACTCCTCACAAGAATTATCACTCTATTCTCTACCAAATAATGGTCTTAGCTCCTTAATATGCTCCATATAATCATATTGTACTGATCTCGAATTCGTTGATCTCGTCTCACGCAGTATGAACTGCTCAGACAATAAGCCATCCCAACATATCCAATAGCCTTATATGATGCTACAATATGCCAATGGGCAACCATATCGAACGCGATACAACGAAAAAAGAATTTTAGAGGGAACTATTCAACTCACGTACTATTATGCGCTTTCCTTAGAAAATGGTAAACGATGCGTATAAAAAATAGCATATAGAAAATTATACTCACATCGCACTTTTGAGGCATGAAACCCGATCCAAATAACATACCTATGGCGGCATGCCATCCGATCCACACTTAGAATTCACATAAGGATATATACATCGAGCAAAATTGCTCATTACAAGAGAAATACTGAGTATCGGTCACAAGCACGCTAAGTGCATAATATCATCTCTGCGGGAACATATAGTGCAATAAGCTACAAAACTCAAGCACATATGAGGTGTGATATACGATCTGAATCTTAAGAGCCATCTTGCTCATATAACCTCACCTCTACGCGAAACATCAAAACCTAAGAAATTCCCCAAGCCGTCTCACAACTCATACAACATAATATATCACTACATGAAATAGCTGACGATGAGATAACACCCTGACTACTCTTCCATATGGATCACACTGCTGAAATGAACACATATGGCCTGATATAGAGCTCATATTCACATTTAGTTCCATCCACCGACCTCAAGTCGATCCTAATCTTACAAAACTAGGCCAATAATCTTTCAATGGTCCATACTAACTTGATTTTTCTCCCATAACACATAATAACACCCATCATAACAGGAGTAATAATCCACAGTCCATAACTCAATAAGTCATATGCCCTCCCGGCTTCAATGCTTAATTTAGCGACATTACAGCAAACTTCATACTTAGTTAAAATCATTTGTCAATCAAGTGACTACATGCCACACATATACAATCTCCATGTGGGAAATGCTCCCCCAATCTACCATAACAAATAACTGGGTTGCACGTCAAAACTACAGACTGCACTAGTGCTGAATAGAAACCAAGAATTTTTAACCGGGATGCAAGGCCTTTTTCACAAAACACCAATCCCATGTGACGCTGAAGACAATACCAATGTACCTTAAACATAAAAGTCAAAATTCCTTTCCCGTTCATCCGAGCTCGTGACATCCTTGTCAACACCGAACTGTAACCTTGATCTTCACTTCAATTTCCATACCACTCACTACACCCAACATGCTAATATACGATAGAACATGATCTTCATCATGACTCCGGAACCACTAATAGACTAACACTATATCATATAAAGCCTTTTCACTTAAGTCACTTTAGGTAAACCATATCAACACACAGGTGAATTCTCATAACAATGGAAATATGCAAATCTCTAAGTAGTGGTCTAAGTCACCATATTCCTTCTGGGACCCACCTCCGCATAACAGGCCATTACAGTAGAATACATTTCTGAATAACACCAACTATGGTGACCGATAGGCCTTGTACGCACTATCACAAATCACTTGCATAACTTGATCAAGTTCAAGGAACTTATCACTACTAGAAATATGCCAATTCGACAATGGCTAACCAATACATCCTCTTCCAATTTATCGTTGATTTCAATAGGAACAATAATAACTCCATTAAACACTTAACACACTCCATCCGCACTCGTCCCGAGTGACCTTGAACCATGAGACCATGCCGTCTCAAATCATACGAACCATTTTGTACCTCATAGTTGGTACATCACAAGCCCAAACATCATAGAACATTCTGTGCCTTTTCTCATAGGGTGCTACAAAAACTTTACTCATAACCATATCAATATGCTTGAAACCATTAGGCATCAGACTTTGCCCTTTTGAATCCATTAGGACCGTTGTTGAGAGCCACCCGCTCTGACTTGGCCTCGAATATAATCAACTCCATAAATCTTCTAGCACATGAATACCCTCTTGATTAAGAACCTGGCAGAATCACTTCCCTTGAAACCCACATATATACGAGGAATAAACCCTGGATTTTTTCTCCAATCTGAACATGAGCAAACAAGGCCAACCATAGCACACCTTTAACAATCATTTTGCTCAATTTACCACTTATGCTCTTTTCTCGTTGCTAAAATAACTTACCAATATGTTATAAATTGTAACCTCAAAAAAAGATAACCATACAACCCAATCAAAGGCATTGGCACTCTCCCACTGGGCTTGAAGCCATTTATTGCACAACTTTGGAATTTGCCAGGATTCTTAATCTCTTATTGGCACAACCTTGTGCAATCAACCGCCAAAGTTTTTGAAATCTTACTGTAAAACCCCCTTTTATATTCTGAGTCATCAAAAACATTTTCGAAACTGATCTCTTTGCTGTATAACCAATAGAACTCTTCAGGAAAGCATCATTAACCACGCAACCGCTAACCAGCTCACAGGGAATAACCCACCTATAGATATCACTTTCTAACATCTTCAAACGATGTTGCACATGGTACAATCACCATGACATGAATAACCCATCTTGAGTCTGAACTAACCCTCTAGCTGCATAATTCCTTTCACCCGTCGTGGACCTCATTTGAACATGCGACAATATCCTTTCCATTCAAAGGATATTCTCAAAGTTATTCAAGTAGCTCCTTCACGTTATATCAAATCTACTACCGCATAATAGACCATACTTTAAATTAAATCCATAAGCCCCATTCACCAATCACTAATATTCTCAAATACCTATAAACTCTCCTTAAGGTACGTGGTTATCCTACTAAAAACCCCATATACAACTCCTACACTCTCCCACTTTGGGAAAACCCGCTTCCTTAATCAACTACTCAACCTTCACTTCATACACCAGGTTTTTTAGAATTTTTAAACACCTCTTGATGCCTCCCACATGTCTTCCTCGTCCTGTGCTGTTCGTTGTTGCCTTATATAAACCCTTTTTTCATAAATCTTGAACCCACCATCGCTACTAACTATAAACCTTTCTAGAGATCATCTTTCTCGAGTTGTTGACATCAGGAACACCGATCAAATCATGAACTACCGCACTGCGAGATCTCTAACAGTCATTTCTTCAATACTATGTCACAATGTCCTATCCCAAGGTGAATTTTAGAAAACCATAGCACCAGCGAGCTTAATACACACAATAGAGGACGATGACACTACATCGTACATGAAAATTCCACCACACTCACAAATACCAAGTCTCGTTACTCCATTAACCAAAATTTGGATATTCATAGGCCAATTGCTTTTCTCTTGCCGGGAATAATTACCGCATGCACTGAGTAAACCTCCTCTCAAGTCATTCACTACCCCTACACGTAGGAAAATTTCCCACCATCAAATCAATACTGCGGAACAATCGTTCATAAGAATCGTGGAAAGTTGTGCGTAGCTTCAGAGCCATCAAAGGCACCAATACTGAGCTAAAATGACCAAATATCCTTCCACAAAGCGACGATAATGGTTCGATCAACTATACAAGGAGAAATATCCCGCACCACATTTGTAGTACAATTTACAATTTTTCAATTCTCAATTTATAACAAGCGGTTTGCATCACATAAGATTTAGTAGTAAAGAAACAAAGGCATAATCCTCGAGGAATCAAATCGCACGATAAGGAATCAAGAAGGAATGTACTCCTAGCAGTCCTATAGCCTCCCGATGATAAGCCAACAAAAATAGTCATTTAAATTTCAATTTTTTAGTAGTTGTTGAAATAATTTTTTTATACATTAACTAATAAATAACGAAATTTATGAAAAATAACCATGAAATCTTTAACAACTTAACCTTTAATAAACCCAAACAAAAATCCTCCAAGAACCCAATGTCACAAGTGCATGAGCAATTTCTAAGAAGTAATAGTATACAACAACCGTCTGGAATACAATATTGGATAGAAAATAAATACAAAATTGAAAGAGACTGTGTTGGCTGTGGGCCACCTTGTGAAATGTAGCTCACCTAAGTTTTCGTATCGATCATGCTTTCACACTCAGTAGGCCACTAGAGACACATGTGCCTGTGCAAAAAAAATGCACAAAAGTGTAGTATGAGTACGAAAAAAGCGGTTACCCAATGAGTATCCTGTCTAATCTCGAAGAAGTAGAGATGAGATGGTCGACTTCGACGCTTACTAGTTGTCCAATAATGATATATTGTTAATGCAAATAATCAAAGAATTATTAAGAATGATAGTAAATTAAAGTAAGGCATGAACATGTGAGAGTTCCTTTTTATGATAAGTCTACAGATTCATGATCCAATATTTCCAATTATACCATGTCGAGGAGAGAAAATATAAATCTCAAATAATCTCAAGGCAAGTAATACAAGCATGCACAAATCATGCGGAGGTCGCACGGCCCTATCCAACAGAAATGTAAACTGTGTACTACCGAGGGTCAAACAGCTAAAACCATAGATGCATCTATTACCCCGCTTGCGAATCATACATGCCACTCGATAAAATATAAACACACATTCAAATAGTCAATAAAAATGTCGACATGGAGAAAATATCCCAAGAAACCCAATCTTCTTTTAAACATTTAAGAAAACTGAATTTTAATCTATTTAGAAATCATTTCTTATTCTATGTGATTTAAGCAATTCGAGCTGTCAGATAAGTTCACAAGTAATCCAAGTATAGCCTGCTTTTTGGGTCCTACACTACCCGAAGATAAGCAAAATAGTAGCTACATACAGACTCTCTTTATCTCGTGCGTACGTAGCCCCCACAATTACGAACACATATTCAATTAATTCACCTATGGGGACAATTCCCTCTTACAAGGTTAGAAAGGAAACTCACCTCATTATGAAGCCTATATTCCGATTAAAGAATGCGCTGAAACCTCCATATTCAGAGCCGAACATTCCAAAACTATGCAAATAGGGTAAGAATTATTAAGTACATGCTCCAAAGTTCATATTCTAAATATTAAACCAAATTCCCAACTTTAAATTCAAGGTTCCTAATATTCATTCCCGGTCCCACGCGCCCGAATCCCGGAAATTTTTGAAGAATATATGATTTTACTTCATTCCCTAACAATTTTCGTGGTTAACTCTCACTTTTACCAAATTCAAGGTTTTTCATCTAAAACCCTTAATTTTCCTAAACTTTAACATGTTAATCTACCAATAATCTATGTATTTAACTCATGTATGTAAACAAAATACTTAGCTCAAAGTGCTAGGTGAGGACCCTCTTCCAAAAGCTCCAAAAATCGCCTAATAGGATGAAGAAAATGAGCTAATTGGTTTAAATCTCGAATTTAATAGCTGGACACAGGCATTAGATGTCGTATTTACGATAACGGTTCGCAAATGCGAGGATCGCAAATGCAACAAAAACCTCGCAAATTCGAAGCCTACTCCCCTCCTACCATCATAGCATTTTCGACAAGAAGATCGCAAATGCGAAGAATCCATCGCAAATGGGACCCCTGACTGATTTGGCCCATTTCACAATTTCGATAAGGGTTTCGCAAATGCAAACCCTTCAGGCCTCACAAAACCGACCCAATCGTCACAAATTCTAAGAATCCCCTACTTGTCCATGTTCACAAATGCGAATGGAATCTCGCAATGTGATGATCGCATTTGTGACCAAAGCATCGCAATTGCGATCATACCAGCACCAGCAATCTTATTTCTTAGAAAATCTTTCCGAAGCTATCCCGCATTATACCCGAGCCCACAGGGCTCCAAACCAAACGCCCGTACAAGGCTTAAAACATAATTTAGACTTTCTTGAAGTTTGAAATCATATCAAACAACACTAGAACCATGAATTGCGCCCCAATCCAAGCTTAATGAACATTGAAATTTCCAACTTCTACATTCGATGTTAACCCTTCAAATCACTTCCGATTAACTTCAAATTTTGTAGACAAGTCATATTTGATATTACGAACATACTGCTACTTTTAGAATCGGATTGTGACCCCAGTATTAGAAGTCCACTTCAAGTCAAACTTTTCAAAAACCTTCAAATTTCTATATCTATCTAAATGACTCCAAAATTACTTACAGACCTCTAAATTCACTTTCAATCGTGCTCCCAACTCTAGAATAACCATATAGAGCTATTCACAAACTCGAAATTCCAAACAGATATCGATAACATTGAAATGAACTTCAAGCCAAACTTTTGAAATTCCTTCAAAAATTCTAACTTCCACAATAGGCGCGAAAATGCTCCTGGGTTATCTAACAACAAGTTCATACAAGAAAAAGAAGCCAAACCTAATGTACGCAACAACCCCTCCCTGACCATAGAGGTGATGGTGTACATATGATAGAGGCGAAGGAAGAATGGGACCCTGAGGAATCGATTGGGCTTTTTTGAGAAGGCGATGACTTTAAGGTTGCACTCACACTTACTCCTATTTATGGTTCAGACTAAGGCACCTATTTATGTTGAGGTAACTGCATCAGTTCCATTCAAGGAAGTAGTGGCTCCGCCCGTAGCCACCTCCACTCTATTTTAAGTAGAAGTGGTCACACCTTTTACTGTGATAGTGTCAACCACAAACAATGTTGCTGAGGCTCGGCAAAAAAGGGAAGACTAATATAGAGGAATCTAACGCCGCACAAGGAATGACTACAACAGGAGGAGTCAATACATCAGAACACCTGCGAGGTTGAAGTATGGAGGCCATTACTAGGCAGCCTATCATTGAGACCGGGCCAGTTAATTTGTAGAGGAAAGTACATGCAAAGGAATATTATGTTGTTGATCATCTGAACAAAGTCCCTGCACAAATATCGATCTTGTCAGTATTGCAGAATTCAGAGAAACACATAAACACTCTAATGAAAGTATTGAGCGAGGCTTATATAGCTAATACCATCACTGGTGCAGAAATAACTAACATGGTTGGGCAAGTGCAGGAGAGCTATAAGATTATTTTCCACAAAGATGAGCTACCGCCTGAGGGTTTGAATCACAATCGAGCATTACAAATCAGAGTACCATTTGAAGGCAAGTTCATTGAAGGGTCCTAGTTGATAGAGGTTTGAGCCTAAATATTTGTCCATTTGATATTCTGAAGAGTTTGCACAAAGGTTTCCACAAGATATGGGTAGGAAGAATGAACGTGAAATATTTCAATGGGTATTGGATGGCCACAATAAAGAGAATCAACATTTGCTTGAAGATGAGGCTAACTTGGTTCAGCATCGAGTTTCAGGTGCTCAAGATACCAGCCTCATAAAATCTTCTGTTGGGACAACGGTGGATCCATGCCGCTGGAACCGTTCCTTTAACATTATATCAAGCTGTGAAATTCAAATGGAATCTTCAAGAGGTGATCATTCTTGGGGATGGAAGTAACCCCATGTACACCAGTAGAACAATACCGGCCATTGGACATAGAAGAAGTCTAGGAAGGGAAACCTATCATCACATCAAATGGGTCAATTCTGTCGAGAAAGATAAGTAGAAAGCATACTAGCATGGTCTAGATACAAAACTGGCAGAGGGTTGGGAAAGAACCTCCAAGTTATCACAAAACCAATACAACTGAAAAAGCATTGTACCACTTCTGGTCTTGGATACCAATACAAAGGCCATGAGTACAAGAATTGGTCACCTCCACGTCGTGGACCATATTACCCTCTTCAGCAGCAACGCCAAGTTTGGAACAAGCTTTCCACTAAGCTGACACAATATAGGGAACTGTAGAAAAAGAAACACTAGCTAGGCTGAGGGATTTGTTCTTGTAGGATGAAGACATGGACTATAGTGCCATAATTGAGGAGGGGGAGGAAGAAGGCCTCACTATTGAGACCGCGAAAAAGGGAGTCGTTCTAAAAAACTTGACCTCCACACAATCTCGAACACGTCGAGTCCCTGGGTAGCTTGGCAGAATTTGCCTTTATAGCCATTCTAGGCATTTAAGATTTACTTGTTTCAAAATAAATTGCCGATTCATCGAGCCAAGACTTTTCTGAACAGTTTTCTCAATTTTAATAAAATGCATATGTCCTCTATCATTATTCATTACTATTTTTATACTTTTCCCTTCTATAGTGTTATAATTATTATTACTTTTCCTGATGAACCGGTGACTGTAACATGTAATGAGACAATGCAATATGAGAATAGTGATTCATAGGAAGAAAATGAGATACCCAAGGAAATTGTCAGAGAGGTTGAAAATTTTGTGAATAAGCCTAAGTTCAATTTGGACGAGATAGAAGCAGTAAATTTGGGAAACACCGAGACCGTCAAGAAGACGCACATCAGCATTCACTTGTCACTAACAGAGAAATAAGAGTACATTCGTTTTGTAAAAGAGTATGAGGACATTTTTTCCTGGTCATATGAGGACATGGCCGGTTTGAGCACTTCCATCATTACACACAAATGGCCAACTAATCCCATGTGTTCGTCAGTAAAACGGATATTACGAAATTTGAAACCAGACATGAGCTTGAAAATCAAGGAGGAAGTTACCTAGTAGAACAAAGCCAAAGTTCTTAGGATAGTCGAATATCCAACCTAGTTAGCTAACGTTGTTCCAGTCCAAAAGAAAGACGGGAAGATCCGAGTATGTGTTGACTACCGGGATTTAAACGGAGCAAGTCCCAAGGACGTATTCCCACTGCCAAAATACATATCTTTACCGATAATTGAACCAAGCATGAACCCCAATCCTTCGTAGATTGCTTCATGGGTTATCACTAGATTTGGATTGACAAAGAGGATGCAAAGAAGACAACTTTCATCATACCGTAGGGTAATGATGGCTTTTGGCCTGAGTAATGCTGGATCACTTACATGAAGGTTATGACAACCACCTTCCATGATATGATACACAAAGAAATTGAGGTGTATGTGGACGATGTCATTATCAAATCCAAGAGGGCCGCACATCACATAGTAGACTTGAGGAAGTTCTTCAACGGGCTAATGAGGTACAATTTGAAATTAAAGCCTGCAATGTGTACATTGGTGTTCCCCGCATGTAAGTTACTAAGTTTTATTATCAGTCGTTGGGGGATCGAGCTGGATCCGTCTAAACTCGAAGCTATTCAAGGGTTACCACCACGTAAGTATAAAAAAGATGATGAGCTTCCTGGGACGACTCAACTATATCAGTCGATTCATGGCACAGTCCAAAGTCATCTGTGAACCCACCTTCAAGATGCTTAGGAAACATGCCGAAATAAGCTGGACAACGGATTGTCATAAATCTTTTGATAAGATCAAGGAGTACCTGTCCACACCAAATATTCTGGTCCTGCTATAGCCAAGATGACCTTTGTTACTATATCTATATGTGTTTGATAGAGCCATCATATGTAACATGGGACAACATAATGAGATAGCAAGAAAGGAGCAAGCTATATATTACTTGAGTAAGAAATTCACCCTTAAGAAGCATGGTATTCTTTGCTTGAATGCCCTTGCTGTGCTTAGTCCTGGACGGCCCAGAATTTGAGGCATGACTTCTATGCCTACACTAGCTACCTCATTTCCATGATGGATCCTTTGAAGTATATATTTCATAAGCTCACAAACGATGGACGAAGAAGTTACCTTTGCTTTGTTGGGATACCGCATTGTAGTTCGCAAATCAAACAGGGAAACTCCCTACATGCTAGTTTAAGGTACAAATGCTGTCATTCCGGCCGAGAGATACCTTCTTTGAGAATCATACAGGAAGCTAAACTCTGCAATGCAGAGTGTACAAGGAGTTGCTATGAACAATTGGCCCTTATCGTTGGGAAAAGGATGACCGTAGTGTGTCATGGCCAGCTTTATTAGAATAGAATGTCCAAAGCTTTCAACAAAAGGGTCAAACCAAGACAGTTCGCACCAGGACAATTGGAATTGAAGAAAATCTTCCCACATCATGATGAAACCAAACGGAAATTCTCTCCTAACTAGAAAGGTCCATACATGGTTCATAGAGTAATAACAAGAGGAGCACTCATACTTGCAGAAATGGACGGAGAAGTCTAGCCAAAGCCGATCAATTTAGATGCAGTTAAGAGATACTATGCTTGATATTTTACATTTCTCTTCTGATGTAATTGAACTACACTTGACCTGAATCCCGTTTAAGAGGGTATATGTAGGCAGCCTTATGGGTATTGGTCATATTATAATAAAAGTTTCATTTCCTTATGATAACTAGGGATTTTGACGCATCTCATACTCTTGCTCGCTTATGCTTTTATAAAAATTCATACAAAATAGTTCCAAAATAATCGCAAGTTGTGCTTGATTGTAGGTAGAAAAGTGACAAAATGTCATAGATCGGCTTAAAAGGAGTGAAACTTTCACAAATGCCAAAGCCAAGGCAAGCTTAGGCAGAACATACCTAGTGCTGCACACCACATTGTTCGGTCCGTACTAGGAGATTCAAAGAGGTGAAATTTTAGGCTTAAAGGCATTGTGACTGCACTAGGTTTTGTGCGATCCGCACTGAAGGTAATGCGACCACACTACTATTTTTTGTGGTCCGCATAGCCATGAATTAGAGAAGATGGAAGATGTAGCTTTAAAGCCTGTACGGTTCGTGATCAACAATGTGCAGACCGCACTAGAATCCTCCGCGGCCACAACCCATTCTGTGCGATCTGCGAAGCCCGAGTTTAGAGAGCTATTTTTTTAAGGCCAAAGCCCTAGTGCGAACCACAGTCCATTTTCTGCGGTCTGCACTAACCCTGCAGGGGAAATTTTATCCAAAATTTTTAGCTTAGTATAAGTAGATTTTTTCTCCATTTTTTGGGCATTAGATATTGTAATACATCAGTTGCGCTTGTGGGTCGACTTTTCTTAGCCATATTAGGAACTTTTACTTACATTTCATCATTGGATCTTTGTATTTAGTTTAGTAAGTAACTAATATGAGTTTATCTTTATCTATTTCTTGTTTTTCTTCTTTGAATATGAGTAGCTAGACCCTTTAGCTAGGTTGTGTTCAACCCTAGTGTGGCTAATTGATGGGTCTCGTATTTTATGGTTAAATTAATTCTTGGTGTTTGATATTTGGGACAATTTTATGGTTAATGGTTTAATTAGTGGTTGCAAACACTAGTTTATGTTTAGTTGACTAGGGTTCTTCTTGAGAAACAGAGTCTAAGTCTCCTCAATTTATCCACCAAGGAATTGGGGCGTACTCAAGATATTGATAGCCCCAATTAAAGGGTTACACCTCGAGAGAGTAATACCCGACTTGAACCTTCGTTATTTGTACAAATTTGCTTACCCAATTAGTCTAGAGAAAGTCAATTAGGAAAAATCACTTGAACCACCGAGAGGTGTAGAGTGGGTAAATTAGTGCAATGGTTATATCATATTTCCCAAATTGTTAAAGTTGCTTTAGACTTAAGTACCCCTCAACTGAACACCAAGGCGGAAGTCACAACCCTAGTGATTTTTAAACCTATTTGAACAACTCGTACCATTTTAAATCTTAGCTTAATTTACTATTTTTAGTTTGATAAAAGTAGAATTATAAATAAAACCCCAAAAATGATGAGAAGTGTATTTAAGAGCACATACACAATCCTAAACTAGATAGATACTCGATTCCAATTCTACCTTTATGTAGATTCGATCCTACCTAAAATTAGAGTAAAGCTATTGCGACCCGCTCTTGCTACTTATTAGTTGTGTGGAGTTGGTTGCGATCACTTTTTTGCATAATTGCAGGGGAGATAACGGTTTTGGCTATCTATTTAGTTGGTTTTGTGTGTTTTTCTTCTTTTTTGTTACTAATTTTTGTGTGTTAACTATCCAGGAATAAAATGGCTTTAAATTGTAATGACTCTCTTAGAAATATGCTTACATGGGAGGAGGTTTATGATATTGTAGAGGATGGGTGCCTCTTGTACCTCCTAGACAACAAAGAGGCTGCCAGACCAATGCTAATCAAAATGTTCCAAACCCTCCTCCGCCACCTCCAAGAGCGGTTCCTCGAGTGCTACTGAACCAAGGCTATGCAAGTTCTATCGTCCCACCCAGAATTCGGGCGGGATATTTTCAGATAACCAATGCGATGTTGACCTTACTTGAGCAATGTGGGTATTTTACGGGCGCTGCAGATCAAAATGCCAGCAAACATCTCACGGGGTTCATGGATACATGTTGGGGGGAGAAAGCAGACGAATGTGTCTCAGGATTCTCTTAGGTTGAGACTCTTCCCATTCTCACTTCGGGGTAAAACATTGGATTTGCTCGAGATACTTCCCAACCATTCCATCACAAATTGGGATGAGCTGTCGGATAAGTTTATTTTTAAATTTTTCTCACCCGTGCACATGGCAACACTTCGAGATGACTTATTGGCCTTCAAGCAAGATCTAACAGAACCTTTGCATGAGATTTGGGAGGGGTATAGACCGATGGTGAAGGAGTGCCCCAATAATGACATGACGAAGAATATGTTGCAACAAAGTTTCTATCGGGGCATCAACACTACAAAACAATGCATATTGAATCAACTTGATGGGGGTAATTTTATGAAATTGATCTATGATGAAGCTTGAGTCTTTCTTGATGAGATGGCGGATACATCCTATGCATGGTAAAGTAGAGCTAATGTTCCTCAAGGTGACCCTACAGTTATTCATTTGCATAAGGAATTGCATGACCATAGGCAAGCTATAGCGGAGTTGACGACTATCATGAACCAATTGGCTAAGGCACAGTTGAAACAAGTACAAAATCCTCACCAAGTGAATGCCATGGAGGGTGGTAATATGCTTGTCAACAAGAGAATGCAAATGAGGCAACAAAACTAAGGGAATTCTGAGCAATTTGAGCATGCATGTGATGGGTTTCAAAATGATGATTATGATGATCAAAGTGAAGAGGGTAAATATGTAAACAACTATCAAGGCTATCGGGTAATCTCTTCCAACCAACAAAAGTGACGACCTTAGGGCAATCAACATCAAAACAATGGTAACTAGGGGAACAACAACCAAAACAACAACTGGGAAAATCAGAACAACAATATCGGCAAAAGAGGGAATTGGAATGGTAATAATAACAATTGGGTCAACAATAACAACAAGGTGGATGGAACAATGGGAACCAAGGATATCGGGGGCAAGGCTTTCAAAGCCTCCAATGTACCAACAATGAACAATCCACTCCTATTTCCTTCTCAAGGTCCTAGTTCTTATTACAATGATATGGGTAGAAATTATGATGTTTGAACAGATGGTGAAGAATAATGCCGATTTGGATACAAAATTGGCTTCCCACAATACCTCTATCAGAAATTTAGAGGTGCTGTTAGGCCAAATTTCTCAATCATTGAATACTCGCCCGAAAGGTGCTCTACCAAGTTATACGGTAGTGAACCCAAAAGGTGGGAACAATCATGTCATGGCAGTTACGACAAGAAGTGGAAGAGGCGGTGATGTGAATGACTCGAAACAAAAGCAAGTTGGGGATTATGATTTTGAGTTGCAAGAACATAAAGTTCCTTCGGCAGTTGAAGATGTGGTTGATAAAAATGTGAACAATGAAGTGAGGATTGACATTAATGAGGTCGAGGTAGAAACTCAAGATGATGTGAACCCATCTAGAGAATACGTGATTGACATGCCAGAGCTGGTTGTACCAAAAGCCAAGGATCCTTTGCCAAGGCCACCTCCACCTTATATGCAAAGGATCGAAAAGTAAAAAAAATGATAATCAATTCAAAAAGTCCATTGATATGATGAAGATCTTCAATTATTGTGCCTTTGGTGGAGGCTCTTGAACAAATTCTGAGCTATGCAAAATTAATGAAATACTTGGTCACAAAGAAGCATTCTATGGATTGTGAAACTACAAAGATGACTCACCAAATTAGTGCTATAGTGCATTCAATGGACTCGGAGCTAGAGGATCTTGGTGCTTTTACCATTCCTTGCACCATTGTGAGAGCAGATTTAGCCAAAGCTTTATATGACTTAGGAGCTAGTATCAATTTGATGCCTTACTTAATTTTCAAAACATTAGGTATTGGGCAACCTAGACCAACTTCCATGAGGTTAAAAATGGTGGATAGATCGATGAATAGATCTTTGGGTATTATTAATGATGTGCTTGTCTGTGTGGACAAATTTATCTTACCAGCGGATTTTGTGATCTTGGATTTTGAGGTTGACGATGAAGTTCCTATTATCTTGGGTAGACCTTTCCTAGCTACGGGGAAGGCATTATGTATATGAGGAAGCAGGGGAATTCACCTTCTGGGTGGGTAATGAAAATGTTGTCTTTCATGTGTGCAAGTCTATGAAGTAGCCCAACAATACCAAGGTGTGCTCTTTTTTGACCTCGTCAAAGTTGTGATAATTGATGACACCAGTGCAATGATCAGTGTGGAGGACCTGTTGGAGGCCGTATTGTTGAATCTTGATGTCAATGAGGAAGGCGAGTGGAGTGTGTGAGTGCTTTACCTGGAATGGGCTCTTATTCTTATGAGCCTAGGAAATGGTCTTTGGATCTCGAGAATAGAAAGACTCCACCAACCAATCCTTCAATTGAGGAATCTCTGGTGTTAGAGTTGAAGCCATTGCATCCATACCTCAGGTATGATTTCTTAGGCCCTATTTCTACTTTACCAGTCATTCTTTCCTCATATCTTACTAACTTGCATATAGATGCAAATTTGGCAGTGCTCAAAAGGAGGAAGAAGGCAATTGGATGGACTTTGGCCGACATTCGAGAAATAAGCCTCGTATTTTGTAAACTAGATTATTTTGGAAGATGATGCCAAACCCTCCTCGAAACATAAAAGGAGGTTGAACGAAGTAATGCAAGAAGTGGTAAGAAAGAAGTGATAAAGTTGTTAGATGTCGGGGTTGTGTATCCTATTTTTGATAGTTCATGGACATTTTCGGTTCATTCTGTGCCGAAGAATGGTGGTATGAAAACAGTTAACATATTCCCACTCGGATAGTTACCAGATGGACGGTATAAATGTACTACCAGAAGCTGAACAAGGAGACCCACAAGGATCACATCCCATTTCCCTTCCTTGACCAAATGCTTGATCTCCTTTCCGGGCGTGCCTTTTATTTTTTTGGATGGATATTCGACATATAATAAAATCTTAATCGCTCCATAGGACTAGGACAAGACCTCATCACTTGTCTATATGGAACCTTTGCTTTCTCTCGAATGTCGTTCGGGTTGTGCAATGCTCCGGCGACATTCCAAAAATGCATGATGGCTATTTTAACCGACATGGTGGAAGATATCTTCGAGGTCTTCATCGACGATATTAGTGTGGTTGGTGATTTATTTGAAAAGTGTTTGACAAATCTAGATAATGTTTTGGCCCGTATGAAGGAAGAAATATCGTACATAATTGGGAAAAATGCTACTTCATGGTTGAGGAGGGCCACATGGGATTGAATTTGAGAAAGCCAAGATAGAAGTTATTTCACGGCTTCCTCCCCCCACTTCTATTAAGGGGGGTTAGTAGTTTTCTTGGGCACGCGGGGTTTTACCGGAGAATTATAAAATATTTTTCAAATATGGTAAACCCCTTGTGCAAGATTCTAGAAAAGGATTACAAGTTTGAGTTCGATGAGGGATGTATACAAGCATTTGAGCTTCTCAAGCTTAAGTTGAGCACTATCCCTATCATTACCACACCAAGTTGGAACTTGCCTTTCGAGCTCATGTGTGACAAAAGTGACAACGCGGTTGGGGCTGTTTTGGGTAAAAAAGTTAACAAAATATTTCATCCAGTGTACTATGCAAGCAAGACCATGAATGAGTGTCAAAGAAACTGCACGGTTACCGAGAAAGAGTTATTAGCCATAGTGTTTGAAGTGGAAAAGTTTTGGCCATATCTTATGGGGGCCAAGGTGTTGAAACTGATCTTGCTGCCCTTAGGTACTTGATGTCACAGAAAGAATCCAAGGCTAGGTTGATGCGATGGTTGTTACCACTTCAAGAGTTTGATCTATAAATTATGGACCGGAAGGGTAGTAAATCTAAGTTGTGGACCATTTGTCCCTCTTGGATGAGGAAGGAAAGCCATGTGATGTCCTATAGATCAATGATGAATTTCCCATGAGCAACAAATTTTCGTGTCTATGAGTGAAATGGCGTGGTTTGCGGATATTGCTAACTACCTTGTGACAGGAATTGTCCCGTGTGAGCTCTCTTCTAACCAAATGAAGAATCTCAAGTGGGATAGATTGGATTTATAATAAGATAAGCCATACTTATTCAAGATTTTCACGGATGGTGTGATCCAAAGGTTTATCCCGAAGGAAGAGCAATTGAGTATTTTGGAGGCTTTTCATTCCTATCCCTGTGGTGGCCATCATGGCGGGGTGAGGACGGCTTCTAAATTTCTTATTTGTGGGTTTCATTGGCCAAATTTTTTCAAAGATGTGAGTGATTTTGGAAGATATGCGACGAGTGCCAAAGAGCAGTGGAATTTAGAAGTAAGATGAGATACCTCCCAATACCATCCTTGAGGTTGATATTTTTGATATATGGGGCATTAATTTCATGGGCCCATTTGATAGCTCTTGTGGGAACACTTACATTCCTGTGATGGTGGATTACGTTTCAAAGTGGGTTGAGGCTGTGGATTTTCCAAACAATGAGGCCCTGAGCGTTGTTGCGTTTCTCAGGAAGAGCACTTTTACAAGGTTTGGTACTTGTAGAGAAATCATAAGTAATGGGGGTCTCATTTTTTCAATAGAGCTTTTGACACTTTTCTTTCACAGTATGGTGTCAACCACAAAGTTTCTACCCCCGATCTTCCTCAATCAAGTGGAGAAGTTGAAGTCTCCAATGGGAAAATTAAAAGCATATTGTCAAAGACGGGCAATGTAAATAGGACTGATTGGTCAAAGAAGTTAGATGATGCTCTATGGGCTTATAAGACTTCTTCCAATACTCCAATTGGTAATTCTACGCATCGGTTGGTGTTTGGGAAAGCTTGACATCTAACGGTTGAGTTAGAGTACAAGGCCATGTGGGCCTTGAAGAAGTTGAACCTTGAGTGGGATGTAGCTGCTAATCTTTGGGTGGAGCAACTCAATCATCTTTACAAATTAGATTTCATGCCTACTCTAGTTCGTCCCTGTATAAGGATAAAATCAAATACCTTCACAACAAGTATACTCGGGGCAAAGAGTCCAAGGTGGGGGATTTTGTGCTCTTATTCAATTCTCGGATAAGGTTGTTCTTGGGAGAACTCAAGTCAAAATGGAGAGTGCTGTTTAAAATAGTATGTGTGACCCCATTTGGTATTATTTATTTAAAGAAAAATAAATGTGAGGTTTTTAGAGTGAACGGGCACTAGGTCAAGCATTATCTTGGGAAAATTGATGACAGCCACATGGTGAACTTCTTCATTTCAATGATATGATGGTAGCCTGCATCGTGCTGTGATGTTAAATCAGGTGCTTCTTGGGTGGCAACTCATGTGTTTTAATTTTTGTTCTTCTTTGATTTTTCTTTGTAGTATAGAATTGATGTTTAGGCTAACTGGTTTTGAGATGTTACAGTGTTATGTGGAAGCAGTGCAAGACATGGTTAAAAAAATGCATAGGTCTCTGAAGTTTCCAGTGCGGCGGACTATATTTTGCGCGGACTGAACTGGTGAAGGGTTAAGTATAGCCTCTCTGAAGTTTGCAAATGTAGCCGCACTACATATTGTGTGGTCCGCACTAGACCTCTGTGTCCGCAATCCACTTTGTGAGGACCGCAGAGCATTGCCTTCTCAAGCTTGTACAAATTTATGCAGTGCGGATCGCAGTCCGTTTTGTGCGGTACGCACTGGTAGGTGGGACTGGGCCCCACGTCCTTTTCTATTAATAGGGACCGAGACTCCGGTTACTCTTTTCGCAAATTTTAAACTCATAAGCACTTAAACATCACTTTATTCCCTCATAATTAACTGCTTGGAACCATAATTCTTCATTTCATCTGATTATCTAGTACCCTCATTTTCCTTTTATTTGTTTAATTTAGTTAATTTCCGTTACTTTTCGATTTACCTACTCATTTTGTTTGATTCCCGCATTTATCTTCAATTCCATAGGTTAGTTTAGTTAAATTTTGGATTCATGATTGAATTGGTTAGTTAAATAGAATGGGAAATCATGCAGAGACACTAATTAGGAGGAACAATTGAGCCCCAAAGAAAAACTCATGAACACTAACTTAGTGCCTCAACTGGGTACCTAGTGTGGATCGAAGTCTACTCTCTGCAGTCCGCAGTGCCCTTGTGCGGTTCGCACTACAATTTGGTATGGACTGCGCTGATGAATTTTGTGAAGCTAAACTTAGGACAGTGCGGCCGCACTACATTTTGTGCGAACCGTACTGGCCCTATGCTGCCGCACTACCATTTTTTACGGTCCACAATACCTTGATACAGAGAATGGGTTGTCTGAACCCCATCTCTGTACAGGACGTGGTTGATTTTTTGCGGTCCACGGTGACTCCAATGCTGCCACAATCGCTTTTTTGCGGTCCGTACAGCCCCTGTGGGGACGCACACCATTTTGTGCAGTCCGCGCTGGGTATTTCCTGCAATTGTCGGCAATTCTTCATGCACGTTCTATAACTCATTCTGTTAAACTACTTTCAATTGCTACAGTGATACTAACAAGTTTATTTGATTTTGCTTGTAGACTATGGTTAAACAACGAGGAACAGGCTCGAAACAACAAAAGAGAGGTTAATCTTCCAGGGGAGGGAAGCAAAAAATAATCAAACTCACTCTCCAAGTTTGGGAAAACACAAAAAGAACAAGAAAGTTTATCAAGGCTTTTGATAGAGCCATTGACATGTCAGGGAGTGAGTACAATCCGAACTTGCTGGAGAGGCATAGATTGACAAACACCTCTCTTCCACCATCACCCACTACCCAAACACAAATACATGTGATTTCTGAGTCGTCTAAGGGCTCAGCATCAACTAGTGGAGAATACTCCCCCTCACCCACAACTTTTTTATCCGGAGAGGGTAAAAGAAGAGATGAGGAGGAAGTAGAGGGAAATAAGGAGGTAGCAAAAGGAGGTGAGCCTCAGATAGGACGCATTGCCAGAACTAGGAAGCCATAAGTTTGGAAAGATTGATTTGTGAGTGAGGTGGCGTATCACAAATTCCGGGAGTGGTAGCCACTAAGAAAGCTAAGTCTGAAGAGGAGCTTTATTGATACAGACTTACTACCCCACAACCCCATCATGCAAAGATAGTGTAGAACTAGAGCAGGCATGGAGCATTTTATGGAAGACTGTGTGGAAACCAACGAACACTTGGTCAAGGAATTCTATTGTAATGTAGCGCATATCAAAAAGTTCTCCAAAGTGTCCAAGGTTCAAAATTTAAAAGTGTTATTTGAAGGGAATTTGATTAGTCAATACCTGAGCTTCAATGAGGAGGATGTGACATTGTACATAGCGAAGATGGAGATGGGCGAGGAGGTACGTCCATAGTTAGCACACTACCTGTTAATCCCAGGTACCTTCCCAGACTAGTTGACTGCTGGAGTTAAAATACTAAGAAGGTGCTTGAATTTTTAAGCGAGGGGATGGGAGACTTTTGTTTGCAGGCGGTTGGACCCTACTACTCGTGATAACACCTTAGATCTCCATCGGGCTGTGTTAGTGGCTTCTATCATGGCAGGGTACCCCATCAACGTGGGAAATGTAATGTCCATAATTATTACCACCAATGGGAGCGGAGCATGACCAGAACTATCCTTTCCCCAGCACCCTCACTATGTATTGTCGGGACCTTCAACTGGACTAGACTCCCTATAACGTTAAAGTCAAAGGGAAAGCCCGGTTTTCCTGGTATAGCATGCAGGGGGATGACAACCCAAAATCAAGAACTCAAAGGTACTACTACTACCTCAACTGGCAAGTCTGAAGAGCCAGTTGTGGTAGTGGCCCCTACTGAGCCAAGATCAACTTCTACAGATGTCCCTCTCAATCCGTCCACTTCCATAGCCACTCCTATTGGTCCATCCATACCAGTAGGCCCGGCGAATCCATCTTCCAGGGCCCATCCTATTACTGCCAACAGATTGAGCCAGGAACTTATGAGTATCAACAAATGGATGCAAACTGCCTCATCTAAGTTGTCTATTTTGACCACCACTGTTGAGGTTCAGTCAGCACCTCCAGCTCTGTAGGTTCCACTATCGATAGAGGATGAACTCAAAGAGATACTTGACACCCAGAAAAAGATCCTTGACACTCAGACAGTGCTCTCCAAGGTAGTTGATTCACATAAAAAGGCTCTCAAGGAGCTTGCTCGGGAGAACAAAACGCTGCAGAAGACACGGTCCTCCAAAGAGTTCGTGAGGGAATTGAGAGTATATGTAGAAAGACTGAAGGCGGATCACATACCTTTTGATCTGTTTCTCAAGGACACATCTCAAGCAGTTCATCTACAGACGGAGCAGTCACAAAGGCCTCCCAAGTGGAAGAGGATAATTCCCAAAGTAGATGATGCTATCATCTAGTTGGCAGAACCACTGAAGACTTCTTCCAGTCAGCTACAGAATGTACGAGTTCCAGAGCCTAACCAGGTCCCAATTGTAGAGAAGCAGACCATCGAGAATCAGCTTGAGTTTCCCGAGCAAATAGAAGACCCAGGGACAACACATGACCCTATGTAGATAGATAAGCCTTAGGGATTCTTCTATATCCTTTCCCTCTTGTCTTTTGATGCTTTATTTAGACTAGTTGGCATTGGGGACAATGCCAACTTTGATATATTTCATTGAATTTATCACACTTTTATTTTACTTTGGATCTGTATATGAAGTTATGTTACATTGTACATATTCATCCCTATCTATTGTATATTCGACAAATCCCCTCTTGTATATATTCAATATTTTTTTCATTAAAAACATTTCATTTTTAGCTTCTTATTTGTGATTAGTAGCTTTTTATTTTCAAATTTTGTAATAAACCTTTGCTTTTCTTAATTCCACGGCTCTTTCTGAAAGTGGAGTGTTGTGTGAACCGGAAGGCTATTCCCAATGATGGATGGTGTGAAAACCTTCTTAATGGTTTGAGTCCGTTTTTATTTTATGTTTTTAGTAGTTAGTAGTTAAGGATTGCTGAAGCAAAGCTTCACTTGGGCATAGTACATTTGCCTTTGATGTTATGGTAAAAAACAATTGGTTGTGTTTAGGATGGTGAAAGTTCTGACATTGACTCTTCTGTTGGCCAATAATTATCAAGTGTTTTTTTTGGGCCATTGTGTTCTCGAATCGTATCTAAGATCGGTGTGAGCCCCCGACTATATGTCTTTAACAATCCCTTAGCTTGTGTGGTGAGTAATTCAATCGCAAGTCCAAGTCCCAGGGTAGTATTTGTCCTGACTTTGCTCTAATTGATTCTGATTTCCATAATTACTATGCTACAATGATTCTTACCTTATTTCAATCTAATTTAGAACTACCATATATATAGACTCTCTCATTAACACAACACACGAACACTTTTTTCCAAAAGATGTGACTGCCCAAAGGGCCATCACCTATTTCTTTACTCATTTTCGTGTCTCTGAGGCCTTTAATACCTCATTGAGGGTCGGCTCGATCTGCGCACACAGTCCGGGAACGTAACCAGAAAGAGTAAATATGAATTCGATGCGAAAAATAATGAATTTTAAACAAATTTTACTTTGGTCAACGTTTTGGGTAAACGGACCTGGACCCATAATTTAACGGTCCTGCAAGGTCTGTAGGGAAATGGGGGACTTGACCGTAGGCTTGGAATCGAACTCTGAGGTGCCAAGTCCGAGAAATAAATTTTTATGTGAAATTGTTTCTGGAAATAATTAAAGAAAATAGAAAATATAATATGATTAGAAGACTAGGGTATCAGGCCAGTATTTTGGTTCTGGTGCCAGTTACAAGTCTTATATATGATTGGAGCACTTTCTGTAAAGTTTGGTCGAAAACGGACGTCGTTTGACATGTTTCGTATACGAAAGGGGAATTTTATGCCATATGAACAATTTGGAAGAAATCTTGAGTTTCGAGGGTGTTTTTGAGGTTGTGTGTATATTTCGCTTGGAGCCCCGAGGGCTCGGGTGAGTTTCGAGTTGGTTCCGCGAGGTCAAAGACATAAAACACCATATGTTGCAGGTTGGGTGCGAGCTACAGGTTACAACGTGCCCGCAGTCGTGATCGTCCGGTCCGTGGAGTGAGTTGCCCGCTTCGGAGAACCCGCGGCACTCTGTTCCTCTAGCGCGGCCACGATCGTTTTTGTGCGGTCTGCGGTGTGAGCCACGCGGCCGCGGTCACCTTCGCGTGGTCAGTGCTACCACCTTCAGTGGAACAACAGCTTCAGCTACACTTGTGCCATCGCGGTCATCCTCGCGCGGTTTATGGTAGAGGTGCCGGGAATATATATATATACACAAGATTCTGTTATTTCTCACCTTTTAAATACCCAAAACCCAAGAGGCGATTTTCTAAGCAATACTTCTTCTTCAAAACGATTGGTGAGTGGTTTCTAGCTAATTTTCTTCACTCCTTTAACACCTTTTAACATAATTTAATCATCAAATCGAAAGTTTTAATGGGTAAATTTAGGTATCTTAGGTAGGACCTAGGGTTTTGCTAAATTGGGGGTTGGACCTCAATCTAAGGTCCGATATCAAAACTAATCAAATAATTGGATTTTAGTTTGAACCCCATGTTTTAACACCATTGGCCGGAGGAGCGTTTTGGTTATTTTACCTAAAATTTCGCTATAAACTTAATAATAGAGCTAGTTGCTTGAGATGTTATTTACGAAATGCAATTGGAATGAATAGATTTGGTCCATTTGAAGTTAAATACTCGAGGCTAAAGAGTGATTTCAAGTTGATATTTTGATCCGATTGAGGTAAGTGGCTTGTCTAACCTTGTGTGGGGGACCTTTCCCTTAGGATATGTTATTTTGTAATTGAGTGCCTTGTACGTGAGTTGACGAGCGTATGCTTGAGCTAATTGTTGAAAAATCCAGTTTTTACTTTTGATTTTGAGATTGAGTTTCTTTTCTACCTACTTACGTTACTTGCAATTATTTGATGAGAAGGACATGTTTATTAATTTACCTTTCCTACTTGCTTAAATTTTCTTAACTGCACTACATAAAACATGTTATGCTGGAATTATCTATTGCTTGCATTGTTGTACTTCATTATGAATATTCTATGGTTGTGGTTGCACATATTTCCTTTGGGACTAAGGGTTTGATTCCCGGAAGATCCCTTTGCATATTTACTTTGGGATTAAGGGTTTGATTCCTGGGAGATCCCCCTGCATATTTACTTTGGGACTTCGGGTTTGATTCCTAGGAGATCCCCTTGCATATTTAATTTGGGACTACTGGCTTGATTACAGGGAGATACCCCTACATATTTACTTTGGGAATACAGGTTTTATTCCCGAGAGATCGCCCCTACATATTTACTTTGGGACTACAGGTTGGCTTCCCGAGAGATCCCCCTGCACTTGATATGTTCTGGACTGAGCGTGGGAGACACCTAGAGATCCCTAGCATATGCGATTGTAAGATATTAGGATACCAAGAGATCCTCGGAATACCAAGAGATCCCCAGTGAAATAATGAGGATGCAAAGAGATCCTCGGGATACCAGGAGATCCCTAGTGAATATATTGAGGATACCAGGAGATCCTACAGATACCAAGAGATCCTTAGTGTAATAATGAGGATACGAAGAGATCTTCGGGATACCAAGAGATCCCTAGTTAATATAATGAGGATACAAAGAGATCCTCAGGATACCAGGAGATCCCTAGCGGATATAATGAGGATACCAAGAGATCCCTAGCAGATATAATGAGGATACCAAGAGATCCCCGATTATTATTTCCTATTATGAGTAGTGTTCCTTGTATTGTTTCATTCCGTTTTTTCCTATTGCTATTTCCCTTATTTATTATTTTTAGATTCTCGATGTAGATTTTACTTATACTATTTTTTACCTCATCTTATATTATAGTTATCTTAGTAAGGCCTTGACCTTCCTCGTCACTACCCAACCTTGGTTAAGCTTGGAACTTACCGAGTACCGCTGTGGTGTACTCACACCTCTTCTGCGCATGTTTTTATGTGCAGATCCAGGTACCTCCGCTCAGGCGCACTACCTGTGATTCGGGAGGGAGAGTTTCGGAGACTTGAGGCATATCTTCCCCGTCCACAGATGGGAGAGTCTCCTTCCTATTCTATCCTGTAGTTACCTAGTTTGTTCTTGTTTTTTTTTTCATTTATGTAGACATTTCTAGAGCTAGAGTCGTACTACGTACTTCATATAGTCTGTGCTGCCCGTAAGATTCAGGTTTGGGATTCTGTTTCATAATTTTGATGTGATGTGTACGTGCCAAACGTCGAATTATATGCAATTCATTAAGTTACTTAGTTTTAAGTTATTATTGTTATCGTGAATGTTGTTATTTCCGCACCAATAGGCTTACCTAGTCCTCGTTACTGGGTGCCATCATGATGTGTTCACAGGTGGTAAACTAGGGTCGTGACAAGTTGGTATCATAGCTCTAGTCTTATATAAGTCACGGGACACAAGCCGGTTTATTAGAGTCTCGCTGATCGGTACGGAGACGTTTGTACTTATCTATGAGAGGTTATGTAACCGTTTTAGGAAAAATCTTCAATTCATTGATTTCCTGGTCGTGCGATATTTTGATGTCAAATATAAACTTCTATATTCTATTCTCTCATAGATGGTGAGGACATGCGCTACTCGTGATGATCGGGCACTCGCACCCCCTACCGCAGCCGTCCGAGGCCGGGGCTAGGGTAGAGGTCGAGAACGTGCACGTGTTGCAGCAGGAGCACCTGCTCAAGCTGCCGCCAAGGCACTGCCAACACATCCAATGGAGCCCAAGCTCCTGGTATGCCTACTAATGCCACCACTACCCCAGCCCATCAGGAGACATTAGCTCGGTTCATGTCCATATACACCACCTCGGCTTAGGCATGGTTGCTTCCCCTTGCTGCAGCTACATCCCAAGCCAGGGGAGGAGCAAGGACTCCCGCCGTCTGCACTCCTGAGCAGCGAGTGCAGGTTGATTAGGCCCCAAGGATCATATCCATTCCACCTACAATTCCAGTTCAGCCTGTGGATGGGGCAGCTGCATCTGAGGATGAGCAGCGAAGGTTGGAGAGTTTCAAGAAGTATAATCCTCCGGTTTTCAGTGGTCTGGCGACAAATTATGCCTTGAGATTTCTAGAGGAGTGCCATCGTATTCTTTGCACTAAGGGCATAGTAAAGTCCAGCGTGGTTTCATTTACCGCCTTCCAGCTTCTAAGAGGTGCCTATGATTGGCAGCCCTCTTATGTGATAGACACTCTCTGCATGAGGCTAATCCCTACCTTCACCTTTGGATGTCTCTAATCCTTTACTCCATGACTTCATGAGGATAATCCCTGCTTCCTGTTTTCATGAGACTAATCCATGTCCTTATACTTGCACGAGTCTAATCCTTGACTATATGAGGCTAATCCCTGTCTCTCATTTTCATAAGACTATTCCCTACCCCCATACTTTCAAGTGTCTAATCCTTGACTCCATGAGGCTAAACCTTGCCTCCTATTTGCATGGGACTAATCCATATTCCCATACTAGCATGAGTCTAATCCTTGACTCCATTAGGCTAATCCTTGTCTCTCATTTGCATGGGACTAATCCCTGTCCCGTACACGTATGAGTCTAATGCTTGAATCCGTGAGACTAATCCATGTCCCCGTACTTGCATAAGTCTAATCCTTGACTCCATGCCGCTAATCCCTGCCTCTCATTTGCATGGGACTAATCTTTGTTCCATACTTGCATGAGTCTAATCATTGACTCCATGAGGCTAATCACTGCCTCCTCATTTGCATGGGACTAATCCCTATCCCCATACTTGCATGAGTCTAATCCTTGACACCACGAGGCTAATCCCTGCCTCTATACTTGCATAAGGATAATCCTTCACATTTGCATGTGTCGAATCCTTGAATCCATGCATGCATGAGGCTAATCCATGCCTCCCTATTTGCATGAGTCTAATATTTGACTATATGAGTCAAGTCTCTGCCCCCATACTTGTATAAGGCTAATATATGCCTTTCCTTTCACATGAGTCTAATCCCTGACTCCCTACATGCATGAGTGTAATCGTTGACTCCATGAGACTAACCCCTTTCTTCCCATTTGCATGAGGCTAATCCTTTCCTCCACATATGCATGGGACTAAGCATTTTCCCACTTTGAATATATATATATATATATATATATATATATATATATATATATATATATATATATTGCTTTATTGCTGATACTATCTATTTTCTTTTCAATTGGGCTAAGCTCTGGCTTCCATTTCACTAAGCATTGTCCTTTTTAACATCATATTATTGCATATCATGGGTTGAAATATGGCCAATCGATCCGAAGGCATCAAAGTCCAAAGGCATCATCCTCAAAGCTGAAAGACACCATGCCATGGCTCGAGGATCTCTCAAAATTGCATATCATTTATAGTTCGAAGGCACCATCATTGTTGCTCGAGAACACCATTTCTTGTTCTGCGAATCCCTCACTAAACAATTCATGGCACAGGATATCTTGGTCTGAGTACGTCATCCTTAACCGTAAAGACAGCTTTCATGGTCCAAAGGGAATCTACATCATGTTAAAAATTTTGCAAATACCCGTTTGTGGCATCTTTTATCTCAAGGTAACCAGTAAGTAACAACTATCCTAGCAGGAGCAATCTCGCTAGATCTCCCTTAACTGTTCTGAGCTTTAACCGCTGGCCATAACCGCTCTTGCATCTCGTGTTCGTTCTTGAAATAACTTTGTTCGTATATTCCACCAATGAATCCAGAGCTACACATGGCCTGATTTTTGTAAACTAGGGATATGTAGGCCACTCAAGACTAGATTCTGGCCTCTGTCTTTTAAAACATCCCCAACCGGTAAAAATTGTTCGTCATTTCTTTACCTGAAAACTCTTTCATCCTTGTTTCGTAAAGAGGGGGGAAGCTGCTGATATCCAATTTTCGGCTATATTTTTATATATCTTTAAAATAGAATATATATATATATATATATATATATATATATATATATATATATATATATATATATATATATATATATATATATATATATTCATTTTTTATGATTTTCTCATACTTTTAAGGATTTTAATTGAATTATTTTCTCTCCTTTTACTCATAAAAACCGCAATAACTACCCTCTAATTATGCCGGGGTGACTTAGTCATTTAGATTCTATATTTATACCAAAATATACTCAAAATATTTTTTGTGCATTTTTATAATTGTATTTTCTATTTTTAAAGATAAATTGAATATATTTGCAATATTAGCCTTATTAACATATAATTACATTTATATGCATAAAATTGATCTCCTATATTTTTAAAATGTTAGGTATATATTTTAAATCATTTTAGTATATAAAATTATTTTCTAGAAATTATTTATTATTTATTATAAAATTATATGGGGAAATTAGCTATTTAATATATAGCCAGATTTGCCTTTCAATTTCAGCTTAATTTAAACCCAACCCCGGCCCAATTTCTAACAAAATTACCCGACCCAGATCCTAAACCCGCCTACCCGCCCCAAGACCCATTAAATCCTAGTTTTAGATCAACGACCCTCGTACGTTCTTACCATTTTTAATTCCAAAGACCCTTAGCCTTTTCTCATTTCCTAAGTCCGCCACCCATGTATTCCCCTATCTCCTCTCTTCTCTCAACCACTCAACCTAACCTTATCTCGTTTCAACTGCCGACCTTCTTCTTTAGTCTCCTTCGATGATCTCCATTCAACTCCTAAGCCTCCAATGGCCCCTCTAATGTTATGATTGCCTTCTCTAAGGTCTTCAAGGGCCCTAGGCCACACCGACTTGCATATAGAATTTGCTACTTGGCTGTTCATGGCTACCTCGGTGTGATTTCGAGCCAAATTACACAATATTTTTCACGACCTTTGGGATTCTAGGCAAGTTCTTTCACCTCTCTTTGGGTTTCTTTTGACACCCTAATTTCTGCCTACATCTCCTAGATCTGTATGATCTTAAAATGGTTTGAGTCTGTTTCTTTGATGTTGTATGTGTTCTTAAATCTCTTTTACAAGAATCATTTATTTTAAAGCATTTTCACTTTATTCTAAAGTCATGGTTTCTAAACTTCTTCTAAAACCTTGTTTAAACTGATTCTTTATGTTTAAACTTCTATCTCTTGCATATTTCGATTGATTCTATAAATCTATTACTTTTTTAACTCGCTTATTTTAAAAGCCCTAATGTTTTTAGATTTTCTTTCTTTGGTTCTGTGTTTTAGCATGACTACTCGATTCTTGTTTAAGTTTCTATGATTACCTTGCCTTGAATATGTTCTTAATGAGTTCTTAGCCTAACTTATACCACCTCTATGTGGTTATGTTCATGTTGACTGTTCAAACTTCCCTCTTTCTATTAATATTGTTTAACTTGCATGTTCGTTATGTCTGGTTGCTCGTACTCTGTTTATATGTTGAATACGGAATCAGACCTCCTCTTTAATTGATTCTGGATTGCCAATTTTATTGTTTGATTTAAAGATCCTCCTTTAAACCCTCAATTTCTACCTCTTCTATTCAAGTTATTTGATTCGCCTACCTTGTTTGCTATGGTACTTTATTATTACTTAACAATTTCCTTAATTAGAGTTTTCTGAACGTATCCCTAATTTCTTAGCCTATACTTACTGAATTTGATTCTTTACTTATTAGTCATACACTAATTTCTTTCCTTATACGCTGCTTATTCTCACCGTATGAATTAATTCCCTTTAACTCAAGGGAGTATTTGTCCTGAATTTTCTCGAATTGATTCTAATTTCCATAATTACTATGCTACAATGATTCTTACCTTATTTCTATCTAATTTAGAACTACCGTATATATAGATTCTCTCATTAACACAACACACGAACACTTTTGTCCAAAAGATGTGACTGCCTAAAGGGTCATCACCTATTTCTTTACTCATTTTCGTGTCTCCAAGGCGTTGAAAACCTCATTGAGGGTCGACTCGATCAGCGTGCATAGTCCGGGCGCGTAACCATAAAGTGTAAATATGAATTTAGTGCGAAAAATGATGAATTTTAAACAAATTTGACTTCGATCAACGATTCGGCTAAACGAACCTGGACCTGTGATTTAACGGTCCCAGAAGGTCCATAGGAAAATGGGGGACTTCAGCGTACCTGGAATCGATTTCTGAGGTCCCAAGTCCGAGAAATGAATTTTTATGTAAAATAATTTTCTAGATATAATTAAAGAAAAAGGAAAATATAATGTGATTAGAAGACTGGGTATCGGGCCCGTACTTTTGTTCCAGTGTCCGTTTATATTTGATTGGAGCACTTTCTGTAAAGTTTGGTTGAAAACGGATGTCGTTTGTCATGTTTCGGATCCGAAAGGGGAATATTATGCCTTATGAACAATTTGGAAGAACTCTTGAGTTTCAATGCTCGATCAGATGTATATGATGTTATTTTGGCGATTTGATCGCACAAACAAGTCCGTAGGGTGTTTTCGAGGTTGTATGCATATTTTGTTTGGAGCCTTGAGGGCACGGGTGAGTTTCAAGTAGGTTCTGGGAGGTCTTACACATAAAACACAAGATGTTGCAGGTTGGGTGCGAGCTACAGATTCCAATGTGCCCGCAGTCGAGATCGCGAGGTCCGTGGCGTGAGCTTCCCGCTTCATAGAAGCTGCAGCAATCTGTTCCTCTAGCGCAACCGCGACCGCTTTTCTGCGGTCCCCGGCGTGAGCTACGCGGCCACGGTCACCTTCGCGCAATCCACGCTTCCACCTTAAGAGGACCTACAGCTTCAGCGACACTAACGCGGTCGCGGTAATCCTCGTGCGGTCCACGCTAGAGGTGCAGGGAATATATATATATACACAAGATGTTTCAGTTATTTCTCACCTTTTTAATACCCAAAACCTAAGAGGCAATTTTCTAAGCAATACTTCTTCTTCAAAACGAATGGTCAGTGGTTTCTAACTAATTTTCTTCACTCCGTAACACTTTATAACATAATTTAAACATCAAATCGAATGTATTAATGGGTAAATTCGGGTATATTGGGTAGGACCTAAGGATTTGTTAAATTGGGGTTGGAACTCAATCCAAGGTCCGATATCAAAACTAATCACATAATTGGATTCGTGGGTGAATGGGTAATCGGATTTTAACCACGTTGGCCTGAGGGGCGTTTTGGTTATTTTACCTAAAATATTGTCTTAGTTGTAAATTTAATAGTAGAATTAGTTTCTTGCGATGTTATTTACGAAATGCAATTGGAATGAATAGATTTGGGCCGTTTGAAGTCAAATACTCGTGGCAAATGAGTGATTTCAAAATGATATTTTAGGCCGATTGAGGTAAGTGGCTTGTCTAACCTTGAGGGGGGGACCTTTCCCCTAGGATATGTTATTTGTTAATTGTGTGCCTTGTACATGAGGTGACGAGCGCATGCTTGAGCTAATTTTTGAAAAATCAAGTTTTTACTTTTGATTTTGAGATTAAGTTTCGTTTTACCTACTTACCTTACTTGCAATTATAACATGTGCCAGATGAGGAGGACATGTTTATTGATTTAGCTTGCTTACTTGCTTAAATTTCCTTAACTGCACTACAAGAAACATCTTATGCTGGAATTATTTGTTGCTTGCATTGTTGTACTTCATTATGAATATTCTCTAATTGTGGTTACGCATATTTACTTTGGGACTACGGGTTTGGTTCCCGGGATATCCCCCTGCATATTTACTTTGGGATTACGGGTTCGATTCCCGGGAGATCCCTCAGCATAGTTACTTTGGGACTACGGGTTTGATTCCCGGGAGATCCCCTTGCATATTTACTTTGGGACTACGGGTTTGATTCCCGGGAGATCCCCCTGCATATTTACTTTGGGAATGCAGTTTTGATTCCCGGTAGATCCCCCATGCATATTAAATTTGGGACTACGCGTTGGCCTCCCGGGAGATCCCCCTGCACTTGATATGTTCTGGACTGAGGGTACGAGAAACCAAGATATCCCAAGCATATGAGATTGTAAGATATGAGGATACTAAGAGATCGCCAGTGAAATAATGAAGATACCAAGAGATCCTCGGGATACCAGGAGATCCCTAGTGAATATATTGAGCATACGAAGAGATCCATAGTGAAATAATGAGGATACCAAGAGATCTTCGCGATACGAAGAGATCCCTAGTGAATATAATGAGGATACCAAGAGATCCTCAGGATACCAGGAGATCCCTAGAAGATATAATGAGGATACTAAGAGATCCTCGGGAAACCAAGAGATCCCTAGCGGATATAATGAGGAAAGCAAGAGATCCCCGATTATTATTTCCTATTGTGAGTATTGTTCCTTATGTTGTTTCATTCCATTTATCCTATTGCTATTTCCCTTATTTATCCTGTTGGAAACACGTTCTCAAGGCATTATACTAAACGTGTGTTCATATTTGTAGGTTTTGATGAATGACAAACTATGTGCAAATTGACATATGACGAGGTCCAAGCACAAGCGCAAAATTGATATATAACGAGATTCAAGCACAAGACAAAGATCGAGATTAAGTTTTATATGAGTCGGTATTTAATTGTGATCTTGATCCGACAACTTAAACTCAAGACTCGGCTTCTCTCGTAAAAATATTTTTAAGAAATCATGCATATTTAATTTAGAGCAAAATGATTTTAAATAATGCATATTTACTTTAGTCAAAATGATTTTTAAACATGCCTCTAAAATCTGGACTAAGATAATCGATTATGTTTAAGTCAACTGCTTGACAATCGATTGTGAACTTATGACAATCGATTGTGTTAAGGCAGTGAGCATCAGATTTTTCAAATCTGCATGACAATCGATTGTGAACCTTATGACAATCGATTGTGATGAGGCAGTGTCCATCAAAGTTTTTCAAAGCTCAGAATAATCGATTGTGAAGCTAATGACAATCGATTGTGAAGAGACAGTGTCCATCAGATTTTTCAAAGTCACAAAATAATCGATTGTGAACTTATGACAATCGATTGTGTTGAGCAGTGTCTTCCAAACTTTTTCAAAGTTATTAAATAATCGATTGTGAACTTATGACAATCGATTGTCAAGAGGCAGTGTCTAAGTTTATTTTTCAAGACTGATATATAATCGATTGTTAACTTAGTATAATCGATTGTATAACTGACCGTTGCCAAAATATTTTCAAATACCGTCAGGTAATCAATTATTGATTTCTTATAATCGATTGTTTTAATTAAAATCTGGAAAGGATTTTTTGAACGTTGCCGAGTAATCGATTATTGATTTGCTATAATCGATTGTTTTAAGTAAAATCCGGAAATGATTTTTTGAACGTTGCCAAGTAATCGATTGTAGATTTCTGACAATCGATTGTTTTACGTAAAATCTGGAAATGATTTTTTGAATGTTGCCAGTAATCGATTATTGATCTTAGATAATCGATTGTTAAGTGTAAAATCTGGGATTGATTTTTGGAAGAACTGGCAAACAATCGATTGTGGTAATTTGGCAATCGATTGTCACAGAGTAAAATCAGCAACTCTTAATTGGCAATTAGGCAACGGTAAGACAAAGTTTTTCAACTAGAAATACAGCTTCAATTCAGTCTTTTAAGAACAACAATACACAACAACTGATCATACATTTGCTAAAGCTTGCATACTTTATTGCTTATCATTACATAAGCTTTTGAGAGCCAAATTCTTGTCGAAAGTTGTTGCGATCTTGAGCGTATTCTTTTTACTCATATCTACTCTTAAAGGAGTGTCTTGTTTGAGTGCTAAGTGTTTTTGTACACTTGAAGGGAAGTGTTAGTCCCTTGTGTTGTAAGAAGGAACTTGTGTTTCCTTGGTTGAAGTCTTGGAGTGTTGTATCTCCGAGCAAAGGTTGTTGAGGCTTGTGTCCTCAAGTTTTAACGGTTTGTAGAGCACCCGTATGCTTAACAAGATAGTGGAAATCTCGAGAGAGTCTATCGGGGACTGGACTAGCCACGGGTTGTGGTGAACCAGGATACATCGATGCGTTTGTTCTAATTTATTTACTTATCGCACTTATTTATTTCCTGCAATTTTTAAATTCCGCAAGTTTACGCTAATTTTTATTATAACGCTATTCACCCCCCCTCTAGCGTTAAGCGTATTTTCTAACAATTGGTATCAGAGCCCAACTCTCTGAAGACTTAACCATTTGAGAGAAACATCCATGGCTTCTACTCGTGATTCTTTTGCAGGAATAGGTGAAGGACAATGCTCCACCCGACCACTGCTATTCGATGGTACAAATTATACATACTGGAAGGAGAGGATGAGAATATTTGTACAATCAAATAGTTTTCATCTTTGGAAGGTCATAATGAATGGAGAACAAATTCCAACCAAGAAGGTTGAAAATGAATGGGTCCCAAAGTCCGAAGATGAATACGATGCGGATGATATCCGAAAGGTGCAAAATAATGCTAATGCTATTAATTTATTATATTGTGCTGTAAATGCTGATGATTACCGGAAGATATCTTGTTGCACAATGGCGAAGCAAATGTGGGACAAGCTGGAAATTACGTACGAAGGTATGGACCAGGTAAGGGAAGCCAAAATTGATTTCCTAACCCATGCATATGAATTAATTCACATGAAGGAAGGCGAAAAGGTCGATGAGATGTTTGAACGATTTTCAAAAATCGTAAATGATTTACATGCTCTTAAGAAGACCTTCGAAAAATTCTCCGAAGTCTCACTCCGGAATGGCGATCCAAGGCCGACGCGATTCATGAATCCATTGGCGTTTCAAATGTCACCATCGACGCATTAAGAGGTAATCTTAAAACTTATGAATCTACTATACTTAACCCTCTTGTTGATGATCAAAGGAAGCAAAGAACCGCTATCAAGGCAAGCACAAGCCAACCTCAAAATGATGAGGACGGAGACAACGAGTTCGGACTCGTTATCAAGAGATTTCAAAAGTTCATGCGAAAAGAGTATGAACGAAAGGGCAAAAAGCAAGGAGATCAAATAAAGTACTATGAGTGCGGAGAAACCGGGCACATTAAATCAAATTGCCCAAATGCTAAAAAGGAGAAGAAACCCTTCAAGAAGCAACGAGCATACATATCTTGGGGAGGCGACTCCGGTGACGAGTCAAGTGAGGAAGAAGAAGACGAAGCCGCAAATCTTTGTCTTATGGCACAAGAAGACAACAAAGAAGAGGTATGTCAAATTTCTTCCAAAAATTTCTTTTCCCTTGAAGAAATGCAAAATGCTTTTGATGAGTTGTATAGCAAATTTATTAAAGCTTCAAAAACTGTTAAGAGTATAAAAGAAAATGCTTCTTTAAAAGAAAAAGATTTTCAAAAACAACTCTCTTTTAAAGAAAAGGAATTGGAAAAAGTGATTTTAGAAAATGAGAAGTTGAAAGAGGAAAATAAATTTTTTGGCAAGAGAAGCGCCGACAAGCCCGAGAGTTCTAGAAATTGTACTTCTTGCATGCATCTCAAAAATGAAGTAGAAAGGCTTAAGGGCACCTTAGATAAGTTCAACTCTTCTCATAAAAACTTGAATGAAGTGCTAGTTAATTTGAAGTCGACCAAGCATGGCATAGGTTTTAGAAACGAGCCTAAAGAGAAAGTTGAAGCCAACCCCCAACCACCTAAGGCTCAACCTAGGATAAATAAAACAAATGTTCATCCTAGATACAACAAACCTAGAAATAGTTTTCATCAATCGCAACCTAGAAATAATCATGCTAGAAATAATGCACATTATAGGCCAAACACTAGAAGGAACTTTGAACCTTTTAGAACACCTAGAAATGACTTCCAACCTAGAAACAACTATTCTAGAAATGATGCATATCCTAGAACAAATGGTAGGAGAAAGGATTTTCATGATTTGCGCAATAGTTATATTGTCAAGAATAGAATAAATGAATTTCGTCCGTCCAATTACTATCAACCTAGAAGGATGCACAATCCTAACGTGACTTGTCATTATTGTAGACGAATTGGACATATTGCTCCTGCTTGTTTTACACGACATAGACATAACACTCAATCACATCACTATGATTTGCCTAACCCCCAAGGACCCAAAATGGCATGGGTATCTAAAACTCATTAATCTGTTTTGTAGGTATGTTTGAAGGGATCAAGTGTACTATGGTACCTTGATAGTGGATGCTCCAAGCACATGACGGGAGACGAATCCAAATTCCTTCAACTAGAACACAAGGAAAGGGGAAGTGTTATTTTTGGTGATAACAACAAAGGAAAGATTATCGGCATCGGATCGGTCGGTAAGGATGAAATTTCTTCCATTAAGCATATATTACTTGTGAAAGGTTTAAAACATAATCTCTTGAGCATAAGTCAATTATATGACAAGGGAAATCTTGTTTTATTTGATTCGGATGAATGCTTAGTTTTTAGACGTAGCGATTTTAAAAATATCCTTCGTGGTTTTAGAATGGATAACATTTATATGGTTGATCTTGCAAATTCTTCAACCGAATATGTGAATTGTTTAATGAGCAAAGAGGATGATTCTTGGTTATGGCATCGTAGAGTAGCTCACATCAACATGCATCTTTTGAACAAATTGGTTTCACAAAATTTAGTTGTTGGTCTTCCAAATTTGAAATTTGAAAATGACTCTATTTGTGATTCTTGTCAAAAAGGGAAGCAAACAAAAGCATCTTTTAAATCAAAAAATATTGTTTCAACTACTAGACCATTGCAATTGCTTCACATGGATTTGTTTGGACCATCTCGCATTGAAAGTCTTCGTAGAAATCGATATGCTTTTGTTATTGTTGATGATTATTCCAGATTTACTTGGACTTTATTTCTTGCCCATAAAAGTGATGCTTTTCAGAATTTTAAATATTTTCTTAAACGTGTTCAAAACGAAAAGGAAACAACCGTCACTTCAATTAAAAGTGATCATGGGGGAGAGTTTGATCACAATCTCTTTGCGGACTTTTGTGACGAACTCGGTATCGAGCATACCTTTTCCGCTCCACGAACACCACAACAAAATGGGGTGGTGGAAAGGAAAAATAGGTGTCTCGAAGAGATGGCTAGAACCATGCTCGAAGAGGCTAAAATTCCCAAACATTTTTCGGCGGATGCCGTGAGTACCGCATGCTACGTTTTAAATAGAGTAGTCATAAGGCCAATACTCATGAAAACCCCTTATGAACTCTACAAGGGAAGGAAACCAAATATCTCCCATTTTAGAGTATTCGGTTGTAAAGTTTTTATTCATAACAATGGAAAAGATCAATTGGGAAAATATGATGCCAAATCGGATGAGGGAATTTTTATTGGGTATTCTTCACGTAGCAAAGCATATAGGGTATTTAATAATAGAACCCAAACTGTGGAGGAATCCCCTCATATTGTGTTTTCCGAATATAATGCTCGCTTGGCGAGAAAGGATTCTTGTTCTGATCTTGCAGGTATTTTAATTAGTTTAAAAGACAAAGTACAAGAGGAAACTCCTAAGAAAATTCAAGATGAAATCTTGGAACAATCAATGGAGGAAACGCCACAATTGGAGAAAGAAACAAAAATGCCTAACGAGTGGAGGACAATCAAAGATCACCCTCTCGAACAGGTAATTGGCGACGTCAGAGAAAAGGTAAGTACCCGAAACTCTCTTAAGAACACCTTAGGACACACTTCTTAAGAGATCACGTTCTCATTGCATTATTTCGTTACAAATTACTAACTTGAGCGTCAGAGACGTCTAATTCTCTTTTGCAGGTATCGCCCTAAAGGCAGGGGGAATTATAAAGAAATGGCATAGAACAATCGATTGTTACAGCAAATAATCGATTATTTTACTGTGCGGACAATCGATTAGCAAGTATCACTAATCGATTATTTATGTTTGATGCTTATTATGCATTTGTGTTTAATAATCGATTTTTTAACTGTATAATCGATTACCGTCTCAGCCATTCAGTACTGCTCTCCTAAAACAATCGATTGTTTCATAAATATAATCGATTATTTTCCGAGTCAGAAAATCACCGTGCTCACTGTATCACAACAATCGATTATCATAATTCAACAATCGATTATTTTTTGTCAGTAATTGAAATATTTGTTACCGTTTGGGTCCTGTAATCGATGTTGTGTCAGTTCTGAGTTCAAGTCAAAATCTGCTCAACAATCGATTATTTCGTTTCAACAATCGATTGTCTAACGGTCATTGCAATTTATTTTTACTGTTTCTGACTATTTTGGCTCATAAATTTCTGCAGATTTTCATCATAAATGAAATGCCATTCTTCCCTTTATAAATAGGCATCACAAGTCTTCAATTTTATTCACTCAAGCATCAATCTTTGCTCCCACACCTTCATAAATCTTCCAAGTTTCTTACAAAGTTCATTACTACTCCTTGAAAATGTCGGGCAGACACTCTAAACGTTCCCGTTCAGGTAGACAAGGTGCATCTTCTTCTGCTCCTCCACCTCCAAATTTCCCTTATCAAGATGAGTCTATTTTACAATTCAATACTGAAACCGAGCTTACTAGATTTTTGACAAAATTCGAAAAGCGCGACATTCTTCCTCCTCGCTTTTCAACAAGCAAGTATCTTGAATCATATGCCCCCGCTGCAAACATTCTTAAAGAATGTCAACTTCTTGACTTCTTATATATTACCTATCCTTATATTAATCCTCCATTGATTCAAGCGTTTTACTCAAACCTTCATGAGGATGACGATGGTGAGCTTGTGTCAAATATTAATGGTGTTCAAATTCTTTTGTCCAATGAAAACTTGCATTCCATTGGCCATCTTCCTCGAAGTGGCGAAAACATTACTCGCTACATTAGAGAGGCCGGGGCCTTATTTGATGAGAAAATTCTCCTAAACCAAATAGGTCTTACATCTTATGATCCTAATCTATCCACTCGGCGTCCTACTATCACGGGAATGCTCCCCGAGTATTGTTTGATTTTCTATTTCATCACCCGAGTCCTCAAGCCTCGGAAGCATAATCATACCACTCTTTCCCAAGAGGACGCTAAGCTCATGCATGCCATTATAACCAGAGCTCACATCAATTGGTGTAAGTTCGTCAAGATTCACATGCTTGATGCCATCGGAGATGATAGACCTCTTCCCTATGCCCTCCTTATTATGAATTTTCTTGAAGCTTCCGAGTTCAACACTTCCATCGGTCCTCTCAAAAAGAGCACCAAGAAGTGGGAAATTTCAGAATCCTCCTTTCCCCATGACGGTGATCATGCAGCTCCTACTCCTCCTCCAACCCGTCAATCGCGTCAGCCTCAAGAACCTACTCTTCAATCCATTTCCGACCAGATTGCTTCATTGACCACCTCTGTCGCTCAATTGACGCATGAGATCCATGGATATTTTGACCATGTTCATTATCCATATGCCGGTCTTGTTCCCTATGTAGCAGTGCCGGATGATGAGGCGGGAAATGATGATGAATAATTTCTTTATTTTGTTTTTCTATTTTATTGTTCTATGTTTTATTGTTATGTAACCATTTTTTTAATAAATAAACAAGTTTTTTGATTATTCTATATTTTTTGCTAATGGCAAAAGGGGGAAGATAACGGGTATGCACTCTCAATACTTATCGGCATAAATTGAGGGGGAATTCATATGTTGAGGGGGAACTAATTGCATATCTATATACTTGTTGCATATCTTTACTTGTCTTGAATCGTCATTATGAATTGCCTAATATGCATATCCCGCTTAAAGTTTGCCATTATCAAAAAGGGGGAAATTGTTGGAAACACGTTCTCAAGGCATTATACTAAACGTGTGTTCATATTTGTAGGTTTTGATGAATGACAAACTATGCGCAAATTGACATATGACGAGGTCCAAGCACAAGCGTAAAATTGATATATAACGAGATTCAAGCACAAGACATAGATCGAGATTAAGTTTTATATGAGTCGGTATTTAATTGTGATCTTGATCCGACAACTTAAACTCAAGACTCGGCTTCTCTCGTAAAAATATTTTTAACAAATCATGCATATTTAATTTAGAGCAAAATGATTTTAAATAATGCATATTTACTTTAGTCAAAATGATTTTTAAACATGCCTCTAAAATCTGGACTAAGATAATCGATTATGTACTTATGATAATCGATTATGTTTAAGTCAGCTGCTTGACAATCGATTGTGAACTTATGACAATCGATTGTGTTAAGGCAGTGAGCATCAGATTTTTCAAATCTGCATGACAATCGATTGTGAACCTTATGAAAATCGATTGTGATGAGGCAATGTCCATCAAAGTTTTTCAAAGCTCAAAATAATCGATTGTGAAGCTAATGACAATCGATTGTGAAGAGACAGTGTCCATCAAATTTTTCAAAGTCACAAAATAATCGATTGTGAACTTATGACAATCGATTGTGTTGAGGCAGTGTCTTCCAAACTTTTTCAAAGTTATTAAATAATCGATTGTGAACTTATGACAATCGATTGTCAAGAGGCAGTGTCTAAATTGATTTTTCAAGACTGATATATAATCGATTGTTAACTTAGTATAATCGATTGTATAACTGACCGTTGCCAAAATGTTTTCAAATACCGTCAGGTAATCGATTATTGATTTCTTATAATCGATTGTTTTAATTAAAATCTGGAATGGATTTTTTGAAAGTTGCTGAGTAATCGATTATTGATTTGCTATAATCGATTGTTTTAAGTAAAATCTGGAAAAGATTTTTTGAACGTTGCCAAGTAATCGATTGTAGATTTCTGACAATTGATGGTTTTACGTAAAATCTGGAAATGATTTTTTGAACGTTGACAGTAATCGATTATTGATCTTAGATAATCGATTGTTAAGCGTAAAATCTGGGATTGATTTTTGGAAGAACTGGCAAACAATCGATTGTGGTAATTTGACAATCGATTGTCACAGAGTAAAATCAGCAACTCTTAACTGGCAATTAGGCAACGGTAATACAAAGTTTTTCAACTATAAATACAGCTTCAATTCAGTCTTTTAAGAACAACAACACACAACAACTGATCATACAATTGCCAAAGCTTGCATACTTTATTGCTTATCATTTTATATTCATTACATAAGCTTTTGAGAGCCAAATTCTTATCGAAAGTTGTTGCGATCTTGAGCGTATTCTTTTTACTCATATCTACTCTTAAAGGAGTGTCTTGTTTGAGTGCTAAGTGTTTTTGTACACTTGAAGGGAAGTGTTAGTCCCTTGTGTTGTAAGAAGGAACTTGTGTTTCCTTGGTTGAAGTCTTGGAGTGTTGTATCTCCGAGCAAAGGTTGTTAAGGCTTGTGTCCTCAAGTTGTAGCGGTTTGTTGAGCACCCGTAAGCTTAACAAGTTAGTGGAAATCTCGAGAGAGTCTCTCGGGGACTGTACTAGCCACGGGTTGTGGTGAACCAGGATACATCGGTGCGTTTGTTCTAATTTATTTACTTATCGCAGTTATTTATTTCCTGCAAATTTTAAATTCCGCAAGTTTACGCTAATTTTTATTATAACCCTATTCACCCCCTCCTCTAGCGTTAAGCGTATTATCTAACATATCCTACTTAGATTCTCGCTGTAGATTTTATTTATATAGTTTTTCTTTAACTCATCATATATTATATTTATCTCAGTAGGGCCTTGACCTTCCAAGTCACTACCCAACCGTTTTTAGGCTTGGCACCTACAGAGTACCGCTGTGGTGTACTCAGGCTTCTTCTGTGGATGTTTTTATGTGCAGATCCAAGTACCTCCGCTCAAGTGCACTACCTGTGATTTGGGGGGGAGAGTTTTGGAGACTTGAGGTATATCTGCCACGTCCGCAGACCAGAGAGCCTCCTTCCTATTCTATCTTGTAGTTAGCTAGTTTGTTCCTATTTTTTTTATTGATGTAGACATTTCCGGAGCTAGAGTCGTACTATGTACTTCATATAGCCTGTGTTGCCCGTGAGATTATGGGTTTTGGGATTCTGTTTCATAATTGTGGTGTGAAGTGCATGTGCCAAACAACGAATTACATACATTTCTGTAAGTTACATAGTTTTAACTTATTATTGTTATCGTTAATGTTGTTATTTTCGCACTGATAGGCTTAACTAGTCCTCGTGACTGGGTGCCGTCATGACGTGTTCACGAGGGGTGAACTAGGGTCGTGACTAGTTTGTATCATGAATTTAGGCTTATTGGAGTCACGGGACACAGGCCGGTTTATTAGAGTGTCGCTGATCGGTACGGAGACGTCCTTACTTATCTATGAGAGGCTATGTACCCATTTTAGGAAAAATCTTTACTTCATTGATTTCCTGGTCGTGCGATATTTTGATGTCAAATCTAAACTTCTATCTTCGATTCTCTCACAGATGCTGAGGATACGCGCTACCTGTGACGATCAGGCACCTGCACCCCCTACCGCAGCCGTCTGAGGCCGGGGCTAGGGTAGAGGTCGGGAACGTGCACGTGTTGCAGCCAGAGGACCTACGCAAGCTGGTGCCAAGGCACTGCCAGCAGATCCAACTGGAGCCCAAGCTCCTGGTATGCCTACTACTTCCACTACTACGCCAGCACATCAGGAGACATTAGCTTAGTTAATGTCCATGTACAGCACCTTGGCTCAGGTAGGGTTGTTTCCCCTTGCTGCAGCTACATACCAAGGTAGGGAAGGAGCATGGGCTACTACCGTCTGCACTCCTGAGCAGTAAGTGCAGGTTGAGCAGGCTCCAGGGACATTCCCATTCCACCTGCAATTCCAGTTCATCCCGTTGATGGGACAACTGCTTCTGAGGATGAGCAGCGGAGGTGGGAGAGGTTCAAGAAGTATAATGCTTTGGTTTTTAGTGGTCTGGCGACAGATGATGCCTTGAAATTTGTAGAGGAGTGCCACCGTTTTCTTTGCACTATGGGCATAGCAGAGTCCAGCGGGGTTTCCTTTACCGCCTTCTAGCTTCAGAGAGCTGCCTATGATTGGTGGCACTCTTATGAGATAGATAGTCCGGTCGAGGCTGTTTCGCTAACTTGGACCCAATTATCGAAAATGTTTACTAGAGAGTTTGTTCCCCAGATCCTCAATGATGCATAGCGCGCAGAGTTTGAGCATTTTTGCCAGGGTGCTATGACCATTTCGGAGTATGCTATCTGTTATACCAGAATGGTCAGGCATGTACCGGCTTTGGTTGTTACAGTCCGCGAGAGAGTTCGTAGGTTCATCGAGGGTCTTATCCCACCCATCAGATCTTGCATGGCTCGAGACTTGGAGATGGACATCCCTTTTCAGCAAGTAGTGAGCATTGCTAGGAGGATCGAGAGTATGCTCGCCAAGGAGCAAGGGGAGAGGGAGGCTAAGAGGTCTCGAGAGTTGGGCCACTACTCTGGTGCCTGTAAAGGTTGACATTGTAGGGGTTTTGTGAGTTGCCCCGTTCATTCAGCCCTTCTAGCAGGCAGCAGTGCTCTAGGTCTGCCTGTACCTCAGGAGCCTTATTATGCACCTCCGGTTTCTAGTACGCCTCCTGCGTGAGGTGCTTTCAAAGGTCAGTTCAGCATACCTAGCCCTAGTCAGTCATTGCCACTGTTCCCTCCCAGATCTTGTTTTGATAGTGGCGATATCGGCCATGTGGTAAGGTATTGCCCTAGATTTGGGAGGGGTGTCGCCCATAGCTTTCTCAGTTACAGCGTGCTCAGCAGAGTTCTCAGGCCATGATCACAGCTCCAGTTGCCACCCCTCCCGCTCAGCCACCTAAAGGTGGAGGCCGGGGAGGTAGAGGTCGCCCTCGATGGGGAGGCCAGGCCTGATATTATGCACTTCCTGTTCGTGCCGAGGTTGTTGCCTCCTATTCTGTTATCACAGGTATTATACTGGTTTGTCACATAAAGGCATTGGTTGTATTCGATCCGGGCTCTACTTATTCTTATATGTCTTCTTACTTTGCTCTGTATTTGGGTGTGCCTCGGGATTCTTTGAGTGCCCCCTTTATTGTTTCTACTCATGTGGGAGATTCTCTTGTTGTGGACCGCTTCTATCAATCATGCTTAGTTACTATTTGTTGTTTTAAGAGTAGAGTAGATTTATTGTTACTCGGTATGGTTGATTTTGACATTATTTTAGGCATGGACTGTTTGTCGCCCCATTATGCTATTCTTGATTGTTACGCCAAGACCGCGACGTTGTCTATGCCAGGTATCCCGCGTATTGAGTGGAGTGTCACTTTAGGTCACTCTCCTAGTAGAGTTATTTCTGTCCTTAAAGCTCAGCGTATGGTTGACAAGGGGTGTGCATCGTATATAGCGTATGTGAGAGATGTCAGTGTGGATACCCCTTCTGTTGACTCAGTTCCAGTAGGAATGGGATTATCCTGATGTGATTCCAACCGATCTTCCGGGGATGCCGTCAGATAGAGACATTGATTTCGGCATTGATTTGTTGTCGGGCATTCAACTCATTTCCGTTCCTCCGTATCGAATGGCTTCCTTCTGAGTTGAGTAGTTGAAGGATCAGTTGCAACAATTGTTTGATAAGGGTTTTATTCGACCTAGTGTTTCATTGTGGGGTGCTCCTATTTTGTTTGTGAAAAAGACGGATGGTTCTATGCGTATGTGCGTTGATTACCGCAAGTTGAACAAGGTTACAGTGAAGAACCGTTATCCTTTGCCTGGTATTGATGATTCGCTTGACCAGCTTCAGGGCGCACGACTGTTTTCTAAGATTGACTTTCACTCAGGGTACCATCAGTTAAAGATTCGGGAGCAAGATATCCCGAAGACTACCTTCACGACTCGGTATGGTCATTACGAGTTTTTTGTCATGTTATTTGGGATGCCGAACGCTCCAGCATTTTTTACGCATTTGATGCATAGTGTGTTCAGGCCATACCTCAACTCATTCGTTATTATTTTTATTGATGATATCCTGGTGTATTCCCGGAGTCGGGAAGATCATGAGCAACACCTGAGGGTCGTTCTTCAGATCCTGAGAGAGAAGTAGTGATATGCAAAGTTCTCAAAATATGAGTTTTTGTTGGAGTCAGTGGCATTCTTATGTGATTTTGAGCGAGGGCATTCATGTAGATCCGAGGAAGATAGAGGCCATGCAGAGTTGGCCCAGGACCTCCTTAGCTACAGAGATTCAAAGTTTCCTTGGTTTGGCGGGATATTACCGTCACTTGGGGAGGAGTTTTCATCGATCGCAGCTCCTATGACTAGGTTGACCCAGAATGGTGCCCTATTCCATTGGACAGAGGAGTGTGAGGCGAGCTTCCAGAGGCTCAAAACGGCTTTGACTACAACCCCCATTTTGATATTGCCTACCGGTTCGGGGTCTTATACTGTCTTCTGTGATGCCTCGAGTGTTGGCCTTGGATTGGTGTTGATGCAGGATGGTAGGGTCATTGCCCACGCATCAAGACAGTTGAAGATACATGAGAAGAACTACCCTGTCCATGACCTTGAGTTAGCTACTATTGTTCATGCCTTGAAGAACTGGCATCATCACTTATACGGTGTGCCTTGCGAGATTTATACTGCTCATAGGAGTTTGCAACATTTTTTCAATAGAAGGACCTAAATTTGCGCAATATGAGATGGTTAGAGTTTCAAAAGGACTACGATATCACTATTTTGTATCACCCACGCAACGCCAATGTGGTAGCGGATTCCTTGAGTTGTCGGGCGGAGAGTTTGGGGAGTTTGGCGTATTGACAAGCTTCGAAGAGGCCTATGGTTTGATGTGCAGGCCTTAGCCAATCAGTTCATGAGATTGGATCTTTCGGAGCCCAGCCGAGTTCTAGCTTGTGTGGTTTCCCCGTCTTCCTTATTTGATCGTATTAGGGAGCAGCAGTATATTGATCCCCATTTGCTTGCCCTTAAGGAAAGTGTTGAGCGTGGTTAAGCCAGAGACATTATCGTTGGAAATGACGGGATGTTGAGGATGCAGGGCCGTGTTTGCGTGCCTGATGTTGATGGACTACGAGAGTTGATTCTAGCTAAGGCCCATGGCTCGCGGTATTCCATCTATCCGGTTGCTACGAAGATGTATCGGGACTAGAGGCAGCACTATTGGTCGAGGCGGATGAGGAAGGACATAGTTCGATATGTACCTAGATGCTTCAATTGTCAGCAAGTGAAGTATGACCCCTAAAGACCAGGTGGGTTGCTTCAACAGATAGAGATCCCGGAGTGGAAGTGGGAGCGCATCACGATTGATTTTGTATATGGACTTCCATGACCTTGAAGAAGTTTAACGCCATTTGGTTCATTGTGGATCAGCTGACCAAGTCCTCTTCTTTTATCCCTATATGCATGACTTATTCATAGGAGCGGCTTGCGGAGATTTATCTCTGGGAGATCGTCCGTCTTCATGGCATTCCGGTTTCTATTATTTCAGAAAAAGGTACTCAGTTTACATTACAGTTATAGAAGGCCATGCAGCAGGATTTGGGTACTCAGGTGGAGTTGAGTACAACATTTTGCCCCCAGACAGACAGATAGTCCGAGCGCACTATCCAGATACTTGAGGACATGCTTCATGCGTGTATGATTGATTTTGGAGGGTCATGGGACCAGTTCTTGTCATTAGCGGAGTTTGCCTCCAATAACAACTACCAGTCGAGCATCCATATGGCTCCTTACGATGCTCTATATGGTAGACGGTGTCGATCGACGGTTAGATGGTTTGAGCGGGGGGAGGCTCGATTGCTAGGTAGAGATTTGGTAGAGGAGACCTTGGACAAAGTCAAGATCATTTAGGACAGACTTCATTGAGCTCACTCTAGGCAGAAGGGTTATGTAGATCTCAATGTCCAAGATGTAGCATCTATGGTTGGGGAGCGGGTGTTGCTCCGAGTATCACCGATGAAGGGTGTGATGAGATTTGGGAAGAAAATAAAGCTTAGCCCTAGGTACATTGGTCTGTTTGAGATTCTTGATAGAGTGGGAGAGGTTGCTTATAGACTCGCATTAACGCCTAGCTTATCAGACGTGCATCAAGTTTTCCACGTGTCCATTCTCCGGAGGTATCACGGCGATCCGGCCCACGTGTTAGATTTCAGCACTTTCCAGTTGGATAAGGACTTGTCCTATGAGAAGAGCTAGTAGCCAATCTAGACCGGCAGGTTTGGCAGTTGAGGTCCAAGAGATTTCCTTCTGTTCGTGTCCAATGGAGAGGTTAGCCTCCTGAGGCATTGACATGGGAGTTCGAGTGTGATATGCGGAGCCGTTATCCTTACCTTTTTCCCAACTAAGGTACTTCTTCCTTTGTACGTTCGAGGACCAACGTTTGTATTAAAGTTGGAGTACGTGACATCTCAAAGGGTCATCACTTGTTTCTTTACTCATTTTTGTGTCTCTGAGGCCTTGAAGACCTCATCGAGGGTTACCTCAATCTACGTGAGTAGTCCGTGCTCGTAACACGAAAGCTTAACTATGATTTCGGTGCAAAAAAATTATGAATTTTGATATTTAAATTAAACAAATTTTACTTCGATCAACGTTTCGGGTAAACGGGCCTAGACCCGTAATTTGAGGGTCCTGAAATATCTGTAGGAAAATCGGGGCACTTGAGCGTTGGCCTTGAATTGAATTCTGAGGTCTTAAGTCCAAAAAATAAATTTTTAGGTGAAATTGTTATTCAGGAAATAGTTAAAGAAAATGGGAACGAAATGTGATTAGAAGACTGGGGTATCGGGCCCGTATTTTAGTTTCGGTGCCTGGTATAAGTCATATATATGATAGGAGCATTTTCTGTAAAATGAACGTCATTTGACATATTTCGGACCCGAATGGGGAATTTTATGCCATATGAACAATTCGGAAGAAATATTGAGTTTCGAGGATCGATCCGATGTATATGATGTTTTTTTTTGCAATTTGTTCACACGGACAAGTCCGTAGGGTATTTTTGAGGTTGTGTGCATATTTGGTGTGGAGCCCCGAGGGCTCGGGTGTGTTTTCGAGTAGGTTCCGGGAGGTCATATAATTAAAACACCAGATGGTGAGGTTGGGTGCGAGCTACAGGTTCCACGGTCGTTCTCGCGCGATCCGCGCTGCCCGCTTCAGAGAACCCGTAGCCTTCTGGTCCTCTAGCGCGGCTGCATCTTCTTTTGTGTGGTCTGAGTCATGATCTGCGCGGCCACGGTCACCTTTGCACGGCATGTGCTTCCATCTTCAGAGGACCTGCAATTCAGTTACACCAGCGCGGCCGTGGTCATCCTCGCGTGGTCAGCACTGGAGGTTCAGGGAATATATAAACACGGGATGATTCAGTTATTTCTAACATTTGAAAAAACCAAAACCTAAGAGGTTATTTTCTAAGCAACACTTCTTCTTCAAAATGATTCGTAAGTTGTTTCTAACTCATTTTCTTCACTCCTTAACACATTTTAACATAATTTCAACGTCAAATCAAAGGTTTTAATGGGTAAGTTCGAGTATATTGGGTAGTACATAAGGTTTTGCTAAATTGGGGGTTGGACCTCTATTCAAGGTCCGATTTCAAAACTAATCACATAATTGGATTCGTGGGGGAATGGGTAATTAGATACGTTGGTCCGAGGGGCATTTTGGTAATTTTACCTAATATGTCATCTTAGCTGTAAATTTAATAGTAGAATTAGTTGCTTGAGATGTTATTTACGAAATGTAATTGGAATGAATAGATTATGGCCATTTGGTTTCGGATACTTGTAGAAAAAGAGTGATTTCAAGTTCATTTTTTGAGTCGATTGAGGTAAGTGGCTTGTCTAACCTTGTGTGGGGGACCTTTCCCCTAGGATATGTTATTTGGTAATTGATTGCCTTGTACGTGAGGGGACGAGTTCGTGCTTGAGCTAATTGCTGAAAAATCCGATTTTTACTTTAGATTTTAAGATTGAGTTTCTTTTGTACCTACTTATCTTACTTGCAATTATAACATGTGCTAGATAATAAGGACATGTTTGTTTATTTAGCGTGCCTACTTACTTATATTTCCTTAATTGCACTGCGTGAAACATGTTAGGCTGGAATTATCTGTTGCTTGCATTGTTGTACCTCATTATGAATGTTCTCGAATTGTGGTTGCACATATTTACTTTGGGACTACGAGTTTGACTCTCGGGAGATCCCCCTGCATATTTACTTTGGTACTATGGGTTTGATTCCCAGGAGATCCCCCCTGCATATTTACTTTGGGACTACGGGTTGGCCACCTCGGAGATCCCCCTGCCCTTGATATGTTCTGGACCGAGGGTGCGAGATACTAACAGATCCCGAGCACATGAGATTGTAAGATATGAGGATGCAAGGAGATCCTCGGGATACCAAGAGATCCCTAGTGAAATAACGATGATACCCAGATATCATCGGGATACCAAGACATACCTAGTGAATATGTTGAGGATACCAAGAAATCCTTAGTGAAATAATGAGGATACCAAGACATCCCTAGTTAATATAATGATGATACCAAGAGATCCTCGGGATACCAGGAGATCCCTAGCGGATATAATGAGGATACCAAGAGATCCCTAGCGGATATAATGAGGATACCAAGAGATCCCCAATTATTATTTCATGTTATGAGTAGTGTTCCTTGTATTGTTTCGTTTAGTTTTTCCAATTGTTGTTTCCTTTATTTATCTTGATTAGATTCTCGTTGTAGATTTTACTTATACTGTTTTTCTTTACCTCATCTTATATTATAGTTATCTCAGTAGGGCCTTGACCTTCCTCATCACATCCTAACCGATGTTAGGCTTAGCACTTACTGGGTTCCGTTGTGGTGTACTCACGCCTCTTCTGAGCATGTTTTCACGTACAGATCCAGGTACCTTTACTCAGGCGCACTACCCGTGGTTCAGGAGGGGGTTTTTCGGAGACATGAGGTATATCTGCCACGTCCGTAGACTGAAGAGTCTCCTTCCTGTTTTATCTTGATAGCTTGTTTGTTCCTTTTTTTTTCACTGATGTAGACATTTCCGGAGCTAGAGTCGTACTATGTACTTCCTATAGCTTGTGTTGCCCGTGAGATTCCTGGTTTTGGAATTCTGTTTCATAATTGTTGTATGAAGTGTATGGGCCAAACGGTGAATTATATACATTTCGTTAGTTACTTAATTTTAAGTTATTATTGTTATCGTGAATGTTGTTATTTACGCACCGGTAGGCTTACCTGTTCCTCATGACTGGGTGCCGTCATAACGTGTTCATGGGTGGTGTACCAGGGTCGTGACAAAAGCTCTCTCACTCACATTTAAACATTTCTGCTCTCTCTTTGTGCTACTTGCTACTATCCTGAGTTAGCCGGCTGCAAGCCAAGGCTAACTATTGTACTCTCTTGCTCCTTCACTTTTCTTTATTATCTTCTTTCTTGGTATGTTCTAATCTCAATTCAGGTTCCAACAACAATATGGTTCTTTTATTGATCCAGTTCATTCTGTTTCTATATGCTTTTACTTTTGGTTCTGCTATGAAACTTGAAGTTAATATGATTACATGGTTAGAATGTCATGCACTCCCCTTTCTTTGGAATAGTAAAAACATGTTACCCCCTCAAAATGAACCCTGTTTCCATGTGATTCTGCTCTATCTGGTTTCTGTATGAGTCCCCTCTCATTAGTCTTCACTCCTAAAACTTATATGATTGTGGGGTTGATTCATAAATCATATGGTTCCTACTAACCCCCTTAAGCATAGTTGGTTTTAGGACTATGTCTGATCAATTGTGTCTGAGCATGTTGTACCAATTCACAAGGCCTTTGTTTGATATATGATTACAATCATGTGCTCTATGTATCCCCAATTCCCATTAACCATGTATGTAGGTTCTTTCCTCTTGTTTTGGTTATGTTAATGTTGCTGATGTGGTTTTAGACTCCAAGTTTGAATTATTGTTGTTTGATCAGGTAACTCTCTCTTTTCAAATTTCTTTTAGTGCGTGACTCCCTCTTTTACTCCAAAAAACTATTTTAAGCAAACCCTTTTTTAAGTACTGCTTTCCCACTAAAACTCTTCAAACTATGTCAAGCATTTACACTATACTCCTATGTAATAGCTTATGCCCCCTTTAGTATGTGTACTACATTGGGATCCTCTTTAGAACCCTCTGAACTCTGCATACTAAGGCTAGTATTTCCACATTGCATTTATTCAATTTTGGATACCATGTATAGGTGTAAGCACTGCCCAAGATCCTTAAGATCCTTAGGGAACTTTGATGCACCTAGACTATGACATTATCTAGGGAATTTAGGCATTAGAGCTATAAGAGGCTTGGGAAACTAGGGCCTAATTGAAGGCTCCTTATAGAATAACTTCTTATTTTCTTACTTACTTATGTAATGCATTGATATGGGCTGTAATAATTTGTAAGCGAATATTGGGGTAACAAGTGAAAAGGGCGGGTAGTTATATGTTTGCGGGGTAATGCAGCTAGAAACCATACACATAGGAGTTTACATTTTTACTATGCTTGCCTTACAATGTTAAAAATCATGTTTAATAGGTATTTACTATGCTTTCCTTACCATGTTAGAAATCATGTTTAACAGGTTTGAAAATATGTTTCAGGAATATATGCTGTGGCAATAGAGGATAAATTAATCCAACTCCAGTTAAAACAAGTGTTTACGTGCTTTTCATCTGTCATCATGCCTACCAGTTTCTGAAATCAGTATTAAAGTTAGATATCATGTCTATAGGGAATAAAAACAGAAGCTCTACCAATAGATCAAAATTAGTTCAGTTTAAATGAATCAATCCAGTCCACATTTTAGTTCATTTATAAACTGGTTGAATTAGTAATTTATGTTTCCCTAAAACAAGCCCTTTTAAAATATTCTTAATTTACCATTAGACAACATGCTTATAGGATATAAAAAGTCCGTTTTACAAAACCTTTCTTGTTTGACGATAAATCAGTATTTCGCATATAGGCAAGCCTGTAGGGAATTTTTTTTAAAAAAACTTACAACTCTGAAATTGTTTCTATAGTTTAATGTTCTTCTGGTTTAGCAGACTTTTAAAAAATAGTAGTCAATTGATAGGCCATTTCTTCCGTGTAGAAGATAAATTGATCGACTTCTGTATATTCACTTAGACATCATGTCTAAGGATACTGTTTAATAAAAAGGCCTTTACTTGTGTTTGTCACGCTGTGTACATGCCTTATTTGTGGAGGTAAATTGAGCCTCTTATTTTCCCCTTCTTGTTCTGGTTTTATATGATTCCTATGTGTTATGTCTTCTCGCCTTAGTAACCTTTAAAACCTTAGGGGTCTGTCTATAACCACCTATAGGTAGAGGTCCTACACCCCTCTAGGGCCACTAAGAAGGGACAGGTAACAACACACAATAGAGATCGCTGACCAACACTAGCTTTAAATGACTAATAAGGGGATAGGAAGGGTAGATATGGACATGATGACTACACAATAATTTCACGTGTAGCCCCTCGTTAAGAAGTCTTTGTCACACATTTTGTGGGGTGATCCTATAGGCTAATCAACCTAGGACTCCTTTTCAAAATTCCTTTTGTTTAAACTTTATTTAATAAATACAACTTGTCCAAAACCTTTGTCTTATTATTTGACTTATACAAACATGACTTATTTGTAATCATTTGTTTCAAGTATTTATTTGGACTAATGCGTAAATATAAGTTCGGTCAGGACCCATAGTTGTTGACCAAAAGGAGTGCCTAATACCTTCCCCTCGAGGTCATTTCGAACCCTTACCCTAATCTTTGGTAATGCAGACCAATCCAAGAGTTAATCGCTCTAGGTGCCCTAACGCACAAGAACCCGTTAGGTGGCGCCTCTTAAAATACCCAATTCCCAAGAGAAAATGAGTCATTACACCCTATGAATGTCGAAACCCAGACCTCTCTATTCGCGGAAGGAAAAAAAGGGGCGTGATAACCCCAACATGGGGAATTCAGCCTCGCAATTATAAAATGGAGTTCCTTCAGAAATATTAGGATAGGAGTTGGGGTAGATAAATATACCGTAAGATAATTGCAGAAATAAAAGAGAATACCACTAGGAAGTTAGTCCAAATATTAGTTCAGAAGAAGCCCTAAAAGCACAATGGTGTGGAGATAGGTAAAGATGGGTAATTATAGGAGAGGAAGAAACACCAAAAATTATGTCAAGAATATGATCTGATAAGCTTGTAGCTTTACAAGAGTCAGAGGATCCTCCCTAAATATTAAAATGAAAGACTAGATGAGAAAGTAAGGAATAAGGCTTCAACTTAAGCTAACGACCTAAGGAGGGAATGATTTTATAACAACAGTCTCACAACAACGTTGTATGCACTCCATAAGAAAATGGCACCTACCGTGGTGAATAAACAAGAAGTAAAATAAAAAGTAATATCCAAGATCATATGAGTTGTATGGAATTCTAAAATGCGTGGGCCCTAGGATAAACTAAGTCACACGTGAAATGGGTAGAAAGACCAGGAAAAGTAAAAGCTTATGCTTAAAGAAAGTTGAGGAGGAATAAAATGAATTATTTGATCAATTATCCAGAGTTAGTTACACTAGGGACACACTTATGATTTTTGAGTATTATCCATTCAACACATTTATTGACAATCATACAGCCGTAGAAGACTCTGGTATAAGTTCTAAGAAGAAATTTAGTCAACATCATAGACAAAGGATCGAGTCATTAGAAGCTATTTCATGGATATTCCATTGCATCCATGAAAGGCTAAGGCAATAACTAATGTCATTAGTGGCATATCAAAAGATAGCCTAAGCCTACATAAAGGCTTATCATAAGGAAGAGGAAACTAAAGAATTACATCAATGAAGTACATCAGGAATCTGATTATTGGACCTAGAAAATTATAGAAATCATGATTGAGAACTATTAATATCAGAGGTACAAGATAGATATTCTATTAGCCATATTCTATAACGGCTCTATGATAAAGCCAATAAGAAGAGCACCAGCCTCAAAAGGAGTCAGTATGAAGCTCCCACCGGATAGAGCATGCACCAGAGGTGCAAGTATTATAATAGAGCTTGAAGTTGTGAACATGAATTATACCTATATGGAAATAAGATCGCGAAATAAATATAAGAGATGATGCAAGATTTTAAGATATGTAAGGTAAAAATAAACAATGTACGAGATACTCGAATGCACAATGTTGTGAATTGTCTATACTTCAAACAAAAGGTTAGAGCACGGGGATTCAGTATCCAGAAATGATAGCAGCATCGTCGGTAGCGGATCTTCCAACCTATGGTTTCTAAGTATGAAGAGGTCTAACTAAGAGAGTTAAGGAGATTTGGAGAAAGATGTGACGTCTCGCTTGATGTTTCAGATTATCACAAGGAAATCTATGGTGCAAGAAAATTGAAGGAAGATGGCAAATAATAAATAGATATGTGTAGGTTGCAAGATAAAGTTGGGTAAAGCGATAAATATTTAAGAAGAAGTGAGTAAGGATGAGGAAAGGGAAAGTGAGAAAGTGACGAAAATGGATAAGTTTCCAAAAGTAAGCCCGTGAAAATAGGAAAGCCACTGGTTTTTCTATATTATGAAAAGCTCAGTATAGCCTAAAAAAACTCAAAAAGAATCTGAGACTATTAACATTTCGAAGAGAAGGAATGCTACCTTGTTAGTTGAATAAGGGTGTAATTATGACATTTGGGCCTTTGATTGAGTATTGATATGAAGCGGATTTATAATTAATCGTACAGAATTAAAATACTCACATAAGGTGAATCACATTGGGATGACATCAAATAAGGTTATGGAAGTATAATATCATATCACTAGGTGCATCAGAAAAGTCACTTCAAATATTCCATGATACAAGTAATGTAATCCCTATTGGCAATATAATACGTAAGAAATTTCAAGTTATCAATGGATTATTATAGGTAAACATTAAGGTGAATCAACAACGAATGGCTAAAAATTGCAAAATATGAAATGAGAAAAAGCCATCAGTCTTAAGATAAATAATTAGATGAAGTGTTAAAGAATTTAGCTTTATGCATATAGGAAAAGCAACGGGACTAACCTGGAGTTCAGTAGCAAACCTTGGTAACAATAAATCAAAGTAAGAATTTTGGTATAATATGGCCTACTTAGATGTAGTAAAGCCAACGACACCTAGAGGGAAAACTTGACAGAATTTTGTATATGCTTCACAAAGTGAATCTTAGAAAGTGGCTTTATGAATATAGGATAAGCAACGGTAGTAACCTGGATTTCAGTAGCAGACCTAGGTAACAATAAATCAAAGTAAGAATTTTGGTATAATATGGCCTACTTAGATGTAGTAAAGCTAATGACACCCAGAGGGACAACTTGACACAATTTTGTATATGATTCACAAAGTGAAGCTTATAAATTGGCTAAAAGCTGGAAGAGAAGAGAAGAGTCAGGCGAATATATAAAGTTATAGTCGTAAAAGCTGCATGATAGAAGGTAGCAACAGTTACGAGATTACAAGCACTTCGACTACAAGTCGTGGTGTGAGAATGAGACTTTAAGGGGGAATGACCTGGCCTTTGGGATTTATTCATAGAACAGTCGCCTAGATGGCAAGACGAGTACTCAATTATTCACAAGACCTATGGGTTGTGAAAATTATAAAAGCAATAGTAAACATTCGAGGATGAATATTCCAAAAGGGAAAATGATGTTACGCCCTGCAATATTACGTGGATATTACGTCCCGTAGTATTATATTATGATGGTGTTACGCTTTGCAGTATTAAATTACAACGATGTTGCACCCCGTAATATTGTATGTTGAATTTGTCATAAAGTAATTGATATTAGTCCAAGGAAAGAGATTATTAGGATGTTATATGAATTATGAAATTTTAAAAAAAATGATGAGTAAATTCGTGATGGTGGGAGTGGGAATCAAGTAAAAGAAATGATGAGTAATATTGTATGTTGAATTTGTCATAAAGTAATTGATATTAGTCCAAGGAAAGAGATTATTAGGATGTTATATGAATTATGAAATTTTAAAAAAAATGATGAGTAAATTCGTGATGGTGGGAGTGGGAATCAAGTAAAAGAAATCGAATTATTTTTCAACTCTGGCATATTGGGATAAAATACGGGCTAAGCGTTAATACTCGATATTTATGGACTAGTGTCATATGAGGTATTACATTACCATCATAGTAAAGTGTACAAGGTATGTTAAATGCGAGTAGTATTTTAAGTAGGTTAAGATAATATCTTAATTATGCGGGTAATTGATTAATTACCAGGTAACGGGACATTACCTAATTAATTCAAATATTTAGATAAGTATTAAATCAAAACGTGGAAGAAAAAGAATCATGATATTGTGACTCAAAAGTGACTATATTTATGTAGCAATTCTCAAAAGAAAGTGAGTATTTCCATTTAATAATGGATAGACACCTAAAAAGTCTTACCCTTTATTAAGGAACATAAGTCGCAATTCCATATGGATATGAATTCAAAAGCATAAATTTTGTATGTTACAAGCCTAAATATCAAAACCTAAGTATTATAGCAAATTCTAAGTACAGATCATACAAGATTTCATAACATCTTAAAGGGATCAAACGAGAATTCTTAGTATTTTAAGCAATGGATTTTTCTCTAATCCAATATTGTCGTCACGTATTTTGTCAAAACTAATGTGTGTTAGAGAGATTGTAAAGAATTAACTCAGGTATGTTAAGGCTATCCCTGATTTCTTTTGACATGATCCATACAACACAAAAAATATATGCAAATGCACAATTTGCATTCATGACTCTATTCCTAGAAATATTTGAGATGCTTATGTTCTTGATTTTCCATGTGTCATATTATTCTATCATTTGTTCATTGGTCTCAGAAAAATACGTACGTTGAAAAAATGTTTACTTCATGATACTACTCAATGCATAATGGTCTTATCACATTCTGAAAGATTTAATTGATGTACTTCTGAGTGCATTACATTCATATATATTGAACCATGGCCAAATTTATATACGCATCTATATGTATATTATATGTATATTAGATATGAGAACAGCCACATGATCAGCTGGTGTACGTTGATGATCTTTCCCACAGTGGCCGAGATGATATGATGGGATGCCTTCAAAGGCTTGATGATGTTATGAACACATGTACCTATACACGACATGACATTTATATGCATATTCATTACACTATAATCATTTGTATTTATAATCATGACATTTTTGGCTTGTGTCTCCCTTATTGTACTTATTTATGGTAGTTACTGCATGATATTATTGCATGCTATTTTATTTATGTTTCTTATGTTTAGATAATTCTTTACGATATTTCTGCTGGAGTTACTAATGGTCTTTTGTTTTTGTTTTTGTTTTTGTTTTTCCTTTCCTTCACTGAGCCGAGGGTCAATTGGAAATAGCCTCTCAGCCCTTTCGGGTAGGGGTAAGGCTCGTCTACATATTACCCTCCCCAGACCCCACTTTGTGGGACTATACTGGGTAGTTGTTGTTGTTGTATAAGTATTTCATGATTTACATATTTGTCCCAACTTACAGGTTGAGTCATGTACTCTATATTTCTTTCATGTCTTTTATGTGGTTATTAATGTTCCTTACAACCTCGGTACATTATTCGTGCTAACGTCCCTTTTGCCTGGGGATGCTCCGCTTCATGCCCGAATGTTTCGATAGACATGTTGAGATTCCTGTAAGTAGGCTAACAGCTAAGCGGAAGATGCTTGTGCGCTCCATTTGTTCCGGATTGGCTTGTTTGGTCAGTATGATTTAGACAAGTATTGTTTTGTATGATTTTCAGCCTATGTTTTGAGTCTACAAATGATTATGTTGGCCTTATAGGCTTGTATGTCTCGTATGTATGTTTTTATATCAGGAGGGGTCGTTCTATGTCATGTATTTCCCCATCTTTTATTCTACATATTTCAGGACAACCTCTCAAGCTCATTTATCTATGATAGTATGATATGTTATGTAGGTACTCAATTGAGTATGGTACCGGGTGCTCATTGTGGCCCATCGGTTTGGGTCGTGGCGATAACATTGTAAAGCTAGCTCTTGTAGCCGGGGTAGATTCCTCTTGTGAGTTTGAAGAAGAAACTGATGCAGGTGATAGTTCTAAGACGGTAGCTAATAGTGAAACAAATGAATATTATTTAGTATTCACTTTTATCGCTCCATAAGATGATGATGAAGATGATGAAAATGTTGAGGTAAACTTTAAGGATGTTAAGAGAAATCTGGAATATTACTCTGCTAAGAAACTCATGTCATTTGAAAATGTATTAATTTGTGCCTATCATACTCTTGTAGATGATAAGGATGTCTTGACCATAGAATTAAGAGATGCTGAGCAAACTAGAGATGACTTAGTAGTTTGTGTGGTTGATTTGAAGGAAAATGTAGATAATCTGGAAATCAAAAAAACATTCTAACTAATAAAATCACTAGTATAGAACACGAAAGAGGTGATCTGCTGGTAGTAGTAGTTGACTTGAAAGAAACAATTGAGAATTTCAGTAAAAAAAAGGATGCCTTAGTGGAGAAAGTGACTGTTATTGATCATGACACAGATGATCTCTTAATAGTGATTGTAGACTTAAGGGAAACAATAGAGGAACTTGGAGATAAATGTAAGCCTGTAAATTCTAAAAATAGAAAGAAGTATCTAGTGAGGCACACATTAAGCTTGAAAACGAGTTAAATGCTGTGAGAACTAGTTTGTGTGCTGAACGTGAGAAACATAGGTAGCTCCAAGCAGAACACGAAAGAGTAAAAAATGATCTTGAGAAGCCCCTTAAGTGGACCTGGACTTCGGATTCTATTAGTACCATGTATATTAATAATGGTGGAAATAGGAAAGGAATAGGGTTTTAAAGGGAGAGAACTCCTTACAACCCTCATAGAAAATATGTTACTACACTCAATAATTGGTTATGTACCCACTATGGAACAATGGGCATTTCAAAGAAAATTGCCAAGCCATAGTTCATTCTCTGCAGAAAAACAATATTTTTAATGAAAGAGTAACTGCTAAAAAGAAACCAGGTGCTATCGTGCCCACTTTTCCTTCGCAGTGTCTGGGTTTCGACATTCATGGGGAAAAACTCGTTTCCTTTTTGGAATTGGGTATTTGAAGAGTTGCCATCCAATGAATTAAGGTGTGTTAGGACACCTAGAGTATTCGTGTAACTAGTTGCATTACTAGAGATTAGGTTAAGGACTCGAAGTAACCTTGAAGGGAAGGTATTAGGCACCCTTGCGGTCCATAATGGTGGGTCCCGGCCGAACTTAAATTATGTGAATTAGTCAACTAACAAGTAAGCAAGTACTTGCAAATAAAGTAGCTTTCCTCAACAAAATGCATATGTGGTCAAGGAAGTTCAAATAATGAAGGTAAAAGAGGTTTGGACAACTAATACATGTATATTTAAAGAAAAGGAAGTTGAAGGAATTTAAACACATAAGGGAATTGGGATAGAGAAGTCCTATGTTGTTTATCCTACAGGATCATACCCATGCAATACCCAGTAATCACTCCTCAATGAGAGGGGTACATGTTGCATTAGCGCACAGATCATTATATCATTTTACTGCCCATTACCCTCCTCGTAGTAGTTGTACAAGTTAGTTTAATTAATGACCTCTAAGGGTGCTGCTACCTGTCCCTTCCTTATAGTACTGGAGGAGTTTAGGACCTCTAAATTTGGCATTTCTAGATAGCCTAATTTGTTTAAAAGGGAAAATCTATGCGATAAACAAAGAACATATAGGACAATCAAATAGGTAAAAACAGTCAAGGCTCTTGTTTACCTCTATATGTACATAAGTAAATAACAGTACGTCTCAAACTAATGATATTGAATAAGTTCAGAAAGCCTAGGAACATGATATATAGATGAACATCACAAAACAGAACATGCAACATTTGTTTTAAGGGAAGTGGTAGAATACTAACTAGTTTTCCTTCTTAGTTTTTAGACTGTTAAGCCTGGATAATTAAAAGAACTGGTTCCACAATTATTCAACATCCTGAGGCTTGCCTAAGTGTGTATATGAAGTCATGATTCTGGGAAAACAGTTTGAACTTTTTTTATCCTTAAGGCATAGTTTCATGTGATATTTGACAAGACATTGTATAAAGTTGCAATTTTTGTACTTAATGCATATGATAATTGTCCTATGGACATGAGTTCTATCTATAATGAGAGAAACTGCTATTAATTATTATTAGAGACACATACTAACTAAGCAAGTGTGACAGCCAATCAAACCTACATGCATGATTTCTAAGGAGACGGATTTGAATATATGTTGTAATGAAAGTTTAACCATTGTTATTTTATTCCCTATAGGTGTGGAGTCTAATCATGTGAAGCAAAGTAAGCAGAACTTATTTCAACCCGAGAAGACCCTATTGGCAGGTTATCTAATCAAAGCACATTTGAGCCGAAGTAAACCTATAGGCATGTCATCTAGCCCGAAATATTGATGAGAGTAAACATCTAGGAAAGTTTTCGAACATACAATAGAAGAGTTCTTTTGAATGAAGTAAAGGCATAGGCCGATTTTCTTACATAAAATAGTATAAAGTAAACACCTATAGGCATTATCTACCCATTTCATACAAAATATAAAAAATAAGACAATTTTCACATTTATTATTACCCCAATTTTTATTAAATAAGTATTACCAACCAAATGATTGAATAAATTACATAAATATAATTAAGCTATAGGGAGCCTGAAGTAAGCCCGAAGAAGATCGTGTGTAACGGGCCTTCAGTAGTCTCAAATGCCAAGGGTTTCATAGCCAATTTCATGTCTAGGTGTGTTAGAGTTCCCTAAGGACCTCAAGGATCCCGGGCAGTGCTAACACTCAGACTTTATTCAATAAGGATTGAGGAGGTGCAGTATAGAATAGCCAACCCCAGTCTGCTAGAGTTCAAAGAGATCTCAAGAGGATCCCAAGTCAGTACACACACTGGAGGGGGCAGAACCTAAGGACTTAAGAATAAGTGAGAGTGCTTGAAAAGACTTAGAGAAAACACTATGGAGATAACTTCTTAGGGAGTAGACCAGTTTTAAAGCTAGGAAGGAAACCGGTTTTAGAAGAACACCTTTTTTAAAATAGTTCAGAGGGGAGAAAATTCAATAGACAGTCAATAAACCATAGAAGGTTCAGTTCAATAGACACTTTTGCAAACATGTTTGCACATAGAGGTGAAAAGGGGATTGGGAACACATGGAGATCTTACTAAGGGTGCATGAATTGGGTGCAGGGAGATAGATAGGCAGTAATATACATAGAAAACGTGTAGCCTTAAAAAATTGTGGAGAAAATATTTAGAGTATAGACACACAAATAAGATTAACCGTAGGCATAATCACACAGCTAAGCATAACTCAGAAAGGTTGTTCAAATATCAGATAAACATGTAAAGTGTAAACATATAAGTTGCACATAGAGCAGGGCAAGATTTTAAGCAAGTTTGAACATAGAAGTATATAAAAGAGTTGCTCAAATTCATAACCAATGAAGTAATGCATGGATGAAGCACATAGATTTTGAGTGTGTAACTAGAGTTTCACGCCACAACCACGAGAGGCGCGACCGGTGCTCAATCGAGTGAACCCAAGTTAGCAAGTCTTATCAAATACTTCCTACCCAATGTAATACGAATAAGGAACCGAAACTTTCATTTGTTTAGACAAGGAAAGATAGTTATGTCAACATCTTTAGTTCATTTCACATCTTCACATTTAACCGTGCATAGGTTAGCATCAAAGATTCTAATAAAGTTACACTTTATAAATAGATTGAGTGCATAATTACAACATTGCTACTAGACTCCTCCAAATACATGTACATACCCCACTCATACGTCTACGGAGCCTCTAAGGATACAAAAGATAAGCATAACAGTGCAGGCATGAAGGCCCCGGCTATACCTCAAAAGTGGATGTACATAATAACAAAAAGGTACACTATATAATCCCCTTGGAGATGAAAGGTTCTCACCAAAACTTGTGAAGAAAGATGCTCTGCTACACACGATCGATACTATCCGCTATGGAGCCACCTAAATTCAGTTAAAAATATAGCGTCCCTAGCAAAAGGGACGTTAGTACCATGGAATAGTACTAGTATGTATAACTAAACACCATTTTACTTGAAAGAACTACCAAGAAAGTACAAGAAAGTTTCATGAGTAAATCAAGTATGCAAATCTTATTATTTTTCACATAATTTCCATAACCCAGTTTGGGGCTTTTCTTTCGTATGCTCGTCACTGTTCTCAATACCACCTATATTGAGCGGAGTCCGATCATGACCCGACCGGCTAGGTTTCCTCATTGGAGGCATATATCTCAATCACTATTTCATTTTTACTATCTGGGATTCAATATCCGCAACCACCATGTGTATGGCATGGTGTCTGATCACGACCAGATCGGCTAGGCCGGCTTACCTAGGCGGTATTCCTTTCTTATTAGTCAACACATCTGAATCTTTATTTCACATATATTATATCAATTCGTCGGCACTAAGGGCTACAATTATCACATCGTTCTCCCTTTTCAATATTCATCTTACAAGTTGTGATCATAGGCACGTATAAAGTAATTCAAGATGCAAGAATAGGTAGGTGAGCACATAACCAGCATGAATAAATTCTCAGTTTCAATCTTGGCTTGTAGCCTATGAATTACATATATAATTGTATTCTTCACACATCCTTAAATATCAGGTATGGTACATTACTCACATTGAGGCACGTTCTTCGTATATATGTGTATATAATTGCAAATTAATTAACGAGCAATAACAACCAATACATTAACCAATTCAAATCTTACCACACTTTTGTAATGCCAAGAGAGCTCAATTTCTAATAAAAGGGGGTTTTATCCATATATACCTTAGTATAGCTTTCCTTACTCTTGATAAATTTTCGGATTTCTTATCACTTTGATCTATGATACGTGAATCACAATTAAAACCGAGAATTAGAGACGAGGTTAAGATTCTAGCTTGGTTCAAGCATAATATCGAACACTAGAGGTGAATTATGATCTTAGGCCCATTTTTGAGAGAGATTTTTATCATATTATACCCCAATTGTTTCCTTTTTAGATTACTATTTCCCAATACCCTAAGTTTTGATATGCATGAAATAAATCAATTTTTATAGCCATGAATTTCCTAACCAGTGACCCCCTTCATTTGATTATCTTCAAAGCTTTAGCAAGATTTTTTGGATTAATTTGATGGGGAGAAATTTCCCTCTCTAAGATACCCTCTCTCTTACTCTTGAAATGTTTAGAAAGATGCTTAAAATGATAACGATAGAAGGGTCGGGTTAAAAATTAGAAAATTGGAGCTCCGAGTTCGATCTGCGATTGCATAGTGGAGATGCGGCCCGTAGATTGGACCACAGAAAGGATCCCAAAATCTGGACATTCTGTTTCGGTATACGACACAAATATGGTCCGTATACCCATTATACGGTCGCATAATGCACCAAGTACTGACGTTCACAAAAGGTAAAAGGAATTATGCGACGACTATACAGTCTGCTTATCGCTTATGTGATGGCATAATGGACCGTATTTTTAACCTCAAATTAGCAAACACACTAACTCACTCTGCGATAGAACTGCGGTCTGCATACCTGGTATGTGACCACACTCTAGACCACATTTTTGCCCTTTTCTTGAAAACTTTGATTCTTGATTTTTAAATACATAGATCAGCTCTAAGGGTCTGAACGAAGAAATTTTATGAGTTTCTAACACCTGGCCCTTGCTAGGCACTACGAGATTCGGGTTTTGAGCGGAAATTTTCACGGGGATTTACATAGAGATATACCAGTTTAGGGAAAAGAGTGCAAAATATAAAGCAAGTAGCCGGCATTATCTAGCCTTAGATAGACCCACAATAGCACAACTAACACAAGTATCAAAAAAGGAGAATAATTTGAGTGTGTGTGTGTATTGTGAACTCATGTCTATCAAGAACCAGAATAATAGGGGTATTATAGTATGCAATAGAGTAGGACACATAAGGAAATGAGCCAATCATATGCACATAAGGTATACATATAGATTAACAATCAGTCATGACTCAATTAATGGGAAAAATCTAATAAATGATACTTAATTTACGGAAGTCTCACATGGAATCCTTTAGTAAATAAGAGCAAGGTAAATAAGGTAGGAAATAATTACACAATCGATCAAGTGAAGTCAATCTTAGCCATAAAATCATACTATTGTTACTTAATTTAAGAAAAATTGTATATGGAATCAAACGGTAATTAAGGGCTATGTTAAATAAGGCAAGAACTAAATCTCAAATCAATTAGAAGTTCGCTCTGAAAACCAAAGCATAAAATCAGGCTAGCAGCACCAATTAATGATTACACATAAGGTTAAGAAAACTAATTAAGGTTGTAAACAAGAGAAATAATCAAGAATCAACACATATGTTTTAAATAGAGTAAATTAGTAAATCAAAATTCAAAGTAGTACTGATCTACGAGGGGAAAATATCAGTTTCACACAAATCGACGACTAGACTAGATAGAATTTTAGTAATTGGCCGATAAATCGAATTAGGAAACACTAATAGAGATGGAATAGGGCAAAAAATTACAATACATTGAATTAGACAAAGAGAAAATCATGAAATTCAAAGCACATAACAAAATGACGTAACAACTAATGTCTATTTCAATGTATTGTAATTTTTTGCTCTATTCCATCTCTATTAGGGTTTTCTGATTTGATTTATCGGCCAATTTCTAAAGTTCTATTTTACAGACATTGGAGCTTTCTCGTGTTGGAATTTTTAGGGTCCTCCTCAAAAGTTTGCCCTAGTTTGGTAGATTCTTCGGTCATTTACGGGTAACAATCCTTGTTAAATCTTCTTCAGAATTTTGAGAATCCTTCTAAAAATTATACCACAGTTTCTTAACCGATTTCTAACTGCCAGGCATATGTTGGCGTCCGATGAACTTGCTCGGGAATTTTGAGGGTCCTCCTCAAAGTTCTTCCCCATTTTTGGATCTTGGGGGAAATTGAAATTTTATTATGATATGACCGAACCCACTGCCTACGTATACCCTCTTAAACGGGAATCTGGTCAAGCGTAGTTCAACTACATCATGTGCATGTGAAACATCTAAGCATAGTATCTCTTGACTACGTTTGAATTGATGGCTTTGGCAAAATTTCTCCGTCCACTTCTGCAAGTATGAGTGCTCCTCCTGTTATCACCCTGTGAACCATGTAAGGACCTTGCCAGTTTGCAGAGAATTTCCCTTTGGCTTCATATTGATGAAAGAAAATCTTCTTCGTCACTAGCTGTCTTGGTGCAAATTTCCTTGGTTTGAATCTTTTGTTGAAAGCTGTGGACATTCCGTTTTGATAAAGCTGATTGTGACATACTTCGTTCATTATTTTTCCATCTTTATGGCCCAATTGTTCGTAGCGTTCCTTACTCATTCTGTATTACTGAGTTCGGCTTCCTGTATGATCTTTAAAGGAGGAACCTCTACCTCGGCTAGGATGACAACTACGGTACCATAAACTAGCACGTTAGAAGTTACCCTAGTTGATATGAAAACTATAGTGCGGTATCCCAACAAAGCAAAGGGTAGTTTCTCCTGCCATATTTTGTGGCTTTCTACCATCTTCCTTAGTATCTTCTTGAGGTTTTTGTTGGTGGCTGCTATGGCTCCATTAATCTAAGGTCTATAGGCTGTAGAATTCTTGTTCTAGATTTTGAAAGTCTCACACATGTCTTTCATAATATAACTGTTGAGATTGGCAGCATTATCAGTGATAATAGACTCGGGAACTATAAATTGACAACTAATACGATCTTTCAATAAGTCTACGATGACTTTTTGTTGTTACAACTTTGTAAGGTGCAGCTTCTACCCATTTTCTAATGTAATCAATAGCTGCCAGAATAAACATGTGCCCGTTTGAAGCAGTGGGCTCGATAGGACCAATGAATTCCATTCCCCAAGAAATGAATGGCCATGGTGATCGTGTTTCATTGAGCTCATTAGGTGGAACTTTGACCATATCGGTGTGCACTTGACATTGGTAGCATTAGCGGACATACTTGACACAATCTGTCTCAATTCTCATCCAAAACAAACCGGCCCTAAGTATTTTCTTGGCTAGGACATTGGTCCGCAGGTCCTAGCATGTATCTCCTCAAGTAGCTTAAAAGCCTCTTTTGCATTAACACATCTTAGCAATCTCAAATCAGGATTTCTTCCACACTAGTTTCCTCCGCTTTTGAGAAAGTAATTGGACAATCTCTGAAGTGTGCATTTCTGAGTGTGGTTTGCATGCTTCGGATGTTATCATTTTGCCAAATACTCTTTGATGTCATGGGACAAAGGTTTTTCATTAATTTCTTCTTCAATGTGTGCAAAATACAGCGGTTGATTATGAATTCTTACTACATAGGATCAAATAAATTGTAGTCTAGATGCTGTAGCGTAGATGACAAGGTGGCCAATGCATCAGCAAACACATTTTGAATTCTGGGCACATGTTGAAACTCTATCTTTGTTAACCTCTTTCTCAATTCTTTTACATAGTGTAGATATGGCAAAATCTCGGAATTCTTGGTGGCCCACTCTCCTTGTACCTGGTGCAGAAGAAAATCTGAATTGCCGATTACCAGCAACTTCTGAATATTCATGTCGATTGCTATGTTGAGTCCTAGTATGCAGGCTTCATACTGTACCATGTTGTTGGTGCAGGGAAAACTAAGTTTATCAGATGACGGATAATGTTGACCTGTTTCTAATACAATAACTACTCCAATGGCCACTCCTTTGAAATTTTCACCTTCGTCGAAGAACATCCTCAAATCGTTGTATGCTTCGGTAATGTCCTCTCCTACAAATGACATTGCTTCATCAGGAAAATATGTTTTGAGGGGTTTGTATTACACTCCAACCGAATTTTCAACAAGATGGTCTGCCAATGCTTGTCCTTTGACCTCCTTTTGAGATACGTAGACTATATCGAACTCACTTAATAGTGTCTGCAACTTGGCTAACTTCCTTGTTGGCATGGGTTTCTGAAATATGTACTATAAAGGGTCGTGCAAACTCCGGAGGGGCACCTTACTGCCCAAGTTCTATATTATCACAAGGCTTGAAAGCCTTCTCACATCACTCATAAGTCCTGAATGCCTCCTTACATCACTCATATGGCCTGAAATCCTCCTCAAATCACTCACAAGGACTGAAAGCCTCCTCACATCACTCACAAGGCCCGAAAGCCTCATCACAACACTCACAAGGCCTGAAAGCCTTCTCACGTAACTCAATCCACCTCGTGGAATATAAATATATCTCAGTCTCTCGGCCTCACTCAGTCCATAAAACATCAAATATCATTGAAATCTCAAGATTCAATTAGAAGTGGCTGAGTTTGTAAAGAAATATATATCAATAGGAGTGAGTTCAAGTGATATATCAAAATAGTGAGGAAACGGTGATAAAAGTCCACGATGATTCAAGTAATCTGTATGAAGCCCAAATATATGGCAATAAGCCCAATTCGTGCTGATAACAAACATATCCCAGGTAAATACATGATAAATATATCAATCGGGACGGACTAAGTCATAATTCCCATTAGTAAATATATCTCGCGTTCACCATAGAGCGCGTGTTTAACTTCAATATAGCATTGCGTTGTGCAAATTCAGGGTTTCAAACCCTCAGGATATAATTTATAATCATTACTCACCTCAAGCCGGCCAAAATCCTAGCTCGCTATGCCCTTGCCTCGAAAATCAACCTCCTCGTGCGTTGAATCTGATCAAAACCACAGTGAATACATCACGATATGCCAATACAACAATACCCAATCGAAAACAATCAGAAAAGAGCAAAAATCTCAAAATTAGTAAAATCCGAGCCCCTGTCCCACTTCTCGAATTCGAAAAAATTTCTATCAACAGATTCTTTATCTCGCCTTGAGTTCATACTCATCAAAATAACAAGAATCGGAGTTCAATTGACCCCTCAAATCCCAATTCTTAACTCTCTTAAGTTCAAGCCCTAACCTCTATTTTAAATCCTTGATTCCTTTGTTTTTCAGCTTTAATTCATGTAATAACACCTTGGAAGTATGTTCTATGCTCAAAATTCCTTTCCTCAATGAAGTCCCTTGATTCCCCACTTCAAAAATCGCCCAAAACCACCAAGTCCGAAGTGAAAAATGACTAACTCTACAAAATTTCATGAAAAAGAACTAATAGACTTATTTCCAGCCATTTTCGCATCTGCGATCCAAGTACCGCTTCTGCAGTTTTGGCTTTTGTGGAAATGTTTTCGCTTCTGCGGCCATTCACTCAAGACAATACCTCTTTTGTGGTCGCAAATACGCATCTACGGCTGCCGCATCTGCGACTAACATCCGCTTCTGCAGAAACTAGCATACTCGAGACAATCTCGCACCTACGATCTATTATCCGCATCTGCGGGACCGCACTTGCGATCCCTTTTTCTACAGGTGCGAAAGTACCAGAAGCAGAAAATTTCAGAAATGTTACAAGTCAAAAACTCATCCCAATTGCCAATTATATCGGGTTCAAGCCTAAGATCTTCTAAAACTTTCGAAACATGCATTTGATCAAAAACCCGACCAAAACACCTCCGAATGACCTGAAAGTTTGCACACACATCACAAATCACCTTTTGAAGCTACAGCAACTCTCAAAATTCCATTCCGGCCCTCGAACCAAAATCTCACCTATAAAGCAGGATTTGCCAAAATACTAACTTCACCAATTCTAGCATAATTCTACTCCGGACCTCCAAAATCAGGCCTGATCACGCTCCTAAGTCACAAATCATCCCCTGAAGCTAACCGAATCACCGGAAATCACATCTGAACCCTCTAGCTCATAATTCAATATCTGGTTGACTTCTCCAAACCAAACCTTCCTTAAAGAGACTATGTGTCTCATTTTCTACCAAAACCTCTCCGAACCAATTCGATCACATATGATATGGATAATGAAGTATAAAGAAGATGAAAACAGGGAAAACAAAGCAGTGACTCATGTAACAACGGGTTGGGTCGTCACATCCTCCCCAACTAAAACAAACGCTCATCCTCGAGCGAGTCATGAAAACATAGCTGAAGTCTCAAACATGTAAGGTTATCTACTCCGCATATCCCACCCGGTCTCCCAAATAGCCTCCTCCATAGGCTGACCTCTCCAGTGCACTTCCACCAAAGCAATATCCTTTGATCTCGACTTTCGAACCCAACAACCCAAAATATCCACCGGCTCCTCATCATAGGAAATCATTATCCAACTGAATCGTGCTGAAGTCTAATACATGGGACGAGTCCCCAATATACTTCCGGAGCGTAGAAACATGAAATACTCGATGCACGCCTGACAAGGTGGATGCCAAGGCAAGCTCATAAGCCACCTCCCCAATCCTCCTAAGTACTTCAAAAGGCCCAATAAACCGAAAAGTTAACTTTCTTTTCTTTCCAAGCCAGATAACACCCTTCATGGGTGAAACCATCAGTATGACCTTCTCACCAACCATTTAGAAATATCTCGAACCTTCCGGTCCGTATAACTCTGCTTCCGCGACTGAGCTGTACGAAGTCTCTCCTTAATCAGCTTCACCTTCTCTAAAGCATTTTACACCAACTCTGTCCTCAATAGCCTAGCCTCGCTGGGCTCAAACAAACCAACTGGAGATCTATACTGCCTCCCATATAATGCCTCATACAGAGCCATCTGAATGCTCAGCTGATAACTGTTGTTGTAGGAAAACTCTGCTCGCAGTAACAACTTATCCCTAGAACACCCAAAATCAATAACACAGGCACATAACGGTTCTTCCAATATCTAAATAGTACGCTCAGACTGCCCGTCCGTTTGAGGATGAAATACTGTGCTCAACTCCACCTAGTGTACCTAACTCTCGCAGAAAAGTCTTTCAAAACTGAGAAGTAAACTGAGTACCTCTATCTGAGATAATAGACTTTGGAACCCCATGTAACCAAACAATCGTCCGATTAAAAATCCCTGCCAGTCGCTTTAAAGAATAGGTAGTACGCAACGTAATTAAGTGCGAGAACTTGGTCAGCCGATCCACAATCACCCAAATCAAATCAAATTCTTCAAAGTCCGAGGAAGACCACTCACAAAACCCATAGTTACTCTCTCCCACTTCCACTCGAGAATAATCATCCGCTGAAGTAAGCCACCCAGTCTTTGATGCTCATATTTCACATGCTGACAGTTGAGACACCGAGCCACGAACCCTAAAATATCCTTCTTCATTCTCCTCCACCAATAGTGCTGCCTCAAATCCGAATTCATCTTCGTGGTACCTGGATAAATGGAATACTGTGAACTATGGGTCTCCTCCAGTATCAACTCCCGAAGGCCATCCACATTGGGCACACAAATTCGGCCCTTCATCCTCAAAACACCATCCTGATCAATGGTCACATCTCTGAAATCATCATGCTGAACCCTATCCATAAGGATATGAAAATACAGGTCATCATATTGGCACTCTCTAATGCGATAATATAAGGAAGACCAAGAAACCACACAAGCCAACACCCGACTAGGCTCTAAAATATCTAGTCTCACAAAGCGATTAGCAAAGGCCTGAACATCAACTACAAAGGGCGTCTCCCCAACTGCAATATACACCAAACTCCCCAAACTAACTGCCTTTCAGCTCAAGGCATTGGCCACTACATTGGCCTTCCACGGTTGATACAGAATGGTAATATCATAATCCTTAAGTAACTCTAGCCACCTCAGCTGCCTCAAATTATGATCATTTTGCTTGAAAAAATGTTGAAGGCTACGATGATCGGTGAATACCTGACAAGATACACCATACAAGTAGTTCCTACAAATCTTTAGAGCATGAAGTTTAGTAGCCAACTCCAAATCATGAAGATGGTAGTTTTTCTCATGGGGCTTCAACTGGCGAGAAGCATAAGCAGTCACTCTACCCTCCTGCATCAACATACATCCAATCCCAACCCTCGAAGCATCACAATATAAAATAAAAAAACACGAAGCTGATGACAATACCAATACTAGAGTTGTGGTCAAAGCTGTCTTGAGCTTCTGAAAGCTCTCCTCGCACTCGTCCAACCATGCAAATGGAGCACCCTTCTGAGTCAACTTGGTTAAGGGCAATAGAGTAAAATCCCTAAACAAATCGATGATAATAACCTACCAAACAAAGGAAACTACGAATTTCTGTGGCTGAGGTCGGTCTAGGCCAACCCTGAACTGCCTCTACCTTCGCCGGATCAACCTCAATACCCTCGCTGGACATCATGTGTCCCGAGAAAGCCACTAAACTGAGCTAGAACTCACACTTGGAGAACTTAGCATAAAGCTTCTTCTCTTTCAATCTCCAATAAAACTCGCAAATGTTGCGCGTGTTTCTCCTGACTACGCAAGTACACCATAATATCATCAATGAAACGATAACGAAATGAGTCTTGATAAGGCCAAAATACATTATTCATCAAATACATTAACACTGCTAGGGTTTTAGTCAGCCCAAAAGACATAGCAAGAAACTCATAGTGTCCATATCTAGTCCTTAAAGCGGTCATAATAATGTATGATCCTTGATCTTCAACTGGTGATAGCCCGAACGGACATCAATCTTTGAGAACAACTTCGCTCCCTAAAGCTAGTCAAACAAATAATCAATGCGAGGCAGGGAATACTTGTTCTTCAGTGTTACTTTGTTCAATTGACTGTAGCCAATGCACATCTTAATGGTGCCATCCCCCTTCTTTACAAGCATAACCGGTGCACCCCATGATGGCACACTAGGCCGAATGAACCCTTTATCTAGGAGTCTAAAACTGATCATTCAATTCTTTCAACTCTTCAGGTGTCATACGATATTGCGGAATGGAAATGGGCTGAGTGCCCGGCACCAGGTCAATACCAAAATAAATATCCCTATCTGTGGCATGCCCGACTAGGTGTGCAGGAAATACAACGAGAAACTCCTCACAACTAGAACAGAATCAACGGTAGGAGTCTCGGCTCAAACATCCCTCACAAACGCCAAATATGAAAGGCAACCCTTCCCAACCATATTCTAGGCCTTTAAGTAGGCCATCACTCTACTAGGAACATAATCAGTCACACCACGCTACTCGATCCTTGGTACACCCGGTATAGCCAACGTGACTGTCTTAGCATGACAATCTAGAATAGCTTGACACGGAGACAACCAGTCCATGCCCAAAATAACATCAAAATCCACCATGCTCAATAACATTAGATCAACTCAGGTCTCCAATTACCCAATAGTCACTAAACATGACTATACGCATGGTCAACGACAATAGTACTGCCCACCGGGGTAGATACATGAACAGATAAATCAAGACACCCTTGGGATGTACCCAAATGGTGAGAAAAATATGAGGACACATAAGTATAGGTGGAACAGGGATCGAATGAGACTAAGGCATCTCTGTGGAAGACTGAAATAATACCTGTAATGATAGCATCTAAAGCAATGGCATATGTCCTGCCCTGAAGAGCATAAAAACGAGCCTGACCACCGCTTGATCGACCTCCATCTCTAGGGCGATCTCTAGCTTCCTGACCCTCACCCCTAGCTGGTTGGGTGGGTGCTGAAGGAACTAGACCAGAAGACGAGGGCTCACCCCTATGCTGAGATGAGCTAGCAGTACGATAAGGACACTGCCTCAACATATGCCCGAAGTCTCCACACTCATAACAACTCCCAGGTGCTGGAGAATGGGACTGAAAGGAACCCCTCACACCGGAGTGACTAGCTATTGTACTCGGCCTGGAAGAACCCTGAGTAAATGGAGCACTAGATGAACTTTGTGCTAGAAGAGCGCTGAGTGAAGGCTGACTCTGCTGAGGAACATGATAACTACGACCTGAAGATGCCCCACGATACACAGGTCGGGCCGATTAAGCAGGCCGAAAAGAACAACCCCTACCATGTTGGAGCTGGCCCCTCGAAGGAGCTCCATTGTAACTGCCAGAACCTCGAGGCCTTTTGGCCTCCCTCTCCTCTCGATCCGCAGGGCGAACTGCCTGAATCTCTCGAGCTATATCAACCCCCTCCTCGAACAAAGAACCCAACATTCTCTCTCTAGTCATAAAAATACTGAAATGGTAGTTAAGGCCATCAATAAATCCCCTGATATGCTCGCGATCAATCGGAACCATCCAAACGGCATAACGAGCCAACTCAAAAAACGTCATCAGACACAGATACACAGTCATATCTCTCTGCTGCAGCAACTCTAGCTGGATGTGAAGGTCCTTTCTTTGGGACTGCGGTACATACTTCTCCAAGAAGAGAGTGGAGATCTCCTGCCAAATCAAAGGTGTTGCACCAACCGGCCAACGCCTCTCATACGCCTCCCACCAAGTGAAGGAATCCCTAGTAGAACTAAAAGGTGGTAAATGACACACCACTAGACTCCAGAATCCCTACTGTACAGAGCATCCACTAACACCTGTCAACAAATCCCTGGGCATCCTCTCCTTCATCACCATTGAATGTCAGAGAGTGGAGTCTACCGAACCTCTTGAGGCGACGCTGCTCATCCTCAGGCATGGATGGAATCCTGAACTCCTCAAATGGTGCAACTAGCTGAGCAAGAGGTGCCTCTGGAGTCCATTATCCCTACACTACCTGCTCAGGTGTACGAGCAGCAGGGTGTGATTGCCTCCTCCAGCCTGCGAAGTAGCTGTTGTTGTGGTGGCTAAAACTACCTGTGCCAAGTCGGTGCAAACTGTCAATATCTAAGCCAAAGTCTCTTGAAGACCTGGTATCACAATGGGCATAGTTGATGCCTAAAGTGGTGCTATTGGAGCCTTGTCCTGAGCTGGGGCAATTGGAGGATCGACAAGAGCTGCCCCTGCTACTCTCCCTTTGTCGCGACCGCATCCACGGCCCCTGGTGGCCTCAGTGGGTGGTACCGGTAGTCGTCTGCAACGTCTAGTAGCTCATGTTCTCACCATATGTGAGAGAATGGAATAAAGGTAAGATTAGTTCTTCGATCGATAAGTTCGCACGACAAGAATTTCAATAATGTGACATTTTCTTAAAGGTTCAGCCTCCCGAGAATAAGTAAAGACATCTATATACCAATCCGCGAGACTCTACTAAACCAGCGCATGAATCGCGAGACCTAGTAACCTAGGCTCTGGTACAAACTTGTCACGACCCAAAACCCACACCCGGTCGTAATGGCGCCTCTCATGAAGACAAGGATAGCCAGAACAACGCAAACACCTCTGTCAACATATATTTGACATTAACAAATCCAAAACACGTGTAAAACACTTATAAATGCAGAAACAACGATAATAACAAGGGATATCATCCCAACAAAGCCCAAACCGGGGTGTCACAAGTCATGAGCTTCTACAAAGTTTGCTACAAGTCTATAGAATATAATATCTGATACAATTGTCTGAAGAAAAACATAAATGCAACACGATAAGTAAGACAAGGGGTTGCGGATGTCGCCAGCTACCTCGTAACTCCAACTTGCTGCTTGGTGTCGAAGGAATTAGTGCTCAGGTGTGGACTCTGCTATACCTGATTCTGCACACATGGTGCAAGGATTAATGTGAGTACACCGACCAAGTGAGTAATAATAATAAATAACAACCGAAGGCATGAAAACACATAAATTCATAAGGTAATTCTATACCAGACAGTAAATCACTTAAAGCTGTAAAACCGTAAAGAATCAAATGAAATCTCTTTAAAAAAAAGAGGTAAATCAGGTAAAACAACAAGTAAACAGTGAGTAGTAATCTGCCCTTCGGGCCTAGTATCACTCGCTCAGCATAATATCAGCCCCTCGGGCTCAGTATTAGTGACTCAGCATAGTATCAGCCCCTCGGGCTCGCTCTAAAATCATATGGGTACCTGCGCTCACTGTGGGTGTGCAGACTCCGGAAGGGCCCCTTACGGCCCAAGAGCTATATCAACATAAGGCCTCAAAGTCTTCCCACATCACTCATAAGGCTTGAAAGCCTTCCCACATCACTCATAAGGCCTGAATGCCTCCTCACATCACTCACAAGGCCTGAAAGCCTCCTCACATCACTCACAAGGCCTGAAAGCCTCCTCGCAACACACATAAGGACTGAAAGCCTTCTCACCTCACTCAAGCCACCACATGGCATATAAATGTATCTCAGGCCCTCGTCTTCACTCAGTCTAGAAAACATGATAAGCCTATCAGGCATCAATAAAATAGTAGTGCTCAACCCAAACAACATTGGTAATATCATTTAAATCTCAAGATTCAATTAAAAGGGGTTGAGTTTGTAAAGCAGTATTAATCAATTGGACAGAGTGCAAGTAATATATCAAAATAGTGCGTAAACGGTGATAGATGTCCATGAAGTATTCAAGTAATCGACATGAAGCCCAAAATATTGCAATAAGCCCAATTCATGTTGATAACAAACACATTACAATTAAAAAAGCTGTAAAAATATCAATCGGGACGGACCAAGTCACAATCCCTAGTAGTAGATAAATCTTGCACTCGCCATAAAGCGTGTGTTTCACCTTAATATAGCACTACATTGCGCAAATCCAAGGTTTCAAACCCTCAAGATATCATTTACAGTCATTACTCACCTGAAGTCGGCCAAAATCCTAGCTCGCTATGCCCTTGCTTCTCTAGTCGACCTCCTCGCGTGCCGAATTTGATCAAAACCACAACAAATACGTCAAGATATGCCAATGGAACAATACCCAATCGAAAACAATCAAAAATAGCAAAAATCTCGAAATTAGCAAAACTTGAGCCCCGGGTCCACTTCTTGAATTCCTGAAAGTTTTACATCAACGGATTCCTTATCTTATCACGAGTTCATACATATCAAATCACAAGAATTGAAGTTCAATAGACCACTCAAATCCCCATTCTTAACTCTCTTAAGTTCAAGCCCTAACCTCCATTTTTAATCCTTGATTCCTTAGTTTTTCAGCTTTAATTCATGTAATAACACCTTAGAATTATGTTCTAGTCTCAAAAATCCTTACCTTGATGAATTCTCTTGATTCCCCGTTTCAACAATTTCTCAAAACCACCAAGTTCGAAGTGAAAAATGACTAACTCTTCAAAATTTTGCGAATATGATCTAAAATACTTCTGTCTAGCCCTTTTTTCTTCTACAATCCAAGTACCGCATTTGCAGTTTTCGTTTCTGCAGAAATGCTTTCGCTTCTGCGGCCATTCACTCAAGCCAAGACCGCTTCTGTGGTCGCAAATCCGCATTTGCGGTTGCCGCATCTGCGACTACCATCCCCTTCTGCGAAAACTAGAACTCTCGAGCCAATCTCGCACCTGTGATCTATTATCCACATTTGCGGAACCGCACCTGCGATCACTTTTTCCGCAGGTGCAGAAATACCAAAACTAGAAAACTTCAGAAATGATAAAGGTCCAAAACTCATCTCGATAGGCAACGAAATCACTCCGAGGCCTCCAGGAACTTAATTAAAAGTGTCAAATACATCCTAAAACATCATTCGAACTTGCTTCAATAATCAAATCACCACAAACAACACCAAATCCATCAAATTACATCGTATCCAAGCCTAAATTCTTCTAAAACTTCTGAAACATGCATTTGATCAAAAATCCGACCAAAACGTCTCTGAATGACCTGAAATTTTGCACATGCATCACAAATCACCTAATGAAGCTACAACAACTCTTAGAATTCCATTCCGACCCTCTGAAAAAATCTCATCTATCAACCGGAATTTGCCAAAATAATAACTTCGCCAATTCATGCCTAATTATACTCCGGACCTCCAAAATAAATTTTAATCATGCTCTTAAATCACGATTCATCCCCCAAAGCTAAGCGAATCACCGAAAATCACATCCAAACCCTCTGTTAGAAAATACACTTAACGCTAGAGGGGGGTGAATAGCGTTATAATAAAAAATAGCGTAAACATGCGGAATTTAAAAATTGCAGGAATGAAATAAGTGCGATAAGTAAATAATAAGGAACGAACACACCGATGTATCCTGGTTCACCACAACCCGTGGCTAGTCCAGTCCCCGAGAGACTCTCTCGAGATTTCCACTATCTTCGTCAAGCTTACGGGTGCTTAACAAACTGTTACAGTTGCTCAAGGATACCACACCTTAAGACTTCACTTGCTTGAGGATTCCTCACCCCAAGACTTCAACCACTAGGACTTTGGGTACTTAGCAAACCCAACAAATGAGAAGATATGTTCTTCTCAAACAACTCTCTTTTACAACAAATACTCTCTCAATAGAGTGGATAAAGAGATACACAATAAGCTCTATGAACAACACAAAGTTGTCTATCAAATGGCTCAACAAAAGCTCTAAAATGATGCTTGAAAATGATCAATATGTATAACAATGTATGAAGGAGTTGTGTGTTTAAAAACAGCTCAAAAGACCTCTTTTTATAGGTGAAAAAGTGGTGTTGACCGTTGCTTAATTGACAAATAAAATCCCTGATTCTGTGCTCAAACAGTCGATTGTTTGAAGTAGATAATCGATTGTTTGACCAACGTTCGAAAGACAGATTCCTGATTTTAGGCTAAACAGTCGATTGTATGGACTAAATAATCGATTGTTATTCAACGTTCAAAAATCAATTTAGGATTCTGTGGGAATGGTCAAAATATAATTGATTCTGTGGGAACGGTCAAAATATAATCGATTGTACGAAAATGACAATCGATTGTTTATGAATATAATCGATTGTATGACAATAACAATCGATTGTTTAGATGTTTAAAAACTTCGGTTGCACACTGTCTCAAAATAATCGATTGTTAAAAGTAGACAATCGATTGTTTGCTATTTTGAAAAACTTCAGATCACACTGTCTTAATACAATCGATTGTAGGATTCAAATAATCGATTGTTGAGGCCCAGATTTAAAAGACATGTTTAAAACCTTCAACATCATTTTGTTTTAACACAAAGATGCATGTTTATGATAAATATGATTTAATAAAATATTTTATGCATGTTTATGATGACCTAGTGTTGAGCCAAAGGATAAGATAACTTAAACGTTGTCCTTACATTGGTTCTACCAAACGACCTACGTCTTGGGTCTTCGGTCTTGTACTCTTTGGCTCGTTCATGCAATTCCATCGCCATTTGATTGATTGTCATATTATATCGTTGTTTGACACTTGACTTCATTGTTTGTCATTCATCAAAACCTATACCTGAAAATCATGCTCATACAACCAAAGCGCACATATCATAGATATACATGATTTCCAACAATTTCCCCCTTTTTGATAATGACAAACAACGGAAGATATGCATATTGAATTCCCCCTAAATAGATGCTATATCTCAACATACAATTTATGCAACCAATTCAATTCAATATAATTCCCCCTTAATTAAAGCATGCATATCGCCCATATTCTTCCCCCTTTTGGCATTAGCAAAGAGAGTATACCAAAAGTTATTTATACCATTGACGATACCAATCGTTATAGACAAGATCAAATAAAAAGTTAGTAAATGGCATACTAATAATAACGATCATTTTTCTCAACTATGCCAATTGTTATTTAAACTAAAAATATTCATCAAAACATGAATCAATCATTTATTATAAAACCAATTGATACTAATTGTTATTCAAAAATAAAACTTGTTAAAGCATGTATCAACCAAAACTGATATAGATTATTTGCACATATCAACTCATTGCGTTTTTATTCAAAATGAATAAAACTTGTTAAAGCATGTATCAACCAAAACTCATATCGATTATTTGCACATATCAACTCATTGCGTTTTTATTCAAAATACGATAACTAACCGACGTTCCCCCTTAATGCATTAAGGTTTCGTGCTTGGTGCATCCACTACAATATTGTAGTCTTCAAGCACACCTGCAAAAAGAACCTAAAAATAGGTTTTTGGTACCCAACTTCTTTTGGGTCCTTGGGGGTTAGGATAACAATAGTCATAATCAACACATAAATCTCTATGTTTAGCAAAACAAACGGGTGCAATGTGTCCTACCCGATTACAATAGTGACATATAACATTAGGATTGTGCATATGTCTAGGTTGAGCCAAATGCATTCTAGGTGATCTAAAGTTGTTCCCCCTAGAAGCGTTGAATTTCCTAGAGTCATGTCTAGGTGGTCTAAAATTATTCATTCTAGACTCATTTATAAAATTCCTAGAGTTGTTTCTAGGTGGTCTAAAACAATTAATCTTAGACTCATTAGTGAGGTTCCTAGAATTCTTTCTAGATGGTCCGACCTCATTACTTTCATCCTTTTTAATAACTTCAATTTTAGGACTATCAACACTACGTGTTTCTAGTTCTTTCCTAAGTTCGGTGTTCTCTAGTATTAAAGAACTACAAGAAGAACAATTTGAACATTTATCAATAGAAGAGGCTTAATTCAATTCCTTGATTTTATTTTTAAAATCAACAATGCCATTTTTCAAAAATTTATTTTCTTTTTCTAAAACTTCAATTTTATTTTTAAGAACATCATTTTCATTAGTCAATTTTTCAAAATCTATTTCTTTCAACGAAGAGGATTTTTCAAACTCTTTTTCTTGTAAAGAAAGTGTTTTCTGAAAATCTGTTTCTTGCAAAGAAGGTGTTTTCTGCAAAGAAAGTGTTTTCTTCAATTCTGTGATAGTTTTGGAAGCATTAACAAATTCACCACACAATTCATCATAGGCATTTTGTAATTCTTCAAACGAGTGAGAGTTAGATGTACTTACCTCTTCTCCTTCGTTAGCAATGAGACACAATGCGGCGGTTTCATCACCAGCTGTCCGAATCCCGTGATAAGCGCCTATGGTGTTTCTTCTTTTTCTTGTCTTTTTTCATAGACTTACAAAACTTTTTAATTTTATCATTGGAAATATTATCATCATCCCTTTCCGAATCACTTACCTCTTCTCTTTTAGAGGATGAGGCTTTGAAGGCGAAATTCGAATTGCTTCTAAGATAAGGATTAAGAATTGTGCTATCATAAGTTTCGAGGTTACCTCTTAGTCCATCAATTGTGATATCCGTGAATTCCATCAACTCTTGGATGGCATTGGCTTTGGAGCGCCATTCGGGAGTGAGACTCCGTAGGACTTTTCGAACAAGATCTTTGTTCGTGTAAACTTTCCCGAGAGCATGGAGACGTTGACGATTCTTAAAAATCGTTCAAACATAACACCAATGGGTTCCTTCTCCATTTTAAAGATTTCATATTTATGTGTTAGAAAATCAATTTTGGCTTCTCGGACTTGAGGCGTACCTTCATAAATGATCTCGAGCTTATCCCATATCTCCTTGGCGGTTGTGCAGCAAGAGATTTTTCGATAATCATCTGGATTCACCACACAATATAATACATGGATGGTCCTTGCATTATTTTCAACATTCTTGATGTCCTCGGCATCATATTCATCTTCCTTCTTTGGAACCGTGGTTTCTCCAACTTTCTTTGTCGGCATTGGTTCACCGTTTTTGATGATTTGCCACAAACGAAAACTGTTTGCTTTGAGGAAAATACTCATCCGTTCTTTCCAATATGTATAGTTTGTTCCGTCAAATAGTGGAGCGCAAGTGGTGGACTGTCCTTCATCCATCGTTCCTGCGTTCAATATTCTCAACAGAAAAATATATATTTCTCTCAACCGGTTAAGGCTTTCAGAGAGTTAGGCTCTGATACCAATTGTTAGAAAATACGCTTAACGCTAGAGGGGGGGGTGAATAGCGTTATAATAAAAAATAGCGTAAACTTGCGGAATTTAAAAATTGCAGGAATGAAATAAGTGCGATAAGTAAATAATAAGGAACGAACGCACCGATGTATCCTGGTTCACCACAACCAGTGGCTAGTCCAGTCCCCGAGAGACTCTCTCGAGATTTCCACTATCTTCGTCAAGCTTACGGGTGCTTAACAAACCGTTACAGTTGCTCAAGGATACCACACCTTAAGACTTCACTTTCTTGAGGATTCCTCACCCCAAGACTTCAACCACTAGGACTTTGGGTACTTAGCAAACCCAACAAATGAGAAGATATGTTCTTCTCAAACAACTCTCTTTTACAACAAATACTCTCTCAATAGAGTGGATAAAGAGATACACAATAAGCTCTATGAACAACACAAAGTTGTCTATCAAATGGCCCAACAAAAGCTCTAAAATGATGCTTGAAAATGATCAATATGTATAACAATGTATGAAGGAGTTGTGTGTTTAAAAACAGCTCAAAAGACCTCTTTTTATAGGTGAAAAAGTGGTGCTGACCGTTGCTTAATTGACAAATAAAATCCCTGATTCTGTGCTCAAACAATCGATTGTTTGAAGTAGATAATCGATTGTTTGACCAACGTTCAAAAGACAGATTCCTGATTTTAGGCTAAACAGTCGATTGTATGGACTAAATAATCGATTGTTATTCAACGTTCAAAAATCAATTTAGGATTATGTGGGAACGGTCAAAATATAATTGATTCTGTGGGAACGGTCAAAATATAATCGATTGTATGAAAATGACAATCGATTGTTTATGAATATAATCGATTGTATGACAATAACAATCGATTGTTTAGATGTTTAAAAACTTCAGTTGCACACTGTCTCAAAATAATCGATTATTAAAAGTAGACAATCGATTGTTTGCTATTTTGAAAAACTTCAGATCACACTGTCTTAATACAATCGATTGTAGGATTCAAATAATCGATTGTTGAGGCCCAGATTTAAAAGACATGTTTAAAACCTTCAACATCATTTTGTTTTAACACAAAGATGCATGTTTATGATAAATATGATTTAATAAAATATTTTATGCATGTTTATGATGACCTAATGTTGAGCCAAAGGATAAGATAACTTAAACGTTGTCCTTACATTGGTTCTACCAAACGACCTACGTCTTGGGTCTTCGGTCTTGAACTCTTTGGCTCGTTCATGCAATTCCGTCATCAGTATGCTTCTCGCCATTTGATTGATTGTCATATTATATCGTTGTTTGACACTTGACTTCATTGTTTGTCATTCATCAAAACCTATACCTGAAAATCATGCTCATACAACCAAAGCGCACATATCATAGATATACATGATTTCCAACACCCTCTAACTCATAAGTCAATATCTGGTAGACTTTTCCAAACCAAACCTTCCTTAACGAGACTAAGTGTCTCATTTCTTACCAAAACCTCTCCGAACCAACTCGATCACATACGATACGGATAAAGTATAAAGAAGCTAAAAACGGGGAAAACAAAGCAATATTTCACGTGACGACGGGTCGGGTCGTAACAATTTAGGTTTTGTTTTTACATTTTTAGCATCAATTAGTAATTATTTCTCGTATTAATAAAATAAAATTTTCAAAAATGGCCATTGTACATTTTAACCTTTTAATCTTTAGATTATTGATTTTCTCTTTATATTTAGGATCAAGTAATTTTATTATTAGGTAATTGGTTAGTTTTAAAATTAGATTAATTTAGGATTTTTAATTAGATTTTTTAATTAAAGAAAACCAAAAGAAAAAAAGGGAAAGGAATAATTGGCTAAGAGAAGAAAATGTTTAATGTGATTTGAAATTTGTTTAACTTTACACTAGACCAGCCAATTTTTCCCAAACCCATGCCCAAAAACCCCTTACCCGGTCCGTCTACAAATAGTCCAAATGACCGTATTTTATTCCCTTCTAATCAAGACAGTTGGATTTTTATGATCCAACGGCTCCTAACTCACCTCCCACTAGCTATATGACTATTTGAAACTCTCTGTCCCCCTTACCCCTCTCATTTTCACCATCCTCGTATCTAACTCCATAAAACCTAGCCGCCTTAATTTACTCTGCCATCTCTATTATTAACCACCCATAGGAAAACGCCTCACAGCAGTTCCTGTGCTCCAAAACCTCCCAAATTCATCCTCTACAACCTTTATCTCATCCTCAACACCATCCCACCGTTAATTTCTCCTAAAACACCCTTAAATTCCCCAAATTTCAGATCTAAAATTCAATCCCAACCATGCCCCAAAATGCCTTACCCTGTCCGTCAACCTATAGTCCAAAATTACCATGTTTTGTTCCCTTCAAATCAAGACTGTTGGATTTTTATGATCCAATGGCTCCTAGCTCACCTCCCACTAAATATATGACTGTCTTCAATTCTTTCTTCCCCTTACCCTTCTCATTTTCACCATCCTTGTATCTAGCTCTATAAAACCTAGCCATCCTAATTTACTATTCCACCTCTGCTGTTAACCACCCATCGGAAAATGACTCACGACGGTTTTGGTGCTCCAAAACCACCCAAATTCATCCACTAACACCCTGAGCCCATCCTCAACACCATCCCACCGTTAATTTCTCCAAAAGCATCCTCAAATTCCCCAAATTTCAGATCTAAAATTCAATCCCAAAAACCCCTAACTTCTCCAAATCAGCCCAAAACTTCACCACGTAATCTTCTTCTCCCGCTCTTCCAAAATATCCCTTTGGTTCCTTTCAAATCACCCTCATCCTCGTCGAATCTTAAATCCTAGATTCCGTAAACCTAGTTATCCCTGCTCGAGTTTTGTTTCAGGTGGGGTTATAAGAACCCCACCGCCCATTAGCTGGCTGTTCAAAATAGTCGATTAATGGACAAACAAGTTCATATTTCCCCCTTTTCGAATTTGGCTGAGTTCAAATTGCTTACTCCAAAGCATCAGGTCCTTTCTTCTTCTTTTTTGATCCTTTTTTTGTGCACTCTATAAAAGAGAATCATTCCTACACATACACACACATAATCAGAAACATTCTCTGCACAAAATTTCTATAAAAAACATATCACATTTGGAAAAACTTAAAAGAATACTAAAAAAATTTCTCCTTAAAAAACTTTTTGGGCTCTTTTTTGTGGCAAGTTGATTTGAGTTGGAGTGCTCTGATACTGTTGTTTATTTGGAAACTTAGCTTCATTGGTTTCTTCTGCTTGTTTTTGCTGCTATTAAGCTTACTAAAGCTTGGTTTTCTAACCTTTATTTGGTCATTTTATGTTATATTTTTCAATTTCAAGGTATGTAACAATGTCCATCTTAAATAGAATTATCTTTGAGTTAAAAAAATATGTGCTCAGAACTTGTTTTGGTTGGCTTAACCTTGCTTTTAGTTCTAGAAATCATGAGTACGGGAACTTAGGGTTGATTAATGTCTACAAATCATGTTTTATTATTACCTTAAATGGCTGCTGAATTTGACCATAAAATTTGAAATATTGTGATGTATATTTGCTCAATTGGTCAATGTTTGATTTTTGAATCAGTGTGTTTCTATACTTGTAAAACTGTGTTCCAAATTCATCTCTTAACAACAACACCAAACGAAATGAATATGACCCTTTAATGGTAAGATTCACTAGTCAATGGTGCATAGATTCTTATTTTGGTCACTAAAACAATCAGTACATTACAGGAAAGTGACTTTGCTGGTAAAATCATGAGCAGTCCTAGCTTGTTCAAAGATAAAGCAGCAGTAGATTAGATTTTCACTTAGAACATTTCTTTTTTTAAGAAAGTTGTATTTTAGTTGAATAGTAATGCAAAAAGTCTGTTCACTGCTAAAAAATTATCACCGTATTCAGATTTATTGTAATAAGTGGACTGGACTTTATAAAGTTTGTAAACTAATTCATAAATGAGTTAAGTAGTAGTTTTCATGGTTAGTAGATCTTTACTCGTCTATTAAACCATTTTGGTTACGTATTTGTGATGATGCATATATTTTGGCTCGATGTTGAGCCCATCTAGAAATCACCCTATATCACATCGGCAGGCCAGGTGATTGCAGAGTTTGGGAATGCTTTGGGTTTGCCCATATGCACTTCATATTTTATACTTACATGTTATGATATTATTTTCTTTGATTTAATTGATTTAGCTAATATAAAAGTTTCATACAATGATTCAGCAAGTTAACTTTTCTAGAATTTAGTATCGTATGTTATTGTTGTATCATTGTGATTTAGTAAATGTGTTAAAAAGGATTTAAGATATTTAGGGCTTTCATTTTGGGCATAATATCAGCCCAAATGATATAGCATGGAAAAGACCAGATCTGATGGGGTTTAGGGTCTATTTGTAGTTTCGATTTTTGGCTTAGTCTGAGCCCAGTTCCCATCAGCCATTTTTATTCGCGAATTTTTTTTTGGGCCTGTCAATTGGCATATTTCCCCCCAAATAATTAAGGAGCATACATACACTCAAAAAAATTGTTTACAACTATTAGCTTTTTATCAAGTCCAAAAATAATCCCTAAGTAAGAATGTCCTTCTATTTAATTATACAATTTTTTAAGAAAAAAAGGTTGAGGTGTTCCTTACACAAACAAATCGATAACTCATGACCCCTATAAACTAGATTAAGAGCTAAAATTTGCAGTTGCTATAGTTAAATACATTTCCTTTAAAGATAAAAATGTTAGAGGTGTGCCATCCATAAATTAGATCATCCATTTCCCACACAAATAGTGTAACTTAGCTATTAAAAATGAATCTTCGTAGTTGCTTTAGGCACGCTACATTAAATTATCATGGTTACAGGTTTGTGATTTGTAAATTGCTAAAATCCGGGTGTACATTTCTTGTGACCCGACTTCGACTTCCAACAATGTTAAATAAAACGTGTCGCGAGCTATGGGTGTAATTCATGTAACATGGTTTAAGATGTGGTTTAACTAACAATGAATTTTCCTAAAATAGTAAAAGCGATTTAAAAAGTCATAAAAATGCACATAGGTTTAAATGCGTAATTAATGAGATATTAGGCCAATTTAAATACTTTAGGTGATGCTCAAGCCATGGAACCCGAAAATGTCTAATACCTTCTCCTGGGTTAACAAAATTCGTTATCTAGAATTTTTGAAGGCAAACTCTTAAATAAATTCAAATTTCCTAGACTTGGGATTTTAAAATAAATTGGTGACTTGGGACACCAAATAAACTATTCCAAGTGGCGAATATGATAATTAAATAAAATAATCCCATTACGAATAATGTCACTTTAATTGGAAAAATTCTCATAAACCCTAGGATGTTAAAAAAGGAGGTATGACAGCTTTTGTGACTCTGCTACGGATAAGAACCCAGAATTTTTATATTAGAGTTCAAGAATTCGAGCTTATAATAACTGGTATACTTGGCTTTGTTTATTGTCTGATTTTTACATGTTTTAACTTACCGCTTTGATATTGTTGAATTGTATATAAATTGTTACGAAACCCTCTCCTCTCCGAGTCTTCTTAATCATCTAGGATGTGTGCACTTCGTGTAACTTCTTTTCAGTTAGAGTCATATCCAAATTTTATAACGAGGTTCAGGGAAGATGCAAAGCCAGTAAACCTCAAGTATTCCCGATGCACTGCCCCATTTGGCTGAGCTGGCCGCTCAAATAAGCCAGGACTAGAATAACATAGCCTCATGCTGGATCCCTAGAACGAATGCTTGTTTGCATCCCATGCATTTGACTTTGGGGACTTAACACAGGGGTTGGGTCCGTCTAGGACAGGTGTGACCGAAATCAAAAGACTATCCTAGTGCATCTTACGCGCTATGTGAACAGTTATTTGCTTCAGATTGCATATTGACTGGCTTCTAGAATAAGGGAGAAAATTGAAAAAATCAAATTGAGGTATGAGAGATAATTCTCCATCTTTAAAAAATATGGTGTCCAAAAGTACCGAAACTCTGCCAAAATTTTGAAAAAATGAGAGTAAAGAAAAAGAGAAAAAGAAAATTGTTTTAAAATATTTTGTGTTATCAAAATTGCCTGAACTACATAAGTCTGATTCTCACCGAATGTGGGATACGTAGGCAACCCTCACCGGATCCAACTCCATTTTTGCAAAAATAACCCAAAAATATAATATGATGTTATTTTGTCATAAATAAAATTAGGTGATGCCCTTCTTGTCTAAATAGCCAAAATATCCCCAAAAGGGTGCCGGAAGGCTGTTTTTGCAAAAATAACCACCTATGGTCCTTTTTCAAGTTTTTGGCCAATTAGCAAACATAACCCTAAAATATTGTTTTCTGAGGTGCTGAAAGGATGTATTTTCAAAGCTGTTTTTATTTTGATTTGAAATTTTGAAAATTGATATTTTTCTCTTGAGTCAAAATAAATCAGTTCAACCGATCGTTTTAAAAAAATGTGTGGGATGAGCACTATTGAAAATGAACCTTTCACAGTCCTCGAGAAAATCATGTTAGAACTCCATATGAGGTTGAATAACTTAGGGGAAGTCAGAAGAGGTGCTGCAGTAAAAGCTTTGGGCAGTCTCATTGGTCTTTTGAATATTAAATCGAGATTGGATATAATTGAGCCTTTAATACCTTTTTGGGACCTGGTGCATAATGTATTCTATTTCTCTAATTTAGATCTAACCCCTACATGTGAAGAAATAGCGGGCTATGCTGGTCTTAGTGGGAATATTATAAAGTGGTACCAGTGGCACCAAGAGTGGTCACTCCTCATATGTTTCTGGACCTTCTCAGTATCAGTCAGGAAGTCAAAGATGAAAATTTGGCTGAGGGATTTTGCACATTCTACTTGTTATACCAGAGTTATGGGGATCCCCACGGTTTTGAGGCTCTTGATATTGGTCAAACTCATTCAAGGAAATAAGGTAAATTAGGAACCACGTTGGGGACTGGTTTTTATAGTGGCATTCCAGGGCATCTTAATCTGCCCAAGAAAGGATGAAAATATAGAGTTGGGGCTCGTGGGAATGACCGAATTCATGACTAAGAAGGCTAATGGCTCCATTGTACCAATGGTCCTAGCAGAGATTTATCGAGCTCTAACTATTTTCCGAGAAGGGGAAAATTTATTTGAGGGTAACATGCTTTTACAACTTTGGATGGAAGAACACCGTTGCCATCTTGTGGGGAACATGAACTAGGTATGACTAGTCTTAACTACATTGAAGAACATGAAAACCGGGTGGAGGGTCATGAGTTCCCAAAAGGTATAGAGGCACATTCGCACATTTGAGTTTCTTGACTGCAAGCAAAATTGAGTAGACATTCGATTGGATCCCAGCCACTAAAGTCATTTACATTTTGGCTGAAGTGTGATTTCTTCTATTAATAGGTCTCCAGAGCATTTATCCATACGCTCCACACAGGGTTCTCTGCCACCTAGGAAGTACCAAACTGTCGCATATGATGAAGATTTAAGTAAACAAGTCATTGAACTAGGTCCAAAAGTTGTATTTCCGAAAGAAAAGGTTCGCCAAATTTGGCATCAGTGTAGGTTCCTAGAGAAAATGAATCGGGTAAGGGATTTGTCAAAAACCGAGTTATAGCCTAGTTAGACGACTTACTATAGTAAAATATTTCAAGTCCATAAAGAGCTCGAACGGCCTGCCAAAAGGCCCCATGTTCAACAATTCACTGATGGACAACAAAAGCAATGGGATCAGTTGGCAAAAGAGACAAGACACAGGGCCACGATAAGCAAATTAAAGGGGAAAATCAGACATCTCAAATTTGATAGTAGTGTACGGGTATTTGCTGATAAAGGGGATAAGAAAAAGCTGGCCCAAGAAAACAAAGCCCTTCGAGCCCAAATCCAAAAAATAAAGATAGCTGCTGAGAATCAGGAAAGGAGTCGAACAGCTGAAAGACTCATAAATGGTCTTAGGAGGAAAATATCTGAGTATGAGGATTATTTGGAAAAGTCCAAGGGTTAGTCTGGCAAGAGCTCGGGCACAGCTAGCAAAGAATGCAGAGGGACGGGAAGAGTTTGTCCAGCAATTGAAAAGTAAATATGATGGAGAATTCGCAAACATAAAGAAAAAGCTAACTACCCTCCATAATGAGATGGCCAAACAAATAATAAACAATTAAGTAGAGAGGGAACATTATTATGCACTAATGTACCAGCTAGAGCAAGAAATGCAACAGCTGCAGGGTCAAAGCCATCATTACACCCAAGTGCTAGAAGCTAGGTCTCAACAAATTGGACGTTTTCTCTAAGAGAAAGGAATCATTAGGGAAAGTGTTAGAGCAATTGCGGACTACATTTTCATGAAATTCCATAAATGTAAGGACATGACTGGAACCACCTTCTTCACCGCAATGATGACCTTTGTTCGCTATATAATGAATGATCTGGATCGTCTCCAAGGGGAACTTGCACATAGACCCATGGCGAAACAGACTGAAGTCCAATGGTCCCCTGGAGTAGTTTTGGAATCACTTATGTACTCTTCATTTTTATTTCGAGTATGTATTTCAGTTTCCAGTTCTAGAGTCTGTTTCGAGTCTATTTTAGTTTTTCAATTCTTAAAAAAAAAAGAGACAATAAGAAAAAGAGAATGAAAACAATGAAAGAGTGCAAAAGAGAGCAAGAGAAAGATCGGGGAGATAAACAAAAGCCGGGATGAGACATTTAGTCGTTTCAAAACATGTGGAAACACATTTAACTGTATAGGTGCACCTATCTGTGATCCCTATGTGTTAATTACCTCGAACTAACTGGTTTGTTGTGCTTGCTTTTGAGATTAGGTTATATTTTTAAGTTGGTTGGTTTTGTGGTAACCTGGCTTCGCACCCTTACTTTACAACATCCAAGGGAAGTGTCTAAATATCATCAGATAGTCATCTACCAACAATTCACATCCCTGATGATAGCCCGATATCAGTTATCCCAACATCAGAGTTAGCGGATGCTGAAGAGAAAAGGGCATTGTGCCTCCACATGTCAAAAATATGGGACGCTTGCTCCAATGGTAGAGAGCCACCTAGTGCAATACTTGGCTTCCCTAAGCTACGTCCTAGAGCAAGTGGAACTTCAAACATCCCAATAAGTTACCCGAACACTCTACTTAGATACCCCACCATCTTAGCCCATTTCACCCGAATGCCTTCTAAGGTTTTCCCCTAGGCATTAATTTCGGGAGTGGCTTCTAGAATATTCAATGCACCACAAACCTCGGCTACGGTAAAGCCACCTTTAACCAAGCCAAGCTTTGAGCTAACATCCTTTACTTTCCAAGTACCATCTTTCCCACCCGACATGGCCTGATTCACTACCAATTCTTATCCTCCACAACCCAAGTATGAGCTTACTGCGGAACAAGAGATAGCTAAAACGAATGTCGAGCAAGAGGAAATCACTCGAAAAATGAGAAGCATGGAGCAAAGCCTTAAGAATATACAATTTAAGTGGCCAAAAGAGTGTATCCTACGGTGATTTATGTACGTTCCCGCATGTTCATTTGCCCATCGGTTTCAAGACCCCCAAGTTAGAAATGTATGACGGGCACGGGACCCCCATAGCCCACCTCAAGAGGTATTGTAATCAACTAAGAGGGGCAGGCGGAAAAAAAGAGCTCCTAATGGCTTATTTCGAAGAGAGTCTAGTTGGCATTGCATTCGAGTGGTATATGGATCAAGACATGTCTCGCTAGCACATATGGGATGATTTGGCTCGAGATTTCTTCAGGAAATTCCATTACAACATAGATATAGCTGGCAACAGGAATTCCCTGTCTAATCTCAAAAAGAAGTCTTTGGAGTGTTTCCAATAATGTGCTGTTAAGTGGCTCGAACAAGCGGCCAGTGTAAAGCCACCAATGGATAAGGCCAAGATGGTGAGTATTTTTCTACAAGCCGAAGAGTTTTTCGAGCTACATCTCAAGATGGGAGATAGTCAAAAATGGTTTGAAGACAGGCCGCATATTGAGCTAGTCTGCTATAAGAGCTACATCCCAAGAAATTTAGAATGGGTCAGGAGGTGTAGCATACAGAAAGAAAAAAAAAAGAAGTGGTGATAGTGGTTTGAAGTCTGAGAAACCCCCATTAACCCCAAGGTTACTTCTCGCCAAACAGCTCGCAAAATTATAATCCTCAGCATTATGTGGCTTATTTCATGGCTCCACAGCCTTATGTGGTGATGAATGCAAGCAATACGCTCAACATAACAACAGTTTAACCAAAATTGAGCTCCACTTCATAGAAATAACCCTCCTTACCAAGCTCTATGTAATCCTCGTCCCCACAAACTAATTTTCCATACAATGCCCATTCCTAGGAACCATCTAATAGAAACAACTTCATGCCTATTAGTGAAGTACTCTAGCCTTTTCCTTGAACTGGACCAAATAGGTTTGTTGCAACCTATACTCCAAACCATGAAAAACCCAAAGTCACTCTCCTACCGACACGGTGCTCAATGTGCTTACCACTCAGGAGAAGAAGGTCACAACACTGAAGACTATTTGACTCTCAAAAGTGCGATCGAAAACCTAATAGAGCAAAAGAGGGTAGTGTTGAAAGATGAAAAGATCCCCAATTTGACTAATAACCCATTGCCGGCTCACAACAATAAGGCAATTATTAGGATGATTTGTGAAGATAAAAAGTTTGACCTAGCTCTTAAAGCCATCATTACTATTGACGATGTTGAAAAGAAGTCGAAGGAAGTTGTAAAGCAAAAAAAGAGGGTGAAGAAAAGAAACTCCACTCTTCGAAGTGTAGAAAAGACAATGGAAGCCAAGACTGGGGCAGTACCTCATAAAGATTCCATTTTGTATGTTCCCTGAGCTGCCAGGAAAGAACAACATCTGTTTAGTACCACTAAAAGGTTTGAGCTAAACATAATTTACTTACCAAAGGGGACTTATGTGGAGCGAGGGCCGATAATTTCACCCAGGCTGAATGAGCCTGTGGTTATCAACCGTGCACCACAGAAGCCCATGAAGGATCCGGCTGCCATCTTCTGGAACTAAAACAAAGCGATAGTGACGTACAAAGGAAAATAAATCATGGGGGAAGTGATTGAAACAAACTTGTCTGGGAAGTACCTCAATCTAGAATAAGTGAACAATGCCAAAAAGAAGTGATTTCCGCTTAAAATCCAGTCAGTGTCGATGAAGCGGAGGAATTCTTTCGAAAGATGAAAAATATGGACTAAAAGGAAAAATATAGACTACAAGGTAATTGACCAGCTCTGGAAGTCTCCCTCTCAGGTCTCGCTCTTATCTCAATTTATATGCTCAAATGAGCATCAGAAAGTGTTGATAAACACCCTCAATGAAGCCTATGTTCTGATTAAAACCATTGTTTAGCAATTGGAAAGGATGGAGGAAAGATTCTTCGAAGTCAACCACATTTCATTTCGCAAGAATGATTTGCCCCCGGAAGGGGCTGCCCACAACAAAGCTCTTTATTTGACGGTTAAATATGAAGGGCACTATGTTAAAAGAGTCATGCTGGATAGCGGATCCGGGCTTGACACGTTCCCTCTCTCAACTTTGTAAAAATGGAAATTGGAACTAACAAAATCAGGACTAACAATGTTTGTGTGCGAGCCTTTGATGGCATCAAAAGAGACACAATAGGGGAGATCGATTTGATTTTGACTATCGGTCCTGTGGATTTCAAAGTGATGTTTCAAGTCTTGGACATGGAAATCTCTTATAATTTTCTCTTAGAAAGACCTTGCAGCCATGCTGCTGGGGTCGTATCTTCTACTCTCCACCAAATAGTAAAATTTGAACACAAAGATCAGGAGATCATGGTCCAGGGAGAGGAAAAGCAATTAATTTATAGGGACCCGTCAATCCCATGTCTTGAGGCTATGGAAGTTAGCGAGCATATAGTCTATCAAGCTTTTGAGGTTGTAGTCGCAGATCAATATGAAGGAGGAAGCGCGTGTCCTCAACCCTTTCTCTCAAATGCGTCAATCATGGTCGCTACTGAAATGATCAAGCACTGGTATATGCCCAGGAAGGGACACGGAGAATCATTGCAAGGTATCACGAAACCTATCACTTTAGCTACCAACAAGTTCCACGGTGTGGGTTTTCACGCCACACCAACTGATATGACATAGGAAAATAAACGAAAGAGCAATGGTGGGGTCTTGCCTTAGCCAGTCGCGCATCTTTTAAAAATATTCATCTAGCCCAAATACTTAGAGGAGAAAGATGAGGACTTCACAACCGAGGAACTTCAAGACATATGTGAAGACATGAGGCAGATGTTGTATAAGACTCACATGGTCCAGCCAGGAGAAGGCTCGAGCACCGCTGAGGTGCAATATGAGGCCCAATACTAAGCCACAAAATTATAAGGCTACTTCGTTCCCAATCAAGCAGAAATCACGATAGTCCAGTCTTACCACCTTTTCTACATTCCGAGTTATTCCAGGGTGTAACTCGAATGTTTCTTTTAATTTTTCTTTAAAACTCTAATGTAAACCCTTCTATCTTCAAATTCAACGAAATTAAGTCAATATTTCATCGTCTATGAATATCTTTCTTTATTATTTCTGATTTCGTTATTTTTTTCTTTCAGTTCTAATAATGTGGACTTAAACAACATGACATGCTTGTGGACTTCATGCCCAGAATCTAACGTATTTTAAATTATTAAATAATAAATTAAGAACTGGAATATGATAAAGATAAGACTTTTAGGGAAATAAACCAAGAACTTGAACAATTCGAGAACAAAGCTAAGCCAAACTTAAATAAAACCGAGCCGGTTAATTTGGTAGTTCAGGAGAGGTCCAAGACACCATGATAAGCATTCATACTTATGAAAGAAATAGGGATGCATTGATCTAGATTTTGTTCGAATTCAAAGATGTATTTGCTTGGTTCTATAATGATATGCCAGGACTAAGTGTTGATTTAGTGGTACATAAATTGCCAACTTACCATGGTTATCCCTTGTCCAACAAAAGAAGAGAAAGTTTAAAAGTGACATCAGTGACAAGATTAAAGAAAAGGTCACCAAATTGTTGAAGGAGGGGGTGATCCAAGTGGTCTGATAGACCACATGGTTGGCTAATGTGGTTCCAGCGCCAAAGATAGATGATAAAGCTCGAGTGTGTGTTGACTATCGGGATGTAAACAAAGCAAGTCCCAAACACTAATTCCTTTTGCCAAACATCCACATCGCTGTTGATAATTGTGCCAAACATGAGATACATTCTTTCCTGGATTGTTATGCTGGATATCATCAAGTCTTGATGGATGAAGAAGATGCGGAAATGAACGTCGTCACCACACCCTAGGGCACGAATTGTTACAAGGTCATGAATTTTGGTTTGAAGAACACCGGGGAAACTTACATAAGTGCTATGACTGCCATCTTTCATGACATGATGCACCAAGAAATCGAGGTGTATGCGGATGCTCTGATCATTAAATCCAAAATGTAGGATTTGGGACCTGAGAAAGTTCTTTGAGTCTTTGCGTAAGTACGACTTAAAGTTATATCAAGCTAAATGTGTATTTGGAGTTCCGTCCGAGAAAGTCTTGGGATTTATTGTTAGTCATAGGGGCATCGAGCTAGATCCAACAAAAATAAAGTCTATTCGGGATTTGCCTCCTCCAAGAACCAAGAAAGATCTTATGAGTCTATTGGGATTTTTGAATTACATCAGCAGGTTCATTGCTTAGTTGACTTCAACATGTGAACCCATATTTAAGCAGTTGCGGAAAGATGCGGTGACTAGGTGGACAAATGAGAGCCGAGAAGCTTTTGACAAAATCAAAGAATATTTGGTGAATCCGCCAGTCTTGGTCCCTCCCAAACATATAAGGTCTTTGTTTTTGTATTTGACAATGTTGGAAAATTCCTTTGGATGCATTCTCGGGCACCATTAAGTGACTGGGGATAAAGAACAGCCAATATGCTATCTAAGAAAGAAGTTCACCAGTTATGAAGCCACATACACTTTGTTGGAAAGGACTTGTTTTGTCCTAACTTGGACTGGTTAGTGGCAGGAAGCTTCTGACAAATCAAAGAATATTTATCAAATCCGCAAGTCTTGGTCCAACCTAAACATGGAAGGCCTTTGTTTTTGTATTTGATAATGTTGGAGAATTCTTTTGGATGCGTTCTCAGGCAATATGATGTGACCAGGAAGAAAGAACAGGAAAATCTGAGCAAGAAGTTCAGCAGTTATGAAGCCAAATACACTTTGTTAGAAAGGACTTGATGCGCTCTAGCTTTGATCGCTCAGAAGATTAGGCCTTACTTGTTAGCCTACACCGCTTATCTCATCACCAGTATGGATTGTTTGAAGTACATATTCCAAAAGCGGATGCCCACGGGTAGGTTAGCAATGTGGCAAATCCTTCTCATCAATTTTGACATAATCTTTGTCACCCACACGGCAATGAAAGCCCAAGCTTTAGCAGATCACCTAGCTGAAAATCTTGTTGATGATGAATATTAGCCTTCAAGTACTTACTTTCTGGATGAGGAAGTAAATTCATTTGAGGTAATTTCAAAAGACACCAATGCTTGGAAAAATTTCTTTGATGGAGCTATGAATGCAAAAGGTGTCGAGATTGGGATAATTTTGATCTCACCCACTAGTCAGCACTATCTAGCCACAGCCCGGCATTGGATTTTCTGTGGAAACAACACTACCGAGTATGAGGCCTTCATTATAGGTATGAACATGGCAATCAACATAGATGACGCAAGAATTGTTAATCATGAAATATTAACATTTGATTATCTTATATGCTCAGGGTGAATAGGAAACTTGAGATATCAAGCTTATTCCATACAGGAAACAAGTGGAGAATCTTAGCAAGCGGTTCAAGTCAGTCGAGTTCAGGTACTTTCCTCAATTTCACAATGAGTTAGTCGATACACTCGCTACTTTGGCCTCGATGTTTCCCTATACAGGCAATGTCCACATTGACCCGTTAGAAATCCAAATCCGAAAAAGACATGGTTATTGCAATACGGTCGAGGTGTAACCAAATGTTCACCCACGGTATCATGATATCGAGAAATTTTTTAGCACAAAGGAATAACCCGAGCAAGCCAGTGGAGACAAAAAAAGAACCATTAGAAGGCTTGCATGTGGCTTCTTCCTAAGAGCGGAGAAGTCTTTTACAAAAGGACTCTAGATCTGAACCTTTTAAGATGGGTGGATACCCAAGAGGCCCGAAGAATCATGAATGAAGTACAAGTAGACGTGTGTGGGCCTGATATGAATAGATACGTCCTTGTAAAGAAAATCCTTCGAGTAGGTAATTGTTAGATGACAATGGAAAAGGATTGCTGTAGTTTTGTCCAAAAATGTCATCAGTTTCAGGTGCATGGTGACCTAATTAATGCACCACCTTCAGAACTACATCCTATGTCGGCATTATGGTCGTTCAGTTCTTGGGGTATGGATGTCATTGGGTCAATCGAGCCAAAAGCTTTAAAAGGGCATAGATTCATATTGGTCGCCATTGACTGCTTCACAAAATAGGTTGAAGCAGTCACTCTCAAAGCCTTGACTATGAAAGAAGCGGCATACTTCGTCCAATTCAACATCATCTGCCATTTAGGTATTCCTAACTATCATTACGGACAATGGTGCAAATCAGAATAGTCATTTGATTAGGGAGATATGCATCAGAATTCTAGACCTTATCAACCCAAAGCTAATGGTGTCGCTGAAGCGACAAATAAGAACATCAATAAGATTCTTACAAAAATGATTCAAAGATCTAGACAATGGCATGAAAAGTTGTCGTTTGCATTGTTGGGATACCGCACATTTGTGCGCACATCAGTTGGAGCAACACCCTATCTATTGGTTTATGGCGCCGAAGCTGTAATACCTACAAAGGTTGAAATTCTATCTCTTCGAATCATCGTTGAATCCAAGATTAAGGATAGTGAATGGGACAAAACCTGTTTAGAATAGTTGACTTTGATTGACAAAAAGAAGATGGCCACAGTTTTCCATGGACAGTTTTATCAACAAAGTATGGCCTAAGCCTACAACAAGAAAGTGTGGCCTAGGAACTATGAAGTGGGGCAACTCGTCTTGAGATGTATCCCCCCCCCCATCACAAGGAAGCAAAAGGAAAGTTTTCTCCAAACTGGAAAGGTCCATACATTATAAGAAAATTGTTGCTGAAAGGGCCATTGTACTTGCGACACATTGAAGGAAATAACACGAAAAATAGTTGTCAATGCAGATGCGGTCAAAAGGTATTTCGTTTAATCCTTTTATGATACCAATATTATCTAGTTGGGATGGCGAAGGTTTTCCTTCTCACAATCCCAAATACTTCAACCATTTGCTAACCCTTTGAGCTGGTTACCTTTCTTCGATTACCCTCTTTGAAACCCGAAAATATATGAGAAAAAAAACAAAAAAAGTTTCCCTGAACTTCGTGCAAGTTGATTCTGAAAGAATACGTAGGTAACCTCTCTTTGGGGTTCAGTCACACCAAAACAAAAATCCACATTTCCCCAAAAGTTAACACTGGGGTAGAATTTATAATTGTTTGGTGACGGTCGCTTGATAGTTTCCAAAGTTGTAGTTCAATCCAAACTCTTGTTACCCAAAATCATGTTCAAAGCCCTTCGGATTGATCTGTAAAGAAGTTCACAATATGAGGTTGTTGGATACAATACAATTAAATGACAAAAATAAAATGAGAGTCTTATTGGTGAAAACCCACACTGACACCATAAGGCGATGGTGAGCACAGAAACTTAAAATGAGAGTCTTATTAGTGAAAACTCGCAAAGAACACTATATGGCAATGGTAAGAAGAGAAACAAGAGAGATTAATTTGTGAAAACCTACAAAGGTGTCATTGTTCAAAAAAGAAGTAATTCCCTACAAACATCAGCACTGATAGAGTCCTGGCAAGGTTTCTCAATAAAATACGAGTTATGATGGGTTTATGAGAGATTGTATGGTTGCAAAGATTCGGTTTAATCCTTCTCCAAGACTAATACAAAGAAAAGATGGCAAGATTGGTTTCAGGGTTCTACATAACAAAATCCATATTCAAGTTAAAGCGCCATCCTCGACAAGTGCATCAAGTCGATCTCGACTAGCCATGATGGTCGATGCTTCAGAGTCAAAAATGAAAATGAAAGAAATCCAAGGTCAAGTTGCCATAAAGGAAAAATAAGTTAAAAAGGTTAAAGCCCCACACAGTTGAACCATCATGTGAAATTTTGGAAAATCAAGATCCATGCGTTAAGAAGAAAGATCCATCTCTAGAAAGCCAACAAGCAATAGAGGTTTTTATCAAAAGAGTTGGTCGAGATCAAAACAATCAAGGCCACAAAACCAACCACTGTTTCAAACTAACAATTGTTCTTTGTTTGAAAATATGAAATAGGTGCAATCTAAAGCAACCTTGCAAGAACCAGGTGCAACCAAAAGAAACTTCGCAAGGGCTAGAAACTCTTTTGAAGCAATAATCAATCCTAAAAGGAAGTCTCTTCCAAATTCTCTCCTGAATTCCTACTCATTTTTTTAAATAAAATAATAAAGAGAGAAGAAAATTCAAACATGGTAGCATAGGGGCCCCAATCTTTAGATACATGGTTTTCAACATAGGATCTCCCCTCCCTAGTTGAAGTTATTTTAGATATAGGGTCTCCACTCTCTAGTAACTTTTCATATATAGGATCTCCACTCCCTAGTTAAATTTATTTTACACATAGGGTCTCCACTCCCTAGTTACTTTTCCAACATAAGGTCTCGATTCCCTAGCTGAATTTACTTAGACATAGGGTCTCCACTCCCTAATCACTTTTCCAACATATGGTCTCCACTCCCTACTTAAATTTAATTAAGACATAGGGTCTCCACTCTCTAGTCATTTTTCCAACATAGGGTCTCCACTCCCTAGCTGAATTTACTTTAGACATAGGGTCTCCACTCTCTAGTTGAGTTTATTTTTGACATAGGATCTCCACTCCCTAGTCACTTTTCTATCACGACCCAGATTTTTCCGCCATGGGGAGTTGTGATGGCGCCTACTAGTGAAAGCTAGGCAACCCAACCAACTGAACTATTTACCTTGTTTCCATTTTTAATCTGATAACAGTTAACAGCCAACAATTAGATAAAGATAGAATTGAATAAGCGGAAGGCTGCATTTTAAAGTTTTTAATAATATTGCTAATACCAATCCATATCAAATGTACCCAGGACTAGTGTTACAACTTCACAAACTGTCTAGGAGTACTAAAAATAAAGGTCAAAAAGAAATAAATACAACACTAGCTCTTGAAATACATGAAAGAAACATGAATAGTAGTTATAAGGAGACGCCAAGGTATGCGAACTCCTGCAGGACTACCTCGGGTCACCTAAAGAACAAGAAATAGCAAATCTCACTGTGGTCCGAAGTCCACAACACTGGGATCTATAAAAAATAGTATAAAGTGTAGTATCAGCACAACCAATCCCATGTGTTGGTAAGTGTCTAGCCTAACCTGGGTGAAGTAGTGACGAGGCTAGGATAAGACTACCAAATAAACCTCTACAATATAGCATACAAGAATAATAGGGAGCAGATAACAATGATGGCAACAATGATCACCTAGTGATATCTTTCAAATAATTAATCAAGTCATTAACTATAAATATCTTTCAAATATATTTCCTTCAAAAAAGCATCTTTTGAATATAACTCTTTCGAGTAAAGGTCAGATTGTGATGCCTCATTTCATAATCATAAATAATATATATTTCACCCGGTACCTTGTACCCACAGATTTCTTTTTCGCATTGCGCAACAAGGTTCTCAGATTACTCAATTCATAGGGTCCATTACCCATACAATTTAAGAATGTTCATGGAGCCTCATTTACTTAATAAGAAGTAGAGTACAACTTCTAAACCCATTTGAAACACATCACAAGAAGATGAATTTATTTCTAAAAGTCATTTGAATAAATAAAGTACCATATTTTAATTAGAATACAACATCGAATGAATTATTACCTTTACCAAGTGATTTCATAAATTAACGTAGTAGAATTCCTTATTAAGTAAACTACAACCGCAAACAGTTTAAGGAAAATTTAGTTGAGAAATAAATTGAGTTTAAAATGTAACACTTATTGAAATTTGAAGTATTGAATATATATAAAACAAATAGGGCGAGGTATTGTCAACAAAATGAATTTCCATACAAAGGATCATAGCCGCAAGGGAAACTAAAGCATTAAAACACTTAAATTGATAACAACAATTACAACGTAGACAAAATAATCACGCAAGGAGTACAACTCAGCAAAGAGATAACAACTAAGTGATACAATATAAATATGTAGTGGATCTCCCGGGTGCAGTCCCGTAGTCAAACTCATAATGCGCGGGGATCTACCAAAATCCCGATCTGTAGTTCCAAATATAAATATCCAGTACTAGGGGAATCTACAGGGTGCATTCCAGTAGTTCCATATAACTGTGCATGGGGATCTCTTGGGAATCTAACCTGTAGTCCCAAAGTAAATGTGTAGGGGGACTCCCGAGAATCTAACATGTAGTCCCAAAGTAAATGTGCAGGGGGATCTCCCGGGGATCTAACCCGTAGTCCCAAATTAAACAAATAAGGCGGAGCCACCCGGAATCCGACATCAATAGTGCCAAAATAGATACACAACACAACCTACAAAATCAACAGTTACATCACAACAGAAGGATCGAACATCATCGCAATATATATATATAAACAATAAAAAATGATAATAATACAAGGTAAGATAAGTAAATCAACTCAGGGGCTGTAAATCACGAGAAAATGATAGAACCAGCCCAAAGGAATAACCACAAAAAAGAATACTGACAAAAAGGAAACAGTTCAATAACGGGAAAACTAACACGTAGCAACGATGCCACAATATACAAGTTAATAATAAGCATACACGAGTCAAGTAGTTATGAAAATATAACATGACAATAGGAGAGGCAAAACTCTTCAGTTAAGTCAAATATGAGTCATATTTATCAAAGTATTAGACTCATGAGCATGTTTGCCACCAACGTATAGATACTCCTCACCATTCCTATACGCCGTACTCAAAAAATAACACATAATAATTTATGGCACAACTCCTAATCCCTCAAGCTACGGTTAGACCAAACACTTACCTCACTTAGCAACCAATTCAAAATTCCAACAAGAATTTACCTCGCAAACTCGTCCGATGCTTCAAATCTAGTCTTAATAATTCAATATATCGGTATAAATTGTACGAATTAATTCCATATGAAAATAATAATTTTCCAACAAAAATCAAAAATTTAACTCAAAATCACCCATGGAGCCCATGTCTAAAAATCCGACAAAACGTACAAAATCCGACAACTCATTCAACCACGAGTCTAACTATGCCAATTTTACCAAAAGCTTACCTCAACTCGACCCTTAAATCTTCAAATTAAACCAAGAGGGTTTTCAAGATTTTACCAACTAAAATCACCAATTAAATGGTAAAAACAACGATGGATTCGAGTAATCTAACCAAAATTGAGTTAAGAAAACTTGCCCCGATGTTTTTCTTGAAAATCACTCAAAGTATCGCCTTACCCGAGCTCTCTTGGTCCAAAGAACAACACCAGATACCAGCTTCAATTATTGCAAAATAGCTCGAAATTACCCGCAACCACCCCAAAACGCAACAGAGGCCCCCCGGGACGTCAACCAAATAGGCCAACCAATCTTAAAATATCATTCAAACTTGTTCCAATCTTCAGAACTCTTCAAACAACATCAAAACACAAATTTTACATCGGATTCAAGCATAAGAATTCGAAAAACTCTCAAATTACGATTTTGATCCAAATGTCTATTAAACCTCGTGCGAATGACTTGAAATTTTTCACACATGTCACATTCAACATTGCGAAGCTACTCCAACTTCCGTAATTCCATTCCTACCCTCGAATCAAATCTCACAATCGAACTAGAAACGTTAAATTTCCACTTTTCTTAAAAAAGATTTGATTCAAGTCGTTTCAAGTCTGTTTCTTACCAAACTTCAGAGACTTTTCTTAAATCACTTATAAGATTACAATTCATTTCCAATCACAAGTTCTAATCACAATTCATTTCCAAATCTCATATAAATTTCCAGATAATAATTTTCTTCAAAAATTCATTTCTCGGGCTTGGGACTTTGGAATTTAATTCCGGGCATATGCCCAAGCCCCATATTTTCTACGGACCCTTCGAGGCCGTCAAATCATGGGTTCGGGTTCGTTTACCCAAAATATTGACCAAATTCAACTCAGTTGAGTTTTAAAGCTCTAATTCACATTCTAATCCATTTTTCACATAAAAACTCTCCGGAACATTATATGGATTGCACATGCAAATCGAGGAATAATTAATTACGCTTTTTAAGGTCTTAAAATATCAAGGTAATGATTTAATTTAAAGATGACATTTTGAGTCATCACATTCTCCACCTCTAAAACAAACGTTCGTCCTCGAACGTACTAAGAATTCTTCTTAGGTTACCAAATTGATGGTTATTCTTTTACAAAAATACTCGTGGTTGATCCCAAATTACCACATTCAACATGAATTCGATAACACCATTTCAATTGGGATTATTTCCTTTATCCATATTTGTAATCTTTAAACAAAATTTCTTATTCTCCAATCATTTCCAGAAAGTTCTGATTTTCACATCAACACACGATATTAGTCTCGACTGGTTATAGCAACCCGTGTCTATACACCCATCAAATTCGGGGTGTTACATTCTCTCCCACTTAAGGTCATTCATCCTCAAAATGAAAAGTAGAGTCTTCCCTCAAAAACACAACGTAACTTATCTTTTTCTTCGCACATCTTAATGTCCCAACATTTTCTAACTCCCAAAATTTTTTCAAAATATTTGGCAGTCTCTCTTGTAGTTGGGCCTATCCACCTGCCAGAGTAACATCAAAGCAACTTCTAACAACACACACATAACTCAACAAATCACCACGTTGTATATATCAACAACGGTAATCTCCACATTACGAGCACGAGATTATCCTAATGAAATTGGGACATGAAACTCATTATATGGATGACCATGACCACTTCTCTGGTTTTAATAGTTGTTCATAAATCACAATATTTCCAAGTAACCTCATGTTAACAAAATCTCATTTCAAACCTCCACTTTACTAACAATCAGGCATAGGGACCTCAAAATTACTTACCCGCGTTAACGAGTCATATTTAACGCCACCTGGGGGGCTCACCTCAATAGGCTAAAACTCAATGTTTACAATACAAAAATGGTTGAATATGAACTGAAATATACAAGAATTATCAAGTAAGACTAGCATGCATGACTCCTTATTAATATTATTGTACAAATTTAATTTTTACAAAGAGGAAATTTTAAACTCATAAATGTTTCATCACAAGGACCTTGTCCTTATATAACTTCCACCGCGGATCCCGGTTTAAATATTTCACATCATACAAAATGCGAGGATCCCGTCCTTAGTTCCGAATCACAAGTATTTTTCATATTGTGCCAACTGAAATTTTCCATTTCCTTCTTTCAAAATATTTTTCGTTTAACCTAATCACAACACTTAATGATAGATATAGCTATCTCCATAGAATTTCCCAACATAAGTATTCATATAAGTAGATTTCCTAATTACGAAGCCCATTCATGAGTGGAGCATAATAGGAGGAATTGTCTCGATACTCAAAACCGAATCCAGTTAAGGAAAATTTTACAATAATTCGATACCTTACTTGTAACGACACTGTCTGGTTTAGCGACCTCTGCTATACCATATAAAATATAACAACGGACTGGGTCTCCACCTCTAGAAATATCACCTCCACCCCTAACATCCTGAACCCTACCTCTGGCTGGTCATATAACTTTAATAGTAACTGAAGTAGGGCGCGTAGCCTGGGTGCTTTTATAAAAATATGTTTCTCCAAAGTCTAGGAAAATTTTCTCATGATGTTCCTACTACCTATCACCTTCATATCAATCCCTTTGAGGGTTCGGACGCTCAAACTAAGTCTATACTAGACAACTGGAATAACCATTATATGAACCATGTGTCGGTGGTGTATTAAAAGAACTTACTTAGAGCACCCCCAGTAACCAGATATATTGAATGGGCTAGTCGACTGCCCAAGACCTTACCATAATGATTTCTAGTTGTATATTAGAATCCACTGAATCCTTTAGAACCTCAAGACATATTGGTCTCGTTAGATTCCTCTTTGCTCATCCCAACTACATTCTACCATCTTGACAATTCCTACCACTAGCCGAAATGAAGTATTAACTTGTAGCTCTCAAGTTGTGCAAAATTTCAAGATCATAATTGAGTCCTTTAATGAGTCTATAGACTCGCTCTCTGGCTGTAGGAACCAAAGTAGAAGTATGATGGCTAACTTATTGAAACTAATAACATATTCTAACATAATCATCCAAACCCAATGTGCCACACATTACTAAGAATCCTGGAAACATACTCTTTCAAAAGCATTTCTAAGAACCGAACTAAGTAGGTGGTGTTGCATTGGCTAGTTTTCATTTTCCATAGGCCTGCCACATATACCGGCAACCAATTTCTTCTTTTGTTATGTTGACTCAATTGAGCTACCCCGTTTATTCATATACATCTCGTTATTCTTCTGGGTGAGTCTTACCCCTATTTATGCATAACGATCACAAAGGTGAAGCTCCATACAGATAAATCTTGGCACAATCCACATAGTCCATAAGGTCTTCAACCATTGTACTCCCTTCGAAACACAGAAATATCCACAACTGTGAATTTGATGCTAAGTAGACCTTCTGTAATTTAATGTTATTTGCTAACTCCTTCAAAATTGAATTATTGGATTATTAGGGAGGCATATATGCCAAAAGTTCCATCCTTATCCCTTGCCAAGTCTCATGCCTTAAATATGCGTGAACATTTGGGTAACCTTTCAGTATCACATATATACATTTCATGCCAAAACTAATATAACACATGACCCTATAACTCATCCATTGATAGTGGACTTCCTCACTTATGTTGAAGTCATAGGTCACAACATCTAATAATTCACAATATTGACCTTTCCAACTTATACAAATCAACTAGATGCCAAGGTCCATTACAACCCTAAATGATTCACCGGCATCTTTATTCAAAAGCACAACGGGTCCAGTAAATACATAATCTTTCTATTACCTTTTGGCGAAATCCATCATCTGGATTACGGCAAACTCGACCCCATTGCTTTCATTGGGGTTCCATCTCTAGTTCGGTTGTAGATGCATTGCTTGTTGTCGAGATTTGCGATAGAAGAATAATAGAAGAGTTCAATCATCAATGATGGAATGACTTCGACAACAGAGTAGAATAGAAGTGAATATATAGCCTATGAAAGATAAGTACAGACGTCTCCGTAACGATCCTTCAGACTCTACCAATCTTGTTCGTGAATTGTGAGACATACGAAACCTAGAGCTCTGATTCCAACTTGTCATGACCCAGATTTTTCGGCCCTCGGGAGTCATGATGGCACCTACTAGTGAAATCTAGGCACGCCAACCAACTGAATGGAAACAATGATATATAAAGTAGGCAACAAAAAATACCATAAATATTGCTCAATGAATAATGTATACAAGTGCAATCAATTAATCAAATCCTTCTTCTATAAATATCTTTCAAATATATTCCCTTCAAACAAGCATCTTTCGAATAGAACTCATTCGATTAAAGGTCACATTGCAATGCCTCATTTCATAATTATAAATAATATATATTTCCCCCGACACCTTATACCCACAGATTTCACATTGCACCACAACGTTCTCAGGTTACTCAGTTCATAGGGTCCATCACCCAATACAATTTAAGAATTTTCACGGAACCTCACTTACTTAACAAGAAGTATAGTACATCTTCTAAACCCATTTAAAACTCATCACGAGAAGATGAATTTATTTTTAGTGATCATTTGAATAAATAAAGTACCATGTTTCAATTCGAATACAACATCGAATGAATTATTACTTTTACCAATGGATTTGATAAATTAACTTTGTAGAATTCCATTTTAAGTAAAGTACAACCACAAATGGTTTAAGAAAAATTTAGTTGAGAAATCAATTGAGTTAAAAATGTAACAACTGTTGAAATTTGAAGTATTGAATATATATAAAACAAATAGGTCGAGGTATTGTCAAAACTATGAATTCCCACACAAAGGATCATAGCCGTAAAGGAATCTAAACCATTAAAACACTTGAATTGATAACACCAATTACAACGGAGACAAAATAATCACGGAAGGAGTACAGCTCAGCAAAAGAGATAACAACCAGGGATCTCCCAGGATACCGTCTTGTAGTCCTCAAATATAAATATCTAGTTGAACTCTTAGGTGCAATCCCGTAGTCTAACTCATAATGCGCATGGATCTATCGAAATCTTGATCCGTAGTCCCATATTAAATACCTAGTACTGAGGGAATCTACCAGGTGCATTCCTATAGTTCCATACAACTGTGCAGGGGGATCTCCCGGGAATCTAATCTGTAGCCCAATAGAAAATGTACAGGGGGATCTCCCGAGAATGTAACCTGTAGTCACAAAGTAAATGTGCAGGGGATCTCCCGAGAATCAAACCCATAGTATCAAAGTAAACAAATAAGGGGGTACTACCAGAATCCTACATCTGTAGTCCCAAAATAAATACACAACGCAACCGACAGAATCAACTTACATCTCAAACAGAAGGATCGAACATTACCGAAATACATATAACAACAACAAATGACAATAATACAAGTTAAGACAAGTAAATCAACTCAAGGGCTGTAAATCACGAGAAAATTGTACAACCAGCTCAAAGGAATAACCACATAAAAGAATATTGGCATAAACTAGTTCAATAACGGGAAAACTAACACATAGCAATGATCCCACTATATACAAGTCAATAATAAGGAAATCAACACGATTTAAGTAGTTATGAAAATATAACATGACAATAGGAGAGGCAAAACTCTTCAGTTACGTCAAATATGAGTCACATTAATCAAAGTATAAGACTCACGGGCATTCTTGAAACCAACATATAGATACTCGTCACCATGACTATACGCCGTACTCAAAAAATAACACATAACAATTTATGACGCAACTTCTAATCCCTCAAGCTAAGGTTAGACCAAACACTTATCTCGTTTTGCAACCAATTCAAAATTCCAACAAGCCTTTGTCTCGCGAACTCGTCCGAAGCTTGAAATCTAGTCATAATAATTCAATATGCTCAGTATAAATAGTAGGAATTAATTCAATATGAAAATAATAATTTTCCAAAAAAATTAAAAAATTTAACTCAAAATCACCCGTGTGGCCAACGTCTCAAAATCCGACAAAACTTACAAAATCCAACAACTCATTCAACTGAGAGTGTAACTATACTAATGTTACCAAAATCCTACATCAACTCGACCCTTAAATATTCAAATTAAACCAAGAGGGTTTTCAATATTTTACCAACTAAAATCACCAATTAAATGGTAAAAACACGATGGATTCGAGTAATCTAACCAAAATTGAATTAAGAACACTTACCCTGATGTTTTCCTTGAAAATCTCACAGTATATCGCCTCACCCGAGCATCCTTTGTCCAAAAATGTAAGATTCAGACGAGTTTGGACTATATTCTACTACTCAGGGATTTGCTCTTCGCATTCACGGTCCTCCTCTTGCGTTCGCAAAGAACCATATTTCTAAAAATCATTTTTCGATCTCTTCTCGAACAGCCGCAAGTATTATGGACATAATGTTTGTTGCAGATGTCCAAATGACTAATATAATATTTTTCTGGAAACTAGATTCAAAGAACTACAACTTTCATTATTGAATCATCTCAAAATTCATTGTAAATTGAGAGATGGGCCTCCGAAGTAAGACATGCGCAACATAATTTCTTTTCTTCACGAACGCGAGGCTCTTTTCGCAAACGCGAAGAATAAAATCCCATAGGCCAAATCCTTATTTTTGAATGCGAGAAGACCCTCGTGTACGCGAAGAACAACACCAGATACCAGCTTCAGCTATTGCAAAACAACCCAATATGATCCAAAACCACCCCGAAACACACCAGAGGCCCACGGGACCTGAACCAAACATGCCAACTAATCCTAAAACATCAATCAAACTTGTTCTAATCTTTAGAAAGCTCAAAACAACATCAAACACAAATTGTACATCGGATTCAAGCCTGAGAATTCGAAAAACTCTCAAAATACGCTTTCGATCAAAAAGTCTATCAAACCTTGTCTGAATGACCTGAAATTTTTCGCACAAGTCACATTCAATAGTAAGAAGCTACTCCAACTTCCGTAATTCCATTCCTCTTTAGGATCAAAATCTTACTATCGAACCAGAAACTTCAAATTTCCATTTTTCTCCAAAATGATCCGATTCAAGTCGTTTCAAGTCTGTTTCTTACAAAAATTCAGAGACTTATTTAAAATTAGATATAAGACTTGTACCGAGCGCCGAAACCAATACATGGTCCCTATACCATCAAGTTATAATCACAATTCATTCCCAAATCTCATCAAAATTTCCAAAAATAATTTTCTTCAAAAATTTATTTCTCATGCTTAGGACATTGGAATTCAATTACGGGCATACGCCCAAGTACCATATTTTCTACGGACCCTTCAAGACCGTCAAATCACGGGTCCATGTTTGTTTACCCAATATATTGATCGAAGTCAACTCAGTTGGGTTTTAAAGCTCTAATTCACATTTTAATCTATTTTTCACATATAAAAACCTCCAGAACATTATATGGACTGCGCGCGCAAGTCAAGGAATGTTTAATAATGCATGTTAAACTAAAATTGAACTAGTTAATTTCCAATTAACTAAATCCTAATTAAAAAGGAAATTAAGACTAATTTGAAACTGAAAAAAGAACCAATTTTTTCATCTTTTTGTTTTTTCCATGCTATTACTTAATCGCTGAACCTAAAATGTTTTTTCCACATAATTTATGCAATTAAATAATAAAAATCACATGGATAAATAAAAATTCTAATTTTAGGAATTTATGCGAGTAATTCAAGCTAGGCAAAAATCACATGCTCACAAAGGAAAGGATTTAAATAAACACTTTGTGCAAAGTAGTAAATTAGGCAAATACATAAAGGCTATTTAAGGACTAGGTCTTTGAAATTCACAGTTGTACAGTTTAAGGAAAGTAAATCAATTAATAGCCAAGAAATCTGAGGCTAGTAGTTTTGTAATAATGAACCAAGTCAAAAAGATGGGAAAGATTTTAAACTTAAGGAAAATCAACAAACAAATCAATTAGACCTATTTAAAAGTAATTCTGAATAAATCATAAGTTTGAAAACCTTTTTTGAAGAAAGATTCATCACATTTAAAAGCATACTGACACGTTAACATGAAGGAAACTTGTCATGCTCTTGTAAAATCAGTAGAAAGAATCTAGTGTAGAAGAGATTAGCAAAAGGTTTGACATTGTATGAAAATCAAGGTGTAAAATTGGTTCAGAGACTCAAAGTTAGCCTGAAAGAGTTAGGGGTTTCGAAATGAAACCCTAGTTTAAGCAAACCATAAAGTAAGGATGAGAGGGAAGGCAATTGAATCAAGATAATGTTTAGAAGTTTCAGAAAAGGACAGGCTTTCTCAATAACAAAACTTATGCAGAATATGATAGCAAAGTAACATGTAATTATAGTAGAAGAATTCAATGAACATAATGGCAAATACTGATACAAACAGTAGAAAAAGCATGCTTAGAAAAAACTTAAACGGGGCTCAGTAGAAGGAAAACAAAGAAACTTAAAAAAACATAGCAGGAAAATACAGTAGAAGAACACAAGAATACCGTAAAAGTATAGCAGAAAAGCATATAGGAAAATAAAGTAAGATAAACATATCAGAACATGGTAAAAATACAGTAGAGAAGTCTACAAGACCATAGTACCGGAAAACATGGTGAGACAAACACAAAAAGATGATACAAGAACACAGTGGAGGCAAACACACAAATAATAAAGAAAAAATCATAAAAACACATAAACATTTCAGAAAACCCTAGATCGAAAATAAGCGGGTTTGAAAGTAATTTTTGAAAGCAAAGCTAGGGAAATCGTCTGAAAACTCAAGTAGAGCATAGATACACAACAAATATAGAAAAATCAGAGAAAACCTTGAAGGGTTTCAGAAGAACCCTAAAATGAGAAAGGCTGTGAAAAGCTCATTGATCGGAGTCGGAGAAGCCAAAACCAGGCTTAAACAACCTTGATACAACGGAGCGAGGTCGGTGATGACCCTGAGACCTCGTATCGGCAAAATTCTAAGTGAAGACCTTCGAGGTATGGCCTCGAGTCTTCGAGTATCAAGCACATAGGAGCAATAGAAGGTGAGTATAAGGCTCCCATGGCCAGAGAAGCCATGGTTTCCGGTGGGAGATGGTAGGAGATGATTAGGGTTCCAGGAATGTTCAAGAGAGTTTGAGAAAAATGGGTGTTTAGAGGCGGTTGATTAAGTGAAATGACATTAGGATTGAGGGGTTTGGAAAATTTAAAAGGAATAGAGGGATCGTGGCCATTGATAAAAATGATCAACGGCTTGGATCAAAAGCGAGAGCTGAGCGGGTTGGATAAGTGGGTCAGGGATGGGTTAAATTTAAATTGTACTGGGTAATTTTCAATTTTAAATTGGGTTACTTTGGGTGGTCAAATTGGGCTACGATTAAAATGAAATAGGGTTAGTATTTAAATAGCCACTTTTCCTTTTTTATTTTATAAAAAGTAGTAAAAGGACTTCTGAAAATAAATAAAAGGTGCTAAATTAATTGATAGTATATAAATTATAGATTAAAAATACTGGAATCAAATTTGTAATTATAAATGCCATTAATTCGTAAAATAGGCTAAAATTTAAATTTAGTGCAATTTAGCTTTAAAAATACCAAATCGATTTATAAAAATATGCAAAAATTATTTTAGCTATATATTGGCATAAATATGAGAATAAAATAAATTAATCACCAAAATGATAATTTGAGGAATACTTATTGATTTTTGTACTACTAAAATAGGGCAATAAATTGGTATAAAAATTGGAAAAATGATAAAACACTTAGACATGCTTATATATGCTTATATATGCTTTTATATATATATATATATATATATATATATATATATATATATATATATATATACTATTTAGCATATTAAAATATACAGGAAAAAATTAGGTATCAAAAGCTACCCCTCCTTACTTGGGAAGGATGAAAGAGCTGTCGGGTAAAGATATGATGGCCAATTTTTACCAAGCGATATGGTTTGAAGAACTTGAATGTGCCCTGATTCCTTAGTTGCATACATATCCCTGGTCTTACAAGAATTAGGCCATACGTAGTTCAGGATCCATCGGCGAAGTATGCCAATGGAGGTTTTCCAAGAACAGACGCATCGTTTAGGTTCGGAAGGATGGTTAAGGTCTAATAGGGCTGCAAGAACTTTAGCGGGATCGCTCCTACTGAGACGTCCGTTGCTTGCCGGTTACCTAAAAATAATCAATACAAGCATATATTGTGCATAAATAAACGTCATTCAAGTTCTCGTTGGATCACGAATGTTGTCTTTGGAGGATTAGGATGACTTCCTTAGAACATAATGTCCTAGGCCAAGAAGCTTATAATAAAGGATTTTCAGGCCATGAAATGCTGCTCTCGGGCTATGAGGATGACGCCTCCGAGCTATGATGCCTTTGAATAATGATATGCAGGAGATGAAAGGGGTCATTAGACCATGGCACAACATTCTCGGGCTATGAAGATGGTACCTATGAACAATGATGACTTTGGATAATTTGGAAACCTTTTATCAAATGAGATGCAGAAGGTGGCGATCTTTCAGTCAATTCCAAATGTAAATGAGGTGCCGATCTTTCAGCTAATGCAAAATGTAATAAGTGGCAATATTTTAGCCGATGCAAGATATAATATGCAGTGGTGATCTTTCAGCCAATGCAAAATGTAAATGAGGTGGCGATCTTTCAGCCAATGCAAAACACAAATAAGGTGGCAATCTTTCAGCCAATGAGATGCAGAAGGTGGCGATCTTTCAGCCAATTCAAAATATAAATGAGGTGGCGATCTTTTAGCCAATGCAAGATATAAAAGAGGTGGTGATCTTTCAGCCAATGCAAAATGCAATAAGTGGCGATATTTCAGCTGATGCAAGATGTAAATGAAGGTGGAGGTATTTCAGTCGATTCCAGATGTTAATGAAGTGGCGATCTTTCTGCCGTGCAAGGAGTAAAAGAAAGTGGCAATATTTCAGCCATGCAAGTACAAAATAAATTTGCGATATTTCAGCCATGCAAGATGTAAATGAAAGTAACGGTATTTTCAGCTGATGAAAGATGTAAATGCAAGTGGCGGTATTTGAGCCGTGCAATGAGTAAAATAAAGTGGCGATATTGCATCTATGCAGGTGCAAAATAAAGTGGCGATATTTCAGCCGTACAAGTGAAAAATAAAGCGGTGATATTTCAGCCATGCAGATGGAGGTAGAGCTTAACCTCGGAAGACAGAATAGTAGCCTTATGCAATGCAAGAAATGCAGATGGAGACAGAGCTTAGTCTCGGAAGGCATACTGGTAGCCTTATCCAATGCAAGAAATGCAGATGGAGACAATGCTTAGTCTAGGAAGGCAAAATGGTAGCCTTATCCAAGGGATAAAAGGCGAATAGTAATAAAATTCTTAGCTGATAGTTGATAGTTTATTGTTATATTGCGGCTGTTGGGGATAGTGAGTGCAGATAGAAACTATGAATTATTGTGACGGCTCTAAGAGTTGCATTCCTAAATAGTAAGTATGATAGGCTTTTACGACTTGAGTGCCTGCATCCAAAGAAAAATTGTCAGTTCTGTAAAGGGGAAAGGTTAGTTCGTGTCCCACTGACCTCGCTTGACCTAATTGGCCCTGTTCTAATGATACGGTATGTATCATTGGGGTAGTGTTTCTATAAAGAGCAGACATGCATGAGAATGTCAAAAACATTATATGAGTATATATTTGAGAAATTGTTTTGGATACCGATGACTGTGACGTGGTTCTGGACATTGCAACCTCTCGTGCTTCTGAATTTTGAGGGTCCTCCTTAAAATTCTACCCCAGTTTACTGATTTCCCGCTCTTGGCGGTTGCTTGCGATGATTAGCTGGAATTACTTTGGAATTTTGAGGATCCTCCACAAAATTCTGTCCTAGTTTCCAATTGCGGGGAGGGGGGGTGAGAATTTTATTGAATTAGTATCGAGCCCATCGGGCTGCCTACATATCCCCTCTTAAACGGGAATCAGGTCAAGCATAGTTCGAATTATATCAAGTATGAAGCATAAAGATCACACATAGTATCACTTGACTTCACTAATGACTGCTTTTGTACCAAATACCAACATGTAGGGAGTTGCCCCTGTTGATGTCCGGACCGTGGCGTGGTACCGCAATAAAGCAAATGATAGTCTCTCGTGCCATTGCTTATTCCTCTCTATCATCTTCCTTAGTATCTTCTTGATGTTCTTGTTGGCGGCTTCTACAGCTCTATTCTGCTGAGGTCTTAGGCTATTGAATTCTTGTGTTTGATCTTGAAGGTTTCGCACATGGCTCTCATCAAGTTACTATTGAGATTCGAACCATTATTAGTAATGATCGACTCCGGAATTTCGAACCGACAAACAATACGGTCACGGACGAAGTCCACCACAACTTTCTTAGTCACAGCCTTTTAAGATGCCGCTTTGACCATTTGGTGAAATAATCAATTGCAACTAGGATGAACATGTGTCCATTGGAAGCGGCAAGTTTGATTGGTCCAATAACATTCATTCTTCAAGCACCGAACGGCCATGGTGAGCTTGTTGCATTAAGCTCGTTTGGGGATACCTTGATCATGTCTGCATGTACCTGATAGCGGTGGCATTTCCAAACGTACTGGATGTAGTATTTTTCCATAGTTAATTAAAAATAACCAACCCAGAGTATCTTCTTGGCTAAGACAAAACCATTCATATGCAGATCGCAGGTCCCAGCATGGATTTCTTCTAGTAGCGTGGATGCTTCTTTTATGTTGACACACCTTAATAATCCCAAATCCGGAGTCCTCATATAGAGGATTCGTTCACTGCGAAAGAAATTTTTGGATAACCACCAAAATGTACACTTCTGAGAAGGGTTTGCAAGTCCCGAATATTCTCCTTTTACCAAGTATTCCTTGATATCATGAAACCAAGGCTTTTTTCTGCTTCTTCTTCAACATGAGCGTAGTAAGCTGGTTGATAATGGATTTTCATCGGAATGGGATCAATGAAGTTTGAATCTGGATGTTGTATCATGAATGGTAGGGTAGCCAATGCATCGGCGAATGCATTCTGGACTCTAGGAACATGTTGGAACTCTGTGTTTGTGAACCTTTTCCTCAACTCATGCACATCGTGCAGATAAGAGAGTATCTTGGAGTTCTTGGTTGCCCATTCTTCTCAGACCTGATGTATAAGCAAGTTTTAATCCCCAATTACTACCAATTCTTGGATGTTTATGTCAATGGCCATCATGAGACCTAAGATGCAAGCTTCATACTCCGCCATGCTATTGGTGCAGGGGAATCCGAGTTTGCCAGATACCGGATAATGCTGACCAATTTCTGATACCAGAACCGCTCCTATGCCGACTCCTTTGTAATTTTCTGCTCTGTCAAAAAACATTCTCTATCCGTCATAGGATCTACATTATCTTCTCCTATAAATGATACCTCTTCATCTAGAAAATATGTGTTTAGGGGTTTGTATTCTCCGCCCGCAGGGTTTTCAGCAAGGTGATCGTCCAACGCCTATCCTTTGATTGCTTTCTGAGTCACATAGACAATGTTGAATTCACTCAATAGGATTTTCCACTTGGCTAGCTTGCCAGTGGGCATAGGCTTCTGAAATATGTACTTGAAGGGGCCGATCCTTGGCATGAGATATGTAGTATGGGCACAGAAGTAATGTGTCACGCCCCAAAATCGAAGGACACAACTAGCGCTAGACCGGCTAGCCCCAGTGAAGCGGACCTGGATGCCTTTCCTATCCCACGTGTTACCCCGTGATTTCATTACTCATTATTAAAGTGAAATAGCCATTTATAATTAAAAATATTCTTACGAGATATGCAAAACATACATGGTTACTTTGCGTGGTTTACAAGGTACACTGCCAAATACTTAGATACATACTTAGATAACACACATTTACTATCTACGGAGCCTCTAGGGATACAATACTTGCCGGTAACAAGGCTCTAGCTATACCTTACATAAATACCAAAATAAAACTTTAGGAGGGAAAAGCGGCATGAGCCACGTAGGGCCCCGAAAGGAAATGGGCTCACCAATGCAGCTGTGGAAGTGGAGGAGTGCTACAATCGGTGGACTGGAGCACCTGTTATAGAACCACCTACAATCAAAACAAGAATGCAGCGCCCCCAGCAAAAGGGACGTCAGTACATTTGAATTGTACTGGTATGTATGAACAAACTTTGCCCCAAGTAAAATCAATCAGTATACATATAATAAATAGTAATAGAATCAACAATCAAATGCACATGAAATGAACAACCAAAGCCAATAAGTTTCACAATCTCTCCTTTTTCCCTTTCAACATCATTTCATACACAAGAGTTTCGTATATTGCCACTTCAGTAGTGATTATGATCACTTTTCCACCTTTATTACCTCGGCCACCCTTATTACCTCGGCCAAACTTATCACCACAACCCACACCTTATAACTTTGTGTTGCGTCGAGCAACCCGGTCCCACTGGACAATCACATTTCACCCAATAACAATAGTTCCCAGTTCAATCACATGGCTTCATGCCATCCAAGATATCATTTCACAACAACAATAACAATTCACAAAGACTTTTCATTTGCATCAATTATGACTTCTTTCCATCATTATTACACAACCCTTACCATATCAACACATTTACACACACACTTACTTTGTTTCCATTTACTTACACCATCATATCGGACGTATAACCAACAATGTTCAAGGTATGTAAGTCATAAGAATTCATGAAATATGCCATCTTGCCTTAGCACCCGTGAAATAACCAAAATTCACAAATAGTCTACATAAATAACACGTACTGATTACTCGTACACCACATAGGATGACTTCACAAAGGTTAAAGTTAGCCATATATACCTGGAGTCGAATTTCCTTTTTACTTCTACTTTCAATTAACCAACTGCGTAGTACCGTCAATCTAGTTCACAAGTTAACACATATTTCTTGGAATTGAAATTCACAAATGCAACCCGAACTCACTTAGATGATCAACCGCTCTTTTTACAAATCTTTACGCCTACCCAATTCCTCTTGCTAGATTTTAGGTATTAAAGAACATGCATTTATTTTTTGAATTATATTTTCAAGAATCTATTCATGATAACCCCCTTTTTTGTTTAAATCTGAAACCCAATCAAAAAGGGTAGGGGATTTTACCTACAAGAACGATGATGAAGATAATTACACAAACTTTTCGGGCCTGTGTGACTTTGAAAATCAAATTGATGAAGATAAGACTTTCTCTCTCAAGATTCCACTCTTCCCTCTCCCTAGTTTTGTTCAGAAAATGTGATAAAATGAAGGGTTAGGGTTTTTATTGAAGAGGGGGTCGGGTTTAAGAGTTAGAAAAACTGGAGCCCCGAGTTAGGTATGTGGTCACATTTGTGATCGCAAAGAGGAAATTATGTCCGCAGATTGGATCGCAAAAGTGCTCCAAAACATTAATTATTTCTTTTTAGGTTTGCAGTAGAAATGTGATCCGCATACCTGTAATGCAATCGCATAATGCACCTCAGAACTGCCCCTTTGCAAAATCCCAAGATAAATATGTGATGACTATGCGGTCTGCATATCAGTTATGCGACCGCATAATGGACCGCATTTTGACCTCAATTTTTAGTAACACCCTGACTCACTCTGCGATAGAAATGCGGTCCGCATACTTGATTTGCGACCGCATTCTGGACCGCATAGTAGCACTTTATGGAAAACTTTAATTCTTGATTTTTAAATGCTAAATCAGTACAAAAGGTCTGAATCGAGGCTCGCAAGCTTGCCACAAAGAATTTTACACATTCCTCAAACATATTCAAAACTTGGCACTACGAGCTACTAGGTTTTGAGTACAAGTTTTCACGGGGCCTTACATAGTGCCTCAGCTTCTGGGCTACCCAACTTAGAGCACATCAGGTGCGTTATAACTTAGAATATTCGTCCTCGTACGGAGTGAACTTCTTGCTGAGATAGTAGATGGCTTGTTCTTTCTTTCCTGTCTCATCAAGCTGCCCCAAGACACAGCCGAAGGCACCATCCAGTATTGCGATGTAGATTAACAAATGTCTCCATGGTTCAGGCGGGACTAAGACTGGTGGTGGTGACAAATATTCCTTGATTCTGTCGAAATCTTTCTGGCATTCATCGCCCCGCTTGGTGGTGGCATCCTTCTTCAACATCTTATAGATCGGCTTACAGTTATCTGTAGATTATCCTATGAACCGGATAATGCAGTTAAGTCTCTCCAAGAAACACATTACGTCTTTCTTGTTCCTTGGCGGTGGTAAATCTTGAATGGCTTTGATCTTTGATGGATCTAGTTCTATTCCCAAGCGACTCGCAATAAACCCAAGCAATTTTCCGACTGGAACCCCGAATGCAAACTTTGCGGTATTCAGTTTTGGGTTATATCTTCTTGGACTTGATAATGACATCATCCACATATACCTCGATCTCCTTGTGTATCATATCATGGAAAACGGTAATCATGGCCCTCATGTAGGTGGCCCTCGTATTCTTTAACCCGAAACATCATCTTGAAACATTACATCCCCTACACTGTAATGAAAGTCATTTCCTCATCATCTTCTTCATCCATCCAGATCTAATGATGACCAGCAAAACAATCTAGGAATGATTGAAACTCATGCTTGGTGAAGTTGTCAATCAGGATGTGCATGTTTGGCAAGGGGAAGTCGTCCTTTGGACTGTCCCGGTTGCGATCCCGGTAGTCGACACAGACTCTAATCTTCCTGTATTTCTTGGGCACTGGTCAATGTTGGCTAACCATGTTGGATATTCAATTACCCCGAGGATTTTAGCTTTGACTTGTTTAGTGACTTCTTCCTTGATTTTCAAACTCATGTCAGGTTTGAAATTTCTGAGTTTCTTTTTTACCAGTGGACATGTTGGGTCAGTTGGCAATTTATGAGCCACAATAGATGTGCTCATCCTAGTCATCTCATCATACGACCAGGCGAATATGTCCTCATACTCTCTCAAGAATTTTGTGTACTTCTCATTTTCTGGCGGTGACAAGTGAGCGTTGATTCATGTTTCTTTGATGTTTTTACATCCACCAGGTTAACAATTTCAGTCTTGTCCAGGTTGGACTTAAGTCCATTCTCAAAAATTTTAACCTCTTTAACAGCCTCTTTAGGTATATCATCTTCCTCTGAATCTATGTCTGTTTGTTGTGTTGTCTCGTTGGATGTCATAGTCATTGGTTCATCAAGAGAAGTAATAGTAATGATTTATAAGTAAAATAATGAAAGAAATAATAAGAGTAAGATTTATAAGAAACCTAAATACTTCTGATAAAATCCATAATTGTCTTTGAGCATCAGAGCTCTTTTTTTGAAAAATTAAAAAAAAATGTGAAAAGGAAAGTAAATTAGTAAAATAAAGTATTGCAGAATGCTTGTTCAGCCTTGCTATCCTGAGACTAGCCGGGCTATGGTGGTTCTAATAGTCCAGTTATTGAGCCATGCTCCTCTGCCTACAGTCTGAATGAAAGGTCCTTCATCCCCCTCCTCCTCGAAAATGACACAACAATCCATGTCTAGGAGCAAACTCTTAATCGCTGCCAGTGCTTCCTCTTCTTCTGACCCATAGACAAATTTGGCCGGCTGAAAAGTCTGCTCCAAACGGGGTATTGGCGGCTCCAAAGGATAATAAGGACCGCACCATGGTGGAGACCAATGATTTAATTTCTCCCAGGTGTACTCATATCCCAATCTGAAAGTGGTGTCGCGATTCTTGAGCTTGATGCGCTTAGAGATTCTTTGGAGGTTCTTGACAACTCCCTCGCCAGGTTCATACCCGCTCCAATTTAGTATGCTTTTAATCTTGTTATCCCATCATTTGTCTTTATCAACGGTGTTGACTCGCTCGATATGGTGATAGATTTCTCCGCCTATTCTTCTCCTACTTCCAATTGCTAAAATGGTCTGGCGACTGTATATGGGATTGCTACCGTCGCTGTGAATGATCACCTCTTGGTAGTTCCACTAAAATTTCACCCCATAATGTAGTGTTGATAGGACAGCCCCAATGACATGAATCCATGTTCGTCCCAAAAACAAATTATAAGATGCAGGCACGTCTATCAGTTTAAAATTAACATTGAACCAAGTAGGCCCCATTTGCAAACATAAGCTAATTTCCCCAATAGTAGATCTTTGGGATCCGTTGAAAGCTTTGACGTTGATGGCCCCATCCTTGATCTTGTGCAGTCCCTTTCCTAATTTCTTGAGTGTTACCAATGGACAAATGTTGAGGCTGGGCCCTCCATCAATCATAATCCTCGTGATAAAATAATCCTCACACTGCATGGTGATGTGTAATGCCTTGTTGTGACTCAACCATTTCGGTGGAAGCTCATGTTCATGAAAAGTGATCTTCTGACTCTCCAATACCTGCCCTACCATGTTTGCCATTTCTCCTCAGGTCATGTTGCTGGGTACATATGCCTCACTCAACATTTTTAACAAAGCATTCTTATATGCATCATAACTTTGTAGCAAAGCCAGGATGGAGATCTGTGTTGCTGGTGTTTTGTTTAGTTGATCAATGACTGGGTATTCTTTAGCTTGTATCTTTCTCCAGAGATAATCAGGCCCAGTATTAGTGACAGTCAGCCGATTAAAGGCCTGCTTGCTCAGCTCAACAAATGCTCTGGGGAATAAACCATGCCGGTTCTTATCATACCATATGCCGCATCGGCTTCCCCAAACTTGTTTCTTATGGCTTCGGCTATGTAGTGCAAGGTATGCCACTTGTGTGAAATGGTGTTATCGCTAACATTGCCACTGGAATTGGCGTGGCTATCTTCACACCGAACGGAGAAGACCCCTTAGGCGGCAATACTACAACATCAAAGTGTGTGGGTGTGTCTGTCGGTAACATAAACTCAACCTCAATCGGCGCTAGCATATTGGCGGAGGATGATTATTCAAACTCAAATGGCATGGACATGTTTACATCAGCGTCCCCAAAAGGCTGAATCTGGACTACAATCGGATTAAGGGTGACTACTCAACTCAACCAAATGCTCAACTCAACCAAATGCTCTGGGGAATAAACCCTGCCGGTTCTTATCATACCCTATGCCGCATCGGCTTCCCCAAACTTGTTTCTTCTGGCTTCGGCTATGTTCCCAAGGTATGCCACTTGTGTTAAATGGTGTTATTGCTGACATTGCCACTGGAATTGGCGTGGCTATCTTCACTCCAAACGGAGAAGACCCCTTAGGCGGCAATACTACAACATCAAAGTGTGTGGGTGTGTCTGCCGGTGACATAAACTCAACCTCAATCGGCGCTGGCATATTGGCAGAGGATGATTCTTCAAACTCAAATGGCATGGACATGTTTACCTCAGCGTCCCCAAAAGGCCGAATCTGGACTACAATCGGATTAAGGGTGAATACTGGCTTCTTTGGATCGTTGCCTTCTGTGATCAAACCGATCGATCCCTTGGGGTCCCAGTCATCATCTATCTAGATCGTGTGAAAAGCTCCACCCTTGTGGTCCGGTAGAGGGTTATTGAAAATATTCGAAGTAGGTTCCTTTGCTACAATGATCTTATCCAATCAAAGTCTGAATCTTATCCTTCAGAGTGGGGCATTTATCAATGGTATGTCCTTTCATGTCGGAATAGTATGCATATGATTTGTTTGGATTGACCCACTAAGAAGGTTTTCTAGGGTTATGGCAGGGATAGGGGTGACATAACCAGCAGCTTAGAGTCTTTTGTACAACTGGTCAATTTGTTCAACTATGGCGGTATACTGTTTAGGAGTTCTGCGGTTGAAATTTTGTCGAGGTCTATGGAAGTTTTGACGTGGGGGAGGTGATTGATAGTGGGATGGTTGTGTGTTATAGGCTTGGTAAACATGTGTTGGTTGGGAGTAATTTGGTGAAGTGGGTTGGTATGTGGGAGGTGGTGGTGCTTGGTAATTTCTAGTACGTTGATATGTGAGTGGAGGCATTGGGTAGGTTTGCTACTTGACAAGGGATTTGGTTCTCTCTGCAACCATTACGACACCCACGTCCCTTTCCTTGGACGTACAACCACACTGTTGTTACACCTCCTTTTTTTACATACCACCCTAGGAAGGATAGTATTTAAGGGAGTTTTTCCATTTAAAGTGACATTATTCGAAATGGGATTATTTATTTATCAAAGTCGCCACTTGCGATAGGTTTGGCTTTTTGGTGTCCCAAGTCACCAGTTTATCTTGAATCCTAAATTGAGGAAATTTTGACTTTCCAAAAGAAGTCTGTGAACCAGAAATTCTTATGTAAGGAATTCTGTTAACACGAGGGAATGTGTTAGGCACCCTCGGATTTTATGGTTTTAGCACGGTCGTTTAAACTATCATAATTAACTAATTATTTCATTTTAAACATGTTTATCCCATAGTGCAATTTTAAAATTATGTACCGCTTTAATTGAATTTTTGAGGAAGATTGCAACAGTATTAAAACACGTCTCAAACTATGTCAGATCAATGCACTCGTGATTTTTTACATATTTTAACACTATCGAGATTCGGATTTGGGTCACATAATTGTGAACCCGAGTTTAAGAAGACAAAATTATTAAATAACGTGCCTAAAGCAACTAACGTGCTGTTAACTTTGCGGGAGGCCATGAAAATTTGCTAAATGGCGCATCCCGAGTTATAAAAATTTTTAAAATACAACTAATGAGGGTCACGCAATTTGTGAATTTTGTTTGGCGTGGCGCACCTCAGTTTTTCTAAAGGACACCCTAAAGATGAGCTAGTATTATCTATTAAGGATTGTCCCTAAAAAAGACACTTAAATTAGGACAATGAATTAACTATTATGAAAACATTTAAGAAAAATTGGGCCTCAAGATCAGGTTCAAACTTAAACAAGGGGAATTTTCATTGTTAAAAAATCCTCAATTCGAATTTTCCACCTAACTTGAAAGGCCCAAGGCTTACATTTCAAATTTAAACCAATGGCTTGAATAAGGAATTAAAGCTTTTAGCATATTGGGCTTCGAAGCCAGCCCAAGAAGAAGGAAATGTAGTCAGCATTTATGAGAAGCTGTCTCAAATGGGCTTCTAAATAGACCCAAAGTGGATTAATTCATTAACAACAAATATTAAGCCCAATTAAAAACTTTCGACATCTGTTAACAGTGCTTCAATTGGATCTTAACATTTATTAACAAGTTAACGTCTATTAAAAGCTATCAGGTCATGATAATAATTGGATCTTAATTTGACAAACAAGTCATAAACTCATGAATCTACTGATTTTGAATGAAAACACATATCACCTATAACATGTAATTCAAACGAGGATACTAAATTCCTAAGCTTAAATGAGTTTCAAATTCCTAATCTGTTCAAATGACTTCAAACATTCAAATCACAAGTTGGACCATAGAAAACTTCTAATTTCGAATTAACAACTAATCTTGAATTTGTTTTAAAAACCTCAAACTGTTATGGTAACAGGAACACCATACTTAACAAAGTCAAATGTAACACTACTGAATATCATATTCATATGATCATGAAAGGAAAGCTAGCAGTTAGACAGTACTGTTATACTACACAGATGAGAATACTCTATAGAAGTCCTTAGTACACATAGTTTCAGAAAGGAGAAGCCTACTCATTACCTATGATTCTATAGCTAAATTTGTGAAACATGAAAACAGTAAAATAACATGGAGATAAGACTTGAATGTATCCTTCAAAGTACTTAAAATCTATTACACGTTTAGCAGTTGATCCTCAGTTATGCGCCAAAGGAAATACCTGAAAATGGAAATAAGGCAGAGGTAAGAGGCAGCAAGTTCAGCAGCAGTAATGTAACAGGAACCATCAACTTAAGATCAATTTTAAACCCAAAAATTTTATCAAACATCCCAGGAAATGCTTTCAATGCAAACAGCACCAGTAAATAAACAATCTAAGCTTGAGTGACTCCAAACTGAACTTCAAATAACCCAAGGGACCTCTCAACCTTAACACTAAAGTTGCAAAACTTTTTTATGTCTATAAATCTAAGATATAAAACTCTAAATTCTCAAAACTCTCAGTTTCTATAGAATTTTTGTTGATTTTCAATATTATCTCTCAACTATCAGGTTGTAAGATTTTTTTTTTTTTTTTGGTTTTTGGATTTGAATTTTGAATTTTAAGATCTCTGGATCTAAAAAATTTTGAGTTTTTGAATTTTTCAGACTTCTGGAACTCCAAACCTCTCCAAATTTTCAGATCTCTCCCCCTTTTTTGCAAGGCAAGGGATTACCCTTTTTATAGGCCAAGCTAGGGCAATTTGTAGATTGTTTACTTTACACCCTTATTCCCTCATTTAATTTCAGTTTTTAGCTACTTAGTCCTTCAATTTATGACTTGTTGGTCAAGTTATGCTACCCAATTCTTGAATTTCAAATTAGAACCTTAATCTAGAAGGTTCTAAGGGGCTTCAATTCAGTTACTGCAAGATTCTTTTTATAATAATACCTAAACTACCCCTGAATTAATCCTAAAATTACTAACATATGTCAACATAAACCCATCCCTTTTAAACCTGGTCAAAAATGACCATAGTTAATTAGCCAAGGGGCTGGAAATGTTCAGCAATGTTAAATCAATTCAATTATAATTAAACCCTCCCAAAATTGAACTAATAGCCTAATTTTCCTATTTTAAGAATCAAAATCCAAAACTAACTATAGAATCTAACCTGAAAAGCCAGAATTAATTCCAATATCAGTCAAGCCCAAAAAATTAAGAACAAATGAAATTACATGGAGTTAATGCAAACAGAAGAGAACAAGAAATCAGGAACTAAAAATCTAAGAATACAAGTAAACAAAATTGAAGAGCAGGAAAAATACTGATTAATCAAACTAAATCAACCCAAAATCAAATCCTAGAACAAACAAAGAGCATGACAGAATTAGTTCTGTTAAAATCCCCTAAATTAGATACTGGAGCAGAAAAATCAATAGCAGTAGACAAAAGCTAAAAAATAAGCAAAAAAAGCAAAAAAAGAAGGCTAGAAGAAGAAGAAACTTACACGACTTTAAAAATAATCTTGACTGTCTTTGGAATTTGATCCCAAATAATGTTAATGTCCTATTATTTTCCAGAATAGGCAAATAACATCATATGAAGATCAATCGCCCACTGGGAACCATCCAAGCTGACTGAAATCCTCAAAGACCCCAAATCGAAACCTTAGATCTAGGATTCGAGCAATTCTAGCAAGGTTTGAAGAAAATAGGTTTGGGATTTGGGATGAGGGAGGTGAGAAAGCTATGGGGTGTGATTTTGGTGAGGATTGGAGACGGCGTCGCTGTGTACGGCGGAGGCGGCGGTTAGAGTTTTGCTTGTTCGAGCTGCTTGGGTGGGATTTGAAGAAAAATGAGCATGGATTTGTAATGAGGAGGAGGAGATGAAGTAGTGGAGTAATTTTCACGGCCATTGGACAATCTCCACCGACGGAGGCGATTTCCGGCTGGTGGGGGATGGTGGTGTTACATCGGAGGTTAGAAAGGGGGTATGAGAGACGATGAGTAAGGACGTAGGGGGAAATTCAGAAATTTATATATCAAATAACCTTGTTAGTTCCGGATTGTCTGATTTATGAGATCCAACGATCGTGATTAACAGAAGGGAAAAACGATGTCGTTTTGATACTAAAGGGACTAGACCGAGAATTTGGGCGGGGTTGGTTCAATGTCTTTTGAAAGACTGGTCCATCAAATATGTAACAATAAACGGCCCAATCTACTTCTGTTCTCTCTTATTCTGTTTTCTTTTGTTTCTTTCTCTCTTTTCTCTTTTTTTTAGTTTTTAATTTTAAAAATAAACTACAATCAAAACCTCAAAATTAATTCAACTACCTAATTAAGCTACAATTAACCTAATACCAATTTAAAGGAAATCAATAGACCTAAATCTAAAATTAAAATCAAACCAAACATATCAAAGTTTCTTTATGATTTTTGGTATTTTCATACAAGCCTAATTACTAATTAATCCTAAAAATATGTAAAATTCAATGTTGAATGCTCGTGCAATATTATATTTGTATTTTTTATGAATTATCGTGCACACTCAAATAAAAATACACATAAAATTACGCAATTAAATCCTAAAAATCAAATAATAAAAGAAAAATCATAATTTTAAGAATTCTATGGGAGTAATTCAAGTGAGGAAAAATCACGTGCTCACAGCTCCCCCTCTCTGCTCGGAGACACGAAGGGTTTACGGGCAAAGATAAAAGAGCAAACATGAGAGATTTTTGCCTTCTTGGTACTTCATGAGAAGCATTTTTGAAAAACATCTGACTGAACCTTGCTTCAAAGGTTGCCTACATATACTTGGCTATAAAGAAATAAGGTCATTGTAGTTCCGGAAGTTTTGGTACGTGGGACTACTAGGAGCTGTGATTTCACTGATGTTGCTGCTGCTACTGCTTGAGTTACAAGATTCCTATCTATAAATCTCTTGAAGCTTGATCTTGAGTCTTGGCTGCTTTTGTTGTGGACTCCGATCTGAACCTTGATGCTCTCAAGCTATAAGTGTTGGTTCTTTCTTTAGCATTGGACCGGAGCGGGACAGGCAAAACTTGTGACTTCAATCAGGTATTGAGCAGTCTGCATCTCTGTTCGCTTCTGTATTTTGAACTTCACTTCTTTTGTTCTTTTTCTTCTTCTCATTATTCTTGATGGAGACTCACCCTTTTGCTCATCTCGAACCCTGTGCCTCGAGATCAAACCTGCTCAAGCAACAAAAAAATGAACAAAATTTTCTGCCTCAATTTTCACTAGGAAACTTTCTTGAGTTATTTATGACAAAAATCTGAACTTATTTTCCTCTTTGCTTTTCATTCTCAAGAATTGTATTTGTTTATGATAGAAAAAATTGACGATTGGAGGCCCTATGTATTAAAGGCGTAACTCAGGGATTGGAGCCCTAATGTTGGCAAAAGGTAAAAAAGCTTAACTTAGGTATTGGAGCCCTAATATTGGCTAAAGGGAAAAACACTCAACTCAGGGATTAGAGACCTAATGTTGGCTAAGGAAAAAAATGCTCAACTCAGGCATTGAGCCCTAATGTTTGTTATAGGTGATTATGGAATGGAGGCCCTATGTCTAAGAGGCGCAACTCAGGGATTGGACCCATAATATTGGCTAAAAGGTAAAAAGCTCAACTCAGGAATAATGTTGGCTAAAAAGGTAAAAAGCTCAACTCAGGGATTGGAGCTCTAATGTTGGCTAAAGGAGACTAGGAATGGAGGCCCTATGTCTAAAAGGCACTTGGCTAAAAAGGTAAAAAGCTCAACTCAGGGATTGGAGCTCTAATGTTGGCTAAAGGAGACTAGGAATTGAGGCCCTATGTCTAAAAGGCACAACTCATGGATTGGATCCCTACTGTTGGCTAAAAAGGATAAAAACCTCAACTCAGGGATTGGAGCCTAATGTTGGCTAAAGGAAACTAGGGAATGGAGGCCCTATGTCTAATAGGCGCAACTAAGGGTTTGGAGCCCTTATGTTTGCTAGAAAGGTAAAAATCTAAACTCAGGGATTGGAACACTAATGTTGGCTAAAAAGTAAAAAGCTCAACTCAGGGATTAGAGCCGTAATGTTGGCTAAAGGCGACTACGGAATGGAGGTCCTATGTCTAAAAGGTGCAACTCAGGGATTGGAGCCCTAATGTTAGCTAAAAGTATAAAAAGCTCAACTCAGGGATTGGAGCCCTAATTTTGGCTAAAGGCGACGAGGGAATAGAGGCCCTATGATTAAAAGGCGCAACTCAGGGATTGGAGCCCTAATGTTGGAAAAAAAGTTAAAAGCTTAACTGAGGGATTGGAGCCCTAATGTTGGCTAAAGGCTACTAGGGAAATGGAGGCCCTTTGTCTAAAAGGCACAACTTAAGGATTGGAGCCTTAATGTTGGCTTAACGGATAAAAGCCTCAACTCAGGGATTAGAGCCCTAATGGTTGCTAAAGGCGACTAGAGAATAGAGGCCCTATGTATAAAAGGTGCAACTCAGGGATTAGAGCCCTAATGTTGGCTAAAAAGGTCAAAAGCTCAACTCAGGGATTTTAGCCCTAATATTGGCTAAAGGCGACTAAGGAATGGAGGCCTATGTCCAAAAGGCGCAACTCGAGGATTGGAGTCCTAATGTTGGCTAAAAGGTAAAAAGGCTCAACTCATGGATTGGAGCCCCAATGTTGGCTAAAGGCGACTAGGGAGTGAAGGCCCTATTTCTAAAAGGCGCAACTCAAGGATTGGAGTCCTAATGTTGGCTAAAAAGGTAAAAATCTCAACTTAGGCATTGGATCCCTAATGTTCGCTAAAGGCGACTAGGGAATGGAGGCCCTATGTATAAAAGGCGCAACTTAAGGATTGGAGCCCTAATGTTGGCTAAAAAGGTAAAAAGCTCGACTCATTGATTGGAGCCCTGATGTTCGCTAAACGTGACTAGGGAATTGAGGCCCTATGTCTAAAAGGCACGACTCAGGGATTGGAGCCCTAATGTTGGCTAAAGCGGTAATGGGTTGGTATTGGGAATTCTAAACTACTCTCTTTTGGGATTTTCTTCTTTTGTTATCTCTTTTCCCCCTTTTTATATTTTTATAAGATGCAGGAATGAACTTGGAGGAAACTTCCCTTATGCATTGATTATTTTCTGCAAAGTTGTTTCAGCACTTACGCATTTTCCTTTTGACTGCACCTGTTTTTTGCACGGTTGCTCGTATCGCACCTGTTTCAATTTTCAACAAAGAACAATTGTTAGTTTGAAATGGTGGGTGGTTCAGTAGCCTTGATTGCTTTATCCCAGGCCAACTCTGTTGAGAACCTCTGATGTTTGCTGGTTTTGAAGATCATTTTCTCTTTCGAGCCAAGGGCCTCAACCTTCAGGATTTCATGGCAACTCTCCTGCGTGGGCTTCGGCCTATCACTTTATCCTGCTCTTAGGACCTTTGTCTTTGGACATTCTTTCCTTTTCCATATCTTTGCTTCGAAAGCATCAACCATCATGGCCATTCGAGATTGGCTTAATGCACCCACTGAGGCTGGGAACCTTTCTTTAGCTCTTCCTGGGCAGGACCCTGTAAGCCAGTCATGCCACCTTTTCTTCGTAATAGTTTCGGAATCCGAGTTAGACCGAAAGAGATTCAAGAAAATAGTAAATAGAGAGCAAGAGGATGAATTTAAATAGAAGCGTCCTTTTTGGGAGAAAAGAATGACTTATCTGGGGTGTAGACAGGCTTCAAATGGACATGACATGATTCTTGGACTGGATGCCTGACCCGCACAAAGTTTCCCTACTTCTCGTAAGCTCATTGACCCGTATTTCAAAACTACGAAACCTTGGCAGGAATCTTTCAGTGATGGAAGGTGTCTTCTTTTCAGTTGATAGCGCCCTTTGTGGGTTATCAAAAATTGACCTCTCTCATTTCTGTTCTCACCTTCGTCTGATAGTTCTATTTACAAGTTTTCACTAAACGGACTCTCTCATTTTCAGTTTCTCTACTCACCATCGCCTTATGGTGCCTGTAGGTTTTCACCGATAAGACTTTCTCATTTTATTTCTCTCAATGTTGACTACATTAGATTCAGACAATAATGTTTTTCAACTCCCACGCCTTTACCAATTGATTGAAAGGACTTGGACATCATTTTTTGGCTAAAAAGCATTTTGCACTGAATTGGACTGAATTATAATTACAGGCAGCCTAGACATAGTACCTTTTTACTGCATCTGCATTTACTGCTGCTTCGGGATCATCCCCTTCGATGTCGCCCAGATACAATGCTCCTTTCAGCAATATCTTTCTGATGATGTATGGGCCTTTCAAATTAGGAGCGAATTTTCCTTTTGCTTCCTGATGGTGAGCGAGAATGCGCCTTAATACAAGTTGTCCCACCTCAAAATTCTTGGGGCATACTTTCTCGTTATAAGCACGGGCCATTCTTTGTTAGTACAGCTTCCTGTGGCAGACCGCAGCCATTCATTTTTCATCAATTAAGGTCAGTTGTTCAAGATGAGTCGTGACCCACTCAGTGTCTTCAATCTTAGCTTCAACAATGATTCAGAGAGATGGTATTTCCACCTCCGCAGGTATTACTACTTCCTTTCCGTAGACCAAAAGGTAGGGGGTTGTTCCTATTGATGTGCGCACTGTGGTGCGATACCCTAATAATGTGAAAGGTAACTTTTCATGCCATTGTCGGGAGCTTTGAATCAACTTTCTCAAAATCCTCTTGATGTTTTTGAATCAACCGATTTAAGAGTGATGGCTTCAACCCATTTTGTAAAGTAATCAGTGGCAACCAATATGAATCTATGCCCATTTAAGGCTTTCGGCTCGATCGGCCCAATAACATCCATGCCCCAAGCTACGAATGGCCAAGGTGCTTATATAGGATGCAAATCTGTGGGAGGTGCACGAATCAAATCACCATGCAATTGACACTGATGGCATTTTCGGACAAAGCTAAAGCAATCCTTTTCCATAGTTATCCAATAATAGCCTGCTCGGATGATTTTCTTTTCCAGAACATACCATTCATGTGTGCTCTGAAGACTCCTGCATGTACTTCATGCATGATTCTTCTCGCCTCTTTGACGTCAACACATCTTAACAAATTGAGGTCCGGGGTCCTTTTGTACAAAACCTCACAGCTTAAAAAGAAACCACTTGCTTGCCATTTGATAGTTCTCTTTTGGTCCCAGTAGCTTGCTCGGGATATTCTTGGTTTTTTAGAAAAATCTTGATATCATTGTACCATGGCTAGATGTTTGGTTCTGCCTCAGTTGTATTACAGTACCCATGCCCTTCCTTGATTTGCATTTCTTGGGTAGGGCAATATCGAGGCCAGGGTGGCAAGTGGATCAGCTAGTTTATTATGACAGCGAAGGATGTACCTGAACTTTATCGTCTTGAGTCGCTTGCTAAGATCTTCCACATGTTTCCGGTAAGGGATAAGTTTGCCATCTCGAGTTTTCTATTCTCCGTGGGCTTGCTGGATGATTAAATCTGAATCCCCCATAATTAACAAATCTTTGACATTTCAGTCAACTGCCATGTTTATTCCCATGATTCAAGCTCCGTACTCGGTTGTATTGTTTGTCCAGAAGAACCAAAGTCGAGCGGTAGGTGAAACTAAAACTTCCCCAATTCCCACATCCTTAGCGTTTACCTCTCCATCAAAGAACAATTTCCAGGCAGCGATATCTTCAGATATTGCCTCCACCGAGTTCACCTTTTTGTCTGGGGAATAATGTTTAGGGGTTGGTACTCATCATCAATAGGGTTTTTGGCTAAATGCTCCGCAAATTCCTGGGCCTTCATTGTTGTATGAGTCACATAGATTATGTCAAACTCGGTGAGCAGGATCTGCCATTTTGCTAACCTCCCTGTGGGAATTGGCTTTTGAAATATGTACTTTAGAGGATCCAACCTGGTTATGAGGTAGGTGGTGTAGGCCTACAAGTAATGCCTCAATTTCTGAGCAACCCAAGTTAGAGTACAGCAGGTTCTTTCCAGCAAAGTTGTACTTGGCCTCATAGCTGGTGAATGTCTTACTTAGGTAGTATATTGCCTGTTCTTTCTTTCCAGTGATGTTGTGTTGCCCCAGAACGCAACCAAAGGAACTTTCCAAGACTGTCAGGTACTGAAATAGTGGCCTTCCTGGCTCAAGTGGAACCAAAATCGGTGGGTTGGGAAATTAGTCTTTAATCTTATCCAAAGCCTTTTGACAGTCATCTGTCCATTTGACCATTGCATCTTTCTTTAGCAATTTGAATATGGGCTCACATGTGAAAGTCAGTTGAGCAATGAATCGACTAATATAATTCAATCTTCCCAACAAGCTCATTACGACTTTTTTGGTCTTCGGATGAGGTGAATCTTTATCTTAGTCGGATCTAACTAAGTACCTCTCCGTCTAACTATGAATCCTAGAAGTTTGCATGATGGGACCCTGAACGCACATTTGGCTGGGTTCAATTTCAAATCATATTTGCGCAGCCGTTCGAAGAACTTCCTTAGTTCCCGCACATGGTCATCCTAAGGTTTGGACTTGATGATCATGTCGTCCACATACACCTCTATTTCCTGATGCATCATATCATGGAAGATGGTAGTCATGGCTCTCAAATAGGTTGCCCCGGCATTCTTCAGTCCGAAAGGCATGACCTTGTAGCAGTAGGTTCCCCAAGGTGTGATAAAGTCGGTTTTCTCTGCATCCTCTTCATCCATCAAAACCTGGTGATATCCTGCATAATGGTCCACGAAAGACTGTATCTCATGTTTGGCGCAGTTATCAACAAGGATGTGGATAATAGACAAGGGGAAGTTGTCTTTGGGACTCGCCTTGGCGCAGTTATCAACAAGGCTATGGATATTAGACAGCGGGAAGTTGTCTTTGGGACTCGCCTTTTTCAAATCTCTATAGTCCACACATACTTGAGTTTTTCCATCCTTCTTTGGTAGTGGAACTACGTTGGCTAGCCATATGGTGTACTGGACCACTCGGATCACTCTTGCTCCCGACTGTTTCGAGATCTCTTCTTTGATTTTATCACTTACCTAAGTTCTAAATTTTCTCTATTTTTGTTGGATCAGGGGGCACTCAAGATACGTTGACAATTTGTGTATTACCAGACCAACGCTCAGTCCTGGCATGTCATCATACGACCAGGCAAACACATCTTTAAACTCAAACATAAGTTGGATTATGACATCTCGGTTTTCTTTTCTATGTGGATGCTTATCTTGGTTTCCTGGATTTCTTTAGAGGTTCCCAAGTTAACCGGCTGAGTATCATTCAAGTTTGGCTTAGGTTTATTCTTAATTTTTTCTAGTCCTTGATTTATTTCGCTAAAAGCCTCTTCTTTATCATATTCCGGTTCTTGCTTCATTATTTTGCAATTAGACAGCATGTTTGGATCTGGGCGTGAAGTATGCAAGCATGTCGTGTTATTTAAAACCACGTTATTAGAACTAAAAAGAAGAAATGAAAGAGAAAAATAGCAAAATCAGATGGAATAAAGGAGAATGTACGATGAAATAGTAATTTCATTTCTTGGAATTTGAAAATAACAGGGTTTATAATTGGAAATTTAAAGACAAGAAACTAAATAAAGCATCCAAGTTACACCCTGAAATAACTTGGGATGCATAAAAAGTAGCAGGCCAAGTCTACCGGGACTCCAGCCTGATCGAAAACGGTGTAGCCTTCCAATTTTGGTACTTAGCGCTTGGTCTCATGAATAGAACCCCAGAGGCACTTGTTCCCTCTCTTGGCTGAACCATGTGGGTTTCATATAGTATCTCTCTCATTGCCCCTCATATTTCTTCAATTTCTTTAGCCGTGAAGGCATCATCATCCTCTTCTTCACTGTACTTCGATTTGACAAAGGTTTCATACAAATGTGGCAAAGTTTGAGGAATGACCCACCCCTCATGCTTTCTATCGTTTTCCCAAGTTATATCATTTGGCGTTGGGTGGAAACCCAACCCGAAGAAATTCTCAGTGGTAGGCAAGGTAATTGGATCAGCTACCCCTTGCAGAGACTTTCCTAACCCTTTTGCTAGCTTATATCCATGTCCTACCATCTCCTTGGCCACCATAATGGATGCATTGGAAAGGACGGGTTAGGGGCAGGGTTATCCTTCTTCATACTTGTCGGCTACAACAACTTCAAAGACCTGATACACTGTGTGCTCACTGCCTTCTCTCGCTTCAAGACATGGGATAGATGGGTCCCGATAGATTGATTGTCCATCCTCTTCATGGACTACGATCTCCTAATCTTCATGCTCAAATTTCACCATTTGATGTAGAGTAGAGGGTACAGCTCCATCTACATGGATCCAAGGCCTCCCTAGAAGGTAGTTGTAAGATGTGTCCATGTCTAGCGCTTGGAAGGTTACCTCAAAGTCCACCGGGCCAATGGTCAGAATCAGATTGATTTCCCTAATTGTGTACCTCTTGATACCATCGAATGCTTGCACACATTGTTGGGAAAAATCCTTCCTGTCCCAATTTCTATCTACTAGAGTGTAGAGAGTGGAAAAATGTCTACCCCCGAACTCCCGTCTACTATGACCCTCTTCACATAATATCCATTACATTTGATAGTTAAATGCAATGCTTTGTTGTGAGAAGCCCCTTCTGGGGGCAAGTCATTTTTGCTGAATTAAATTTTATTGATGGAAAAAAATCTTTTTGCCATTCTTTCTAACTTCTCCACCAAAGTTTTAGCTGGCATATAGGCTTCATTCAAGGTCTTTAACAAAATCTTCTGGTGTTTGGGAGACTTCATCAGCAATGTTAGCAAGCACAATTATTCAGGATACTTTCTTAGTTGATCAACCACTTCATAGTCCGCCATCTTTATTTTCTGAAAGAAAGCTTCTGCCTCTTCAGGACTTACAGGTTTCTTAGATGGGCAATGCTTTTTAGTGGCATTGTTTACTTCTTCCACGTTGGAGTACTTCTCAACAGGATGGTTTTCTTGAAACTCCCCTGAGATCTCTTTGACTTTGTACGTAACCATTGTTTTATGATAATTCTACGGTACTGCAGTAGGATCTGTCATAGGCTGTTGTGGTGCGCGTCTAATAACCACGAGCTTGTTTGTCCTCGATGGCTTAATTGTCCTCGGTACCGCATAAGCCCCCTCGGGTATGTACATTTGGGTTGCCTTCTTCAGTTCAAGCCTCTTTGGAGGGCTCAAAGTCTGCCGCTTTTCTTTACGGCCTCGTGGTACATAAAGAATCCCATCTTAGGGAGGCATCACCTCTGTGCCTGTTTTAACTTTCTTTTCTGGTTCTGTCATGGTGACTTTGTTCTTTTTTTCCTCTTTATCTTGCTTTGGGACACTTTTTGGCTTTTTCTATGCATTTGCGATGGAGATTATGGATTTTAGTGCCAAAGCAAATTCTTTATCTTCACAAATCATCCCAATCACTGGCCCGTTCTTGTGGGCTTGCAATGGATTATTAGTCACGTTTTGGACATCATCATCCCTTAGCACTATTTTTCCTTGCTCTATCAAGTTTTCCACCGCTGTCGTTGGGTTCTAACAATAATTTGTATCGTACCCCTCTGCTCCTAAATGTTAGGCACATCTGGCACAGGCTTTGTAAGCGGGCGATGCTGGTGCCTTGTTTGCGGAACTCGTTGCAACAGGCCCATTTGGACACATTTTGGAAATAGATTGAAGACTCACCAATTGGAGTAAAAGTTTGCCTCCTGGGTGGCTTACGAGGAGGAAAATTATTCTGTGGAGGACGGGGATTATAGGAATTTTATGGAGGAGACTGATTTCTTGGATATGGATCTTTGTTTCTATTGGCATGTTGCTCCTGTCGTACAAGTTGAGCGTTCATGGCTGCATACAGTTGAGGAGCATAGGCCATGTCTTGATGAGGGTAATAATGCTGAAGGGATCTGTCTGAGAACATGGGTCTAGGAGCGCGGTGTCTCCTTGCACCTGAGACTGCCATGGTTGTTTCTTCTTTCTTCTTACCTTTGGTCACTCCTCCATACCTGCATTGGATGGCTTGGGAGGTTGCTCTAATAGCGGATTGGCTCAAAATTCTGCCAGTTTTCAGTCCATTCTCTACCATCTCAGCAATTTTAATAGCCTCTGCAAATGGCTTGCCCATGGCTGACATCACATTCTGAAAAATAATCAGCCTCTTGAGCTTGAAGAAATACAATGACCATTTCAACTTTATCCCATAGGAGTTTCATCCTTGACGCCTGTTTACGCCATTTTATTCCATACTCCCGAAAACTTTCTAAGGGCTTCTTTTTTAGATTTTCCAATGAGTTCTGGTCTTGAGAAATATCGATATTATACTAGAATTATCAAACAATGCTCTTGCAAGATCATCCCAGGATGTGCGATCGAGAAATATCCTGATCCATGTACCATTCGAGGGCGATACCCACCATGGTTTCCCCGAAGTAAGCCAGAAGCAATTCGTATTTTCCTCCAGCTCCGCGCAACTGATTACAGTATTTCTTAAGATGGGAAATAGGGTCACCATGCCCATCGTACTTTTCAAACTTTGGAGTTTTGAATCCCAAAGGTAAATGCACGTGAGGGAACATGCACAAATTAGTATATGACACACTTTTCTGTTCACTCGGCCCCTGCATGTTTTTGAGGCTTTGCTCCAGGCTTCTCATCCTCTTTGCCATTTCTTCCTGTTCTGGAGTTTTGCGAGTCTTTTTCTGTCCTATTTTGAACTCAAATGGATGTGGCTGCGAATAAGTATAGGTGGGATGCTGAAGAGGCTCCATTTGGGGAATGAGTGTTTAGAATGTGAAGGTTGAATGATCAAAGGTGGGACTTGGCAATGCAGGTTATGTTGTAGTTATGCATGGTGGGGCAGGAAAGATTTTGGGACTGCATTGGATATAGCCATCTGGGGGCGAACCTCCGAAGGTGTTCCCACAAAATGAGTTGAGATGGTTGGGTGTCCTAGTGGGATGCTGGGATAACTGATTGGGACAGTTGACATTTCCCCCATTCTTGGGAAAAGCTCCGGAAATACGGGAATTGCACTAGGCGGCTCTTTTCCATTTGACCAGGCGTCTCACATCTCCATCATGCGGAGATGCAATAACCGGATTTCCTCGATGGTTGCTGACTCTGAAGCCGGGATGCCCGAGATTGGGCTTTTGTCCTTGATGGGAATTGCTGGCAGAGTGATTTCTGAAGATATTTCTGTGCTACCCTTTGATCTGGTGAAGTAAGGATATGAATCTAGTTTACCGAAAAACCAACCACCGTTTCTATAAAACCTGGACTAGATGTGACATCAGCAAACGATTAGTTTAAGACAAATAATAGATATGTAATCACATGTTGGGGTATGATGCACCTATACAGTTAAATGGGTTTCTACGTGATTTGCAATGATTTCATGCGTCATCCCGGCTTTCCTTATCCACTTTTTTACACTCTCGTTTCTTTTCTTTTCTTTAATTCTTGACTTTGCTTTTGCCATCATCTCTCTCTCGGTTTTCTTATTTTCTCTCTCTTTTGTTTCTTTTCCACTCTTGTTTTCTTTTATTTTCTTTCCTATCTTTTATTTTTCTTTTCTCTTAGGGTTACGGCCGAATCCTATGGAGATTGCCTACGTATCATGACCCCGCATAAATCAGACCAAGCGTATTTCGTGAAAAATAAATGCAAATAAAAGCAAAATGTTTTGAGATTTTCAATTTTCATAGATAGAAAATACTTTGATTACAAAGACTCAAAGCTAGTAGATTAAAGTAGCTAATAGGCTATGATGAAAAGAAGAAATACAAACTCCAGAATCAACTATCCTACTTCAAAAGAAAATACCGACTCAAACAACTGACAGACTCTAGTGGAAAAGGAAATAGAAACTCAAATGAAAATAATGAATACATAAAAGCTCCTGGTGCCTGCGGGACATTGTTCGATCTCGCCGCGGGCCTATATGCAATATCCCTTTGAAGTATATCCAAGTCGCTCATTATCTATATAACAAATATCATTACTGCTGCAAAAAGGTGGTGCGAGTCATGTTCTCACACACTTGCCATTTCCTAGTAATGTAGTGAGCAATGGTTAGGATTCTCTCTCTGATTCCGTATGTTTCTTGAAGAAACTACCCTATCTGTTGGGTCCTGGCCCCTAAAGTCTGCTCGGCTACCTGGTTTTGTTCCCGAAGTCGTTGTAAATCCATTTCTAATTTCTCCAATGCCATGTAGAAATTCTCACTTTCAACCTTGAATTCTTTCGCATGTTTGATAATTTTGTTCTCTATGACGACGAACCTTTTCTTTAATCCCATGACCTCATCATCGTACTCTTCTTTCAACAGCTTAACCAGGCGTACTCATTCCTCTGCATTTTTAGCCAATTTCTTTCGAACCTCGGCTAATTCACTTTCTGCTTTTTTGAGGTCAAAACTATAGTCATTCACTTTCTACCTCAGATTATCTATAAGTTTTGCGTCTTTGGCACTCCTAACAGGATCTTCGACTGCTTTCTTCATTTTTTGAATTTCGGCTCGTAAGGCTTTATTTTCTTTGGCTAATTTCTTCTTTTCACCATTATCGAATGCGGCCTGTAAGATGTTTTCAAATTGAAGGTCTCGGGCTTGTTTTTCCAACTCTCCTATTTTGGCCATGTATTCATTCTCTTAGCTAACCTGGCCTACTGTTCTTGTGATGATTCGACAAAATCCTGGAGGTGAGGTCTTTTGGTAGGCCTCCCAGCTATAATTTCACTTCTATACCAAGCATGATACCCAGGTGAAACTTCTCCTTTAATTTGATCCCGTACGCAGGTATTTGCCGCCAAGTATTGACATTCGCTCCAGATCCGGCAGACACAACCCCTGTGTTGAGTCCCCTAAGTCAAATACACGTGATGTAAGCAAGCTTACCTACTAGGGATCCAGTATGAGGTCGAGTTATTCTAGGTTCAAAACCTGGGTATATGTTCTAGACTGTGTACCCGAGCGGACAACTCGAGTAGAGGAGAGGGATGCGTACTGGGAACCAAAAGGTCGTCCGGCTTAGTAACTTGTCAGGCCTCTTTCTTACTTTAAGGTATGAAACTAACAAAATAGAAAGTCTCGACCAGCGAGCTTATCCTCGAAGATAAGATGAGAAGGGTTTCATAACAATTTTATATATACAATTCAGGTAATATAGAAATGGTAAAGCAGTTAGTAGTAAGCTCGAATTCGTAAGTCCTGAATCGAAGTCCTGGGTTTTTCTGTCCCCGGCAGAGTCAACAGAGCTGTCACACGTCTTTTTGTTACATGCCTCCCTCGAAAAGATAGTATATAAGGGAGTTTTTCCATTAAAAGTGACTTTATTTGAAATGCGACTATTTATTTATCAGAGTTGCCACTTGGGATAGGTTTGGATTATTGGTGTCCCAAGTCACTGGTTTATCTTAAAACCCAAATCGAGGAAATTTTTGACTTTCCAAATGAAGTCTGCGAACCAGGAATTCTTGAGTATGGAATTTTATTATCCCGAGGGAAGGTGTTAGGCACCCTCGGAATACATGGTTATAGCACAGTCGCTTAAACTATCATAATTGGCCAATTATCTAATTTTAAACATGTTTATCCTATAGTGAAATTTTGAAATTACTTACCACTTTTAACTGAATTTTTTAGGAAGATTTCAACAGTATTAAAACATGTCTCGAACCATGTCACATAAATGCACCCATGATTTTTGACATATTTTAACACTATCGAGATTTGGATTTGGGTCACATAAATTTGCACCGATTTTAAGAAGATAAAATTATAAAATAACGCGCCTAAAGCAACTAACGAGCTGTTAACTTTGCGGGAGGCCATGAAAATTTTCTAAATGGCGCATCCGAGTTTTAAGGATTTTTAAAATACAACTAATGAGGGCCACGCAATTTGTGTATTTTGTTTAGCGTAGCGCACCTCAATTTATTTTTATAGGAAACCCTAAAGATGAGCTAATATTATCTATTAACGATTTTCCCTAAAAAAGACACTTAATTGATTAGGGCTAACATTAACTATTATTAAAACATTCAAGAAAAATTGGGCCTCAGCATCATGTTCAAACTCAAACAAGGGGAATTTCCATTGTTGAAAACCCCTCAATTAGAATTTGCCACCTAACTTGAACGGCCCAAGGCTTACATTTCAAATTTAAACCAATGGCTTCAATAAGGAATTAAAATTTTCAGCATATTGGGCTTCGAAACCAGCTAAAGTAGAAGGAAAGTGTAGTCAGCATTTAAGGGAAGCTGTCTCAAATGGGCTTCTGAACAGACCCAGCGTGAATTAATTCATTAACTAGAACTATCAAGCCCAATACAAACTTTCGACATCTGTTGACAGTGCTTCAAGTGGATCTTAACATTTATTAACGAAATGGCATCTATTAAAAGCTATCAGTTCATGATAATACTTGGATATTAATTTGACAAATAAGTCATAACCTCATGAATCTACTGATTTTTAATGAAAATACAGATCACCTATAACATGTAATTCAAACAGGACTACTAAATTCCTAAGCTTTAACGAGTTACAAATTCCCAATCCGCTAAAGAGACTTCAAACATTTTCTGGACTTCAAACATTCAAATCACAGGTTGGACAATGGCAAACTTCTAATTTCGAATTAACAACTAATCTTGAATTTGTATTAAAAACTTCAAATTGTTATGGTAACGGGAAAATTAGACTTAAACAAAGTGAAATCTAACACTACTCAATATCATATTCATATGATCATGAAAGGAAAGCTAGCAGATCGACAGTCCTATTATATTACACATATGATAGTACTCTATAGAAGTCCTTTGTACACATAGTTTCAGAAAGGTGAAGCCTACTCATTACCTATGATTCAATAGCTAATCGTGAGACACATGAAAACAGTAAAATAACAGAGAGATCGAACTTGAATGTATCCTTCAAATTACTTCAAATCTATTACATGTTCAGTAGTTAATCATCAGTTATGAGCCAAAGGAAATACCTGGAAATGGAAATGAGGGAGCGGTATGAGGCAGCAGGTTCAGCTGCAGTAATGTAACATGAACCAGCAACTTAAGATCAATTTTAAAACCAAAAATTGTATCAAAAACAGCCCAAGAAATGGTTTCTATGCAAACAGCACCAGTAAATAAACAATCTAAGCTTGAATGACTCCAAATTGAGCTTCAAATAACCCAAGGTACCTCTCAACCTTAACACTGAAGTTGCAGAACTTTTTTATGCCTGGAAATCTAAGATCTAAAACTCTCACATTTCAGGTTCTAAGATTTCTTTTTTGTTTTTGGATTTGAATTTTGAATTATCAAATCTCTGAATCTAAAACCTTTTGAGTTTTTGAATTATTTCAGACATCTGGAACTCCAAACCTCTCCAACTTTTTAGATCTCTTCCCCTTTTCTGTAAGGCAAGGGATTACCCTTTTCATAGGCCAAGCTAGGGCAATTTTCAGATTGTTTAATTTACACCCTTAGTCCCTCATTTAATTTCAATTTTTAGCTACTTAGTCCTTCAATTTATGACTTGTTGGTCAAGTTATGCTACCAAATTCTTGAATTTCAAATTAGAATCCTAATCAAGAGGGTTCTAGGGGGTTTCAATTCAGTTACTGCAAGATTCTTTTTATTATAATACCTATACTACACCTGAATTAATCCTAAAATTACTAACCTATATCAACCTAAACCCATCCCTTTTAAACTTGGTCAAAAATGACCATAGTTAATTAGACAAGGGGCTTGAAATGTTCAGCAATGTTAAATCAAATCAATTATAATTAAACCCTCCCAAAACTAAACTAATAGCGTAATTTTCCTATTTTAAGAATCAAAATCAAAAACTAACTATAGAATCAAGCCTAAACATGCAGAATTAATTCCAATATCAGTCAAACCAAAAAATAAGAAACAAATGAAATTACAAGGAGTTAATGTAAACAAAAGAGAACAGGAAATCAGGAACTAAAAATCTAAGAATACGAGCAAACAAAATCGAAGAGCACGCAAAGATACTGATTAATCAAATTAAATCAACCCAAAATCAAATCCTAGAACAAAGAAGGAGCAGGACAGAATTAATTTTGCTAAAATTCCCTAAACATACTGGAGAAGAAAAATCAATAACCATTAGACAAAAGCTAATAAATAAAGTTAAAAAAAGCAGTAAAAGAGGGCTAGAAGAAGAAGAAACTTACACGAATTTAAAAATAATCTTGACTTTCTTTTGAATTTGATCCCCAGATGATGTTATTTGCCTATTCTTTTCCAAAAATAGGCAATTGGCATCATATGAAGATCAATCGCCCACTGGGAACAATCCAAGCAGGTTGAAATCCCCAAAGACCCCAAATTGGAACCCTATATCTAGGATTCTAGCAATTATGGCTAGGTTTGAAGAAAATAGGTTTGGGATTTGGGATCAGGGAGGCGAGAAGGCTATGGGGTGTGATTTCGGTGATTATTGGAGACGGCGGCATAGCGGAGGTGGCGGCTAGGGTTTTGCTTGTTCGAGTCGCTTGGGTGGGATTTGAAGAAAACTGAGCTTAGATTTGTATTGAGGAGGAGGGATGAAGTAGTGATGTAATTTTCACGGCCATTAGACCATCGTCGCCGACGGAGGTGTTTTCCAGCCTGCGACAGACGGCGAGGGACGGTGGTGTTACATCAGAGGTTAGAAATAGGGTATGAGAGACGATGAGTGAGGGGGTAGGAAGAAATTCAGACATTTATATATCAAATAATTCTGGACCGTTGGATTGATGAGATCCATCGGTCATGACTAAAAGAAGGGAAAACGATGTCATTTTGATACTAAAGGGACTGGACCGGGCATTTGGGCTGGGTTGGTTCAATGTCTTTTAAAAGAGTGGGTTGTCAAATATATAACAATAAACGGCCCAATCTACTTTGCTTCTCTCTTATTTTCATTTCTTTAGTTTATTTTCTCTCTTTTCTCTTTGTTTTAATTTAAAATTTTAAAACTAAACTAAAATCAAAACCTCAAAATTAATTCAACTACATAATTAAGCTACAATTAAAGTTTCTATATGATTTTTGGTATTTATGCACAAGCCTAATTAATAATTAATCCTAAAAATATGTAAAATTCAATGCTAAATGCTCGTGTAATATTTTTTTGTATTTTTAATGAATTATCATGCACACATAAAATTACACAAATGAAATCCTAAAAATCAAATAATAAAAGACAAATCCTAATTTTAAGAATTCTATGAGGAGTAACTCAAGCGAGGAAAAAGTCACGTGCTCACAGCTGTAAAGCCTTATTGGTGTCTTTAAAGCTTCAAAGTTCGTGGCCATACCATTTTTAATGCCTTCCTCGATCCTTTCACCTAGCTTGATGATGTTGGAAAACTTCTGTCCCTTAATCAGCATCAGTCTTTCATAGTATTGGGGGTCTTGAACGCGGACAAAAAACTTGTTCATCTATTCTTCCTCTAGAGCAGGCCTGACTTTAGCAACTTCTGATCTCCAGCAAGTGGCATACTCGCGGAAGGTTTCTATGTGTTTCTTCATCAAGTTCTGGTTATTGAACACATCAGTGCATTTTCTGTATTGAACCTGAACCTGTCCATGAAATCGGATGCCATACTCACCAAATCTGACCATTTCTTTGGGTCTTGCATAATGTACCAAGATAGAGAATCTCCTTTCATACTTCACATGAAAAGCTTCATGTGAATCCTTTCAACCTTCCCTACTCTGACCAGCTTGTTGCAGTATGTTCTCATGTGAACTCTCGGATCCTCTATACCATCAAACATCTCAAACTTAAGAGGTTTTTACCCTTCTGGCAGTTCGACATCCATTCGTATGCAAAGGTCTTCAAAGTTCAACCTTTCAATTCATTTACTTCATTCGACACCCTGAATTTGACTAGTCAATTTCTTGAGTTTTGCAGCCAGGTTCCTGATGAGTGAATCTTTATCATCAGACTCAGGTATACTTGAGATGGGTTATATGGAGTATGGCACAGTCTCCACGCAGATGGGGGTATTATGTTGGTTGTGGCAGTGGTCATTTGTGGAGTTCTGGAGTTTTGGGATGATCGGTAGGTCGTTATTGGAGGTATGGAAAGTATTATAGTGGTGGTGAGGAGCAGGGTGGTTTTGTTACTTTGGGATGTTTTTTGGAGGTACATGGTTCTCAGTAGTTGGGAAAGTAACCTCTGGAGTGGTGAGGGAGACTTGCCAAATTCAGGACTTGATCCAATTCTTCCTGAAACTTCAGCAACTTTCGTTCCAATTAGGATTCATTTTCCTTGGGAACCAGACTGAGAATAGGAGTAGGTGGAGGGCCCTAGATCTCATAAAATATGACAACGTTGCCAGAGTTCACGAACTAACCTTTGGGGGGAAATAAACAAAAAAGTAAAAACAAAAGGTAACAAGTTAGTGAGGATCATTAGAAAAATATTGCAATATTTAAACATGTAATGCTGGAATATAAAGTGTGTCCTAAATTAGGGGGCCTCGTTGTGCCCGAGGTGGGCCTAGCGACAAGTTGATTTGGAGAACTTAGAATGCTAAATGCCTCATTTCATTGATAAAAAGTAGAAGAATCCCAAAACGACACTAATAAGAGTCATTAATGGACATTGGCCTTATTACATTTTATAAAGCAGAAATGGAAATAATTTAAGACAACAATATAGGCATGCAGTAAGGGAAAGTAGTAAAAAGATTAAACAAATAGAGGAATACAAGAAACATAAGGCCACAGTGATAGCTTGAAATGGTAAAAGCCTAAAAGACGTCCCCAGCAGAGTCGCCATGCCCTTTGTTTCTCGCAAAATCGGGTTTTTGACATTTAGGAAGACAACTTGTTCCCTTTTGGGAATTGGGTTTAAGAGAATTTAAGAGTCGACACCTAATGATTATAGTGCATTAGGACACTAAGGAGGGTTCAATTTGGATAACCACCAATTGGGTAAGGGCTTGAAATTATCCCGAGGGGAAGATGTAAGGCACCCCTCAGGATCCACTAGTGTGGTTCCCGGAAAAGCTATTATTGTGACTTAAATAAAAATAACACATAAGCAAGTAAGAGTATCACAAAAGAGGGGATTTTCGCATAAAGGTTAGAAATAAACAAAATTGAAAGCCATAGGAGATATTTGATTTAGAAAAAATATTTTTTAAAGATTTAATGAAACAAAGATCAAGGGGAGGGGGTCCTAGGATTATTAATAATATGGATCACGTCAATAAAATACCCGGTAATCACTCCCCAGAGAGGGGTTACACGTGGTATTAATGCACCGGTCATCATATTCATATCTACCATTTCCCACCCTTTTAAGGTACTAAAGCGTGGAATAGTCTCGTTGACTTATTGCATGTTATTACCCGCCCCATGTCTATCAATCGCAGAGGTATTTGGGATTACTAATCCTAAAGGGAGGAGACATTGGCTTGTTTGTGCTTTTCAAAAGGTTTAAAATACTAAGGCAACAAACAAAACACATATAGCAAGTTTGGGGGAGAGCAAATAACAAGGCTCAGACAAACCTCCTTTAAAACCAGAGAAAGCACATAGTTTAGCATGTCTTATACGTACCGTTTAAGGTCTAACTAATATTTAAATATTTTAGGCAGACAAATCTATTACATAATTCAGATAGGAAGTCTGACTCAGGCTTGCCTACTGGTTAAAGTTAAAAAAAAATCCGATTCAGTTTATAAGTTTACCCTAAGGCTTGCCGAAGTGATAGACCAAAACCTATAAGCATAATATCTACAGATTTCAGAAATAAGAGTATGAATTGGTTACATGTTCATTTAAGCAAAGGTTGCTAATTTAAATAGAAGGAGTATAAGTTCTGGAATTGATAATGCATTACTACTAATAGTTCAAACTTGCAAACGAGCGAGGCTATTCAGATTTGAATTAGAATTCCCATAAGCATACTTTCTATGTGTTTGCCAACTTAAAAACATTGTTATAGACATAAAAGAGTGCAGAGATTGTCTAACATGATTATCCAAGAATTATGTGCTATCTGATTACATATGTTGTTACAAGGACCTATAGACAAGTTTGCCTAGTGAAAAGCGGGTGTGCAAGAATCAGAAAGGACCTATAGGCATATTCTCTATGTGCGTGTGCAGGAGCTATAGACATAGTATTAGGGGTGTCCATTCAATTTATCGATTTGATTTTGACCTTTATCGATAATTAGTTATCAATTATCAATTTGTACATATGCTTATCGTTATCGTTTCAATAAGGTTTCAATTTTTTAGATTTCGATTTATCAATTTTGGGGCTTATCAATTCGGTTATCGATTACACCAATAAGAAAATTTACGGAATTCCATGGAAAGTATATCTCTACAAACACACCTAACTAATATCGACGAAAAGAAACTAAAATAAGACAAGCATTGTTTATAATATAAAAATTGTGTCAACAAGCACATACAATGAAACTAAAGTAAGGGATCAAAGGTATGCCACTACCACTCTAATGGTATAAAAAAATACATCATCACGACTAATTTTGTTTTCCATTAATTTGAACTTCATTTCCTTAAGCTTTAAATATGATCATTCCTTAAATGTGGTAGAGGAAATAATAGGGTAAGGGAATAGTGTAAAGGAAAGGATATTATATAATAAGGGTAAAAAAAATTTAAAAAATTAAATTTTTTTTAAAAAATAGTGTTTCTTATCGGTTTATTGATAAACCGATAACCGAAGAGGACAAATCGAAATCGATAACTCGATAACAAAAATTTCGAAATCGAAATCGAAATTGATAAATCAATAAATCGATATCGATAAACTGATAACAAATAATCGATTTTATTTATCGATACCTATTCGAATACACACATTTACATAGTATGTACATGAAAGTGCAGGATCCCTATAGGCATGGTAGCGAAATGAGATGCAGAAGTTCTTATAGACATGGTAGCTATAAAAAAATGCATAACTCTTATAGGCATGATAACTACATGAAAAGTGCAAGTCTTATAGGCATGGTAAATATATGAAAATGCAGAAGTTTTGTAGGATTGTAACTATACGAAAAAATTAGAAATTAGAGATTCCTATAGGCAAGTTATCTACCATATGCATGCATAGTTACCCCTCCCTTTTAACTAGCCATCCCCAAAGGTTTTGTTACAAATTATTATAGTCGAAAGAAAAGAACATACATCAAAAATTAAAAATTACAACCAAGGAGGGCCTGATTCAGACTTCCTATCTGGTTTATGAAGTAAACCAACTCCAAAGATTATGTTTCGGAGCCTTTATCTCATTTGGATGTGTCAGAGTTCCCTAAGAGCCTCATATGGACTCCGGGCATTGCTCATACCCAAATGTATTAAAGGGTTAAGACATAGTGCAGTGTGGAAGGGCCAGCTCTCAAGTGTCCAAGTTTAGAGAGAACTTAAGGTCCCAAGGCAAGGCTCACATGACGGGGGCAGAACTTAGGAACTAAGAGGGAGATTACAAGTGCAGAACTCCAAGATAGAAATGGGAAAGGGAAACAGTACACATAGGGATAGAAGGGATGGGGAATTGCAAGAGATAAATGCAGGCTAATGGGAATAACCTAACAATGAGAGATGCTTGCACACCCAGAAGCCTACTAGAACATATTGTTTTAGAGGTTAGGATCCCCTAAAGGATAAATTTTATTCATATACAATAACTTGCATATTTCTATATTTTAAACTGTAGTTCAAAACAAATAAAGGGAATAGGGAAGAGGAGTTCATAACAGAAACAAACAAAAGAAATCAACATGCTATTTTAAGTATTTAAATCTGCGGAAGTAGTAAAGAGACGGAGATGTAGAAAGCTATAAGTAAACACATCGTGGTGATGCTATTAATTAGAACTAGGACGTACCAGTTTCAAGGAAACAAATAAGAAAAGCGGTAGTCTTGTGAAAGTCAGAATGCAGACAAGAAGAGAGAGTTCTCTTATGTGAGGGTAAGAGTTCAGAAGAATTGTGAATTGTAGTAGTGGAGGATTATTAAAATCATGTGTAGTGTGAAAGAAAAGAGTCAGGTATTTATAGTGTGAAAGTCATGAAAAATAAGGTAAGAAAATAATTGAAGACTAATTGTAAATCAATTACATAAGACTCCCTTTAATTAAGAGATTCAAATTCAAACGGGTAAAACCATTTAAGGAAAGGATTTAAATAAACACTTTGTGCAAAGTAGTAAATAAGGGGAAAATACATAAAGGCTACTTAAGGACAAGGTCTATGAAATACATAGTTTTACAATTTAAGGAAAGAAAATTAATTAACAGCCAAGAAATCTGAGACTAGAGATTTTGTATGAATGAACCAAGTCAGAAAGATGGGAAAGATTTTGATCTTAAGGGAAATCAGCAAACAAATTAATTAGACCTATTTAAAAGGAATTCTGAATCAATCGTAAGTTTGAAAACCTTTTTTGAAGAAAGTTTCATCACATATAAAAGCATACAGACACGTTAACATGAAGGAAACTTGCCATGCTCTTATAAAATCAATAGAAAGAATCCAGTGTAGAAGAGTTTAAAAAAAGGTTCGACATTGTATGAAAGCAAAGGTATAAACTCGGTTCAGAGAAGGCAAACAAAGAAACTTAAACAGGATCAATAAAAGGCAAACAAAGAAACTTTAAAAAACATAGCACAAAAATACAGTAGAAGAACACAAGAACACCAAAAAAGTATAGCAGAAAATCATATAGGAAAACACATTAAGATAAACATATAAGAACATGGTAAAAATACAGTAGAGAAGTCTACAAGACCATAGTACAGGAAAACATTGTGAGACAAACACAAAAGGATGATACAAGAACACAGTGGAGGTAAACACACGAGTAACAAAGAAAAAATCATAAAAACACTTAAACATTTAGAAAACCCTAGATTGAAAAGAAGCGATTTTGAAAGTAATTTTTTAAAGCAAAGCTAGGGAAATCGTTTGAAAATCCAAGTAGAGCATAGATACACAACAAATCTAGAAAAATTGGAGAAACCCTCGAAGGGTTTCAAAAGAACCCTAAAATGAGAAAGGCATTATCACCGAGTGGAATCGATGAAGCCAAAACCAGGCTCAAACAACCTTGATACACCGTAGCGAGGCCGGCGATGACCTTGAGACCTCGAATTAGCAAAAGTATGAGTGAAGACCTTCGAGGTGTGGCCTTGAATCTTTGAGTATCAAGCACATAAGAGCAATAGAAGGTGAGTATAAGACTCCTATGGCAGGAGAAGCATGCTTTTCGGTTGGATTCCGATGGGAGATGGTAGGATACGATTAGGGTTCCAGGAATTTTTGAGAGAGTTTGAGAGAAAGGGTGTTTCGAGGTGGCTGATTAAGTGAAATGATTTTAGGGTTGGGGGGTTTAAAAATTAAAAAGGAATGGAGGGATTGTGGCCATTGATCAAAATGATCAACAGCTTGGATCAAAAGAAGAGTCGGGCGGGTTGGATAAGCGGGTCAGGGGAGAATTAAATTGCAATTGGACCCGGTAATTTTGAATTTGAAATTGGGTTTTTTGTGGTGGTCAAATTGGGATATGGTTGAAATGAAATAGGGCTAGTATTTAAATAGCTACTATTCCCTTTTTATTTTATAAAAAATAGAAAAATAATTTCTGAAAATAAATTAAATGTGCTAATCTAATTGATAATATATAAATATTATATTAAAACTAATAGAATCAAATTTGTAATTATAAACGCCGTTAATCCTTAAAATAGGCTAAAATTGTAATTTAGTGCAATTTAGCTTTAAAAATACCAAATCAATTTATAAAAATGTGCGAAAATTACTTTATCTATATATACCAATTTCGGGATTTGGCACAGTATGAAAGACCTTTTAGATGCACAAATTCCCCCAGGGGGACAATTGGGGCGTGGACATAAGGGTCTTTATGACACAAACAATAATTCGCTTCATTTTCAATTAGGCCTTGCTCTTAGCTTCTTTAGGGGTTATTACTTCTTTGGTAGCTCAACACATGTACTCTCTACCTGCTTATGCATTCATACCACAAGACTTTACTACTCAAGCTGAATTATATAGCCAGCACCAATATATCGCAGGATTCATCATGACAGGAGATTTTGCTCATGGATCAATATAAATTAATCACCAAAATAATAATTTGAGGAATACTTATTGATTTTTGTACTGCTAAAATAGGCAATAAATTTGTTTAAAAGTCTTTTTTAAAATTGGAAAAAATTATAAAATACTTGGACATGCTTACATATGCATATATATACTATTTTGAAAGTGTTTTGCATATAAAAATATATAGGAAAAATTGGGTATAAATAGGTGACCCTCTTTCTTATTTTCCCCTCCAATTCCATTTAACTATAACCCAGATATTCCAGCCTCTTGCCGGATTTAACAGCTCTTTATTTCAGCTCGTTAATCATTTCCATGCCGGCCTTATGTTGGGCCATTTGCTGAGATTCAGACTCTTGAACCGCTTTACGCGACTTGTTGTACCACCTCTGCTTTGACTAACTCATCTATGACCCTATTTCCTGGACCAACCCTTGGCTCAAAGACTCTTGATAGATTGTCATCCAACCATGAGGAGTAGAAGTATGAATGGCCCGCATGGTATTGGTCCGGCTCGATGGTATCCTTCTCTACGATAATCTTCAAAGTCCATATATATTGTGCTTCATTCTTATATGGGATGGTGTCACCTTGGAAATCGGCTCTAAAGTGACTCATCTTAGCAACTCGTGGTATGACCTACTATTGCCTGCCTGTCTCATACCCCTGAGGGGAGCATAAGGATATATCCCCTTTAACCTGATCAGCACCAAATGTGAGACGTCTCTGGATCTTATGATAAACTCGTTGGTGGGGAACCAATCAAACATCCACTAAACCTGGTCCTTAATTAACTTTTTGAAAAACTGCACCATCGTATAGCATCATTAGGTTGATAGAACATGTTTGGAATGTAAGTTATTCTTTTAGGGTGATAGAAGGCTATGTGGTCATTCCATGGCCTTCGTGAAAACTCTTGGAAGTATTGTCCCCTTTGGACACATTCTAACAACCAGACTTGTGATAGAAAATTGCAACCCTCAAAGAATTTGAACCCCTTTTGACAGCGCTCCACGGTCTGATACATGTCTGACAACGGCCATAGGGACAATAGCATAAATCTGTCCCTCGATCCCGTCCATAAATGTGTTGGCCACCATGGCCAGCCTAGTATGGATTTTATCCCCTTGGATTCGCAATACCAGCATGCCCAAGAAGCACATAATAAACAAAAAGACCCTACGATGAACCCAGCCCAAGTAGGTGATTGAGAACTTATCACCAAAAATACGGAAAGAGCTGTTGCGACCGTATCTTTTATAAAGGAAATCAAAAGGTATGCAGGAATTTTTCAGGCACTCCAAATCATCATTTTTCTTCAGCACCATCATCTTAAGAAACTCTCTAGTGGTGCAATTTTCAGGGGCTAGTATACCAGGGATGTCCCAAGGCAACCTAGAAAATCCTCCTATTTCTTCTATGAGGGGAGTCATCTCTATATCCCCAAAACAGAACACAGCCCTTTCATTATCCCAAAATAGAGTGGCAGCCTCGATTGCATCTTATTTGGTTGAAGATCCAATAGTGACGAAAAATTTCCTAAGACACTTTTCACATGATTTTGGTCACTTGAGGGAAGGTCCCTCCATCAATCTATCAAAAGTGAAGGTATGCTACAGACCATATCGAATCTAGGAACTTCGTGCCTCATTTTCTGCAAAACAAGAGAGAGTTAGGCCTTTCCCCCTCCAGGTTCGTCTATTTATACAGTAATGATTAGCATATTGGCACTTATCTCTCCAAACAAATACACACAACCATGTTTACGTCCGTTAGGATTATGGAAAACTCGATGGACTTTTAGCTAAGGCTTATCTTAAAAGGTTATTATGTGGACAACATATTAACCCGGCTAGGTTTGACCATAATGCATGCACAATTAATCAGAGTAAAGTTGATATAGAGGTCTAGAATGGGACCCTCAAATGGACAACTTGTGGGGGGAAAGGCACGCAACCATCAAACGCACCAATGATCGACCAATTTTATCGCAAATACGCCTTTTCAAATTTAAAGGGTGATAATAGGAAGAGCGCAAACACTCATCAAGCATTGATATATGATTGATTACGCACGAGTGAAATATGATGTTGAGCATGATTTATGCAACAAAAATTAGCATGTTGTCAAGTATTTGCATGTAAAATGATAAATGCAGTATTTAAATAATTGAAAGACAATTACAGAAAAAGAAAACAAGGAGACAAGTCAGTTCCAGGAAGATAAAGAAATCATAAATAAGCAGCTAAATCCAAATAAAGGGGAAAGAGTACCTGGGATAAAGATGCTTGGACAAATTCACAAAAATAATTTCATTATGGCAAAAGCCTAAAATATCCCCGACAGAGTCGCCATGCGGTCGCGCCCCTTTTTTCCATCACAGAATCCGAGTTTCAATATTCAATGAGAACAACTCGTTTCCTTTTAGGGATTGGGTATTTGAAGAGGCGCCACCAAACGGATTAAGGTACGTTAGGGCACCTGGAGTAATTAACTCGTGTAACTAGTTTGGATTACCAGATATTAGGGTAAGGGCTCAAAGTAACCTTGAGAGGGAAGGTGTTAGGCACCCCTTACGGTCCACAATGGTGGATCTCGGCCAAACTTAAACTATGTGAATTAGTCAATTAACAATTAATCAAGTTTTTGCAAATAAAGCAGCTTTCCCTATCAAAATGCATATATGATCAAGAAAGTTCAGATAATAAAGGTAAAAGAGGTTCGGACAGCTTATACAAGTATATGTGAAGAAAAAGGAAGCTTAGGGAACTTAAAAACATATGGGAATTGAGAAAGGGAAGTCCTAAGTCGATTACCCTACGGGGTCATACCAATGCAATTCCTAATAATCCCTCCTCAATGAGAGGGGATACATGTTACATTAGTGCACAGGTCATCATATCCTTTTACTACCCATTACCCTCCCCTTAGTGGTTATATAAGCAAGTTTAATTAACGACCTCTAAGCGTGCTGCTACCCGTCCCTTCCTTGTGGTCCTAGAGAAGTTTAGAACCTCTAAATCTAGGCAGTTCTAGACAGCCTAAGGTGTTTAAAAGGGAAAATCTAGGCGACAAACAAAGAACATATAGGACAACCAAATCGGGAAAAAATAGACAAGGCGCATGGTTACCTCCACATGAACACAAGAAAATAAGCAGCATGTCTCAAACAACAGATTTTCAATAAGTTCAGAAAGCCTAGGAACATGATATATAGATGAACATTACAAAACAGAACATGCAGCATTTGTTATAAGGGAAGTGGCAAAATCCTAACCAGTTTGCCTACTAGTTTTATAGCCTATTAAGTCTTAATAATTAAACAGAACCGGTTTCAAAATTATCCAATGTCCTAAGGTTTCCCTAAGTGTGTATATGCAGTCACGATTCAGGGAAAACAGCTTGAAGTTATTTTTTCCTATAAGCATGCTTTCTAGTGGCATTTAACAAGACACTGCATGAAGTTCCAGTTTTAGTACTTAATGTATATGATAATTATCCTATGGACATGAGTTCTATCTCAACTGAGCGAAACTGCTATTAGTTCTTATTCGACACGCATATAGGCTGAGCAAGTGTGACAACCTATTAAACCTATGTGCATGGTTTCCAAAGAGACAAATTTGAATATATGTTGTATTGAAAGTTGAACCTTAGTTATTGTATTCCCTATAGGAATGGCGTCTAATCATGTAAAGCAAAGTAAGCAAAACGTATTTCAACCATAGCAAACCCTATAGGCAAGCTTTCTAGTCAAAGCACATTTGAGCCAAAGTAAACCCTATAGGCATGTTATCTAGCACACAATAGTGATTAGCGTAAACATCTAGGAAAGTTTTCAAACTTGCAATAGTAGAGTTATTTTGAATAAATTAAACTGATAGGCAGGTTATCTAACATACAATAGTATAAACTAAACACCTATATGCATGTTATCTACCCATTTCATGGAAAATTCCAAAATAAAAGCCCATTTCCTCATTTACTATTACCCCAATTGTTAATACAAATAATTATTATAGACAAAACAATTTAATAAATTAAATAAATATAAATTAAGCTATAGGGAGCCCAAAGTAGTCCCAAAGCAAATTCTGGTGTACCACGCCTTCAGTAGTCTCAAATGCCAAGGCTTTCTGTCACGACCCGAATTTTCTACCTCAGGGGTCGTGATAGTGCCTACTCGGAGAAGTTAGGCAAGCCATGAAGTTATGAATTCTTAAATCTTGTGTTTTATTCCTTTTCACAACATATAATAACAAGCAATAAACATTTAAATAATAGCAGAATATGAGATTTAAGCGAAAAACTTAGACAAACTGAACTAAAATGATAGGAAAATCCACATATGCCTCTACCCAGAAACTGGTGTCACATCATTCATGGACTACTAAGATTTACAACATGCAACTGTTTGAAAGAAAGTAACATTGTCTGTCTCGAATACAAGAGATAATAGAATAGATAGAGGAGACGTCGGGTCTGCGGAAGCCTGCAAAGCTACCTCGATGTCTCAGTGGACTGAAGGCTAGCTCTCGAACTACTGATGCTGACCAAGTGTTGCTCCGGTATCTGCATAGAGTGCAGAGTGTAGTATCACTACAACCGACCCCATGTGGTGGTAAGTGTCTAGCCTAACCCCGGCGAGGTAGCGATGACGCTAGGACCAGACTCCAGATAAATTTGTGCGGTTGTATAATATATGGCGAAAAATAAACAGGAATAAACAGTTTAAATGGTAGGGGAGTACATAATTCGGGTAACATCTCAAATCCAACAGAAATTTATTAGAATATGGAAGGGCAGTTCAATATCTACGACATAGCAATAATTCTACTATTGTTGTGCGAAACCCAATCACTAATCATTTAACATCATTGCAGTGTGCAACCCGATCCACATATATAACTGTTGCGGCATGCAACCCGATCCAATATAATATCTGTTGCGGCTTGATACCCGATCCATATATTTATAATAATGTTGAAGTGCGTAACCCGATCCATATATATATATATATAATATGTTGCAGCGTGCAACCCTTTCCAAATATATAGTCAGCAATAATCATAATAATCGTCCCGGCAAGCGATCAACAATAAACTACATTATCCCGGCGAGGGAACTCAGCAGTACAAGTATATATGTCCCAGCAAGGGAGAATCAGTTATAACCAGTCTTAGTTCGACTTCTACTCATCACAGTTATCACTATTTCTCAATCGTAAGTAACTTCGACGAAAAATAAACTAAGATTTATTCATTATCAAGAATTATCCCACTAAAGCATTTGTAGAGTCATTTAAGAATACAACAAGTGACAATTTAGGACTCACGATCATGCTCGACACCAATATATACATACTCGTCAATATGCCTATACGTCGTACTCAACAAGACTCAACTCCTAATCCCTCAAGCTAAGGTTAGACTGAACACTTACCTAAAACTTCCACGGCCAACTCAATCCTCAAAAACCTCATTTCCTTTCGAATTTGGCTCCAACGCAATCGTATCTATACATAATCGATTTAACAACATCAATAAGTTCTATACAATCCAATTCCAAATGCTCATTTATAGCTCCTTAATCATTCTTCCAAAAATCGACCCCGGACCCGCTTGGTCAAAACACAAGGTTCGGACCAAAATCAAATCACCCATTCATCCACAAGCCCAAATATATAATTATTTTCGGAATTCGACCCCAAAATGAGGTCTAAATCATAAATAATCAAAATGCCTTAACTCTGCCCAAATCCCTAATTTTCTACCCTTAATCATAGGTTTTAGGCCTAGAAATCTAGTGGGTGTTGGTAAAAATGGAGGAAAATAAGATAAAGATTACTTACCCAAGAGATTATGGTGAAGAATTGTTTCAAAAATCGCCTAAGAGCTTTGGAGAAGAACGTGTTTGTGAAATTTTTATGATATCCTGTAATGCTACTGTTTGGGTCTTTTAAAATAACTAGGCAAACTTATTCATCTCGTTCGCGACAGGCCCATCGTGTTCGCGATGAGTCAAGCCTATTAGGCCTTCGTGTTCACGGAATAGGGCTCGTGTTTGCAAAGCTTTGGCTCCTCAAGCCTTCGTATTCCCCGGCCAGTGGCCGCGTTCGCGATGAACAAAAGGGTGACCCCTCCTAAGAACCCTATGCATTCGCGAGAGGAGGGACAAATTCGCGAAGGGTCTCCCCTCTCAGCTTCGCATTCACATCTCAACCTTCACGTTCGCGAAGAAGTACACTGGCACTTGGGAATTTTGCCTTATGCGTTTGCGAGTGGGACCACGCGAACGTGAAGAGCAATTTCCCTGTGCACTGAATAGAAAAATATGCAACATTTCTAAAGTCCAAAACTTCCTAAAACACATCCCAAACACACCCGAGCCCTCGGGGCTAATAACCAAACATGCGTACTAACTCAAAAATATCATACAAACTTATCCGTGCAATAAAATTTCCTAATAACAACGAATTAAACCTCAAAATCAAAGGATTTATAAACTTTAGCAATTTAGATCCGAATCACGTCAAATGATACCCGTTTTTCACCAAATTTCACATAGACATCTTAAATTATATATAAGACCTTTACCAGGTGCCGAAACCAAAATACGGGCCCGATACTAATATGTTGTAATCAAATTTCATTTCAAATTTCCTTCAATAATTTTATAAAACAATTTACATTAAAATTCATTTCTTAGGCTCGGGACCTCGTAATTCGATTTCGGGCATACGCTAGGTCCCATATTTTCTTACGGTCCCTCCGGGATCATCAAATCATGGGTCCAGGTCTGTTTGTCTAAAATATTGACCGAAGTCAAATCAATTTTTATTTTATAGCCAAATTTTACCATTTTTCATAGATTTTCATATTTAAGCTTTCGGGCTACGCTCCTGGACTGTTCACGCAAATCGACATGACTATAAATAAGGATTTCAAGGCCTCGAAAGAACAAAATTCAATTTAAAACAAGTCAAAGGTCATCACATTCTCCACCTCTAAAACAAATGTTTGTCCTCGAATGGACATAAAAAGGAAGTACCTGAGTCGAGAAAAGATGGGGATAACGGCTCCGCACATCAAAATCAGACTCCTAGGTTGATGCCTCAGTAGGCTGACCTCTCCACTGAACACGAACAGAAGGAAAACTTGTCGACCTTAACTAATGAACCTGCCGGTCTAGCATAGCTACCTGCTCCTCCTCGTAAGACAAGTCCTTGTCCCACTGGACAGTGCTGAAATCTAACACGTGGGATGGATCGTCATGATACCTCCGAAGCATGGAGACATGAAACACAGGATGCACGGCTGATAAGCTCCGCGTCGATGCAAATGGAGCAATGAACCTAGGGCTAAGATTGCCCTTCTTCCTGAATCTCATCATGCCCTTCATAGGAGACTCTCGAAGCAATTCTCGCTCCCCGACCATGAAATCCACATCTCGAACCTTGCGGTCTGCATAACTCTTTGGTATGAACTAAGTTGTACGAAGCCTATCCTGAAGATCCTGACCTTGTCCAAGGTCTCCTGAACTAGATCCATATCCAACAACAGAGCTCTCCCGGCTCAAACCATCCAATCGGAGACCGACACTGCCTGCCATATAAAGCCTCATAAGGAACCATCTGGATACTCGACTGGTAGTTGTTATTGTAGGCAAACTCTGCTAAAGGCAAAAACTGATCCCAGGAGCCTCCAAAGTGAATGACACAAGCTCGGACCATATCCTCCAATATCTAAATAGTCCATTTGGACTGCCCATCCGTTTGGTGATGAAATGATGTGCTCAACTCAATCCACGTGCCAAACTCTCGCTGAACCGCTCTCTAGAAGCACAAGGTAAACTTTGTACCTCGATCCGAAATTATTGATATGGGAACACCATGAAGGCAAACTATCTCCCAGATATAGATCTCGGCCAACCTCTCAGAAGAATAGGAGACAACCACAGGAATGAAATATGCAGACATGGTCGGTCTATCAATAATGACCCATACTGGAAATCGAACTTCTTCCGGGTATGCGGGAGTGCAGTAACAAAGTCCATTGTGATCCGCTCACACTTCCACACGGGAAGCTCAATCCTCGAAAATAAACCACCAGGCCTCTGATGCTCGTACTTAATCTGCTGACAATTCAAATAACAAGATACATAGTCTACGATATCCTTCTTCATTCTCCGCCACCTATAATGTTGCCGCAAATCTTGATACATCTTTGCAACGCCCGAATGAATAGAGTACCAGGAGCCATGGGCCTTCTGTAAAATCAACTCTTAGAGCCCATCCAAATTAGGCACACAAACTTAACCCTGAAATCTTAAAACTCCATCATCACCTAGGGTAACCTGCTTGGCACCTCCGCACTACACCGTGTCCCTATGGACACACAAATGGGGATCATCATATTGTCGATCACAGATACGCTCCAGTAATGAAGAACGAGCAACCATGCAAGCTAGCACACGACTAGGCTCAGAAACATCCAGTCTCACAAACTGATTGGCTAAAGCCTGAACATCCAAAGCAAGCGGTCTCTCACCAATCGGAATATAAGCAAGACTGCACATACTGGCTGACTTCCTAGTCAAAGCATCGGCCACCACATTGGCTTTTCCCGGATGGTATAAAATGGTGATATCATAGTCTTTCAAAAACTCCAGCCACCTTCTCTGCCTCAAATTCAACTCATTTTCCTTGAACAAATACTGAAGACTCTTGTGATCCGTGAACACCTCAGATGTCGCGCCATACAAATAATGCCTCCAAATCTTCAATAAGTGAACTATGGCTACCAACTCAAAATCATGAACTGGATAGTTCTTTTCATAAATCTTCAACTGTTGTGATGCATAGGTAATGACCTTGCCATCCTGCATCAACACTGCACCAAGCCCAATACAAGAAGCATCACAAAAAACTATATAAGGCCCTGAACCTATGGGCAAAACCATAACTAGTGTCATAGTCGGAGTTATCTTGAGCTTCTGAAAGCTTGCCTCACACTCATCCGACCACCTGAACTGGGCACTCTTCTGGGTCACTTGGTCATTGGGCTGCAACAGATGAAACCCCTCCACGAACTGGTGATAGTAGCCTGCCAACCTCAAGAAACTCCGAATCTCTATAGATGATGTCGGTTTAGGCCAGTTCTTGACTGCCTCAATCTTCTTCGAATTCATATAAATACCCTTTACTGACACAACATGACCCAGAAATACAACTGAACTCAACCATAACTCACACTTCGAGAACTTAGCATATAACTGACTATCCTTCAGAGTCTGAAGAACCACTCTAAGGTGTTGGTCGTGCTCTCCTGGCTGCGGTTATATATCAAGATATCATCAATGAAGACTATCACAAATGAATCTAAAAAGGTATAAACACTTGGTTCATCAAATCTATAAAAGGTGATGGGGCATTTGTTAACCCGAATGACATAACCAAGAACTCACAATGCCCATACCGAGTGCGGAAAATTGTCTTAAGTACATCAGATGCCCTAATCCTCAACTGATGGTAGCTAGATCTCAAGTCAATCTTTGAAAATACCCTGGCACCCTGAAGCTGATCGAACACATCATCAATCCTCGGCAGCGAATACTTATTCTTGTTTGTAACCTTGTTCAGTTGCCAGTAATCAATACACATTCTCATTCACCCATCCTTCTTTTTAACAAATAACAATGGCGCACCCCAAGGCGAGACACTTGGTCTAATAAAACCCTTCTCAAGCGAGTCTTGTAACTATTCCTTTAACTCTTTCAACTCAGGTGGGACCATATGATACAGCGGGATAGAAATGGGTTGGGTGACAGGAGCCATATCAATGAAAAAGTTAAGATCCCTCTTGGGTGGCATACCCGACAGGTCTGAAGGGAAAACATTACGAAACTCACGAACAACAGGCACAAAGTCAATAGAAGGGACCTCAACACTAGAATGACGAACATATGCACAAAAGGCTAAACACCCCTTCTCGACCATACATTGAGCCTTCACATATGAGATAACACTGTGGGTAGAATGACCAAAAGTCCCTCTCCACTTTAAACGAGGCAAACCCGATAAAGCTAAGATCACAATATTTGCATGGCAGTCCAAGATAGCATGGTAAGGTGATAACCAGTCCATCCCCAATATAACATCAAAATCAACAATTTCAAGAAGAAACAAACCCACACGAGTCTCCATACCCTCAACCCTAACTATACAAGAACAAAGGACTCGATCTACCACAATAGAATCACCCTTCAGTGCAAAATATGGTGCAAAATAAGATGACACATATGAATATGTAGACCCTGTATCAAATAACACTGAAGCACCTCAATCACAAACTAGAACAGCACTTGTGATAACCGCATCTAAGGCCTCAACCTCGGGCCTGGGTGGAAGAGCATAACATCGGGGCTAGGCTCCACCACCCTGAGCTATATCTCTGGGATGGCCTGCAGTTGACTAGTCTCTACCTCTGGCGATCTGAGCTCCTCCTCTAAATCCTCTACCTCCACCTCTAGCACCTCTACTCCCACCTTTAGCTGGTCTGGGGGTCTGTGGAACACCTGGTGCCGGAACCATAGCACGAGAACCTTGTTGCTGCGACTGAGTACCTACAAACCTCGGTCAAGCTTTCCAGATGTGAACATACTCACCACACTCATAACATACACCTAAATGCTGAAGCTGAGGAAATTGGGACTAACCCTGGAAACCTAAATTACCACCCCGAAAACTCTAGATCGGTGGTGCACTAATAAAAGCTGGTGGTGCACTGTAAGGTTGCTGATCAAAATACTGCATCTGAGGACCACGGCTACCTGAAGCACCGTGAGAAACCAAAAGAGCTGACTAAAAGGTACTAGGAGGATGTCCCCTACCATATGAATCTCTACCTCCAGATGAGGTACCACTGAATCTCCTGCCTCTTATCCGCTCTATGACCACTCCCTTGTGATTGTACCATCTTAACTCTCTGGGCCACATTAGCCGCCTCCTGGAAGGATATCTCACTCCCAGCCTCTCCAGCCATCTGGAGACGAATCGGCTGAATTAGTCCATCAATAAACTGCCTCACTCTCTCCCTCTCAGTGGGAAGAATAATAAGGGCATGGCGAGCCAAATCTATGAATCTAGTCTCGTACTGGGTGACAGTCATGGATCCTTGCTGAAGGCGCTCGAACTGCCTCTGATAAGCCTCTTACTGTGTAATTGGGAGAAACTTCTCAAGAAATAGCTGTGTCAACTGCTCCCAGGTCAAGGTATGCGATTCCACTAGTCTAGCTAAGAAATAATCCCTCCACCAAGTCTTGGCAGATCCGAACAAGTGAAATATAGCAAAATAAACCCCATTGGTCTCAACAATACTCATGTTCCGAAGAACCTCGTGACACTTGTCTAGATAATATTGGGGATCCTTAGTAGATGCATTGTTGAAGGTAGTAGTGAAGTGCTTGGTGAACCTGTCCAATCTCCATAAGGCATCGGTAGACATGGCTGCACCATCGCCTGTCTGAGCTACTACAAGTGGCTGAACTGCCACAACTAGCTAAGCCGCTGGAGTCTGAAACTGCGGAGCTACTATCTCCTGAGTACGAGCAGCAGAATTATGGGCTCCTCCTCCAACCTGAGAGACGGCTGGTGCTACCGGAGGTAAAGTTGGTGACACTCTCCATAAGGCCTCTAGATAGACTAGAGCATCCTAAAGAACTAAGGGTAACATTAAACCCCTCTGGGATCTGAGCTGGGCCCGCTGGAACTGTTGGGGCTGGAACCTCATTATCAAAATCAACTTGAGACTCTGCTATAGGTACCGCTACCCTGGGCTGAACTCTGCCCGTACCGCGCCCTTTAGCACTGCCTCTGCCTCGCTCTCTGCCCCTCGTAGGAGCTGTTGTTAAGGTCTCGGGCTGTTGATCGGTAGATGAGGAAATGTGTGTTCCCTCCATCTGCGAAAGAACATAGTAGAAATTCAATTAGCATTGAGAAGCGAAACCGCATGACAAGAAAGAACAAATGTAAAGTTTTCCTAACTCTGTAGCCTCTAAAGGATAAATACAGACATCTCCATAATGATCCCTCAGACTAGAGCTTGTCTCTGAATTGTGAGACCTATGTAACCTAGAGCTCTGATACGAACTTGTAACGACCTTGATTTCCCATCCTTGGGGGTCGTGATGGCGCCAACTCGTAGAAGCTAGACAAGCCACGAAGTTATGAATTATTAACTATTTTGTTTTATTCCTTTTTACATATAATAACAAGCGATAAACATTTAAATAATAGCAGAAAATGAGATTTAAGTGGAATACTTAGACAAACTAAACTAAAATGATAGGAAAATACACTTATGTCTCTACCAAGAAATTGGTGTCACATCATTCACGGACTGCTAAGATTTACTACATATAACCATTTGAAAGCGTAACATTGTTTATCTCGAATATATGAGATAACATAACATAAATAAAGGCAGAGAAGGCGTAGGAGCGCTACCTTGGTGTCTCAGTGGACTAAAGGCTGGCTCCCGAACTACTTCTACTGACCAAGTGCTGCTCCGGTATCTGCACAGAGTGCAGAGTGTAGTATCAGCACAACCGACCCCATATGATGGTAAGTGTTTAGACTAACCTCGGCGAGGTAGTGACGAGGATAGGACCAGACTCCAGAAAAACATGTGCAGTTGTATAATATATGGCGGAAAATAAACAGGAATAAATAGTTTAAATGGGAGAGGGGTACATGCTTCGGGGAACATCTCAAATCCTATAGAACTTTAATAGAATATGGAAGGACAGTTCAGTATCTACAACATAGCAATAATTCTACTATTGCAACGCGCAACCCGATCCCTTATCATTTAACATTGTTGCGGCATGCAACCCGATCCACATATATAATTGTTGCGATGTGAAACCCAACCCAATATAATATTTGTTGCGGCGTGTAACCCGATCCACATATATAACTGTTTCGGCGTGCAACCCAATCCAATATAATATTTGTTGCAGCGTGCAACACAATCCAATATAATATCTGTTGCGGTGTGCAACCCGATCTAATATAATATCTGTTGCGGCGTGCAACCTGATCCACATATATATATAATAATGTTGCAGGGCGCAACCCAATCTATGTATGTGTGTGTGTGTGTGTATATATATATATATATATAATATTGTTGCATGCAACCCATTCCAAATATACAGTCATCAATAATCATAAAAACATCCTGTCAAGGGATCAACAATAAACTACACTATCCCGGTGAGAGAACTCAGCAATACAAGTATATATGTCCCGGCAAGGGAGAATCAGCTATAACCAGTCTTAGTTTAACTTCTACTCATCACAATTATCACCGTTTCTCAATCGTAAGTAACCTCCACAAAAACTACACTAAGTCTTTACTCATTATCAAGAATTCACCCACTAAACCATTTGTAGATTTATTTAAGAATACAACAAGTATCAAATTAGGACTTACGGTTATGCTCGACATAAACGCATAGATAATCGCCAAAATGCCTATACGTCGTACTCAACAAGAAGCAATTAGCAAATCAGATTCAACTCCTAATCCCTCATGCTAAGGTTTGGCCGAACACTTACCTCAAACTTCCACGGCTAACTCAATCCTCAAAAACTGCCTTTCCTTTCGTATTTGGCTCCAACACAATCGTATATTTGCATAATCGATTTAACAACATCAATAAGTGCTACACAATCCAATTCCAAATGCTAATGTATAGCTTTTTAATCATTCTTCCCAACCCTAGGCCCGCTTGGTAAAAACACGAGGTTCGGACCAAAATCAAATCACCCATTCATCCACGACTCCAAATGAATAATTATTTCCAGAATTCGACCCCAAAACAAAGTTTAAATCATAATTAATCAAAAAGCTCTAACTCTACCCAAATCCCTAATTTTCTACCCTTAATCACATATTTAGGCCTAGAATCTAGTGGGTGTTGATAAAAATGGAGGAATACGTGTTAATGATAACTTACCTAAGAGATTATGGTAAGGAATTGCTTGAAAATCACCTAAGAGCTTTGGTGAAGAAGGGTTTTGTGAAATTTTTATGAAATCCTGTAATGCTGCTATTTTGGGTGTTTTAAAATAACTAGGCAAATTTACTCATCGCATTCACGATAGTCCCATCGCATTCGCGATGAGTTAGGCCTAATATACCTTTGCATTCGCAGAACTAGGCTCGTATTGGAGCTTTGGCTCCTCAAGCCTTCACGTTCCTGGAATAGGTCTCGTGTTCGTGGAGCTTTGGCTCCTCAAGCCTTCGCATTCCCGGGCCAGTGACCACGTACGCGATGATCAAAAGGGTGACCCCTCCCTAGAACCGTACAAGTTCATGAGAGGAGGGACGCGTTCGCGAAGGGTCTCCCCTCTCAGCTTCCCGTTTGTGTTTGTGAAGAAGAACACTGGAACTTGGGAATTCCTTATGCATTCGCGAGTGGAACCATGCGAATGCAAAGAGCAATTTTCCTATGCACTAAACAGCAAAATTTGCAACATTTCTTAACTCCAAAACTTCCTGAAACACATCTGAAACACACAAACGAGCCCAAGGGGCTCCTAACCAAACATACATACTAGATCAAAAATATCACACAAACTTATCCATGCGATCAAATCGCCAAAATAACCTCATAACAACAAATTAAACCTTAAAATCAAAGGATTTTTCTGAAACTTCATAAAACATCAACTTTAGCAATTTAGATCCGAATCACGTCAAATGATACTCGTTTTTCACCAAATTTCACATAAACATCTTAAATCATATGTAAGACCTAAACCGGGTGCTGGAACAAAAATATGGGCCCGATACTAACATTTTGTAATCAAATTTCATTTCAAATTTTCTTAAAAAAATTCAAAAAACAATTTCCTTTACAAATTCATTTCTAGGGCTCGGGACCTCGAATTCAATTCGGAAGGTGAAAATCAAAAATAAATTTGGATTTTTGAGAAGTAAAATAGATATGAGAATATAGACTTGGGAATCCATGGGTTTAAGTCGATAATAAGAAGGATTTACTCAATGTTCGAGCCAAATGGCCTGAAATAGGCTAGAAAACCCCAAGGTGTAAACAGACTGCATAGGTCCCTTGAGAATCTCCTCAAGAATCTCATGAGATGGAGATACCAACAATGTAGATGATATTTCTAAATGCATGAAAATTTGAAACCCTAGGTTAACTCAGCCCGATTTTGACTTCCACAGCCACGGTTGATTTTTCGCGGTTAGCGTTGATGAATTATATCTGATCTACAAGTCATGATGACTGCGGTTAGTGGTGACAAATTTTGTTGACAGCGGTTCAAAGTCCATTTCCATGGTGCTTTTATTCGCGGTCAATATTGCTCAAGTTCAGAGAAGTAATAATAAGGGTCTAGGGCCGTGGTGGATTTTCCTTGAACAAGGGTGCAACCTCCGCATCCGTGCTCAATTTTTCATGCTCAGCGGTAGTATAGAATCAGAGGGTGGGTAGTCTGATCCCCACACCTCCGTGACTGCGCTGCATTTTCCATTATCAACAGTCTGCAATTGTTTTCAAGCATTGTTAATGTTCTTCTGTTTTTCTTCACTACTTCTTCTAGCAACAATAATAATAATTTTCCACTGAATATGTTTGCAGACAATGGTTGAATCTAGAGGTGGCAGTGAGAAACAAAAGGGCAAAGAAGAGTCCTCTCGGGGTAGGGGACAAAGACAAATTACGTTAACCACAGTAGTATGAATATCAATTGGGAAAACGAGGAAGAACATCAGAGCTGCAAACAGGGCTGCATCACACTCTGAGGGTAGTGAGTATGTTCCCCCCCCCCCCCCCGGGAGGCTTTTGAGGGTGACTCAGTGCCCACAACTATTCCAGACTTTCCGGGGAGATTTCATTTGACAGATGAGCCTATACCCCCAGCCTCTCTTACTTCTCATGCTTCTTCTAAGTCGTCAGATGGCTTAGCAGAGAGTGGTGAGTCCTCAGCTTCAGCTTCAGCCTCATCTACAGCTTCGTCACCAGCATAGGATCCCATAGATGTAGATATTGAGGTATTTGATGACGGAATATGGGGTGATACCCTAACCGGAGGTTTCGAAAGGAAATGAAACTCGCACGTGCGGCAATAGAGGTTTGTCAGTGAGCTGGGCATATCACAAGTTCAGGGAGTGGTGGCCTCAAAAATCACTCATACATGAGCGTCAACTCATGTAGCGGGAACTTCTGCCCCACAACCCCAATGTGAAGCAGCACTTCAATGAAAGAGTGGGATGGGAGTGCTTCACTAGCAAGGTACCGGATTCTAATGAGCACCTAGTAAAGGAATTCTACGCCAATGCCTCCCACATCAAAAAGGGCACAAACGTGACAAAGGTGCGGAACCTAATGGTCAAGTTTGATGGGATGACGCTAAATGATTATCTTGGGTTCAATGATGAAGATGAGTCATTGTACTTCGAGAAGGTGGCAATGGATGAGGTGGCCTCCCGTGGTTGGCATCACTTCTGGCTCTCCCGGATACTACTCCAGCATGGTTGACAGCGGGGTAACCTATGTTGAGAAACACCCTGAACTTTGAAGCAAAAGGTTGGGAGACCTCTGTGTACAGCAGACTAGACCCCACTACTCATGACAACACCATGCCGGTTTCTCAGGTGATTGTACTGGTGAATATCATGGTAAGGTTCCCAATGAATTTTGGGAATATCATGTCGAGGGTGATCATTATAGTGGTCAATGTGGGTGATAGATCTTACCCCTTCCCGAACATCCAAACCATGTACTTGTAAGATCAGGAGGTGCATAAAAGACATTTCGATATCATGGTAAAGCCCAAGAAGGCATTCTCATGGTGCAGCCTTTAGGGTCCAAGCAAGCCCAAATCCAAGGGATCCAAGGGCAAAGCTACTACTTCTACTAGCCAGTTTGAAGAGCCTACAGTGGTAGTCACTACTTCACAGCCTCCCACTGCCATACTGGATCTTGCTTCTATACCATCTACTTCCATGATGTCCTCAGTGCCTCCTCCTCAACATACTCATTGACTACTCACAAGTTGAACCAAACACTCTCCAGCATCAATAATTGGATGCAAGCAGCAACTTCTAAGTTGTCTGTGCTATCCAGTTCAGTGGCCGCCTAGGGAATTCCCGCACAGCCCCAGGTGCCAGCTTTAGTGGAGGAGTCCCTTAAGGAGCTTTTGGACAACCAGAAGAAGCTCTTGGACAACAAAAATCTTATCATGGATGTTCTTATAGTTCAAGGAAGATCAATTAAGGAGCTGAGCAAGCAGACAAAGAAGCTGAAAAAGACTCGGGCCTTAAAGGAGTCGGTGAAGCGATTTAGGGGAGAAGTGGAGAAGATGAAGTCAACTGGCGACCTACCATTGGAGCTACTATTACAGGACCAGCTTCTAGCAGCTCTAACAGAGCAGGTTCAGGAGCAGGAGACTAAGGGAGAGCCCAAGAGAAGAAGAGTGATGCCTCAGGTTGATGATGTGGAGATTAAGTTGGAGGACCCTGAGGGAGGTGCCTCAAGCTAGCCACAGGACCCCGAGCCAGGTGATCCAGGCACCCAGCCATAGGACCCCATGTAGACAGAGGACCCATAGGGAGTTTTCTTTACTCTCTAACCCCTTTTTTATCTTATTTTTGGTTATTTAGCATTAAAGACAATGCTAGTTTTCATTTGAGAGAGGTGGTCCTATATTGATTTGATGATTTGATAGTTGGGCTGTAATGATGATACTATTTTTTTTCTTTACGCTTATTTTTCACTTTGGTATGTATATAAATTTACCATTTATTTCATTTTTTGTTATTTTTCAATCTTGGTCCATATATAAAGTTACTCTCTCATGTATATATTTATTCCCTCCTATGTATATTCGTATAAATCCCCTATGTACATATTCAGTTTACTTTCCATATTTCTTTCATAACTTCTTTTTTAAATTTTCCTTAATAGCATAGCTTCTTTTTTGGTTCATAGCTTCTTACTTTGCAAGTTCATTGTGATCAATAAGCCTTTGATTTTCTTAATGACATAGTTCTTTCCAAAGGTGGAGTTTGTGTGAACCAGGTGGCTCTTCCCGATGATGGATGGCATGACAACCTTCTTAAAGGTTTAGATATTTTTTTCTTTTCATTTTGTGTAAATAGTAGTTAGTAAGCAGTAGTTCCTCAAGAAAAGCTTCAGTTAGACGTAACACATTTACCTTTGACCTTATGATTAAAAATAAATTGGTATGTATAGGATGGTGGTAATTGTGACCTTGAGACTCTTGTGTTGACTAAACAATCATCGAGTGGTTTCTCGGAACCATTTATGTTGATCAAATCTTAGCTAAGGTTGTTGTGAGGTATTGATTTGCATGTCCAAGTCTCGTGCCAATGAGTCTAGAAGCCCTGAATGTTTGTCTAGGCGAATCCTAAGTGTAGCTCGACTTGAGAAGTGATTATAGGATCTCCTTGATCCTAATTGAGACTTGAAAAACATTCATATCCCACCAATGACAATATTCCTAGTCAACCTCATTGATCCATAGCCCTTATTCTTTCAATAACCCTAATACAAGCCTTTATCCATCCTAAAATGATCCTCTCTTGGCACCAAATCTTTCCTTAGCACAAGGAAAAAGCATACGTTAAGGGGGAGAGACGAGGAATGCAAAAGTGATTAAAGTTATAAATTGAAGAAACGGAAAGGAAAAAATAAAAATAAATAAAAGCCATAAATTCAAAAATAAAGTGAACAATGTGGAAGAAATGAAGGGATTTAATTAAATCGAAAGATGAAAGGCTTGGAAATATACGAAAGGAGAAAAAAGATCAAAATGAACAAGAAAGAGTGACAGTGTATCTCTCTATCCCCTAAGGAAGAAGTAAAGGACTTAAAGAGCCAAGAAAATATGAGCCAAAATGAAGTGATTAAGGAAATATGAAACCCTCACAGACCAATATATCCTACCCTAAACCAAAAGCGTTCATGAAATTCCCACAAAAGCCTTATATGATCTTTAGTTGAATGAGCTTATATTAGTGGTGACTCACATAAGGGAAAGCTTATGGTACTTAGAGTCGAACTTGCGACCTTCCTTTGAGAGAGAAGACCGTTTTCTCCACAATCCTCGTTCTAAGTGCTACAATCAAAAGTGAGGTTTGCTTAAGGAGAGTTGAGGGATATGAGTTTGGGTTCCATAATAATCACTGTAGTAGAAAGAGTTTCCTTGATGAGTTGAGTCAACTTTTGATGTTTTTGTGTTGCACTAAAGCCATAGTGCTAAAAAGGTTTAATGTTGTTAAAGATACACTTGAGTTGAGGGTAATTGTTAGTCCCAATTGATACTTGATGAGGTTACTTTAGGATAAATCAATTTTCCTTTCTTTTATCTTAAGGAGGTGGGAATTACTTTGTTTGCTTGAGAACAAACAAAAGCTTAAGTTTGGGGGAATTGATAACTAGGGATTCTAGTGTATTTTATGATCTTTTTTGCTTAGGTTTTGGATTAAAAGTGTGTACAATTTACCGAAAGCAAAATTATTGTGCTTGTTTAAAATGTTTGGTCAAAAAGATACAAGAAATTCAAAACCATCTCATAAAGGAGTGGAACCTGCAGAGGTTCAAAACTAGGTCACAAGAGGCGTTGACAGCTGCAGTGGTAGCTTTTGCGCTGTTGCGGTGAAGTTACCGCCCTCAATGGAAATCTAAATTAGAGAGCAAGAAATAGAGCTAAAAACTGAAGACCGCGGTCCATGCTTGATTTTGCGCATCTGCGGTAGTCATAGTGCTGCAGTGGTCTATTTTTCGCTGCCAGCGGAACCTCCGTAAGGGCATTTTTGTACGAAAAATTTAGCTGTGTATAAATAGTTCTTTTTTAGATTTTTAGGTCATCTGTTGTTTAGAGAGTACATGAACATCAGCTTTTTATTATTTTGAGTAATTTTAGAGCATGGTTAACCACTAATCTTACATTCTTCTCTTGTAATTACTCTTTATGGGTTATATTTCATCTAAATCTTTATTTCTTCTTTGATTATGAGTAGCTAAACCCATTAGCTAGGGCTGTGGCTCAACCCTAGTGTGGGTATTTAATAGGTATTCAATTTTAGGGCTTAAATCTTTATGGGTGTGGTATTTGGCTTGATTTATGCTTTAAATGTTGAACCGGTGGCTGCAAACACTAATTTGTGCTTTTTTTTTACTTAGGCTCTTCTTGAGAAAGAGTGACTAAGTCTAGGAAATTCAGGCCAACAAGGACTTAGGATGCATTCAAGAGATTTCAATCCGACTTAGGATGCATTCAAGAGATTTCAATCCTCAATTGAAGGGTTAAACCTAGAGATAGTAATACCCAACTAGAGCCAACTTTGCTTGTATTGTTTGAACACCCAATTGGGCCTGAGAAAGCCAATTAGGTAAAAGTCACACAAACTACCGAGAGGTATTGAGTGAGTAGTTATGTGCAATTGCTATATCATGATCCCAATAATAACAAATTTTCCCTAAGTTCTAGATCTCGTTAGATACCTGATAAGTAGGATTTTAACGTGTTTTATGCCCCTACTTCCCTATGCTTTGAGTATAAATTGCAACAAAATAGTCCCAAAAGACTCACAGGTTGTGCTTGATTGCAGGTTTGAGAAACAAAGTGATGAAATGTCGAAGATTGGCTCAAAATGAAATGAAACCTGCTCAAGTATCAAAGACCAAGTGAAGTGAAGGACAAAAGAACCTAGTGCGGACCGCACAAAAGTGCGAGCGGTCGCACTAGGAGGTTCAGAGATGGGTATATTCAGAACATTGACAACGCAGCCGCGGTCACATCCATGCAGCCCGCGTTTATCTTACGCACCAGTGAAACTTATTCATGCAGCCCGCGTCAAGAGATTCAGAGATATATCATTTTGGTCAATAGCAAGCCGCACGGATGCGGTCTCATTCACACGATCCGGGCCAGAGCCCTCCGCGATCGCGCTGTCCTTTTACGCAGTCTGTGTTCCTCAACTTCAAAGAAGCTTAAATCATCAGTCCAAGAGCCAGCGCGACAGTGGTCCTTTTTGCGCGGTCTGCGCTGACCCTGCAGGGGTATTTTTGTCTGGTTATTCCAGCCTAGTATTGTGACAACCCGGCAGGTTGTTTTAGGAATTTATGTTCTGATCCCCCATTAACTGCTTTTCCTAAGTTTGTTTATGTTACTTTGGTTTTCCGAAACGTTTGGTATTGGGTTTCGGAGAGTGTTAGGACACATAGTCCCTGAAAGAGAGCTTAAGTGTTGGAAAGTGGATCGTAGTCAGAACAGTGTGAAGACGACCTCGGAATGGAAAACTGATGGTTTTGTTAGCTCTGTTAGGTGATTTCGGGGATGGGAGCGTGTTCGGAATGTATATTGGAAGTCCGTAACTCATTTAGGCTTGAAATGCCAAAGTTTGAATTTTTAAGTTTCTGGTCCGATAATGAGTTTTTGATCCGCAGGTCGGATTGGAATTACATTAGTTTTACTAGCTCCTTCGTGTCATTTGGGAAGTGTGTGCAAACTTTCTAGTCATTCGGACGTCTTTTAGTTAGGTTTTTTATCGAAAGTGTATTTTGATGAAATTTGATGTTCTTAGGCTTAAATCATTGATTAAATCAGATTTCTAGTGTTGTTTTAGGTGTTTAAGGATTGGTACAAGTTTAAATAGGGTATTAGGTGTTATTGGTGCTTTTGGTTGAGGTCCCGGAGGTCTAGGGATGATTTCGAATGGTTGACGGAAGGATTTTTGATGTTTGGAAATATCAGTCTTTCCTGCTTCTGGTATTTTCGCATCTGTGGCTTGGGAACGGCAGATGCGGTTCTGCAGATGCGACATTGAAGATCGCGGAAGCGGATTTGGTCCAGATTGTTTGTTTCCGCAGATGTGGTGTTTGGTTCGTAGAAGCGACATCACATCTGGGAGGAATAACCACAGAAGCGGGTTTGGGGAATTTAATGGAAAACCGCAGAAGCTGTTGATTTTTCGGCAGAAGTCAAACCACATAAGCGGTTAGTGGTCCGCATAAGCAAAAATCCCTGTTCAGATATAGAAATTTTGAGGGTTAGATTTCATAAGTTAGAAAAATAAAATTGAGCTCGGTGAAGGGAGATTTTCAGAGGGTTTAGAAGAGAAGACTATTGGGTAACATTTCTTTAATCTCTTCTAATTATATTTTATCATTTTGTAGTTAAATCCACCATTAAAATTCGAATTTGGGATCAAAAGTTAGAAAATTTGCGTGAAACTTCTTAGACCAAACTATTGGGTTTTGAGTGAGCATTTGACCTATGATTTGGGAGAGTTTTACATGGTTAGACTCGTGAGAGTACGAGAGTTCTGAAAATGTGAAAATTAACCAATTCAGAGACATTGGCTTGAGGGGCATTTTGGTTATTTTACCTATTTTCGCGCCTTAGCTTTTAATTTAATAGTGGAATAAGTTGTTTGCAATGTCATTTATGATATATAATTGAATTGAATAGATTTGGTCCATTAGGAGTCGGATACTCGTGGCAAGAGATGGTTTCGGGTTGACTTGCACTTATTCGAGGTAAGTGGCTTGCATAACCTTGTGTGGGGGACCTTTCCCCTAGGATATGTTATTTTGTAATTGAGTGCCTTGAAGTAAGTTAACGAGCACGTACTTGAGCTAATCATTGAAAACCCGGTTTTACTTAAGATATTGAGACTAAGTTTCTTTCGTACTTACTTATCTTACTTGCAACTATAACCTGTGTTAGATGAGAAAGACATATTTAGTTTATTTAGCTTGCCTACTTGCTTAAATTGCCTTAGCTGCACTACGTGAGACATGTTAGGCTAGAACTATCTGTTGCTTGTATTGTTTTACTTCATTTATGAATATTTTCTACTTGTGGTTGTGAATATTTACTTTGGGAATACGGGTTAGATTCCTGGAAGATCCCCCTGCATATTTACTTTGGGACTACGGGTTAGATTCCCGGGATATCCCCCTGCATATTTACTTTGGGACTACGGGTTAGATTCTCGGGAGATCCCCCTAAACATTTATATTATGGACTACATGACGGTATCCTGGGAGATCCTCATTACTGGTATTGATATGGAAATGGACTACATGACGGTATCCTGGGAGATCCCCGTTATTGGTATTGACATAGAAATGGACTACGGGATGGTATCCTGGGAGATCCTCGTAATTGGAAATAATATTAAACTGTTTTACTCTGTGTTATCTTATCCTCGGTATGTTGGTTGTCGTTCGTGTAACCTGACTAACTTCACAGTTGTATTTCCATTATTTCTGCTTACTGTATACTGTTGTCAGCATTCTTATTGTATTGCTTAATCTCAATAAATCCATGACCTTCCTCGTCACTACCCGACCGAGGTTAGGCTTGGCACTTACTGAGTACAGTTGTGGTGTACTCATGCCTCTTCTGCGCATGTTTTTCATGTACACACCCAGGTACTTCTTATTTAGCTTGCCTACTTGCTTAAATTGCCTTAACTGCACTACGTGAGACATGTTAGGCTAGAACCATCTATTGCTAGTATTGTTGTACTTTATTTATGAATATTCTCTGCTTGTGGTTGTGCATATTTACTTTGGGACCGCGGGTTCGATTCCCGGGAGATCCCCCTACATTTTTACTTTGGGACTACGGTTTAGATTACCGTGAGATCCCCATGCATATTTTTGCATTAGGACTATGGGTTAGATTCTTGGGAGATCCCCCTGCATATTTACTTTGGGACTGCGGGTTAGATTCTCGGGAGATCCCCTTGCACATTTATATTATGGACTACAAGATGATATCCTGGGAGATCCTCGTTATTGGTATTGATATGGAAATGGACTACATGATTGTATATTGGGAGATCCTCGTTATTGATATTGTTATGAAAATGGACTACAGGACGGTATCCTGGGAGATTCTCATTATTGGTATTGATATGGAAATGGATTACATGACGGTATCCTACGGTATCCTAGGAGACCCTCGTTATTGGTATTGACATGGAAATGGACTACAGGACAGTATCCTGGGAGATCCTCGTAATTGGCACTAATATTGATTGTTTTACTATGTTATCTTTTCCTCGGTGTGTTGGTTTTGTTTGTGTAACCTGGCTTAACATTCTTATTGTATTGCTTAATCTCAGTAGAGCGGTGACCTTCCTCGTCACTACCCGACTGAGGTTAGGCTTGGCACTTACTGAGTACCGCTGTGGTGTACTCATGCCTTTTCTGTGCATGTTTTTCATGTGCAGATCCAGGTACTTCTTATCAGGCGCACCATTCCCGAGGCGGAGACGTCTAGCAGAGACTTCAAGGTACATCTGCCGCATCCGCAAACCAGGAGTCCCTATCTTATTCTAGTATTTAGTAGATAGTTTTCCCTTCTTTTAGTTGCTTAGACATTCGGGAGTTAAAGCAGTATATTACATTTCTGTTAGCCTATGTTGCCTGTGAGATTACGGGTTTTGGGATTGAGTTGCAGACTTCCGTATTTATTTTGAGTTGTATATGCCTAGTGGCACTTATACACTATTTTCTTCTAGTTTTTGCTTACCTTAGTTAAATGTTTCACAAGTTATATTAAGTTTCCGCATTGTTTGCTTACCTAGTTGTAGGAACTAGGTTCCATCACAACATGTTCATGGAGGGTGAACTGGGGTCGTGACAAGCATAAATAGAACATTTTATCAATTTTAGAGAGTGCTGGATTTCTAAACCCAGTTGTGCACCTGGGAACGAGATTGTAGCCATTTTTGGCACTGTTACTCTTTATTATAGTAGATTCTACTTAGTAATTAATTAATATGTTTAGTTCCTCATATATTTCTTCTATTTCCTCTTTAATTATGTGTAGCTAAACCCTTTAGCTAGGGTTGTGGCTCAACCCTAGTGTGGGTAATTTATGGGTGTTTCCATCTAGGGTTAGATTGATATTGGGTGGTTGTTATTTGGGTTGATTTTGTGTTTTAATTTCGAATTTTTTGTTGCAAAAATAGATTCAAGCTTAGTGAGTTCAACTCTTCTTGAGAAAAAGAGTCCATGACCCCAAAATTAAGCCAACAAGGAATTGTGATGAACCCATGTGAAATGGTAGTCCCAATTAATGGGTTAAACAAGAGAGTAATCACCCTACTTGAACCCTAGTTACTTGATCTAATTGGCCTACCCAACTGATCTCGAGAGAGCCAATTGGGAAAAATCATTCTCTCAATTGAGAGGTGTGAGAATGAGTACAATTATGCAATGGTTATAGCATAAGCCCCAAATATATCAATCTACCCTTAGTAACTTCTACCTATTGGTTAGCCACCTAGGTAGTGTCACGACCCTAGAGCCTTTCTCTATATTAAATGCAACTTACCACTATTCTCATAGCATAATTTAGTTTTAATTATTAGCTTCATAACAGTAGATATAAAAACAAAGAAAACCAAAAAATTTTGAAGTGACATTAGAAGCACAACCGCATCTCTAGACTAAACAGACAATACAACTCCACTACTAGCTCCATGTGAAAATTTGATCCTGAACCACTATTTGGGTAAAAGCTATTGCAACCCGCTCTTCCTACCTTGGTGTAGCGTTGAGCTGGCAGTGATCAATACCTATTTAAGTGCAAGTCACTTCCCTAGTGCTCTTAGACCAATTAAGAAAACCTTACAAAAATATCATGCTTATTTTATTTTCCTGCATCACTAGTATTAAAGTAGACTAGTAACCATACAAATAATGATTGGGAGTAAAATTAAGAACATTGCACATTACTAGATTAGATAGGAACCCAATTCCAAACATATCTTAGCTCTCTATGGATTCGGTCCTGACCTTTCGGGTAAAAGCTGCATTGACCGCTCTTGCCACTTTATGGTGGTATAGGATTGGAACCAATCAGGGAGCTATTCGGATCAAAGTATATCCACCAATAGAGGCTTGTAGATATATCATGTCAGTTAGTGTAGTATGTTGGGATTGTAGGACGTTTATGTATATTTTGTTAGTTTGCCAATTGTAGTAGTTATGACATTCTTGTCGGCCCAGATTTATACTGATATTTAGTCATTATTCACAGTTGTCTTGTAATATGTCCCATGGCCAAATAATGACATCATAGGTTCAGAGTCCCTTAGTCGCAAGTTGGTACGCAAGGATAGGTGAGGCACCAGAGTGCCGGTCTCGTCCCCCAGGTTCGGGGCATGATAGAAGTGGTACCATAGCAGTTTTGTACTAGAGTGTCTACAAGACGTTTCTAGTAGAGTCTTCTTTATGGGTGTTTTGTGCACCTCACTTATAAGCATGAGGCTACAGGGAATTTAGGATTGTAACTCTTTCTTCTTACTCTAGATCGTGTGGCAGAGCTCTGTTGTAAGATTTCAAACTCTTAAACTCTATTTTACTCGTAATAAATTATGCCTACATCTAGAAATATGGTAAAGAGATATAGCTGTGGAAGAGTTGAGTCAAAGGAACTCGATTTTGCATAATTCTTATTAAATGTAAGGTCTTGAGTAAAATATGTGGGTACTAAGACATGTAATATTCATAATAAGGAGCCTTAAGGCAAGAATATATATCAAACCTTACGATAAAAAGCAATAAGAGATTCAGAAGATAGATACAAGTTTCAACAAGTAAAAGAAGTAAGGTGAAGAAGTATACGGGGCGCCTAATTAATGAAGATTATTAGTATTTACAATTCAAGCAAAGGAATATAAGCCTTTTGAGTACCTTCAGCAATAACTTATATATATACAATTGATCACAACCATTTCAATTATGCCATATGGGAGCTAACACGTGTAGTTGAATAGAAAGACGGGATGCCAGGAGCACTCTAGGGTTAAAGTAACCCAAAATGGTGAATGGATTCTTTGAATTAGTTGATATTTCCGAAGGACATTGAAAATATGCTAATGTATTGATATCTTTGTGAGACACATAGATGGTGCACTATAAATAGTACAACTAGATATGAGTACTACAACGATAGGCACTCGAAGCCTTGAAGGGATAAATATTATCTTAGTATGGCTTTTGTCCCTAGTTGAGAGAAAATGTTAAGCAACCTAAAGAGCCAGTGCATTGAGTATAAGGAAGCTAAAAGCAAAAAAGAATTGTTGAAGTTTTCAAAATAAAGTGATAGACATAAATGTTAGCTAAAAGTAAGAAGAGAATTAATGAAGCATTATGAGTAAGATATGATACATGGATGACAACGGTAGATCAAAAAGGTCACAGTATTGCAGAGTCTATAGATAAGGAAAGGAAAATATTAGAGGTAACAAACCATGAGGCAACAAAAGAGTATAGGTCATAAAGTCACATCCTAATTTCGAGAAATAAGTTCGTGACTCGAATGTGATTACCAGAAGAAAAAGTTAGACCCTAGAATAATTGAAATCAGTATGGGCTGGTGAATAAGATAAACTAAACATAATTAGGGACTTAGTGATTTTGTATTGTGTTCCAGCGATAATAGAATGGATAATAGAAGAAGATTCATGATAAATTTAGAGAATGGTCATTTAGGAATACGCTTCCCTAAAGCAAGAATGTAAGAAAAGTTAAGCTTAAGGGATTGTATATACCAATTTTATTTAGTGTCACCCTCGCGAGTAAGGAATTTTGTTATCCTTGGCACAAAAGAATTACCGCAAGGCAGGTAAGAGTCATCGATAACGTGAGAAGATGCCAAAGATGCAGAGGTAAAACATCTATATGTAGATCATCGTAGCGCTAAATATTAGTACTTTCTTAAAGGGGGATAATAGAGTGATGCGGCTTTAAGTCATAATTAAGTGGTTCTAGTAACTATGGAATGGTAAAGGAAGAATGAGATTAAAAATTGAGAAAGGGATGCGATTGCACTTATTCAAATCCTACATATAAGATATGATTCTAGAACATTATGCAATCACAACATCCAAAATTAGGAAGTAAGGATTCCTGTTCGGGATGTTATTAATAGATAAGGAGCCAGTATGTAAGGTAAGTTAAAACAAGGAAATAACCCAAGAAGGATTACGCAGAATATTGATATATGAGTGGTCCAACGAGTGGTTAGTAGTTAATTCAGGAAGAGCCTAGTTATGGCTAGAAAAAAGGATACAAACAAATCAGTATATCGTGCATAAATATAGTGAACCGCAACATGGAGAATTCAGCCTTGCGGTAATGTCATTATAATACTTGAGATATATTCAAATAAGAGTCAGGGTAAAACGTACCATATGAGTGCTACAAAAATAAAAGAGAGTGCCACTGGGAAGACAGTCAGAATATTAGTTCAGAAGCAACCCTACAAGCACAAGGGCACGGAAGTAAGTAACTACGGATAAGTATAGGCGAGGAAGAACATTAGAAGGTCCGTTGAATATATAATATAATAGGCTCATAACTTTACAAGAGTTAGAGGGTCTTCCCTAAGTACTACAACGAAAGACTGGCTGAGGAAATAAGGAAGAAGGCTTCAACCTAAGCATAACGACCTAAAGAGGAAATGGTCGCATGACAACAGTCTCAAAACAACATTGTATGTTCTATCTAAGAAAGTGGAATCTACTGTGGCTAATGAATAGAGAATAAAATCAGAAGTGCTAATCAAGATCACATGGTTTGTACAGAATTTCTATATATGTAGGTACTAAGATAAGCAAAGTACGGACGCAATAAGGAGGCAGAAAACCTAGGAAAAGTAGTAGCTTAAGTTTAAAGAAAAATAAGATGGAATGAAAGGAATTATTCGATCAATGATCTAGAATTGGTTACGTTATGAATGCACTTAAGGGTTTGAAGTTTTATACATACAACATATACAGCCATAGAAGGTTCTAGTATACGTTAAAAGAAAGAATTGAGCCCAAGTCATAGATAAAGGAATTAATTGCTAAAGGATTGCATCATGAATATTCCATAGCACCATGAACGGCTAAAAGTAATAACTAACACCATGAGCCGCAGACAGAAGATAGCTTAAGTCTACCTAAAGGTTGATAAGATTAAAGAAGAAACTAAAGAGTTACATCAACTAAGTAAATTAGGAGTTTGATTATTGAACTCAAAAATCATGGACATAGTGATTTAGAACATTGTAGAGTCTCTCTTAATAACAGATGTCCAGTTAGAAGAATACCAGCCTCATAAGAAGTTAGTATAAAGCTCTCCACGAATCATGTAAAAAGGTGCAGTATCTAATAGAAGTTCAAGTTGTGGATGTGAATCTCACCTATATGGAAGGAAGGTCATGAAGAACATAGAAGATGTGATGCGAGACTTTAAAGTAAGTAACGTAAAGGTGAACAACATACGAGATACTCAAATGTAGAAGGTTGTCAATAATCCATATTTCAGATAGAGAGCTAGAAGCGTCGGGAATCAGTATCTAGGAATAATAGCAGTATCATTAGTGACATACCTTCCAGCCCATAGTTTCTAAGTATCGAAAGGTCTAGTTAAGAGAGTAAAGCAGAGTTAAAAGATGATGCAGTGTCTCGCTTGATGTTCTAGAATAGCATAAGAAAGTTATGGTGCTAGAAAGTTGAAGGAAGGTTGCGAGTACTATAAATAGATATGTATTGGTCGCAAGCTAAAGTATGAAAAAGCAACAAGGTTTTATGATGACAGGAGTAAGGATAAGAAAGGGCAAGTGAGAAGTTGACGAGAACGGATAAGTCCTCAGGATTAAGACCATGAAAATAAGAGAATCGATGGTTTCTCTACATTATAGAAAGCTCAGTATAGTCGGAATAAACTCAAAAGAGTCTAATACTAGTAGCATTTAAAAGAGATGGAATGTTGCCCTAGTAATAAAGTAAGAGTGTAATTGTTATAGATGAAGGATGATGTTTGGGCTTTTGGTTAAGTAATGATTTCATGAATTGTACATGACTAAAATACCCATTTAAGGTAAATCACACGGCATGTTATCGGATACGGCTTTGGAAGTACAGTATCGTATCACCCCAGGTGGATCAAAAAAATCACTTCAAATGTTCCACGATGCAATGTGAGCCCTAGAGATTACGTAAAAAGTTTCAAGTTATCAGTGGTATATCGTAGAACATTATCGAGGTGAAACAACAATGGATGGACAAAAGTTACAAAGTATGAGATGAGATTAAGCTGTCGTTCTTAAGATGAACGGTAAATATAAAGCATTAAAGGACTTAGATTTATACATATAGGATAAGCAAAGAAAGTAACCTGGAGTTTGTTAGCGTGATAAATCGAATTAAGAGTTATGGCATAGTATGACCTACTTAGAGACAATAAAGTCATACGGATGGATAACCGGGTCTATGAAGTGAGATATAGCAATATTCGTAAGTGTAACAAAGTACTGAGCAAAGAACTTCAGTATACTTATTGATGCCTAGAGGGACATCTTGTCAAGCTCTGTTTATGTTTAGAAGTGAGGCCTAGAGATTGGCTAAGACTTGGAGAAAAAAGAAGAGAAGAGTCATATAGGTGCACTTACAAGGTTAAGTCATATAGGATGCATGACAGAAGGTAGAAACAGTTACGAGATTAGAAGGATTTTGGCCACAAGTTGTGGTGTGAGAAACAATCCTAAAGGGAGAATGCTCTAGCCTTTGAATTTATTTATAGAATAGTTACCTAGATCTCAAGGAGAGTACTAAAGTATTCTGAAGACATAAATTATGAAAATGATAAGCGCATCAGTCAACATTCGAGGACGAATGTTCCAAAGGGGAAAATGACGTTACACCATATGTTTTGGTACGTGAAAGTCCACCATAAGTAAATTGATAAAAGCTCATAAATGATATGTTACATTTCACATTTTCGTACGTTAAAGTTTCATCGTAAGTTAATCGATGTAAGTTCGGGATTGAGATTATTTTGAGACTATAAGCATTATGTTATTTCAAACAAGTGATAAGTAAATTTGTGAAGGTGATAGGGTAAGAAAATCGAAAAAATGAGTTTCGTCGAAGTTTGTCATTTTGGGATAAAATACGGTCTAAGCTATAATACCGGTATTTATGGATTAGTACCATACAAGGTATCACATGACCATAATAGTAAGCTGTATAAAGTGTGTTAAAAGTGAGTAGTATTTTGAGTAACTTGAGATAATTCTTGTTTATGTGGATAATTGGTTAATTATTGATTTAGTAGAAGATTAAACAAATTAGTTAAAGTTTATGGATAATTATTTAAGTAAGATTAAACAAATTAGTTAAATTTTATGGATAATTATTTAAGTAAGATTTTGATAATTATTAGGGGGGACAACAATCCATGTGGGATTATGAAGATATGGCACCAAATTGCCAACTAATCTTATACCTAAGGAGGAGGTGGTGGAACTATCCATATGCACCTTATCTTATTTTTGGATTGAAAGATACTATTAATGCTTCTCTAAATTGACAAAAGTGAAAGGCTTATGAGTTTGTAAACCTACAACAATAATACGGATGGAAATTTTGACAAAGTGGGATGTATTAATTCATTTTGAGGGAAAGTTGAACAAGGTCTTTATTGCTAGACTACAATAGCATCATTTGGTAAAGGAGCAGCAACTTAATGTACAATGTGAAGATGAACATGATATTAAGGGCAGACACGCTTTTTCTATTTCAGGTAAGAAAGGATTAAGCTTCTCTACTTCATTTACCCGTCAATTTTACGTTTCTAATACCGATTTCCTATGGTTGTTAGCGGATAAAAGTTAGCTCGTAGTAATATAAAAGGGAAGGAAATTAAAAGAGGGAAACAAAAGTACACTCCATCATCAACGAACTTGTACAAGCTTACCGCTAATCCATGTTGTTGCGTTATTGTCGTCTCTCCTAGATTGACGTGTGTTGGATGGGCTGTTGTTGTGGTTACTAAAGAAATCTAACAAAGATATTTTAAGGATAAGTCCTTCTTTAATTTTGCATGATCTCGTCATTGCACAAGTTTGATAACGAGGCATAAAGAAAAGTTCATATTCCGGGATTTACGTATATTTTGCTAGTCTCGCAAGTTACAATATTTTTTTAATCGAGACTTCATATTCATTTGAGCATTTTCTTATTCCAGTCAAGAGAGTGGAGAGTCTATATATATATATATATATATAGTATACAGTATTTTCATTACCATCGAGCTATAATGGATGGGCAGGCCCCTATTGGGCAACCTCGGATCAGATGGTAAAATATATACTGAGCCTACTATGGCTGAGCCCCTATGAGCGAGCCCAGCATGGCCGAGAGATATAACCTAGTATGGTCGAGTGCCGATAAGTGAGTCGATGAGCATATATACATGCATGCATACATATATATATATATATATATATATATATATATATATATATATATATATATATATATATATATATATATATATTTATATAAGGCCGGACATCTATTTTATTTACTATATTGAGAGAGTTGAGTCAGTAGCAGCAGGTAAGCATATCTTAAGATTATCATTGACTTTCAATTATTACATTATCAATTCAGTTTCAACTTTCAATATATTGTCTTTCATACTCGGTACATTATTTCGTACTGACGTCCCTTTTTTGGGGGGCGCTGCATTTCATGCGTGCAGGTTTATACAAACAGACAAGTAGACTTCCTCATTAAGTGTTGCCCGAGTTCAACCTGATCGGTAAGCTCCATCCCTTTCGGAGTTGTCGAGTCTAGAGCTTTATGTATATCTTGTGTATATATGTATATATTATGAATAGGTCGGGTAATTGTTCCGATTACAATATATCTACCAGTAGAGGCTTGTAAACATATCCTGTCAGTTAGTGTAGTATGTTGGGCTTGTAGGCCTTTTATGTATATTTTGTTGGTTTTCCAGTTGTAGTAGTTATGACGGCCTTGCCGACTTAGATCTATATTGATATTTAATCAGTATTCGCAATTGTCTTGCAATATGGCCTAAGGCCAAAGAATGATATTATAGGTTCAGAGTCCCTTAATCACAAGTTGATACGCAAGAATAAGTGAGGCATCGGGGTGCTATTCTCGCCCCTAGATTCGGAGTGTGACAGACTTGTAATATAATGAGGACTTTAGAGCGGACAACTGTCAAACTCTTGTATACCCTTATTGGAAAGAAACCAGTCATTCTTGCCGAACAGTGTATAATTGTACTTATATGGAAAAAAAAAAAGAAGTAATGATAATGTGATGGATGAAGAATGTGTAATCTCATCTAACAGGGTGGTATTAAGAATATATATAATGAGCATTAACTTAGATACATGATAACTATATAACAATGTTAAGCATTTTGTTCATAAATCTATTTTTCAACGGTCAATGAGTTCAGAAAATTTATCCTTCAAGAGTCAACGTACCATTCATGTATAAATTGTACAACAACAACAACTATCCAGTATAGTCTCACAAAATGGGGTCTGGGGAGGGTAATATATAGACGGGCCTTACCCTTACCCGAAAAGGCAGAGAGGCTGTTTCCAATCGATCCCCGGCTCAGTGAAGGAAAGGAAATACAAAAATGAAAAAAAAGAGCATTAGTAACTCCAGCAAAAATAGCGTAAATAATTATATAAATATAAGAACCATAAATAAAATAGCATGAAATAATATCAGACAGTAACTACCATAAGGGGGACACAATCAATACACAAATCATCTATGGATAGCCCTGCCAAGCCTCACCCAACCCCAGGTGAGAAGTACGAAAAACTCTAGGAGCCCCTATCCTACAACCCTGATACTAGACCTCCAGACTTTCCTATCAAGGGCCATGTCCTCGGAAACCTGCATTCTAGCTATGTCGTGCCGAATCACCTCTCCCCAATACCTCTTACGCCTCCCTCTGCCTCGTCGTACGCCGACTATCGTCAGCCGCTCACAACTCCTCACCGGGGCATTAGGACTCCTCCTCCGCACATGCTCGAACCACCTTAGCCTCGCTTCTCGCATCTTTTCATCCACCGGGGCCACCCCCACCTTCTCTCGAATAACTTCATTCTTAATCTTATCTAACCTGGTGAGCCCGCACATCCACCTGAGCATCCTCATCTCCGCAACCTTCATTCTCTGAACATGAGAGTTCTTCACTGGCCAGCACTCCGCCCCATACAACATGGCAGGTCTAACCACAGCTCTATAAAATTTTCCCTTGAGTTTCTGTGGAACTTTCTTGTCACACAGGACTCCTGATGCAAGCCTCCACTTTGACCACCCTGCTCCTATACGATGAGTGACATCCCCGCCAATCTCTCCGTCCCCCTGAATCACCGCCCCAAGATATCTGACGCTATCCCTCTTGGCGACGACCTGAGATCCAATCATCACGTTCCTAGCTACTTCGCTCGGCTCGGCGCTAAACTTGCACTCCAGGTATTCTGTCTTTGATCTGCTTATTTTGAAACCCTTAGACTCGAGTATCTGTCTCCATACCTCTAACCTCTCAATAATACCGACCCTCGTCTTGTCTATCAAGACTATGTCATCAGCAAATAGCATACACCAAGGCACATCCCCTTGAATATGTCGGGTTAGAGCATCCATCACCAAGGCAAACAAGAGAGGGCTAAACACTGATCCTTGATGGAACCCCATAACCCCTGAAAAATGGTCTGAGTCGCCACCCACCGTCACCCTGGGCTTAGCTCCTAAAAGAATAAACTTGAGATAGTTTAGTTTATCTAATCATCACGGGACAATAGCAACATTACTACTAAGTAACCAGGCAACTAGAGTATATTACTTTTTCGTTGAATAGTTAAATGTGCTTAGATAACATACTGCTGAAATTATTTTATTTAAATATGAGTACTATAATTAAAATAGTTGAGATATACTATTCAATTGAAAATCAAAATAAATTTGCGTCTAAATTTTTTGAAGGATCGGATAAGCAAATCAGTTTAACTTTTTATTAATTCTAGATACATGCAATTGAACCTATCAGTTGCGAATATTAGCTAAAAGATTAAAAAACCACACAAACGTACTGCTTATAAGATAACGGGAATAGAGAAATTATGTTTTTATACGTAAAAGCATAATTTAAATCACATACAACTTATATGATTTAGAAATGACAAAGATACAATGGAAAGGACATAAAAAGAAGTGAAAATGCTAATAGTTCTCCTGACGTATATCATATACCTGGTTGTTGATTTGTTGTGCCAAATAACCATGTGTCGTGGCGAGAAGACTACCTTTACCGTTGATTGACAACTATAAGTACTACCCTTTCGACTGTCAAATAATATTAGAAAGTTACAATATTCTATTTTGGATGTTTCAATATGGAACATAAATGTGGAACGTGCAGAGCTTTATATAAATTCTAAAGCAATTTCCAAAACATTCGTTATTTTATCTAAGGAATGTCTCAATCACGTAGAGCTTTATCCAAAGGAAAGCCAAAAGCTCAAAATTCATCAAAAGCCCTCAATTGTCATTTGATCAACTTATCTCGCGATTCATTATAATATAGAGGACTAATTTTTTTAACAATAATTCCGGAGCTCGGCAATTGAACCCAGGCTAATACTAACTAGTGTTAAAAGCTGTAAGAGACTCTTTCTAGTAACTCAAATGCGTATGCTTGTAAGAGATATAAAGTTTTAGGGTTTAAAGCGAGTTTGAGCTTAATTTCATGGTCACAAGTCACAATTAGGAGTGTTCATAAAAATTCGAAAAAATCAAACCAAATCAAGTTGATCAAAAAGAATGATACTTTTTTATTTGATTTGGTTTTGGTTTTGAATTTTAAAAATTGATCAAATTTGGTTTTGATTTGGTTTTAATCAGAAAGAAACGAAAAAAAAAAAAAAGCCGAACTAAACCAACTATAAGAGTAGCTATTTCAGATTTATTATTATACCTATATATATATATATATATATATATATATATATATATATATATATATATATATATATATATATATATATATATATATATATATATATATATATATATATATATATATATATATATATATATATATATATATGTATATTTTTATACAAAGTTTCAAAAATCTAATGGTAAATATTAATAGTTTGCACTTTTAGTATAGTTCTTTATCTTTACATTCTAATTTGATTGGTAGTTTTGTTTTATTAAGTGAATGAATTCATTTCGTGTTTAAAATAGTATATTTTTAATTTGGTCCTTAAATTATTTATTATTATGTGATTCAATTATCATCAATATATCTTAGTAAATAATATATTTCTCAAAGGACAATTGATTTGATAGTGTTACGTTGAAAATGTGATCGCCGGAATATGTGTTTGATAGTGTGTGTCTTATATTTAAAAAAATCGACAAATAATCGAAAAAACTAAAAAAACCAACAAAAACCAACATAAACCAAATAAAAAAAATTTAATTAATTTTTTTATTTTTTTTAAAAAAAAACAATCCAAACCGAACTACCAACAAATTGTGAGAGTAAAGTGAAATGTCAAATTAAAAAGTCCCCCAAACCGACCCGTTAACTACTGTTCGGTTCAAACCTTCCTCATAGAGACTCCGGAAAAGAGAGAGAGAGAGAGAGAGAAATGGGTCTGATCTACACAGCATTGTTGTGCTTCCTTGTTGGAGTTTACGGTGCAAGAGCAGAGCAGTTGAGCACTATAGAGTGTGAAAATCTCGGGTTTTCAGGTCTAGCTCTGTGCTCCGACTGTAGAATTCTTGTTGAGTCTGTTAAAGATCAAGGTTATTTCTCCTATCCTTTATTCTCTCTACCTCTGCACCTAATATGCACATATTTTTCATTTTTCATTCCTTGTAATTTATGTCGTTTTTAATTAATATTTTTGGGTACAAAATAAATCCATAAAAAAGGTATTGAGGGTAAGTATTGACCTTAACATTGTATTCAAGGTGGCTGAAGATGAGCTTGGATCTGTAGGTGTTTATGGCCTGATGTTTAGTTCAAATGAGGGAATTAGGTTGGAGGAGATGGGTCCAGAAGGGGGATAATTTAAGGTTAAAGCAAACAAGGAGCTATAAATTAGTCCATCCAGCGCTAATTAACTTGCTGAACGGGTGTGAATTGGTGAAAAAGTTTGGTGATTGCACTATAATTGATAGAGAATAGGGAATTTGAGGAGTTGGATAGAAGGGCCTAGGCATTAAATCCAAATCATATTGTCTTCCCTATATTGAGAACCTAATAATCAGTGGTGGACTAAGTAGAGGGAAAGGGGTTTCAGGGTTCAACTGAATAAAAATTATACTGCACCAATAGGGTAAAAATGAATTCTTTAATTATATGTAAACTGTTTAATCCCTTTGGCATGAAAAAAAATTCTAGCATAGTGGTAGAGGGGTGCAAAGTTGTTGCAAGTCCAAAGTTCAAATTCCAGCTGTCACATTATACAACTCTTTGGATCCCCTTGTATAAATTCCTGACTTCGCCACTACTCATAATGGAGGACATGTGGCAACGAGCCATATACAACTCCAGAATCATTCTCTTGATAAGCTACGGGGTAAGAATTCTTGACCAGGTAATAGCACTAAAGAAAGATCTCTCGTCCATATAGTGATAGCCCATCCAAATCAACTTTTACATACTTATCGTGGTTAGTCGGCTCTTTTTCCGGACACAACAACAACCCAGTAAAATCCCACAAGTGGGGTCTGGGAAGGGTAGAATGTATGCAGACCTTACCTCAGGGTAGAGAGGTTGTTTCCGATAGATCCTCGGCTTAAGGAAATGAAAAAGACAATATATCAGTACCATCAACAAAAACCATAGAAATAATAACAGCATCATGAGTACAAGAAGATAGATGAAAAGCAATAACAATAAAGGCTTGGTACTATGAAAAGTGGAAGAGAAGTGTAGACACAACAATAACCACTAGCAATCTAGGACACAACCCTATTAGGCTAGCCTCTCAACATAATGCTCTTTTTCCAGGCACAAAAAAAGGAAATGACATTCCATAGTTGCTTTAATTCATCCAAGACAAAAATTTATCCCACATCTGTGGATAACTAAGATTTGTTGTTTTTGCACTAAACAACCGAATGCATAGCGTAATATGAGAGGATTATATGGGTATGTAAAAGGTCGTGCAATGTCAGTCAACCATGTCTAATGGTGATTGGAAATGTTTGAACTTATCAACCTTTGACAGACATGTTCTGTATTTTAAGAATGACGTCAGTGTATATGATAGAAGCACTATATTTGTCTAATTATTGTTGATTTATGGAGAAAAGGACCATACATAGTTAGAAACAACAACTTTACCAATGAAAAAGAAAAAGAATAGTGTGATAGAAAGTAGAAACAATGGCATTAATGCAAAAAATTGACCAATAAAATAACTGATAGGTTCATAGAAACCATGCTCCGTATTTTGATGCAGGAGCAATTTCCATTTTATTGGTTGTTCCGTTTTTTGTGGATTATTAGGAGTTAAGAACAAAAAAATAAACGGCTCATTTATCAGTGTTTTCTGTCATGTTTTTCTAGTTTAATTTCCATATGAATGTTGACGGTATGGTTATATCTTGCTAAATACAACAACAACAACTACCCAGTATACTCCCACCAGGTGGGGTCTGGGGAGGGTAATATGTAGACAAGCCTTACCCCTACCCGAAAGGGCAGAGAGGCTGTTTCCAATTATATCTTGCTAAATAGTATTGATTATATATTGTTTACAGAGTTGGTTTCTGAATGCTTGAGCTGTTGCACAGAAGACTCTGATGATGGCATGAGTAAGGTACAGATGCGATCGATATCATTTTTTGGCGGCATTAATTTAGGGTTGTATTTAGAGTTTTGAAGGCTCTCGTCTGGTTTTGCCGGTCACTAGTTTTGCCTAATTTTTTGTTTGAAAACTTGGCTTCCATGCATACATTGTAAAGATAAGATGGACTTATGTTAGCACCCAGAAAATAATTAAATTAAAATAGAGGCAAGACTAAGACACAAAATAGGTGCTTATCTGCCCCTCCTTGGACGTGCATCCATCCATTTTTTTCTTTGTCTTCGCTTGTTTTGGGAAAATTGAAAATATTACCTTTTTGGTTTCGATACTTGGCTCACAATCCCCAAGTGCTTAGGAAATGAATAAAGGTATTTAAAAATGAGAAGCGGACGACTCATTCTTCTTTTTACAAACACCTTAACCAAAAAGTTATTGGGAGGTCGAGGGAGAAAATAAGATGTCCAAAAATCACTTTGGAGAACGTTGTTTTCTTTCTTTCTTTCTTTTTGCATCCCTTCTCTTGCTTGGGGGTTTGTGGAATTCCTAAAGATTCTAATACTATCTACAACTTTTGCGCAAGTACATTACATGCTATCTCACGACAGTCAACTAATGACTAGAGTAAATGATGAACACTCCTGAAATGATGCCCTTTTTTTTCTGAAATGGTACTTCTAATCTAACTCTGATTGTGCTTGCGATTTGTTTATTCTGGAGCAATTTTGGAAGTCTGCATGAGAAAGTTGGTTTTCTATCCTGAAGTCGGTGGGTTCATTGAAGAAGTAAAGGATAAGTTCCCTTACATAAAAGTTCAATATGGATATAATTCTCCGCAAAGTTGATCATGTTGGATGATCATGGAGAGCACCAGGAAACCATTAGGTCATCTTCCTGTCTCATTTTCCCCTCTTTCCTTTATGTTATGTGTGTCTCACAACCGATTTTCTATTTCTATGTTGTCTTTATTAAAGTGCATTGAGCATGAGAAGTATTGCCCATCAGGATCCTTGTGCTCTGATACATTCTCTAAAATCCTGCCCTTTCATATGAATTTCTGTTTCATGCTTGGGAAACATAACTGTATTGAGCACACTGATAAGCAGTCATTTATTTGCCTCTAGAAGATCAACCATCGGGTCATCAGTGCGTCACATGCTGACCAATTTCAGAGATCCCTTAAGGGCATTCTGGTTTGTACCCTTGGGAAGCCTGAGTGTGAGGAGCAGCAAAAGCTGCAATTCCTGGAGTTCAGCTATTTATTTGACTTTCTACAAAAATTAGTTGGTCCTTACATGGACAGGGTCAATGGGCGATCAAGGAGGCCCATGGCCTAAGTTGGTGACTTCTATTGCACTTTGGAAGGGTGCCCGCGGCCTAGGTCGGCCCAAGTAAAAAAAACAAAGATTAGTTAGTACCCTGCACTGCATCTTCCTGTGCACTAATGTTCAATAACAGTAAGTTCTTATTCTGGTTATCTAATGTCTTTGATACATTTTGCAGAATTGATAACTGGAATTCCTGAAAGAGAAGGTTAAACCATCATCGGATATCTAATGTGGCTGGTGGTAGAGTCTCGTTTGATCAAGAGCGGCTTCATGAGGAGCGGGCTTTTCTTAAACCTGCATCTAGTTTCAGAAAGCTCTGATTCCCCGAGATTGTTTTTGAGTAATGAGTTCGTAACATGCCATTACTAGCAACTTATGAACTGGATTCTATACTTTAAGTGCTTAATGTAGTCATCAGATTTCATGGTCCTGCTCTTTTTCTTTTTCAATTTCTTTCCTATCAACTCTTCCCACTCTCTCCTTAATTTGTCATTACCAAATTACAATTCAAGAGTAGCTCTGCCTCAAAAAACCTCAAAAAAGAAAACTTATGTGAACAAATTAAGAGAGAAAATCATTTATAGCTCATCGGCCCAAAAATATTTCATCCGATAGCCCTAAAATTGCAATATCATTTTATAGTCCAAAAGCAACTCTAGTAGCTAGCCCAAAAGTAATTATGGCTCAATCTGCTATCCCTATCCCTATCCTTGCCCCGTTTTCTTTTATCATCTCGATTATTTACCCCTCTCTGTAATTAGCCATTGATTTCTCCATATACTCTAAGAACCCAAACAACATCCCATTTTATCAATTTTATTAAGGGGTCGTTTAGTAGATTAAATAAGAATAGTATTAGTAACAACCCTTCCACTTTTTTTTCTTTTTCTTTCTTTAATTCTTTCATCGGAGCATTCTATGTTTGCCGCTGGAGCTGGTAAAAGCGTGTCGGTGAGTATAATCGGCAGCAAAAAAGAGGCAATGATGATTTTGTCATTCCCTTATGAGCTTATTAATCAATCGGGGAATTTTGAGATAACCCAACCCGTATCTTGGCGGGGCATGCTCCCAGTGGGTTTTTGCAGCCATGGCGGCGTTGGTTCTCTTTTTTTGTATGTGGTTAAACGCAAATCTGAGCCTCGTTTCCTTTTACTCTCTCTATTTCATTTTATGTACAATGAGGCTATGATAATTTTTGAGTTTCTCTTCTGTGGAAGATGAATCAAAATATTTTACGTATTGAAGTATGTTTTTGAAAGTGATAATTGGAAACGAAATAAATACTAAGCAGACTATCACGATACAAAAAAAATATAAAAATAGATTATGATTATACAAAATATATACTAAATAGACTATCATCATACAAAAAATATACAACATAGACTATAACTATACAATTTATATACAATAGATTGTAACTATACAAAATATATGCAATATGGACTGTCACTATACAAAATATATACAGAATAGAGTGTCACTATAAAAAGATATACAAAATAGACCATACTATACAAAGTAGACTGTTACCATACAAAAAAATATATAAAATAGATCGTCACTATACAAAATAGACTGTTACTATATAAAAATATATATAAAATAAATTGTCACTATACAAAAAATTACAAAAATAGATTGTTATTATATAAAAAATATACAAAATAGACATTTCGTATATGACCTGCATTATATATTTCAATCAATTCTTAGACAGGTGATTATGTTGTCATGTTCATTCCTTTCGACTAATATACAATATGTTTGGGGCGAAAGGTCATTTTCTGTAAGTAGGACAAAATATGGGCTATTAAATTTCTCACAAATTAATAGTCGTAATCATATTTAAAAGGAATTGATTATCTGAACAAATAAACGCCAAGAGGTGTTTGTTTGAAAAAATAAATTGGAAAAATTGACAACTTTTCTCAGAAGGTTCTTAATACTTCTTTCGAAACCATATCGACGACACAATCCATCTTGCCTTAAAATAAGGTGGTACCAAGCATCGATTAAAAGCACATATTAGATTGAATAATTTAAAGACTAGGAATTGTCGACACCTGCTTCATAAGATTCCATCTTCTTTGATGAGGACTTAAATTGATAACAACGGAAGAGTGAAGGTAAAGTTGTTCACTTTCAGTTTAATAGCCTGGTCAAGACGGTGAAATCAGTTTATTTTGAAGAGTTTTTTTGGAATTTTAACTCCTATAGCAAAGATTAACATTTTATTTGTTTTAACTAAATATTATTTAATAATTTTATAAATATTTTTTAATATTTATAACAAAATATCTAATTTTGGTTATCTCCTTCCCAAAGCAGTAAGTTTCTTCTTTATCAGTTCGCCATCTTCAACTGTTCTAATCCGAACCAAAAAGTTCACCATCGCCGACCGCCGGATAATATTAAAATTCAAGTGTTGATGACTCGTCTTCGTCGTCGTCATCGCATTGATAAGGGCATATTTGGTCTAATTTGAATTCTTGTGAAGGCTACAATGGATGAACCTGGATGATTTTGTCGGCGCACACATGCAATGTTTTCTCTTCTGATGATGATTTTGTTGGCCGCTATTCTGCTATGGTTCACGGCAATAAACAGAACGACGGATTCGTCGGAAATTAGGGTTTATTTTTTAAACAAAACGATAAAGTCTTGGATAGAGCAACTTGATTTTCTGTTGATATATTTCAAAATTTTATGTATTTATTATATTCGTTGTCTTTTTTTTATTGTAATTCAATTTATCTCGTTCTATTCCATATGTTTCATTTTGTTAATTATTTTTTTTATTTATATTTCAATGTATCTCGTTGTATTCTATGTATTTTATTGCATTCACTGTCTCGCTATATGCCATAAATGTATTCATATATTTTTTGGTTAATATGATTTATGTATTCAGATATATTATGTAATTTCTCTAAAGATTGCTATGTTTTTGGGATATTTTTGGTTGAGAATCCTTTTTATAACTGAAAATACAAAATTTGTGTGTTATAATTGAGTTTGTTGAGTTATATTAGGGGTCTATTATGTTAACTGATTCACTTTCTGTTTAAAAACAGTGTAATTACCTGTTTTACATCGTGAATATAGTCGAATACAGTCGTACACTAATATGTCCAAATGTAATTCCATATTTTATTTCATGAATTCAGTCAAATACACTCGAATACAACAACTTATTAGCTAGACTTCCCTTATTCACGCCAATTTTTACTACTGTATTGATGAATACAATAGATTAAATACACATAATACATCTTATAACAGATAGCTAATTATCACTAAAAGATAGTGCTTTATGAAAATTTCTCTATTTTTTTCAAAAGCACTTTTGCAGAGAAGCAGTTTGTGTTTGGCTAGTCACTCTGAAATACACTTTTGAGCAATAATTTGTGTTCGGCTAAACTTTTTAGAAAGTGTTTTTAAGTATCAAGTAAGAATAAGGAGATGAATAGATTTACTTAATAGTTAATATTGTAAATACATAAATAATCTCAAAATTTGTTATTGCAGGCAATAATTAAATCTTTTCATTTTATTTAAGTAAAATATGAAAATAAATTTAAAAGTACCTAATTCTTGTAATATAAAAATATACTACAAATCATTCAACAAATATAAAAGCATTCACCCCTAAAGTCACTATATTTCAGAAAGTTATCCTAAAAATAAGAAGAAATACTTATATATTAATATCCTAAGTATTACGTTTAACGATTATTTTCGTATATATTATATTTTGTTAAGGGTATTTTTGGTAATATAAAAATTTAAAATTGCTTCTGATTCTACTTTTGGGAAGAAGTTATTTTTTCTGTTTCTCATAAATTGCTTCTGCTTCTTCTCAAAAGCACTTTTTTCCCCAAAAATACTTGGTCAAACACCTCAAATTTTAAAAATAAAAAGTATTTTTTGAAGAAAAAAATACAATACTTTTGACCTCTGGAAAAGCTTGGCCAAACAGGCTAAAGACAGCTCTAAATGGCAAAACGTTAGGGAGTTGCAAGTGCAAAGAATATCGCTAAATGTAATTTTAAAACAAGAGACTCCAATAACTTCAGAAACATTTGTAAAACCCATGGGATTAGGGGAAAACTCATAAGAGGTTTGTGCAATTAACTTAAAATGAAATTTCATAAATTAGTAAAGCGAGAGCATGAACAAAGTTAGATGTTGAGGTGGGCATAATACCGACCAAATCGATAATTTTGGCCTATTCGGTTCGATTTGTTCAGTTTTTCAGTTAGTTTACGGTTTATATTTTTTTAAAGATTGACGTTCGATTCGGTGTTCGATTATAGTGTTTCGATTTTAACAGAAAAAACTGGAGTTTTTTTTCAAGTATAGATCCTATAGCCTCAGAGCTCATCTTAACTTTCAGTGTAACATGTCAAATATGGGGCCAATCATTTATTAAATGTTAGTGAATGTTGAAGCCCAAACTCCAAAATGCCACATTTTTCAGAAACCCATTCAACCCCAAAGTCACGCTACCCAAAAATAAATAACCACCATGATCATTATTCAATAAATTATGATACCTATTGGTTCCCTGATTATAACGTAAATCTCTTCTGTTACCTTCATTTAATGTGCAAATCATAATTGCTATTACTAAGAAAATATTGAATTGCAAACTCAACAATAAAAAGAACTCATTACTACAGATTCTTAGCAAATACAATAAGCATATATTCTTGGTGCATATTTTATTATTTTCTAGTTAAATTTTATGTTTTAGCAGAGTACGGTAGGACAATTTGCTAGGCACATGCATTGAGCCTCATAAACTTTGTAAGAATTTAATTTTGAGGCTCATTTATTGCTTAAAAAAGAAGTCCAATTTGACAAGCCTAAAGCCAAAAAAAAAAAAAACCGAAAATAACCGCACCAAAACCGCAAGAAAACTGAACCACACCAAAGATAATTTGGTTCGTTTTGATTATTAAAATCGCAAACCGAAAACAGAAAAAACGAACTGAACTTTCTACAAAAACGAACTCAGCTGACCGATGCCCGCCCCACAAAACCCATCTTATATGAACAATGTGTCAATGTTTACCAGATACACCATAAACCTTGGATGATCTTCAAGCACTAACAGGCACTTAAATTAAGATGTAAACAACAGGTTATACATCAATATGCAGAAGAATGGAGAGGCATTGGAGAAACGATAGGGCGTATGACATCTCTTTGGCCGCCACAATTCTACAAATGAGAATACAGGTAGGTCAAAATTCTTAGGACGGCCTCCCCACTTCTGTACAATTGATAATAGCTGCAGCAGTCACAAGAGACATAAGAACCATAAACTCGATCATACTGTATGTCTATATGACTGCACTGCCTTCAGGTTTGCTGCGTTTCAATACCAGCTTTCTGAAACTCAACATCTTATTCAATGCACCAATATAGGCTCGGACACTAGAGATAACAATATCCATATCTGCTCCGGTTCCACTGTGGAAGAAGAGAGTAGACATATAAGACTTTTTTGGGTGAGAAAGCAACATATTCCATATACTAATCAAATCATCAGCACAGAGTCTGTACTGGAATCCAGAATTTACAAAACTCTGTATAAGACATTTCTAATAGGAGAAAAGAAAAAGAAAATTACGGACTCGCCAGAAAACACAATGTATGTGCATTAGCTGTATGTTGGTCGAAAATATGCCGGGAACATGTTTGACATCCAGCCAATCATGTCGGTCTACTATGAAGTCTGACTCCCCAACTTGCTAGATACACTGACACAGGTCTTCCCTCTGGATAAGTCAAATGATAAAATTTTGATTGGAGAAAGGACTTGGGGATACAGGGATAACTGTTGGGAGCAGTATTTCTGAAGAGGAGGGGGAGAGGTTGCAGTGGCAGAAACATGAATCTGATGTCTACTATGGCTATGTTTCAGCTGATATATTCATGCTATGCAAATATCTTCCATTTAAATATCCACTCTGCTATAGATCATAGTTCTCATACAGCATTTTTCTATTCATGTGTTAGCCCTAAATCTGGGTTATGTATAGTTAGCTGTATAGATAAAACATATCACTTTGGCTCAATTCACTTCCGTGTCATGTCCTTGATTCCAAAATTCACCAACACACTCTCCATATTTCCTGTGTTCTATCAAAGAAAGATGGCAAATAAGATTAAATGAAACAACATGGCCGGTACATTTCATACCTAAAAGAACGGTGTACAGTCTCTCCAGTTAAAGCATGGGTTGATGTATGGCCATTCTCCCCACGAATTAAAACTCTGGTTGAAGCTATGGCATCTATACCTTCCGTGACTGCGTTCAAGGAATATTCAAGGAGTGCTACAGGTACCTGCATAATGGGTGAACACTACATTCATAAAAGAGCCCCCAAACAGTTAAAAAAAGGATGAATAACTGAAAACCAAAAATTGACTACTGCTTTAGAGGTAAATACCATCTCCTAGAGCCAAATCTGCTTGTAAGACAAGTTCAAAATGTAGACTTCTCACTCAAAATGGTTATTTAACACAGTTTCACGTATTTTAGTAACTATTATAAAGCCAGTAGGTTGATCATTTATGTGGAACAAGATGAAATGGCTCTCAATAGGTACCTTCACAATGCATTAGAGTAAAATAGAAGGCACTTGTTACGTGGAATTTGGCTGTCTGTATGTCATTGTTGAATGCAGTGCTGGTCTGCTGGATGCTGAGTTAGGGTTGGACTAGCTTAAGAAAGGACTTTATATGTGGTTATTAATTCTGAAATGGAACTCTAGTCGTAGTTTTTAAGTACAACTCCATACTTGGGCTGACCTGACTTCTTTCACAACAGAACTGTCAGGAAAGAAGGCACTTTTTTCTGTAGAACAGATGATGACAAAAAGGATACATGTAAAGAGGACTCAACAAGACATTAAACCCCAAATCATGTGCTTTCGAATACTTTGCTCAACAAACATCCAAGCCGATGCATATATAGCCAGGGGAGAACACAAAATCAGTATCGGTATAATTTTGATGATTTGCATAAAAGAGAGATTCTACCAAATGTGCATTTCAAAATTGAACATTAAACAACAGATCAGCTTGCATTAACGAGTGCTAATACTATGACAAGATTATTAGGAAATTCAATTTCTATTTCAGACCTTTACAATGAGATCAACTGCCTTATAAGCCGCATCAACTGGCCCTGTTCCAACAGAACAAGAAACATGCTCTTGACCATCAGTGTCAATGAGCTTAACAGTTGCCGTAGAAAGGCCAAGACTTCCACATGTAACCTGTCCATCGAACAGGAACTCTTTTGATCAGCTGAACTATCCTTCCCAATCCAGACCTAAGTCAGAAAATTAAATAAACCCAATGTAAATGTAGTCAACGTTGACATTTACCTGTACATTTTCAAGTTGCCAAACAAATTGAGGCTGGAAAACTTCATCTGACATCAATGCTATCAGGTCATCATCTGTAATTTTCTGAATGAGCAGTAGGAGATAAATAGATGGTCAAAAAACATATCCACAATACCAAACATCATACTAGATCCACACAATAGCTTAACCGTAGTTTCAATAATTGAACTGATAAAAGCTAGCCAGATATTACCTTTCAAATGAGCAGAAGAAAGATTACACAAGGAAAAGATGATTTAAAAGGTCCTAGCACTAATTTGTCAGTAAACCCAGGCTCGAGAAGAGGGGTATTTTATAATATACCAGGTATATAGGAAAAACTTTACACTTCAGTTTATAACCAACATGGAGTTGGACCATACCAATTTTCAGGTGTCATTTCTAAGATTTTTACCACCCGACTTTTTCATTCACATCCACCCTCCATATTCTTCATCTGTCTCACTCAACCTTTTCTCATACTTAATTCGTCTCACCTCACAACATTCTAGAAGTACTTACACACCCAGTTGTTTCCAGTTTCACAAAAGTGATTATACAACCCCGACACAGAGATAAGGAAAACACTACAACTAATAAAGTTAGAATATCCAACATACTTCGTCTTGTTCAAAAAGACGTGAGTTGTGACATACTTGGTAAATGTAAGATCGATTACTGAGAGAGAGAGAGGGGGGGATCATAATTACATTTGTTAGTTTCATGGTATAAATAGTACTAAATAACCCTAATCCTATATGTATTAGGAGTAGGACATGTATTGTATATATAGGGCTCATTGTATCATTGTTATAATTAATCAATAATATATTTCTCCCCTAAATAGTAATGACCTAATAACACATGTTTCTGAATCATCGCCTAATGATAATGTAGAGATTGATTATGAACAATTACAAGAAGATTTTGAAAATAGAAGATAATGAAATTGGAATAGAAGATGAGATACCACCTACACCTAGTAGTGAAAATGTTGGTAGTATTGGAGTTGGAGTTGCTAGTGCTACAAGGGGTAGTAGACCACCAGTGGCTCCGACTTCTAATCGTAAAAGAAGAAGTCTGGTATGGAAATTTTTTGAAATAATAGAAGGTGCTAATAGAGTTAAGTGCAAACTTTGTAACGAAACTTTTAATCATTTGACCGGAGGAAATTTAGGGGGGACTGGGACACTTACTAGACATATGATGTCTAACCATCCCAGAGAATGGGGCAATAATGGGGATGGAAGTCAAACAACTATTAACCCTACTACTGGAGGTCTAGTAAAATATGATAAAATGAGGGATCGTGAGGAATTAGCAAAAATGATTGCTTTGGGTTGTTTACCTTTTTCTTTTGCTTCTTCATCGTATCTTATTATGTATATTCAAAGGATTTACAATCCTTTATTTAAAGGTATCCCTAGAAGTACTTGTAGAGCAGATATCTTTAGACTTCATGGACAATATCAAACATACATACGTTATTTGTTTAGTCACCTTCCTTCTAGAGTATGTCTAACTTCTGATATTGGTCATGCTGTTAATGGAAATGATTATTTGACAATTACATTCCATTGGATAGATGATAATACTTGTATGCAAAAACGTATTATCGCTTTTAAATATGATGAAGATCAGAGTCATACTGCTATGTTTATAAGTAGTACAATTGTTGAAGTTGTTGAATTTTATAATCTAAACCAAAAAGTTTTGTATGTCTTTTGATAATGCTTCAAACAATAATGCCGCAGTTTCAATTTTAAAATTGCATTTGCAACCACCTCTTGATGATATTTTTCATGTTAGGTGTGCATGTCATGTTTATAATTTAATTGTTAAAAGTGGTCTTGATTTATTTTCAGTTGAGATTACTCATGTTAGAAGAGCAGTTGGTGTTATTCAAGGAAATAATAAACAATCTAGAATAAAAGAATTTAAGACTAAGTGTATCCAGTATAACCTTAAACCTAGATTCATGCCAGACGAAATTGTTACTAGATGGAATTATACATATATATTTTTAAAATGTTGCTACAAATATAGATTTCCTATAACTGAAGTTGCTAATGCACAACCTAGGCGAATGTTAGCAAGTGATACTTGGGAGGTCATTAATGATATTGTTAAATTTTTACATAAATTTTATACTGCTACTGTTGTGTTTTCTGGCGCATATTACCCCACTGTTACTATGGCTTTAGTACATATAGCTGAAATTTCTTTGCTGCTATCTGAATTTAAGAAGAAAGAAAAATATAACGATGTTGTTGAAAAAATGCAAGCAAAATTCAAAAATATTTCTTTCCAATGCCTCTGATTTACTTAATTGGTGCAGTTTTAAATCCTTCTATTAAAATGTCTGATTGTCACCAACTAATGAATGTTTTATATACTTATATGGAGATTGGAGAAACTGAAATCCCAAATTTATATGATTCTATGAACAAGCTAAATGAATATTTACAACAACTGTATGATTATTATGCAAATGAATGTGATAATATTGCTCGTGCTTCTGGCAATGTTAATCCCGCTATGCATGTAGCAGTTCTGCTAATGTGGATGATGAAAGCCTTGATAGTTTTAATATATTTTCTACATTTTCTAACACTCAAACCCGTAGCAAGAATATTGATGAGCTTCAATTCTACTTGCAGAAGCAAAAGGAGCATCGAACAAAGGAATTTTTACCGTTGGGATGGTGGCATGAAAATGAAAAGCAATTTCCCGTTCTTTTCGCTATGGCTCGGGACGTCCTGAATGTGCCAATTTCCACTGTTGCATCGGAGAGTGTATTTAGCCAAGCAAGACAACAACTTGGAGACACCAGCCACTCATTGGGAAGCAATGCTTTGGAAGTTTTAGTATATTTTAGAGATTGGATTAGATCGAAACGAAGAAATCAGGGAAAGGAAGATGTTGATAGCCCAGAAGACGAGGAACTTGGAGATATATTAACCCATGGAAAGCCATCCGAATTTAACTCCCCAGAAGAAGGTCAATCGGTTCATATTGATTATGATGAACTTGCTAGGGCGATGCAAAACTTTTGAAATTACTACTTTACTAGTTTACTGTTTACTTGTTAGAAAAAATGTAAACATTTCATTTTCTACTTTTTCAATTTGAAATTAAGAAATAAAGTAGCACTTGCAATAAGTGCAATTTTTTCCCATCTTACTTATATTCATTCAATTATTACAAAGTATTAATATAACTTAATAGTTATACTACACATAATTCCAAAAGAAATGAAAATATACTAAACCCGGCCCGGCCCCCTTCAACCCGTAACCCGTATGGTTCAATTTTAACCCGAACTAACCCATCCCGCTACGAACCCGTCGCTGTGCAACCCAGCCCGGCCCGGCCCGGAACCCGGACGGGTCAAAAAATTTCGGACCCGAACCGGCCCGGTTGACCCGTTTAACACCCTTGATGTATCTATAGGGCTCATATATCATTGTCATAATTAATCAATAATATATTTTCTCTCGTGCATTCTCACAACATTTTTAGCCCGTGTTCTATCCACAAGGTCAATCTATGAAGGAGAAAATGTTCCACCCACTACCCTCTCCCCCCCCCCCCCAACAAACCAAAAAAAAGGCAAAATACCTCAAATCACCCCTAAATTTGGCTCAGATTATTAGTATCCTCCCCGAACTATGCCCAGTCTTAATTAACCCCCCCCCCCACAACTTGGCCTTTGAGAGTAATTACCAGATGCTGATGTGGCAAAAAGTGTGGGTGCACTCACCTGCCACGTGTATTTTTCTATCTATGTGGCATTTGTTTTTGAAAAATAAAATATATTTTATCTTTTTAAGAATATTATTTTTTAGATAATTTTTCGAATAAAATTTATAATAAAACTTGGATATAACTACATTATTTAGGCTAAATATTTTTATTTGGCCAAAAATAATAAAGTTTTAGTTAATCTTTTTTTTTGAATTTGACATGAAATAAAGATTTATATAATTGAAATAAATAGTCAAGACATCTAAAAAGTATTAAAAATACATAGTTGAAATAAATAGTCATTGCCTCAAAAGAAGAAACAAAAGAGTGTATAATTGTACTTGTAATTTCTTGCAATTGTACGCTTTTTTTATTTATTCTTTTGTGATACAATGAGTATTTATTTCAACTTTGTAATTTTACTTTTTAGGTAAAATCTGTCAAAAAAAATAGAGCACCGTAATTTAGAGCTATATAAAAAATTATAGCCAAAATAATTAATCTCAAACTGTGTTTTATAACTTTTTAGATGTCTTGACTATTTATTTCAATTGTATAAATCTTTATTTTTAGGTCAAATTCAAAAAATAATAATTAACTAAAATTTTATTATTTTTAGACAAATAAATATTTAGCCTAAATAATGTCGTTCTATCCAACTTTTATAATAAAGCATTCGAAAAAATTATCTAAAAAATAAACAACAACAACATTTTATTTTTTACAAAAATGCCACATAGACAGAAAAATCCACATGGCAAGTGAGTGCACCCACACTTTTTTTCACATCAACATTTACGGGGATAATGACTCTCAAAAGGGCAAGTTGAAGGGGGTAATTAAGACAGGGCATTGTTCGGGGAGAATACTAATAATCTGAGCCAACTTTAGGGGTGATTTAAGATATTTTGCCAAAAAGAAAAATCTCAACATCGCAAAATTAATAAACTGCACCACAGGGCATTTTCATATGCATTTGAATGACAATGTAAATATACTGTACAACAATAGAAATTTCAACAACGTAATTCACCTTTTTCTTCTCGGCCACAGATTTGAATCGCCAAAAGAGGTCCTCAAGTTCTTTTCCCTCAATATCGTATCCAAGCTGCATCAGGATTAAAGGATTTGTTTCATGCTCTTAAATATAAGAAAGAAACTCAAGTCCAGAGCATACAATTTACCTCGAGCATTTTGGCTTTCAAAGCATGACGCCCACTACACAAAAATGTTCAACATATCAATTTCTTATGGGAATGAAGCAATTAGATTTAAATGATGAATAGTGCAGATTCAGAGGGAGGCATAGGAGGGACAAAGTACAGACTATGATGATATTATCTGATGCAATGGTGGCTCTGACCATATTATAGTGAGGCAAACTCAATAAGCTTCTTCTACTTCATCCCCCATTGGAAGAGAAGAAGTTCCTAAAGACCTCTATAGTATTTTAAAACAACAAAGAAGTGATTCATTACTCAAACAGCAACAGAATGTTGATCAGGGAGCCTTATTAAAGTACTAAAGAAATATATCCTTCATAGCAACAAAAAGGAAGTAGTAAATCTAAGCAAGTTTAATAATCAACAGATAATAAGCAAAAGTTCGAAGAGTGCAGTAATCTAACATTTATACCATCACAGCAACAAGCATTGATGGGAAAATCACATACCTGAGTTTCCCAAGGACGATACCAGATTCATTAGCTCGGTTAAGCCCAATATCTTCAGGAGATATAATCTCATATGTATCTTTGTGTTTTAACATTCCATCCTAGAGAGCACAAAGTAGTTTAAGCGGAAGAGTTTGAAAAAGAAAAACTGAATTAATTAAACTTCACAACCTTACAATAATAAAAAGGTAGAGAATCCAGCTTTGACGCAAGGAAGAAAAGGGAGGGGGAGACACTATATACTATATTTTTAAAGATGTTTAACTGAAACAATTATGCAGTTCAAGATGAATCAAAAACAGATGCAAACAGAACAACTAATCGATCTCTAACTAGATATGTAGCAGATTTATTCGTAGATATCCAAATATAGGAATAATAACTACGCATCTAAAGTGAAAAGGGCCAAAAGCAAATGGATAATCTGAAAAACGAAAGAGTAAGTGGATTCAAACTCTTGAAGGGAAGCTATTTTATATCAGGAGGTATAAATCTCTGCCGCTCCTGGAATATGCTCACCAATGTCTACAATGATCTAATGCCCCACGACTTGGAGAACAACCCTTCATGCCAAGAGAGCCAACTTTTCAGTGACAGTAACTGAAAAGCTGTCATACCAGCAAAGAAAGCTATACTCTTCACATTGTCCCAAATTTTTAGACATGTCACTGAGCCAATAAAAAGAATATTGTGTATCCTCGAGCTTCAGCAGCTCTTAACGAAACAATTTCACAAGCATCTAATAATCCCTTTCCCTTCTTATGTTCTCCTTCTCTCCCTCTCTTTCATCCTCTTAAATCTCTTGCATCAACTCACTGTTTCAGTGTATATCGGTAAATTACTCTTAAAACAGCTCCCATATTATGCCTTTTGTATATGTCAGATTCAGCAAACTAGTAACCAGAACCAGACCTATTCTGAAATATCTGTTATTTTTAGCGACAAGTTAAAAGATAATATAGTTCATGCTCACTTGTTTTCTTCCTCTGCGGATGATTGTACTGTTTATAGGATTTGTGCCCAAAAAAAAATCTTTTTTTCTTACCCAGTACCCGAGGGAATAGTGCCAAAAAGAAGTCTTTGCTCAAAGCAAGGTAATACAAGTTACAGAACTTATTGGATGAATAGAGTATCTATTTTTAACTTAAATATCAAAATTTTGGGCTTAGTCAAAGCAGAATACAGCAAAAATTAACAAACATTCAAGAAAATATGCCCATGAACTAATAAGAGGATTGAGTTCCCTCTTTCAAGAACTGTTTAGGGTTTAGAACATTTGTCTCTTTCAACAACGAATTAGAGCAAAATTACGCAGACCTGATGGATGCCACTTTCATGAGCAAACGCATTAGCTCCAACAATGGCCTTGTGTGGCTGCACATGAAGCCCGGTGTACTCCTCTACCTGCATAGCAAAGGGTCAGCAGAAGGCGCATCAGAAAGATATTAACCAGTAAAATATCTGCACAGTAAAATATCTGCAGAGACTATGAGATAGTAGGGGACAAACCATCTTGCTTGACATGAGTATATGTTGTGTATTAATTCCTGTATACAGGCCACCTAGTACTTGCTCTCCACGACATTTTAAGGCCATTACAACCTATTCCAGCATTTTCAAAGGTAACAGGTTAGAAAATGAAAGCCCAAAATGCCCGAGGAAAAGCAAACAGAACAAGCAACACAGAGGAAAAAAGAATCCCATACAAGTCAGTAGTTGTCCGTTTCAACAGAACATATCACAACCAACAGCAGAAATTTGCTTCAAAATATGGTTGCAAATTTGCAACTATTGTTTTCAAATAGTTAGAAACATAGATGGTCGATCAAGCCATAAAGGATAAGCAAAACCACACCTAATAAATAATAGTGAAAAGCTAACATACGGAAAGAGAGAGAGATATACTATGATAGCACATTAAATTCCATCCTTCATCCAAAATTGGATGTCTCGCTGTGACATTAAATAGTTTTTAAAAGGATATATGAAAATCTGTAGTACTATAAAGTTTGCTCGTTTCTTCGCCTCAGAGAAGAAAAGTAGAAAACTTGTGCACCGTAGAAGTGAGTGGCATAATTTTAATTGTGGAAAATAGTCAATCCAAAGTGGAAAGGCAATCAAATGTGAGGCATAGTAGATACTAACTTCAACAAAAGGAAATCATCAAGCAACTATGCCTCAATCTCATATTAGTTCGTTTCAGCCATATGAATCTACTATACCCATTCACTTTGTTCAAACTTTGACTTTTAACACAATGTAGGTTTATCTAAAACCAGAGGTGTCTACGTTTCACCTTTATCTCTACAGGGACATACAAGCCTTTTAACCAGAGTCCAGAAAAAAAAAAGATGATTGAGAAAAAACTACTTTAAGGGAGTGTAATAATAACAGTTAAATTAATTAAAACTAGATATTGCCTATATGGATCCTTTATTTATAGTTGTATTATTTCATAGCTAGTCAAACTGAATCCGCGAGATTGGAGGACTTTCGATATAACTTCCTTCTAAGTGACTTAAGGTCTACTTTTTCCGCTTTTATCACCTTCAAACATCATAGAGTCACACCTATGGACCAATGCGTCTGAAGGCTAGAGAGAATATGGTCCAAAAGAAAGTCTTCCCCCTATCTTAATTCTTAAATATGATGTCCTTACTCAACCCTTCTTTTCCGGGTCACCCCAAAAATGATGTCCTTAAAATAAGTTTAAACATATCTTACAAATTCAGAAGGTTGGATGTACTCACTTCTACCATTCTCAACACCCTTTTTTCCTGATTTTATTCCTAAAACCAAAAATAATAACACATGGATCCCATAATACACAATTTCTACTCTTAAAATCAAGATGAATTGTATACTTTTGTTTCACTTTTTGTGCAAACAGAGATTTTTGGAAGATGCTCAGCCTTACTTGAGTTAATAGAGTCCTTGTATGATGAACAAGAGCATTTTGCGGTTTTTGAACTGTAAATATAGTGCTGTGCTGATGATAATACATTGTTACCTTTCTCGAAAAGAAAAATATCAGTTTAAAGTCAAGATGTTAATTTTGTTTCGGAAGAGGTAGAATAGTTCCTTTTGTGCAGAGAATACCTTACAGTGCTATGGGAAAATATTTTAAAGACCCATCTTTATGACGGGGAAAGAATAGAGGGGAACTCATAGTCCGGTTGTATATTTGGTGATTCCACCACCTCTTACCACCCCTCAAATTTTGGAGTTCAAATCATGCACATAAGAGAGCTGAAGTTGGAGTTCAAATCATGCACATAAGAGAGCTGAAGTTTCTCACTGAAGAACCCTCACATACCTCCTCCAAAGAAGCATTTCCAGCTCTTTCACCGATTCCGTTGATGGTCACTTCTACTTGTCTTGCACCTGCGCATGCTCCCTGAAATTGAACACGCTTTAATGAACATACAGCTTAAGTTGGTATAAACCACTAGGTTCTGAACAACATTGAACTACATACAGCTAAGGTATTGGCAGTAGAAAGCCCAAGATCGTTCTGGCAGTGTGTTGAGATGATCACATCTCCAATTCCTGGGGTATTGGCCTTTATATCAGCAATCAATTTTCCAAATTCGCTGGGCACAGTGTATCCAACAGTATCAGGGATGTTAAGGGTTGTTGCCCCAGCTTTGATGACCTCTCCAAGGATATGATAGAGGAACTTTGGATCGGATCTGAGAGGAATAAAGAGGAAATAAGGCTCAGTCCAGAATACATGATGGCAACAGATCCAGGCTACAGAATGCATGAAAGTGGTTACCATTGCCAATTCTAATCACTGAACTAGTCCACGAGCTTTTATACATGACAATAGAAAAATAGTACTCCCTCTTTTCCAGTTTTTTCTTTTTTTGTTGTTTCCAAAAAGAATGACGCATTTCTAAATTTGGTAACAACTTAGGAAAAAGCTCAGGAGTTGGAAAGGAGGTTAGTCGAGGGCGGAGCTTGGAGGAGTTCTGGGGAAGCGGACGCTATGTGGACAGTGACGGCGAACTTGATTAGGGGGGCCGCACGGGACGTGCTCAGGGTGGCCAAAGGATATTCAGGCAGACATCAGGGCGAATGGTGGTGGAATGATATAGTCAAAGGTAAAGTGGAAGTGAAGAAGGCGGCGTTCGCTAGGTTGGCAGGGAGCTCAAGTGACGATGAACGGCGAGCGAACAGGGTGATCTACAAGGAGGCAAGGAAAGAAGCAAAGATGGCAGTCACGGAAGCTAAAACCGCGGCGTTCATGTCGCATGTACGAAGAGCTAGGGGAGAGAGGCGGGGATAAGAAGTTATTCCGGTTAGCTAAAGCGAGGGAGAGGAAGGCACGCGATCTAGACCAAGTTAGGTGTATCAAGGGCGAGGATGGTAGAGTGATGTTGGGGGAATCTCAAATCAAACAGAGGTGGCAGGAGTACTTCCGGGACTTACTTAACGAGGTGGGGGATCGTAACATAGAGCTAGGGGAGCTGGGGCATTCAGAGCGTCATAGGGACCTTGGGTACTGCAGGCGCATTAGGAAGGAGGAGGTCATGGGAGCTTTGCGTAGGATGAGTAGGGGTCGAGCGACCGGGCCGGACGAGATCCCGGTGGAGTTCTGGAAGTGCATGGGTAAGTCTGGGGGGGGGGGGGAGTGGCTATCCAGGTTGTTCAATGCGATCTTCAGGACCAAAAGGATGCCGGATGAGTGGAGATGGAGTACAGTGGTGCCCTTGTACAAGAACAAAGGGGACATCCAGTGCTGCAACAATTATAGGGGTATCAAATTAATAAGTCACACCATGAAGGTTTGGGAGAGGGTGATTGAGACAAGGGTGAGGGGGGTGACATCTATATCTGGGAACCAGTTCGGTTTCATGCCGGGCCGCTCCTCTACAGAGGCTATCCACCTTGTCAGGCTGCTGGCGGAGCAATTCAGGGATAAGAGGAAGGATCTTCATATGGTGCTTATTGACCTGGAGAAGGCGTATGACAAGGTCCCAAGGGAGGTGCTATGGAGGTGTTTGGAGGCGAAGAGCGTGCCGGAAGCCTACATCAGAGTAATCAAAGACATGTACAATGGAGCTATGACTAGGGTTAGGACGGTGGGTGGTGAATCAGGCCATTTTCCAGTGGTTACGGGGCTCCATCAAGGATCGGCGATGAGCCCTCTCTTGTTTGCCTTAGTGATAGATGCTCTTACCCGTCATATTCAAGGGGATGTGCCGTGGTGTATGTTATTTGCTGATGATATAGTATTGATTGATGAGTCGAGGGCAGGAGTTATTGAAAGGTTAGAGGTATGGAGGCGGACTCGTCTAAAGGTTTCAAAATAAGCAGATCTAAGACAGAATACCTGGAGTGCAAGTTTAGCGCCGATCCGAGCGAAGTTGGCAGGGACGTGATGATTGGCTCTCCGGCCATCGCCAAGAAGGACAGCCTCCGTTATCTTGGGTCAGTGATTCAGGGGGACGGTGAGATTGATGGGGACGTCACACACCGTATAGGAGCAGGGTGGGCTAAGTGGAGGCTTGCATCAGGAGTCCTGTGTGACAGGAAAGTCCCACACAAACTCAAGGGGAAATTCTATAGAGCCGTGGTTAGACCTGCGATGCTGTATGGGGCGGAGTGCTGGCCCGTGAAGAATTCGCATGTTCAGAGGATGAGGGTCGCGGAGATGAGAATGCTTAGGTGGATATGCGGGCACACCAGGCTAGATAAGATTAAGAATGAAACTATTCGAGAGAAGGTGGAGGTGGCCCCGGTGGACAAGAAGATGCGTGAAGCGCGACTGAGGTGGTTCGGGCATGTGCGGAGAAGAAGTCCAGATGCTCCGGTGAGGAGATGCGAGCGGCTGGAGATCGTTGGCGGTCGGCGCGGCAGAGGGAGGCCCAAGAAGTATTGGGGAGAGGTGATTAGGCAGGACATGGCTAGGATGCAGGTTTCCGAGGACATGACCCTTGATAGGAAAGTATGGAGGTCTAGAATCAGGGTTGTAGGATAGGGGCCACTAGAGTTTCCCGTTCGCCCATCCCGGGGATGAGGGTGGATCAGCAGGGTTACTCATAGATGAGTTGTGTCTATTGTACGTTACTATTACTTGCTATTGCATGTTGGTATTTTGTTTCCTTTGTTCGGTTTATTATTAACGCTATTTGTGCTGGAATTTCTAATGCACTAATGCTATACTGTTTCTGATTTATTTTTGTCTCTGTTTTGTTTTACTGCAGTTTTTCACCTAACCATATGAGCCGAGGGTCGATTGGAAACAGCCTCCCTGCCCTTCCGGGTAGGGGTAAGGCTCGTCTACATGTTACCCTCCCCAGACCCCACCTGGTGGGAATGTACTGGGTAGTTGTTGTTGTTGTTGTTGTTTTAGCTTAAACTTACAATTATACCCTTAATGAGAAGCTTTTAAAACCACACAAATACTATAGGCCCCTTTTTAACTTGTTTAGGATCACAAATTCCAAAAGTCTCCATTTTTTCATAAACTCCGTGCCCAGTCAAACAGGTTCACATAAATTGGAACGGAGGGAGTAGTTAGTTTAAACCTCTTGAAATCTCAAAGCATCATACCAGACAACTCCTTAATAGGAAAAGGCAACTTAACAGAGCATAAATTTCAGGCTCTTACACACGCTAGTAGAGAAGAATGAAGTGAACAAGTGAGTTCATTAAAAGCCAGTTTAGTGTCAATAGCCTTGTGACGAGATCATCTCCAGAAACTTTACAGAATTCTGAAGGATCATTCACCAGCTAAAATGTAATCATTTTTATGTAAATATCTGAATCTATATAACACTGTCTTTAAGCATAAAACTATCTATTCAACTATAAGACCATAATGGCCATGACTCATCCACAAGAGAAATAAGAAAATAGCATCTTATAAGCTTATTTCCTTTTGGTGCACCCATGAGATCCCTATTAGCATAGATGATTGCGTGTTGTTGCTAAAAAATCATATTATTTTGAAAGCTTTCTACTTTTGGGCATACATCATGTAAATGGGAAGATATTTGCTATATTTAATAAAATTCGATCACTTTATCAACAAAAAAAGATTGGGAAATTCCAGGATTGCCTGAATTCAATAAGCATCGCCTCACAAAAAAGGCCTCAGAATCAACAATTCCAGAAGGGATGTGGTTATATGAAGTGAAATGATGGCCCAAAGTTAAATGTTAATTGAAATATTATCTTACTAAATGTATATTATACTACTGACATCAAAAAAAAATATTAAAGTAATGGTTAAATAAGTTAGTGTAACAGGGACATTATCACATCAAAGTTTAAATTTTTAATACCTTAAAAGTTGAATAACTTTAAATTTTTCGATAAAGTTCAAAATGGAAGTGTAAAGTGCAAACCTTCCAGCATCTTCAGGGCTAAATTCAACATCCTCACAACCAATACTCCTAGCATAAGCAACCATACTCCTAGCTTTCTCCACAACTTCATCTCTACTCATCTTCAACTTAAACTTCATATGTATCTCACTTGTCGCAATAAACGTATGAATCCTCGGTTTTTTCGCATACTTCACAGCTTCCCAAGCCTTATCAATATCCCTCTTATTACACCTCGCAAGTCCACAAATTACCGGAATGTGTCCCTCTTCATACACACCATTTCCAACTTCCTTCGCTATTAATTTCACAGATTCGAGATCAGCTTCAGAAGAAGCAGGAAAACCGGCTTCAATTATGTCAACACCAAGCTTAGCTAACTGACGCGCGACGTCGATTTTTTCTTTTGTGGTCATTGTGGCGCCTGGAGATTGTTCGCCGTCGCGGAGAGTGGTGTCGAAGATGCGAATGTATTTCGGGTCGGGAATGTGGCTCGGTGTATATTCGGGTCGACGGCGGATTGCACAGCGGATAATAGGGGAACAATTGGGGATTGATGGTTTGAATTTGAAGAGAGCTTGGGTTTGAATGAGAGGATTTTGGGGATGGAATGAGAAGTTAAGGTTACGGGAAAATGTATGGTTCGTGGTGATAGACGCCATTGGAGGAGAAGAGAAGAAGAGAGGGCGGAGTTGTGTGGAGAGTTGGGAATGGTGGAGTCAAAAAAGAAGGGTGTGAGTGGGTTTTTGGTGGCGGCGCAGGAGAGTGCAATTTCACTGAAGAATTTTAAAAAACAATTAAATGGATTTTACCTGAGAACATTAATGTATTAATAATTGAAAAAGAAATATTAGAAGGATTCATTATAAAAAAGGGAAAAAGGTTAAATTTATCCCTTTATTTTAGCAAATTATCCATATTTATTCTTAATTTTACTATTGGTCCAAATAAGACTTTACCTTTAAGAAAATAAATAAAAATATCCTCAATCTAAACGGATGTCCACGATGACAAAAGGACCCTTTAACGAAAAGTGTCACGCAATTAATAATTTACCCTTTACCTTTATTTTTTAATATTTCTTTTTCATTCTAAGTATTTATTTTTTACTTTTTCTTTTTTTTTCTCTTCGGAGTCACTCCTTTGCCATCCACCATTCACCGAAAAAATGGTATTTCTCTTTTTTAGTTGTTGCGGCGCCAACGATCAACCGATCCACTACCTTCTAAAAAATAATATCTTTCTTTCTCCTACTATATGCTCCTGCGACCTACCAAAAAATATCTGTCACCGCTAAAAATATGATCCATCTAAACACCATCGAAAGCCACCAAACCCAAAATTTATTTGACCATGATTCGTCTTCCTTCTTATCCATATCAATATCCTGATCAAAAAAATTAAAACGTCCACGACCGTTAGCCCCAAATATGGTAGAGAGGGAAACACACGTAGATCTGTATAAAAATCAGAAAGACGAGATGTGCGTTTGGCCTGTGATTTACTTGTTCATTTACTGTTGCTTCTTCGAAGCTACGAAATCAGAAAAATCTTGTTCATTTACTGCATAAAATCAGAAAGACGGGATTTACAAAATCAGAAAAAGCTTGTTCATTTACTGTTGCTTCATCAAAGCTTCGATTGCGGTCCCCCGTCATTGTGTGTGTTTGGCTTGTGAACTTTTGTCAACTTCATTTCACTTGATTATCATGGTTGAAAAGTTATCTGCTTTATGTTGGTTCATAACATTTTCTTTCATACTATTTTGTTGGTTTATTTCTTATTGGATATGGTTGATTTGAATACGGAAAAGGGTTAAATTTGTCCATCTACTTTGGTCCAAATAAGACCCTATCATTGAAAAAGTAAAAAACAATATCCTCAATCCTAACGACTGTCCATGGTGGCAAAGGACCCCTTTAACAAAAAATGCCACGTAATAATAACCTACCCCTTACCTTTATTTCTTAATATTTTTTTCATTCTAAATATTTATTTTTTACCTTTTCTCTTTTTTCTCTTAGAATCACTCTCTTGCATTCCATCATTCACCGAAAAAATAGTGTTTTTCTCCTTTAGTTGTTGCGGCGCCAGCGATCAACCGACCCGCTATCCTTTAGAAAATAATATCTTCCTCCCTCCTACTATATCCTCTGGTGACCTACCAAAAAATATATGTCACTATTAAAAATAAGATCCATCTAAACACCATCGGAAGCCACCAGATCCAAAACTTATTTGAATCATGATTCACCTTCTTCTTACCCATATCCAGATCCTGGTCAAAAAAATTAAAACATCGACAAACCACTGGCCCCAAACATGGTAGATCGGGAAAACTCACGTAGATCTGTACAAAAATTAGAAAGACGGGATGTGCGTTTGGCCTGTGATTTACTTGTTCATTTACTGTTGCTTCATCGAAGCTCCAATTCCGGCCCCCTGTCGTTGTGCGTTTTGGCTTTTGAACTTTTGTCAAATATATTTCATTTGATTATCATAGTTGAAAAATTATCTACTGTATGTCGGTTTATAGCATTTTCTTTCACACTATTTTGTTGGTTTATGTTTTATTGGATATGGTTGATTTGAATAGGAAAAAAGGTTAAATTTGTCCCCTACTTCAAAAAATTATCCACGTTTATCCCTAATTCTACTATTGGTCGAAATAAGAGCCTACCGTTAAGAAAGTAAACAAAAATACCCTAAATCCTAACGGCTGTCCACGGTGGAAAAGGACCCATTTAACAAAAAGTACCACGTAATTAATAACACACCCCTTACCTTTATTTCTTCATATTTCCTTTTTCATTCTAAATATTTATTTTTTACCTTTTCTCTTCAGAATCCCTCCATTGCCCTCCACCATTCACCAAAAAAAATGGTGTTTCTCTCCTTTAGCTGTTGTGGCGCCGGCGATAAACCGACCCGCTATCCTTTAAAAATAATAGCTTTCTTCCTTCTATTATATTCTCTGGCGACCTACCAAAAAATATCTGCCACCACTAAAAATTAGATCCATCTAAACACCATCGGAAGCCACCAGACCCAAAAACTATTTGACCACGATTCACCTTCCTTCTTACCCATATCCAAATCCTGGTCAAAAAAAATCAAAACACAATAAACCACTGGCCCTAAATATGGAAGACCGGGAAAATACACGTAGATCTGCACAAAAATGAGAAAGACGGGATGTGTGTTTGGCCTGTGATTTACTTGTTCATGTACTTTTGCTTCTTCAAAGCTCCAAAATTAGAAAAATCTTGTTCATTTATTGTACAAAATCAGAAAGACGGGATTTACAAAAACAAAAAAAGCTTGTTCATTTACTGTTGCTTCATCGAAGCTCCGATTTTGGCCCCCCGTCATTTTGCGTTTTGGCATGTGAACTTTTGTCAACTTTGTTTTACTTGATTATCATGGTTGAAAAGTTATCTACTTTATGTTGGTTTATAACATTTTCTTTCACACTGTCTTGTTGGTTTATTTCTTATTGGATATGGTTGATTTGAATGGGGGAAAAGGTTAAATTTGTCCCTCTACTTTAGTAAATTATTCATGTTTATCCCTAATTGTATTATTGTCACAACAAGACCCTACTGTTAAGAAAGTAAATAAAAATACCCTCAATCCTAACGGCTGCTCATGGTGACAAAGGGCCCATTTAACAAAAAGTGCCACGTAATTAATAACCCACCCCTTACCTTTATCTCTTAATATTTCTTTTTTCATTCTAAATATTTATTTTTTACCTTTTCTCTTTTTTCTCTTCAGAATCACTCCCTTGCCCTTCACCATTCACCGGAAAAATGGCATTTCTCTCCTTTAGTTGTTAGGACGCCGATGATCAACCGATCTGCTACCCTCTAGAAAATAATATCTTTCTCCCTCTTACTATATCCTCCGACGACCTACCAAAAAATATCTGCCACCACTAAAAATCATATCCATATAAACACCATCGGAAGCCACCATACCCAAAAGTTATTTGACCATGATTCACTTTCCTTCTTACTCATATCCATATCGCCATCAAAAAAATCAAAACGTCGGCGAACCATTGGCCCCAAATATGGTAGACCGAGAAAACACACGTAGATCTGTACAAAAATCAGAAAGAAGGGATGTGCATTTGGCATGAGATTTACTTATTCATTTACTGTTGCTTCTTCGAAGCTCCGAAATTAAAAATCTTGTTCATTTACTGTAAAAAATCAGAAAGATGGAATTTACAAAATCAAAAAAGCTTGTTCATTTACTGTTACTTCATCGAAGCTCCGATTCCGGCACCCTGTTGTTGTGCGTTTTGGCCTGTGAACTTTTGTCAACTTTATTTCACTTGATTGTCATGGTTGAAAAGTTATCTACTTTATGTTGGTTTATAGCATTTTCTTTCACATTGTTTTGCTAGTTTATTTCTTATTGAATATGATTGATTTGAATAATACTACACAATTTATTACTTAAATTAATGAAAAAACAAGCAATTTGTTATAAATAGAACTCTAATTAGAGTGAATGTCTATCTTATAGAAGAGTTTTACTTTGAGGCTAAGTCTTTTCTCTTCCTATAAATAGAGGGGTCTTACCCCACTGTAAACCACCCCAAAAGTATCAATAAGAATACTCCTCTCTCTACTTCTCTCTATATTGTTCTTGTATTATTGTTCTTGTTCTTATATTATTTCATAACACGTTATCAGCACGAGTCTCTAACCAATTTGAAAAACCTCTTATTTCTCGAAGAATCAATGGTCATGTATCCTCAAATGTGGTCTTGAAGGCTACTACAGGAATTGGAGGTAGCTAGTGCATTAGGACTGTTGGCACCAGTAAGATGAATATGGTTGGGAGTATGGGTATGACCTAGAAGTCAAGCATCTACGGCAACCAAAGGTGTTGTACAGAATTCACAAGTTACACAAAGGAGAATAAACGAAGCAGTGAGAACGCAAAGTCTAGCGATTTGACGAATTTCTATACGGAAAAATAGAAGAGATGGTATCATCATAAAGTAATGAAACGGGATGGAAACCCAAAAGGTATATTTGATATCACAACATTTATTGGTATACCTTAAAGGTAGGTATTTTAATTTTCTCTTTCAAATTCTTGAAATTCTACGATTTGATTTCATATACAAACAAAGACAACAAAGTTTGATTATAACTCTAATGGAGTTTGTAAGAAATTACACTCACATGAAGTGGTAAAATTTCTATGCCTTGCCATGATCAAATTCATGTATGATTGTGGGCAAAGAATTAAAAAATCCGTCCAATTGAATTTGCTCCATTCCCTTTAGAGAATGTGGTAGCAGTATGTGATAAGTCTGAAAGAAGACAAAATCCGTCCAATTGAATTTGCTCCATTCCCGTTAGAGAATGTGGTAGCAGTATGCGATAAGTCTGAAAGAAGACAAAAATATTACCATGAAGGTATCAATGAATGTGGACGAGGCAATAGACGGAATTATAATCGTCATCATTGTGATAATGAGAATAATAAAGATTCTCAAAATAATCTTTCACTTTATGAAAGTAATATTTGACATGAGATTGTATATAACACATACAGATGATTATAATCCATTCCCTGAAGTGAATGTGATAATAAAGCCCGTAAGTATGAACACGCTCTTGATGTAATTTTGTTTCATGTCTGACATTATGAAAAGAAAGTTCGTTGCCCTTGAAATCTCGGGCAAGAACTATATGACATGGGTGTTGGATGCTGAAATCCATTTGGATGCAATGGGTCTTGGAGACGCCATTAAAGACAGAAATAATGCATCCACCCAAGACTATGCTAAGGCCTTGATTTTCTTACGCCATCACCTTGATGAAGGTTTGAAAATTGAATATATCACAGTCAAAGATCCACCTATCTTGTGGAATGGCTTAAAGGAGAGATATGACAACCTGAAGTTGGTCACTCTGCCACAAGCACGATGTGATGAGAATCCAAAAGCAAATAGTTCATAAACTATTTATTATCATTGCGGTGGAAAAGGGCACTGGGCAAAAATTTGCCGTGTACCAAGACATTTGGTTGAGCTTTATCAAGCATCTCTAAAAGGTAAATGCCCTGAAACCAATTCTGTCTCTGACGACAATTTTGACATCACCCACCTGGATGTGGCAGACTTCTTTGAGCACCCTGAGGGGAAAATAGACCACTTAATCGGTGATGGATCTGTGATGAAGGAAGATGGAATTGTTTGATTTTATTTGTGTTAGTTAGTGAACAAACTAATAGTCATTAGTATCAGCTCATATTAGTTAGTTTATGATATAATGTTAGTATTAGTTCTTTAGAATGTTTCAATATGCTTAAATTTCAAAGATATTTTTCAGTAGAGTTAATCGACTAACCTAACAGTTAGTCGATTATCTAATATTTCGCATTAAAACTGCAAAACAATCGATTATATACTTGTTAACAATCGATTATATTAAGACAGTGTGATATGAAGTTTTCCAAAGCAGCAAATAATCGATTATGTATGTTTAACAATCGATTATATTAAGACAGTGTGATCTGAAGTTTTTCAAAATAGCAAATAATCGATTGTGTATGTTTAACAATCGATTATATTAAGACAGTATGATCTGACGTTTTTCAAAATAGCAAATAATCGATTATGTATGTTTAACAATCGATTATATTAAGACAGTGTGATCTGAAGTTTTTCAAAATAGCTATGTTTAACAATCGATTATATTAAGACAGTGTGATCTGAAGTTTTTCAAAATAGCAAATAATCGATTATGTATGTTTAACAATCGATTATATTAAGACAGTATGATCTGACGTTTTTCAAAATAGCAAATAATCGATTATGTATGTTTAACAATCGATTATATTAAGACAGTGTGATCTGAAGTTTTTCAAAATAGCAAATAATCGATTATGTATGTTCAACAATCGATTATATTAAGACAGTGTGATCTGAAGTTTTTCAAAATAGCAAATAATCGATTATGTATGTTTAACAATCGATTATATTAAGACAGTATGATCTGAAGTTTTTCAAAATAGCAAATAATCGATTATGTATGTTTATCAAAAAAAAATGTATGAAAAGTATATTATGTAAATGGATTTGTTATACCAAAAACGTCTAATTAAATGGAAATTATTATAAATAATATTTTATTTATGGTAAATATCTATATTTAGAGAGATCTTTGGGTTTGTTACTTGATGGCTAAGTCACTATTCCTCTATAAATAAAGGGGTTCTATTCCATTGTAATTCATTCCAAAATTAATAAGAAAACTCTCTCCCTAATTTGCTCTGCAATTATTTTCTTCTTCTTTTATTGTTCATAACATATTAACAGCACGAGCCGTTAACCAATTGAGTTAAGGCTGTACGAATAACGGTTCCGAACCGGAACCGTGATCGGAACCGCGGTTCTGGCGGTTCCGCGGTAAACGGTTCCGGTTATACGGTTCCGGTTCCGCGGTTCCGGGCCGGTTCCACCCTTTAGAACCGTGGAACCGGAACCGCCGGAACCGGTCCGGTTCCGGTTCTATCCGGTTCCCAACGGCCATATTTTTAAAATTTTTTTTTTTTTTAAATTCTGAAAATCAGAACGTTGGTATTGCAGAAATAGCCGTTTGGCATTTTAAAATTTAGCCATTTGATCCCTCAAATTTAATTTAACCCCAAACTTTATATAATTACACAATTTCCCATTTCTCAACTATAAATACCCCCTCATTCTTTCATTTTAATTCACCAATTCATCAATCTTACTCAATCTCTCTCAATCTCTCTCAAGCTCTCTTTCAATCTTTCTGTGCAAGTGCTTAATTTTTGTTGCAAATTCGTGAAACATTGTGAAGTTGTTGAATTGAAGTTTTCAAGTGTTCAATTACAACGATTGTCAATTTTCAAGAAGTTGTTCGTCAATCCGGTAAACTCGTTTCAACTCTTACGTGCTAAGAATATTTGTTGTGTGTTGATATTTTCCTTAATTATAATTAGTATGGCATTTTCATTGAAAAAAATGTTCGGAAAAGGTACATCTAAATCCGGTGAAAGTAGTAGCCAAAATCCTACCCCTCCCCCGGCTCCCAGACCTAGAAAAGATAAACAAGTTCAAACTAGTAGCCAACCTAGAAATACTAATGAAAACTTAGGAATACTTGATTGTGATCACCCGTGTTTTCAATTTAGCGATGTTAATTTTCTACATGATATAGCAGTCGGTGATAGAATAGATGATGATATTATGAATTTGCTTTATCCTAATGCACCAATATCAGAGGGAAATGAGGGTGATGATGATGACGAAACCCAACCTCCGGTAGATTTAGATGATATACCTACTAGTCCTGCTCCTAATGACCCAGAACACCCACCCGTACAAACTCCCACTTTTAGTAGACAACCTCGGAAACGTACAGAAACTTCATTAGTTTGGCAATTTTTTTATTCAACTAAGATATAAAGATAGGGCTAAATGCAAAAACTTGTGGTAAAGAACTTGTTCATAGGTATACCGGTGATCGTAGAGGAACAGGTAGTTTAGTTAAACATATATATATATACATCCTAGCGATAAGGCTAGATATTTTCAAATGAAAGCGGAACAAGAGGGGAAGTCAAGTCCTAACTTTTGGTATACTAGTATTTATCAATGTTTAGATCTTTCACCAGAAGAAATGGCTACACTATCTGATGCGAAAGCATCAATTACAGTGAATGCTCAAACTGTTTATAATGCTTATAAACAGGCCTTAGAGCATGCTAGGCCTAATATTCCAACTCCTACTTCGTCCACGTCACAATCGTCTAAAAGAGTTGCTGGCTTAACAGCTCTTAAATCGTGGACGGAGTTCAGGGGTACTCAAGGTGAGAATTTAGTGTATATTTCCCATCTAAACGAACTTCAAGTTTATTTGTCGCAGGGGCTAGAGAATGATAATCCAGACGGATCTTTCGACCTTTTGGATTGGTGGAAGACAAGGGAAAAGCATTTTCCCGTTCTTGCAAGGATGGCTCGGGATGTTCTGTCCATTCAAGCGTCAACTGTTGCATCGGAGAGCGTATTTAGTCAAGCCAGACTACAAATAGGAGATCATAGAGCGTCGATGCGGGACAGCTTGGAAAAATCAGTGCTCTTCCGAGATTGGATCCACTCTGAAAGAAGAAACTTTGGGCTAGCTGAATCTCAACCCGAAATAGATGAGTGCTATGAAGAAATGCTAGCAGAACTTGCTCAAGAATCATCTTCACCCGGAAGTGGTGATGAACAAGCTTCATTTCCACCACCGCCAACACAACCACCTCCAAACCTTGAAGGTTTTATGAGATTTGTTAGAAATAATACATAAATTATGATGTAACTTGTACATTGGCATGTCTTCTTTTAGTTTTTTTTCCTTTTAATGGTGGTATTAGTACCATGTTGTGCTCATTCCATTGGGGGAAGGAAGACTAAGAAAGATATGCCATTTTGGTCAATAAATATGCTTTTTATCATATACTTGAATATATTTGTCTCAATATTTCTTTGTCTTTACTTCTATATCAATCCTTGAATATAAAATATTTATATAACATATAATATATAACATACAACACATAATACTATTAATACTAACTACTACACAATATACATTATTTATATACAATATATACTACTTTACTACAACATATACTACTTATATATAAAATATACACTACTTATTTTGAATATATACTAATTTCCAAACACAATATATGCTATAGTAAGAACATAGTACACCATATAAAAATATATTCTACAATATACTAATCACTACTATACAAGATATTTAATTTTAAAAAAAAAATGTCGGAACCGCCGGGAACCGCCTGGAACCGCCAGACCCGCGGTTCCGGAACCGCCAGAACCGGAACCGGGTGGTTCCGGAACCGTATGGTTCCGGTTCCGGCTCCGGAACCGCCAGAACCGGGAACCGCCAGAACCGGAACCGTTTACCCAAATAGACCCAGAACCGGAACCGGATACAGCCTTAAATTGAGTAGAAGTTTTGGGATTGAAAATAATAATTGTCAATTGCTCCATGAACTTCCTTCATGGTTAAAATTCTGGATTTAAGGTAAATATTTTACTTTTCTCTTTCAAATTCTTGAAATTCTATAATTTGATTTTATATACAAGCAAAGACAACAAAGTTTCATTATTACTCTAATGAAGTTTGTAAGAAATTACACCCACATGAAATGGTAAAATTTATATGTGTTGCCATGATCAAATTCATGTATGATTGCGAGCAAAAAAATTAAAAACACGTCCCATTGAATTTGCTCCGTTCTCATTTCCTTTAGAGAATGTGATAATAGTATGTGACAAGTTTGAAAGAAGACAAAATTATTACCGTAAAGGTATCAATGGAGTGGATGTGGCAATAGACGAAATTATAATCGTCATCATTGTGATAACGAGAATAATAAGGATTCTCAAAATAATTCTTCATTTTGTGAAAGTAATATTTGTCATCGATTTGACATGAGATTTTATAAAACACATATAGATTATTATGATCCATTCATGATGTGAATGTGACAACATGTAATTTATGAATACACATTCATTCTTGGAATAATATGAACGTACTAGTGGTAGTGAATATACCACACTCACCTTTAGAAACAAGTTTGAGATGATATAAGAATATAATGTCATTACTATGGCACGAATGGTCATTAGTCACGTACCTATTGTACGCCAAAATATTTTGGCAATGTGATTATTAAAGGACAACAATAATGCAAGAAATATATCTTGCATATAATTTTGACCATAACCATAATAGAATAATTTTTTCTTTAAAAGAGATACTCGCCACATGGATATTGATGAATATGTGATAGTACAAAATTAATCAATTATCACTATTTTGGAGGAATACAATTGATTATCATGTGAATTTATTGTGTTGTAGTAAGTCTCAAAGAAACTTATGTAGTTTCTAAAGTATAGCGAAAGCGACTGGTTATATTAAGACTATAAATAAAGAAAAGATTTAATATCTTCTATTACTACAACTTGTAGCGGGATAATATGTATCTAAAAAGCTACCCATCTTATTCTCCAGTTTGTACTATACAAATAAAAGAATACCACACTAAAGTAGATGTTTATTGATATAAAAACTCATATCATAATAAATTTGGAGTTTATTGATAATGCACATATCATGTGTATACCTGAAGTTTATCAATATTGATAATTTATCTAGTTGGCATAATTGATTCAACCATGACGTGCAAAAATAAAAGAGAATTTAAAGAACTAGAAAGTTCTTTACGAATTCTCTTACATTGCTTGTTCTTATTAATTAATAGACCACTAAAATTGGGATTGAATCCCATGAATGCTTGAAATATCAAAAGTGAATATGGGTTTATTCACCTGCCATGTATACCACATAAGATGCATCTATGCGATGGTTACATTTGCGATTATTATTAACCCGCAACATAGTGTTTGCGGGGTAACTTGCTCAATAATTTGATTTAGACAATAATTTCCAGATTTTATGCAAGATAGTTCATCTTGATAAGCTGGTTTACATCAAAGTTTGTTTAGCAAAATAATTTACTGAGTGGCTCTACTCAATAGCTAGACAATTGCTTACAAGAACAAAGTTATATATATATAATATATATATATATATATATAAGCTTGATATACGTTATATACAAAAGTATATTATTTTCTCCTCTCACAAGTGGTTCAGGGCCAGGAACCAAATAATCCCACCTTATTATTATTGATGTGCGGTGTATATTTTGATTAACACCATGACACACAAAGATGGGCTTTCAAAGTTGAGGAAGCAAGTTAGTTTTTCTAACATGAGGGGAGACATGATAAATATTTGAGAAAAACTATGTGGAATGAAGTATTATTTGTATATCTAGATCCTCGAATACGATAATATGAACTTGAAGTTCATAAAAAGTTAATCCATTTGGAATATATTACAAAGTATGCTAGATGCATTTACTGACCCAAAGAAAGTAACTATATTCTCATTGCAAACGTTCATATTAAGTCCTAGAAGGACAAAGTCTATGGTACGCTTAAAGCGTATAGACAAATAGGTTTCAAATAGAACTTCTTGATAAAGAAAACGAGTAAATGATAAAAGTGATCATAATAAGGAGGCAAGTGATCTAGAAGATCACATGACATAACACTTCATAAAATCTTATGAGAGATTCAGGTACCTGAATATATGAATGAAGAGATCTCTATGTTATGTCTTTATCAAAAAATGTTGGAATCGATATAAAATATTCGTCGATGGCATCTATCATAGCGCTAAGTATAGATAATGATTTTAAGTCTATCGAATATAGACACAAAAATTTTGGCCAAATAGAAAAGACACAATTCGAATAGAATTGGTTTCATATGAAAGACAAGTATTGGGCATGTAGTTCAAACACTTGAAAGTATAAAGTCAATGGTATGTGCAATCAGTTTTTGATATCTTATATGTCTAGCATGACATGGAAACTTGATATGCATCTAAAATCTCTTTAAATGGTTTATTTGACTGTACTTATTTGACAATCCCCAAAGGGTTTAAACTGGTTAAAGGATATAGAATTCTTCATCTTGAAGTACCACTTTCTTAGTGCAATTTGTGTACAATATATCTTACTATAACTATAAGCATGATAATGTGATAGCAAGAATACCTCTATGAAGATATTGAAAAGGCCATTCTACGGCAGTTTAAAAGAGATTACATCTCTATCAAGAATGATGATTTCAAGATGCAATATGTTCATTCAAGTTAATATGGCTGATTTATTTATGAAGTCTCTACCAAAGATCGTTTGAACATGGTGCACAAGATTGGAATGCAAATGCTTAAAGACGTGAATTGATGCTCTCATTAGGGGAGGTTAATACGCGTTGTACTCTTTTTTCCTTATAAAGTTTTCTCCCACTGGGTTTTCCTTGCAAGGTTTTTAACGAGGCAACCAAAAGGTGTACAGTTAGATATGCGTACTCTTTTTTCCTTCTCTAAAATTTTTTTCCCATTGGGTTTTATTTTAATTAAGGTTTTAACGAGTCACATTATCTGTTAAATAGACATTCAAGGGGGAGTGTTATAAATAAGATTTTATTTATGGTGAATGCCTATATTTAGAGAGATCTTACTTGATGGCTAAGTCACTACACCCCTATAAATAAAGGTTCTATTCCATTATAATTTAACCCAAAATCAATAAAAATGCTCTCTCCCTACTTTTCTCTGCAATATTTTTCTTCTTCTTCTTTTATTGTTTATAATAGAAATGATGATATTTCCTTCAACAATATAAGGAAAATTAGATTATGGAAAAAAAATAAGTAATAAGTTTGATTCTCATCGAACTTTTCGTTTACTTTCATATTTGACGTTCATATTGCCAACTCAAAAAAACAAACACACATCAAGCTGGCGGGAGAAAAAGAAAACTCCAAACTCGTATTTCAAACTTTGATTTAAAAAAAAAACTGATGGCTTAGTTTGCAAATTCGTCTATGAATCAAACGAAAAAATTATCCAATTAAGTGATGTTTAAAATTTCAAGGTAACATTTGGTTTTGTCTTAGTACCATATCTTTCCCGAAAATTTCCCAATAAAGGAATGAGTGTAATATTTACTTTCTACACATTTATCAATATAAATGTTCAGTTCATGTCGCCGTATACTCAATGCCAATACAAACAACAAAACAAAATTGATAGTTTACGTATATATCAAAAGTATTTTTTAGATGTAAAGACCACCTCGACGACCTTGAGCATTAATCAATTCAATTTGAATCTCAATTTCACCACATTCTACATGTTGCAATCTAAGAATCATGTTCTGTGTCATCTTACCATTCTCCCATACTATGCAACTTTCATCAGAAAGGCAATTATCCCTGTTTGGCTGAACCCTATCCACCTTGACACCATCTGGTAGTCCTTCTAATCCCATGTTTATTGCATCAATATAGGGCTTTATGTCTATATTTGCATCTCCCATTTTGTCATCTGCAGTGAATGTATCTTTGTCATACACTGTCTACAAAAAAGAACAAAAAGCAATCCATGTAAGCTACTCATTTGAGTCAAGTTCTTGTTGAATTGTATAATCATTTCATTCATAAGTTTAAACTATTAACAACGAGATACACTATTTGTTTTTTGTTTTAAGCCCGCAGCTAGAGTCAGAGATATATTACACAAAAAGGGGTGACTAGCCCGTAAAATTCGGCAAAAATTTATGCATACATGTATATGTTTTTAGAAAATAGTGATATACGAGTAGTGGGTACACTATATATACAAAAAAGATTTTGATTGAATCCAAAAGGGTACCTGCGTGCAACCTTCAAAAAGGCCCCCCTCTGCCCGCACACCACCCTCACGTACAAGTTTAATGACTCCTTTTTTAGCTAAGTAGGCTGCGATAACCCAAATAATCATCACTTGTTTTTAATTAAATTCTATGACTTCGAAGCCTTGAAAACCTCATTTAGAGTCACATCGATTTGCATACACATTCCGGACGTGTAGCCGAAAAGCTTAAATGAGACACTGTGTGAAAAATGATAAGTTTTGACTATAAAATGAATTAATTTGACCTTGGTTAATATTTTGAGTAAACGAACTCATACCCATGATTTGACGGTCCCGAACAGTCCACAGGAAAATATGGGACTTGGCGGTATGCCCGGAATCGAATTCTGAGGTCCCAAGCCCGAGAAATAAAATTTTGAAATAAATTGTTTTCTAAAATTGTTTATAAGGTTTTGAAATAAAATTTGATTAGAACCTGATGGTATCGGGCCCGTATTTTGGTTTCGACGTCCGGTACAGGTCTTATATATGATTAAGATATTTCTGTGAAATATGATGAAAAACGAACGTCATTTGACGTGATTAAGACCTGAATTGGAAAATTTGATGTTTTATGAAGTTTGAAAGAATTCATGGATTTTGAGGTTTAATCCGATGTATATGATGTTATTTTGGCGATTTGGTCAAGCGAGTAAGTCCGTAGAATATTTTTGAGGTTATATGTATATTTGAATTGAAGCTCTGAGGGCTCATGTTAGTTTTAGATAGGTCACAGGGTGTATTTTTTAACTTAAAAACTAGCTGGTATGAATAGACATATAGGCTTCGCATTGCAAAGCCTGGCTCGCAAATGCGAAGGCTGCTTCGCAAAGCGAAACAACCTAGGTCTGCCCTTTTCTCGCAAATGCGAGACTAATCATCCCAAATGTGGAACCTCCCATATTGTCCAGACCTCGCAAATGCGATCAGTATGTTGCAAATATGACTATCGCAAATGCAACACTTATCTCGCAAATGAGAGAGTCGGTAATTTTAGAAGTGTTCGCAAATACTAACCAAGCTCGCAATTTCCATATCTACAGAGGTCGGGGTTCACAATTGCTGAACCCTACTGAACCCTATTCGCATTTCCCATAACTGAGACCTGCATTTTTCTATACTTAGTCGATTTTAAGTCATTTTTCACATCTTTTTCAAAACACAACTCCTTCGGGCAATTTTCCAAGAACAAGTCTTCTTCTAATTCGATTGTAAGTTAGTTTTTACTCGTTTCCTTCAATCATTTACATCTTTTAACATGATTTCAACCCAAAATAGAAGATTTTAATGGGGGAAATTGGGTGTTTTGGGTAGAACCTAGGTTTTTCAAAAATTGGGGATTTGGACCTCAATTTGAGATCCGATTTCAAAACAAATTATATTTTTGAGTTCGTGGGAAAATGGGTAATTAGGTTTTGGTTCGAACTTTGGGATTTGACCACGTGGGCCCAGGGGAGATTTTTGGCGTTTTGGGCAAAACTTTGGAAAACTCATTTTCATGCATTGGAGTTAATTCATTTAGCGTTTATTGATGTAATTAAGTAATTTGTGATTAGATACGGACGAATTAGCAGTGGAATCAAGGGGTAAAGCTATAATTGATACTTGAGTTATGTTCAAGGCATCGAGGTAAGTATCCGGTCTAATCTTTGCTTGAGGGATTATTAGTTGTATCCTATTTGCTAATTGTTTCTTGTGGAGTACGGCGTATAGGAATGATGACGAGTATCTAATGATGGTGTCGAGCATGATCGTGAGTCCTAAATTGATAATTATTATGTTCTTAAATGGTTCTCCGGATGCTTTAATCTATGATTATCGATATTGTGCAAGAATTTAGCTTATTTTCGTGAAGTTTTTTTATGACTGAGTAATGGAATAAATTGAGTTGAGTAGAAGTTAAGTTAGGATTGGTTATAGACGATTCTCCCTTGGCGGGACTTTTGTTTCGATATTGTTGATCCCTTGCCAGGAAGTTTTTATATTATTTTGTTCCCTTGCCGGAAAATTATTATATTGTTTGTTCCCTTGTCGGGATGTCCTTGTGATTTTGTATTGGCTTGAAATGGGAGCGGGTGGTACGCCTACCACAAGATATGATAAAATGAGAACGTGTGGTATGCCTACCCCGATATCTAATGAAATGAGAATGGGTGGTACGCCTACCACGAGATTTAATGAAAGGGGAGCGGGTGGTACGCCTACCACGAGATTTGATAAAATGGGAACGGGTGGTGCTCCTACCACGAGATTTAAAGACATGGGAGCGGGTGTTACGCCTACCACAAGATATGATGAAATAGGAGCAGGTGGTATGCCTACAACGAGATATAATAAAATGGGAACAGGTGGAACGCTTACCACAAGATATGAAAAATGGGATCGGGTTGCACGGCTGTAACGAGATGAGTATTGAAAGTGAAAGCTGCCTTTATTTTCCTTATTCGTATTAGAGTTAAACTGTTGATTTCCTTATTACTCTCTTGAGGTTCTGTATTATCTGCTATCCCTGAAGCATGATCCCTTCCCCATCTTTATCTTGTTTATTTATGTCTATCCTTCCACTGTATATAACATTATAACTGCACAGGTTTATCTGGAGTCTGGTCCTAGCCTCGTCACTACCTCACCGGGGTTAGGCTAGGCACTTGCTAGCACATGAGATCGGTTGTGTTGATATTACACTCTATATTGTGTGTAGATCCCGGAGCAGCATTGGGTCATCAGCAGTAGATAGGGAGCTATCCTTCAGTCTCAGACTCCAAGGTAGCCCTGCCGGTATCCTGCCCGACGTCTCTTCTATCAATTTTTTATGTTGTTTTGTCATTTGTATTCGAGACAACCTATGTTCTTTTCTTTCAAATACTTATTTGTAGTAATCCTAGACAGTCGGTGGATGTTGTGACACCAGGTTCTGGTTAGAGGCATGTGTCGGTCTTTAGGATATTTTGGTTTTATATTTTATTTAAGACTTCTATAAATTTTATATTCCGCTGTTATTTAATTGTTTATTTTTGGTTAATTTTATTTGGTTAAAAAGGAACTAAAAACAATAAGAGTTAATGATTTCTAAGATCGTGGCTTGCCTAGCTTCTACAAGTAGGCGCAATCACGACTCCCGAGGGTGGGAAATCTAGGTTGTGACAAGTTGGTATCAGAGCTCTAGGCTACATAGGTCTCACAATTCACGGACAAGCTTAGTAGAGTCTGAGGGATCGGTACAGAGACATCTGTATTTATCCCTCAGAGGCTATAGAGTTAGGAAAAGTTTCACATTTGTTCTTTCTTGTCGTGCGGTTTGGTTTCTCAATGCTAATTGAGCTTCTACTCTGTTATTTCGCCGATGGCGAGAACACGCGCTTCCTCATCTACCAATCAGTAGTCCAGGCCCCAGCAGCTCTAACGAGGGGAGGAGGGCGAGGCCGAGATAGGGGCAGAGCTCAGCCTAAGGCAACAACACTAACAACGGAGTCTCGGGCTGATTTTAATGATGAGGTTCCAACCCCAGCAGTTCTGGTGGGCCTAGCTCAGGTCATATAGGGGTTTATTGCCACCCCGGTTCTTCAGGATGCGCTGGACTGTCTAGTGGGCCTTATGGAGAGTGTCACTAGAGCAAGTTTACTTCCTATAACACCAGCCGTCTCTCAGGTTGGAGGAGGAGCCCAGACTCCTGCTACTCGCACTCTGGAGCAGGTAGCTCCCAAATTCAGATTCCAGCAGTTCAGCCAGTTGGAGAAGCTCAACCGGGTGTGGTAGCCCAGGCTGTTAATAGAGCGACTATGTCTGATAATGCTTTGTGGAGATTGGACAGGTTCACCAAGCTCCTCACCACTACCTTCAACGGTGTATCTACTGATGATCCCTAAGATTATCTGGATAGCTTCCACGAGGTGCTTCAGAACATGGGTATTGTTGAGACCAATAGGGTAGACCAGGTGGATCACCATCTTTGACTTGGGAGAAGTTCACACGGCTAATTCTGGAGAAGTTTCTCCCTATTACACAGCGAGAGGCCTATCGGAGGCAGTTCCAATGCCTTCAGCAGGGATCCATAACTGTCACCCAGTATGAGACCAGATTCATAGATTTGGCTCACCATGCCCTTGTTATAATTCCCACTGAGAGGGAGAGAGTGAGATGGTTTATTGATGGACTCATTCAGCCGATTCGTCTGCAGATGGGTAAAGAGATTGGGAGTGAGATATCCTTCCAGGAAGCGGCCAATGTGGCCTAGAGGATTGAGATGGTATTATCACATGGGGGTGGTCATGGAGCAGACAAGAGGCCCCGTCATTTAGGAAGATTCAATGGTACCTTGTTTGGAGGTAGAGATTCATATGGTAGAGGCTATCCTCCCAGGCCTTTTCAGTCAACTCTTTACGTTTCTCATGGTGCTTCAGGTAGTCGTGGTCCTTAGATGCAATATTCTGATCAGCAGTCCTTGTGTGGGCCACCAACTCCTATCAGTACACCACCGATCAGAGTTTCCAAGGTCGCCAGCCCTAGAAGCTGAGAGCTTGTTTTACTTGTGGTGACACGAGGCACATTGCTAGATATTTCCCTCACGCACCAAGTAGCTCTCAGCATCAGAGTTCCCGTGCTATGGTTCAGGCACCAGGTGTTCCACAAACCGCCAACCAGTTAGAGGTAGGGGTAGAGGTGCTAGAGGTGGAGTAGAGGATTTATAGATGGAGCTCAGACCGCCAGAGGTGGAGGCCATCCGGCTACAGGCCGTCCTAGAGAGGTAGGTCAGAGTGGTAGGGGCCATCCCCGATGTTATGCTCTTCAGGCCAGGCCCGAGGTTGAGGCTTCAAATACAATTATTACAGGTACGATTCTGGTTTGTGGTAAAGATGCTTCAGTGTTGTTTGATCTGGGGTCTACGTATTCATATGTGTCATCTTATTTTGCCCCGTACTTGGTCATGCCTAGTGATGCACTTAGTGTTCCTGTTTATGTGTCTACACCGGTGGATGATTCTATTATGGTCGATCAAGTCCATCGTTCTTGTATTACAGTGATTAGGGGTCTTGAGACTCGTGTAGATTTATTGCTCTTAGACATGTTTGACTTCGATATTTATATTGGGGATGGATTGGTTATTACATTACCGCGCTATTTTGGGCTGTCATTCCAAGACTGTGACCTTAGCTTTATTTGGTATACCTCGATTAGAGTGGAGAGGGACTCCTAGTCATTCTACCCCTAGTGTTATCTCTTATGTGAAGGCTCGGCGTATGGTCGAGAAGGGGTGTTTGGCCTATTTGGCATATGTTCGTGATTCTAGTGTAGAAGTTTCCTCTATTGATTCTATGCTCGTTGTTCGTGAGTTCCTTGAGGTATTTCCTTCAGACTTGCCGGGTATGCCACCTGATAGGGATATTGAATCTGTATTGATTTGATTTTGGGCACCAACCCATTTTTATCCCACCGTATCGTATGGTGCCACCTGAGTTGAAAGAGTTAAATGAGGAGTTGCAAGACTTGCTTGAGAAAGATTTCATTAGACCTAGTGTTTCGCCTTGGGGTGCGCCGGTGTTATTTGTTAAGAAGAAGGATTGGTCAATGAGAATATGTATTGATTACCGGCAATTGAACAAGGTTATAGTTAAAAATAAGTATCTGTTGCCGAGGATTGATGATTGTTCGATTAGCTTCAAGGTGCCAAGCTATTTTCCAAGACTTGCGATTTGGCTACCATCAGTTGAGGATTAGGGCGTTCGATGTCCCTAAGATAGCTTTTCGCACTCGATACGAGCATTATTAGTTCTTGGTTATGTCATTCGGGTTGACATATTCCCCAGTAGCTTTTATGGATTTGATGAACCGTTGTTCAGACCTTATTTGTATTAGTTAGTGATAGTCTTCATTAATGATATATTGATATATTCATGCAGCCAGGAGAAGTACGAGCAACACCTTAGAGTGGATCTTCAGACTCTGAGGGACAGTCAGTTATGTGCTAAGTTCTTGAAATGTGGGTTATAGTTGAGTTTGGTTGCATTTCTGGGTCATATTGTATCAGCAGAGGGTATTTAGATGGACCAAAGAAGAATGAGGCAGTCAAGAACTGGCCTAGACCTGCATCAGCCACAGATATTCAGAGTTTCTTGGATTGACAGGCTTCTACCATCGGTTCATGGAGGGGTTTTCATCCATTGCGGCCCCGATGACTAGATTGTCCCATGGGTACCTAGTTCAGGTGGTCGGATGAGTGTGAGGAGAGCTTTCAGAAGCTCAAGACAGCTCTGACTACGGCACCGGTGTTGGTTTTTCCCACAAGTTCAGGGCCTATTACAGTTTATTGTGATGCTTCCTGTGTTGGGCTTGGAGCAGTGTTGATGCAGGATATCAAAGTCATTGCCTATGCTTCGAGGCAGTTGAAGATTCATAAGAAGAACTATCATGTTCATGATTTGAAGTTGTCAGCCATAGTTCACACAGGCATTATCTGTATAGCGTGGCATGCGAGGTGTTCACAGATCACAAGAGTCTTCAGTATTTGTCCAAGAAAAAGGAGTTGAATTTGAGGCAGATGAGGTGAGTGGAGTTGTTGAAAGACAATGATGTCACCATTCTATATCATCGGAGAAAGCCCAATGTGGTGGCCGATACTTTGAGTAGAAAGTCAGCCAGTATGGCAGTCTTGGTTATATTTTGGTCGGTGAGAGACCGCTTGCCTTGGATGTTCAGGCTTCGGCCAATCGGTTTTGAGGTTGGATATTTCTGAGCCTAGTCGGGTATTACCTTGCACGGTCGCTCGTTCTTCATTGTTAGAGCGTATCCACGATCGGCTGTTTGATGATCCCCATTTGTATGTCCTTAAAGACACGGTGCAGCGTGGAGATGCCAAGCAGGTTACCTTTGTGAGCACGTAATTTTGCCTCGCTTGAAATATCCCTATAGAATTCTTAAAATTAGGATTTTTCTTTTATTATTTGAATTTTAGGAAATTAATTGTATGATTTTGTGTTTGTTTCCATTTTTTATTGATATAATTCATAAAAAAAATACAAAAATAGCATATTTGCATTTAGGACTCAATTTTTATATTTTTCTTAGGTTTATTAGTTAATTGACATTGCAAAAATAAGAGAAAATAACAAAAATTAGCTATTTTGCATTTTTACTTTTAATTTTTGGATTTTGTTATAGTTTTCTTTTAAAATTAGGTTTTAATCAATTTTGAGGAAATAATTAGATTAATTTAAGGTTTAAATTAGGTTTTAATTAATTTAGCATTTAAAAATAATGAAAAGAAAAGAAAGAAGTTAAAAATCTAGTCTTCTTATAAAAGACCCGAAATTGGGCTATTTTTGCTCAAATGTCCCAGCCCAAGCCCGAAACCGCTTCCCAGACCCGTCTCAACCTCAACCCATCTCAAAACCCGGTCCAACCTCATAAAAATCAAAACGACGTCGTTCGAGGCCTTCTTAATCATCACCGTCCATCTTATTTGATCCAACGGTACCAAACCTAAGGTGTAACACGTATATAAGTGTTCCATCACCCCCTACCCACAAAAACCTCGTACCCTGTCAGCACTGCCGAAACCCTAATCACCGCCCTCCGCCCTCCGTCGCCGGTCGGAAAATCGCCTCCGCCGGCGGCGAAGCTCCAATGACACCCAAATTTACACCGTTTAACCGCCTTCTTCTCATCTTTCCAAAGCTCCAAATATCATCCCTCAAATCCAGCCCAAGCTCTTTGAATACAACATAAATGTAGAAATTGATTCTAGGTCTTCATGTGTAGCTAATAACTGAACACTCGAATAGGTGTGAGTATTCCACAAAAGCAGGCAGTGGTATGAATGGGTTTATATTTGTCAATTTACAGTTTAAAATTGAATTTGACTTGAACAACAGGTTCATAAGTGTAAAATCAGGTTGTAAGATGTTTGGCATGCTTTTTGATGACTTTTTTGATCCATTTAATCGTTATAAGTATTGAAGTGGTAAATTGATTCGCTTCAGTTCCCAGAAACAGTCATCTATGGCTATGATATTGCAAATAGGAAAACTACATAAGTAATTTGAGTGTTAAGTTGTATTGTCAAATGGAATTGTGATTAGAGGTTTTCTAGGTTATACATTGAATTTGAAATCAAATATCCACAACTCATGCACATTGTTACATCTTGGTCAAATTTTAGTATAAGGTGTTTAGCTAGGATGAATCTGAATTTTAAAATGCATACTGATCTAAGTTTCATTCTTAGTTAATTTGAGCTATAAGTTTGAAATGAGTTATAGTCGGATTATGCTCTTTGTTATACTGGGCTTAAACACAAGGCCCAAACAATCACATTCAGCTTCATAGCTGAAAGTCATGTACGCCCTGGGCCTGGTCCTTTCGCCATAGGCCCAATCGTACAATTGGTATGAGATTCTTTATCCACACTTTTTAAGTCCAATTCATTTTTCAACTTAGCCCCATGAACATCCCCAAGATCTGGGAGACATTTATCGAATCATAGTGAATCTTATCACTTTGGATTGATTTCGAAACCCAAGAAAGTTAGGGGTTTAATTCATAATTTGAAATAATACCGAGTTTGAGCTATTCGAGTTAGGTAGCGGGTTCAAATTAAGAGGTTCTTCCCTCTTTTTTTGAATCCGAACTTGAACTTTAAGCCTGAATTTTATTATATTAATTAATTAGTCCTTTAGAGTCAAATTCAATAGAGAATAATAGTTTGCTCTAGGTTAGCCTTCTAAAAATAAAACAAGGTACGCCGCGCCAAATAAAACTCACAAATTGCGTGGCCCTCTATTAATGTTTATATCAAAATACATAGAACTTGGGACGAGTCGTTTAACAAACTTTCACGGCCTCCCACAAAGTTAACAACACGCTAGTCGCTTTAGGCGCGTCCTTTAATAATTTTACCTTCCTAACCACGGGTGTGCATTTCACGTGACCCAAATACAAATCCCAAAACGTTGGATAAAATGTGTAAAGGATCTGGGTTCATTTCATGTGATATGATCCAAAAATATGTTTTAAACAACGTTTAATTTCCTAAAAATTATTAATTTAAAGTGGTAAATAATCCTAAAATGGTACTATAGATGGCTTGTATTAAAATCAGTTTTTTAGCCAATTATAATAGTTTAAGTGACCGTGCTAGAATCACGGGATCTGAGGGTGACTAACACCTTCGCTCGAGTCAACAAAATTCCTTACTTATAATTTCTGGTTCGCATACTCCATTTGGAATGTCGAAAAATTTTCTCGCTTTGGGATTCAAAACAAACCGGTGACTTGGGACACCAAAATCTAAGCCTATCCCAAGTGGCGACTCTAAATAAATAATTAATCCTATTTCGAATAATGTCACTTAAATTGGAAAAACTGCCATATACATTTACCCTTCGGGGTAGCCGTGCAAAAAGAAGGTGTGACAGCTCTGGCGACTCTGCTGGGGACACGAACCTAGAATCTCTGGTTCAGGGTTCAAGAATTCGAGCTTCGTATAACTATTATATTTGTCTTTATCTGATTTTATTACATATTCCGTGCTAAATATGCTAAATGTTTTACCGCTTTAATATTTGTTGAATTGTATATATAAACTGCTACAAAACCCTTCCTCTCTCTGAGTCTTCCACATCATGGATAAGGGTGCACTTCGTGTGACTTCTCTTCTGTTTAGAGTCTTTTCCTATTTAGAACGAGGTTCGGATAAGTTGCTAAGCCAATAGAGATTCAGTATCCCCGGTATGCTTCCCCCTCCCCCGGCTCGAGTTGTCTACTCGGATAAGCCATGTCTAGAACAATAAATTTAGGATTTAAACCTAGTATAACAAAACCTCATGCCGGATCCCTAATAGGAACGTTTGTTTGCATCAAGTGCATTTAACTTAGGGGACTCAACATAGGGGTTGGGTCCGTCTAGGACAGGTTACCTGAAACGAAAGACCATCCTGATGCATCTTATGTGCTACTTGTGCATTTATTTGCTTTGGATTCGCATGTTGACCAGCTTGCAAATAAGGAGAGAAAATTGAGAAAATAGCAGTGTTAGGGCTGAATGAGAGTAACCATTGGTTTCAAAAATCAATGTTCAAATAGTACCAAAATGCTGCCGGATTTTTAAAAAAGAAAAAAGAAAAAAGAAAAAGAGCCTTTTAACAAATTTGGTTTTGACAAAACATTTTTCCTGAACTACGCCAGTTTGATTCCCGCCGGATGTGGGATACGCAGGCAACCCCCATCCGGTCCAACTTCCTTTTGAATAAAAATATATTATTTTGATTTTTAGCCTCAAATAAGTCAGGTGTTGCCATTCTTGTCTAAAATAAGCCGAATGTCCCCAAAAGGGCGTTGGAAGGCTGTTTTTGCAAGAACAACCACCTTGAATCGTTTTCAACGGTTAGAAGGGAAATCCTTAAAATCTTCTCCTTGAAGTGCTAAAAGGCCGTATCTGCAAAGACAACGTCTTGCTTTAAAATAAAGAATTGAGACATCTTGAAAAAAAAGTAACAAAAAAACGAGATGATGTTGTTTTCTTCCTTCGGGGTCACAATTAGTTTTTAAATCACCCTTAATAAATGTGCAGGATGAGCACAGACGAAATTGACCCCTTTACAAGCCCTTAAAGAGATCCCTTTAAAGTTCTATATGTGGTGGGATAACTTAGTATCGGGTAGCAAAGAAATAGTGACAAGAGTTCTGGGAGGCCTCGTTGGTTTATTAAAAGTCAAGCCAAGGTTGGACATAGTTGAGGCTTTGATGCTCTTCTGGAACCCCACTTGCAACGTGTTCCACTTCTCTAATTTTGAGCTCACACCACGTTGGAAGAAACACCTGGTTATACAAGTTTAAACAGAAATCTCAGAAGTCGCTATCCGTTGGCACCAAGACCGGTGACTTCCCACAGGTTCCTAAACTTATTAAGCATTAACGGGGATGTTCGGGACGAAAATATGTCAGAAGGGTTTTGCACGCTCCATTTCTTGTATCATCGATACAGCAATCCCCGAGGGTTCAAAGAACCGAACACCGGTCTGACCTATGCCGGAAACAAAGATAAGTAGGAGGCAAGACAGAGCCTAGCTTTCATTGTAGCTTTCTTGGGAGTTGTGGTTTGTCCATGAAAATATGGTCATATAGAAATAAGCCTTGTGGAAATGCTAGTTGTTGCAATCAAAAAAACCAACAGCACGGTAGTTCCGCTAATTATGTCTGAAATCTATCGAGCTATAACCATATGCCGGGAAGGGGGAAAATTCTTTCAGGGTTGCAATCTGTTGTTACAATTGTGAAATGCTAGAGCTCCTTGCCACCGAACGGGGTACATATACTATGGTTTGACTGGGTTGAGTTGCATTGAAGAATTTGGGACCCAGGTGACAGGTATTGAGTTCCTCGAGGGCACTGAGGCTTGGTTTTCATGCTTGAGATCTTTGACTGCGGATAAAATTGAATGGGCTTTCGGATGGCTCCCCGCTACTGAGGTTGTGTACATATCAGCAAAAGTGCCTTATATTCTTTTGATGGGCGTTCGGAGCATCCAACCCTACACTCCTTACGAGTCCTGCGGCAGCTAGGAAGATTCCAAACCGTCCATGGTGATGAAGATCTGAGTAAACAAGTCATCGAACTAGGCCCAAAAGCTGCATTCCCAGAAGGAAATATTCGCCAAATATGGAATGAATGCAGGTATCTTGAGCCTAAAACCATTGTGCGAGATCGGGCTAGGGGCGAAGTAGACCCGCAAATACTTGGTTTGGTTTGGCAAAAGATTTCAAATTTCTGAGAGACCCGCCAAGAGGCCATATGTCCAACACTTCACTGACAAAGCTCAGGTGCAATCCGATTGGTTAGCTAAAGAGAAGGAATATAGGTCTCGAAAAGGAGCATTGGAAAAACAGGTTCAGGATCTCCGGTTAGAAAACAACTTGCAAGCCGCGGCCGATAAAGGTGACAAAAAGAAGATGACCCAAGAGAATGAAGCTCTCAAGGCTCAAATTCAACAAATGAAAATAGCTACTAAAAACCAAGAAAGAAGCCGGTCCGATGAGAGATTGATAAAAGGGTAGAAGAAGCAAGTCTTAGATTTCCAAGAAGAGTTGGAGAAATCTGAAGGGTAATCCAGGCACAGTGAGCAAAAAAGACAGAGGAAAGAGCCCAATTTGTGTGACAAATGAAAAGAAATTATAAGGGAACCATTGCTAATTTGAGAAGGAAAATGACTACCCTAGAGAATGAAGCATCCAAACAAGCCAAAGACATTAAAACCGACAGGGAACATTGCTATGACTTGATGGCCCAAATGGAGGAGGAAATACAACAATTACAACGTCAGCACCTTCATGATGCCTAGGTTTTGGAAGACAGGAATGATCAGATAGGGCGGTTTCTCCAAGAAAAGGGCAGCATCAGGGAGAGGATCCTAACCATTACTTATTACATCAATAGGAAATGCCAAGCATGCGAGGACATGACTCGCACCACCTTCTTTGCGACAGTAATAATATTTGTCAAACAGATAATGAGTGACTTGGATAGGCTTCAAGGGGATCTTGCATATAGGCTCACGGCGAGGCCGAACGATGTCCCGCAGGCACCAAGAGCTTTAATGTATTCATGATTTTCATATTGAGTCTGTATTTCCTTTTTTCACTAGAGTATGTACTTTTATAGAGTCTGTCAAGTTGTTCGAGTCTGTATTTTCTTTTGAAGAAAGATGTTCAAATTTGGAGTCTGTATTTCTTTGTTCATATCTATTAGCATTGAGTCTTTGTAATCACAGTATTTGCCATGTATGAAACTGGAAAATCTCAAAAAGAATTTTGTTCACATTTTTTTACGAACTACGCTCAGTCTGATTTATGTAGGATCATGATACATATGCAATCTCTATAGGATTCGACCGTAACCCTAAACAAAGAGAAAAAAGAAAAGGAAAAAAGAGGGAGAGAGAAAAAGAAAAAAAAAGAAAAACCCTAAGAGAAAAACAAAAGAGGGAAGAAAATAAAAGAAGAACAAGAGAGGAAAAGAAATGAAGAGAGAGAAAAACAAGTAAAACAAAGGGTGGAAATCAAAAGAAATAAAAATGGAGGTGAAAAGCCGGGATGACACATGCAACCATTGCAAACATGTCGACATCTGTTTAACTATATAGGTGCATCACACCCCCAATGTGTGATTCCCTATCGGTTACTTTTCTCAAAATAACTATTTGTTGCTGTCAATTCCAGCTTAGGTTTTTAGAAACGGTGGTTGGTTTTTGGTAAGCTGGCATCACATCAGTATTTTACTAGATCAAAAGAAAGTATAGAAATGTCATCTGAAGTGACCTTGCGGGCAATTCCCATATCGGAAGATAGCCCAATCTTCAGGCGTCCCGGCCTCAGAGTCTGCAGTAGCCGAGGAAAGCAGGATCTACGCCTTAGGGTCATGGAGATGTATGATGCATGGACGAATGGAAAAGAGCCTCCGAGAGTCATCCCTGGATTCCTCGAGCTCTTCCCTAGATCAGGGGGTACCTCCACTATTCCCATTAGTAATCCAAACATCCTATTAGTACAACCCACCATACCGGCCAATTTTGTTGGAGCACCTTCTGAGGCCCGCCCCCAGGTGTTCACATCCAGAACAATCCCCAATATCTTTATGGCTCCCCGATGTGCGGCCACAACACAGCCCGTATTTCCTAGACCCACGTTCGATCCATCGGCCTTTACATTCCAAACACCCACTTACAAAACTGAGCCTCTCCAATACCCCACCTACACTTATCCTCAACCACCATTTGAGTTCACACCAGGACAAGATAAAACTCCCAAAGCTCCTGAACAGGACGAGATGGCGAAAATAATGAGGAGCCTTGAGTAGAGTTTAAAGAATATGCAAGGTTTCAGTGGGCAAAAAAGTGTTTCTTATACAGATCTGTGCATGTTACCTCACGTGAACCTACCCATGGGATTTAAAATGCCAAAGTTCAAAAAGTATGATGGGCATTACGATCCCATGCTCACCTAAAGAAGTATTGCAGCCAATTGGGCGGAGCTGGCGGAAAAGAAGAGTTGTTGATGGCATACTTCGGAGAAAGCTTAGTAGGCATTGCCTCAGAGTGGTATATGGAAGAAGACGTCTCATGATTGCACATTTGGGATGATCTTGCCAGAGATTTTGTAAGGCAATTTCAATATAACATTGATATCACACAGGACAGGAACTCCTTGGAAAATCTGAAGAAAAAGCCTTCTGAAAGTTTCAGAGATTATGCTATTATGTGGCACGAACAGGCATCGAGGGTGAAACCTCCCATGGATGAAATAGATACGGTCATTGTCTTCCTACAGGCCCAGGAAGTAGATTACTTTCAGAACATGATGTCGGCCATGGGTAAACCTTTTGTAGAGGCAATCAAGATTGGTGAAATGGTAGAAAACGGTTTGAAAACGGGTAGGATTTTGAGTCAGTCGGCCATCAGAGCAACCTACCAAGCCATCCAAGGCGGGTCTCGAGGAGTCACAAGGGGCAAAAAGAAAGAAGAAACCTCGATGACAACATCGGGTTCGATAAGACATCATGCTCCTTGGCCCATGTTCTCGAGAAGAACCCCTCAACATTATTATCCTCACTAAGACATGCCTTATGCTCCTCAACCATATGCGGTCATGAACGCTCAACACTTTGCACGACCGCATCAGCATGCCAACAGGAACCAAGCTCCAAGAAACCAGCCTCCTCATCAAAACCACTATAATCCTCGTCCTACTCAAAATAACTTCCATCCCCGTGAGCCACCCATAAGGAAAAACTTAATGCCAATCAGGGAGTCCTACTTTAGTCTTTTACCAAAACTTGTCCAATTGGGTTTGCTGCAGCCCGTACCTCCGAACAGACAAAGCCCTAAATCACCTTCCTACCAACGGGGTGCCCGCTGTGCATATCATTCGGGTGCTGAGGGGCATGACACAGAAAATTGCTGGACTTTGAACCGAGTTGTGGAAGATTTCATAGAGCATAGGAAAATAGTGTTGAGGGATGAGGATGTCCCTAATGTGACTACCAACTCGTTGCCGGCCCACAACAACGGATCAGTAACCGGGATGATCTGTGAGGATAAAGAATTCGACCCGGCTTTGAAGGCCATAATTGCCATTGCTAATGCGGATAGAAAGCCAAGAGCTTCCCCGAAGAAAGATGAAGGGGAAAAGAAGAATAAAGCCTCACACCCTGAAATTGAAAAGAAAGTCTAAAACTGAGACAACACCCGTCAAAGAAGCTGTCCTTTATATCCCACGAGGTCATTAGGAAAAGCACTTGACTTTGAGTCCCTCAAAGAGATTCGAGTTGAACAGGACTACCCAGATGTACGTGCCCAAAGGAACCTATATGGTGGGGGGGCCAAATAATCCACCAAGGCTGAGTGAGCCCATGGTTATTGGTCGCACACCTCAGAGGCCTATGACAGACCCCATTGCATTCCATTGGAATTATCATGAAACAGTGGTGACATAAAAGGCAAAGAAATCTCTGGAGAGACTCAAGAAAGTTACCTTGTGAAGAAATAGTCTGACTTGGAAGAAGTGAACAACGCCATCAAGAAGCGATTCCCATCCAAAGAAGTGAAATCAATATTTCATCGTCTATGTTCTTTTATTCTTTCTGATTATTGTTGTTTTCTTTTTATTCATTTCTTTCAGTTCTAATAATGCGGCTTTAAATAACATGACATGCTCGCGAGCTTCGTGCCCGACCCAAACATGCCTCCTAATTGTGAAATAATGAACCAAGAAGCGGAGTACGACGAAGAAGAGGCTTTTAGGAAGATCAATCGAGAACTGGAACATTTTGAAAATAAAACTAAGCCAAATCTAAATGATACTGAGCCGGTTAACTTGGGTTGTCCCAACAAAATAAGGAAAACCAAAATAAGCATCCATGTAAATGAGAAAAATCGGGACACACTGATCCAACTCCTTTTTGAATTCAAAGACGTGTTTTCTAGGTCATATGACGATATGCCAGGGCTGAGCATCGATTTGGTAGTTCATAAGTTGCCTACTTACCCCGAGTGCCCTCCAATCCAACAAAATCAGAGAAAATTTAAAACTGATGTCAGTGATAAGATCAAAGAAGAGATCACAAAATAGTTGGAGGCAGGAGTAGTCCGAGTGGTCCGGTACACCGCATGGTTGGCCAATGTAGTTCCAGTGCCAACGAAAGATGGGAAAACCCGAGTGTGTGTGGACTATAGAGATTTGAACAAGGAAGTCCGAAAGACAATTTTCCTTTTCCCAATATCCACATCCTTGTTGATAACTACGCCAAACACGAGATACAGTCTTTCGTGGAATGTTACGCATGATATCACTAGGTGTTGATGGATGAGGAGGATGCCGAGAAAATTGCCTTTACCACACCTTGGGGGAATTATTGCTACAGGGTTATGCCTTTCGGGTTGAAGTACCCTGGGGTAATGTATATGAGAGCCATGAACACTATCTTCCACAACATGATTCATCAGGAAATAGAAGTATATGTGGACGGCGTGATTATCAAGTCCAAAACTCAGGATGATCATGTGAGGGACCTAAGAAAGTTCTTTGAAAGGCTATGCAAGTTAGATTTGAAATTGAACCCAGCCAAATGCGCATTCAGGGTCCCCTCAGGCAAACGTCTGCGGTTCATAGTCGGCTGGAGGGGTATTGAGTTAGATTCAACAAGGATAAAGTCTATTCGAGACCTACCTCCTCCGAGGACCAAAAAGGATATAATGAGAATGTTGGGGAGACTGAATTATATTAGTCGATTTATCGCGCATCTTCCACATGCGAGCCCATATTCAAATTGCTAAAGAAAGATGCAGCAATTAAATAGACAGATGAGTGTCAGGTGGCTTTTGATAAGATTAAAGATTATCCGTCCAATCCACCAATTTTGGTCCTGCCAGAACCAGGAAGGCCATTGTTTCTATACCTGACAGTCTAGGATAAATCCTTTGGTTGCATTCTAGAGCAACATGATATCACTGGAGAGAAAAAATAGGCAATATACTACCTGAGCAAGAAGTTTACCAGTTACGAGGCCAAATACACCCTGCTAGAAAGAACCTGCTGTGCTTTAACTTGGGTTGCTCAGAAATTGAGGCATTACCTACAAGCCCACACCACCTACCTTATAACCACGCTGGATCCCCTGAAGTACATATTTCAAAAACCAATGTCCATATAGAGATTGGCAAAATGGCAAATCCTGCTCACCGAGTTCGACATAGTCTATGTCACTCGCACAACAATGAAGGCCCACGCGTTAGAGGACCATTTAGCCGAGAACCCGGATGATGATGAATACTAACCCCTGAATACTTATTTCCTAGACGAAGAAGTGAATTCAGGGGAGGCAATGTCCGAGGACACTACTGCTTGGAAAATTTTCTTCGATGGAGTGGTAAATTCAAAAGGTGTAGGAATATGGGCAATCTTAATTTCACCCCCCGGTCAACACTACCCAGCTACGGCTCGGCTTCGGTTCTTCTACACAAACAATACAGCCGAATATGAAGCCTGTATCATAGGCATGAATATTGCAATTGACCAAGATGTTGAAGATTTATTGATCATGGGGGATTCTGATATGATTATCCGGCAAGCCCAGGGAGAATGAGAAACTCGAGATGTCAAACTCATCCCTTATTGGCAATAGGTGGAAGATCTCAGAAAACAGTTTAAGACGGTAGAGTTTAGGTACATCCCTCGCTGTCAAAATGAGCTAGCCGACACACTTGCTACTTCGGCCTCGAATTTGCCTTATCCAGGAAACGCCTACATCGATCCGTTGGAAATCCAAATCAGGGAAAGACATGGGTACTGTAATGCAGCCAAGGCAGAACCCAACACTCAGCCATGGTATCATGATATCAAGAGATTTCTGAAAATACAAGAATATCCCGAGCAAGCCATTGGATATCAAAAGAGAACCATTAGATGACATGCGAGTGGATTCTTCTTGAGCGGTGATGTCTTGTATAAAAGGACCCCAGATCTCAATTTGCTAAGATATGTTGATGCCGAGGAAGACAGAAAGATTATGCATGAAGTACACGCGGAAGTGTGCGGCCCCATATGAACGGGTATGTGTTGGCGAAGAAAATACTTTAGGCGGGGTATTACTGGATAACCATGGAGAAGGATTGCTTCAACTTTGTTCGGAAATGTCATCAGTGTCAGGTGCACGGTGATTTGATTCATGCACCACCAACTGAACTGCATCCTATGTCAGCACCTTGGCCGTCTGTTGCATGGGGGATGGATGTCATTGGACCAATCGAGCCAAAAGCCTCAAACGGACATAGATTCATACTAGTTACTATTGACTACTTCATGAAGTGGGTTGAAGCCATCAATCTTAAGTCAATCACCAAGAAAGATGTTGTAGACTTTCTGCATTCTAATCTTATTTGCCGCTTTGGCATTCCTGCAACCATCATCACAAATAATGCTGCCAACCTGAATAGTCATTTGATGGAAGAAGTATGCGAATAGTTCAAAATAATACATAAAAACTCAATTCCCTACCAGCCCAAGGCCAATGGTGCCGTCGAAGCAGCTAACAAGCACATCAAGAACATTCTGAGAAACATGATTCAAAGCTCCACACAATGGCATGAAAAGTTTTCTTTTGCGTTGCTTGGATATCGCACCACGGTGTGCACATCAGTATGAGCAACCCCATACTTATTGGTCTATGGAACTAAAGCTGTTACACCCGCAAATGTATAAATCCCTTCACTCCAGATAATCGTTGAAGCAGAAATTGAGGATAGTGAGTGGGTCAAGACTCGGTTGGAATAGTTGTCATTAATTGATGAAAAACGAATAGCCGCAGTTTTTACGGGCAACTGTACCAACAAAGAATGGCCCGTGCTTATAACAAGAAAGTGCACTCCATGAATTTTGATGTTGGACAGCTTGTATTAAGGCGCATTCTTCCTCACCATCAGGAAGCAAAAGAAAAATTTGCTCCAAACTGGAAATGCCCATACATTATCAGGAAAATATTGTCGAAAAAGGCATTTTTCCTGGGCGACATCGAAGGGGGATGATCCTGAAACAGTAGTAAATGCAGATGCAGTAAAAAGGTACTACGTCTAGACTCCCTGTAGCAATGATTCAGGCTGTTTGAGATGACGAAGGTTTTCATTCTCGCTACCCAAACACTGTCAACCTTGGTAAACTCATTTGAGCCGGTTACCTTTCTTTGATCACCCTCTTTGGAACCTGGAAATGCTATTCAAAAAAACAAAACAACAAAAAAAAAAAAAAAAAAAAGAAAAAGAAAACCAACAACAAAATGAAAAATGTGATGGGAAAAAATAACAAAACAAATAGTTTAGGAAACACTCATGAACTACGGGCTTGATTCCCAAAGGATACGCAGACAGCCTCTCTCTGGGGTTTAGTCACACCAAAACAAAAATCCCAATTCCCCAAAATTGAAAACTGGGGCAGATTATATAATAGTTCGGCCATGAACCCGCCGAAACGGTTCCAAAGTTGTAGTTCCGCCCAAAATCATTTTACCAAAGACCTTGTCCAAGTCCTTCCGATCGATTGGCAAAGGCATGGAAGTGAAAACCTCATCGTTGGAATCAGATACAATTCAAATTGAGAGAAATAAAATAAGGAAGTCTTATTGGTGAAAACCTTCGGGCACCATAAGGCGACGGTAAGTAGAGAAATTGAAAATGAGAGAGCGCGCTTAGTGAAAACTTTTAAAGAGCACTATAGGGTGACAGTGAGAAGAGAAATGAGAGAGGTCGATTGTTGAAAACCTACAAAGGGCACTGTCGGTCAAAAAAGATGATATTTCACCACTAAAAGAGTCCTGGCAAGGTTCCCTAGTTTTGAAATGTGGAAATGCGGTTCACGAGAAGCTGTAAATTTTGTGTGGGTCGGGCACCCAGTCCGAGAAGCATGTCATGTTCATTTGAAGTCAGCATGCACCCCTAGATAAGTCCTTCTCTTTCCCCTAAAGGGACGCTTCTCTTTAAACTCATATGATTGCTTTTTGTTTATTTCTTCCTTGAATCCCTTTCGGTTTAACTCTAATTCCATGACTATTACAAAAGAAAAGGTGGCAGGACTAGTTTCACATGACTCGTCTAGCAAAGGCCAAAGAAAATACCCAGTCTCAGCGGACACATCTAGCCGATCCTGACTGGCCATGATGGCTGATATTTCGAAAGCAGAAAGGGTTTGAAAAGAAAGAAAATTGAAGTCAAAATTCCCACGAAGGCAAAATGAAGTTAGAAAGGTTGAGTCCTGGTGGGCTAATTGTCTCTACAAAGTTTCAAAAGCTAAGGTACCCAACGGTTCTGAAATGGAAGTTGGGGTAACGAAATCACAACTGAAAGGCCTATGAAGGCGAAATAAATCTGAAAGATGAGTTCCCACGACCAACCAACAAGGTAAAAATCGGAAAGTTAGAGGTCTTCTCAATAGAAGCAGGGCCGGGATCAAGCAATCAAGGCCACAAAACCAACCACCATTTCAAACTAACAATCGTGCTTTGTTTGAAAGTCTAAAATAGGTGTAATCCAAAGCAATTGGGCAAATAGCAGATTCAACCAAAGGAAATGCATAGGAGCTAGGAACAGCTTCGCAACAATGATCAGCCCAAAAGGGAAAGTTATCTTCAAATCCTTTCTCGCAATTTTAATAAAAGAATGAAGAAAAGGAGAATCATAAAAAAATCATGGTAGCATAGGCCCCCAACGCTTAACTCCGTCCTTCCAAACCTACGACCACATCCCCTAGTTGTTCCCAGCATAATCTGTGGAGGCATAACCCGCGAGTCATTTTCCTTTTATCCCTATCATCACCTGAGGGTCTTTTTCTTTTCTTCCCCGGCATAACCCGGGGATCCTTTTCCTGTCTCCCCAGCATAACCTGAGGACCCTTTTCTTTCATTACCCGGCATAACCCGAGGGTCATTTTCCTTTTATCCCCAGCATAACCTTAGGGTCTTTTTCTTTCTATCCCGGCATAACCCGTGGATCCTCCCGGCATAAACCAGGAGCCTTTTTCTTTCTATCCCAGCATAACCCGTAGATCCTCCTGGCATAACCCAGGAGCCTTTTTCTTCCAATCTCGGCATAACCCGTGGATCCCCCTAGCATAACCCAGGAGCATTTTCTTTCACATCTCGGCATAACCCATGGATCCCTCTAGCATATCTTAGGAGCCTTTTCTTCTTATCCAGGCATAACCCGTTGATCCCCCTAGTATAACCTAGAAGCCTTTTTCTTTCTATCCCGGCATAACCCATAAATCCCCCGGCATAACCTAGGAATTTTTTATTCCTATTCCGGCATAACCCAGGAGTTTTTCTTCTTATCCCGGCATAACCCACTGATCCCCCTGGCATAACCCATGAGCCTTTTTTTCTCCTATCCCGGCATAACCTGCAGATCCCCTGGCATAACACAGGAGCCCTTTTCTTCCTATCCGGCATAACCCGCGGATCCCCCTGGCATAACCCATGAGCCTTTTTTCTTCCTATCCCGGCATAACCCGCGGATCCCCCTGGCATAACCCAAGAGACTTTTTTTCCCATCCCGGCATAACCTGTGGATCCCCTGACATAACCCAGAAGCCTTTTCTTCCTATCCCGGCATAGCCCGCGGATTCCCCACGGCATAAACCAGGAGCCTTTCTTCCTATCCCGGCATAACTCGCGGATCCCCCTGGCATAACGCAGGAGACTTTTCTTCCTATCCCGGCATAACCCGCGGGTTCCCCTGGCATAACCCAGGATCCTTTTCATTCATCTCGGAATAACCTGTGGATCCCCCTAGCATAACCTAGAAGCCTTTTCTTCCCATCCCGGCATAACCCGCGGATCCCCCTGGCATAACCCAGGAGCCTTTTCTTCCTCTCCCGGCATAACCCGTGGATCCCCTGGCATAACTCAGGAGCCCTTTCTTCCCATCCCGGCATAACCCGCGGATCCCCCTGGCATAACCGAGGAGCTTTTGATTCCTATCTTGGCATAACCCGCGGATCCCCTAGCATATCCCAGGAGCCTTTTCTTCCTATCCTGACATAACTCGCGGATCCCCCTGGCATAACCCAGGAGCTTTTTCATTCATCTCGGCATAACACGCGGATCCCCCTGGCATAACCCAGGAGCCTTTTCTTCCTATCCCACATAACCCGAGGATCCCCTAGCATAACTCAGGAGCCTTTTTCTTCTTATCACGGCATAATCCGTGGATCCCCTGCATAGCCCAGGAGCCTTTTTTTCCTATTCCGGCATAACTTGCGGATTCCCCCTGGCATACCCAGGAGTCCTTTCTTCCTAGCCCGGCATAACCCGCGGATCCCCCTGGCATAACCTAGGAGCCTTTTCTTCCTATCCCGACATAACCCGCGGATCTCCCTAGCATAACCCAGGAGCCTTTTCATTCATCCCGGTATAACCCGCGGATCCCCCTGGCATAACCCAGGAACCTTTTTCATTCATCCCGGCATAACCCGTGGATCCCCTGGCGTAACCCATGAATTGTTTTCATCCCTGCATAACCCGTGGATTTTCCTTTTCATCCCCAGCAGGGACCCTTTATTCTTATCCCGGCATAACGCGTGGATTATCCTCTTATCCCCAGCAGGGACAGTTTAGTCCTATCCGGCTTAACCCGTGGATCCTCTTCTTATCCCCTCTAGGGACCCTTTTTCTATCCCGGCATAACCCGACCATCTGCCAGCATAACCTGGCAATCTTTCCAAAGGATACACAATCCGAGCTTTTACTGTTTTCAATAAAAAAATAGCTTAAATTCGCTTAGCAAATAACTCACAAAATTCTCCCAGTGAAACTGGGGCAGAAAATTTCATTCGTTTGTTTGTTTTTGGTATTCAGATAGGTCTTTACTCAAGACACAGGATTCGAGGTGACCAAAAGAATGAGTCTTAATCCGGAACGAAGAAAATAAGAAAAAGAAACAAATCCAGAGTGATTAAAGAAGAAAGATGTGGACTGATCAAATTTGATTCGAAATCATAAGTTCCACATGGCCCACTCCGCTAAAATATTGAAGAAAGAACTGACACATAGAGCTTACGCGCATCAAGATTCAGATTAAGTCCACAACAGATCCAGCTAAGACTCAAGATCAAGTTTCAAGAGATTTATAGATAGGAATCTTGTAACTCATAGTTGATAGGCATAGTTAGCTTAGCTTTTGATTTTCCTTTTGGTGTAATAAGGAGGTCATCAAGCAGTAGCAACAACATCAGCAGTGAAATCACAGCCCCGGGTAGTCTCAGCTACCAAAACTTCCAGAACTACACTGACCTGATTCCTTTATAGCCAAGGATATGTAGGGAACCTTTGGAGCAGGGTTCGTCAGGCGATTTTCATAAATGCTTCTCACGGAGTGCCAAGCAGGCAAAAATCTCTCATGTTTGCTCAGTTTTCTTTGACCGAAAATCCTTCGTGTCTCCGAGCAAAGAGATGAAGCTGTGAGCACGTGATTTTTGCCTCTCTTGAAATATTCCTATTGAATTCTTAAAATTATGATTTTTCTTTTATTATTTGAATTTTTAGGAATTACTTGTATGATTTTGTGTTTGTTTGCATTTTTGTGCATTTATAAATGATATAACTCATAAAAAAAATACAAAAATAGCACATTTTCATTTAGGACCCAATTTTATATTTTCCTTAGGTTTATTAGTTAATTGACATTGCAAAAATAAGAGAAAATAACAAAAAATAGCTCCTTTGTATTTTTACTTTTAATTTTTGAATTTTGTCATAGTGTTCTTTTAAAATTAGGATTTAATAAATTTTTAGGAAATAAGTAGATTAATTTTAGGTTTAAATCAGGTTTTAATTAATTTAGTATTTAAAATAATGAAAAGAAAAGAAAGAAGTTAAAAATATAGTATTCTTAATAAAAGACCCAAAATTGGTCCATTTTTGCTCAAATATCCTAGCCCATGCCCAAAACCCCTTCCCAGACCTGTCTCAATCCCAGCCCAATCTCAAAACCAGGTCCAACCTCATAAAAATCAAAATGACGTCGTTTGAGGCCTTCTTAGTCTTAGCCGTCCATCTTCTTTGATCCAACAGTACCAAACCTAAGGTGTAACATTTATATAACTGTTCCATCACCCCTACCTACAAAAACCTCGTACCTTGTCCGAACTACCCAAACCCTAATCCTACCGTCTTCCGCCGACGAAGCTCTAATGACACCCAAATTTACACCCTTTAACTGCCTTTTTATCATCTTTCTAAAGCTCCAAATATCATCCCTCAAATCCAACCCAAGCTCTTCGAATATTCAAAAACAGTGATGCCACCTCCGCTGCCCACGGCGGCGCCAATGCAAAACGACTCCAAAAGAATACCATATGCTCCCCTCACCTTCCTCACCCCGAATCTTTAAGTCCCATTCCTTGAATGTGTGTCGAGCTTCTCGAATATCAAATCAAAATCCCGGACAAATCTCACCATCCTCCAAACTACCCCAAATCAATCCCAAAACAGTCTTCTCACCCCCTTCACCGCAAAACCACAATCATTTGCCCTCGAATGTCTCCACAGTTCCTCCAATTATAAATTTAGGGTTTTCAGAACATCCCTGTAAGTTAATTTGAGTCTAGATGGGTTTGGTTTGAAATTGCAACACTGCATTCAATTAGTGTAGCCAAGTAAGCTTTAATATATTAGTTCAAGTTTTCATGTTAAGCTGATGCATTTAAATTGATTCAAATTCAAGCTGTGTTACTCTATTATGGTTGAATTGATATATATGTTAAAACCCTTAATTGTTAATCTTTCATAACTGATTCCTGAGTCAAAATTGGTATTATAGTTTGCTCACTGATTAGCTAAGCTTGTTGAGTTAAATCTCTGAGTATTAATTTAAGTTCAAAAGGTTAAATGTGATTGCATCTGATTAAGGGTTTCAAAAGTGGTTTAAAATCTAAGCAATAGGTAGAATTGAAATACCTTGTGATTGGAAGGGTAAATAAGGGAATAGAACCTTAGAGAATATTAGCATAATAGTCATAAAACCATATAGTAGGGGTTCTCTTGTCAATTGTAGTGCTAGAACTTGGTTAACAAGTTAAAAATTGAGGGACATAGGTGCAATAAGAGCTAAAGTTTGCCCTAGTTACTTTCCTATAAAGGTATTTCTTCTTGGCCAAAAAGGCACCTTGGACCTTCGAGAAAAATTCTTCTGAATTTGTCACAAGTGAAAGAGAAAAAATCACAAAAAACAGGAGATATGATTTTGGGGAAAACTCTTGAAAATTAAAACACAAAAATAAGCAGCAAATATTATTCTATTAGCGTTAATTGATCTTTGAAACTGTTCTGTTCAGTTTCACATTCAAAAGTGTAAAATGGTTTAAGTTGGAGTCATTTGAATCTGTTTTGAAGCTGCTTGGATCCTGGTCTATTTGAGAAATTCCTTTGTTTTGCTTCTTGGTTTAGAGCTTTATTTTCATTGCTGCATCAGTTGAGTTGGATTTATCGGTGTTATTGCTTCCTGCTACATACTCATTGGTGTTTCGTTACACTCCCCGGTACACTTCCTAGTTCATCACAATGTATATGGTAAGTTGAAAACTGGAATGAAAATGAAACATGTTTTGTTATAGATTTTGCTACTTTTGATGTTTTAGTATATTTCATTGTAATAAACTAAGACTGGACTATTTTGAACTGTTGATTTGTATTGGAATGTTGATTTTCATTAGCCTAATGTAATTTTGTTTGGCGATTAGTTTAACATTAACAACATCATAAATGTAGAAATTGATTCTAGATCCTCATGTGTAGCTAATAATTGGACACTCGAATAGATGTGAGTATTCCACAAAAGCAGGCAGTGGTATGAATGTATTTATATTTGTCAATTTACTGTTTAAAAATTGAATTTGACTTGGACTGCATGTTCATAAGTGTAAAATCAGGTTGTAAGATGTTTGGCATGCTTTTTGATGAATATTTTTGATCCATTTACTCGTTATAAGTATCGAAGTGGAAAATTGATTCGCTTCAGTTCCCAGAAATAGTTATCTATGGCTATGATATAGCAAACAGGAAAACTACATAAGTAATTTGAGTGTTAAATAGTATTGCCAATTGGAATTGTGATTAGAGGTTGTCTAGGTTATACATTGAATTTGAAATCAAATATCCATAACTCATGATCATTCTTACGTCTTGGTCAAATGTTAGTATAAGGTATTTAGCTAGGATGAACCTGAATTTTAAAATGCTTACTGAGCTAAGTTTGATTGCTCAATTAATTTGAGCTATAAGTTTGAAATGTGTTATAGTCGGATTTTGCTATCTGCAATGCTGTGCTCAAACGCAAGGCCCAAACAATCACATTCACCTTCATAGCTGAAAGTCATGTACTAACACGGCCGGGGCCTAGTCCCTTCGCCATAGGCCCAATCGTACAATCGGTACGAGATTCTCAATCCACACTCTTTAAGTCCAATTCATTTTTCAACTTAGCCCCATGAACGGCCCCAAGATATGGGAGACATATATCAAACTATAGTGAATCTTATCACTTTGGAATTGATTTCTAAACCCAAAAAAGTTAGGGGTTTAATTCATAATTTGAAATAATACCAAGTTTGAGCTATTCGAGTTAGGTAGCGGGTTCAAATTAAGAGGTTCATCCCTTTTTTTGAATCCAGATTTGAACTTGAGGCCCGAATTTTATAATATTAATTAATTGGTCCTTTAGAGACAAATTCAATAGAGAATAACACTTTGCTCTAGGTTGGCCTTCCAAAAATAAAACGAGGTGGGCTGCGCCAAACAAAACTTACAAATTGCATGGTCCTCTTTAAATGTTTAAAATAAAATACGTAGAATTTGGGACGAGTCGTTTAGCGAACTTTCACGGCCTCCCATGAAGTTAACAACACGTTAGTCGCTTTAGGCGCGTCCTTTAATAATTTTACCTTTCTAAATATGGACATGCATTTCACGTGACCCAAATCCAAATCCCAAAATGTTGGATAAAATATTTCAAGGATCTGGGTGCATTTCATGTGACGTGATCCAAAAACATGTTTTAAACAACGTTCAATTTCCGGAAAATTATTAACTTAAAGTGGTAAATAATCCTAAAAAGGGCACTATAGGATGGCCTGTATTAAAATCAGATTTTTAGCCAATTATAATAGTTTAAGCAACCGTCCTAGAACAACGGGATCCGGAGGTGGCTAACACCTTCCCTCGGGTCAACAGAATTCCTTACTTAGAATTTTTGGTTTGCAGACTCCATTTGGGAAGTTGAAAAATTTCCTCGATTTGGGATTTAAAACAAACCGGTGACCTGGGACACCAAAAGCCAAGCCTATCCCAAGTGGCGACTCTAAATAAATAAATAATCCCATTTCGAGTAACGTCACTTAAATTGGAAAAACTCCCTTATACATTTATCCTTTGGGGTAGTCGTGCAAAAAAGAGGTGTGACAACCTTAGATGATGATGGAGTTTCAGATTGCAAGGGCGAGTTTGTATGCGTAATGTGGACGGACTTCAAGAGTTGATTTTAGAGGAGGCCCATAGCTCCCATACTCTATTCATCCGGGCACCACAAAGATATATCAGGATTTGTGACAACATTATTGGTGGCGGAGAATGAAGAAGGATATCGTAGCATATGTGGCTCGTTGTTTGAATTGTTAGCAGGTCAAGTACGAGCATCGAAGGCCTGGTGGTTCATTTCAGAGGATTGAGCTTCCTGAGTTGAAGTGGGAGTGGATCACTATGGACTTTGTTACTGGACTCCTGCAGACTCGGAAAAAGTTCGATGCAGTAAGGGTCATTGTTGATTGGCTGACCAAGTCAGCACATTTCATTCTTGTGGAAGTCTCCTATTCTTCTAAGAGGTTGGCTGAGATCTATATTTGGAAGATTGTTCGCCTTCATAGTATGCCCGTATCTATTATTTCGGACTGGGGTACGCAATTTACTTCGCGCTTTTATAGAGCAGTTCAATGAGAGTTGGGCACACGGGTTGAGTTGAGCACAATATTTCATCCCCAGACGGACGGGCAGTCGGAATGGACCATTCAGATTTTGGAGGATATGCTCCGAGCTTTTGTCATTGACTTTGGAGGTTCGTGGGATCAGTTCTTGACTTTAGGGGAGTTTTCCTACAACAACAGCTACCAGTCGAGCATCCAAATGGCTCCTTATGAGGCTTTATATGGTAGGTGGTGTTGATCTCTGGTTGGATAGTTTTAACCGGGAGAGGCTCAGTTGTTGGGTATGGATCTTGTTCAGGAGGCCTTGGACAAGGTCAGGATCATTTAGAATAGACTTAATTGAGCTCATCCTAGGCAAAAGAGTTCTGCGGACCGCAAGGTTCGAGATGTGGCTTTTATGGTCGACGAGCGAGTATTGCTTCGAGTGTTGCCTATGAAGGGCGTGATGAAATTTGGCAAGAAGGGCAAGCTTAGCCCTAGATACATTGGTCCATTTGAGATTCTTGATAGACTAGGAGAGGTGGCTCATAGACTTGCATTACCACCGAGCTTATCAGTTGTGCATCCATTGTTTCATGTGTCCATGCTTCAGAGATACCACGTCGATCCATCCCACATATTAGATTTCAGGACTGTCCAGTTGAAAAAAAACTTGTCTTATGAGGAGGATATGGTAGCTATTCTAGACCGACAGATTCGTCAGTTGAGATCGAAGAGTTTTCCTTCTGTTCGTGTTCAGTGGAGAGGTCAGCCTCCTGAGGTATCAACCTGGGAGTCCGAGTCTGATATGCAGAGCCGTTATCCCCATCTTTTCCCTGACTTAGGTACTTCCTTCTTTTGTCCGTCCAAGGATGAACGATTGTTTTAGAGGTGGAGAATGTGATGACCCAAATGGTCATCACTTGTTTTAAATTAAATTCTATAAGTTACCTCGATTTCGATGTGCAGTTCGGGTGCGTAGACGAAAAGCTTAAATGAGACACTGTGTGAAAAATGATAATGTTTTACTATAAAATGAATTAATTTGACCTTGGTAATTTTTTTGAGTAAATGGACCCGGACACATGATTTGACAGACCCGAAGGGTCCGTAGGAAAATATGGGACTTGAGCGTATGCCTGTAATCGAATTCCGAGGTCCTAAGCTCGAGAAATAAATTTTTATAAAATATTATATTTTGAAATTGTTTATAAGGGTTTGAAATGAAATTTGATTAGAACCTGATGGTATCGGGATTGTATTTTAGTTCCACCGACCAGTATAGGTCTATATATGATTTAAGATGTTTCTGTGAAATTTTGTGAAAAACGGACGATTGGTCAGTTGAGATCGATATTCTAGACTGGCAGATTCGTCAGTTGAGATTGAAGAGTTTTCCTTCTTGTTCGTGTTCAGTGGAGAGGTCAGCCTCCTGAGGTATCGACATGGGAGTTTGAGTCTGATATGCGGAGCCATTATCCCCATCTTTTCGCCGACTCAGGTACTTCCTTCTTTTATCCGTTTGATGACGAATGGTTGTTTTAGAGGTAGAGAATGTGATTGCCCAGATGGTCATCACTTTAATATAACTCCAGGGCCTTGAAAACCTCATTTAGAGTCACCTTGATTTGCATGCACAGTCCGGGCGCGTAGCCAGAAAGCTTAAATGAGACACTATGTGAAAAATGATAAGTTTTGACTATAAAATAAATTAATTTGACCTTGGTCAATATTTTGAGTAAACGGACCCAAACCCATAATTTGATGGTTCTAGAGGGTCCATAGGAAAATATGGGACTTGAGCGTACGACCGGAATTGAATTTCGAGGCCTCAAGCACGAGAAATAAATTATTTTTTGAAATTGTTTATAAGGTTTATAAATGAAATTTGATTAGAACCTGGTGGTATCGGGCCCGTATTTGGTTCCGGTCTGTACATGTCTTATATATGATTTAAGACGTCTATGTGAAATTTGGTGAAAAACGGACATCGTTTGACGCGATTCAGACCTAAATTGGAAAATTTGATGCTTTATGAAGTTTGAAAGAATTCATGAATTTTGAGGTTTAATGCGATGTTTATGTTGTTATTTTGGCGATTTGATGCGAGTAATTCTGTAGGATATTTTTGAGGTTGTGTATATATTTGGTTTGGAGCTCCAAGGGCTCGGGTGAGTATTAGATAGGCCACGTGGTGTATTTTTTAACTTAAAAACTTGCTGGTATGAAAAGACATACAGGCTTCGCATCGCAAATGCAAAGGTTGCCTCGCAAATGTGAAGGTTGCCTCGCAAATGCGAAACTACCCAGGTCTGTCCTTTTCTCATAAATGCAAGACAAATCATCGCACGCAGAACCTCCCATATTGGCCATACCTCGCAAATGCGATCAGTATGTCGCAAATGCACTACTTATCTCGCAAATGCGAAGGTATGTAATTTTAGAAGGATTCGCAAATGCAAACCAAGCTTCGCAATTTCCATATTTGCAGAGGTCGGGGTTTGCAATTGCAAACCCCTGTTCACATTTCCCACAACCGAGACCTGAATATTTCTATACTTGCCGATTTTAAGTTATTTTCACATCTTTTTCAAAATACAACTCTTTTGGGCGATTTTCCAAGAACGAGTCTTCTTCCAAATCGATTATAAGTTAGCTTTTATTAATTTCCTTCAACCATTTACATATTTCAATATGATTTTAACCTAAAATCAAAGATTTCCATGGAAAAATTGGGTGTTTTAGGTAGAACCTAGGTTTTTCAACAATTGAGGATTTGGACCTCAATTTGAGGTCAGATTTCAAAACAAATTATATATTTGAGTTTGTGGGAGAATGTGTAATCGGGATTTGGTTCAATCCTTGGGATTTGACCACGTGGGTCCGGGGTCGATTTTTGACTTTTTGGATAAAAATTTGGAAAACTCATTTTCATGCATTGGGGTTGATTCATTTAGCGTTTATTAATATAATTAAGTAATTTGTGATTAGATACGAACGAATTGGCAGTGGAATAAAGGGGTAATGCTATAATTGAGACTTGAGTTGTGTTCAAGGCATCGAGGTAAGTGTCCGGTCTAACCTTAGCTTGAGGGATTCAGAGTTATGTCCTATTTGCTAATTGTTTCTTATGGAGTACGACGTATAGGCATGGTGACGAGTATCTATACATTGGTGTCGAGCATGACTGTGAGCCCTAAATTGATAATTGTTGTGTTCTTAAATGGTTCTCCGGATGCTTTAATTGATGATTATCGATATTGTGCAATGATTTAGCTTAACTTGGTGGAATTTATTTATGGCTGAGTATTGGTATAAATTGAGCTGAGTAGAAGTTGAGTTAGGATTGGTTATAGCTGATTCTCCCTTGGCGGGACGTTTGTTTCGATATTGTTGATCCCCTGCCGGGAAGTTTTAATATTATTTTATTCCTTTGCTGGAAATTGTTAAATTGTTTGTTCCCTTGCTGGGATGTAATTGTGATTTTGTATTGGCTTAAGATAGGAGCAGGTTGTATACCTACCACGAGATATAATAAAATGGGAGCGAGTGGTATGCCTACCACGAGATTTAATGAAATGGGAGCGGGTGGTACTTCTACCATGAGATTTAATAAAATGGAAGCGGGTGGTACGCCTACCACGAGATTTAATAAAATGGGAGCGGGTGGTACGCCAACCACGAGATATAAAAAATAGGAGCGAGTGGTACGCCTACCACGAGATATAATGAAATCGGAGCGGGTGATACGCCTATCACGAGATAAAATGAAATGGGAGTGGGTGGTACGCCTACCACGAGATATGAGAAATGGAATCGGGTTGCACGTCTGCAACAAAATGAGTATTGAAAGTGAAAGCTGCCTTTTTTTTTCTTATCCGTGTTAGAGTTAAATTGTTGATTTCCTTATTATTCTCTTGAGGTTCTGTATTATTTGCTATCCCCGAAGAATGATCCCCTCCCCAGCTTTATCTTGTTTATTTCTGTCTATCCTCTGTTGTATATATATAATTGCACAGGTTTATCTAGAGTCAGGTCCTAGTCTCGTCACCTCGCCGGGGTTAGGCCAGGTACTTACCAGCACTTGGGGTCGGTTCTGCTGATACTACACTCTGCACTGAGTGTAAATCCCGGAGCAGTGTTGGGTCATCAGCAGTATATCGGGAGCTATCCTTCAGTCTGAAACTCCGAGGTACCCTTGCTGGCGTCTGCAAGCCCGACATCTCTTCTATCAGTTTTTTATGTTCTATTGTCATCGTATTCGAGATAGACTATGTTCTTTTCTTTCAAACACTTATTTGTTGTAATCCTAGATAGTCTGTTGATGTTGTGACACCAGGTTCTGGCTAGAGGCATGTGTCAGTCTACAGGATATTTTGATTTTATATTTTATTTAAGACTTCTATTAAATTTTTCATATTTCGCTATTATTTAATTGTTTATTTCCGGTCAATTTAATTTGGTTAAAAAGGAACTAAAAACAATAAGACTTTATGATTTCTAGGATCGTGGCTTGCCTAGCTTTTACGAGTACGTGTTATTACGACTTTCGAGAATGAAAAATTCGAGTCGTGACATAGATGACGGTACAATCTATATTGTATAATTAAGCCTCAACGTTTTGTGTATATTCAGCTAAATTGAGGAGGAAACTTACTAAAGTAATAGGAAGGCTGGGATCGTAGAGTGCAAGACTCAACTCCTCATTCCATACAGGATTGATATTCTCTTTAATAACTCGAGTCTTCACTTTCTATAGAATACAATTGGAAACAATATCAGAAGCAAGGATATAGGTCACATTTCTATACTAGAAAATATTGCATAAATTAGAAAATATGGTCTCCTCACATTCATGTGACAACACAGAAAGTATAAAAGATTAACTCTCAAATTAAACCTCATGATGACAACAATTAAAAGCATATCTTCACTCCTCTTAATTTGGGATGTGTGTAGCAAATCTAACGAAGATTCGGTCTTTGTTTGTGGATATGAAACAAATGAAAAACAATTCAAGAAATAGCCACCATAATTCCACAAATAACATATATAATTTCAATAACAGATTCATGAAAACCATGCAAAAACATTGATTGATACAAAAAGAAAAAGAAAAAAAAAACTATAATATTTAGAGAGAGAAAGAACATGCCTGGCCGCCCATGGCGATGACAACATAAGGATCACTACCAAAAGCATCTCTAACTGCAAGATTAATCCCTCTGCGTACTCTGATTTTCAAAACACCCAGTGTATTCATCTTCCTCTCTTACTGTTTTTTTTCTTTGTCTTACGTTGAGGTCAAATATGTACAGACGTTCAAAAATAAATAGTGTGCTTAAAAAACAGGAAGAAGAGTGCGCAAATGAGCTCCTTGGGACTTAGATAATTAAGGTGAGCCTCCTAATATATTTGCTATATTTTTCTTTTTAAAATGTGTTTAAAAATAGCAACACCTTTTTTAAGTTCCATGAAGCTATTTTCGTATATAACATTGTACATCAATAAAACTAAACTTGAAAAATGACAATGAAAGAATGTTCCAAGTCTCCCCATCCTCAAAGAAGCGTTAAATAACTAGGTTAAACAAGGTGGAAGTTTATGTGTATAATCGAGTTATTAATCGTCTCTCTCCTTCTCCTTTTTCTATTCCTTATGTATAATTAAAAAAAAAAATTAGGCCAAGTTATAGTGTAATTAAGAAAAGGAGTTACTCAGATAGTCAGTATCCCACATATAATTTCAAGGATTCGAGTTATCAAAGAGCAATAACTCTAATAAATAGGAAGAGGGGTGAAAGGGGAATCGAAGGAGAGACAAAAAAAGTTACGTCTGTTAGAACATATGCTGTGGAAGCAAACATTCAATTCCAACATCAAATACATATAAACTAGACAACAGAATAATAACGAGATTAGAAATACTAACCTCTTGAAATAGTTGCACAAATCTTTTAAATGGCAAGAATCCAAGGCTGCAGTCTTTTGCTATTTGCCTAGTAAAACTTTAGACTAGTTTTGCTTTTTGGGTGGAGAAGAACAATATAACTCTGAAAAGTGAGTTATTGGGTGAAACTAGTCTTTGTTTAAGAGTTATTTTTGACCAAAATTTTGCTCCAAAAACATGTAGGATTCTCCTTTTACAAGTAAAATCCTCCTCCAACTTTATTAGATGAGTTTTCTCCCAAGTCACTTTTAACCCAAGTCTTGTTCAAGTTTTAGATATAGCAGGAACCACGGAAATAACAACAGGTTACCAAATTATAGCATTAATTCGAAATTAGCATGATTAGTACTTACTATAATCAATTGCAATTTATTCCACTAAAAATTACAATTGAACTCCTATGAATTTCGAAAATTCAATAACACTTATTTTAACTCCCCATGTTAATATCTCAAATACCAGTTAATTAAATTAAATCACTAAAAATTTAATTTAATCAATTAATTAAATCCTTTACAATTCGGCTTAAACTATTTCATGTGATGGATACAAAATTCATCGGCTGGTTTTCACATGAAAACTAATAAGGTTATATAAAGGGGTATTATCAAACTCAAAATTGAGTCATAAATTCTATCAACTAATCATTATTCACAAATGTTATTCGTTATTGTCCAATCTAATAGACATACACTAACTCTAAATAGAGTCGTACATTTTGACAAAATCAAAACAATAAATAAATTACATTGGTCATAATAATTATATTAAGTTAGGAGTACAAGCTCATTTAATGAATTAGAGAAAATATTTTATATATTCAGTACAAAAACATCTTTTCTCTGCTTGGTCCATTCAATATACACTGAGTATACTAGCACAACAAGTTGAAGTAAAATTACTCCCATAATCAAGACAAATTATACGATAATCTTTTACTACAATCATTAAGATATTGTGTCCGACAATATCTTTGATTGTGAACATAGTTTATTAATTATGAGAACCAACAATTTAATCTTCTGTGCATGAGCTAAAACTCCATATACTAAATTGTCTACTACATAACTAAAAGAATACACAGTAACAAATGATCTATCTAAAATTATATTTTATTGAATAGAATAAATTAAATAAATAATTATTTCATAAAAAATAAAATATATATATCTAAACCGTATGATTAATAGTATATTCTAACAACGCCTAGTTTATTTTTCAAATGAGTTTTAATTTCAAAGACAAATAGAAAAGAATCTTGTTATGCCTACTTGGTATTATGGTCGGTCAGATAAAGCTGTATAAACGTAAAGTATAGCCGAAGTCGCGTAAAGTGACACATTTAATGTTATAACCTCGCAAAAAATGGCTTCTCTCTACCGCCGTCTCCATGATGTATTCACCAAGACCGCCAAAACCCCAAGTCCTTACTGCCATCGCCGGCGCCAAACTCAAAGGTCCTAAACCCGTCACAGCCATCAGCAAACCCGAATCGTCTAAAGAGCAGACATTTCAGTCGCTGATTCATAAATTCAAGCAAGACTCAAAGAATCCTAAATTCCGCCGCAGTTATCAAAAATATGCTTCTTTCGTACGCCGGCTCATCCAGTCTCAACAGTTCTTAACTATTGAAGATATCTTCGAACACCAAAAAGTTTACCTGGAAATACAAAATGAGCGTTTCGTTGTACGATTCATTTCCTTGTATGGTAAAGCTGGTATGTTCGAGCATGCCCAGAAACTGTTCGATGAAATGCCTGACTTAAGCTGTGAGCGTACGGTCATGTCATTCAATGCTCTACTGGGAGCTTGTGTTAATTCAAAGAAATATGATAAAATAAGTGAGATTTTCAGGGAATTACTCGGGAAGATAGCTGTTGAGCCAGATGTTGTTTCGTACAATACGGTGATCAAGGCCTTCATTGAGATGGGTTCACCGCATTCCGCAGTTCTGCTAATTGAAGAGATGGAAAAAAATGGAGGTGACCCTGATGGTATTACTTTCAATACACTTTTAGATGTGTTTTACAAGCATAATAAGTTTTCTGAAGCTGAAAAAATGTGGACTTTGATGGAGAAGAAGAATGTTATTCCGAATGTTAGGAGTTATAACTCGCGACTGCAGTCACTGGTAGAGAACAGTCAGGTTGTAGAGGCTGAAGAACTGTTTGAAAGATGAAGAGAAGGGGAGTAAAGCCTGATTCTCATAGTCATAACGCGGCGATTTCAGCTCGGGCAAAGGATGGAGATTTGGAATTGGCTAAAAATTAGTATGCGAAGTTGGAGGAAGATGGTTGACATCCTGATCTTGTGGCATTTGTGTTACTTATTCCTTTGGCATGTGATAAGGATGATCCTGATTTTGCTCATAAGTTGTGCAAGGAGTGTATTATTTTGAAACATACTGTTTATACTAGTATAATACAACGGGTTGTTGATATGCTGGTTGCTCACTTCATGATCGAAGAAGCAAAAGAGCTTGTGAAGATGGCAAAGAACTGCTCGTTCCATTATAAGCTGGCAGTGCCAAATGATGCCTAGTAATATCACATATCTTTGCCAGTTCATCTTCACTGATTGGGATTATGATATTAGAAGTTTCTGTTTCGATGATTGAGCGATCCTTGTCAAAGAATAAGAAGATCTTGTGGAGTCAGGGAAAAAAGCGGCAACCAGTATATGCTTACAAAAGGGGAAAGATGCCTAGTAATATATCTCTGTCTATCCTTTTTCTCTCATTGATTTTGGCAGCAAGATATAAGGAGTTTCTTGTTTCAGTGATGAGATACATCTAGCATTAATTGGTGTTGTGAGTACGTGATTTTGTCCTCGCATGATTTACTCCTATAGAATCTTAAATTTAAGATTTTCTTTTAATTATTTGATTTTTAGGAATAATTGCATGATTTTTGTGTTCGTTTGCATATTTGTGTTCATATTTAATTTATATAATTCATAAAAAATACAAAAATAATGCATTTGTATTTAGGACCTAATTTTTTAATTTTCGGATAATTAGTCATTTAGTATTGCAAAAATAAAAGGAAATAACAAAAATAGTTCTTTTAGCATTTTTACTTTTAATTTTCGAATTCATTACATTTTTGCTTTTAATTTGGGACCTAACTCATTTTTGTAAATACCATGAGGGTTAATTAGTTTATATTGTAATTTTAAGGTTTAATTTTAGTTTAGTTTTAATTTTGAAAAGAAAAGAAAAGGATGATAAAAGAAAGAAAAGGATTTAATTTGGAAATTGGGCAATTTTTCATATACCCTTAGCCAGCCCAATTTCTAAACCCGACCAGACCCTCATATACCCGTTTAAATCCTTGAAAACCCGGCCCAAAATTGCACAAACCCGGTCCATTCATCCCACTATCAAAACGACGTCGTTTGATTATCTTTGACGTCGATCTCTCATGATCCAACGGCTGAGAACTGATCCTCCTCCCCTTTATTAGTGTCTGAACTGGGTTAACTCATCCCCAAAATCAAAACTCACCTCATTTTTCTCCTCTCATCCTCTTAGAAACCAAACCCTAGCCTCCCTTATATCCCCTCAACGTCTCCGCCGTGAACCGTTGGCCGAAAATCGTCTCCGCCGGCGGCAATGCTCCGATTGACCCCAAATGTACACCAAGAATTCCCTTTCATCTCCTCATTCCCAATATCCTATTAGTTTTCCTCGGATCCCTGTTGAGCCTCTCGAATTTCCAATAAAACGATCTGGTCGAAACCTTAATTGCTCCAAATCAGGCCAATTGACATCCTATAAGCCATAAGCAACCTATAGACCTCTCCAATTTAGTTCCTATTTGGTTGAATTTCAGATCTTGGATTCAGAGAAACCCTAAGCCTTCTTCTCCTATTGGCTTGGTCAGTGGATGGTTATATAAACCTTAGACCACAATTAGTCGATTGTCCCTCGTTAAAGGCAGCCGATTAATGAAGGTTGAGGGTTCATCTTCTTTCCTCAAAGATTTTCACTTTAGCTCATGAAAGTCTCTGAGGCAGACGAGATTATTTCTTTGCTTTCATTTCATTTTATTTCCCTCTGACTTCTCCCTCTGCATTCATTCTTCATGGTTCTTGTTTTGCCTTAATTGCATGGTTGATTTTTCGGGCTTTGAGTTTATTAATCATGTTTTTGTTAGTTGCTCATTCATAATAATCAGTTGGTTTAGAATTAATATTCGAGTTTGGCCCTAAGGAGTTCAGTTTCTTTTTAATTTGTTTGGTTTGGTTGATTTAATTGTTTCCAAGGTTGAAATAGGTTATTCATTGTTTGTTAGTTGTTAAATGTAAGTTTCCTTGGATGAATCTCTAAATTGTTTTTCGATTTCAGGATTTTCTGATACCTTTTGATTCAAATTGCCCTTTGATTCCTATTAGAAAATTGTTAGTCCAATCCGTGACTCTGCAAGACTTTTGAGGTTTAATTGAACAAGTAGGAACTTGAGGGACCTAAGTAAACATAAAAGAACCTAGGTAAAAAATAAAATAAGTGATAACCTAAGTGTTAAAAAAGGGTTCTTCCTTAGGCTAAAAATCAGAATGATCTAGAATACATCACACTTGTCCTTATCCTTAAAAATTGCTGGTTTTGGATATGAAAAAAGGATGGACAACTATAACAAAGGACTGTACTATTAGGGAAATTCAGAACTTAGGGTAGTATATTCTCTTTTTGATACCATTTTTGGATACCCTATATATAGAAAGCACTTACTCACACACAAAAAAGGGGAAAAACGACTGAAAAACAAATAGCTTTTGAAAAGTTTTTTTTTTCTGAAGAAATTTGATTCCTCTTTTAGATTCTGGAAATTTTCTTTGGGGAATAGAAGTATAAAAGTTCAGAAGTAGCTAAAGAATAGAACTACATTAGTATAACCTAAATATTAGAAAGAGAAGAAAAGAGGCAGTCACTGTTCCATTGCATCTTGGTCTTCATACTTTGATTCTCTTTCTTGAAAGGTAAATGCATCACTCTCTTCTTGGGTTTAAATAATGAGTTCAGTTGTTTAAAGTTTGATATTCACTGTTGTTTCAAGAGCTGTTGCTACTGTTACTTCATTTTGGAATTCTTTGCTTATTTTGTTATCCAGGTACTCATTTGAACCATTGTTTTTACCCTTGCAGTTTGAATATGTTATATGTGGAAGATGCTACCCTTCTCCGCTGAGAATTAATAAAGACTGCCTGATGTTTGAAGCTTGATTTTCATCCTTATTTAGTCTATTTAGCTTCTTTCTTCTCCTCATTTTCCTCTTCTTCTTAAATGTATGAAATGTGCAGTAGCACATGTTTGAGTAGCTTATGTTTTAAGTGCTGAATTTGTATTAAAGTCTAAAGTAAAAGCTGGTAGTAGTCAGTTCTTTTTCCTTGCCTCCTTTGGCTAGATAGAAACTTAATTAACATTTTGTGTTGTGGAGTGAGTTTGTGTGATGGCATGGTAGTTACATGTGTATAGCTCTGCTTTAAGTGAACTGACCTCTATATGGCCAGATTCATGTGAGCCAAAGCTTAGACATAGTTCTGCTCATATATGGACACTGAGCATGAAATCTGGTTCTGCAGCTTGTATGAAGAATTTCTCTCTTGATGTATTTTGCATCCCACATTAAAGTTCTAATAAACATATGCACTGATGACTAGAACAGTTGTTCGAATCTTAAGGAGATATGTTGTTGTAGGGTTGCTACAACAGCTTCTCATTAATTCTGCTGAACATTAGCTATCTATGCTCGAAACTGAATTTTATACTGATATGTGGCGTGTTGTCTGGAATTCTATTTCAGGAAGATTTTATTTCTTCAACTCGTCATATTCTGTTGATTTATGTTTTGGTATTTAAGAGCTAGAAACATTAAGTCATGATTTTGAAGTCATAACGACATATATCTCTGTCCCTTTCAAAGTTTGGTTATTCATGTGGCTTTGATATTTTGAAGGTTTGCTAACGACTCGCGCAAACAAGGTATTAAGGTTGTGATTGCTTCTGTAGCTAATTAAAGCGTGAAGAATAAATCACCTATTTATCCATTGTGATAGGTTTGGTTCATCTACAAAGTTGTCCATAAGTGTTAAGGACATAATAAAAAGAATTGGGCCCAAAGATGTTTACAGTTGTGTTTCATTCGCCAGGAACAGTCCATCAATATCATTAATTGAAAGAATTTAACTTTGTTAGTCTAAATGGTTAAGCTATACATCTTCTTCATAAACAATCCAAATTCCGTTATTTTGAATTTCCCAACATAATCTCAAGCTCTAGGAAAATGATTAATTCATGAACATCATAATCGTAATTTTCTTTAGGCTCGGTTTAGGTTAGTATTGTGATTTTATATATGTTCGGATAATATAATTGCAGATTAAATTCTCTAAAAGACTTGAGGGATGGGTTCGTGAAACTTCAACTGATTTTTCTTAATAAATTAATAAAACATTATTAATCGTGGACACGTTCACGTGACACGATTTTCGACGCACCAAAGGGAAAAAGTGTACGTACGTGTAACTCGATTCTTTAATTATGAATAATTCAAGTGATCAAAAGCGGTAAAAGATAATAGCACATACGTATTAAAAAATGAGTAGTTAAACAATTAAGCCAAATATGAATTGCTAAGTGACCGTTCTAGAACCACAATTGGGGGGGGGAGGGGGGGGAGGGTGGGGGCTAACACCTTCCCTCGGGTTAACAGAATTTCTGGTTTGTAGACTCTTTAAAAATAAAACTTCCTCGATTTGGGATTCAAAATAAACCGGTGATTTGGGGCACCATAAATTATCCCAAGTGGCGACTATGAAATAACTAAATAATCCCATTTCGAATAATGTCATTTAAATTGGAAAAACTCCCTTATACATACCCCTCTTGGGGTATGTGTAAAAAAGGAGGTGTGACAGCTCTGACGACTCTGCTGAGGATCAAAACCCAGAATCTTTGATTGAGGGTTCAAGAATTCGAGCTTGTTAATGTGATTTTTATTTGGCTTTATTGTTGATATTATTGTATTTTTGTGGACTTAATATGCTTATTGTCATTTATCGCTTTGATATTACTTGAACTGTATTTAAATATTTTCTTACACCACCTATCTAAGTCTTCTGAAAATGGTGCACACGTTCGCGTGGCCCGTTTTTTTTGTAGAAATTATACCAAATAAGACGGGGCTGGGCAAGCAACAAGGCCGGGCAGACTTTCGTGCTCCTGGTACGTTGCCCCCTCCTTGACCCCAGTTGTCCGCTCGGGTAACCCAAGTATAGACCACAAACCCCATGTTTTAAACTTAGAATAACGCAACCTCATGCCGGATTCCTTGTAGGAACAATTGATTGCATCACTTGCATTTGATTTAGGGGACTCAACACAGGGGTTGGGTCCGTCTAGGAAAGGTGTAGACAAAATAAAGACCATCGTGATGAATCCAACGTGCTATGTGAATATTTATCTGCTTTGGCTTGCATGTTGACCGGTTGAAAAAGAGAAAAACCAAGAGCGAGGTAGGATAGAAAATTTACTCGATTTCTAAAATATCAGTATTTTAAAATATCCCGAAACTCTGCCAAATTTTTGAAAAAAAGTGCTTTAAAGAAGAATGATTTAAATATCATATTTTTTACGACGAAACTGCCCCAACTACGCAGGTCTGATTCTCACCGAATGTAGGATACGTAGACAACCCACATAAGATTCAGCCTCATTTTTTCAAATAATCAAATAAAAGGTGTTTCAAGGCTTTGGTTAAAATAATAAAGCCGACCCAGCTCCGGTTTGTTTTTATGTTGTTTCTTACCAGAGTAGCCTTAGATTACATTTCAATTATCAAGAGGTTATTTTCAGGAGGAACAGAAAAGCCTGTTTAGAAGATGTCGTTGTCTTCTTAAAAAAACTTACCCCTGGCCTCAAAATTCATTTGGAATTGTGAAAGGGTCACGCTTGCAAAAATGACCATTTTTGCTAACATAACAATAAAAAGGGGTCCTTGTCCGTCGATTTTAGAAAACTTGTTTTGCAAAAAGAGTCCATAAGAGTCAACCCTGACCTTACACCTCCGCAGGAACAAATGAATATAATCTAGGAATCCTCAAAAACTATCATAAAAAGGGCTCGGGTGCAGCTATTGAGGTGGTGGGGTGATTTAGATTAAAATGGCCAAGTTTGGATAAAACAGCAATTGGGTCCTTTGGTAGATATCATGTACATCAAGCCCCGTGATGATTTGATTAAGGCTCCATTAACCTTCTGGGATCCCGTTCATAATGTGTTTCATTTCTCAAATTTTGAGCTCACACCCATGTTGGAAGAAATAACTGGGTATATTAGTTATGGCCAAGAGTTAAGGAAGCAGTAGCTCATATTCCCCATGGCTCCCTCAATGCACAAATTCTTTGATATTTTGAAAATTAGCAAACAAATGAGCAAGGAACGTGAAGCAAATGGAGTTGTGCGTTCTACTTCTTGTATTTCAGGTTTGGACAATCAGTCGGGCTTGAAAGACATACGAAAGGTTTGAACAACAAACAGGACAAGAGCCTATGACAAGTTCATCGATGGTTTGCTTACATCGCGGCATTTCTGGGAATCATGGTATTTCCAAATTTTGAGGGTACAATAGATCTTCGCATGGCCAGAATCGCACAAGTCCTCGTCGACAAAAAAGAATCACACCCTTGTCCCATTAGTGCTGGAAGACCTTTACCGAGCATTAACATTGTGTAAATCTGGGGGTTAGTTTTTTGAAGGCTGCACCATCCTTCTTCAGATGTGGAGGATCGAATACCTTAGCCGTCATCCTAAGTTCATGAGATACGTTTCAGACGGGAATAATTTCATCAAAAGGTATGAGGAAAGGGTGGAGGATTACAAACCTCCGGAAGGATTTGAAGCATGGGTTTCCTATTTGAGAGAGTTGAGAGTAGATCAAACTGAATGGACCATAGGATGGCTCCCAATAACAGAAATCATTATATGACCGCTTCAAAGGGCTATTTGGTGATGATGTGAGCAAGAACGATTGAAAGCTAAGCGTGCCAAACCATATAAGAAAAGTCTTATTTGTCAAAGAAGAGAGCCAAGACAAGCTCAAGTCATCCGTGATAAGAGAAGGCACTCGCATATCTGATCCATTTATTCCTCGTTCCTTAATAAAAGCGTAAAAATTACCTCTCAAGCGACTCATTCAATCCCATAAGGTACTCGTAAGAAAGGCCCCCAGTATACAACCATATGCACCCCAAAGAGTTCCGAGACCATGGGAAGATATTAGGTGATACCCAAAGAGGCAGACTTAAGCACTCAAGTCATTTAGCTACACCCAGAAGTGATGATACCCGAGGCTTTAGTTCAAAGAAACTGGAATAGTTGTCGGTATCTAAAAAGAAACACCCAAGTATCGGACCCAGCTAAGGGCGAAGTTGATCCCAATTATGCTATTTGTTTTGAAAGGAATTTTCATGCGTACAATGAGTCGGAGCTCGAGCTCGAACCTGTGAGGCCCGCCAAAAATCCCCATGTTCAAGCCTTTGATGACAAAATCCAGGAGAGGTTAGCCAGGGGAGAAAAGGAAAAGGAATATCAGGCCACTATCCATGATCTATTAGAAGAGTTGAGAAATGTTACCTTCAATAATGACTTACAGGCACATGAGGCCGAGGGTGAAAGAAGAAGATTGGTTCGAGAAAATGAAGCTCTCAGGGCCCAGATTCGACAGTTGAAAATTGGAGCTAAAAACACAGGCTGAAGTAGGAAAGATGATAGTATCATTTATAACCTTACTCAATAGGTGCGTGACTATGAGGATGACCTGTAGAAAACCAAGTCTAAACTAGCGAAAACACAGACAATGTTGGCTAAAAGTGCCGAAGGGCGTGCAACTTTCGTTCAACAAACGAAGGAAACATATGAAAGAGGGGTCACAGGTTGGGAAATGGCAACTGGCAACCTCGAAGGAGAAACTAAAAAACAAGCCAAAACTTTTAATGCTGAGAGAGAACATTGTTATACCTTAATGGAACAGTTGGAAGAGGACTTACAACATTTACAAGAGAAAAATTACACTGTCGCCTAGGTCTTATATCCCGTTAGATTGATCGTCTGTTGTAGGAAAAAGGCATCATAAGAGAAAGAGTTCGAAGGATTGTTGACTACATTACCACGAAATGCAGTACGTGTGAAGACATGACAAAATCCATGTTTTTTGCCACTGTGATGATATTCATACGTCAAGTAATGGAAGAACTCTAGAGGCTCCAAGATGACCTGGCAAGTAGGCCCGCTGCAAGACCAGCTGGTGTCCCCAGGGCATGATTAGAGGCATTGATGTTTTCTTGATTGCATTGTATTCCTTTTCGAGTCTATATTTTTGCATTTCGAGTCTTTTTTTAATTCCTAGAAAAGGCTTATCCTGAGCCTTAGAGTCTTAGAAGAAGTATGTCTCAAGTTTTTTTGTAATTCAGTATTAATGAAAATTTGAAGAAAAATTCCAGAAGAATGGCTCTTTTATTTTTCGCATTTACCTCTTGAACTACGTTATGATCTGATTCACGTGGCGTCGTGATACGTAGGCAATCCTTATCGGATCCGGTCACACTTTTGTAAACATTTTTTCTAATGAATAAGGGAAAGAAAATGAAAACAAAACAACCAACAAAAACCGAAAAGGGAAATAAGGAATAACATATGAGGCAAGAAGAGAAAATAGGGGAAAGCAAGAAAACCAGGATGAAACATGCAACCGTTACGAGGCATGTAGAAACACGTTTAACTATATAGGTGCATCACACCCCAACATGCAATTAACTATGTGTTATTTATTTTGAACTAACCAATTAATTGTCTACTGTCAAGTTTAGGTGCTATAGTAAGGGTGGTTGGTTTTGTGGTAGTCTGGCGTCACATCCATACTTTACGAGATCAAAAGGCAGTGTTGAAATGTCATCAGAAATCACTCTGCCAACAATTCCTATCACGGACGAGAGCCCAATCGAGAGCCCAATCTCTGGCATCTCAGCTTTAGAATTAGCAACTGCCGAGGAAAACAGGTTGTTGCGTCTCCGCATGATGGAAATGTGGGACGCTTGGTCAAACGGAAGGGAGCCACCCCGTGCAATTCCCGGATTTCCCGAGCTTTTCCCTAAAATTGGTGGAGCCTTCAATGTCCCAATCAGTCACCCCAATACCCCACTTGGATACCCAACCATCTTGGTCATTTTGTTATAAAACCTTCGGAGATTCGCCCCAGGTGTTCGGTTCAGGAGCAACTTCAAATATTTTTACTGCTCCCCCATGCTCAGCTACTACCCAGCTTGCACTGCCCAGGCCCAATTCTGACCTCTCAGCTTTCACTTTCCAAACACCATCATTCCCAATGGAGCCTCCTCAATTTCCCACTTATACTTACTCCCAACCCCGATATTAGTACACTGCAGGACAAGAAGAGACCACAAAAATCCTTGAGCAAGAAGATATTGCAAAGAAGTTGAGGAGTACAGAACAAAGTCTTAAAAGCATACAAGGTTTGAGTGGAAAAAGTGTATCTTATGCTGACTTATGCATGTTACATCATGTGCATTTGCCGTTGGGATTCAAAACCACAAAATTTGAGAAGTATGATGGGCAAGGTGACCCTATCGCTCATCTCAAGTGATATTGCAACCAACTGCGAGGAGCTAATGGCTTATTTCGGGGAAAGTCTGGTGGGCATCGCATCTAAATGGTACATGGACCAAGACATGTCCCGCTGGTATATCTGGGACGATGTTGATAGAGATTTTGTCAAGCAGTTCTAGTATAACATTGATATTGCTCTAGATAGGAACTCATTGACAAACTTGAAGAAGAAATCCTCAGAAAGCTTCTGAGAGTATGCAGTTAAATGGCGCGAGTAGGCCTCTAGGGTAAAGCCTCCTATGGATGAGGTCGAAATGGTCAGAGTTTTTCTTCAGGCCCAAGAAGCTGACTACTTCCAGAATATGATGTCCATAATAGGCAAGCCATTAGCTAAAGCCATCAAGATCAGCGAAATGGTTGAAAATAGGTTGAAGATAGGTTGAATTCTAAGCCAATCCTCTATTAGCGCTACCTACCAAGCCATTCAAGGTGGATTGGAGGAGTAGTAAAAGGCAAGAAAAAAGAAGAAACGTCAATGGCGGCATCGGGTGCAAGAAAACACCACGCTCCCACACCCCTCTTCTCAGAAATAAACTATTACCCCCACCCAGATATGGCCTCTTCTCCTCAGCCATATACGGTCATGAATGCTTAACCTTATATCCGACCACAACAGAAAGCCAACTAAAACCAAGCTCCATTTTTTCAAAACTAGCTTCCTTATCAAATCACAACAACCCCAAGCCTCCACAAAACAACTTCCAGGTTCGCGAACAATCGAAGAAGCCAAATTTCACGCCAATCGGTGAAACCCACTACAACCTATTCTCAGAGCTTGTTCAAATTGGTCTGCTACAACCTGTTCCTCAAGCCAGACAAAACCCAATATCGCCTGCCTACAGAACTGGTGCGATATGCACCTATCACTCAGGGGCGGAAGGTAACAACACAGATGATTGCTGGACTTTAAAGAGAGCCGTAGAGAACTTGATAGAACAGAGGAAGATAGTGCTAAGGGATGAAGATATTCCCAATGTGACAAACAACCCACTGCCGACCCACAATAATGTGCCGGTAATCGGAATGATTTGTGAGGATATGGAATTTGACCCAGCATTGAAGGCCATCATCGCCATCACTAATGTAGAAAATAGCCCGAAAGTTGTACCGAAGAAGGACAAAGGAGAGAAAAAGGACCAAACCACTTCTTCGAAGCTCGAAAAGAAAATTGAAGTCGCAACTAGGGCAGCACCCCCCAAAGATGCTGTCCTGTACGCCCCTAGGGGCCGCAAAGAAAAGAACATGGCACTAAGTTCTCCCAGGAGATTTGAGCCAAATAAAACAACCCAAACATATATGCCCAAAGTAGCTTATGTGATGCGAAGATCAATCAACCCACCAAGGATAAGTGAGCCCGTGGTTATCCGCCGTGTGCCACAGAGACTTATGACAGATCCTGGCGGGGTGCCTTGGAACTACATCAAGTTAGTGGTTTCCTATAAGGCAAAGAAATTATAGGAGAAGTTCAGGAAAATAATTTTGTTGAAAAGTACTCACCAGAAAAGCGCTTCCCATCTAAGAAGCCCGTGAGCGCCGAAGAAGAGGAGGCCTTCTTTTAAAAGATTAAAATGGAGGATTATGAGGTGATGATCAACTTCAAAAATCTCGCGAACAAGTCTCCCTGCTATATCAGTTAATAATCTCCACCAAACATCAGAAGGTATTGATCAAGACCCTTAATGCGGCATATGTTCCTATTGAAACTTCTGTAGAGCAGTTGGAGAGAATGGCATAAAGATTTTTCGCGGTTAATTAGATCTCCTTCAGTAAAAATGATTTTCCACCAAAAGGGGCCGCACATAACAAAGCCCTGCACCTAACAGTCAAATGTGAAAGGTAATATGTGAAAAGGGTCATGTTTGACGGGGGCTCCGGGGTAGACATTTGCCCACTCTCAACTCTACAACACATCAGGACTGAAATAATTCGACCCAACAACATCTATGTACGAGCTTTCGATGGTATAAAAAGGGACACAATTAGAGAGATCGATCTGACCTTGACCATCGGTGTAGTGGAATTTGAAGTGACCTTCCAAGTGCTAGACATGGACACATCCTGCATATTCCTTTTAGGGAGGCCATGGATCCATGCAACAGGGGCTGTACCCTCTACCCTTTATCAGATGGTAAAGTTCGAGCATGAGGATCAAGAAATTGTGGTCTATGGAGAAGATGAGCAATCAATTTATCGGGACCCATCAGTCCCATGCCTGGACGCAAGAGAAGGGAGTGAGCACCTAGTTTATCAGGCCTTTGAAATTGTGGTCGTAGACCAGTACAAGGAAGGAAGTCCTTACCCTCAACCCTTCCTTTCTAATGCATCAATAATGGTGGCCAAAAAAGTGATCCGACATGGCTATTAACCTAGGAAAGGACTTGGGAAATCATTGCAAGGGATATCTGAACCAATCACCCTGCCTGCTAGTGAGAAGTTATTCGGGGTCGGCTTCATACCTACACCAGCTGATATAAAATGGGCGAATAGTAGGAAGAATGAAGGATGGGTCTTGCCGAAGCTGGTGCCACTTCTTTACGAGACATTTGTCAAGCCCAAACATAGTGAAGAATAAGAGGATGAGGTTTTTACTTCTGAAGAGATTGAAAAGATCTGTGGGGCAATGAGGAAGATATCATATGAAACCCACATGGTCCAGCCAGGGGAAGGCTCAAGCACCGGGTAGGTGTTACACTTGAGACCTGAGGCCAAATTGCAAAGTTGGAAGGCTATACCATTTCCAATCATGCAGGAGTTCCAGTAGACTTGTCCTACCATATTTTCTACATTACGAGTTATCCATGGTGTAACTCGGATGTTTTTATTTAGTTTCCAATGTAAACCCTGTTATCTTCTAAATTCAATGAAATGAAATCAGTATTTCATCGTCCATCTTTCTTTACTCTTTCTAACTTTGTTATTTTATTTCATCTTTTATTTCTAATAATGTAGCTTTAAATAACATGACATGCTTGTGGACTTCATGCCCAGATCCGAACACGCTGTCTAATTGTGAAATAATGAACCAAGAACCAGAATATGGTAAAGAAGAAGCTATTAGTGAAATAGCCCGAGAACTGGAATATTTTGAGAATAAACCGAAGCGGAACCTAGATGATACTGAGCCAGTTAACTTGGGTAGTTCCGAAGAAATCAAGGAAACAAAAATAAGCATTCACGCAAATGAGAAAACTCGGGATGCATTAAGCCAACTCCTGTTTGAGTTCAAAGATGTGTTTGCTTGGTCATACGATAACATGCAGGGACTGAGTGTCTATTTGGTAGTTCATAAGTTGCCAACTTATCCCGATTTCCCGCCAATCCAGCAAAAGTAGAGAAAATTTAAAACTTATGTTAGTGATAAAATCAAAGAAGAGATCACAAAACAGTTGGAAGCAGGGGTGATTCAAGTGGTCCGGTACACCACATGGCTAGCCAATGTAGTTCCAGTGCCGAAGAAAGATGGGAAAACCCGAGTGTGTGTGGATTACAAAGATCTGAACAGGGCAAGTCCCAAAGATAACTTCCTCTTGCCAAACATCCACATCCTTGTTAATAACTGCGCCAAACATGAGATACAGTCCTTCGTGGACTGTTATGCAGGATATCACCAGGTGTTGATGGATGAAGAAGACCCAGAGAAGACAACTTTTACCACACTTTAGGGAACCTATTGCTACAGGGTCATGCCTTTTGGTTTGAAGAATGCCGGGGCAACCTACATGAGTGCCATGACCACCATTTTCCGAAATGCACCAAGAGATAGAGGTATATGTGGACGACGTGATCATCAAGTACAAAACTCAGGATGACCATGTGCGGGATCTTAGGAAGTTCTTCGAACGGTTGCACATATATGATTTGAAGCTGAGCCCAGCCAAATGTGAATTCGAGGTCCCCTCGGGCAAACTTTCAGGATTCATAGTCAGTAGGAGAGGTATCAATTTAGATCCGACAAAGATAAAATCTATCCTAGATTTACCTTCTCCAAAAACCAAGAAAGATGTGATGAGCTTGATTGAACTATATCAACCGGTTCATTGCTCAGCTGACCTCCACGTGTGAACATATATTCAAATTACTGAAGAAAGATACAGCAATCAAATGGACGGATGAATGTCAGGAAGCTTTCAATAAGATCAAAGAGTATCTATCCAACCCACTAGTCTTGGTCCCACCTAAACCAGGGGGCCTCTGTTCTTGTACCTGACAGTTTTGGAAAACTGTTTTGGTTATGTCCTCAAGCAACATGATATTACTGGAAAGAAAGAGCAATCAATATACTACTTGAGCAAGAAGATTACCAGCTATGAAGCCAAGTATACTTTGCTGGAAAGAACCTGCTGTGCTTTAACTTGGGTCGCTCAAAAGTTTAGGCATTATCTGCAAGCCTACACCACTTACCTCTTAACTAGGCTGGATCTACTGAAATACCTATTCCAGAAACCAATGCCCGAGGGAAGATTAGCAAAATGGAAGATCCTGCTCATTAAATTTGACATAGTCTACGTAACTCGCACGACAATGAAAGCCCAGGCGTTAGCGGATCATTTGGCTAAAAACCCGGTTGATGATGAATACCAACTTTTGAAAACTTACTTCCCAAATGGAAAGGTAAACTCGGTTGAGGAAATAAACGAGGATACGACTGCTTGGAAAATGTTCTTTGATGGAGCAGTAAACGCAAGAGGTGCGGGAATTGGGGCAGTCCTATTCTCACCTACAAGTCAGCATTACCCAGCCACAACCCGGCTTTGCTTTTTCTGAACAAACAACACAGCCGAGTATGAAGCCTGCATCATGATTATAAACATGTTAATCGACCATGATGTTGAAGAGTTGTTGATCATAGGAGACTCAGATTTTATTATACAGCAAGCTTAGGGAGAATAGGAAACCCGCGATGTCAAACTCATCCCTTACATACAACATGTGGAAGACTTGGGCAAGCAATTCAAGTCAATAGAGTTCAGGTACATCCCTCGCTTCCACAATAAGCTGGCCGACGCACTTGCTACTTTAGCCTCAATGCTGCCGTACCCAGGCAATGCCCACATTCATCCTTTGGAAATCCAAATCAACGAAAGTCACAGTTACTGTAATACAGTTAAAGTTGAACCAAATACTCAGCCATGGTACCATGATATCAAGAGATTTCTGAAAACACAAGAATACCCCGAGCAAGCTAGTGGGGACAAAAAGGGAACCGTTAGACGACACACAAGTTGTTTCTTCCTAAGTGGTGATGTCTTGTACAAAAGGATTCCGAATCTCAATTTATTAAGATGTGTTGATGCCGAAGAGGCCAGAAGGATCATGCATGAAGTACACAAGGGAGTGTGCGGACCCCACATGAATGTGTATGTTTTGGCAAAGAAAATCCTTCGAGCGGGCTATTACTGGATAACCATGGAAAGGGAATGTTTCAGCTTTGTTTGGAAGTGCCATTAGTTTCAGGTGCACGGTGATTTGATTCATGCACCGCCCACGGAACTGTATCACATGTCAGCACCTTGGCTATTCGTCGCATGACGCATGGACGTCATAGGGCCGATCGAGCCAAAAGCCTCAAATTGGCACAGATTCATACTGGTTGCCATCGACTACTTCACGAAATAGGTTGAAGCCATGACTCTCAAATCTGTCACCAAGAAAGCTGTAGTAGATTTCATGCACTCTAATCTAATCTATCGATTTGGTATTCCTGCAACCATCATCATGGATAATGTTGCAAACCTAAATAGTCGTCCGATGGAGGAGATATGTGAAAAATTCAAAATAACACATAGAAACTCTACTCCTTATCGGCCCAAAGCTAATGGTGCCGTTGAAGCAGCAAACAAAAACATCAAGAAGATTTTGAGAAAGATGATTCATAGCACTATGCAGTGGCATGAAAATTTGCCTTTTGCATTACTGGGATATCGTACCATGGTGGGCACATCGGTAGGAGCAACCCCATATCTTTTGGTCTATGGTAATGAAGCTGTGATACTAGCAGAGGCTGAAATCCCCTCCCTCCGGATCATTGTCGAAGCTGAAATTGAAGATAGTGAGTGGGTCAAGACCCGTCTAGAGTAGTTGACTTTGATCGATGAAAAATGAATGGCCGCAGTCTGCCACGGGTAGTTGTACTAACAAAGAACTTACAATAAGAAAGTGTGGCCAAGAAATTTTGAAGTGGGGAAACTCGTTCTTAGGTATTCTCCCACATCATCAAGAAGCGTAAGGAAAATTCACTCCCAATTGGAAAGGCCCATATATTATCAGAAAGATACTGCTAAGAGGAGCATTGTACTTGGGAGATATCGAAGGAAATGACCCCGAAGCAGCTGTGAACACGTACACAATAAAAAGGTATTATGTTTAGGCTTGCTGCAAGCAACGATATCATCCCATTGGGATGACGAAGGCTTTCATTCTCGCTGCCCCAAATACTCCAATTTTTTGCTAACCTTTGAGCCGGTCACCTTTCTTTCATTACCCTCTTTGGAACTCGAAGACGTTTAAAAAAACAAAAAGCAAAAAAACAAAAAAATCAAAAAGAAAACCAAAAACAAATGTTTTTCCTGAACTACGTTCGACTTGATTCCGAAGGGATAAGTAGGCAGCCTCTCTCTGGGGTTCAGTCACACCAAAACAAAAATCCAATTTCCTCTAAAAGTAAAACTGGGGAAGATGCTACAACGGTCGGTAATGATCTCGCTTGAATGGTTCTAAAGTTGTAACTCAATACAAATCCCTTTTATCCGAACCCTATTCAAGTCCTTCTGATCAATCGGCGAAAAGAGTCGGAATTAGAGAACACACTTTCTTGGTTCCAATACAATCAAAATGACAGAAATAAAATGAGAGAGTCTTATCGGTGAAAACCTATGGGCATCATAAGGCGATGATGAGCGAAAAAAATGAAAATGAGAGAGCCTGGCTAGTGAAAAGTTGTAAAGAGCACTATCAGGTGACAGTGAGAAGAGAAATGAGAGAGGTCAATTGGCGCAATCCTGCAAAGGGCACCGCCAAACAAAAAGAAGACACCCCTCACCACCATCAGAGTCTCGACAAGGTTTCTCAATGTGGAAATGCGACTCATGAGAAGTCAGGAAAGCTGTGCGGATCGGGCATCCAGTCCAAGAATCATGCCATGTCTATTGAAGTCTGCATGCACCCCATATAAGTCATTCCTCCCCTCCTAAAAGGGACCCTTCTCTTTAAAATTCATTTTCCTGCCTCTCGTTTGCTTTACTTTGAATCTCTTTCGGTCTAACACTGTTTCTGAAACTAATACAAGGAAAAGGTGGCAACACTGGCTTTAACGGGCTCCGCCTGACAAACGCTAAAGAAAAGTACCCAGCCTCAGCGAGTGCGTCAAGCCAATCCCGACCGGCCATGATGGTTGATGCTCTGAAAGCAGAGTTATTGAAAAGAAAAATGGAAGTCAAGGACAAAGGGCCAAAAGGTGGAATAAAGTGAAAGGGCCAAATCCCTAGGCGGGCAAGTCACATGAAGTCCTAAAAGTTGATCCCTTCGGTTTGAAAGAGAGATTAATCTTCAAAACCAGCAAACAACAGAGGTTCTCAACAGAAGCTGGGCCGAGATCATTCAGTTGAGATGATCAAGGCCACAAAACCAACCACCATTTGAAACTAACAATTGTTCTTTGTTTGAAAATTTAAACAGGTGAAAACCAAGCAACCATGCAAGAAGCAGGTGCAACCAAAAATAAAAAGAAGTGCGCAGGTGCTGAAACAACTTTTGCAGTAAATAATCGATTTAAAGGGAAGTTTCCTCAGAGTTCTTTTCTGCATCTTATGAAAAGAAAAAAAGAAAAGAAGAAGAAAATTCATAAAAAGAAATTGATAGTTTAGAATCCCAATATCAACGTTTTATGCTTTGCCAACATTAGGGCTCCAATCCCTCAGTTGACCCTTTTAGACATAGGGCCTCCATTCCCTAGTCGCCTTTATACCAACATTAGGATCCAATCCCTAAGTTGAGTTTTTAGACATAGGGCCTCCATTCCCTAGTTACCTTTTACCAACATTAGGCTCCAATACTTGAGTTGAGCTTTTTAGCCATAGGACCTCCATTCCCTAGTCGCCTTTTTACCAAGATTAGGGCTCCAATCCCTGAGTTGCTTTTTTTAGACATAGGGCCTCCATTCCCTAGTCGCCTTTTACCAACATTAGGGCTCCAATACCTGAGTTGAGTTTTTATGTTGGAAACACGTTTCAAATGCAATACACTAAACGTGTGTTCTTTTGTAGGTTTTGATGAATGTCAAACAAAGCAATAAGAGATATATAGCAGTGCTCAAGGACAAGCACATAATGGATGCATTACAAGAAGCTCAAGACAATGCTTGGAAATGTTATAATTGAGTCAATATTAATTGTGATCTTGATTCCTCAATCTTGGCTCATAACATGGCTTCTCTACTAAAATTATTTTTTCCAAAATCATGCATATTTAAAGTAAGTGTCAAATGATTTTAAACTATGCATATTCACATTTGTTAAAATGTTTTCCAAACATGCCTCAAAAATCTGGGCTAAGATAATCGATTATGTACTTATGATAATCGAGTATCTCTAAGCCAAGACTGCATAACAATCGATTATGAATTAATGATAATCGATTGTGAGTAAGCCAGTTAACATCAGGTTTTTGCAAACTGCATAACAATCGATTGTGTACTTTCGATAATCGATTGTTAACTGAGGCAAAGTTTTCAAAACTCATAAAAATCGATTATGAACTAATGGTAATCGATTGGAATGAGAAAAATGTCTCCCAGTGTTTTTAAGTAAAATAATAATCGATTGTGGCTTTTGATAATCGATTATATATGAGACAGTAAGTTTTGAAATTAATTAATAATCGATTGTGGCTTTTGATAATCGATTATATATGAGACAGTAAGTTTTGAAATTAATTAATAATCGATTGTGGCTTTTGATAATCGATTATATATGAGACAGTAAGTTTTGAAATTAATTAATAATCGATTGTTCTATTTGATAATCGATTGTTGAAGCTGACCGTTGTCATATTTTTTAAATTACCTTCAGGTAATCGATTGTGATATTTAACAATCGATGTTTTAGCGTAAAATCTGGAAAAGATTTTCTGAACGTTGTTAAAATAATCGATTATTGATTTCCTGATAATCGATGTTTTATGCCAAAAATTGGAAAGGATTTTTTAACGTTATAATTAATCGATTATTGATTTGAAGTAATCGATTGTTAACGTAAAATCTGGGATTGATTTTTTGATCTGATAGGCAAACAATCGATTGTTTAGTCCTGACAATCGATTGTCACTGAGTAATTTCAGCAATCCTTAATTGGCAATTAGACAACGGTAAGACTGAGTTTTTCACCTATAAATACAGGTTTAACTCAGTGTTTTCACAACAACAACATATACAATTTAAGTATTTTCATTGCTAAAAGCTTTCTTACATTGATCATCATTTTCATTCATCCATAAAGCTTTTTGAAGAGCCATTCTATTGAGCTAAGTTGTTGTGATCTTGAGCGTACTATTTCTACTCATATCTACTCATTAAGGAGTACTTTGTAAAGTGAGTTTGTTTTGTGTTTGTAAGAGAATTGCGATTCTCGTTTGTTGAGGAACTTGTGATTCCTCAGTTGAAGTCTTTGAGGTGAGGAACCTCCGAGCAAATTGAAGTCTTTGAGGTGAGGAACCTCCGAGCAAATTGAAGTCTTTGAGGTGAGGAGCCTCCGAGCAAGTGTTTGAGATTTGTGTGATTCAAGTCTCAAGTGTAAAGGTTTGTTGGGCACCTTAAGCTTGACAAGGTTGTTAGTGGAAATCTCGAGAGAGTCTCTCGGGGACTGGACTAACCACAAAGTGTGGCCAACCAGTATATATCGTGGTGTAATTTATTTTTACTGCATTTGTTTATTTCCTGCAAAGTTTAAATTCCGCAAGAAAACGCTTAATTTTATTAATACGCTATTCACCCCCCCTCTAGCGTAGAGCGTTATTTCCAACAGGCATAGGACCTCCATTCTCTAGTTGCCTTATTACTAACATGAGCTCCAATCTCTGAGTTGAGTTTTTAGACATAGGGCCTCCATTCCCTAGTCGCCTTTTTACCAATATTAGGGCTCCAATCCTTGAGTTGAGTTTTTTAGACATAGGGCTTCCATTCCCTAGTCCCTATTACCAACATTAGGTCTCCAATCCTTGAGTTGAGTTTTTTAGACATAGGGACTCCATTCCTTAGTCGCCTTTTTACCAACATTAGGGCTCCAATCCCTATGTTGAGCTTTTTAGACATAAGGCAACCATTTCCTAGTCTCCTTTCACCAATATTAGGGCTCCAATCCCTGAGTTGAGTTTTTAGACATACGGCCTCCATTCCCTATTCGCCTTTTTACCAACATTAAGGCTCTAATCCATGAGTTGAGCTTTTTAGACATAGGGTCTCCATTCCCTAGTTGCCTTTCACCAACATTAAGGCTCCAATCCTTAAGTTGAGTTTTTTAGACATAGGGAATCCATTCCTTAGTCGCCTTTTTACCAACATTAGGGCTCCAATCCCTAAGTTGAGCTTTTTAGACATAAGGCATCCATTCCCTAGTCTCCTTTCACCAATATTAGGGCTTCAATCCCTGAGTTGAGTTTTTAGACATAGGGCCTCCATTCCCTATTCGCCTTTTTACCAACATTAAGGCTCCAATCCATGAGTTGAGTCTTTTAGACATAGGGCCTCCACTCCCTAGTTGCCTTTCACCAACATTAAGGCTCCAATCCCTGAGTTGAGTTTTTTGGACGTAGGGCCTCCATTCCAGAGTCGCCATTTTACCAATATTAGGGCTCCAATCCCTGAGTTGAGCTTTTTAGACATTGGTCCTCCATTCCCTAGTCGCTTTTCACCAATATTTGGGCTCTAATCCCTGAGTTGAGTTTTTATACATAGGGCCTCTATTCCCTAATCTCCTTTTACAAACATTAGGGCTCCATTCCCTGAGTTGAAGTTTTTAGATAAAGGGATCCACTCTCTTAATCTCTTCTTTCAAAGGCATAATCCTAATTTTATTGCTTTCAATAGAAAAATAGCTTAGATTTTTGTTACAAATGACTCACGAAATTTTCCTAGCGAAAAATGTGCAGAAAAATTTCGTTCGTTTGTTTGTTTTGGTGCTTGAGCAGGTTTGACCCTGAGGCGCAGGATTCGAAATGATCTAAAAAATGAGTTTTGATCCAAAATAAAGAAAAGAAGAAAAAGAACAAAAAAGAAGTGAACCCAAAGTGCTTAAGTGGAGAAGGATGCGGACTGCTCGAAATTAGATTGAAGTCACAAGCTTCGCATGTCCCACTTTGATCCAAATGCTGAAGAAAGAACCAACACCCTACAACCTGCGAGCATCAAGATCCAGATCGAGGTCTATAGCAAAATCGGCTTAGACTCAAGATCACCTTATTTTTCTCCTCTAATCCTCTCTGAAACCAAACCCTAGACGCCCTTATATCCCCTCACTGTATCTGTCGTGAACCGCCGGCCAAAAATCGTCTTTGCTAGCGATGTTGCTCTGGTCGACCCCAAATTTACACCCCGAACTCCCTTTCATCTCCTCATTCCCAATATCCCATTAGTTTTCCTTGGATCCCCGTTGAGCCTCTCGAATTTCGAATCAAACGATCCGATCGGAACGAGAATTGCTCCAAATCAGGCCAAATTGACATCCTATAACCTTTACCACCCTCTAAGCCATAAGCAACATGTAGCCTTCTCCAATTTAGTTCCTACTTGGCTAAAGTTCAGATCTTGGATTCAGAGAAACCCTAAGCCTTCTTCTCATCTTGGCTTGGCCAGTGGATGGTAAGATAATCCCTAGACCACCATTAGTTGATTGTCCCTCGTTAAAGGCAGTTGATTAATGAAGGTTGAGGGTTTTATCTTTTTTCCTCGATGATTTCACTTTAGCTCATGAAAGTCTATGAGGTAGACGAGGTTATTTATTTGCTTTCATTTCATTTTATTTCCCTCTGACTTCTCCCTCTGCATTCATTCTTCATGGTTCTTGTCTTAATTGCATGGTTGATTTTTTGGGCTCTGAGTTTATTAATCATGTTTTTGTTAGTTGCTCTTTGATAATAATCAGTTGGTTTAAAATTAATGTTCGAGTTTGGCCTTTAGGAGTTCAGTTTCTTTTTAATTTGTTTGGTTTGGTTGATTTAATTGTTTCCCAGGTTGAAATAGGTTATTCATTGTTTGTTAGTTGTTAAATGTAAGTTCCATTTGATGAATCTCTAGATTGTTTCCGGTTTAAGGACTTTCTGATACATTTTGATTCAAATTGCCTTTTGATTCCTATTAGAAAATTGTTAGTCCAATATGTGACTCTGCAAAACTTTTGAGGTTTAATTGAATAAGTAGGAACTTGAGGGACCTAAGTAAACATAAAAGAACCTAGGTATAAAACGAAATAAGTGATAACCTAAGGGTTAAAAAAGGGTTCTTACTTAGGCTAAAAATCAGAAAGATCTAGAATACAGCACACCTGTCGTTATCCTTAGAAAATACTAGTTATGGATAAGAAAAAAGGACAGACAACTGTAACAAAGGACTGTACTATTAGGGAAATTCTAAATTTAGGGTAGTATATTTCCTTTTTGATACCATTTTTTTGATGCCCTATATATAGAAAGCACTCACTCCCGTCCGTTTGGTAAGTCAGCCAGTCATCATCTTATCTTGCACGAGCATCGTCGTCCCCATCACACAAAAAAAAAAGGAAAAAAAACCAACTGAAAAACAAAAAAGCTTTTGAAAAGTTTTTTTTTCTGAAGAAATTTGATTCCTCTTGTAGATTCTGGAAATTTTCTTTGGGGAATAGAAGTATAAAAGTTCAGAAGTAGCTAAAGAATAGATCTACATTAGTATAACCTAAAAATTAGAAAGAAAAGAAGAAAAGAGGCAGTCACTGTTCCATTTCATCTTGGTCTTCATACTTTGATTCTCTTTCTTGAAACGTGAATGCATCACTCTCTTCTTGGGTTTAAATAATGAGTTCAATTGTTTAAAGTTGGATATTCATTGTTGTTTCAAGAGCTGTTGCTGCTGTTACTTCATTGGAATTCTTTGCTTATTTTGTTATCCAGATACTCATTTGAACCATTGTTTTTACCCTTGCAGTTTGAATATGTTATATGTGGAAGATGCCGTCCTTCTCTGCTGAAAATTAATAAAGACTGCCTGATGTTTGAAGCCTGATTTTACATCCTTATTTAGTCTATTTAGCTTCTTTCTTATCCTCCTTATCATCTTCTTCTTAAATGTAAGAAATGTGCAGTAGCACATATTTGAGTAGCTTATGTTTTAAGTGATGAATTGGTATTAAAGTCTAAAGTAAAAGCTGGTAGTAGTCAGTTCTTTTTCCTTGCCTCCTTTGGCAAGATGGGAACTTAATCAACATTTTGTGTTGTGGAGTGAGTTTGTGTGGTGGCATGGTAGTTACATGTGTATAGCTATGCTCTATGTGAATCTGACCTCTATATGGCTAGATTCATGTGAGCCAAAGCTTAGAAACAGTTCTGCTCATATAAAGACACTAAGCATGAAATCTCGTTCTGCGGCTGGCATGAGGAATTTCTCTCTTGATGTATTTTTGCATCACACGTTAAAGTTCTAATAATATATGCACTGATGACTAGAATAGTGTTCATATCTTAAGGAGATATTTTGTTGTAGGGTTGATACAAGCTTCCCTTTAATTCTGCTGAACATTAGCTATCTATGATCTAAACTGAATTTTATACTGATATGTGGCATGTTGTCTGAGATTCCATTTCAGGACGATTTATTATCTTAAACTCGTCATATTTTTGTTGATTTATATTGTGGTGTTTAAGAGCTAAAAACATTTAGTCATAATTTTAAAGTCATAATGACATATATCTCTGTCCCTTTCAAAGTTTGGTTTTTCATGTGGCATTGATATTTTGATGGTTAGCTAATGACTCGCACAAACAAAAGATTAAGGTTGTGATTTCTTTGTATCTAATTAAAACGTGAAGCATAAAGAACCTATTTGGCCATTGTGATAGGTTTGGCTCATCTACAAAGTTTGTCCATAAGTGTTAAGGACACAATAAAAAGAATTGGGCCCCAAGATATTTACATCCGTGTTTCATTCGCCAGGAACAGTCCATCAATATCATTCATTCAAAGAATTTAACTTTGTTGTCCAAATGATTAAGCTATACATCTTCTTCATAAACAATCCAAATTCCATAATTTTGAATTTCCCCATATAATCTCAACCCCTAGGAAAATGATTAATTCATGAACATCATAATCGTAGTTTTCTTTAGGCTCGATTATGTTAGTATTGTGATTGTATATACCTTCGCATAATATAATTATAAATTAAATTCTCTAAAAGACTTGAGGTTTGCGTTCGTGCAACTTCAACTGATTTTTCTTATTAAATTAATAAAGCGTTATTAATGGTGGACGCGTTCGCATGACACGGTTTTTGACGCGTCAAAGGGAAAGAGTATATGTGCGTGTAACTCAATTATTTAATTACAAATAATTCAAGTGATTAAAAGCGGTAAATGATAATTTCACATAGGTCTTAAAAATGAGTAGTTAAACAATTAAACCAAATATAAATTGCTAAGCGATCGTGCTAGAACCACGGAATCCGGGGGTGCCTAACACCTTCCCTCGGGTTAACATAATTTCTTATTCAGAATTTCTGATTCGCAGACTCTTTAAAAATAAAACTTTCTCGATTTGGGATTCAAAATAAATCGGTGACTTGGGACATCATAAATTATCCCAAGTGGCGCCTCTGAAATAACTAAATAATTCCATTTTGAATAATGTCACTTAAATTAGAAAAATTTCTTTATATATACCCCTATTAAGTTATGTGTAAAAAAGGAGATGTGACAGGCACACCCAGTTCCAAACTTCCAATTGCCAACTAATTAAACAAGAACGATCTGACTCTTGCCAATGGGTAGAACTTCATGTGCGACGTCAGAATACATGCATTTTTGACATGTGTTTAACCTTAATTCCCAAAGGAAAGCTTATCATTAGCTAAACTGTCTTTGCAGTGTCACATTTTGTAGGGGTATTTTTTCCCAGTATTATTTGCTTCAGTTCTTGATATCATTGATAATTGGAGTTAATGGTAAACATAGCGGCGGACTCTATCAAATGGTGGAATCATTACAAATTTCTATAAGAAACTTCATGATCAACTTACGGGTAACAAGAAGTCTACTGATTCGAGACAAGTTTATATTCCACGGCAGTGCTACAGGTGGTTGATCAACCCATTCAAAAAAGCAAGGGAAATGCCTTGTGGAGTTGAGAAGTAGTTGTTCATTCTTTAATGGAATCATGTCAACACGTACCTATAAGACCTCTAAAGAAGATATCATGTTATGTCTCAATCCATTTGAAGTAATTACAGACTAGGGAAGGCGTCTGCTAGAGGTTAAGTAGGTTAAAAAATAGAAATATTATGAGTAATAAAATTAGCATATAATTAGGGAAACCAGCAATTGTTTACCTAAATTGTTTTTTTGCAATGTAAGTTTGTCTGGTTAATGACATTTTGCCGGAGAATAGAAGTTCGACCTGTATCCGTTCTAATAAGACATTGAAGGGAACTTTTTATTAGGGGTGTACAAAGTAAACTGACAAACCGTACTAACCCTATAATTCGAGTCAAACCGAGAAAAAAAACCCGACCATGGTTTGGTTTGATTTGATTTGGTATTGAAAAAAAAACCCGACCATAATTGGTTTGGTTTGGTTTTAACTAAAGAAAGTCAAACCGAAACCAAACCAACACGACATTATATATATATATAAAACTTTTAGATATATTTAATATATAAATATGCTTATTGTGATGTAATTTATAAATATTTCTTAAAGAAATTCATAATTTTATCTTTTAAGGTATTATTTCAAGGTTTGACTTAGAGATTTTTGAATGTTCCAATAAGTTTTATAGCCATTAACATTAGTAAATTAAATAATGCGAACAAAAGCCAAATTAAAACCAAAATCAAATCAATATTAATGCTAACAAAAGACATTTAATTCAATACTATGAAGGGGAATGTATTGAATATCTATTTTTTTGAATTAATTTGGATAAATGCACAACCTATTTTTATTTTTTCTTTAGCGTTTAGTCATGTAATTAATATTCTCTTATTAGTCTACTTATTTTATCATGACTTAGTATTTTTAGATTATATTTATTTTATTACGGTTTTTTAATTAGCAATATTGATATTACACAACCTTATTGTCTTCGTTATTGAATATTTTAGGATAATGCCATGATACATCTTATATTTTGTATTATTTTCTTGGAAATTACTTTATGTAGTTGTATCTTACTAGGATTAAAGAAATATTTTGAGCATAATTTATATTTTTTGTTTTATGAAGATTTTATTGAAAAAAGTTTAGAAAAAACCCGAATAACCCGAAAACCCGAGAAAACCTGAAAAAATCCGAGAGCGAAAAACCCGAGTTTATTGGTTTGGTTTGGTATTTAGATTTATTAATCCAACATAATTAATTTGATTTAGTAATTGTAAAATCCGAACCAACCCGATCTATATACACCCCTACTTTTAATATCAGGTTATTTTGAATTATCGGATCTTAATTTCAGTAGGTGCATTGCCTTTTCAAAAGTAATCTTTATGTCCCAGTTACATTTTCTTTTGTGTAAATGTCTCAAAACGTAAACTTTAGTAAAGGCTTTCGAAATAAATCAAAAAGTGATTGTTTCATCCCAGATGGTTTGTTAATTGCATTAATCCATTCTGCATGTGTCTTGTTACGTGGCGCCTTCATGAGATTTCTTGGAAGGGCGATTTAACGCTAAGCAACTGATGTCAGTACAGTTACTGTCCGCCAACTGAGGTCCCCTCCATTTGCTAGACTAGATTGTCAGTGTCGTACGGGAAAACCAATGCCAAGAGCAATTGAGAGAACAAAAGTGAGAATTGAGAATGAAAGAAAGCTTGATTGCATTAACGAAAGCTATTACAGAAAAACAACGGCGGTGACGAAGGGGAGAGACACCAGCACAGAAAATTGTTTGCTTGCTAGAAAGTTTGATTGCTTGATCCCCTCTAATAATACGTAAAAAAAAATCCAAAATTACAAGACTAGACTTGAATACACTAGAGAAACATAATGGAAGTGCATGAAATAAAACTACTCTATTGACAATGAAAATGACTTAGTTTTCTATGAGGCAGCAATAGGTCCGTTGTCAGCATCATTGTCTTTGGCATCACGGTCTGCGCGCGCGGCGTTGTCGGCGCATGCTGCGTTGTTGGAATCTGCCTGCGGCTTGGCGCTAGAGAGAGATACCGGTGGGGCGACAGAGGCACATGCACGCTTGTCACTTGGCGCGGCCAAGACCACGGGGCCGTCCGTGGTGCTAAGCATTGGGAGGCTTGCTAGGACGGCATGGCCCAAGGGGTCATGGGGCATGGCTGGAAAGCACCCATGACATTCTCCCCCACTCGAGTTGGCGACTTCCTCGGCGCCTTACTTGCAAAATAATCTTCAATGAGGATCTTGTAGACTTTGAGGTTTGTTCCCCTCTCCCAAGTATTCTCTTCTGCATCACAACCCTGTCATTTTACCAAGAACTCTTGGTGATCGTTCCTTGAGGCATGAATCAGTCTGTCGTCAAGGATAGCTTCAACACGCCTTTTCCCGATTGAATTGGGACCTCGAATATTGGGTATTGTAAGCTGGCTCCTTGAACAACATAGCTTCAACACGCCTTTAACAAGATAGCTCCGCAGTATCTCCAGATTCCGCTTCCACTCCTTTGAGAAGCTAGCAGCTCGAGGAGACTTAAGCATGTTTGGGTCATTCGCAGTGTGTGGGACTAGCAGTTGCTGCTCGGTAACAATTTCAAAGGAACTTTTGTTCGTACTAGAGCTCTTTTGTGAATTGAAACACAGTTGAGCAACATCCAGAAGCTTCACCCAATTCTTTTGCAATCATGTTACAAAGTGTCAGAGATATTCCTCCAACATATCATTGAACCGCTCCGTCTGTCCATCAGATTACGGATGAAAACTTGAGTTGTGACTCAATCTTGACCCCATGCACTTAATGAGTTGGGTCCAAAAATTGCTAGCGAAGTGTGAGTCGCGATCACTAACAATGTCTTTGGGCAGGCCCAAATATTTGACGACATGATAGAAGAAAAGTCGAGTTGTATCTTCTACTCATATACATTGTGGGGCTGCAATAAAGGTGGCATACTTGGAAAATCGATCCACCACAACCAGGACAGTTATGAGATCTCCGACCTTGGGTAATACGGTTATGAAATCCATGGAAACACTTTCTTAAGGTCTTTATGGGACAGCTAGTGGTTCCAAGAGTCCCGCTTGTGTCAAGAGGTCTGACTTGTCCTTCTGCCATACTAGGCAAGTCTTCACATACTAAGCAACATCATCGGCCATTTGAGGCCAATAATAGGCATGACAAAGTAACTCCATGGTGCGTTCTTCACCGGGATGGCCGACCCACAGGGTGTCATGACATTCCGCTAGAAGAGTCCTCCGCAGATCCCCTCCTTTCGGAACATAAAGTCGGTTCCCTTTGATTTTCAGAAAACCATCTTCCATGTAGATTTGGCGAGTCTTGCCCTATCCTACTAAAAATCACAAATATTGAGCAGCATGATCCTTGGTGTGTAGATCCTGTATCTGGTCCTTGATGGAGGTGGCTACTTCGCTCCCCCTTAGGCTGGCAAGTAGGCACACAGATGCTAGATTAGCTCTCCGACTGAGTGCATCAGCAACATGATTGGTCTTTCCACTGCGATATTCTATGTTGAAGTGGAATTTAGCTAGGAATTCCTGCCACCTGGGCTGTCGTCCATTCAACTATGGATGGTTTATGAAATGGCTAACAACTCTATTATCTGTCTTGACCGCAAACGGGGTCCCCAGCAGATAGTGCCTCCAAAGGCGTAAGCAGTGGACGATGACCAATAATTCATTCTCATGGGCAGCATAGCGCTACTTCGCATCCTTCAACTTCTGACTCTCATAGGCTACATGGTGCCCTTCTTGTAGCAAGACTCCGTCGAGAGCATAGTCAGATGCATCGGTTTGTATCTCGAACGGCTTGGCCAGATCAGGGAGAGCTAAGATGGGGCTACTAGACATAGCCATTTTTAATGTGTTGAAGATATCTGCTCTCCTTGGTCCGCAATCACAAGGTGTGACCTTCTTGAGGAGTTTTGTCAATGGCACCGCGGTAAGGGAGTAGTTCTTCACACACTGCCGGTAGAAGTTGCACGGGCCAAGAAATGCTCTTAGGGCGTGGACATCCTTAGGCGGCGACCAATCTATGATAGCCTAAATCTTTTGTTGGTCCATCTTGATGCGTCCTTCCTCGATAACATTTCCGAGGAATTCAATTTGCTTCTGAGCAAATGAGCATTTGGATAGCTTCGCATATAGTTCATGCTCCCGCAAACGAGCTAGGACCTTCCGCAAATGCACTAGATGCTGTTCCAATGTTTGGCTATATACCACAATGTCATCCAAGTATACCACCACGAATTCATCAATCTATTCTTAGAAGACTTGGTTCATTAGAGTGCAGAATGTAGCTGGAGCATTAGTCAAGCCAAACGGCATGACAAGGAAGTCGCATGACCCATATCTTGTTACACAGGTCATTTTGTGTTCATCACTTCTGCGATCTGAACTTGCCAGTAACCTATCTTGAGGTCTAACTTGGTGAACACCGTCGCACCACCCAGTCTATCGAACAAGTCTGCCATTAAAGGAATAGGGTACTTGTTCTTCACGGTGATTTTATTTAGAGCTCGATAATCCACACAGAGTCGCAGGCTACCATCATATTTCTTTTGGAATAGAACATGGGACCTATATAGGGACTTTCAGGGTACAACGATCCTTATATCTAGAATTTCCGTCAGTTGTCTCCGAAGCACGGTGAGTTCGGGTTGTGACATTCTGTAAGGTGCTCGAGAAAATGGCTTTGCACCCGGCACCAACTCAATATCATGGTCCACAGTGCGCCTAAGCGGGAGCCGTTTTGGCATGTCTTGTGGCATGACATCTTCAAACTAGTAGTAACTCCTTCACGGGTTCAGGAATGAGACCCGAGGAGCGTTCCACATCTTCAATGCAGAGGGTTGCCAGGAATGTAGGTTTTTTCCTTTTGACCCCCATTCTTATACTGCAAGGCCGAGATGTTCTCAACGGCCATCTTCATGGGAAGGCACGGGATAATGCGGAGCTTGGCCCTATTGGTCCATCGAAAGTAGCATGTCTGAAAATGGTACATGCATGGTGTTGGTTTGTCTTAGGAATTCCAGCCCAACTATCAACTCAAAGTCATCTATGATCACTACTCGCAGGTTGAATATTCCTTCATAAGGGCCAAGCTTCACCAGTACCTCTTTGGCTATTCCACCCACTAACTGGGGAGGTGAGTTGATGGCTTTGACACTTTCTTTACCTTTCCCCACAACTAGACCAAGGCGCTCCACCTGAGTCGATGCTAAGTAGTTGTGGGTAGAACCCGTGCCTATCATATTCCGAATAGGCTTTGCCATTCACCTTCATCTCAACGAACATTAAGGTCCTCTCTTGCTTAAGAGGAGTCTCCTCGTTTGCCTTCTTCTTCCCTTTCTTGGTGACTGGACCTAGGTCCTTCTTCTAATGGATACCAGCATAGGTCTCCGCTAACGCCAGAGAAATGGATCCAACAATTGCATTGAAGGCACCTACTGGCTCAGTCTTGTCCGCATCATCTGAGTCGTCTTCAGTTCCATCATCACAAGCCCGATGGATGTTCATCTGTGCATGTGGGCACTTATTATTTCAATATGGTCTGCCACAATGACGGCAAGATGAAGGAAGCTTCCTCCCTTGGTCATTATTGTTTGACGTAGCACTGTTCTGCCTGAGGAGGGAGCCTTAGATCTGTTTGAGTTCCGATCTCCGCCACTTCTGCTAGGGCCACCATTGCTAGGCTGCCCCCCTTTGAATCCCGTTCGAGCACGCAGCTGAGGCCTATCTTTCCGAGCTTCCATTTGGTAGTCCCCAAGGAATTCAACTTCTTGGATCGCCTTGGGCAAGGTATCTACCCTTTGTCTTTGGAGATCCATAAGAGCATAATCCCTTCCAGGAATGTGAAGATCTTGTCTTTGTCCCCCATGTCGCGTATGCTTAGCATAAGCGCGGAGAATTTCCGCACGTAGTCCCGCACTGATTTGGTCTAGCGGAGCTCCCATAAATTTCTCCTTGCATTGTATTCAATATTTTCGGGGAAGAACGGTAAGCGTATGGCTACCTTTAGTTCTGCCCATGTCTCGAGGGCATCTTAACCGGCCCTAATGGCTTCATATTTCACCCGCCACCAAAGTTTAGCATCACCCTGAAGACATATGGCAGCAATTGCTACCTTCTTTGCTTCTTCTAGGCCCCCAACAACATTGAAATACTTTTCTACGTCAAAGATGAAGTTCTCCACTTCCTTGGCATTCCTAGCTCCGCTATATGGATTTGGCTCAGGAATTTTTAGTTTTTGTGTCGTGGAAGTGGGTTTTGCAACGCCCACGATATGGTTTCCACCGCCTCGAAATTGGCCCTGTAAAGTAGTATTGACAACATTGAGCTTGTCTATCAAGTCGGCAATAGTCTGTTGCTTGGCAGTCACCCTGTTTGCCTCTTGTGCGCTGTAGTCTAAATCGTTGGCATGCTCCTATTGGAGTCCCTCGAATTTGCCAAAAATTTTGGCTGCCTCTTTGGCTTCCGGTTGTCGGTCTCCCTCAGAGTCGCGACTGATGTTTTCTATTTCAACTTCGGACTGGGTCACCCTGCGGTCCAGGTTGTACAACCTTTGTCCTAGACTGGTTCTTAGTTCAGGCACCGTATCCACGATAAGTCGTAATCCGTCAATCGTATGTTCAAGGGCCGCAATCCGGTCCCCATAATTCACCAAGGTCAGAAATGGTGGTAATGGAAATGCGTTCCCTCGTCCGATGTCGATCCTAGGCTCTGATACCAATTGTTACGCGGCGCCTTTAAGGCTAAGCAACTGATGTCAGTGTAGTTACTATCCGCCAAGTGAGGTCCCCTCTGTACACTAGACTAGATTGTTAGTGCCGTACAGAAAAACCAATGTCAAGAGCAATTGAGAGAACATAATTGAGAATTTAGAATGAAAGAAAGCTTGATTGCATTAATGAAAGCTATTACAGAAAAACAATGCGATGTCGAGGGGGAGAGACACCAGTACAGAGAATTGTTTGCTTGCTTGATGCTCCTAATAATACTTAATAAAAAAATCCAAAACTACAAGACTAGACTTGAATACTCTAGAGAAACATAATGGAAGTACAAAAAACTACTCTATTTACAATGAAAATGACTTAGTTTTCTATGAGGCAGCAATAGGTCCGTTGTCAGCAGCATTGTCTTTGGCATCACAGTCTGCACGTGCGACATTATCGGCGCGCGTGGTATTGTTGGAATTTGCCTGCGGCTTGGCGCTGGCGAGGGATATCGTTGGGGCGACAAAGGCACATGCGCGCTTGTCACTTGGTGCGGCCAAGACCACGGGGCCGTCCGTGGCGCTAGCATTGGGAGACTTGCTAGAACGCCACGGGGCGCGCCCAGAGGGCATGGGGCATGGCTGGAAAGCCACCCATGACAGTCTTTATAAAGCTAAGAAAAGATATAAGGTATATAGTCTGAAAATTGAATCACTCGTTCTAATTATATTATGCATTTCTCCTTCGACAATAATAAGGCTTCTCTTTTTATGCATGTACAAGTATGCCTAAATCATATGAACCAAATGTGTTAATCACTGTATTTTACTGTGTTGCCCAATGCTAAATATGTCCCTTTCGATTCCTTCGGGTTCCTATCTCATCAGTCATCACATATCCTCTCTCTTACACTGGTAATTGTTTGCTAAGAACGATTATCTTTGGTCATGGTTTGATCGATGCTGCCCTATCTACAAGTTTGATTTTGTGGGTCAACAGCTTCCTGCTCTACAAGCTATACATGTTCCTTTCTTCCTTTTGCGTATAATAGGCTTAACTCTACATGCAAGCTACTTATAAGCCTTTCTTAAACACTAACTCTTGCTGCCTTCCTTGCAGGATGGATGGCTGAATTTAGTATTTAACTTTGTTATAATCTTTGAGATAAGAAGTTTCTCTAAAATTCAAGCGTCCATGTTCTGGTTACAATCCTAGAAGATGGACGCAAAGTAGTGTGGTCTTTAAGGAACATGGCCCACTGTATGATAATTTTGGATTCAAGAAACAGGAAAAACTGCATTTATTCTTTCATTATTTCAATTTTGTGTCCAAGAGAATAAAATGGGTATTGTCCTGCCTTGGCATAGTACTGGGCAAATCAAGTTTAGCTTAAGATAAGCTTCCTTTGGGAGTTAAAAGTAAAACACATGTCAGAAGTGCCCATATTCTGTACAACTGTACAAGTAAACAACATACGAACCCTTTTGCAACCTAATATATTGCACAACACATGAAAGTGCCAATGAATGCTGGAATAGGTGGTGTCTCAATTGAAACAAAAAACTACTTATATATTGCATAGCTCAAATCAATGCTGGGGTAGGTGGTGTTCTCATGATTGAAACAACGCTCATGATATAGACCAACCAAATTAATAGAAGAAACATATAACGATCGAACTTTGGCAGAAATATTGTATAGTTGGGCATTTATTCCCTTTTCCAGCTGATAATGGTGGCATCTAATTCTCTAACTCAAGATATTCTACTTCTTCGATCACGAATGTCTCACTCAAGGAAATTAGAAACTTGTTAAATCATAACCCAATCAGTAGAGACAAATAACTCGAGTTAACAGAGGTGTGATATTACTGGAGATCGTTTGGCATTCACAGCTTATAACGAAAAGAACAGTTCTTTCCTATCTCCAGAAGCTCCTTTGCTTTTTCGATCATCGAGTGACCAATCAATGCATCAACCACCCGTTGGATTGTGCCAGTAAAAACATTTAGTTTCAAATTAATACACTTCTTGCACAAGTCATAAGCAGAATTAGGATCATCTTTATCACATGCCAGCGTAATAAGTAACTCGAATGTGGGACGATTAGGAACACAACTGTTTTCCGCCAACTTAACATACCAACTTTTAGCCAATTCCAAATTGCCATCCTTTGCACAAGCTTTAATCATGGATTTATAACTGTATGTATCAGGATTTACTCCCCTATTCTTCATCTCCTCAAACAATTCCTCGGCCTCTACAACTTGATTGTTTTTTATCAACCAGCGCATTCGCGAATTATAACTCCTAACATTCGAAATCACATTCTTCTTTTCCATCAAAGCCCACATTTTTTCAACTTCAGAAGACATATTGTTCTGGTGAAACACATCTCCTTCATTACTAAAACTGCGGAACGCAACGAACCCATCTCGCATAATGCTTTGATCACCGTATTATACGAAATAACATCTGGCTCAATAGCTAACTTCCCAGGTAATTCCTTGAAAAGCTCAGTAATTTTATCATATTTCTTCGAGTTAACACAAGCTGCCAATAGAGCATTAAATGATATGATTGTACGCTCACAGTTCAAATCAGGTATTTCGTCGAACAGTCTCCGGGCTTGCTCGAACATACCAGCTTTCCCATACAAGGAAATGAGTCGTACAACGAAACCCTCATCTTCTATTTCTGGGTAAATTTTTTGGTAACTCGAGAATATTTTCAATAGCTGAGAACTGTTGAGTTCGGCTGAGTCGTCGTATGAAAGATTCATAATTTACATGCCTGCGGCGGAATCTGGGATCTTTCGACAAATACTTGAATTTACGAATCCGTGGCCGCAATCTCTGTTCTTTGGAGGATTCGGGTTCACTGATTGGGTTGAAGGGTGGAGAAACTTTGGGTTTGGCCTCGGTGATGGCTGTAAGGACTTGGGACTTAGCGGTGTTGGTGAAGACACCATGGAGACGGCGGTAGAGAGGAGGACATTTTTTGTGAGGTTAAAATATTAAATGTGTTATTTTCCAGGATTTGAAATGTGTCATTAACACATTTACTTTTAGAGTTAATACCTAAAATCCCACTAACTGTTATAAATACACTTCTATTTAAGGTGAATGTTTTTAATTAGAGAGATTCTAGAGTTCTATTCTTGGTAGCTAAGTCATCCTCCTCCCTATAAATAGAGGTGCCCTCTACCATTATAAATCACTCCTAACATTCTCTAAGTATCAATAAGAAGAACTCTCTCTATTCTTCTCTCTATTGCTCTTGTTCTTGCATTATTGTTCTTGTCTTTTATATTATTTCATAACACGTTATCAGCACGAGACTCTACCGTCTCAAGAACCATTCTCGAAAAATCTAAGGTATTTCCCTCTTCCTAATTTAATTTTCGATTATGTCTGACATTACGAAAAGAAAGTTCGTTGCCCTTGAAATTTCGGGCAAGAACTATATGACATGGGTGTTGGATGCTGAAATCCACTTAGATGCTATGGGTCTCGGAGACACCATCAAAGATAGAGAAAAAGCATCCACCCAAGACTATGCGAAGGCCTTGATTTTCTTGCGCCATCACCTTGATGAAGGTTTGAAGATTGAATATCTCACCGTCAAGGATCCACTCATCTTGTGGAACGGCTTAAAGGAGAGATATGACAACCTGAAGTTGGTCACTCTGCCACAAGCACGATATGATTGGGCTCATCTGAGGCTCCAGGACTTTAAGTCCGTTTCTGAATATAATTCTGCAATGTTCAGAATTACTTCTAAATTGAAGCTATGCGGGGATAATATCTCCGATTATGATATGCTTGAGAAAACGTTTACAACGTTTCATGCCTCCAATATGGTACTGCAACAACAGTACAGAGAGAAAGGCTTTACAAAGTACTCTGAACTGATTTCTCTTCTACTAGTGGCTGAGCGAAATAATGACCTGCTCATGAGAAATCATGAAAATCGACCCACTGGGTCTACACCACTGCCTGAAGCAGATAAGGTGCACTCTCATTATGCCAAACATGAAAAGGACCATGGTCATGGTCGTAAACGGGGACATAGCCAGGGACGTAGACAAGGAAGAAATTCCAATGAAGCCCATCAACCCCCAAGGAGAGATAACCGCCGAAAGCAGAAACGGGGTCATGAAGATCCTAAGGCAAATGGTTCAGAAACTATATGTTATCGTTGCGGTGGGAAAGGGCACTGGTCAAAGACTTGCCGTATACCAAGACACTTGGTTGACCTTTATCAAGCATCTCGAAAGAGAAAAGGCCCTGAAACAAATTTTGTCTATGACGACAATGAGGACATCACCCACCTGGATGTGGCAGACTTCTTTGAGCAACCCGAGGGGAAAATAGACCACCTAATCGGCGATGGGTCCGTGATGAAAGAAGATGGAGTTATTTGATTTTGTTCTACTTATTTGTATTAGTTAGTGAATAAACTAATAGTCATTAGTATTAGCTAGTATTAGTTAGTTCATGATGCAATGTTAGCAGTAGTTCTTTAGAATATCTTCAATATGCTCAAATATCAATAAAATTTTTATTTTCCAGTAGGGGTAATCGACTAGCCTGAAAAACTAGTCGATTATCTACTATTTTAGCATTAAAGCTGAAAAATAATTGATCAACAATCGATTGTCTTTGTCTAACAATCGATTGTCGTTAAGACAATGTAATCTGGAATTTTTCAAAAATCATCAACAATCGATTGTCTTTGTCTAACAATCGATTGTCGTTAAGACAGTGTAATCTGGAATTTTTCAAAAATCATCAACAATCGATTGTCTTTGTCTAACAATCGATTGTCGTTAAGACAGTGTAATCTGGAATTTTTCAAAAATCATCCACAATCGATTGTCTATGCATAACAATCGATTGTCTTAAAACAGTGTGCTCTGGAATTTTTCAAAATAGCCAACAATCGATTGTCTATGCATAACAATCGATTGTCTTAAGACAGTGTGATCTGAAGTTTTTCAAAATAGCAAATAATCGATTGTGTGTGTTTAACAATCGATTGTCAATGTTCAACAATCGATTGTTTGTGTATAACAATCGATTGTTTGAAGAAAATGTTTAAACTGAAATTTTCAAACTGCAAAGTAATCAATTATGGATAACATATCTGATTTTGTTAGTCAACTGTTAGCAGCAGATTTTGAAAATATTATGTGACACAAACGAATTGAACTTGTTTATTCTTATGTTCGTGTATCTCTTTTGTATGTAAAACTATGGGATAGCAAATATGGATATCTCACAAAGCGAACTTGGATCAAAGTCCAACTGTAAAAGTATTTGCCTAGTTGATTCATGTACTACACATACAATACTCAAAGAAAGGAAATATTTCTCTCAACTAAATATGTGTAAGGCAAACGTTACTACAATCTCTGGAAGTAGTAAATTGATTGAAGGCTCCGGAAGAGCAATTGTAACTCTGCCCAAAGGCACGACGTTAATCATAGAGAATGCAATGTTCTCCTCCAAGTCTAAGAGAAACTTGTTGAGTTTTAAAGATGTACGCCGGAATGGCTATCATATTGAGACAATGGATGAAGATAATCTTGAATATCTCGTCATCACAAAGAATGTCTCCGGCCAAAAGAGGGTTATTGAGAAATTCCCGCCTTTATCTTGTGGCCTGTATTGGACAAGAATTAGTGCAATTGAGGCACATTCAACAGTAAACCAAAGGGTTACTGATTCCAATACCTTTGTACTTTGGCATGATCGATTGGGACACCCAGGATCGATCATGATGAGACGGATTATAGAAAGCTCATATGGGCATCCGTTAAAGAATTTCAAAATTCTTTCGAATAATGAATATCCTTGCACTTCGTGTTATCAAGGCAAGTTGATTATCAGGCCATCACCAACAAAGGTTGGGACTGAGTCACCCACGTTTCTGGAACGTATACAAGGGGACATTTGTGGACCTATTCACCCACCTAGTGGGGCGTTTAGGTATTTCATGGTCTTGATAGACGCATCCTGTAGATGGTCTCATGTGTGCCTGTTGTCATCACGCAACCTTGCGTTTGCGAAATTAATGGCACAAATAATTCGACTACGAGCACAATTTCCAGATAATCCAATCAAGTCCATTAGACTGGATAATGCTGCTGAGTTTACATCCCAAGCATTTAATGATTATTGCTTATCAATCGGGATAAAAGTTGAACATTCTGTAGCTCATGTTCACACTCAAAACGGTCTTGCAGAATCGTTAATTAAACGCCTGCAGTTGATTGCAAGGCCATTACTTATGAGAACGAGGCTGCCCACTTCGGTATGGGGTCACGCCATCTTACATGCAGCAATGCTAATTCGTCTCAGACCGACGAATTACCACAAGTATTCCCCGTTGCAATTGGTTTTGGGTCATGAACCCAATATATCCCATTTAAGAATTTTTGGATGCGCAGTATATGTGCCTATAGCACCGCCATCCCGCACCAAAATGGGTCCGCAAAGAAGGTTAGGAATATATGTTGGGTTTGAATCGCCCTCCATCATTCGCTACCTCGAAACATTGACAGGCGACTTGTTTACTGCACGATTTGCAGACTGTCGATTTGATGAGACACTTTTCCCAAAATTAGGGGGAGAAGTTGGTGAAACCAAACGGGAAATTTTGTGGAAAAATGCATCATTATCTCATCTTGATCCACATGCCTCTATTTGTGAAAGAGAGGTACAAAAGATTATCCATTTGCAAAGAATAGCAAATCAAATGCCTAACGCATTTACGGACTTGAAGAGGATAACGAAATCCCACATTCCCGCGGAAAATGTTCCAATCCGTATTGATGTCCCTGTTGGACAATCATCTAGTGTCATATCCAATGAGTCAAATGCACGCCTGAAGCGTGGCAGACCATTAGGTTCCAAAGATCGAAATCCTAGAAAGAGGAAAAAGAACGATCAAAATGACACCACGAAAGAATCTCATGATTTAACAAATTCTGAGATTCATGAAGAATCCATTAAGCCCGAGACTCTGGAAAATACGGAGCTATCCCTAAATCCAATTAGTATTGAGGCAAATATTAATCGAGTGGATATTGTGGTGGATAATGCCTTTGCTTATAATGTAGCATCTAGCATTATGCAAGAATGTGAGGATCTCGAACCTTAATCTGTTGAAGAATGTCGAAAAAGACAGGATTGGCCAAAGTGGCAAGAAGCAATTCAATCAGAATTGAATTCGCTGGCAAAACGTGAAGTTTTTGGCCCTATAGTTGAAACACCTAATGGTGTTAAGCCTGTCGGCTATAAATGGGTCTTTGTACGCAAAAGAAATGAGAAAAACGAGGTACAAAGATATAAGGCACGCCTTGTTGCACAAGGTTTTTCTCAAAGGCCTGGTGTCGATTATGAAGAGACATATTCGCCTGTAATGGATGCGATAACCTTTCGTTATCTCATAAGTTTTGCTGTCCATGAAAAGCTTGACATGCACTTAATGGATGTGGTTACTGCCTATCTTTATGGCTCACTTGATAATGAGATATACATGAAAATTCCCGATGGACTCAAGATGCCAAACGCGCATAATTCAAAATCTCGGGAAATGTTCTCAATTAAATTGCAAAGATCATTTTATGGTCTAAAGCAATCTGGACGAATGTGGTATAATCGTCTTAGTGAGTACTTGTTAAAAGAAGGCTATATCAATGACGCCATTTACCCGTGTGTTTTTATAAAGAAAACAACATCGAAATTTGTTGTACTTGCCGTATATGTCGATGACATAAACCTTATTGGAACCCCTATAGAACTCCAAAAGGCAATTGATTATCTAAAGGATGAATTCGAGATGAAAGATCTCGGAAAGACTAAACTATGTCTTGGTTTGCAAATTGAATATTTGGCAAACGGAATTTTTGTTCATCAATCTACCTATACAGAAAAGGTACTGAAACGGTTTTACATGGATGAAGCACATCCTTTAAGTACACCGATGGTTGTTCGATCACTTGATGTGAACAAAGATCCATTCCGACCACAAGAAAGGAATGAAGAGCTACTTGGTCCTGAAGTACCATATCTTAGCGCAATTGGCGCACTAATGTATCTTGCAAATACTACAAGACCTGACATATCCTTTTCAGTTAATGTATTAGCAAGATTTAGCTCGGCTCCCACGAGGAGACACTGGAATGGGATCAAACACATATTGCGGTACCTAAATGGAACTACCGATATGGGCTTATTTTATGGCAAGAATTGCAGCCCGGATCTTGTTGGTTATGCTGATGCTGGATATTTGTCCGACCCACACAAGGCTCGATCTCAAACGGGTTATGTGTTTACCTGTGGAGAAACCGCCATATCTTGGCGATCGACTAAGCAATCAATTGTGGCTACTTCATCTAATCATGCCGAGATAATTGCTATTCATGAAGCAAGTCGAGAGTGTGTGTGGTTAAGGTCGATAATACATCATATCCAAGACAAATGTGGTTTGAAGTATGATAAACTACCCACAACTTTGTATGAAGACAATGCAGCATGTATAGCTCAATTGAAGGGAGGATTCATAAAAGGAGATAGAACGAAGCATATTTCACCAAAGTTATTCTTCACACATGATCTTCAAAAGAATGGTGATATCAATGTTCAACAGATTCGTTCAAGCGACAATATGGCTGATTTGTTCACAAAATCTCTACCAAAGTCAACCTTCAAGAAGCTAGTTCACAAGATCGGGATGCGAAGACTTAAGGACATAAATTGATGTTCTTATCAGGGGGAGTTAATGCGCGTTGCACTCTTTTTCCCTTACAAGGTTTTGTCCCACCGGGTTTTCCTTGCGAGGTTTTTAACGAGGCAACCAATAGGCGCATATTCAAACATGTGTACTCTTTTTCCTTACTTTAATTTTTCCCATTGGGTTTTGTTTTAAGATTTTAACGAGGCACATCATTGAATAGACATTCAAGGGGGAGTGTTATAAATACACTTCTATTTAAGGTGAATGTCTTTAATTAGAGAGATTCTAGAGTTCTATTCTTGGTAGCTAAATCATCCTCCTCCCTATAAATAGAGGTGCCCTCTACCATTGTAAATCACTCCTAACATTCTCTAAGTATCAATAAGAAGAACTCTCTCTACTCTTCTCTCTATTGCTCTTGTTCTTGCATTATTGTTCTTATCTTTTATATTATTTCATAACACTAACAATCAAGTTTTTGTTAGTTTTTATTTAAATTTTTCGATGTCCCTAAAATTTTCTTGTGCAGTCTTAGAGATGCATCTACTACACGTTTTTGATTGTCTAAAAGAACATGCTCTGTAGCGCTATACGTGGCTTTTAATTCAGCCTAAAATACACCTAAATTATCATATTTTTTTCAGTTACCTACTTAAACTATCTGGTATTTTAAAACCTCATGTAGTATATTTCCCTATATATTAAAATTCTATGTTGGACTTTTAAAGGACGTATATCTAACTATATTAACTTATGGTTTGTATAAAGTTTATTCTATAGTTTATTCATGATCTATTACTCTCTAATTAATTTTAGGAGTTTTGGCAAAAATAATATCTAATGTACTGTATTAATTTTAAGTTTAATTGTGATTGTGATTGTGCTTTATGCTTGACTCCAATTGATAAGCCATTATTTATATTCACTTTGTAGCACAGTTAAAATTTAAATAAAGGAATATAATGTTGTATTTGTTAAAACTTATTATAAAAAAGATTACACAAAAATAAAATTTCGTAAATAAAAAATTAATTATCCAGCAAATATATTCTCTAATTTCAGATTACATAAAGAACGTTCAAGAGATTCAACTTTATTCTTTACAAAGTGTTGAGTTTAATAAAAAGATTTAAATTGATATTCTTTCAACAATATGTATAAGACATGAAAGAAGACTAAAACAAGAAAGAATAAATAATTTCAACGGAAATAAGAGAGGAAGAAATTTATCCAGAGGAAACCTATATGGAGAACCGAACAAAAAAGATTAAAAATGAAGAAGAAGGTGAAAATCAAAGAAGAAAGGTGAAAAAACAAGGAAGAATGGTGAAAATAAAGGAAGAAAGATGGACATATAAGGAGACTATTTATTAAAATAAGTAAATTTAAAAGAGGGTTAGACTAATTAGCCATTATTTCTCTTAGGTGAACCATTTTGATTGCTCTTTTGGCTATCACACACACCCAAACGAGTATCTAAATATGTTATGTCAGGTCAACGACGAGGGGTTTTTAATACGAGCGGCAATATAGTTCAGGGAGGTTTTGGGGAGACCGAATAATTTAAGTAGGAAACTGACAAAAATATGATAGTTTGATGGGGTTTTAAGGTATTAACTCTTACTATTATTAAGTCTTTTGCACCTAAGATATACACGTTCTCAAAGCATTATACTAAAACGTGTGTTCATATATGTAGGTTTTGATGAATGACAAACGATGCGCAAATTGATATATGACGAAGTTCAAGTACAAGCGCACAATTGATATATAACGAGATTCAAGCACAAGACCAAGTTTTATAGTTTTACATGAGTCGTTCTTAACTGTGATCTTGATCCGACAACTTGACTCATGACATGGCTTCTCTCGTAAAATTATTTTTACAAAATCATGCATATTTAATTTAATATTAAATGATTTTAAATCAGGCATATTTACTTTAGTCAAAATGATTTTTAAACATGCCTCTAAAATCTGGACTAAGATAATCGATTATGTGTTAAGCCAAGACTGCATGACAATCGATTGTGAACTAATGACAATCGATTGTGTTAAGGCAGTGAGCATCAGGTTTTTCAAACCTGCATGACAATCGATTGTGAACCTTATGACAATCGATTGTGATGAGGCAATGTCCATCAAAGTTTTTCAATGCTTAAAATAATCGATTGTGAAGTTAATGACAATCGATTGTGAAGAGACAGTGTCCATCAGATTTTTCAAAGTCACAATATAATCGATTGTGAACATATGACAATCGATTGTGTTGAGACAGTGTCTTCCAGACTTTTTCAAAGTTATTAAATAATCGATTGTGAGTATATAACAATCGATTGTCACGAGGCAGTGTCTAAATTGATTTTTCAAGACTGATATATAATCGATTGTTAACTTAGTATAATCGATTGTATAACTAACCGTTGCCAAAATATTTTCAAATACCGTCAGGTAATCGATTGTTGATTTTGTACAATCGATTGTTGAAATTAAAATCTGGAAAAGATTTTTTTAACGTTGCTGAATAATCGATTGTTGATTTTGTACAATCGATTGTTGAAATTAAAATCTGAAAAGGATTTTTTGAACATTGCTGAATAATCGATTATTGATTTTGTATAATCGATTGTTTTACGTAAAATCTGGAAATGATTTTTTGAACGTTGCCAATAATCGATTGTTGACCTTAGATAATCGATAGTTAAGTGTAAAATCTGGGATTGATTTTTGGAACGATTGGCAAACAATCGATTGTGGATTCTTGACAATCGATTGTCACTGAGTAAAATCAGCAGTTCTTAATTGGCAATTAGGCAACGGTAATGCCAAGTTTTTCAACTATAAATACAGCTTAAATTCAGTCTTTTGAGTACACAATAACACATAACAACTGATCATTCAATTGCTAAAGCTTGCATACTCTATTGCTTATTATTTTATATTCATTACATAAGTTTTTGAGAGCCAAAATATTGTTCAAAGTTGTTGTGATCTTGAGCGTATTCTTTTACTCATCTCTAGTCATTAAGGAGTGTCTTGTTTGAGTGCTTAGTGTATTGTACACTTGAAGAGAATTGTTATTCTCTTGTTGTAAGAAGGAACTTGTGTTTCCTTGGTTGAAGTCTTGGAGTGTTGTATCTCCGAGCAAAGGTGTTGAGGCTTGTGTCCTCAAGTTGTAAAGGTTTGTTAAGCACCCGGAAGCTTGACAAGTTAGTGGAAATCTCAAGAGAATCTCTCGGGGACTGGACTAGCCACGGGTTGTGGTGAACCAGAATACTTCGGTGTGTTCTTTCTTATTTATCGCACTTATTTATTTCCTGCAAATTTTAAATTCCGCAAGTTTACGCTAATTTTTATTATAACGCTATTCACCCCCCCTCTAGTGTTAAGCGTATTATCTAACAATATGACAATATCATTTTCTACATTCAAAATTGTAAAAATACATAATATACAATAACATTTTATATTTAGAATGTTATGCTTTACTTTCTTCCTCTTTTATAAATATAGACTAAAGCACACGTTTGATTTAATTGAAGAATCAAATATTTGATCTAATTTAAAATGAACGTGTTAAGTTGAACAACAAAATGATCAAAATTAGAATAATGTAATATTTTGAAGACCAAAATCATTATTTTTTTCTAAATCTAAACTCATTTTAGTGAGGGGGAAAACTAAGAGGAAAAGATGTTAAACCACTTATTACTTAGAACTTTTTATTCCAACTGAACACTGTGTAGATTGATTGAACAAAAAACTTGAAAAGAGACGAGCATCGATGACACCCATTTAAAGGATCTCGGTCAAGAAGTGGCCCAGGTAAAGTCAGATTCTAAAGTATGAATGTATTGATAGCACATCGACCTAGAATAAGGGCTCTAGTCCACAATTCCTAAATTTCAACCTTTCAAAGACAAAGGAAGTCTCATGCTGTAAAAGTAGGGTAGCATCGATCCTAAGAGATAGACGAGCTACCATAGTGTATTTCCCTCTTAGAATATCCCTTGAATAAGCGGATGAACCACTTGAGCCTCCTATTTCACTTAATCCACTCCAATCTCTATAGAGCCCTAAAAGATTATAAGAGCTCTAAGCTGTAGAGAAAAAGGCGTATGATAGAATCATTGAATCTCAGCGACACGGTGAAAGATCAAAAAGTGGTAGATGTTCCCAAGTATTGCAAATATCACTGCATCATCAGTCGTCCTAAAGCAAGATGCTCCGTTTTAAAGGATAAGATCATGATTGTGCTAAGAGATAGAAGGATCACTTGGTCCTTGAAGAGTTTTTCAATACAAAGGATTGATTGATTGGCCGTAACTGCATGATCTATCTGATGAAGATTCCTATGTAGATATGTGAAACTATAGCCAAACCAAATTAGAATCCTAGGTATAGGCACATGTGGATGGATGAGAGAGCAAGTTGGCGTGGGAGCAAGGGAAATAACATCCGAATAATGCAAGCCCTAGAAGTAGGCAGAGTATATCCTTCGGTATAGGCTATCCTGTCTTGTTAGGTCCCAAGAATCAAAAGGATACAAGTTTCTTAAGTCCGAGTTGGAAAGCTTTGTTCATTGGCGAACTAAAGCTAATCCATTCTAGTTGTTATGACTGGCAAGAATCGATAATTTTTTTCAGTGCACTTTGGTCCTTCTTACAGAGACTATCCTCTATATAATTTATGATCCATCCAAAAAATAATCTTCCTAGATTCAAATTCCGTGGATGAATATCGTCCGACAACAACAGATAATTTAGTAGCAGATATCTTTGAAGGAATCTTTCATTCGATACTTCCGATTCAACTCTCATACAACCAAGGGAATATGCACGAAGATAAGTTTAGCCCCTTGCAAAGATAAACACCAACTCTCTCTCAGATTCAAAGCTTTAGTTGGCGCAATCCTCTTTGGGACCACCCTTCTTTATACTGAGGAGGGGCTTACATCCCCATCTCGATCCTCACCCATTCTTCTTTTTCTCGAAGAGGGTAAGTCTTAGTCATCTTAAGGTTTGCGCGGTTGGTGAGAAGACCCATGCAACATAGAATGACCATTAAAACTTTCATGGTACCATTAAACTATTTGAATTTTTTACTTGTGCTACTAATTATTTAAAATTGAAATAAGAATAAAGAAAAGGAAATAGAACAATAAGAATCGATCCTTATACTCGATGGTGGATAATATTAGTAAATTACTACTCAATAAAACTCTGTATGATTCTTTTTTCTTATACTAGTCCTTGGTACATGCATTGCACGTGTACATCTTCTCAATGAATAAAACCTTTTAAGAAAATTACATAAATATTCTACTAAAATACTTTTGCTTGTTTATGTATAAGGTCAAATAAAAATCACTTATGAAATTCGAAATATTAAAATTTTCTATGTTTTCAAATAAGGAAAAATTTAATAATAAAAGTTTAATAGATTTCAAAGTCCTAAATATTAGCAAAATAATTCAATTGCTATTTTGTTCAATGTAAAATCTAACTTTAAATGGGAAAAAAGATGAATGACAGTTTGCTAAAGGGCTTGCTGGTATCGAGTCATGCAATACATGTTTCTGATGATATATAGTATATGTCACAATCCAATTTCATTATAGGCCGTGATGGGGCCCAACATCGTTGTTAGGCAAGGTAACACCGATTATTTGGTGATTTCCCCTTTTAAATAACTTACTAAGTGGATAAAATTTTGTATTTGGCAAAAAGTTTTAGAAATTTACCAATATGACAAAATCAAACCGAAGCAACAAGTATAAGCTGTAATCATGTAAACAATACCAAAAATCATAAGCCTACTAGTATGTGTGCTAAGACTTGGTATCACAAGTATGCGGGCAATCTATTAGAATATACAAAAGAGCACTAGACTACTGTCTGAGAAGAAATAGATAGAAAAATAAAACATAAAGAAGACTACGACTTCTGTAGAACGACTTAGGAGGCAGCTGTCACGACCCGAATTTTCACCATCGGGAGTCGTGATGGTGCCTACTCATGAAAGATAGGCAAGCCAAGTATTACAGATTTTATTACCCCTTTTCCTTAACCTTTTAACATTTACGAATTACCATGTGATCAACAACGGAATAATCACAACAAACAGAAATGCGGAAGAAGAAATCTAATAGTTTAACTAAATACTAGTACAAAAATCCAAAATACAACTATACCCAGAATTGGTGTCGCAATGTCACGGACCATCTACGAATACTACAAACAGTCTGAATAGAAAATAAAGTCTGTTTCTGAAATACATAAAAATAGAATGGAAAAGATAGAAGGGGACGCCAAGGCTTGCAGACGTCTGCATGACTACCTCGGGTATCCGCTGGACTGAAGGAAACAACCCCTCTATAGTCCAAATGCTCCAGTATCGCAATCTGCACACAATGCAGAGTGTAGTATCAGTACAACCAAACCCATGCGCTGGTAAGTGTCAAGCCTAACCTCGGTGAAGTAATGACGAGGCTTTGGAAAGACTACCCAATAAACCAATGCACTTAAATCATATACGGCAAATAATAATAATAGAATCTGGTAGTTAAAGATGGGAAGGGGAAACATGCTGCGGAGAATATAAAGTGCAAGTTAGAATTTCAATAGAGAATCATAAAGAACACCATAATTCAATTATGAGAAAGAATAAGGAAAACAATAATAAGTGCACAACATCAACCTTCATGCTTCTACTCTCGTTCTCACCATAAAAATCAATAGATTCGGCACGACATCACCTTTCGTACTTTCCGTTCTTCCTTACCAAGAAATAATCATAAAGAAATTCGGGCAAGGGAATCAATAAATCACAATAGAATCCCCGCAAGGGAACAATAGTATAACAATAATATTCTGGCAAGGGAAATAATATCATACGGAATAACATCCCCGCAAGGGAAACAATATCATAAAGCTCTCCTCATTTCCAAAATCGCTTCACAACATAAATCTCAACTTGAGCCAATGCTCTACAATCTTCAATTACCAAGAATACTTCCATATGCTTTGTTCAACATTGATAATCATCATATTAATCATTGACAATACATAATGGAGTCACAACAATCATAATATAAGACTTACGAGCATGCTTGAAACCAATGAATAGATACTCGTCACCACACCTATATGTCGAACACAACACTTAACATATAGCAAATAAGACCACGACTCATATTCCCTCAAGCTAAGGTTAGACCAAACACTTACCTCAACTCCACGAACACAATCAAGCCTCAACTACTGCTTTATCTCTCGATTCCACTTCCAATTCGCTTGCATCTAGTAAAAATTTACTTAAAAATATCAATAAATGCTGAATAAACCAATTCTAATCCATGAAAATAGTTTTTCTAATGATTTGCCCAAAAAGTCAAAAATCGATCCCGAGCCCGCTTGGTCAAACCCGAGGTTCGAACCAAAACCCGATCACCCATTCACCCATGAACTCAAATATATAATTTGTTTTGAAATCGGACCTCAATCGAGGTCCACATCCTAAAAATTTAAAAATCCTAAGTTCTATCCAAAACAGCCAATTTTCCCATGGAAAAACTCCTGATTTTGAAATGAAATCATGCAAAAAGATGGATTAGGTTGAAAGAAATGAGTTATAAATGACTTAGTAATGATTCAGAGAAGAAATTTTCTTTGGAAAATCGCCCAAGAGAGCTTAGGATTTAAGAGAGTTTGAAAAATGAAGAAATTTCGTCTAAGTTAGATTTTGTACAGGTGCAGTTATCGCATTCGCGATGTCAAGTTTGCAAATGCGGCCTTGGCTTCGCAAATGCGAAGGTAGGCCCGCCATGTTAACTTTGCAAATGCAAACATTTGTTCGCAATTGCGATTACTGCTCTTGTTGCATTTGCGACTCTGAACTTCGCAAATGTGAAGGTCCTCATCTAGCCCAGTCTTCGCAAATGCGATGGATCTTTTCAAATGCGAGCTCGCATTTGTGAGCCAGGCTTTGCAATTGACTTGAAACACACCAATAGTTTTTCCTAAGTTCAAAACACTTCACAGCATATCCAAAACCCGAGCCCTCGGGGCTCCAAGCGAAACATGCACGCAAGTCTAAAATTTTTATACGGACATGCTCGTGCGATCCATTCATCAAAATAACATCAAAAACTACCAATTCAACCTCAAGTTCATAAAATTACTCAAGAAATCAAAATTTCCATTTTCTCAATTATACGTTCGATTTATACCAAATCAATTTCAATTTTTACCAAATTTCACATATTCAACTTAATTATTATTCTAAACCTGTACCGGGCTCCGGAACCAAAATACGGGCCCGATACCATCAGAAAATGCATCATTTCACTTCTGAAAGCCTTTATATTTTCCAACAAATAATTTCCTTTAAAAATTCTTTTCTCGGGCTTGGGACCTCGGAATTTGATTTCGGACATACGCCCAAGTCCTATATTTTTCTACAGACCCTATGAGACTGTTGGATCACGGGTTCGGGTCCGTTTATCATGAATATTGAACAAAGTCACTTTTAAAGGCCAATTTCCTTATTTTACTTAGATTTCACATAAAAGCTTTCCAAAAACGCGCTCGGACTGCGGATGCAAATCGATGTGAGACAAATAGAGGTTTTTAAGGCCTCAGAACACAGAATTTACTTTCAAAATGAGTAATGACCTCTTGAGTTATCATATTCTCCACCTCTAAAACAACCGTTTGTCCTCGAACGCACATATGAAAAGAACCCGAGTTGGAGAAAAGATAGGGATGTCGGCTCTGCATATTGGACTCGGACTCCCAGGTTACTGCCTCAAAAGGCTAACCCCTCCACTAAGCACGAACTGAAGGAAAACTCTTCGATCTCAACTAACGAACCTGCCTGTCTAGAATAGATACCGACTCATCCTCATAGGACAAGACTTTGTCCAACTGGACAGTGCCGAAGTCTAACATGTGGGATAGGTTGCCGTGATACTTGCGAAGTATGGACACATGAAACATTGGATGCATGGCTGATAAACTCGGCGGCAACACAAGTTTGTAAGCTACCTCTCCCACTTGATCAAGAATCTCAAAAGGATCAATGAATCTAGGGCTTAACTTGCCCTTTATCCAAATCTCGTCATGACCTTCATAAACAACACCCCAAGCAACACTCGCTCGCTGACCATGAATGCCGCATCATTAACCTTACGGTCGGCATAACTCTTTTGCCTAGACTGAGATGTATGAAGACTCTCTTGAATGATCTTAACCTTGTCTAAGGCATCATGTACTAGATCCGTACCCAACAATCGAGCCTCTCCCGTCTCAAACCACCTAATCAGCGACCGACACCGCCTACCATATACTGCCTCACAGAGAGCCATCTGGATGCTCGACTGATAGCTATTATTGTATGTAAACTATGCTAAAGGAAAGAACCGATCCCATGAGCCTCTAAAGTCAGTAACACGAGCTCAAAGCATATCCTCCAAAATCTGAATAGTACGCTCGGACTGTCTGTCCGTCTGAGGATGAAAGTTTGTGATCAACTCGACTCGTGTGCCCAACTCACGCTGAATTGCCCTCCAGAAATGTGAGATAAACAATGTACCTCGGTCAGAAATGATAGACACTAGCTCACCATGAATATGAACAATCTCTCGGATATAGATATCTGCAAACCGCTCAGAAGAATAGGAAACTACCAAAGGAATAAAATGCATTGACTTAATCAACCTATCTACAATAACCCATACTGCGTCGAACTTCTTCTGAGTCCAGGGGAGCCCAACAACGAATTCCATAGTAATACGCTCCCAGTTTTACTCCGGAATTTCAATCCTCTGAAACAGACCATCAGGTCTCTGATGCTCATACTTTACCTGCTGGCAATTCAAAGACTGAGCCACATATGCAACAATATCACTCTTCATACTCTTCCACCAGTAATGCTGCCGCAAATCTGATACATTTCAGAGACGCCCGGATGAATAGAGTACCGGGAACTATGGGCCTCCTCTAGAATCAACTCTCAAAGTCCATCCACATTAGTCACACAAACTCGACTCTGCATCCTTAAGACTCCATCATCTCCTAATGTAACCTTCTTGGCATGACTGTGCCGTACTATGTCCCCGAGAACACACAAATAAGGATCATCATACTGCCGAACTCTGATACGCTCAAATAATAAAGAACGAGCGATTGTACAAGATAGTACACTGCTGGGCTCAGAAACATCCAACATCATGAACTGATTGGCCAAAGCAAACGGTCTCTCACCAACCGGAGTATATGCAAGACTGTCCATACTGACTGACTTTCTACTCAAAGCATCAACCACTACATTGGCCTTCCCCAAATGATATAAGATAGTGATAGCATAGTCTTTCAGTAGCTCCAACCACCTTCTCTGCCTCAAATTTAGCTCCTTCTACTTGAACAAATACTGTAGAATCTTGTGATTCGTGAACACCTCACATGACATATCATACAAATAGTGCCTCCAGATCTTCAGTTCCTGAACAATGGCTGCTAGCTCCAAATCATGAGCTAGATAATTCTTCTTGTAAATCTTCAACTATCGTGAAGCATACACAATGAACTTGCCATCCTGCATCAACACCGTAACAAGTCCAATACGAAATGCGTCATAATAAACTGCATAGGGCCCTGAACCTGTAGGTAATACTAACACCGATTATTTAGTCAAGGCTATCTTGAGCTTATGAAAGCTCGCCTCACACTCATTCGAGCAACTGAACTGGGAACCCTTCAGGGTCAACCTAGTCATCGGGGCTGCAATAGATGAAAACCACTCTATAAACCCACGGTAATAGCCCGCCAAACCTAAGAAACTCCGGATCTTTGTAACTGATGCGGGTCCAGGCCAGTCCTTGACTGCCTCTATCTTCTTTGGATCCACTTGAATACCCTATGCTAATACAACGTGACCCAAGAAAGCAACTGATCCCAACCAAAAACTCACTTCAAAAACTTAGGATACAACTGCTATCTTTCAAAGTCTAAAAAACAACTTTCAGATGCTGCTCATGCTCTTCTCGGTATCATCAATGAAGACTATCACGAATGAATCCAAGTAAGTCTTGAATAATCGGTTTATGAAATCCAAAGCTGCTGGGCATTTGTCGACCCCAAAAGACATCACTAAGAAATCATAATGCCCGTACCGAGTGCGAAAAGCTATCTTAGTGACATCGAATGACCTAATCCTCAACTGATGGTAACCAGATCTTAAGTCAATCTTCAAAAATAACTTAGCACCCTGAAGCTGATCAAACAAATCATAAATTCTTGGTAATGGATACTTCTTCTTGATTGTTACCTTGTTCAAGTGCCGATAATCTATACACAACCTCATTGATCCGTCCTTCTTCTTAACAAACAACACCAGCCTATCCCAAGCGAGAAATGAGGTCTAATAAAGCCTTTATCAAGCAAGTCTTGCAACTTCTCCTTCAATTCTTTCAACTCAGGCGGAGCTATATGATATGGCAGAATAGAAATGGGCCGAGTTCCCGGAGCCAAATCAATGGAAAAGTCAATATCCTTGTCAAGTGGCATCTCCGGCAAGTTTGAAGGAAATACCTCAGGAGACTCATAGACAACATGCACAGAATCCATTGAAGGAACCTCGACACTAGAATCACAAACATACGCCAAATAGGCCAAACATCCCTTATCAACTATACCACGAGCCTTTATATTTGAAATAACCCTATGGGTGGAATGACTAGGAGTCCCTCTCCACTCTAAACGAGGCAACCCCAGCAAAGCTAATGTCATTGTCTTGGCATGACAATCCAAGATAGCATGGTAAGGTGATAACCAGTCCATCTCCAATATGACATCAAAATCAACCATATCTAAAAGTAACAGATCTACTTGGGTATCAAGACCTCCAATAACAACTATACATGAACAATGGGCACGATCTACCATAATAGAATCACCCATTAGTGTAGACACATATACATGAGCACTCAAGGAATCACTAGGCATGACCAAGTACGATGCAAAATAAGATGACACATAAGAGTATGTAGATCCCGTATCAAATATAACTGAGGCATCTCTACTACAAACCAGAACAGTACTTGTGATAACTGCATCATAGGCCTCATCCTCAAGCCTAATTGGAAGAGCATAATATCGGGGCTGGGCCCCACCATTTTGAACTACATCTCCGGGATGGCCTCTTGCTGGCTGGCCTCCACCTTTAGCTACCTGGCATCTACCTCTTATACATCTACCTCCACCTCCAGCACCTCTACCTCCACCTCTAGCTGGCTGAGTGGGAGGTGGAACACTCGTGCCTGAACCATGGCATGGAAACCCTAATACTGAGAGTTGCTCAGTGCTCGAGGGTAAAATCTAGCAATATGACTCATGTCACAACAAGTATAACAAGCCATCGACTGCTGGGACTGACGAACCTAAAAAAACTAGAGTGGAGGTGCACTAATAGGAGCTGGCGATGCACTGTAGTGTAGCTGATCAGAATACTGCATATAAGAACTACAACCACCTAGGGCACCGTGAAAAGCTTGTAATACTGAATGAAATGGCCCCTACCAAAAGAATCCTACCTCAAAATGAGGCACCACTGAACCTGCCCAAATAATGAGGCCTCTTATCAGACCCCTGACCACTCCCCTGTGATAGAACCATCTCAACTCTCCTTGCCACACTAGCCGCATCCTGAAAAAAATCTCGCTCCCCGTCTCCTTGGCCATCTCTAATTGAATAGACTGAACGAGTCCCTCAATGAACCTCCTCATTCTCTCTCTCTCTCTGTGTGGGAAGTATAAGAATAGCATGGCGATCCAATTCAATAAATCTGGTCTCGTACTGAGTGATAGTCATAGAACCTTGCTGGAGACGCTTAAACTACCTTCTATAGTTCTTCCTCTGAGTGATCGAAAGAAACTTCTCCAGAAATAGCCGAGAAAACTGATCTTAAGTCAAAGCCGGTAACCCAACTGGTCTATCAAAACAATATTCTCTCCACCAAGTTGTGGCAGATCCAGACAGACGAAAAGAAATAAAGTCGACCAAATTGGTCTCCACTATCCCCATGTTCTGTAGAACCTCATGAAAACTATCCAATTAATCCTGGGGATCCTCAGAAGATGTACCACCAAAAGCGGTAGTAAAAAGCTTGGTGAGCCTGTCCAATATCCACAAGGCATCAACAAATATAACTTCTCTACTGTTGGTTTGAGCTACTACACTCGGCTAATATGCTCTAACTGGTTAAGTTGTTGGAGTCTAAGACTAGAGCGATCTACTCCGGAGTATGAGTAGTAGGAGTCTGGGCTCCTCCTCTAGCCTGAGAGACGGCTGGTGCTACAGGAAGCAAGCCTGCCTGGGCGACACTCTCCATAGGGTCCACTAGATGGACCAGAGCATCCCGAAGTACCGGGGTGGCGATAAAACCCTATGGGACATGAGCTGTTCCTGCTAGAACTGTCTAGGATGGAACCTCATGATCAAACTCAACTTGAGGCTTTGCCGCGGGTGCTGGTGCTCGAGCTCTAGGATGAGCCCTGCCTCTACTTCGGGCCCAAGCACGTCCTCGGCCTCTACCTCTCATAAGAGCTTCTACTGGGGGCTCAGGCTACTGGTTAGCTGATGAAGTGGCACGTGTTCTCACCATCTGCAAAAAAATAGTGTGGAAGTTCAATTAGCATTGAGAACTCAAGTCGCACGATAGGAAATAATAGATGTGAAGTTTTCCTAAATTCTGTAGTCTCTAGAGGATAAACACAGACGTCTACGTACCGATCCCCCAGACTTTACTAAGCTTGTCTGTGAATTGTGAGACCTAAGCAACCTAGAGCTTTGATACCAAATTGTCACTATCTGAATTTCCCACCCTCGTGGGGTCGTGATGGAGCCTACTCATGAAAGTTAGGCAAGCTGAGTATTATAGATTTTATTACTCTTTTTCCTTAACCATTAAACATTTACAAATTAACATGTGATCAAGTGCATAATGATCGTAATAAATAGAAAGGCAGAAGACAAAAAGCTCCGAACACCCATTCACCCACGAACTCAAATATATAATTTGTTTTGAAATTGGACATTAAATCGAGGTCAGAATCCCCAAAATTTGACAATCATAAGTTCTACCCAAAAGTGTCCAATTTTCCCGTGAAAAACCCTTGATTTTGAAATAAAATCATGTAAACAGATAGATTAGATTGAAAGAAATGAGTTAGAAATGACTTAAATGATTTGGAGAAGAACCTTTCTTTGGAAAATCGCCCTAGAGACCTTAGGGTTTGAGAGAGTTTGAAAATGAAGAAATTTCGTCTAAGTTCGAATTTACACAAGTGAAGTTATCACATTTGGGATGTCAAGTTCGCAAAGGTGGCCCAGGATTTGCAAATGCGAAGGTAGGCCTGCCATGTTAATTTTACAAATACGAACATTTGTTTGCAATTGCGATTACTGCTCTTATCGCATTTAGTCTTCGTAAATGCGAGCTCGCATTTGCGAGTCGCAAAGCCTGCAGACCTGCAACACACCAACAATTTTTCCTAATTCAATAACACTCCGTGGCCTATTGAAAACTCACCCGAGCCCTCGAGGCTCCAAACCAAACATGCACACATGTCTAAAAATATTATACGGACTTGCTCATGCAGTCCAATCATTAAAAATAACATCAACCACTATGAATACAACCTCAAATTCATATAATTACTCAAGAAAATCAAAATTTCCATTTTCTCAACTATACGTCTGATTTGTACTAAATCAGTTCTGATCTTTACAAAATTTCAGAGATTCAACTTAATTATTATTTAAATCTGTAGCGGGCTCCGGAACAAAAATAAGGGGCGATACCATCAAGAAAATGCATAATTTCATTTCTAAAAGCCTTTATATTTTCCAACAAACAATTTCTTAAAAATTCTTTTCTCGGGCTTGGGACCTCGAAATTAAATTCCGGGCATACGCCCAAGTCCCGTATTTTTCTAAGAACCTACAAGACCATCAAATAGCGGTTCTAGGTCTCTTTACCAAGAATGTTGACCAATTTCAACTTTAATCAAATTTATAGCCCATTTTCCTCATTTTACTTAGATTTCAAATAAAATATTTCCAAAAATGTGCAAGGACTACACAAGCAAATCGAGGTGAAGAAAGATGTTTGTAAGGCTCGAGAACACAAAATTTACTTTCATAATGAGTGAAAATCTTTTGCGTCATTACAACAGCTCAGTGTGAAGTCTTGGAATGGGTATCAAAGCTGCGAGCCGGACTGGTTACCAGATGCACCAGCCTCAAATCCTGTACAATTTAAGTACAAATGAGCAGCGTGAATACATAAAAATATGTGCCCAGTAAGTATCTAGTCTATCATCGAAGAAGTAGTGACGAGGGGTCGACTCTGACACTTACTGGTCACTAATATGATAATATAAAATCCTAATTAAGCATGATATATAACATTAAAGCTCAAAACAAGGAATAATTGAACAATTCTCCACTATATTTAAGAGCCCAAGCCTTTTCATTCATTTAAAGCATATAATCGCACAAACAATGAATTTGTACCTATTATCAAAGGGATTTCCAGTTCTATTAACACACGATTTCCACCGAGGACGTTCGGCCCGATCCAATATAAATGTAAACTGTGCGCTGCCCAGGATTGAACTGCACGAACCATAGATGCATTTATTTAGCCTACCAAAGTGAACGGCTCGCTCCCGTAAGAATAGAAGAAAGAATTACCCCTCTCGGGGAATATCCTTTTGACGCGGACAAATAAAAATTTATCAATAAAACCTAACACTTTCTTGATTTCCTTTCAAAATAATGACAATTCAACTTGAAGCTTTTAAACTCATTAAATCCTCAACTTAGTTCCGCTTGGTAAAGTCAACAAGTATAATAAAATAACGAACCCAAAAGCATTGTGTAAACCTAAAAACTACCCGAACAATATAAGAATAGTAGCTATGTACGGTCTCTCATCACTTCGTGTGCACGTAGCCCCCACAATTAATCACATATTAATTAAGTTCACCTATAGGAAAATTTTCCTCTAACAAGGTTAGAAAAGAGACTTATCTCTTCTCAAAGCCTAATTCCAAACTCAAGAATGGGCTCAAACCCTCAAATCGGAGCCAAACAATCCAAAACTATTTAGATAGTGTAAAAACTAATCAATATATATTTAAAAGTTCATAGCTAACTATTAAAGTGATTACCCAACCCAAAAAGCAAGATTCCTAAATTCACCCCAGGCCCACGTGGCCGAATTCCAAAATTTTTTCGAAGAAAGTTTTACCCATAACCTTAGGAATATAAATATATATGATTTTTTACTAAGTTCCATAACCAATTTCGTGACAAATATCATTTTTATAAAAAACTTAGGTCATCATATAAACCCTTAATTTTCACTAATTTATACATGTTAATACACCCATAATCTATGTATTTAACTCATGTAGTATAGAAATTACTTACCTCAAAGTGCTAGGTGAAACCCTCTTCCAAAAGATCCAAAAATCGCCCAAGAGATGAAGTGGAATGAAATAAATGGCCTAAGACCCTCAATAAATGAGATGTGCACATGCCTCAAAAGTCGCATTTGCGACACCTAGTTCGCAAATACGAGTTGACTACTAATTCTTAAAGGATTAAATAGGAAAAAGGTAAATTGTTCAAAAGGTTGGTTTTCCTAGCTTTCACTAGTAGGCGCCATCACGACTCCCGCGGGTGGGATATCCGGGTCGTGACAAGTTGGTATCAGAGCTCTAGGTTACATAGGTATCATAATTCACAAACAAGCTTAGTTGAGTCTAAGGGATCGGTATGGAGACGTCTGTACTTATCCCCCAAAGGCTACATAGTTAGGAAAAACTACACATCTGTGCTTTCCTGTCGTGCGGTTTGGTTTCTCAACGCTAATTGAATTTCTACTCTGTTCTTCCGCATATGGCGAGAACACGCTCTTCCTCATCCACCGACCAGCAGCCTGAGCCCCCAGAAACAGCTCCCATGACGGGCAGAGGGCGAGGCCGAGGTAAGGGCAGAGCTCAACTTAGAGCAGCAGCACCAGCATCAGAGCCTCAGGTTGAGTTTGATGATGAGGTTCCGGCCCAGGCAGTTTCGATGAGCCCAGATCAGGTCCTAGAGGGGTTTATTTCTACCCCACTACTTCAGGATGATCTGGTCTGTCTAGTGGGCCTTATGGAGAGTGTCATCGAGGAAGGATTAGCCGTCTCTCAGGCTAGATTAGGAGCCCAAACTCCTGCTACTCGTACTCCGGAGCAGATGACTCCCTAGTTTCAAACTCCAGCAACTCAGCCAGTTGGAGCAGTTCAACCGGGTGTGGTAGCTTAGATCAGTGATGGAGCAGCTATGTCTGCTGATGCCTTGCAGAGATTTGACATGTTTACAAGCTCTTCACTACCACTTTTAGCGGTGCATCTTCTGAGGATCTCCTGGATTATTTAGACAGCTGTCACGAGGTTCTTTGGAACATGGGGATAGTGGAGACCAATGGGGTTGGATTCGCTACTTTTTGCTTATCTGGATCTGCCAAGACTTAGTGGAGGAATTATTGTTTAGCTAGACTAGTTAGGTAACCAGCTTTGACTTAGGATAAATTTTCTCAGCTATTTTAGAGAAGTTTCTTCGAGTCACTCAGAGAGAGATCTATCGGAGGCAGTTTGAGCGTATCCAATATGGTTCTATGGTTGTTACTCAGTACGAGACCGGGTTTATTTATTTGGCCCGTCATGGTCTTCTTATATTTCCCATGAGAGGGAGAGGGTTAGGAGGTTAATTGATGGACTCATTCAGCCTATTCAACTTCAGATGGCTAAGGAGACGGTGAGTGAGATTTCTATTCTTGCGGGGCAAATGAGGCCAGAAGAGTTGAGATAGTTCTATTGTAGGGAGGTGGTCAGGGGTCTGACAAAAGGCCTCATCATTCGGGCAGATTCAATGTTACATCGTCTAGAAAAGAGATTTTTATGGTAGAGGCCATCCTCCTAGGCATTTTTAGTCAGCACTTTAGGTTTCTCACGTTCTTCAGGTTGCTGTGGTTATCACATATAGTATTCTGATGAATAGTCCTACAGTGCACCACCAGCTCCAATCAATACACCATCGCTCCAGAGTTTTCGGGGTGGTCATTCAGGCCGTCAGGGTCAGCAGTTTTAGTATCTGATGGCTTGTTATACTTGTGGTGATGTAGGTCACAGTTCTAGATATTGCCCTCGAGTACCAAGCATTCTCAACACTAGGGTTCCCGTGCATTGGTTCAGGTACCGAGTGTTCCACAGCCCGCCCAACCAGTTTGAGGTGGAGGTAGTGGTGCTAGAGATGAAGGTAAAGGTATTAGAGGTAGAGCTGGGGCTGCTAAAGGTGGAGGCCAACCAGCAGCAGGCCATCCTAGAGATGTAGTTCAGGGTGGTGGAACCCAGCCCCGATGTTATGATCTTCCAGCTAGGCTTGAGGCTGAGGCTTCTAATACAGTTATCACAGGTACTATTCTAGTTTGTAGTAGAGTTGCTTCAGTTCTATTTGATCTAGGGTCTACATACACCCATGTGTCATCTTATTTTGCACTGTATTTGGTCATGCCTAGTGATTCTTTCAGTGCTCCTGTATATGTGTCAACATCCGTGGGTGATTCTTTGTGGTAGATCGTGTCCATTGTTCATGTATAGTTGTGATTGGGGGTCTTGAGACTCGTGTAAATTTGTTACTCATAGACATGGTTGATTTTGATGTCATATTAGGGATGAACTTATTATTACCTTACCACGCTATCTTGGTCTGTCATGCCAAGACGCTGACCTTATCCTTATCGGGTTTTCCTTGTTTAGAGTGGAGAAGGACTCCTGGTTATTCTACCCGTAATGTTATGTCATATGTGAAGGCTCAGCGTGTGTCGAGAAGGGGCGTTTGGCCTATTTGGCATATATTCACGATTCTAGTGCTGATGTTCCTTCTATTGATTCTCTGCCTGTTGTTCGTGAGTTTTCTAAGGTATTTCCTTCAGACCTGCCAGGTTTGACACCCGATAGGGATATTGACTTTTGCATTGATCTGGATTCGGGTACTCAACCCATTTCTATTCTGCCGTATTGTATGGCCCTGGTTGAGTTGAAAGAGTTGAAGGAGCAATTGCAAGGCTTGCTTGAAAAAGCCTTCATTATACCTAGTGTCTCGCCTTGGGGTGCGCCGGTGTTGTTTGTTAAGAAGAAGTACGGATCGATACGAATATGCATAGACTACCAGCAATTGAACAAGGTTACAATCAAGAATTAGTATCCTTTGCCGAGAATTGATGATTTTTTTGATTAGCTTCAGGGTGCCAAGGTATTTTCGAAGATTGAATTGAGATCTGGCTATTACTAGTCGAGGATTAGGGCATCCGATGTCCCTAATACAGCTTTCCACACTCGCTATGGGCATTTTGAGTTCTTGGTGATGTCATTTGGGTTGACAAATGCCGCAACAACGTTTACAGATTAGATGAACCGAGTGTTTAGACCTTACTTGGATTCTTTCATGATAGTCTTCATTGATGATATTTTGATCTATTTTCGCAGCTGGGAGGAGCACGAGCAACATCGTAGAGTGGTTCTTCATACTTTGAGAGATAGTCAGTTGTATGCCAAGTTTTCGAAGTGTGAGTTCTGGTTGGGGTCAGTTGCTTTTTTGGGTCATGTTGTCTCTGTAGAGGGAATACAGGTAGATCCGAAGAAGATAGAGGCAGTCAAGAACTGGCCTAGACCAGCATCAGCTATAGAGATCTGGAGTTTCTTGGGATTGGCAGGCTATTATCGTCAGTTTGTGGAGGCATTTTCTTCTATTGCAGCCCTGATGACCAGGTTGACCCAGAAGGGTGCCCAATTCAGGTGGTCTGACAAGAGTGAGGCAATCTTTCAGAAGGTCAAGACAACTTTGCCTACGACACTAGTATTGGTTTTTCCTATAGGTTCAAGGCCATATACAGTTTATTGTGATGCATCTTGTTTTGTACTTGGTGCAGTGTTGATGCAGGAAGGCAAGGTCATTGCATATACTTCACGGCAGCTGAAGATTCATGAGAAGAACTATCCGGTTCATGATTCAGAGCTAGCAGCCACTGTTCACTCGTTGAAGATTTGGAGGCATTATCTATATGGCATGTCATGTGAGTTGTCCACGGATCATAAGAGTTTGCAATATTTGTTCAAGAAGAATGAGCTAAATTTGAGGCAAAGAAGGTGGCTGGAGCTATTAAGTGACTATGATGTCACTATACTATATTATCGGGAAAGGCCGGTATGGTGGCTGATGCTATGAGAAGGAAGTCAACCAGTATGTACAGTCTTGCATATATTCCAATCTGTGAGAGACCACTTGCTTTGGATTTTCAGGCTTTGGCCAATCATTTCGTGTAGTTGGATGTTTCTGAGCCTAGCCATGTATTAGCTTTCACGGTCGCTCGTTCTTCTTTATTGGAGCATATCCAAGATCAGCAGTATGATGATCCTCATTTGTGTGTCCTTAGATACATGGTACAACACAGAGGTGCCAAGCAGGTTACATTAGGAGATGATGTAGTTTTGAGGCTGCAGGGTTGAGTTTGTGTGCCTATTGTGGATGGGCTCCGAGAGTTCATTTTAGAGAAGGCCCATAGTTCACGGTACTCTATTCATCTGGGCACCGCTAAGATGCATCAGGATTTGCGGCAGCATTATTGGTGGAGGAGAATGAAGAAGGAAATTGATGCATATATGGCTCGGTGTTTGAATTGTCAGCAGGTAAAGTACGAGCATCAGAGACCCGATGAATTGTTTCAGAGGATTGAGCTTCCCAAGTGGAAGTAGGAGCGTATTAAAATGGACTTTGTTGGTGGACTCCCATGGACTCAGAGGAAGTTCGATGAAGTATGGGTTATTGTTGATAGGCTGACCAAGTCAGCACATTTCATTCCTATGGTAGTCTCATATTCTTCCGAGAGGTTAGCTAAGATCTATATCTGGGAGATTATTCGTCTTGATGGTGTGCCTGTGTCTATCATTTCTGATCGAGGTACGTAGTTTACCTCGTATTTTTGGAGAGCAGTGCAGTGTGAGTTTGGCACACAGGTTGAGTGGATCACAACGTTTTATCCTCAGACGGACAAGCAATCTAAGAGAACTATTCAGATTTTTTAGGATATGCTCCGGGCTTGTGTCATTGACATTTGAGGCTCGTGGGATCAGTTTTTTCCTTTAGCAGAGTTTGCCTACAACAACAGTTGGTAAGCGGTGTCGGTCGCCGGTTGGATGGTTTGAACCGGGAGAGGCTTGGTTGTTGGGTACAGGTCTAGTATAGGATGCCTTGGATAAGTTCAGGATAGGCTTTGTATAGCTCAATTCAGGCTAAAGAGTTATGCCGACAGTAAGGTTCTTGATTTGGCATTCATGTTCGGTGAGCGGGTGTTGCTTCGGGTGTAGCCTATAAAGGGCGTGATGGGATTTAGAAAGATGGGCAAGCTTAGCCCTAGGTTCATTGTCCCATTTGAGATCAAGATCGAGTGAGAATGGTGGTTTACAGGCCTGCATTACAATGTAGCTTATCATCCGTGCATCCATTGTTTCATGTGTCCATGCTTCGCAAGTACCAAGGCAATCCATTCCACATGTTGGATTTTAGCACTGTCTAGTTGGACAAGGACGTTTCCTATGAGGAGGAGCTAGTAGCTATTCTCAACTGGCAGGTTTGTTATTTGATATCGAAGAATTCTCTTTCTATTCGTATTCAGTGGATAGGTCAGCCTGCTGAGCGATCGACCTGGGAGTCCGAGTCCGATATGCGGAGCCGTTATCCCCATCTTTTCCCCAACTCATGTACTTCCTTGTTATGTGCGTTCGAGGACAAATGGTTGTTTTAGAGATGGAGGATGTGATGACCTGAAAGGTCATCACTTGTTTTAGAAACAACTCCTATGTTACGAGACCTTAGAACCTTTTTCTTACCTTACCTTGGTTTGCGTGCACGGTCTAGAACTATATCTAAAAAGTCTTTTATGTGAAAATATGAGAAATAAAAATTTCTAAAGTTAAAATTTGATTGTGGTTGACTTTGGTCAACATTTAGAGTAAACGGAACCGGATTCGTGTTCCGACAATCCTGAGAGGTCCGCAGTAAAATATAGGACTTGGGTGTATGCCCAGAAATGAATTTCGAGGTCCCAAGCCTTAGAAATCCATTTTTGAAAGAAATTATTCTGCTGAATTGTCTATGAAATAAAGAAAAGAATTAATGTTTGAAACCATTGGTATCGGGTCCGTATTTTCGTTTCGGAGCCCGGTACAAACTTGTTATAGTATTTAAATAATAACAGTGAAATTTTATGAAAATGGAGTTTATTTGACGTGATGTGGACTTCCTGTTGAAGTCTTATGAACTTTAAGTGTTCTCGATGAAAATGATGAGTTTTGAGGTTTAGTTCCTGGTTTTACATGTTATTTTCATGATTTGATTGCACGAGCAAGTCCATATGATGTTTTTAGATTGGTGTGAATATTTGGTTTGGATCCCTGAGGGCTCAGGTCACGAAGTGAAATTCGGTCTTAGGAAGTTGTAGGTTTTTAGCTGGTATGTTGCAGGCGTGCAGGCTTTGATTTGCGAAGCCTGGCTCGCAAATGCGACAAACCCAATGAGAAGAGGCATGGGCAGGGCAGATCGCAATGCGATCCTTTCTTTGCAAATGCAAAGCGGCCCAACAATTTCCCTTTTTTCGCAAATGCGACTACCCAATCGCAATTGCGAGTTTGCAAATGCAAACTTTTTAGCAAATGCAAGAATAGCAAACTTCTAAAAGGTTCGCAATTGCAAACCGTGATCGCAATTGCGACGCCTGCAACCCGCAAAATTACAACTTAGCCGAAAATCTCTCACTTTTCAAACCTTTCAAAATCAAAACACTCTTGGGCGATTTTTCAACAACAAGTAATCTTCCAAATCGACTGTAAGTCATTTCAAACTTGTTTTCATCAATCTTTAACATCATTTCTGATGATTTCAACTCAAAATCGAATGTTTTCATGGGACAAATTGGGTGTTTTGGGTAGAACCTAGGTTTTTCATATTTCGGGATTTTGGACCTCGATTTGAGGTCTGATTTCAAAAAAAATTATATATTTGAGTTTTTGGGGGAATGGGTAATCGGATTTGGGTTTGAACCTCGGGTTTCGACCATGTGGACCCGTGGCGATTTTTGACTTTTCGAAAAAAAACTTTACAAAACCTATTTTCATGCATTGGAATTGATTTATTTAGCATTTACTGATATAATTAAGTAACTTGTGGCTACATACGAGCGAACTGGTGGTGGAATCAAGAGGTAAAACGGTAGTTGAGGCTTGAATTGGGTTTGTGGCATCAAGGTAAGTGTTTGTTTAACCTTAGCTTGATGGATTAGGAGTTATGTCCTATTGCTATGTGTTATTTGTTGAGTATAACGTATAGGCATGGTGATGAGTATCTATATGTTGGAGTCAAGCATGCCCGTAAGTCTTACGTTATGATTACTATGACTCTGTTTGTATTGTTCATTCCTTTTTGTGATGATTTTGATTGTTGAGCAAAGTTTGTGGAAGTAATTGTGGTATTTGAGTATTGATGAGCGTTGGATCAAGTTGTATATTAAATTGTGTAAGTATAATTGGCAATTGAACCTTATAGAACATTGTCTCAAGTTGTGAAGTAAAAGTGAAAAAGAAAAGAGAATTATTATATTGACTCCCTTACCAGGATGTTATTGCTTTTATTGCTATCTCCCATGTCAGGATGTTGAAGCTTTTGATATTGTCCCCTTGCCGAGGTTTGAATGTTAAACTATTATTCCCTTGCCAGGATTTTATAGTAATTTTATTTATTCCCTTTCCCTATTGCTTGTGATTGTTGTTTGGGCGAGATAGAGCGTTAAAACATGAAGGGTGATGCCATGTATTATTTTGGTGAGAGAATGTTAAAGCATGAGGGTGATGTAGTGTATGATTTTGTGAGGAAGAGTGTAAAAGCACGAAGGGTGATGCAGTGCTGCAAGATGTACCATTCTATGCCGATTATATTGATTTTTATGGTGATGATGAGAGTAAAAGCATGAAGGCTAATGCCGTGCAGTTTATATAAATTCTTATGGTTAGGACGAGAGTAAAAGCACGAAGGGTGATTGTCGCACCTCCCTTTTAACACTACAACCCCGGCGAAGGGCGTAGTTAAGGGAGTATTTCCAATTAAAGGACAATCGAAACGAGATTTGTTTGTTCAAAGATTTCAGAGTCACCACATGGGATAACTAATGGTGTTCCAAATCACCGGTTTAGATCCCGAATCGAGGAAGTTTTCACTCTGTAATACAGTCTGCGAGCCAGTAATCTAGGTAAGGAATTCTGTTAATCCGGGAGAAGATGTTTGGCATTCCCAAGTTCCATAGTTCTAGCGCAGTTGCTCAACTGTTATATTTAGCTTAATTATCTAATTTTAATACATTTTGAACCTATGCTCAATTCTTAGCTTTAACCGCTTTTATTTATTTTTTAAGAAGATTGCAATGTTACCAAAACACATCTCGAACCACGGCACATAAATGCACTCGTGGCATTTGACATATGTTAATATCGTTGGGATTTGTATTTGGGTCACATAAATGTGCACCCAAGTTTAGGAAGGTAAAATATTAGCGCGTCTAAGGCAATGGTGTGTTTCAAGCTTGCGAGGGCCACAGAAAATTCACTAAGTGGCATGCCTCGAATTCTAATAAGTCAAAATCAATTAAGAGATGTCCATGCAACTACTCAACTTTATTTGGGATTGGCACACCTCAATTCTAATTTTAAAGGATTTTATTGTTCGAAGTTGCTATAATAGACTAAACACCAAACCAGAACTAAACGCCAAATAAAAGACTAAGGTAGCTTTATTTGACTTTTCATTGAAAACCCATGTCAAACATTTTAAATATCAACTTCAGTACTTTCTCATATTAACGTATTCAAGGAGAATAACCCGGCAAGAAGAAACACAAAGCAATATGAATATCAACATGAACAAATACTGACCCTTTCAACCATTCGTGTACCAAATAAACCCGTTTCGTCCATGTCTAAATTACTACGAATAACAAGACATTTACTACACAAATTTAGATGCCTCTACCTCATTGAATAGTAATAGAATGTAATTAAAAGGATCATCTGGCAGACTAAACCATGAATACTTTATTATTTTTACTGACTATTACAAACCATATATGAAAAGCTAATTTAGACCAAAGGCTAATAGTAAAGATTAATTAAAAATAAAGAAACAGAGAGAATTTTCATGATTCAGCTCTTATTTCTTCTTTAAATAGAAGAGTACATCTGCAGTATCGAAAATAAGTACCCGGAGAGTAAGGAAAATAAGAAGTGGGAGGAGTCAGCGGCAGTAGTAGAAATCAATAGCAAGAACTCAAGATCCATACCCAATTTAACGCTTGAAACCCCCAGATATATCATCAAATCCAACTTACAAAAACTAGCTTTGAAAATTTGAATTTCAATCCATTAAAAACCCCTCAGGAACCAGAAAATGACTTCAGTAGGTCTAAATCCGTATAGCTCAAGGAAAAGAATTAATGAAACAGTAAGTTATGATTTTTCTAGCCTGTTTCGAATTTTCTGGATTTTTTCGCTTTTGGAAATCTTAACTCTATATATCAGCTCGTGGAATTTTTTCTCAGAAGGATTTTAGCTCTTCAAACTTGAAACTTCCAACTACATTCAAAGGCAAGAATGAATGCCTTTATAGGCTAGCACCTCGGGCATCTTTCAAAATTTTATTTCAACTTAGTCCTTCGCTTTTTAACTTGTGGACCAAGTTTTAGAACTTAAAATGACAGGAAGCCCCTGCTAGAAACTTCCAAAGCAATTGTCACACTAATATTCCTAAACTAACCTCCAAATATCCGTTAATTTCTAACCTAAGGACCTATCTGGGTGGGCTAATTCCTCTTGGGCCTTTAAACCTTTGAATTGACCCTATTGTTCTGGGCTTTTACATGACATAACTTCAACAAGTGATAAAACAAACTTCATGAATTAAACCTTTGAATGGAGCCTTTGAATTAAAACCCCTGAATTACATCCCTACAGTTAAAAGAAACTAGGCACAATTATCCAATTAAAAGTATCAACATAACGATCAAACCAATAAAAAATATAAAATAATTGGAGAATGAGATCAAACCAAATCGACTAGACCTAATTGGATTCATGAATGTTTACACATGCAAATCTCTACTAAAAAGCCTAATCTAATTCGAATGAAGAAGTTCTTAGAAGCGAGCAAAAGGAAATCGGAATGAAGAAAGAAAGAGAGAATCTAACTAACTGAAATTTTAATTTAACAAAACAAAGAAAAGGAAAAGCTAAAGGGGATGGTATTCAGAACTCACCGGAAATGCCTAAAAAAACTAGCATTGACAGAGCTTTGATCTAAGATTTGAGCATTTTGAGGGATATTCGGAGAAAACCAACGGTGGATTTGTAATGAGGGAGGTGAGGGGGTCATTTGGTATCGATTTGGAACTGATTGGTGGCGGTGCCACCGTGCACGGCGGTGGAGCCATCTTTCAAATTGAAATTCGACGGAACAGGGTGGGATTCGAGGGAAATGGGTTACAGATTTGGATAAGGGAGGGTGTGGAAAATTATTGGTGTAATTTTGGTGTCATTTGGGACACTACCACCGGTAGCGGCGATATCGGCCGGAGGCGCATGGCAGAAGGAGGCGGCGTTAGGATTTTCTGAGTGTGGCTGGGGGGGGGGGGAGAGTAGGGGTGTTAGGACATATATAAATTATTTCCTCCTTAGTTCCTGACCGTTTGATCCATTAATCTCAGCGGCCTGGATTAATTTTATCCTAAACGACGTTATTTTAAGGTTATTAGGGGGATTTGACTGGGTTGGCGCGGGTCTTGGTTGGTTTGGGGTTAGGATTGGGTTGGAACTCCATTTGGGTTAAGAGAATTTTGAAGACTGGCCCAAATACGAAATCCTCTTTTATTTTCACTTTAAAACAAATTTAACACAAATACTTTTCCTTTTCTTTTTCTTTTATTTTTCTAATATTAATATAATTCCTAAATTAAATCTTAGAAGCTAATTAACTCAATAATGTCAGTAATTAAACCTTAATGATAGTTATCTCAATTAATTAGAAATAAATTTAAAAACTACTTAAAAATGAGAATTAAAATTAAAAGCACAAATTACACTATTTTTTGTGATTTTTCTATTTAAAAAAATTTATTAATTAATCCTAAAAATATATAAATAAATCTTAATGCAAATGCATGGTATTTTGGTATTTTTTGTTAATTAAACAAGATTAACATGCGAGACAATATGCAAATAAAAACAGAAAATGCCATAAGTATCAGCAAAATTACAACTAATAAAATAAATTTATTTGTTTTGAGCTTATGGGAGTAGTTCAAATAGGGCAAAAATCACATGCTCACAGCTACCCCTTTTTCTCGGAATTACGAAGAATTTTCGTGCAAAGACAAGTGAGCGGACATGAGCGATTTTTTCCTGTTTAAATACTCCGTGAGAAGCATTTTGAAAAGCTTGACCGCACTATTCTTCAGAGGTTGCGTACATATCCTCGGCTAAAGAGGAATCAGGTCAGTAGTGTTTGGTAGCTAGGACTACCGAAGCTGTGATCTCACTGTTGCTGCTGCTGTTACTGCTTGCTAGACCCCCTTATTACACCTTGTGTGAATAAAAAGAAGCTAGACTAAGCTATGAACTATGGGTTACAAAAGAGCCTATCTATGTCTTCAGACTTGCTCTTAATCTTTGTTGCCTTGTTGCTTTGTGTATCTCAATGAGAAACTTCTTGTTGTCTTACTGTACTTCCTTCAATGAAACTTCTTGTTGCCCTGCTACTATGCTTCTCTTTCTCCATGTTGATGCTTGATTGTTGTACTTGAATTGTATTCCCTTGTTCTCCAGGTGGATGCCTGATTACCAAACTTGAAAAATATTCTTTTGTTCTCCAGATGGGCGCCTGATTACAAAAACTTGAAAACTTGAAATGTATTCCCCTGCTCTCCAGGTGGGCGCCTGATTACCAAGATTTGAAACTTGAAAAGTATTCCCTTGTTCTCTAGGTGGGTGCCTGATTACCAACTTTGAAACTTGAAAAGTATTTCCTTGTTCTCTAGGTGGGCACCTGATTACCCACTTGAAACTTGAAAAGTATTCCTTTGTTCTCCAGGTGGGCGCCTGATTACCAACTTTGAAACCTGAAAATTATTCCCTTGTTCTCCAGGTGGGCATCTGATTACCAAAAATTTGAAACTTGAAAAATATTCCCTTGTTCTCCAGGTGGGAGCATGATTACCAACTTTGAAACTTGGAAAGTATTCCCTTGTTCTTCAGGTGGGCGCCTTATTACAAAAACTTGAAACTTGAAACTTGAAAAGTATTCCCTTGTTCTTCAGGTGGGCGCCTAATTACCAAATATTGTAATTTTGAAAAATATTCTCTTGCTATCCTAGTGGGCGCCTGATTACAACCTTGAAACTTGAAAAGTTTTCCCTTGTTCTCCAGGTGGGCGCCTGATTACCAAATCTTGAAACTAGAAATGTATTCACTTGTTCTCCAGGTGGGCGCCTGATTAAAGAAAATTTGAATCTTGAAAAATATTCCCTCGTTCTCTAGGTGGCACCTGATTATCAATTTTGAAACTTAAAAATTATTCCCTTGTTCTCCAGGTGGGTACCTGATTACAAAAAATTGCAACTTGAAAAGTATTCCCTTGTTCTCCAGGTTGGCGCCTGATTACAAATCTTGAAAAGTATTCCCTTGTTCTCTAGGTGGGCGCCTGATTACCAACTTGAAACTTGAAAAGTATTCCCTTGTACTCCAGGTGGCCGCCTGATTACTGACTTGAAACTTGAAAAGTATTCCTTTGTTCTCCAGGTGGACGCCTAATTACCAAAACTGGAAACTTGAAAAGTATTCCCTTGTTCTCCAGGTGGGCGCCTGATTACCAACTTTGAAATGTGAAAAGTATTCCCTTGTTCTCCAGGTGGGCGCCTGATTACCAAAAATTTGAATCTTGAAAAATATTCCCTTGTTCTCCAGGTGGGCGCCTGATTACCAGCTTTGAAACTTGAAAAGTATTTGCTTGTTCTCCATGTGGGCGCTTGATTACCAAAACTTGAAATAAATTGAAATTGATGCCTTTAAACCTGATTACAACAGAACAAACAAAACAAAAGAAATTTTTCTGCCCCAGTTTGGTCCGGGGCACATATGTTAGTGTTAATCAAATCCCATTACCAAATATCTCTAAAAGCTAAGTCCCATTATCTCGGAGGGTCCTGTCAACTCTTAATGAATGGCAACTTTAATATTAGGCTATGTTCTCCAAAGGTGTTCTTTTCCAATATGTCTTGTTATCCAAGTTATATCTGCTGGGGATCCAGTGGGGTCCGGTAATTAAAGCTATCTCCCATTGTCAAGGCAGGTCCTGACAACTCCTAACTAGATGACAAATCGTGTTTGCTGAGGATTAGTATTTAGAGCTACATCCCATTACTCAGGCGGGTCCTATGACTCTTGTTGGGGAAATATTTGTGCCTGCCCATGTTACCCATGGCTGTTTGAGTTTTAAAATGAGTCCCATTTCCAGGAGGGTCTTGAGAATTTCAAATTACATGACCCTTTTAACTCTCGATTTTCTCTACTGGGGATTGCTAATTAAATATACACCCCATTGCCCAGGGGATCGCTAATTGAAGTTCATGGTCATACCCGCTAGGTGTTTGATTTTTCAACGGAAGACCTCCCCAAGACCTCTGAATTTTCCTGGCCCGGGTTCAATCAAAGAAAATCTTGTTAGTTTGAAAAGTGGTGGTTATCTTGCGGCATTCTTGCTGAATGTGGCCTCCCCAAGTTATGATCCATTGTTTCTAATTTTTGTACTGACGATGATCGCCTGATTTACTCGGCTGACGCGTGAACCCTACAACTTTTCTCTGCTCCCCATCATTATGCTACACTCCTGACCCTTTTGTGAAAATCCCTACATCTTTCCTGAAACTACCGAGTCAGCTTTACTAACGAAACTTTTATCAATTTTCCCTTTGCCATTTTAACTTTTGCCACCTTTGTTATGTTTTGACCAGGATGTACTTTTCCATTTGGGAACAGGTAGTAAGCTTTGAAATTTCTCTCTTTCTTGCTTAAAACACAATGACTTTTAGAGACATCTTAGAAGAAAACATGATGACCCGAAAGAAAATGAAATTCAATGACTCTGAATTATTTTAGCAAATATTGAGGGGAAAAGAAAAGAAACTTGTCGGTGGAGGAACAAACGGTTTCCATGATCACGACATGCACTTCGGCTTAGTCGACCCAGTCTTCCCAAATGATCAGTCCTCTGCTGTATGCTTTGTTTTTGCGACCTTCTTTAAACCCAAACCCTTTAACCAAAATTTGACATTGCTTAATTTATGGTGTCCTGGAAAGATTTCCACCCACAGCCCTTTTCCAGTCACTTGTTTCTTGCCTTCCCTTTGCCTTATGGTGCCCGTGAAGATTTTCACGATAAGACTCTCTCATTTTTATTTCTCTCAGCTCCCATCGTCTTATGGTGCCCATGAGGGTTTTCACCAATAAGATTCTCTCATTTTATTATTTTCCTTCTTGCTAGAGTGTTGCCCTGGGATAGGAATCACCTCTTCTTGCTTGACTCGACATTTCTTAAAGAATGATCACAAGATCTTTTTGTGGACCGTAATGCAGGCTTTTGCATAGTGGTTAGAAAGAAGGGGTATTAAACGCTCAAGATAATTCAATTGGGTCCAAGAATTACAACTTTCGGAATCAAATTTTCTTCCAACAACCACAACTTCTGCCCCAATTTCTTGCTTGGGGACCTTTGAATTTTTCTTCCAACAACCACAAGCGAGCCGTGACGCTGCCTACGCATCCTTAAAAGGAATCAGGTCAAACGTAGTTTATGCTGATTTCTTGTTTTTGTGGTCTTCTCTTTTCTACTTTTCCTTATTCTGATTGTTCATTTCTTTTGTTGTTTTGCTATTTTGTGGGGTTTCCCCTTCTCTCTCTTTTCTTTTTTTTTCTTTTCTTCTTATCTTTTTCTTTTCTTTTCTTTTTCTTGTTCTTCTCTTTTATTTTATTTTCTCTTTGTTCTTCTTTTTTTTTTCTTTTTCCTTTTCTTTCTCTTCCTCTTTCTTTTCATCCTTTCCTGATCTTTTTCTTTTACTGACTTTTACACTTGCATTTTTGACTTTTGTTACTGATTCTGAAAGAGGGGTATGAAAAAAATAATTAAATTTTAAAAGGGTTAGCAAAGGATAGACTGTTTAAATAGACGAATAAAATGCCCTCGTCATTTCAATCTCTAAAACATGCGAAGTACAAACAAACATGCCAAGTATAGACAATGATTTGAACAAAGAAAATCATACATAGTATCCCTTAACTGCATCTGAATTGATGGCCATTTCTACACACTTTCCTTCCACATCCTACAATGCCCTCTTGGACAACACTCTTGATATGACGAAAGACCCTTGCCAATTTGGAGCAAACTTGCCTTTTGCCTCTGCTTGGTGAGGGAGGATGCGTTTCAACACCAACTGACCCACCCCAAACCTTGGACACACTTTCTTGTTATATGCTCTGGCCATTCTCTGTTGATACAACTGGCCGTGACATATTGCTTCCAGTCTTTTCTCATCAATAAGACTCAATTGCTCCAGACGGGTTTTGACCCATTCCTCATATTTAATTTCTGCCTCGGTGATGATTCGTAGGGACGAGATTTCAATTTCAGCCGAGATTACTGCTTCTGTGCTATATACTAACAAATATGGAGTTGCCCCCACTGAGGTGCGGACAGTAGTGCGACAGCCTAACAGTGCAAAATGTAACTACTCATGCCATTTCCTGGACCCTTCCACCATTTTTTGAAGTATCTTCTTTATATTCTTATTGGCTACCTCAATTGCTCCATTCGTCTTGGGGCGGTATGGGTTGGAATTGCGATGTGTAATCTTAAACTGCTGACATACTTCTTTCATCAAATGATTATTGAGATTTGCTCCATTATCAGTGATGAGTGTCTTTGGGATTCCAAATTGGAAAATGATATTTGAATGCCCAAAGTCGACCACGACTTTATTTGTCACCGCCTTGCAATTTTTAGCTTCGACCCACTTGGTAAAATAATAAATAACAACCTGGATAAACCTGTGTCCTTTGGAAGTTGCTGGCTCGATGGGCCCAATGAAATCCACTCCCAGGCAACGAAGGGCCATTGTGCAGACATTATATGCAATTCAGATGGCGATGAATGAATCACGTCTCCATGCACTTGACATTTGCACACGAAACTGATGCAGTCATGCTCCATGGTGAGCCAGTAGTAACCTGCGTGGAGAATATTCTTTTCCAAAACATATCCATTCATATGCGGTCTACAAACTCCGGAATGTACCTCGATCATGATAGCTTTGGCCTTTCTAGCATCTATGCACCTTAACAATCCAAGATCCGACGTTCTTTTGTACAGTACCCCTCCACTGAGGAAAAACCCACTTGATAGACGACATATTGTTCTCTTCTGGTCACTTGTGGACTGTACTAGGTACTCACTATCCTGATATATTCTTTGATATCGTGAAACCAAGGCTCACCATAAAGCTCTTCCTCCACCACATTATAGTAAGCATGTTGATGATGGACTTGGATATTGGATATACTATGGATCAACATAAGCCTTATCTTGATGATGTAACATTAACACCAAGGTAGCCAAAGCATAAGCAACCTCATTGTGAATTATTGGGATATGCCTGAACTCTATTGACCAAAATCATTGACAATAGTTGTGCAAGCATTGCCGGTACGGTATGATATTCAAATCTCGTATTTACCACTCCCCTTGAATCTGGTGTACCGAAAAGTTCGAGTCTCCTAAGACAAAGACTTCCTGGACACCCATGTTTGCAGCTAATCTCAAACCCAAAATACATGCCTTATATTCTGCCATGTTGTTGGTGCAATAGAAGCAGAGCTGATCTGTAATGGGGTAATGGTGCCCCATTTAAAAAATGAGTACCGCTCCTATGCCGACGCCTTTCATGTTGGTGGCCCCATCGAAAAATAATTTCCATCCCGGCTTCTCGCCCTGTTCAATTTCATCAATATGCATTACCTCCTCGTCTGGGAAGTATGTCCTTAAAGGTTCATATTCTTCGTCTACTAGATTCTCGGCCAAATGATCAGCCAATGCTTGCGCTTTCATCGCAGTCCTGGTCACGTAGACAATATAGAACTCAGTGAGCAAGATTTGCCATTTTGCAAGCTTCCCCATGGGCATAGGCTTCTGGAAGATGTATTTCAACCGATCCAAGCGTGAGATGAGGTGAGTGGTATATGATGACAATAATGTTTCAATTTCTAGAAGAATTTCCTCAGATCTCTAACACGGTCGGATTGCTTCCTGGATTTCACGATTACATCATCCACATAGACCTCAATCTACTTATGTATCATATCATGGAAGATGGTTGTCATCTCCCTCATATAGGTTTCCCCAGCATTCTTAAGGCTGAAGGGCATGAATCTGTAGCAATATGTTCCCCATGGCGTGATGAATGCCGTCTTCTCTGCATCCTCCTCATCCATCAAAATCTGGTGGTAGCCTGAGTAACAATCTACGCGGGACCCAATCTCATTCTTTGCATAATTGTTGATCATATGTGGATGTTTGGCAGTGGGAAGTTGTCTTTTGGACTTTCTTTGTTAAGGTCACAATAATCGACGCATACTCTGGTTTTAACATCCTTCTTTGGCACATGCATGACATTAGCTAACCATGTGGGATGTTGTGTGACTCGGATGACCTTGGCCTCAAAATGCGTGGTAACTTCCTCTTTGATTTTCACGCTCACATCAGTTTTAAACTTCCTCAACTTTTGTTTAATAGGAGGGCAGGCCGGGTCGGTAGGTAATTTGTGAACCACCAAGTCAGTGCTCAATCCCGGCATATCATCGTAAGACCATGCAAAAACATCTTTGTATTCAAGCAACGGTTTGATTATTTCTTCCCTAAGCTATGGCTCAAGATGGACACTTATTTTTGTTTCTCCAATGTTATCTGGGTCCCCTAAATTGGCTGCTTATGTATCACTCAGGTTTGGCTTGGGCTTTTCCTCAAAATCGCTCAACTCTTTACTAACTTCATCCAACGCCCTTTTCTCATGATATTCAGACTCATCTTCATATTCTATCTCTTGGATTATTACTTCTAAGTTAGATTGATTTTTAAGACTGGGCTGAAGAGTCCTTATGCATGTCAGATCATTGGAGCCAGTATGAAAATAACTATACAAGAAGGAAAAAAAAGCAAAGAAAAATGAAAGCTATTAGCACTAAATAAAAGGGAAATTGCATTTCATTGAAATTGGAAAGATAAAAAGGTTTACACATCAAAACAGATGGAACATAACATCTGAATTACAACCCTGGAGATAATCCAGATTAAACTTAAAGAAAAATCAAAGTCAACTACCACGACTCCCTCCGAGTGGGAAGAGGAGTAGCTTCCCAGTTGTTGACTTTTGCATAGGGTCGCACAAACTGCATAGCTGTCTTGCTTGATCCCTCTCCAGCCTCCACCATCTTCACATCTTCAAACAGCCTTTCAGACCTTTCGAGTAATTCTTTGTCAGGATCAACATCAACATTAGCACTTGTTGTTGTCAGGTACTTCTTGGCGTCGGGTTTCATAAATGATTTGAAGAGACGAGGCACATGTTTGGGGAGGGCCCATGCTTTCTTTTTCATCTTTCTGGCTCTTCTGATGTCTGCACTTGTAGGCTTGAGCCCCAAACCAAAAGTTTCTAGGTTTGTGGGAAGAGACACTGGCTGTATGATACCCTGAAGTGAGGCCCCTAAACCCTTTCCAAGAACAAACCCATTCTTTAGAATTTCAACTGCCACTATGACTGCTGCAGTGGATAATCTTGATGTTGGAACACGCTCCCCTTTTGGGACCCTTTCCTTTGATATCGAGTCATGTACCTGATATACCCAGGGCCCTTTATCATCATATGCTTCAATGAAGGGTACGATAGCATCACTGTGAGTATACAGATGGTCTTCACTGTGCACCACTATTGCTTGTCGATCCCATTCAAATTTTACCATTTGATGTAAAGTAGATAACTGCCCTAGCAACATGGATCTAAGGTCGTCCCAATAGTAGGTTGTAAGAGACAGCCACATCAAGCACCTGGAACTCCATGGTAAAATCAACGAGCCCGATTGTAAATTCAAGCACTATGTCAGCGACCGAATCTTTTACCCCGCCGTCAAACCCTCGTACACAGATGCTGTTCTTGTGAATCATTCTATTATCCACCTTCAACTTTTTTAGTGTGGAGAGGGGGAACATATTTGCGCGTGAACCATTATCAACCAAAAATCAAGTCACCGCAGAATCCTCGTACTTTACCATGAGGTAGAGTGCTTTATTATGCTTTGTGCCTTCTACTGGTAATTCATCATCGTAAAATGTGACTCTATTCAGCTCAAAAATCTTATTGTCTATGTTCTACAAATGGTTAACTATGATTTTATCAGGAACATGAGCCTCGTTTAGGATTTTCATTAATGCTCAACGGTGCTCGTCTGAATGAATACACAATAATAGCAACGAGATTTGAGCGGGTGTCTTTCTCAGTTGTTCCACAATAGAATAATCCTGCATTTTCATCTTCTTTAGAAACTCTTTCGCCTCTTCTTCACTCATAGCTTTCTTTACCAGTGCTGAACTATCCTTGGTTGGTTTTGATTTTCTCAATTCCTTGGGGCCAAAGCACCTCCCTGATCGGGTCAATCCATGAGTCTCACAAACTTCTTCTCTAACCTCCTTTCCTTCCTAAGTCACTGTTACTCGATCACAATTCCAAGGTACTACCTTGCTGCTGATTACTGATAGCTGAACTACAGGTTTGATAATGACAGGCTTTGAACAAGCGCCTTTTATTACAACCATAGTTTACTAGCCATCCCTGGTACAACCACTTTTGCATTCTCTTGTTTCACCATCCCGTCTTTCGGGGATTCCTTCTTAATTTTAATAACAGGCTTACGACTTGCCGCTCTTGACTTGAGCATCGACATCTCGCTTGTCAAATTCTCACCCATCTTCCGTTCACTGGCTCGGATCATCATGACAGTTTGTAGAGGCTTTTTGGGCTCTCCCTCTTTGTGCACTATCTCGATCATATTTGTCTCAAGATGAGCAGGCAACGGGTTTTGATTAATGTTAGGTGCTTCTGGAGCTTGCACCGATGTGAATCGATGATTTCTTGGATAACGTTCTTCAAATGCTAACACTTTTCAGTATCATTTCCCGGGGCACCAGAACAATACTCACAACTGACAGAATATTCCAGATTTCTCGGAGGAGGATTTGGCAATTTTGCTTCGATTGGCCTCAATATGTCTAGCTGCCTCAACCTGTGGAATAAGCTAGTATATGATTCTCCCAGTGGAGTGAGTTTTCTCTGCATCCTCTCAGATTTTAGAGCTTGGTTGGCTCGGAAAGCTGGTCTCGGGGGTTATTGGTAGGCTTTTGGAGGGTAGTTATTTAATGGAGCTTGGTAATTATTTTGTGGAGTTGGTGCATGCCATTGTGCGTGGGCGGAAGGTTGGATATATATTTGTGCGTAATGGACTGAGAAACGGGGGTCAGGAGGTGGATAGTAATGTTGTGGTGGGCCATATGGAGTGTGTGGGTAATTGTGTTTGTGAGGACATGGTTGGCTGTAATGGGATGGAACCCAGGCCCCGAACCAAGTCCCCGAGTCAATGGTTGCTACATCCTCCTTCTTCTTCTTTCCAATTGCTCCTCCAGTCCCGCTTTAGATAGCCTGAGTGGTTGCTTTAATTGTAGAGTAACTCATGATCTTTTCGGATTTGAGTCCTTCCTCGACCATACTTCCCATTTTCACTACCTCGTTGAAGGATTTACCTACTACCGATACCATGTGACCAAAATATGTAGGCTCCAAAGCTTGCAAGAAATAATCTACCATTTCGCTTTCCTACAGTGGGGGGGTCGACCCTCGCTGCCTGTTCCCTCCAACGAAAGCCATATTGTCTAAAGCTCTCTTGTGCTTCTTTTCCAATTTCATGAAAGACAGACGGTCTGGGATAATTTCAAGCTTATATTGAAAATGACAATGCTTTTGCTAGATCATCCCAAGTTTAGCATCGAGCATGATCTACCGGGTGTACCATTCCAACGCTGACCTACATAAACTTTGACTGAAGTATGCCATTAGCAGTTCATCCTCTCCTCCTGCTCCTCTCATTTTGCTACAATAACCCCTATATGTGTGACTGGATCACCTTGTCCGTCATACAAGTCAAACTTGGGAATCTTAAAGACCGGAGGTTACTGCAAATCTAGGAACAAGCAAAGGTCTTTGAATGCCACACTCACCTGGCCACCTAACCCGCGCATATCTCAGAATGATTGTTCTAAGCTTTTGACCTTCCTGAGCACCTCCTCTTTCATGGGATTCTTGACTGGCTTATTAGCTTCCGCCAGGATTTCGAAACGGGGGGCATAGGAATAAGGTTCATGGACTTTGTAAGCGAGTTCTGGTGGGTAATACTGATTATCATGAGCTTGAAGCAAAGGCTCACTGGATGATCTGTGGAGGGTGGAAGGAGGAGGTGCCACATAAATGGGAGCAATTGGTGGATGGAGGTGAGGAACAACTTTGGGTGGTGGAGCTAGGGGTGCTTGAGAAGTCGTACCCTGGTATTGTGGGTAGACGGGAAAACTTGGGGGTGGATTAGTGGCGGGATGGTCGGGTGACATGGCCAGCCATGGGATGCAGGTCAGATTAGCAGGATAAGTTGGTGGTGGTTGCCCTCTTACCCATGCCTCATACATCTTAGCCATCTGATGTTTTAGTGTGCAAATTTCCTTTCTCATTGCATTAATGTCTAACTCCTCTACCTTTTTCGAGGGATCAATGATACTGGCATTAGTTTCTTGATTGGCCATAATCAGCTTGCTCTTGGACCGAGTGTTGTAGGAGTGGGTTGCCAGAATGCCGCAAAAAAACTAACCACCTGTCTGGATTGGGAAAGACAACACCAAAACTGGTTAGTGGTTAGGTTTCAACACATAGGTAGACACATGTTTGGGGATGAATGCACCTAAGAAATTATCCGTTTTTGTTATGCACACGAAGTGGTTGCTTGCGTCATCCCGACTCTTATCCTATGCCACCATTCTTTTCTTTTTTTCTTCTCTTTCCTTCTTCCCTCTCCATTTGTTTTGCCAACACCTTTCGTTTTGTTATTCTCTCCTTTATTTTAACCCTGTTTCTCTTATTTCCTTCCTCTTTTTCTTCATTTCTTTAATTGGTTATGGTTGAATCCTATGGAGATTGCCTATGTATCATAATCCCGCATGAATCAGACCGAGCGTAGTTCTAGGGAATAAATAGAGAAAATACTTAAAAAAAATTCTTCAATTTTCATAAAGTAAAGCACTCGATTACATCTTACAAAAAGAAATTAACAGACTCCAACTCAACTGAAAACAACAGACTCCAACTTAAAAATGAAAATAACTGACTCGACAACCTATTACAAAAATAAAAGAAAATACAGACTCACAAATGGACCAATAGATTGGAAAATCATGAATACATTAAAGCCTCTAATGCTTCTGGGGCCTGCGGGACATCATTCGGTCTCGCTGCAGGCTTGCGTGCTAAATCCTCTTGGGGGTGGTGGAGGTCTTCCATTACTTGATGGACAAAGGTCATGGCGGTAGCGAAGAAGATAGATTTTGTCATATCTTCACATTGGATACACTTTTTGGTGATGTAATCAGCGATCATCTGTACCCTCTCTATTATAGCACCCTTTTCTTGCAAAAATTGCCCAATTTGCTGGACCCTTGCCTCCAAAGTTCATTCGGCTACACGATTCAGCACTTGGAATTGCTGCAAATCTCTTTCCAGTCGTGCTATTGCTTTGTAACAATGCTCTCGCTCAGCCTTGAAGTATCTGACTTGCTTGGTCGATTTGTTTTCAACCATGATGACCTTCCTCTTCAACCAGGAAACCTCATTGTCATACCTTTCTTTTAGCTGTTCAATCATGCATTCTCGTTCCTCCACATTTTTCGCCAATTGTTTTCGGGCCCTGGACAGCTCACCCACTACGTTATTCAAGTCAAAACCATATTCTCCTACTTTTCGCCTCTAATTGTCTATGATCTTTTCATCCTTCAAACTTCTGGATGGATTCTCCGTGGCTATTTTCATTTGCTAATTTTGGGTGTGCAAAGTTTCATTTTCTTTGGCTAATCTTTTATTTTCATCCTCGTGTGCCGCAACTTGCAAACCATTTTCGAATTGAAGGTCTTTAAATTGCTTTTCCAATTTCCTTATTGTGGCCCTGTATTCATTTACCTTGGCTAACCAATCCCATTGTTCTGTGACACCTCAGCAAATTCCTGGAGATGTGGACTCTTAGATGGCCTTCCAAACTCTATTTTTCTTATACCAAGCAAGGTACCCTGGTGTAACCTCACCTTTAGATAAGTCACGTAGTCGAGTGTTCGCCGTCAAGTACTGACATTCGAGTGTTCGCTCCAAATTTGGCAGACTGCTGCTTCGGGAAACTGACCATTGGGGCTAATCTCGACCACATGGCGACTAATTTCCTCATCACTCGGAATTATCTGGAACCTCCCTAATTGTCTAAGCACTCTGCATGGAGCATAGGGTTGGATACTCCGGAGACCCATAAGAAGGAAACGAGGTCCGGTATCTGGCATGTATATGATTTCATCAATGGGGAGCCACCCGAACGTCCACTCTATTTGCCCTGCGCTTATGGCACGAAGATGTGATACCCATTCTGTTGCATCCTCTGGTAATCTAAGCCCATCAACCCTGTTATAAAATTCCTCTATGCAGCTTTTTGTTAACAACCCATAACTCATGAATTGAGGTTGGTGGCACAAGTGTTCAATCATCCATATTTGTAACAACAGGTTGCATCATTCAAAAAGATATCCTTTGGCTTTACAGGCGGTGAGAGCACGGAAGATTTCGGATAATATCATGGGTGCGAGAGTGCTCTTGGCTTGAGTGATTGAAGTGCTGACAACCCTACTATCCGTATATCAATATTCCTATCTGTCCGTGAAAACAATAAAAGACCTAAGAAGAATACCATAAATGCGAAACACTGGCGTTCCTCCCATTTAAATTGATTTCCCTAGCTACATATATTATTTTCCGGGTCATTAATCCCCTTTTGTGCCCATACCTCTGATATATAAACTGTGGAGCACAAAAGCCTGCTGACAGGTCTAGATTGTGAACCTTCCTACTGATCTTTAATGAATCTAAGAATTTGTGTACGGCGATGACCCTTGGTGCAATCGATACTGATGCCTCAGACGAATTGTGGGAACCCCAATATATTCAGTTATTTCTTCCAGGGTCGGAGTGAGTTCAAAGTCCAGGAAATTAAATATGTTATGGGTCGGGTCCCAGAATGTAACCAATGCTTTTATGATGTCTCCTCTAAGATTAATTTTCAACAACCCGGTAAGTCCTCCCAAGTGCGTGCTAACCCTGTTTTGCCCCGATTTCCCTAGATCATTCCACCACATGTGTACCTCCAAAGGGATCTTGCTCATGACTAGATTGGAAAATTTTGATTTGTTCTCATTCTGCACATTTACTAGGGTGATTAAGCAAAAAATCATGATTTATCAAACTTAAAACAAAATTTAATTTTTCTCTAAATTTTTATTTAAAAGATCCCGGCCTTGTAAATACGGCCTTTTAGCACTTCCAAGGGAAGATTTTAAGGCTGTGCCTACTACCGGCCAAAAATTAGAAAATAATCCAAGGTGGCTGTTTTTGCAAAAATAGCCTCTCGGCTCCCTTTTAGGGACACTCGACTAATTTTGACAAAAACTGCTTTATTTATTACTCAAATAAAACCTTGTTCTTTTTCGCTATTTTCGTAAAAATGAAGTTGGACCCGATGGGGGTTTCCAACGTATCCCACACCCTATGAGAATCAAACTGACGTAGTTCGGGCAATTTTGGAAAATTTAAAACCAATTTCTATTTCCTTTTCTTTTTTTTTTGGTTTTGTTTTTGAAAGATAAAAATCCTTTTCCTGAAAACAGACTCCTTTTTTTGGGGTTTTTGTTGCTTCTTTTTTCTTTTCTTTTTTGTCAAAATTTTTGCAGTATTTCTGTATCTGCTTGTGACACGAGTAAATTTCTTTCTCACCACTCACACTGTCGGATTTTTCTTTCTCTTGTTTCTTATCTTTTTTTTTTTCAAAAGCCGGCCAGTATGAAAATCCAGAATGAATGCACAAATAGCACGCAAAATGCATAAGGATGGTCCATTATTTTGGATGCACCTGTCCAAGAAGTACCCAACCCCTGTGTCGAGTCCCCTAAGTCAAATGCATGATGCAAATAAGCGCTCCTACTAGGCTCCTACATGTGGTTAAGTTATTCTAGGTTTTAAAACCTTGGTATAGGGTCTAGACTGTGTACCCGAGCGGACTACTTGAGTCGAGGAGGGGGCTATGTACCGGGAACCAAAAGGCCATCTGGCTTTGTAACTTGTCCGAGCCTCTTTCTTATTTGAAGGTATGACACTAACATAATAGGAAGTCTCGACCAGCAAGAACATCCCCGAAAATGAGAAGAGAAGGGTTTCGTAGCAGTTTATATACAGTCCAAATAATATTAACGCAATAAAATAACATTTAACATATTGGGCACAATTATGCAGTAAAATCAGATAATAATAAAGCCAGATACAATAATTATTTAAATCTCGAATTCTTGAATCCTGAACTAGAGATTCTAGGTTCATTCTCCAGCAGAGTCGCCAAAGCTGTCACACCTCCTTTTTAAAACTACAACTCCGGCAAAGAGCGTAGCTAAGGGAGTTTTTCCAATTAAAGACAATCAAAAAGGGATTTGTTTATTCAAAGATTTCAGAGTCACCACTTGGGATAGTTAATGGTGTCCCAAGTCACCGGTTTAGATCCCGAATCGAGAAAGGTTTTACTCTGTAATACAGTCTGCGAGCCAGAAATCCAGGTAAGGAATTCTGATAACTCGGGAGAATGTGTTAGGCATTCGTAAGTTTCCTGGTTCTAGAACGGTCACTCAACTGTTATATTTGGCTTAATTATCTAGTTTTAATACATTTTGAACCTATGCTCAATTTATAACTTTAACCGCTTTTATTTATTTTTAAGAAGATTGCGATTTTACCAAAACACATGTCGAACCACGCCACATAAATGCACCCTTAGCTTTTGACATATTTTAACATTGTTGGGATTTGGATTTGGGTCACATAAATGTACACCCGAGCTTAGGAAGGTAAATTATTTAACTAGCGCGTCTAAGGCAATGGCGTGTTTCAAACTTGCGAGGGCCACGAAAAATTCACTAAGTGGCATGCCTCGAATTCTAATAATTCAAAATCAATTAAGCGATGTCCATGCAATTACTCAATTCTATTTGGGATTGGCACACCTCGATTATAATTTCAAAAGATTTTATTATTTGAAGTTGCTATAATCAGGTTACATGAAACGCACCCCTGAAATTTAGTAATTACAAATCACAACTCCATCACGGGAATCGTACCCGTAGTCACGATGATTCATTATATCATACCTATATAAAGTTCACATTTCCTAAACCACTTTATCAAAATAGCTTCATCTAATATAAACCTAGATATATACAAATCAAACTTATTAAACTCCTAAAAATCAAACTAAAACGAAACATAAGAGAATTTTTCAAATGCATTAACTTAACATATCCGAAAACAAGCATATGTGCAAGGAAAACTCATATTGCGTTCAAATGAATAAATACCAAGTGCTCGATAACTAATATAATCAAACATGAGCATATCTAAAAGATTTATCTTCGTCACGGGCTATTCTTCTGAGATGTTACATCTACATTTGATCATCCAAATAGACTAAACATCAAACCAGAACTAAACGCCAAATGAAAGACTAACGTAGCTTCATTTGACTTTTCATTGAAAACCCATGTACAAAATTTTCAATATGAACTTCAGAACTTTCTCATATTAATGTATTCAAGGAGAATAACCCGACAAGAAGAAACACAAAGCAATATGAACATCAACATGAACAAATATTGACCCTTTTAGACATTCGTGTACCAAATAAACCCGTTTCGTCCATGTCTAAATTACTACGAATAACAGGAGATTTACTACACAAAGATAGATGCCTCTACCTCATTGAATAGTAACATAATGTAATTAAAAGGAACATCCAACAGACCAAACCATGAATACTTTATTATTTCTACTGACTATTACAAACCATATATGAAAAAGATAATTTAGACTAAAGGCTAATAGTAAAGATAAATAAAAAAACAAAGAAACAGAGAGAATTTTCATGCTTTAACTCTTATTTCATCTTCAAACAGAGGAGTACATATGCAGAATCGAGAATAAGTACCTGGAGAGTAAGGAAAATAAGAAGTGGGAGGAGTCAGTGGCAGTAGTAGAAATCAACAACAAGAACTCAAGATCCAAACCGAATTTCAAGCTTGAAACTGCCAGATGTATCACCAAATCCAACTTACAAAAACCAGCTTTTTCAATCCATTAAAAACCCCTCAGGAACTAGAAAATGACTTTAGTAGGTCAAAATTCTTACAGCTCAAGGCAAAGACTTAATGAAACAGTAAATTTTGATTTTTCTAGCCTGTTTCGAATTTTCTGGATTTTTTTAGCTTTTGGAAATCTTAACTCTATATTTCGGCTCTTGGAAGTTTTTGTCAGCAGGATTTTAGCTCTTCAAACTTGAAACTTCCTACTTCTTTCAAAGGCAAGAATGAATGCCTTTATAGGCAAGCTCCTAGTGCATCCTTCAAATTTTTATTTCAACTTAGTCCTTCATTTTTTAACTTGTGGACCAAGTTTTAGAACTTAAAATAATAGGAAGCCCCTGCTAAAAACTTTCAAAGTAATTGTCACTCTAATTTTCCTAAATTAACCTCCAAAATACCCCTTAATATATAAACTAAGGACCTATCTGGGTGGGCAAATTCCTCTTGAGCCTTTAAACCTTTGAATTGACTCTATTGTTCTGGGCTTTTACATGACAGGATTTCAACAAAGGATCAAACAAACTTCATAAATTAAACCTCTGAAGGGAGCCTTTAAATTAAAACCCCTGAATTACACCCCTAGAGTTAAAAGAACTAGGCACAATTATGCAATTAAAGCATCAACATAACAATCAAACCAATAAAAAATGTAAAATAACTGGATAATGAGATTAAACCAAATCGACTAGACCTAAATTCATGACTATTTACACATGCAAATATCTAATAACAAGCGTAATCTAATTCGAATGAAGAAGTTCTTAGAAGAGAGCAAAAAGGAATTTGAATGAGGAAAGAAAGAGAGAATATAACTAATCGAAATTTTAATTTAACAAAACAAAGAAAATTAGAAGCTAAAGGGGATGGTATTCAGAACTCACTGGAAAGGCCTAAAAAAACTTGGCATTAACAGAGCTTCGATCTAAGATTTGACTCGTCTGAGGGATATTCAGAGAAAACCAATGGTGGATTTTTCATGAGGGAGGCGAGGGGATCATTTGGTATCGATTTGGAACCGATTAGTGGCGGCGCCTCCGTGCACGGCGGACTGAAACTCGACGAGTGTGGTGGGATTCGAGGGAAACGGGTTACGAATTTGGATAAGGGAGGGTTTTGAGAACCATTGGTGTAATTTTGGTGCCATTGGGACACTGCCGGCGGCGGTGGCGATTTCCGGCCGGCAGCGCATGGCGGAGGGAGGCGACGTTAGGGTTTCTAAGTATGGGGTAAGAGAAGGGACCTGGGGTAGGGGTAGGGGGCGTTAGGATATATATACATATACATATACATATATATATATACATATACATATACATATACATATATATATATATATATATATATATATATATATATATATATATATATATATATATATATATATATATATATATATTATTTCCTCCTTAGTTCCTGACTGTTTAATCCATTAATCTCGACGACCTGGATGATGTCGTTTGAGGTTATTAGGGGGATTGGATAGGGTTGAGGCGGATCTGGGTTGGTTAGGGGTTAGGATTGGGTTCGAAACCCGTTTGGGCTGAGAGAATTTTAAAGATTGGCTCAAATACGAAATCCTCTTTTATTTTCACGTTAAAACAAATTTAACACAAATCCTTTTCCTTTTCTTTTTCTTTTCTTTTCCCAAATTTAATATAATTTCTAAATTAAATCTTAGAAGATAATTAACTCAATAATGTCACTAATTAAACCTAAATGATAGTTAACTCAATTAATTAGAAATAAATTAAAAGGAAAACTACTTAAAATGAAGTTAAAATTAAAAGCGCAAATTATACTTTTTTTGTATTTTTTTTTCATTTTTATAAAATAACTAATTTACTAATTAATCCTAAAAATATAAAAATAAATATTAAATGCAAATACATGGTATTTTGGTATTTTTCCGTTAATTAAACAAGAATAACATGAAAGACAATATGCAAAAAAAAAATAGAAAGTGCCACAAGTATCTGCAAAATTGTAGGTACTGAAAAGAAATTTATTTGTTTTGACTTATGGGAGTAATTCATATAGAGAAAAAATCACATGCTCACAGTGATGTCGTGCACTTGTTTGATTTATGATTCTTGTTGATAATTGAGATAAGGTATTCCTCGCATTTACTTGCTGTCTTTCTATTTTAAATTGATTTTTCCCACAACATGTTCCCCTCTCTCATCCATCACTGTATATTCTGGCGCAGTAGCTTTTGGACCGTCGCTTTAGGTGGCTGCCTTCAATCCGTTCGCAGATTCCGAGATAGTCTTGCAGGCGTCCGCAAGGCTTGACATCTTTCTCCTATCCCTTTTATTCTGTTTCTTTTACTTACTTCCCAAATAGTATTATAATAAATCTTTCAGACCTTTATCTGTACTATTCTTAGACAGTCAGTGGATTTGTAGCAATGGTCTTGGGTAGTTTATGTATGGATTGATGTTGGTATCTTTATTAATATATTATTACAATCTTCCGCTTATAAATTCCATTATTTTATCTAATATTGGCTATTAATTGTGAAAGGATTAAATGGAAAAAAGGTAAATTATTCAAAAGGTTGGCTTGCCTAGCTTTCACTAGTAGGCGCTATCACGACTTCCGAGGGTGAAAAATTCGGATCGTGACACAGCAACTGCCAAGAACACCAGAAAACCTGGAGTGTTTTCAACTCCTTCCACAGGTCCGAAAATAACCCAAGCCCTCTGGGCTCCACACCAAATACTCACACCAGCATAACAAATGTCATACAAACTTGATCACGTGATCGGAACACTGAAATAATATCAAAAAGCATGAATCGGATGCAAAAATGCACAGATTAACTTATGAACTCAAAACGTCTAAAAACACTTTCACGCGTCTGATTCCTATCAAATCAACTTGGAATGACGCCAAATTTTATGTGCAAGTCTTAGTGACATTATGGAACTATTCTCGGTCTCAAATTTCCATTTGAACCTCAATATCGCCAAAACCCACTCTAAACCAAATTTAAAGAACTTTTGAAACCTTCAAAACCAACTTTCATTATTAGGCGTCGAAATGCTCCGGGTCATCTAAAACCCGATCTAAATATACGCCTAAGTCAAACTTATCATACTAACCTATTTGAATCGTCCAATTCCGATTCCGAGGTCATTTACTCAAGATTCGATCGAAGTCAAACTTTACCTTTTAAGCTAACCTTAGGGAACCAAGTGTTCCGATTTCAACCGAAACTCTTTCTAATCCCGCCCCACAAGTCATAAATCAGTAAAAGCAAGTACTAGAAGTCTTATTTAGGGGAATGCGGTTTTAGAAAGCAAAATGACCGGACGAGTCGTTATAGTAAAATTTAATAGAATCGATCCTGACACCCGATGGTGGATAATGTAATTAAATTACTACCCAATCAAACTCTATACAATTTTTCTTATACTTGTCTTTGGGTACGTGCATTACGCGTGTACACCTTCTGAATGAATACAACTTTTTAGGAAAATTACATAAATATTCTATTAAAATACTTTTACTTGTTTATATATAAGGTCAAATAACAATCAATTTTGAAATTCTAAATATTAAGATTTTCTATGCATTTCAAATAAGGAAAGATTTAATAATAAAAGTTTAATAGATTTTAAAGTTCTAAATATTAGGAAAATATTCGATTACTATTTTGTCGAATGTGAAATCTAATTTTTAATGGTAAAATAAATGAATGACAGTTTTGGTTAGGGGCTATGCAATATCGAGTCGTATAATACATGTTTCTGATTGATATATAGTAAAATTTAATAGACATAGCCGGTGATATGCGGATTCAATTAATTAGAATCAGTAGAGAGTACCTAATACGATTGGAGGACATAAAAATATTTTTATTTCAGTAACTTCATTGTTAATGGTGGTAAAGCCGAGTAAGCATGGGTTACTATCTTGTATTTGCACATTTTTATGTGTATCGTCTGTATTTTAGAAGGGGAAATATTTCATGTAAACATTATTTGTATTTTATGTAGAGGTAACACAGGATTAGTTGATAGAACATAACTCGTAAATATTTTCTAAAACAGTACTAATAACGAAAGGAAGAAGCAAATTTTCTTATATCGTGCACCTTTTTGTACTAAATGTACCTGAATGGGGTTAATCGAATTTATTTTATCTTACATAATACATATGAACAACTTGAGTAGGCATAACTATTAGTAATTATACTTATAAAATATTTAAAAAATATGGGCAAAAGGAATCTTGATAATAAGAGTTTAAATTAATATGAGTTAAAATGGCTAACCTATTTTTCTGTATAATCAATTTTGAATTGATAATTTATATGAAACATTGTCTATCAAGACGAAAGGTCTATTATTACATCACTCCGAGAATAAACTAACGGTTAGAAAGTTTACCTTAAATTACAAGTAAGATTACCTTTGCTTACCTTATCAAGCTCAAGAGTTTATGAAAAGAATGTGCCATGTTGACTTGTTCTGCAACGTCAATAAACCTAAAAACTATTATAAAACAATAAAAGAACATTGCAAAGAGAGAATTCTTATTGCTTTTTGGGATGAATTACAATGGAATAGAATTCTCTATTTATAGGGAGAGAGTGATTTAGCCACCAAGTAACAAACCCTAGAATCTCTCTAAATATAGGCATTCGGCATAAATAAAAATCTAATATAACACTCCCCCTAATGTATATTTAACAGATAATGTATATCGTTTAAACCTTAGTTAAAATAAAACCCAAGGAGAATGATTATAGAAAAGGAAAAAGAGTGCACATATCTAATAATATGCCTTTTGGTTGCCTCGTTAAAAACTTTGTAAGAAAACCAGTGGGACAAACCTTGTAAAGGAAGAAGAGTGCATCGCGCATTAACTGGCCCTAATGAGAGCATCAATTCACATCTCGAGCCTTTGCACCCCAATCTTGTACACTAGCTTCTTGAAGGTTGTCACAACCCAAAATCCACTAAGGATTTTGATGGAGCCGGACACCATTGTCAGGCAAGCTAACACCAATTTACTAGTAATTTCCTGTTTTATTATTTTTGAAATCGTTTCCTTTATACATTAAACAATGAGTAATGAATTTCACGGAATAAATATTGATGTCTTTAACAAACTTAATAGTAGATAATCTCATAATCATCCCAGAAACCGGTGTCACAAGTGCATGAACAATCACTAAGAAATCAAATAAAGTACAATAATTGTCCGGAATACAAATTATACAGAAAGTAATTACAATACACTGAAAGAGACTATACTGACTGGGGGTTTCCTCGAAGAATGCAGCTCACCTATTCTCTGTATCGTCCATGCTGCTACGCCCACTAGACCACTAGTGATAATTGTGTCTGTGCATAAAAAATGCACAACAAGTGTAGCATGAGTACGAAAATAACGTATACTTATTAAGTATCCCATCTAATCTCGAAAAAGTAGAGACGAGAGGTCAACTTCGACACTTCCTAGTGGTCCAATAATAATACTCCACGAATATAATAAATCAAAGATTTTATAAACATGGTTGCAACTCAATAGAATAAAGCAAATAAACAATTCTTTTTTTTTCATAGCAAATTTCCAGATTCGTTTTCATCATTTATATATTTATCTCAGGTCAGGGAGAACGAATGTCAATATTTATAAATCTCAAGGAAAACGTTACAAGCATCTGCAAATCATGCCGAGGTCGTACGGCCCGATCCAATAATATTTAAATTGTGCACTACTAGAGGATCGAATGGCCCAAATCATAGATTATTACCGACGCGGTCAAATATAAAAAAACAATCATCCTACTCGCGAATCATACATGGGACCCATATATACATAGAAACACATTTTTTAACAATCAGTCAAGACTTCATCAGGCAAACAAGTATTCAAGGAGGTGTAAATTCTATTTTACAAGTCAAGAAAATGAAATTTAACTTTTTTAGAAAGTCATTTGCCACTTCAATATGATTTAAGCAATTTAAACTAACAATAAGGTTACAAGTATTACAAGTAAAGCATGCTTTTAGGTCCTAGACTACACAGACATAAGCATAATAGTAGCTACGCACATACTCTCATCTTCTTGTGAATATGTAGTCCCCGCAAATAGCAACACACATACAATTAATTTACCTATGAGGATAATTCTCTCTTACAAGGTTAGAAAGGAGACTCACCTCAGTCGAAAGTTCCATAACCGTTATCCCATTCTCTCCCAAAACTCAAATCGCACAGTGCTCCAAAACTAGCCAATAATTATGTAAACTCATTAGTATATGATGAATTACTCATTACAATCTAATTTATAAAAATATCTAACCCCGATTGAAAGGTTGACAAAATTGCCCTCGGGCCCACGTGCCCGGATTCTGAAATTTTTTGATGATAAAGTCTATCCATAATCTCACTAACTCAAATATATAATTTACTCCCAATTTAGTGCCTAAATCGTGGTCAAATTCTAGAATACCAAATTTATAAATTTTTCTTCAAACCCCCAATTTTCACTAATTTCTCATGATTTTCAATGTTAAAATGTAGATATAATCCAAGTAATTAACTAGCAATAGGGGGGAATCACTTACCATGACATGGATGACGGAAATGGAGCTCCAAATTCTCTGCTAGATCGACTCCTAGGGAGGAAATTAGCTAAAACCATTTCTTTACACTTATACACTACCCAGATGACTCTTCTTCGCGTTCGCGAGACCCCCATCGCATTCGCGAAGAAGAAAATTCCCAAAAAATATTTTTTTCAAACTCGTTTTAGACAACCTCTAGTATAATAGCCATAACTATTTGTACAAAATTCCAAATAAAAAATAGTTTAATATTTTTAAAATTAGACACCAAGATCTAAGATTTTTATGTTTTTGAAATTTCTCAATACCTTAGAGATTTTGAGACATAAGCTGTCAAAGTCAGCCATGTGCAATATAAATTTCTTCTTTATCTTTCCGGACAGACTATAGTGTACCAGGCATAATTTTTCGTACACAAATCCAAATGCTAAATAGTTTACCATTATGAAGATGAGAAACAAAGGGCAACAACTTTCATTTTTAGATCATCTCAAAATTTCTTGTATATTTTGATATATGAACCTCCGAAATAAAACCTACACAACATAAATTCTTCTACTTCACGAATGCAAGACTCTCTACGAACACGGAGAACAAAATCCCAGAAGCCAAATTATTCTTCGCGAATGCAGGAGGACCCTCGCGAACGCGAAGAACAACACCAAACAGCAGCATCAACAACTCCAACATAGCCCAAAATGCTCCGAAACCACTTCATAACACACCTAACACCCTTGGGGCCTCGTCCAATCACAAAACTTAGTCCCTAATATAACAGGAACTTGACCAAAGCCTCAAATCATGTCAAACAACGCTGAAACCATGAATCGCACTCCAATCCAAGCTTAACTAACAGTAGAATTTCAAACTTTTATATTCAATACCGAAACCTATCAAATCATGTCTGTTTGACCTCAAATTTTGCACACAAGTCATATTAGACATGACGGACCTACTCCAACTTCTGGAATCGAAATCTGACCCCGATATCAAAAAGTTCTGTCATGACCCCGGTTTTCCTTTCGTGAACTATCGTGGCGGCACCTAGTCTCTACGACTAGGTAAACCAAATAATGGAGAAAATAACCTAAACTTGCGAAAGAAATATTTAAAAGTCAAAATAATGAAATAAAGAAATGTTTAAAAGTGCCGCTCGGCATACACAATAACAACTCTTGAAAACTAAATACATTTCCAAAACCCAAAATCTCATGATAACAAGCCTTTGAATGTTTACAAGTGTTTAACTCAGAATGTCTAATAGAGAAACGAAATTACAGAAGGGCTAATACAAAAGGAAGAGTAGAAAGGGACTCTCGGTTTGCAGACGCGGCATATATCCCTTGGAGTCTCTACAGCGCTTCGCGTCACGAGTGATAAGTCTGAGTAGAGGTACTTGGATCTGCACATAAAAAACATGTGCAGAAAGGGCACGAGTACAGCACATCGATACTCATTAAGTGCCAAGCATTCAAATACTATTTAAATGGCAGAAGCCAAAACTCAAAAATATATCCAATAGCAATTAAACCTACAAATTTGCTAATTATGAGTTGGGCACTTTAACTATTCAGCCATGGATGCAAAAAGATTCAGCGAGTGAAATAGGTTTTGGTATTCCTTCTCGAGCTTGTATTTCTTCCGTTAAAGGAGATTCAAAAAATGATGTTTGTCCGTATGGTAGTGACGAGGAAGGTCAGGGCCTTACTAAGATTAAATAAAATATAAGGTAAAATAATACAGTTGAAAGATAAACAATAAGAGTTAATACAGGATAATAAGGATAACAATAACTGAAATAGAGAGGAAAGCAATCACAAGAATACCACTTTTCACAAAGATAAACATCTGGGGATCTCTCAATATCCCGAGCATCTCTTGGTATCCTAAATATATGATAGGGATCTCTTGGTATCCTCAATATATGTCAGGGATCTATTGGTATCCTCAATATATGTCAGGGATCTCTTGGTATCCCGAGGATCTCTTGGTATCCTCAATATATGCTAGGGATCTCCTGGTGTCCTCAATGTATGTTGGGGATCTCTTGGTATCCCAAGGATCTCTTGGTATCCTCAATATACATGCTGGGGGATCTTTCGGTTTCCCATACTTCAGCCCAATCATAAATACGTACAAGGGATCTCCCGAGATTCCATCCGTAGTCCCAAAATAAAACGCACAAAAATAGCGCAAGGAATACGCAATAAAACTCAACTTTACACCAAAGTAATACATGCAATTATATCCTAGCATGCTTGAAGTAATACAAATAAGGAAATTAAAGCAAATAAGGTAATTAAGTCAATTAGACATGCTTCTCTAAGGTAACATCGGGCTTAAATTCAAAGTAGTGTAAGTAGGAAAGGAAAAAAAAACACAATTAAAGTTATCGAGTGAAAACATGATTTTCAGCAATTAGCACAAGTATGCACTCGCTACCTCATGTATAACGCATTTCAATTATCACAATACCAATCCTAAGGGTAATGTTCCCCACACAAGGTTAGGCAAGCCACTTATCTTGAACCTGCTCAAAATCAATCCGAGACCACGTCTTTGCCACGAGTACTCGACTCCAAATGGACCAAATCTATTAAATTCAATTGGATAATGTAAATAACACTTCAAGTAACTGATTCTACAATTAAATTCTAAGCTAATACACGAAATTAGGTAAAATAACCGAAACACCCCTCAAGCACACGTCTTGAAATCAGTTAAAATTTATATTTTTAGAAACCTCGTACTCTCACGAGTTCATGCATACTAACATTTTCCGAATCCAAAGTCAAAATCGCAATCAAAATTTGAATTCTAGGTATAAGAACTTTCTTCCAATTTTCCCCAATTTCCATCTCTAATCCTAAATTAAATGATAAATTTACTCATAGATTCAGGTAAACCAATCAAAGCCGAGTAAGAATCACTTATCCAAAACACCCAGATGAAAATACATCTCACAATCACTAATCCCAAGCTCCCAAATTAGTTTTTAGCTTTTTTTGAAAGTATACCCTCGAAACTCTGATTTTGTGCGCATAATTTCTGCTTCAGCGGTCTAGTGCGGTCCCACTTATGCAGACAAACGACCGTATCTACGGAAGTGGATAAAGTCGTGAAATCCGCACCTGCGACTTACTGACAGCATCTGCGGTCACGTAGGTGCGGCTAATATCCTGCATCTGCATTCTGCATTGCCATCCTTGTTCCTTGGCCGCTTCTGCGGTTAAATGCCATATTTGCAAAAGTCGCATCTGCGTCCTCCTAACTGTAGATGCGGTTATAACAACAAACCAAAGAACTTCAATTGCCAATTCCAAATTTCCAACTTCCCATTAACCATCCGAAATCATCCCGAGGCCCCCGAGACTTCAACGAAAGGCACAAACAAGTCATATATCACTATCCAAATGTATACTAATCTTCCAAACACCTCAAAAAACATCGAATCAACTAATTATCATTGGATTCAAGCCTAAGAACTTCAAAAACTCACAACATACATTTTAGATCAAGAAGTATATCAAACCTCGTCTGAATGACGTGAAATTTTCACATACATTACATTCAACACTACGGATTAACTCCAACTTCTGGAATTCCATTTTGACCCTTGGATCAAAATATCACTATCAAACAAGAAACTTCAAAAATCTAACCTTTGACATTTCAAGCCTAAATTAGCTACAGACCTCTAAAAGACAACCCGAACACGCTTCTAAAATCTGAAATCACCCAATGGAGCTAATAGAATCATTAGAATTCCATTCCGAGGACATCTTCACACTATATCGACTACGGTCAAATTTTTAAAACTTAAGCTCTCATTTAGGGACTATGTCCCAAAACACTCCGAAACTCCTAATAATTCCTCTCGGCAACTCACAATGGCAGAAACAAACATGGGGAAAGCAGATAGTAGGGAATCAGGGCGTTAATTCTTAAGACTATCGGTCGGGTCGTCGCATACTCCTACACTTAAACATTTATTTGTCCTCGAACAAGCATAGAGACATACCTAAAGTAGTTACAAGATGAGGGTAACGGCTACGCATATCCTGCTCGGTCTCACAAGTTGCCTCCTTGACTGGCTGACCTCGTAACTGAACCTTCACTGATACAATGTTCTTTGATCTCAGCTTTCTAACTTGCCTATCCAATATTGCCACTGGCTCCTTGAAATAGGATAGATCCTTGTCCATTGGTACTGAACTGAAATCCAACACGTGCGATGGATTACCGGATACCTCTAGAGCATCGAAACATTAAATACTAGATGAAATCTTGCCAAGTTGGGAGGTAGGGGAAGCTCATAAGTAACCTCCCTAACACGCTGCAATACCTCAAAAGGGCCAATAAACCTCATACTCAGCTTCCCTTTCTTCCCAATCTCATAACACCTTTCATAGGCGATACCCGAAGCAGAACCCACCCTCCAACCATATAGGACACATCACAAATCTTCCGATCCATGTAGCTATTGTGTTTCGACTGGGTGTACAAAGTCTATCCCGGATCATCGTAACCTTCTCTAAAGCATTCCGAACCAAGTCTGTGCCCAATTATCTAGCCTCACCCTGCTCAAACCAACCCACCGGGTATCTATATCGCCCACCATATAAAACACCATACGGTGCCATCCGAATGCTGGAATGATAAATGTTGCTGTATGCAAACTCCGCCAATGGCAAGAATTAATCCCAAGACCCTCCAAGATCAATCAAACACACAAAGAGCATATCCTCAATAATTTGAATAGTGTGCTCGGAATTCCCGCCCGTCTGAGGGTGAAATGTTGTGCTCAACTCCACCCAAGTACCGAACTCATGCTGAACAGTCCTCCACAACTGTGATGTGAACTGAGTACTTCTATTTGAAATAATGGAAACTAGAATACCGTGCAGACGAACGATCTCCCAGATAATCTCCACCAACCGCTTTGAAGAATAGGTAGTGCACACGAGAATGAAATGCGCGGACTTGGTCAGTTGATCCACAATCACCCAAATGGCATCGAACTTCCTCAAAGTCCGTGGGAGCCTAACTACAAAGTCCATGGTAAATCTCTATCTAATGAAACAACCAACCCGGTCTCTGGTGCTAACACTTCACCTGCTGAAAATTGAGGCATCGAGCTACAAACCCACCTATATCTTTCTTTGTCCCCCTCTACCAGCAGTGCTATCTCAAATCCTGGTACATATTTGTGGCACCCGGATGGATGAAATACCGCAAACTGTGGGCCTTCTCTAGAATTAACTTCCGAAGCCCGTCGACATTAGGCACACAAATTCGACTCTACATCCTCAATACCCCATCATCACAAATAGTCACATCCCTGGCAGCACCGTGTTGAACCTTGTCCTTGAGGACAAGCAAATGATGGTTGTCAAACTTCCTCTCCCAGATATGATCAAACAAGGATGAACAAGAATTCACGCAAGCTAGAACTTGACTGAGCTCCGAAAGATAAAATCTCACAAATTGGCTGGCTGAGGCCTGAATATCCATCGCCATGGGCCTCTCTTCTACTGGTAAATAAGCCAAACTCTCAGTCTGGCGGCTCAAAGCATCAACCACCATATTGGCCTTGCCCGGGTGATACAAAATAGTGATATCACAGTCCTTCAGTAGATCTAGCCATCTCTTCTGATGCAAATTAAGATCCTTCTGCTTGAACAAATGCTGTAAAATCCGGTGATAAGTATAAATCTCACAAGGCACATCGTACAAATAATGATGCCAGATCTTCAAGGCATGAATAATAGCAGCTATCTCAAGATAATGGACAGGATAATTCTTCTCATGTATCTTCAACTGTCGGGACGCGTAGGCAATCGCCCTACCGTCTTGCATCAACATCGCTCCATGGCCAATCTTCGAGGTATCACACTAGATAGAATAAGACCTCAAACCAGTAGGCAATATAAAAACTTGGGCTGTAGTTAAAGCTGTCTTGAGCTTTTGAAAGCTCGCCTGTCACTCTTCTGTCCACTGAAACGGAGCACCCTTCTCGGTCAATCTTGTTAAGGTGTTGCAATAGATGAAAACCACTTAACAAATCAACGGTAATAACCCACTAAGCCAAGAATACTTCGAATCTCTATCGCTGAGGATGGTCTGGGCCAACTCTGCACTTCTTCAAATTTCTTCAGAACCACTTTTATCCCCTCACTAGAATCCATGTGACATAAAAATGCCACAGAATCCAACCAAAACTCATATTTCACTAAGCATATAGCTTCTTCTCTCTTAGAGTCTGAAGCACAGTCCTTAGGTGCTGCTCATGATCTTCCCAACTCGGGGAATTCACCAGAATATCATTAATAAAGAAAATGACAAATGAGTTAAGATATGGTCGGAACACACTATTCGTCAAATGCATAAAGGTTGCTGGGGCGTCAGCCTAAAGGACATAATAAGGAACTCGTAATGACCGTATCGAGTCCTAAAAGCAGTCTGCGGAATATCTGGCCCCCGAATCTTCAACTGATGGTACCCTAAAAGCAAGTCAATATTAGGAAACACTCTTGCACCCTGTAGCTTGTCAAATAAATCATTAATATAAGGTAAGTGATACAGTAACCTTATCAACTGGCGATAGTCAATGCACATATGCGTAAAACCATCCTTTTTTTCCAAAAAAGATAGGAGCACCCCAAGGTGATACGCTCAGCTTAATAAAACCCTTATCAAGCATTTCGTGCATCTATTCCTTCAAATCCTTCAACTTAGGATGAGCCATACCATACAGAGGAATAGAAATGGGTTGAGTGCCTGAAAATAGATCAATTCCAAAATCAATATCTCTATGGGGCAGAATGCCTGAAAGGTCAGATGGAAACAAATCAGAAAAATCCGGTACTACAAGGATTGAATCGACAGAAGGGTTATCAATACTGACCTCTCTGACATAAGCTATATACGCATCACACCCCTTCTCAACCATTTACCAAGCCTTTAGGAAATAAATAACTCTACTGGGAGTGTGATCTAAATCACTCCTCCACTCAACACATGGTGGTGAAAACCAGTTCATTCCCAAGATAATATCAAAATCAACCATGCTGAGCATCAATAAATCGGCTCTGGTCTCAAAACCACTAAGAGCAACCAAACACAACAAATAAACGCAATCCACGATAAGGTTTTGGGGTGTGAAAACTTGGTATCAGAGCCTAAGGTTTTGAAATGTCTTAGGATGTCTCAGAGCCATGTCTAGCAGAGTCCTTCTTATCGGTGTGTAGTCCACAACATCTATATGTTGGAGGCTACCCAAATAACACCCTTCTTTGATATTCTGGATCGTGCGGTGAAATTGTTCCCTCTCTGATTAACTCTGAACTTCATGAAATTCAATTCTAACCACACGTACAAGTCATAATACCTGAAGTGAAGGTGCTCATGGCCTTAAACAGCTGGAAAATGTGCTAGAGGTCAAAATGACTAGTTGGGTCGTTACAAAGGTTGACATCGACATCGATTTGGTGAACAAATCAGTCATAGTGAACTCATTTGTTGCACATGAATATTACCATTCTTTTGAAGATCATGTGTGAAAAATAACTTTAGTGAAATGCTTTGTCCTATCTCCTTTTATGAATCATCCCTTCAATTGGGCTACACATGCTGCATCGTCTTCATATAAAACTGTGGGTAGTTTGTCACATTTCAAACCATATTTTGTCTCAAATAAGATGTATTATATACCTCAACCACACACATTCTAGAATTGCTTCATGAATAAAAATTATGTCAGCATGATTAGATGAAGTAGCCACAGTTGATTGCTTAGTCGATTGCCAAGATATGGAAGTGCCTCTACAGTTACACATAACCTGTTTGAGACCAACCTTGTGCGGGTCAGATAAATACTCAGCATCGTCATAACCAACTAGATCAGGAATGCAATTATTGCCATAAATAAGCCCATATGGATAGTTCCTTTTAGATACAGCAGTATGTGTTTGACTCCATTCCAATGTCTCATTGTAGGAGTAGAGCTATATCTTGCTAAGACATTAACTGAAAAGGTTATGTCAAGACTTGTGGTGCTAGCAAGATACATTAGCGCACTAATTGTACTAAGATATGGTACTTCAGGATCAAGTAGCTCTTCATTCTCTTCTTGAGGTCGGAATGGATCCTTATTCATATCAAGTAGTCAAACAACCGTCCGAGTACTTAATTGATGTGCTCCATCCATGTAAATTTGTTTCAATACCTTTTATATATAGGCAGATTGATGAAAAAATTCCGTTTGCCAAATGTTCAATTTGCAAACGAAGAGATAATTTTGTCTTTCCGAGATCTTTCATGTTGAATTCCTTATTCAAATAATCAATTGCCTTTTGGAGTTCTATAGTAGTTCTAATAAGGTATGTCTTCAACATATACGACACGTACAACAAATTCTGATGTTGTTTTCTTTATAAAAGAACATAGACAAATGACATCATTTATATAACCTTCCTTTAATAAATACTTACTAAAACGATTATAACACATTCATCATGAATGCTTTAGACCATACAAAGATCTTTGCAGTTTGATTGAAAACATTTCTCGAGACATTGAGTTATTTGCGTTAAGCATTTTAAATCCCTCAGGAATTTTCATGTATATATCATTATCAAGTGAGACATAAAGGTAGGTAGTAACCACATTCATTAAATGCATGTCAAGCTTTTCATGGACAGCCAAACGAATGAGATAATGGAATGTTATAACATCCATAACGGGTGAATATGTCTCTTCATAACCGAAACCGGGCCTTTGTGAAAATACTCGAGCAACAAGACGTGTCTTATATCTTTGTACCTCATTTTTCTCATTCCCCTTGCATACAAAAACACACGTATAGCCAACAGTAACACCATTAGGTGTTTGGACTATAGGCCCAAAGACTTCATGTTTTACAAGTGAATTCAACGCTGGTTGGATTGTTTCTTGCCATTTTGGCCAATCACGTCTTTGTCGATATTCTCCAAAAAATTGAGGTTCAGGATCCTCACTATCTTGCATAATTCTAGATGCAAAATTATATGCAAAGATACTATCCACCACTATATCCAATCGATTTAAATTTATCTCAATATCGATTGGATTTATTGATCGTTCATTATTTTCTTGAGTTTCGGAATAAGTGCGTTCCTCATGAATCCCAAAATTTATTATTTCTTCACTAGATTTTGTAGTGTCATTTTGATCATTTGTGTTCCTTTTTCTAGGATTTTGTTCTTTGGAACCTAATGGTCTGCAACGTTTTAGGAGTGATTTCGACTCATTAGCAATGACACTAGAAGATTCTCCAATAGGAACATCAATATGGATTTGAATATTCTCTGCAGGGATATGTGATTTTGTTATCCTTTAATCCGTAAACGTATATGGCATTTGATTTGTTATTCTCTGCAAATGGATAATCTTTTGCACCTCTTATTCACAAATAGAGGAACGTGAATAAAGACGAGATAATGATGGATTTTTCCACAAAATTTCCCATTTGGTTTCACCAACTTCTCCACCTAGTTTTGGGAAAAGTGTCTCATGGAATCGACAGTCTAAAATCGTGCAGTAAACAAATCCCCCGTTAATGTTTCGAGGTAGCGAATATGGAGGGTGATTCAAACCCAACATATATTCCTAACCTTCTCTGGGGACCCATTTTTGTGAGATATGGCGGTGCTATAGGCATATATATTAGGATTCAAAAAATTCTTAAATGGGATACATTAGGTTCATGACCCAAAACTAATTGCAAATGAGAATATTTATGATCATATGTCGGTGTGAGACGAACTAACATTGATGCATGTAAAATGGTGTGACCCCAAATAAAAGTGGTAAACCTCGTTTTCATGAGTAATGGTCTTTCTATCTATTGCAGACATTTAATTAAAGACGCTGCAAGGTTATTTTGAGTTTGAACATGAGCTACAAGATGTTTCACTTTTATATCAATTGATAAGCAGTAATCACTAAATGCTTGGGATGAAAACCCAACAACATTATCAAGTCTAATAAACTTAATAGGATTATCATCGAATTGTGCTTGTAATTGAATAATTTGTGCTATTAATTTTACAAATGCAAGGTAGCGAGATGACAATAGGCACACATGAGACCATCTAGAAGATACATCTATTAAGACCATCAAGTATCTAAACGACCCACTAGGTGGGTGAATAGGTCCACAAATATCCCTTTGTATATGTTCCAAAATGCAGGGACTCAATTCTAACCTTTGTTGGTGCTTGTCTAATAATTAACTTTCCTTTATTACAAGAAGTACAAGAAAATTCATTACCTAAAAGGATATTTAATTCTTTAATGGATGCCCATTTGAGTTTTCTATAATTCGTCTCATCATAATTGATTCAGGGTGTCCCAATCGATCATGACAGAGCACAAAAATTATTGTAACCAATATCCTTTTAATTTACAGCAGAATGTGCCTCTATTGAAATAATTCTTGTCTAATACATGCAACAAGATAAAGACGAGAACTTCTCAATAATCCTTTTTTGGCCAAAGATATTTTTGGTAATGATGAGATATCCAAGATTATTCTCATCTATTTCCTCAATATGATATCCATTTCAGCGGAAATATTTAAAACTCAACAAGTTCCTCTAGGACTTGGAGGAGAACATTGAATTCTCTATGATAGGTATTGTTCCTTTAGGCAGATTTATAGTAGCTCTTCAAAATCCTTCAATTAGATTACTACTACAAGAAATTATAATAACATTTGCCTTACACATACTTATATAATAGAAATATTTCCTTTACTTGAATATTGTATGTGTCGTACATGAGTCAACTAAAAATTTTTTTTACAATTGAACTGTGATCCAATTTTCCTTTGAGAGATATCCATATTTGCTTGTATTTAAAATTAAATTATAGAATGTCAAGAATTTAAAAGAGAAAAATAAAGTAAAATACTTACTGTCGGGCCCCCCTTTTTCTTTCATTCCCTATGCAGGGAGGAAGTACGGGTTTCGACATTCACGGGTGTAGTGACTCATTTCCTTTTGGGAATGGGGTATTAGAACTGTCGCCACCTAACGGATTATGGCGCATTAGGGAACCTAGAGCGATTAACTCTCTAGTTGGTTTGCATTACCAAAGATTGGAGTAAGTGATCGAAATAACCTCGAGGGAAAGGTGTTAGGCACCCCTCTTTGTCCACAATTGAGTTTCCCGACTGAACTTAGATTTACACATTAGTCCATACAAATAGTTAAATCAAATAAGTTGTAAATCTCATTGGACAAGTCAAGTAGTTAAATAAAGGTTTGAACAAATTATATAAAAAAAGTATTTTCTTTTTTTTTTCAAAAGGAGTGGATTTGGGGTAAGGAGGGTTCTAGGCTGTTTATCCTATAGGATCACCCCATGCAATATTCGGTAAATGCTCTTCAATTAGAGCCTACACGTGATATTAACGCGTAGTCATCATATCTCATGTCTACCCTTCCCATCCCCTTATTTGTCATGCAAAGCGAGTGTTTGGTCACTGATTCCTATTTCATGCTGCTACCCGTCCCTTCTTAATAGTTCTGGAGGGAGTTAGTAACTCTACCTATAGGTAGTTCTAGACATAACCCTAAGGTTTTAAAGGCAAGAATCTAAGGAAACATTCAAAATATGTAGGACTTTCCCATAATGAGAGTAGATAAAAAGGCTCAAGTTTCCTCCTCAAGTAAAAATGCAAGCATCACAAATCAAACACGGTTAAGGCCTTTATAAATCAAAGTCCTAAAGCTAGATCTCTAAGTGATTGTGGAGAAATAGACCAAATTCTTATACCTAGAAGTTATGACCTGTCGCGCCCCCCTTTTCTAGAGAAATCGGGTTTATGACATTTTGAGTGATAACTCGTTCCTTTTGGGAACAGGGTTTTGACTTGAAGACTCGCCACCTAATGATTAGGGTGCATTAGGACACTATAAAGGTTTGATTTGAATAACCAGAGATTGGATAAGGGCTTGAAATTATTCTAAGGGGAAGGTGTTAAGCACCCCTAAGAATACACTAGTGTGTTTCCTGGACAGACAATTATTGTGAATTTGAGTACACTTGAATATAAAAAATAAGGCTCAAATAAAAGGGGATTTCAACAAATAATAGTTTGGAAGTAAACAAGATTTGAAAGAGCAACTTAGAAAAGCTGATTAAAAAAATGCTGAAAAGAAGTAAAGAATAAAGGAAAGAGGGTCCTAGGTTTATTAAAAATATGGATCACCCCACACAATGTCCGGTAATCACGCCTCAATGAGGGTCTATACATGACACTATCGCGCGGTAATCATATCCATATCTGTCCTTCCACCCCGTTAAGGTACTAAAGCGCGGTTTGGTCTCAATTTCTTGTTGCATGCTATTACTCGTCCCTCTCCTTTCAGTACCAGAGGTACTTAGGACTACTAATACTAAAGGGAGGGATGTAAGGCTTGTTTGAGGTTTCAAATGTTAAAAACTCTGAGGCGTCAAACAAAAACACATATTGCGCATTATTAGGGGGAATCATATAAACAAACAAAGGCTCAGTTATACCTCCTTAAACAGAACAAAACATAATTAGCATGAATTTCACATAATGTTTAGGTCTGATTAAACACCAAATATGAGAGAGTTTAAAAGTTGAGGCAGGCATCGTTTTATACATAATTAAGATAAAAAAGCCCGAATCTGACCTGCCTATTGGTTGTAATAGTTAACAAAAGCAGACTCATTTTTTAATAGTTATTACCTAAGGCTTGCCTAAGTGTTAAGACGGGGTCTTATAGATATGATATATACTGAATGTTGAAGGTAATAAGACAATAATACTAAAGATGAATTATTTAAAAACCCTATAGGCATGTTTGTTAAACTTTGGTTTAGCGAGGACTCAGATTATTAGAGAGGAGCGGAATTTAAATGAATTGGTTACAAGTTCCTCAATTGTCAGTATCTATGATTACTGATTTTATATCTACCACCGAGTGACACAAATAAGATTCATTTAGAAAATCCTATAGGCATGCTTTCTACACATTGCTAATTTTAGATGTAGCATCTGGGTGCAGAAGCTTGTTCTCAAACCTATAGGCATGGTATCTAATGCAGGAATCATTTAAAACCTATAGACATGGTATCTAAAAATGTAGTACTTGTTTTAAAACATATGAACATGAATTATATATATGCAGAATTAGATTAACCTGTAGGCATGTTTTTATAGGTATTTGAATGTGCAAAACTGGAACAACCTATAGGCATGATTTCTATAGGTATTTGGATATGCAGAATTGTAATAGACTTATAGGCATAATCTCTATATGTACTTTGAATATGCAGAATTGTAATAAAACTATAGGCATAATTTCTATATGTATTTAAATATGCAGAATTGTAATAAACATATAGGCATGATTTCTACCCTTTCGCATGCATAGTCACCCACCTTTTTCACTAACCGGCCCTAAATGTTCATTACAACTTATTACAAGCCAAAAATAATAAATTACATCAGAAGTATAAAGAAAATACAACCAGAGGAAGCCTAACTATGACTTACCTATGTAAATTATGAGATAGACCAACTCCAAGATCACTTATCCAAAACCTTTCTTCAATTCGAGTGTGTCAGAGTTCCCTAAGATCCATGGTGGGACTACAAGCAGTGCTCACACCTAAATTGTATCACCAGAATAGGGACAAGTGCAGTGTGAAAGGTCCAGCCCTCAAGTGTCCAAGTTCAGATGGAGCTCGATAGGACCAAGGAAAGGCTCACAAGAGGGGGGCATAACTTAAAAGTCTATGAGAGAGTGCAAGTTCAGAAATAGAATATTAAGGAATTAAGAAAGTAAGGGGTGGAGTGTTGGGAAAGAGCCTTAAACAAGCCATAGCGGGTTAAGTGATTAGGGAAATTGCCAAATAACCTATGTGCTTAGGCATTAGCTAATTCTGGGCATGCACAACAATAGATAATGCTGTTATGCTTACAGAATCAATTAGAATAAACAATATATGATGGTGACGTAGAGGTTATCATTCCAGGGGAATCAGGTTTGAGCCATAGACAACAATACTCAATATTGCCATGTCTCAAACAAACCATCGGCATCAAACACATCGGGGTGGGGGTTGGGATTCATAATAGGAGGAAATTATAACATGCTAAAATAAACACTAAACTAAACACAAACAATAGGCAGACATGTAAGTAAAGGTATTAAGTAAACACATTGTTTGTGATTGCTGAAAATCTTAATCAGGACATACAGTTGACAAGGAAGCAAAATGCAGTAAAAGCTGTAGCAGGACTTGAAAGACAGGCCACAATACAAGTAACAAGAGAGAATGCCTTTGAATGTGAGTATGAGTTCAGAAAACTAAGAGTGTTCATATTTTGTGTCAATGCGAAAGCCATGTATTTATAGTGTGAAAACAGGCAGAAAATAAGGCAAGAAAATAATTATGGAACTGTGTATCAATTAAAAATCAATCAGTATTAAAGACTTTCTTTAATCAAGGAGTTAAAACAAACGATAATGGACAAAAATTATTTATGGAAGGAGATCAAGTAAATATCTTGTGCAAAGTAGATAATTTGGGGTAGATACATATGAGTTTAATTAAGGGAAGAATTAATGAAGAATCTTTGAAATACACGGTTAACCAATTAAGGTAAGAAACACAATAAATCAATTAACACATAGTAAATCAATTAGTTATGGATTTGAAGTTACAAATAAACCAAGTCAAAAATAGGAGAATTGAAAGGCTAAGGAAAATTTTCAGATCAACCTAAGAAATAGGGAAATTAGTAAAACAAGGAAAGAATCAACCAGACTTAAAAAAGGAGGTCTAAAATCAATCCACAATTAAGAGTTTTTTTGAGAGGAAAATTTAGCATATATAAAGAGTGCACAAACATTAGGCATGTGAGGTTAAACCATGGAAAAGAGAAGCAACAATAATAATTACAAGATCTGTAGATAGTGAATCATGGTAGCCACATACGTCGACGTTGTGCCACACCTCCTTTTTACCTACACCCATAAAGGAGTAAGAGAGTTTTTTTCCAATTTAAAGTGACAATCGAAACAGGATTTATTTATTTAAAGATTTAGAGTCACCATTTGGGATAATTTATGGTGTCCCAAGTCACCGGTTTCAAATACAGAAACGAGAGAAGATTGACGCTGTTTTACAGTTCGCGAACACAGAAATTCGGGTAAGAAATTCTGTTAACCCGGGAGAAGGTGTTATGCATTTCCGAGTTCCGTGGTTCTAGTACAGTTGCTCAACTGTTATTATCGGCTTATCTGTCTGATTTTAAATCACTCTTAAACCTATGTGCATTTTAACTTTATAATCGCTTTTAATTATTTTAATGAAGATTTCAACCTCATCTAAAATACGTATTTGGGCCACGACATATGAAATGCACCCACAATCCGAGACACATTTTATTTAATGTTGTTAAGATTTGGACTTGGGTCACAGAAATGCACACCGAATTTAGGAAGGTAATTTTTAAAATAGAACGCCTAAAGTAACTACAAATTTTAACTTTGCAATGGCCATGGAAAATTCAACTAAATGACATGCCTCGATTTAAAAAGATTAAAATATTAATTAAACGAGGGTCATTTATTTTGAGATTTTATTTAGCATGGCGCGCATCGATTCCAAAATTTTTTTCGAAGGGAATTCAACACTAAGCTGTTGAGAGCCATCGACTATGTTTTTCTTAATATGGATCACCTCTCAATCTTATTATTTAAAAGCCCAACTAACTAATTTAAGAAACTTAAAAGGATTCTTGCTACTTGCCAAGCCCAACGTTCAAACCAATTATGGGCCAATGGACCCATATTAGAAGAGACGGGTGAATGAGGGAGTGGTCTTAGATTAACAACACTAAAAGAAAACATTAAGCTCAAATATCTGGCCCTAGCTGCCAAACGACACGACCTGCTTCTAATTCAAAACCCAACATGGGCCCAAGTCCTTGAGAACAGAATACAAAAAGGGTGATGACTCGAGATCGGGTCTTCAGACACGCAACGAATCCTCAGAATATCAAAGTACGGATTTGAGCCCAATGTGGCTTTTAATAGCACATTATCACTTGAATCATGCTCACTTAAATCTCCAGCAAACTTACAGGACAATTGTGTAAAATTTCAACTCTAAATGAATTTCTTTTCAACGCATGAAATAGCATATGAAAGACTTTGTCAAGTAAACACATTCGGTTTTAGCTTAAATGAGCTCATACATGACCAAAGACGATTCTGCACAAGGTTGGAACCCTAGAGGAACCAATCACACCATTCTTTTATTCAAAATGATTATGCACTAAATATTAATCTAGAAAGCCATTTGACTAACAACTCCAATGGAGTAAATCATCAAATGGTTTCCCCAAGTAGCAGCATACATCACTAGGACAAACTACTACTGAAGATGTCTATCCAATTTCTTATGTGTGTCAACTTTAGCACACTCAGACTGGAATTATCAAAAATAAACACTAAAATAATAATTCTCAACAGATTCACATGGATCAAGCAAATTAAACTTTTGCTAGACCTAACAACTATACTGATTCACATCTCAGTCATAACGACAGTTTCTCAGTTCTCTTGAGCAAAACCAACATATGAATGGCATACTTACAGAAATAGAATACTAACTAATCACAAACCTAAATAACATGAAGCCAAACACTTAATTCATTATTTCCAGCAGAACTTAAACACAATTCTAACACCCATAAATCAATTGAACCTTTCAACTATAGCAACAATCCTCAAATCAAATACAATGATGGAGTTCAGTTATCATAAGCCAGAAATCAGCTTGAAAATGAAGTGAATCAAAACATAATATCGTACAACTGAATTATAACACTAGTTGAAACAATGCTCTAATTCCATTCTTTCATTTCATTCTTCGAATCTGAATTCACTCAAGAGTAAGTACCTGATTACATCAATAAACAATAAGAAAAATTAGTTGAAATTTAAGGAGAAGCAACATCAGACTTGATTCCATAAACCGGCAATCAATAAGACTTGAACACCAGTTTTTGACCCAAATATTCCCCTAGAAATCCTTTGTAACTTTCAGATAATAGAACTAAAAGAGAACTGGACCAATGTTCATCAGAAATGCCACATAAATTTCAGTGTTTTGAAAGACTCAGCCATTTAGTTTTTCCAAAATTTTCTGCCTCTAAAATCTGACTTTAATCTCAAGTAATGGTGCCTTTATAGGCAAGGTGCTAGGGCAGCCTAAAGGTATTCAGCTTTGCATTCCAACGTTTTACAATTTTTGTTTTAGCTTAGATACCCTTAGTTTTAAAATCTGATTTTCAACTTAACCCTAAAGGCATATTCTAGGAAGCTTCCTATTCAGTAAACAAGTATATTCCCTAGCCCAAATCCCTAAATTAACCCTCAATACCCATGTTTTTACTACCGGAGACCAAATAGGTGAATGCTGACCCAAGGTCCAACTTTCAAAACTAGGCCTGTCAACTCAGCTTAATCCCCCCTCTTGGACTTTTGATTTTTCAGAGCCCAAAATCACAAGTAGAGATTCACAATTTCAAGAATCACAATTTTAAGAACTGATCAAATTTCCCAAAAGAAGACCCGAAGACCTTTTAAAATTCAAGAAAAACAAAGAAAAGTGGGAACGAACTAATTAACCTAAACACGTCGCAAGAAATTAACTAAGTTATATGCCTAATTAAATTTACTAGGTGACTAATTATTACAATAACCATGCTATTTAACAAAATAAACTAAACAACTCAAGCAGGACCGGAGAAACAGACTTAGAAAAGAGAACTAGCAAGGAACAAACGGAAAAATCTCAAACTCGGCCAAAACTTTGGTCAAATATCAAATAAGGGAGAAGAGAATAAAGAAGAGGGACATCAAGTGAAAAATGAAATCGTAAATGAACTCAGAATGAAATAGAAATTCACAGGCTAAACTCGAAATGACTCTTGATATCCTGATTCACACGAAACTGATACCAGTCGCTTTTCTCTGTCAAGAAAGAATAAATGGCATCAGTTTTATAGTGAATCAGCTTCAAACATGAGAAAAGAAAACCTGGGTTGGTGCATGCCATTAGATTTGACATCAGTTGGTTTTGGAATTTTAGGGCTCGAACTTTAGATTTAAGATTCGAGACGTTCTATCAAGATTCGAGGGAAAGAGAGTGGAGATTCGATTGATTTAGCCAAACAGTTAAATCACTTCACTTCATTCTTCAGGTGGGCTCCTGATTACCAACACCTAAACTACTTCTCTTTGTTCTTCAGGTGGGCTCCTGATTACCGACACTTGAACTGTTATCTATTCGTAAAACTCATGTTGTCTCCCTTGCTCTCCATGTGGGTGCCTGATTTCAATACAATAGACAAAACAAAGAAAATTTTCTGCGCCAGTTTTGTAGCTGAGCACATATGTGAGTGTTAATTGAATCCTGTTACCAAATATCTCTAAATATTTGAAAGCTAAATCCCATTATCCAGGAGGGTCCTGAATACTCCTAGTAAAACGACAGTTTTAAAGCTAAATTATATCTTCTAAAGGTATGACTTCTGCTAAATCTTGTTATCTAAGAAAGCCTTAGAACTACATCCCATTATCCAGGAGGTTCCTGAAAATCAAAATTAAGTCATATATTAAGAGTGACAACTTTTATGGCTGAATTATACTTCATCACAACGGAACTTACGCTAAATCTTGTTATCTAATGTGAGTCTTAAAGCTAGATCCCATTATTCAGGAGGGTCCTGAAAACTCCTAATTGGATCCTATCCCAAGCATGAAAACTTTGAAGCAAACTTATATTCCTTTGGGGTACACTAATGCTAGATTTTGCTATCCATGATTGTTTTGAATTTTAAGTTAGGTCCCGTTTTCCAGGAAGGTCCTGAGAATTTATGGTAAAACCTGTCTGGTGCTTTCTTTTCCCGAATGGAGGGTTTCTCTGAAACAAAAGAAATTTTCTGCCCATGTTTTAATCAAAAACAATCTTGTCAGTTTAATATATGGTGGTTAGTTTGTGACAATGTTGCTGAAGGTGGCTTCTCTGCTACCGTGCTCTACTTCGACTGGGTTCCCCGAACTGGCCAAGAGCTGCTTCACTTTCTGACAAACGTTTACCAATATTACCCTGTATGAGCTGAATTTTCTATACCCAACTGTTGTGTCACATCTCTGACCCATCTATTTGAACCTATACATCTCCCATGAAATTACAAAACCATTCCACTGATGGAGTTTTCACTGACTCTTTATATCCCATTTTACATCATACTATCTTTGGCATGCTTTGACCGCATTGTGCTTTTTGCAACTTTGGAAGTTGGTAGTCAGCTTTTAAATCCTTTCTTATTTTCTTAAACACAACTGACATTGAAAACATCTTATAGAAATAAACCCATAAGAATTGAAATGAAATTACTTTGAGAACTAGGAATAAAGAAGAAAAATCCAAAACTGGTGATTGTTTGAAAGGGAAAAGAAAAGAGACTTATCTGAGTGGATCTGCTGGTAACAATGATCATGACATGCATTTTAGATTAATCGACCCAGTCTATCCAACCAATCAACTTTCAGTTGTCGTTCTTTAAGTCTTGAGATCTTAAAAAACCCAATTTATTCACCAAACCATTGACCTTGTTTGGATTGCGATGCCCTTAAAGGTTTTCACCAACAAACCTCTCTTATTTGTTCATCTCTCAACTCACTGTCGGCTTACGGTTCCGGTGAGGGTTTTCACGAATAAGACTATCTCATTTTTGATTTCTCTCAGCTTTCATCGCCTTACGGTTCCCGCGAGAGTTTTCAACGATAAGATTCTCTCATATTTCATTTTTCCTTCTAAGAACAGAGTGTTGCCCTTGCTATGAATCGCCTATGCTTGCTCGACTCGACATCTCTTAAAGACTGGTCGAAAAGTTTTTTTTGGACCGTAATGTGGGCTTTTATATGGCGTTAGAAAGAGAGGGTATCAAAAGGCTCAAAACAACTCAGCTGGGTTCAAAATATTACAACTTTAGGAATCAGATTTCTTACAAATACTACAACTTCTGCCCAAGTTTCTTTGCTTAGGGACTTTTGAATTTTTACTTTGATGGGACATAACCGTGAGGCTGCCTACGTATCCGTAAAAGGAATCAGGTCAAGCGTAGTTCATGTCAAGGAAATTGCGTTGTTGTTGTGATTGTCTCTTTTCTCTTTCTTTTCTTCTTCCTTTTTTCTCTTTTTGTTGTCTTTTTTTTGTTTTTTTCTCTTTTTGTTTCTCTTTCTTTTTTTTTCTTTCTCTTTTTTTTTTCATTTTCTTTTTTCTTTTCTCTTTTTTTCTTTACTTATCTTTTGCGCTTGCGTTTCTGAACATTGTACTGATTCCAAAAGAGAGTTATGAAATAAAATAAATAAGGCTCAAAGGGGTAACAAAAGATAAAGTGTTTAGATAGCAAAACAAAATGCCTTCGTCATTCCAATCTTCAAAACATGCCAAGAACAAACAAACACAATTTAACCAAAGAAATCATACATAATATCTTTTGACTGCATCATATTAAATAGCCATGTCTACACATTTGCTTCTATGTCTGTTATAAACAATGCACATTGGACAACACTCTCATTATGATGAACGACCCCTGCCAGTTTGGAGAAAACTTGCCTTTCGCCTCAGCCTGATTAGGAAGGATACATTTCAATACTTGCTGACCCACTTTAAACTTCTGTGGATGTACCTTCTTGTTATATGCTATTGCCATTCTTTTTTGATACAACTGGCCATGGCATACCGCTGTCATCTTTTTCTCATCAATTAAACTAAATTGCTCTAGGCAGGCTTTGACCTACTCATCATCATCAATTTCGGCTTGAGTAACGATCCGAAGGGATGAAATTTCAACTTCTGCGGATATCACTACTATTGTGCCATATACCAACAAATAAAGAGTTGCCCCTATTGAAGTGTGAACAGTAGTGAGCTATCCTAATAATGCAAATGCCATCTTTTCATGCCACTGCCTGGAACCTTCGTCCATTTCTCAAAGTATCTTCTTTATGTTCTTGTTGGCTGCCTCGACTGCTCCATTGGCCTTGGGGCGATATGGGGCGGAATTGTGAAGGGTAATCTTACACTGTTTACATACCTCTTTCATCAAGTGAATATTAAGATTATCACCTTTATCTTTGATGATCACCATTGGGATTCCGAACCGACAAATGATATTTGAGTGAACAAAATCGACCACTAGTTTCTTGGTCACATACTTGAAAGTTTTAGCTTCAACCCACTTAGTGAAATAATCAACATCCACTAGAATGAACCTGTGTCCATTGGATGCTGCCGGTTCAATTGGTCCAATGACATCCACGCCCTAAGCAACAAAGGGCCACAGTGCAGACATTGTCTGTAATTCAGATGGCATAGAATAAATCAAATCTCTGTGTACTTGACATTAATGGCATTTGCGCACAAAACTGATACAATCTCGCTCCACGGTGAGCCAATAATAACCTACTCGAAGAATATTCTTTGCCAAAACGTAATCACTCATATGCGGTCCACAAACTCCAGAATGTACTTCGGTCATGATATCTCTGGCATGTCTAGCATCTATGCATCTTCATAATCTAAGATCTGGAGTTCTTTTGTACAAAACTCATTCACTAATCAAAAATCCACTTGCCAACCTTCGAATTGTTCTCTTTTGATCACCCGTGGATTGTACTGTATACACCTCCCATCCTGATATACTCTTTGATATCATGGAACCACGACTTACCATCAAGTTTTTCTTCTACCATGTTAGAATAAGCGTGCTAATTGCGGACCTAAATGTGCAAAGGGTTAATATAAGAATTATCTAGATGATGTACCATTGATGCTAGAGTAGAGAAAGCATCTACAACCTCATTGTGGATCCTCGAAATATGCCTGAACACTACTGATCGAAACCTTTGACAAATTCTCCTTGAATCTGGTGCACTAGAAGGTCCGAGTCTCCCAAGAGAAGGACTTCCTGGACACCCATATCTACAGCTAATCTCAAACCCAAGATGTATGCCTCGTACTCATCCATGTTGTTAATACAGTCGAAACGAAGTTGAGCCATAACATGGTAGTGATGGCATGTTTTAGAAATAAGTACAACTCCTATCCCAACGCCTTTCATGTTAGCAGCTCCATCAAATAAAAGATTCCAACCTAGCTCTTCAACCTGTTCTAGCTCATTGATGTGTATAACCTCTTCGTCAGATACGTAATTCTTTAAAGGTTCATATTCTTCATCCGCCGAGTTCTCAGCCAATGCCTGGGCTATCATCACAGTTCGAGTCACATAGACGATGTCAAATTTTGTGAGCAAGATCTACCACTTTGCGAGCCTCCCTATGGACATAGGTTTTTGAAAGATATACTTTTACGAATCCAAACGAGAAATGAGGTAAATAGTGTAAGATGACAAATAGTGCTTCAACGTTTGTGCAATCCAAGTTAGGGCACACTATGTCCTTTCAAGGTGACTGTACTTAACCTCATAAGATGTGAACTTGTTGCTGAGATAATAGATGTCCTGCTCCTTTCTGCCGGTGATGTCATGCTAACCTAATACACAACCAAATGAATGGTCCAAGACCATCAAATACAAAAATCAAAGGTCTCCCCAGTTTTGGCGGGACTAACACAAGTGGGTCTGACAAGTACCCTTTTATCTTGTCAAATGCTTCTTGACACTCATCTATCCATTTAATCGCAATATCCTTCTTCAATTGCTTGAAGATAGGCTCACAAGTTGTTGTGGGCTGGGAAATAAACCTACTGATCTAGTTCAACCTCTCTAAAAGCTCATCACCTCAGTCTTGTTCCTTGGGGGTTCCAACTCTTGGATATTTTTGAGCTTTGATCGGTCCAACTAAATACCTCAACGATTGACTAATCATACCTGTGAAGCCTTTGGAAGAACTTCCTCAAATCTCTGATGTGGTCAGACTGCTTTCTGGACTTTATGATCACATGTTCCACATAAACCTCGATCTCCTTGTGTATCATGTCATGGAATATGGTCTTCATTTCCCTCATGTAAGTCACCCCAATATTTTTCAAACCAAAAGGCATGACCGAATAATAATATGTTCCCCATGGCGTGATGAATGCCATCTTTTCCGCATCTTCCTAGTCCATTACAATCTGATGATAGCCTACATAGCAATCTACAATGGATCCAATCTCATGCTTGGCACAATTATCAATCAAAATATGGATGTTTGGCAATGGGAAATTGTCCTTTGGACTTGCCTTGTTGAGATCACAGTAATCAACACACACTCAGGTCTTACCATCCTTCTTTGGCACAAACGCAACATTGGCTAACCAAGTGGGATATCGCATGACTCGAATGACCCTTGCATGAAACTGCTTTGTGACCTCTTCTTTAATCTTCCTACTCATATTAGTTTTGAAATTTCTCAACTTCTGCTTAACGGGAGGGAACGCCGGATCAATGGTAAATTTGTGAACCGCCAAGTTAGTGCTTAGACCCATCATATCGTCATATGACCATAAAAATACCTTTCTATTCAAACAATCCTTAAATTATCTCATCCATTATTTGCGGTTCAAGATGGACACTTATCTTAGTTTCTATGATATTATCTTGGTTCCCTAAATTGATTTCTTCTATATCACTCATGTTAGGCTTGTGTTTTCTTCAATATGGCTTAATTATTTACTAATCTCTTCAAAGGTCTTATCCTCATAATACCTTGATTCATCATCACACTCTATTTCTTGAATTATTATTTCAGAATTAAATTGGCTTTTAAGCCTGGGCCAAAGATTCCATATGCATGTCATGTCATTGAAACCAGCATAGAAAGAACCGTACAATGAAGAAAAGAAAAAAAAATAAAACTACCAGGAATGATGAAAAAAGGAAATTGCATTTCATTAAATTTAGAGAATAACAAGGTTTATACATCCAAACGGACGAAACATAGAATCTGAATTAAAACCCTACATTAATCAAGATATACTGAAATAAAATCAAAGAAAACTAGCAAAACTCCTTCCGGGTAGGGAGAGTAGTAGCTTCCCAATTGTTAAGCTTTGCACTTGGCCCGACAAATTGCACATATGCTTTGCTAGATCCTTCTCTAACTTCCACCATATATACATTGTCGAACAACCTCTTGAACCTTTCAATTAACTCTTTATCAAGGTCAACCAATGAAACGGGAATTGTTATCACTAGGCGTTTCCTGGCACCAGGATTGACAAACGATCTGGAGAGACGTGGGATAGGCTTTGGAAGGACCCACGCTCTTTGTTTCAGTTTACTAGCTCTTTTCACGTCTACGGCTGCGGACTTGAATCCTAGACCAAATGTACCCAAGTCTTTAGGAAAAGACACCGGCTGTATGATACCTTGAAAAGATGTACCCAAAACCTTGCTAGGTATAAAACCATTTTTCAACATTTCAAAGGCCGCCAGGACTAATGTGATGGTTACATTCGAAATTGGAACGCACGTCCCTTTTGGAGTTTTCTCGATCGAAACTGTGTCAAAAACCTAATAGACCCAAGGCCCCTTATCATCTTCAACTTCAATGAATGGGACAACTATATCACTGTGAGCACACAAATTATCCTCGCCGTGCACAAAAATTTCCTCTTTATCCCATTCAAACTTGACCATTTGATGCAGACTAGAGGAGACTGGTTTGGTGGTATGAATCCAAAGTCGACCTAACATAAGATTGTAGGAAACATCTACATCCAACACTTGGAACTTCATGGTGAATTCAACTGGTCCTATTGTCTACTCAAGCACTATATCCCCAACTAAATCTTTCCCTCCACCATCAAATCCTCAAACGCAGATACTGTTCTTGTGAATCCTCTCATCATCCACTTTCAACTTGTTTAGAAAAGAGAGAGAAAATGTTTGCACGGGAAACATTATCAAACAATAACTGGGTAACCACAGAATCTTCATATTTAACTGTAAGATAAAAGGCCGTGTTGTGCTCAGTACCCTCAACGGGTAACTCATCATCAGAAAAAGTGACTATGTTCACCTCGAATATCTTGTTGGCTATCTTTTCCAAATGGTTCACTGAGATTTTGTCAGGAACATGAGTCTCGTTCAATATTTTCACTAAGTACCGACGATGCTTGTCTAAGTGGACTAACAATGAAAACAATGAAATCTGAGCAGTCGTCTTTATCAGCTGCTCCACGATGGAATAGTCTTGCAACTTTATCTTTCTCAAAAACTCTTCAGCCTCTTCTTCAGTCACAAATTGTTTCACCAGAACTGGGTTATCTTTGGAAGTTTAGCTTTTCTTAACTCTTCCTGGTGAAACATCTCCCCGAGTAAGTTAGTCCATAGGCCTCATTGACCTTTTCTTTCACTTTCTTCCCTTTGTAAGTCACTGTCACCCGTTCATAACTCCATGGCATAGCCTTGCTATTGACTATCGTTAACTGGATTATAGGCTTGATAATGACAGGATCTTTGCAGGCACCTTCCACAATTACGACAGGCTTGTTTTCCACTCATGGAATAACTACTTTTGACCTTTCTTGTTTTACTGAAACATCACTTGACGACGCGTCATTGACTACCGCAGACGGTTTACTATTTTTCCTGTTCAACTTGATCACTGATGTCCCACTTGTTGATTTTCAATCGGTTTGACCTCATCATGACAGTCTGTGAAGGCTTGTTGGGCTTCTCTCCTTTATGCACTATCTCGGTCATATTTGTCTCTTAATGGGTTGGCAGCGGGTCTGGTTGATGTTGAGTGCCTCCGGAGCTCGAACTTCAATCTTATTTGTGTCAATGAGCTCCTAGATAGCATTTTTCAAGCACAAGTATTTCTCTGTATCATGACCCGGAGTACCAGAATAATATTCACAGCTTACATAATAATCAAGAATGTTCGGAAGCACAATTCTAACACCTATAACTCAACTGAACCTTTCTACTAAATCAACTGTCCTCAAATCAAATACAAGGATGAAGTTTAGTTATCATAAGCCGGAAATCAACTAGAAGATAAAATGAATATGAACATAATATTATACAACTGAATTATAACACTAGTTGAATTTATTCTCTAAATTCCATTCTTTCATTTCATGCTTCGAATCTGAATTCACATTCCGTAGAGCTCAAGAGTAAGGACCTGATTACAGCAATACGGAATGAGAAAAATGAGTTGAAATTTAAGGAGAAGCAGTAACAACAGATTTGACTCAATAAATCAGTGATCAAACAAACTTGAACACCAGTTTTTTACCCAAAAATATTGCTAGAAATCCTTTATAACTTTCAAATAATAGAACTAAAAGATAACTGGACTAATTTACATCAGAATTGCCACATAAATTTCACTGTTTTGAAAGACTAAGCTATTTATTTTTCCAGAATTTTCTGTCTCTAAAATATGACTTTAATTTCAACTAATGGTGCCTTTATAAGCAAGGTGCTAGGGCAGCCTAAAGGTATTCATTTTTGCGTTTCAAACCTTTTGCAATCTTTGTTTTAGCTTAGATACCCTTAGTTTTAAAATAAGAATTTCAACATAGCCCTAAAGGCACCTTCGAGGTAGTTTCCTATTCAGTTAACATATATATTCCCTAGCTTAAATCCCCAGGTTAACCCTTAATACCCCTGCTTTTACAGCAGGAGACTAAATGGGTCAATGCTGACCCAAGGTCCAAGTTCCAAAACTGGGCCTGTCAACCTGGCTTAATCCCACCCTCTTGGTCTTTTCATTTTTCAGAGCCCAATTCACAATATAAATTCATAATTTTAAGAACCACAATTTTAAGAACTGATCAAAATTTTCCAAAAGAAGACCAGGAAACCTTTTAAAATGCAAGCAAAACAAAGAAAGGGGGGAATGAATTAACTAACCTAAACATGTGACAGGAAATTAACTATGTTATAGGACTAATTAAATTAGCTAGGTGACTAATAAGAACAATGACCATACTATTTAACAAAAGAATCTAAACAAATAAAGCAAGAATGGAGAAAAAGACTTGGAAAAGAGAACTAGCGAAAAACAAACGGATAAATCTCAAACTCGGCCAAACCTTTGGTCAAATCTCAAATAAGGGAAATAAGAAGAAATAAGAGGGACATCAAGTGAAAAATGTAACCAGATATGACGCAAAATGAAATAAAACTCACTAGCTAAACACGAAATGACTCTTGATATCTTGATTCACATGAAACTGATACCAATAGTTTTTCCCTATCAAGAAATAACGAATGGAATCAGTTTTATAATGAATCAGCCTTCTAAATGTGAGAAGAGTAAACCTGGGTCGATGCATGCCACTAGATTTGACAACAGTTGGTTTTGGACTTTTAGGGCTCGAGCTTTAGATTTAAGATTCGAGATGTTCTAGCAAGATTCGAGGGAAACGAAGTGGGGATTTGTAATGAGGGGGTCATGGTGGTTATGTGGTATCGATTTGGGGTCATTTGGTAACGGCACCGCCATGGGAGAGGGCGGGGAATTGAGGCGGTGGTTAGGGTTTTTGGTGAGTCTCTGAAGGGTGAAGGGTCAAGAGAAATGAGTGTGATGGAGGGGGGGGGGAGGAGGGGTTAGTGGGTTCGTACATTTATATATAGGTAAAGGGTTAGTTCCCAGCCATTGGATTGCCTAAGATCAATGGTTGGGATCAAACATAACAAATATGACATCGTTTGGTTGGAAAGTAGGGCTGGGACGGGTTATAGGGGCACATCTGGGATGATTTAATGGGTAACTAAATTGGGGTTGTGGGTTTGAATGGAATTGGCCAAAAATCTATTTGTTCGTTATTTCTTTTTCCTTTTTCAATTCATTTATTCTTAAAAATTATTTTCTTTTTTTTAAAATTAAAATTAGAACCTAAATTAAATCCTAAAACTAAATTAACCTATCAAAAATAATATTAATTTTAAATAATATTTAACACGACCAATTAAAAACCAAATTTAAATAAAACTACCAAAATTTGAGATTAAACAACAAAAATGCAAAATTATTTATTTTTTGGTGATTTCCCAATTTCATGACCGCCCAATATACTAATTAATCTAAAAAATATATAAAATTAGATACTAAATGCAAATAGCACATATTTTTGTATGTTTCATGAATTAAATAAAAAAAATGCTACAGAAATCTACAGAATTGCAAACAATGAAAAAAATTATTTGAAATGAATTTATGGAAATAATTCATATATGGCAAAAATCATGTGTTCACACTTAGTAATAGGGAGAAGAGAGTATTAGAAGCATGCAAAAGGTTCAAGTAAAAGACCTTTATGGAAAGTGTAGTTTAGTTCTAAGATTGCAAGAAAACAAATTACATAGGGAAACAGAAGTTGAAAGAAGGACTTTGAATCCAGTCGAGCAACTTCAAATAGACGAAGCAGTTTTCAGAAGCTCGAATAGGTCCAAAGGAATTAGGGCTTTGAAATCAAATAAATTCAGAGATGAGGAACAAAAAAATCACATAGCCAACGGTCTCAAAACTCGAAAGAACCCCCAAATTTTAGGGTTTTCACCATAAATCACGTATAGAGATGAAAGACAAGAGAATCAGGGGAGAATATCAACAAAGAAAATAAAATTAGAAACCTTAAGAAAAACTAAGACTTTTAACGTGTGTATGTCAGTAGAAGAACAACATAAAGAAACACAGTAGAAAAGCAACATAGATGAAGAACAACATAAGAAACGCAGTAAAAGAGCAACACCGTGGAAGAACATTATAAGAAACACAGTAGAAGCAACATAAGAAACACAGTAGAAGAACAACATAAGAAGCACAATAGAACATTAATAAAATTAGAAAAGCTTTGAAATGACTTAACAGAACCCTAAATCGGAAAAGGTAAAGATATTGAAGGTAAAGTTTGAAAGAAACTTTGAGAAAATGTTTATAAGCTTAGCGAGAACACCTATAAACAACGGACCTAAAAGAATCATAAGAACCTCGATTACTAGGGTTTCAAAATAACCCTATTTAGTGAGAAAATCTTGGAAGGTCATTGATCTTAGCAGGAGAAGTCAAGCTTAGGCTTGGACAGCCATGGCTGGTCGGAGCAAGGACGGAGATAGCCACAAAACTCGAATGAGACAAAATCTGGGCCAAGTTTCTTCAGGGTCTAACCTCAAAACCATAGTATCCAGGGATGTAGGAGACATAGGAGGTAGGTACATGCCTTTAATGGCTTTGCAAGCCATGGATTCGGGCGATTTTAGGGTGGAAATGAAAGGAGGCGGATATGGTTTCTAAGGGATACTGAGAGAGAATTGGGAGAAGGGAGTATTCAAGGACGGTTGTAGGTGGAAAATGACTAGGATTTGGGGGTAATGAGAATTAAAAAAGGAAAGGTTAAATGGTGCCGTTGATCATTGTGATCAGCGGCCTGGATTGAATAGGGATCCGGGCGGGTTATTTTTAAAGGCTCGTGGGTCGGGTAGTTTACGATTTTGACAGGATACTTGGGTTATAGGATTGGAATTAATTAGGGGTTGATTTGGGGATATAACTGAAATAAACGTGGCTAGTATTTAAATAGCTATTTTCCCTTGCTTAATTAATAAAAATAGTAAAATAATTTTAAAAAATAAATTAAAGGCGCTAAGTGATTAATTAAAAATAATTACCAAATAAAAAAATAATGGAGTCAGTTTTGTAATTATATATACAATTAAACCTTAAAAGAGGCTAATATTGCAGTTATATGCAATTTAGATTTTAAAATAGGCAAAATGGTTTCCTGGCCACCTATACTTGCATCAGTTTGTAATACCGATAAATGAACTTTTGAGTTTCCCATTTGAACACCTTTACTTAAAAAAATGGCTACTAATAAACACTTGTGCTGGTGTGTGTTCTTCGATTGCTGCTGACATGGATATAATTCAATATTTTATATAGCCACATCATCGATTCATTCACATTTTGTTGACACCTATGTGTTAAAGGTCCCAATTTTTTGGGCCCTATGTTTTCCCAAAATTAATTTATTAAATTTTTATTTTTTCTACTCTTTCCTTTCTTTTATTCTTCACCGCTTAGGCACGAATTGTAAACAAAAGCTTCGATAAGGAAGACTGCAAACATAAGCTCCTATAATGGAGACTGAAGTTCAATCGAATTTCGCCTATCTGGGAAGAACCTTCACCGATCTCAGTATTAACGCAAGTTCCTCCTCTTTCAGTGATTGCAACAGTTATAGATCTGACGATTTTCCAACGGCTTCTTCACAAAGTCGAATTTCGGTCCTCTTTTTTAAAGTTTCTCTATTTCTAAATATGCCCTACTCTCCCAAAATATTTCCTTTTCTCTTTTATTTCTTTATCTGTATTTATGTATTTGGTTCTGAACAATTAAGCTTTCGTTTTGGGTGTTCTCAAAATCCGGGAATGCTTCCACATAAGCACAAGTTGGAGTGCTCCAATGAGAAAAGTGCAAGTTCATGTATCGTCTTTGCAAACTGATGCAAGTTTATGTGGCTAGGAAGACATTACGCCTTTAAAATATTAAATAAATTTATGAAAATATGCAAAAATTATTTTAACTATATTTTTAGTCTAAATATAATATTCCAATAAATGAATCACCAAAAATAATAATTTTGGTGATAAGTAGTGGATTTTTTCTTGATAGAATAGGGCAATAAATTAATTTAAAAGTCTTTTAAAATTTAGGAAAAATAATAAAACCTTGTGACATACTTATATATACATATACATGCTATTTTTAAAGTATATCAACAACTGTCCCTCTTTACTTGGGAAGGATAAAAGAGTTGTCGGGTAAAGATATAATTGCACATTTTGACCTGGCGAAGCAGTTTTGAAGAGGACTTATGCTGTGCCCTGGATTCTGAGCTGCCTACATATCTATTGTCTAACAGGAATCGGGCTGTAGGTAGTATAGGATCCGTCAGCAGAGTATGTCGATTGAGACTTTAAAGAACGGACGCAATATTTAGGACGAGGTGAATGCTTGAAGTTTGATAGTGTTGGGGGAACTGGAGCGGGTTTGCTCTTGCCGATAGGGTTGTTGCTCGCCGGTTCACCTGCAAATAAATAACACAAGAATATATTGTGTGTAAATTTAAACATGATGAAAATTCCCGTCATACCATGAATGTCATCTTAGATGGTGAGGATGGTGTCCTTAGACCATAATGTCCTAGGCCATGTATCTTATAATAAAGGATTTAAAGGCCATGAAATGATACTCTCGGGCTTTGAGAATGATGCCTCCGAACCATGATACCTTTGAATAATGATATGCAAAAGATTAAAGGAGTCCTCAGGCCATGGCATGACGTTCTCAGGCTATAAAAATGGTTCCTCCGAACAATTATGCCCTTGGACAATTTGGCGATCTTTCAGCCCGGGAAATGCAGTATTTGGCGATCTTTTAGCCCATGAGATACAATAGGTGGAGATCTCTCATCTATGCATCTTAAATAAAGTGGCGATCTTTCAGGCATAAAAATGTAAATTAAGGTGCGATATTTTAGCCATGCAATCTTAAATAAAGAGGCGATCTTTCAACCATGCAAATATAAATGAAGTGGCAAACATTAATCCATGCAAACGTAAATAAAATGGCGATCTTTCAGCAATGCAAGTGTATAAGTGGCGAACTTTCGGCCATGTAAATACATATAATGTAGCGATCTTTCAGCCATGCAAGTGTAAATAAGGTAGCGATTTTTCTGCCATGCAGATGCAGATAGAGATAATGTTTATTATCAGAAGGCAGAATGGTAGCCTTATGCAACGTAGAAAAATGCAGATGGAGACAATGTTTAGTCTCGGAAGGCTGAATGGTAGCCTTATGCAATGCAGAAAAATGCAGATCGAGATAGTGTTTAGTCTCGGAAGGCTGCATGGTAGCCTTATAAAATGCAGAAAATACAGATGGAGACAGTGTTTAGTCTCAGAAGGCAGAATGGTAGCCTTATGCAATGCAGAAAAATGCAGACAGAGACAATGTATTGTCTCGGAAGGCAGAACGGTAGCCTTATACAAGGCAGGAAAACTGCCGAAGGAGATAGTGTTTAGTCTTGGAAGGCATAATGGTAGCTTTATGCAATGTAGAAAAATATTGATGGAGACGGGGTTTAGTCTCGGAAGGCAGAATGGTAGCCATATGCAATGTAGAAATAAAATAAAATGGCAAACAAAGTTTCTTGGCTGATACCAGTTTGTGGTATTATGACTGCTGGGGACATTGCGATATAGGGAGGATTGTCTGTATGCATGGATAGCAAATGCTGGTAAATGTCACAATCTGAGAGTTGTATTCCTGAACAATATTTGTCTTGTGAGTGTATAGTATATTAGATGTTTCACTATCCATGTGTCTGTATCCAAAGAAACATTGTGAGTTTTGTAGAGGGGAGGTTAGTTTGTATCCCTGTTGGCCTTGCTTGACCTGTTCAGCTTTGATTTCTTGATACGGTATGTATCATTAGGAGTAGCGTAACTAAACAGGGCGATTTTGATAGTAAACATGCATGAATTTGTAAAAATATGACATAAGTATATATTTAAGATATAACTTTTAGATGAACCAAAGACTGTGATGTGGCTCAAGACATTGCAACCTCTTTTATTACAGAATTTTGAGGGTCCTCCTATAAATTCTGCCCCAATGAAACAGGTTGATGCTTTAGACGTCTTCTTGCGATGACTGGCTAAAATTACTTCGAAATTCTAAGGGTCCTCTTTAAAGTTCTTCCCCAGTTTCCAATAGTGGGGGGAAATTAAAATTTTATTGAATTATGACCGAACCTATAAGGCTGCCCACGTATCCGCTCTTAAATTAGAATTAGGTCAAACCTAGTTGAAATACATCATATAAGGAAATCATGAAAGTTACACATAGTAGTGCTTGACTACATCTGAACTAATTGGCTTAAGTCAAACTTATCCATCCATTTCGACAGGTATAAGGGCTCCTCCTATCAGAACCTAGTGAACTATGTACGGACCCCACCAGTTGGGAAAGAACTTCCCTTTGGCTTCATCTTGATGCGAAAAAATTTTCTTTAACACCATCTACCCCGGTGTGAACTGTCTCAGCTTGACTCTTTTGTTAATGGCTCTTGACATTCTGTTGTGATAAAGTTGACCATGGCAAACTACGTCGATTCTTTTCCGATGTATGAGAGCTAGCTTCTTGTAACGACTCTTCACCCATTCTGCACCGTCTAGATCAGCTTCCTGTATGATTATTAAGGGAAAATTCTCTATTTCGGGGGAATAACGAGTTATGTACCATAAATCAGCATATAGGGGGTCTCCCTAGTTGATGTGCGAACTGTGGTGCTATATCATATCAGAGAAATGATACGCTTTCATGCCATTGCTTATGATTCTCTATCATCCTTATCAATATCTTCTTGATGTTATTGTTGGCGGCTTTCACAGCTCCGTTCATTTGAGGCTTGTAGGCTGTAGAATTCTTGTGTCTGATCTTGAAGGTTTCACACATTGCTTTGATCAAGTCATTGTTGATGTTGGAACCATTATCAGTAATGATTGATTCTGGAATATAGAATCGACAAATAACGCTGCCACAGACAAAATCTACAATGACTTTTTAGTCGCTGCTCTATAAGATGCTGCTTTGATCTATTTTGTGAAATAGTCAATGGCTACTAGAATAAACCTGTGCCCGTTTGAAGCGGCAAGCTCGATTGGTCAAATAACATCCATTACCGAAGCTTCGTACGACCATGGTGAGCTCGTTGCATTAAGATTATTTGGAGGTACCTTTATCATGTCTGCATGTATCTGACAGTGATGGCATTTTTGGTTATAATGGATGCAATCTGTCTCCATAGTCATAAAAAATAATCAGCTTAGAGGATCTTCTTCGCTAAGTCAAAACCGTTCATATGTGGGCCACAAGTCCCTTAGTGGATTTCTTCTGGCAGTCTGTATGCCTCATTTGTGTCGACACACCTAAGTAGTCCCAAATTAGGAGTCCCCGTATATAGGATTCCTTCGATGTGGAAGAAATTATTGGACAGCCACCGAAGGGTGTGATTCTGCATAGCATTTGCAAGTTCTGGGTACTCTCTCTTTGCTAAATATTCCGTGATGTCATGAAACCAAGGCTTTTCTCTGCCTGATTGTGCATGGGCACAATAAGCTGGCTGATTGTGAATCATTACTGGAATGGCATCAATAAAGTTTTTGTCTGGATGTTGTATCACGGATGGCATGGTAGCTAATGCATCGGCAAATTCATTTTGGATTCTGGGAACATGTTGGAATTCTATCTTTGTGAACCTCTTTCTCAATTCTTGTAAGGGTTGCAGATACGGGATTAATTGGATTTCTTGGTTGCCCATTCATCTCGGACCTAATGTATGAGTAAGTCTGAATCTCCAATCACTAGCAACTCTTACATGTTCATTTTAATGGCTATCTGCCCTAGGATGCAAGCTTCATATTCAGCCATGTTGTTGGTGCACGGGAACCTGAGCTTAGCTGACACCAGATAATGTTAGCCGGTTTCTAACACTAGGACTGCTCGTACGCCAACTCCTTTAAAATTTGTTGCTCCATCGAAAAACCATTCTCCAACCATCATAGGATTCTACAATGTCTTCTCCTATGAATGATACCTCATCGTCGGGAAAATATATTTTTAGGGGTTCGTATTCTCCATCTACAGCAAGATGTTCTGCTAGTGCCTGCCCTTTGATTGCCTTCTAAGTCACATAGATAATGTCCAATTCACTTAACAGGATTTGCCACTTGGCCATCTTGCCAGTGGGCATGAGATTTTGAAAAATGTACTTCAAAGGAATCATCATCGATATGAGATATGTAGTAGATGCAAAGAAGTAATTCCTCAACTTCTGGGCCACCCAAGTCAGAGCGCAGCAGGTGCGTTCTAACAGAGAATACCAGGCTTCGCACAGAGTGAAATTTTTGCTAAGATAGTAAATGTACTGCTCTTCCCTTCCCATTTCGTCATGCTGTACTAGGACGCAATCGAAGCACCATCTAATGCTGCGATGCAGATTAGCAAAGGTCTACCTGGCTCAGGCGAGACTAAGACTAGTGGTGTTGATAGGTATTCCTTAATTCCGTCGAAAGCTTTCTAGCATTCATCAGTCCACTTCGTAGTGGCGTCCTTCTTTAGCATCTTAAAAATTGGCTCACAGATAACTATAGACTGTGCTATGAATCGGCTGTTGTAGTTGAGTCTCCTCAAGAAACTCACCATGTCCTTTTTGCTCTTTGGCGGTGGAAATTCTTGAAAGCTTTGACCTCAGATGGATCCAGCTCTATTCCTCGATGACTCACAATAAACCCAAGCAGTTGTTTTTGCAGGAACCCTAAATGTGCACTTCGCGGGATTCGGTTTCAGGTTGTATCTCCGCAATGTGTTGAAAAACTTCCTCAAATCTTCCATGTCATCAGCGACCTTCTTGGACTTGACGAGAACATCAACTTTGTACACCTCTATCTCTTTCTATATCATATCATGAAAAATGGTAGTCATGGCCCTCTTGTAGGTGGCCCCTGCATTCTTTTACCCAAACGGCATCATCTTGTAACAGTACACTCCCACTACATAATGAAAACCGTTTTGTTAACATCTTCTTTATCCATACAGATCCGATGATAACCAGCGAAATAATCCATAAATTATTGTAACTCATGCTTGGCACAATTATCAATCCGGACATGTATATTGGCAAGGGAAAGTCGTCTTTCGGACTAGCTCGGTTGAGGTCCTGGTAGTCGACACAGACTCTTACCTTCCCTTCCTTCTTTAGTACTGGCACAATGTTAGCTAGCCACGTCGAGTATTCTACTATCTTGAGAACCTTGGCTTTGACTTGCTTAATGACTTCTTCCTTGATTTTAAGACTCCTATCAGGTTTGAACTTTCTGAGCTTCTATTTTATCGCTGGACATGTCGCGTTAGTTGGCACCTTGTGAGCCAAAATAGACGAGCTCAGGCCCGTCCTGCCGTCATATTACCAGAAGAATATGTCCTAATATTCTCTTAGAAAATCTATGTATTCCTTTTTTTGATGGCGATAAATGAACGCTGATTCATATTTCCTTGACTTTCTCTTCATCCCCCAGATTAACAATTTCAGTCTCGTCTAGGTCAGACTTCGATGTGTTTTCTAATTTCTCAACTTCCTTAATAATCTCTTCCGGTATGCCATCTTCCACTAAATCAACATTCATTTGTTGAGTTGTCTCGTTGCATGTCACAGTCATTGGTTCATCAAGATAAGTAATAGTAATACTGTATAAGTAAATTAATGAGAGAAAATGATAAAAGATTTGATTTATAAGAAAAATCGAAATGCTTTGATAAATTCCATAACTTTTTGAACATTTCAGATCTTATTGCGGAAATTTCAAAATGCGAAAGGAAAAATTAACTAGTAAAATAAAAGATAGTGCATGATGCTTGTTTAGCCTTGCTACCCTGAGGTTCGCCCGACTTTGGTAGTTCTAATGGTCTCATTATCGAGGCATGCTCCTCTTCTTTCACCATGTATGGAAGGGCTTTCCTCCCCCTCACCGGCGAGAATGACACAACAATCCATATCATCATCTTCTAGGAACAAATTCTTCATTGTTTCCTCTTCATATGACCCATAGATAACATCGACCGATTAGAAAGTCTGTTCCAAGTGTGGTATTGGCTGCTCCAGTGGATAGTAAGGACTGCGCCATAGTGGTGACCAGCTGTTGAATTATTGCATGGTATACTCGTTTCCCAGACAATTATTGTAAATTTGAGTGCACTACATATAAACAAATAAAGCTCAAATAAGAAGGGATTTCAACACATAATGGTTTGGAAGTAAATAAGATTTGAAAGAGCAATTTAGAAAAGCTGATTAAAAAAAATGCTGAAAAGAAGTAAAGAATACAGAAAAGGGGGTCCAAGGTTTATTAAAAATATGGACCACCGCACACAATCTCCGGTAATCACTCCTCAATAAGGGGATACATGTTACATTATCACATGGTCATCATATCCATATCTACCTTTACCACCCCGTTAAGGTACTAATGCGCGGATTAGTCTCGATTACTTGTTGCATGCGATTACCCGTCACACTCTTATCTGTCCCGAAGGTACTTAGGACTACTAATCCTAAAGGGAGGGATGTCAGGCTTGTTTGAGGTTTCAAAAGGTAAAAACTCTAAGGCATCAAACAAAAACACATATTACACATTTTTAGTGGGAATCATATAAACAAACAGAGGGTGAGTTATACCTCCTTGAACAGAAAAACACATAATTTGCATGACTTTCACATGTTGTTTAGGTCTGATTAAATACAAAATATGAGAGAGTTTAAAAGTTGAGGCAGACATAGTTTATTACATAATTCAGATAAGAAGCATTAATCAGGCCTGCTTGCTGGTTGTAATAGTTAAGAGAAGCAGACTCATTTTTTATAGTTACTATCCTAAGGCTTGCCTAAGTTTTAATACAAGGTCCTATAGACATGATATCTACTAGATTTGGAAGGTAACAAGACATTTAAGCTCAAGACAAATTACTTAAAAACCCTATAGGCATGCTTGCTAAACTTTGGTTAAGCAAGAGAATCACATTATTAAAGAGGGGCTGAATTTAAAGGAGTTGGTTACATGTTCTACAACTGTCAGTATCCATTATTACCAATTATATATCTAACACTGAGTTAAATGAATCAAATTCATTTAGAAAATCTAATAGGCATGCTTTCTATATATTACTAATTTTAGACGTAGCATCCGGGTGCAGAAGCTTGTTTTCGAACCTATAGGTATGGTATCTAATGCATGAATCGTTTTAAACCTACAGGCATGGTATCTAAAAATGCAGAACTTATTTTAAAACATATGAACATGACTTCTATATATGCAGAATTAGAACAACCTATATGCATGATTTCTGTAGGTATTTTAATGTGCAGAATTGAACAACCTATATGCATGATTTCTATAGGTATTTAAATATGCAGAATTGTTATAGACTTACATGCATGATCTTTATATGTATTTTGAATATGCAGAATTGTAATAAACCTATACGCATGATTTCTATATGTATTTGAATATGCAGAATTGTAATAAACATATAGGCATGATTTTTACCCTTTCGCATGCATAGTCACCCACCCTTTTCACTAGCCTCACTGAAATGTTCACTCCAACTTATTACAAACCAAAAATAATAAATCACATCAAAAGTATAAAGAAAATACAACCGGAGGAAGCATGATTATGACTTCCTATTTGAATTATGAGATAGAACAACTCCAGGATCACTGATCCAAAACCTTTCTCCAATTTGAGTGTGTCAGGGTTCCCTAAGAGCCTCAGTGGGACACCGGGAAGTGCTCACACCCAAATTGTATCACCAGAATAGGGACAAGTGTGGTATGGAATGGCCAACTCTCAAGTGTCCAAGTTCAGAGGGAGCCTAATGATCCCAAGGCAAGGCTCACAATAGAGGGGTAGAACTTAAAGTCTAAGAGAGAGTGCAAGTGTAAAAATTGAAATTTAAGGAACTATGAAAGGAAAGAAGGGGGAGAAGTGCTAGGAAACAGCCATAAAGAAGTCAAGAAAAGGGTTTAGACATTGGGGAATTGTCCAAAGAGACTAGGTGCTTAGGCATTAGCTAATTCTGGGCATGCACAGAGAATGCTATTATACTTAAAAAATCAACAACAACAAACAACATATGATAGTGACATAGATGTTATGATTCAAGGGGTATCAAGTTTGAGCCATAGACAATTATACTCAATATTGCCATGTCTCAAACAAACCATTGGAATAAAACACTTTGGGATGGGGAGTTTGGGATCCATAATAAGAGGAAATTATAGCATGCTAATATAAATACCGAGCTAAACACAAGCAATCGGCAGACATGCAAGTAAAGGTATTAAGTAAACACATTATTTTTTGATTGCTGAAAATCTTAATTAGGAGATACTAGTTTCAAGGAAGAACAATACAGTAAAAGTAGTTGTAAGACTTGAAAAAAAGGCCACAGTACAAGAAACAAGAGAGAATGCCTTTTGAATGTGAGTATGAGTATAGAAAACTAAAAGTGTTCGTGTTTTGTGTCAATGCGAAAGCCAGGTATTTATCGTGTGAAAACATGTAGAAAATAAGGCAAGAAAATAATTATTGAATTGTGTGTCAATTAAAAATCAATCAGTATCAAATACTTTCTTTAATCAAGGAGTTTAACCCAAACGGTAATGGATATAAATTATTTAAGGAAGGAGATCAAGTAACCATCTTGTGCAAAGTAGACAATTGGGGGTAAATACATAGGAGTATAATTAAGGGAAGAATTAATGAAGAATATTTGAAATACACGGTTAACCAAATAAGGTAAGAAACACAATAAATCAATCAGCACATAGTAAATCAAGGAGTTAAGGGTTCGAAGTTACAAATAAACCAAGTTAGAAATAGGAGAATCGAAAGGCTAACGAAAGTTTTTAGATCAACCTAAGAAACACGGAAATTAGTCAAACAAGGAAATAATCAATTAGACTTACACAAGGATGTCTGAAATCAGTCCATAATTAAGGTTTATTTTGATAGGGAAATTTATTATATATAAAGAGTGCACAAACATTAGGCATATGAGGTTAAACAATGGCAAAGAGAAGCATCAATAATAATTAGAAGGTCTATAGATAGTAAATCGTGGTAGTCACGAAGGTCGACTTTGCAGTATGGAGAAGAGGGTATCAAAAGCATGCAAAAGAGTCAAGTAAAAAGCCTTTCTGAAAAGTATAGTTTAGTTTGAAGATTGCAAAAAAACAAATTACGTACAGAAAAAGAAGTTGAAACATGCACTTTGAATCCAGTCGAGCAACTACAAATAGACGAAGCAATTATTAGAACCTTGAATAGGTCCAAAGAAATTAGGGCTTTGAAATAAAAAAAAATTCAGAGATGAGGAACAAACAAATCACATAGCCAACGGTCTCAAATCTCGAATAGACCCCCAAATTTTAGGGTTTTCACCATCAATAGAGTATAGAGATGAAAGACAAGAGAACCAGGCGAGAATATCAATAAAGAAAATAAAATCAGAAACCTTAAGAACAACTAAGACTTTTAACATGCATATTCCAGTAGAAGTACAACATAAAGAAACACAGTAGAAAGGTAACATAGTAGAAGAACAACATAAGAAACAAGTAAAAGAGCAACACAGTAGAAGAATAACACAAGAAACACAGTAGAAGTAACATAAGAAACACAATAGAAGAACAACATAGAAGACATAACATAAGAACAACATAAGAACCACAGTAGAACATGTTAAGAAAAATCAGAAAAGCTTTAAAATAACATAATAGAACCCTAAATCGGAAAAGGTAAAGATTTTAAAGGTAAAGCTTGAAAGAAACTTTGAGAAAACGTTTAAAAGCTTAGAAAAAACATAGATATACAATAGATCCAAAAGAATCAGAAGAACCTCCAAGACTAGGGTTTGAAAAGACCCTAGATAGTGAGAAAGGCTTGGAAGGTTATTGAACTTAGCAAGAGCAGCAAGCTTAGGCTTGGACAACCATGGCTGGCCGGAGCAAGGTAAGAGACAGCCATAGAACTTGAATGAAACAAAATCCGGACCGAGCTTCTTTATGGTCTGACCTCGAAATCATAGTAGCCAGGCATGCAAGAGTCATATGAGGTAGGTATATGCCTTTAATGGCTTTGGAAGCCATGGATTCAGGCGATTTTAGGGTCGAAGTGGAGGGAGGCGGCTAGGGTTTTTGAGGGGCCTGAAAGAGAATTGGGAGAAGGGGGAATTCAAGGGCAGTTGTAGGTGCAAAATAACTAGGGTTTGGGTGTAATGGATTTTAAAAAAAGGAACGGTTAAATGGTGGTCGTTGATCATTGTGATCAACGGCCTAGATTGGATATGGATCCGGGCGGGACATTTTTAAAGGATCATAGGATAGGTAGTTTAAGATTTAGGCAGGGTAATTGGGTTTTAGAATTGGGTTTAATTTGGGGCTATAATTTAAATAAACGGGGCTAGTATTTAAATAGCTATTTTCCATTGTTTAATTTATAAAAATAGTAAAATAAGTCTTGGAAAGAAATTAAAGGCACTAATATAATTAATAAAAACATAATTACAAAAAAAAATACTGGAGTCAATTTTATGATTATAAAAACAATTAAACCTTAAAAGGGGCTAATATTGTAATTATATGCAATTTGTATTTTCAAATACTAAATTAATTAATAAAAATATGCAAAAATAATTTTATCTATATTTTAGTATAAATAGAGGAGTACAATAAATGAATAACCAAAAATGATAAATTTGGGGATAATTATTGTGTTTTTCCTTGATAAAATTGGGTAATAAATTGATTTAAAAGTATTTGAAAATTAAGAAAAATAATAAAACCTTGGGACATGCTTATATATGTATATACATGATATTTTAAAAGTATTTTTCATATTAAAAATATACAGGGAACAATTGGGTATCTAACATAACATAGTAGTTGCTTAGGGATTCTTTTAAAAATTAATCCAAAGGGCATGATTTCTACCTATGTTACCCCCACAAAGTATACATCTATCCCCTCTTTTACTAAATACCCCATATATTTGTTTACATATTATTACAGGCCAATAAATGAATTACATAAGAAAATAAAAAAATCAAGAAGCTATTCTATAGAGAGCCTACAATTAGGCCAATGTTTCCCAAAGCCTTCAATGGTCTTTCGAAACTCATTTCCGTAGAAAAATCAATGTCTAGGTGCATTAAATTTCCCTAAGGGTCTCAAGGACCCAGGAAAATGCTTACACATAGACTTTAGTAGCCAAGCATTGAACTAGTGCAACATGGAATGGCCATCCTTAGTACGTAGGTTGAAAGAAGTTTACTAAAGACTGGACTTTAAAGTCTATATTTGAAAGTAGTTAGTCAGGTAATAGAGATTATTTGAAAAGGTTGGAATGATAAAAAAATAAAAAATTCACGATGGGATTCCACGCAGAACCCAAATGAGTTCAATAATCACACAACAGGGATATGGATTTGGGGATGCACGACCATTGACTACAAACATATAACTCTTGCAAATGTATTTGGATTAGTTGGACATGCTCAACAATAATTGAAACTGGCATAATCACAAAGTAATCAGGGAGAATATAAACACATAGGAGGATATGGAGTTGGTGACTCATAAGAATGGTAAGCACATAGTAGGCTAACAAACAGTTGTCAATGCATGTTTGAATCACACAGGGTATGCATGATTTTAAAGGGAGTGGAGTCACACCAACATACTAATTATATAACCTAAGTAAAAATTTTACAACATAACCACAAGTAAAGTAGGCTAGAAATAAAAGAAACTGAAGAAAGAAGATAAATATGTTGTTGTTGAAGCTTTAAATTAAACTAGGACATACCAGTTAAAATAAAAGTAAGCAAAATGAAAGAACCAAAGAGCATCATATGAATAGCCTTGGCTTGCAGCCGTCCAATAGTGGCAAAATAACAAAATGAAGAAGGGGGACAAAGATGTTTTAATAAGAGAGGAGTTTTTGAAAGCCAAGTGTCCATGTCTTGTTTGTGAAAGACTTAGAGTATTTATAGTCGAAAGTAGGTAGTGGAATAAGGTAAAAAAATCATAGTAGTATACTTATTTAAGAAATCAGAATCAAGGAAGTACTTCATTACGTTTGGGGAATTGAGATCAAACGGAAAGATTCAGTACCATATAAGGCACAAGGAGTCATGATTCTGCATATTTTCACATATAAATAGAGACGAATGAGCAGAAGTAGCAAATAAGCAAGGTCAATTATATAGGCAGAAAGTAACAAGAGATGAGCAAACACAGTCATATAGAGGTGATATAAGTAGGCTAAAGATTTAGTAAAATATATTCGAAACATGGTGACCACGAGAGATTATGAGAGCAAGGCAAAGAAAATCATACTAACATTAAGAGCCAAGGACAAGGAAATCATGCTAACACACAGATCAAGGGAAAGAATATCATGCTAACACTCAGAAATGAGTAAAGAAAAATCATGCTAACACACAGAAACCAGCAAAGAAAAAACATGCTAACTCACAGAAACAAGTAAAGAGAAAATATTTTTTTAAAAACTAGGGCTTTTAACATAGTTGAATTAAAAAGCAGTAGGAACATAGAATAGGTCAAAACAAACAATGGTAAAAGGTTTAACCATGAATAAATTGGTTGAAGCAGGTATAGAAAGCACTCTGAGGAAACCCTAGTTTTCAAAGAAAGTAAAAACGTTCTAGAATAGAGGATCTTTCAGAAGAAATCTCGAGAGTAAGAAAATGAAACTGCAAAAAGCATGAAAATAACCTAGATATGAGAGATCCGAAAAGAGATAGGGTTTTAAAAGGAAACCTATGTAGAAATGGAAAGAACCTGCTGTAAATTCACAAATCGTAACACACATGGTGTGGTTTTGGGAAAAATCACACTAGAGAAGCCTCGAACAACAGAATAAGAAACCCTAGACCCAGGACCCTTAAGGGACTTAGAGATGTTGAGAAATGAGGAGGGGTGACCATTGGAAGCTCGGGGTTTGAGAGAAGAGTGGAAATGAGAGAGTATTTGAAGGTGACACCTTTGAAATAAATGACTTAGGGTTAGGGGTTAGGAAATTAAAAACGAAAGGGGGAGTAAGGGCAAGTTCAACGACTAGTATTTATGATGGCTTGGGTTGGGTAGGAATAATTAGGCTTTGTTCAAGTTAATTGATTAGGCGATTGGGCTGGTAAGTGGTTCGATTTTGGCTACAATTGAAAGCCAATTTTGTCTATAATTCAAATAGCCAATATTTCCCTATTTTAATTTATAAAATAATAGGTAATTTTGGAAAATAATTTAAGGTGCCAAAAAAAATTTATATACATATTAACAATCTAAAAATACATGGTCAAATTTTATGCATATACAATATAATTATATCTTAAAATGGGCTAACATTCCAATTATATGAACTTTGCCTTTTAAAAACACTAAATGTAATTGTAAAACTATGTAAAATTACATCAACAATATTTGGCATAAACATAGAGATCCCATAAATGAATTATCAAAACAATAATTTTAGAAATACTATTTGGGAATTTTATGGATAAAAAAGGTAGAAAATAAGTCAATTTAGACCCTAAATTTATATAAAAACTAATAAAAGCCTTGTTCATGCTTATATATGCAATTTTGAAGGCTTTTAGGCATATTTAAAATATATAGGGAAAAATTGGGTATCAACAGCTGCCCCTTTTTACCAGGGAAGGATGAAAGTATTTTCGGGTAAATGATGGCCAACTTTAACTAGATTGGATGTTTTAAAAGATAGAGGCCGAGATCCAATTCCTAGTTGCCTAAATATCTCTGGTTTTACAGGGATCAGGCCATGTGTAGTTCTGGATCACCCGTAGAGTATGCCGATGAAACTACTGCAAGGACATACGTGAGATATCGAAGCGCCAATGATTGGGATAGTCAGAGGGAACTGCATCGATGTCGGTCCTGCTAAGATAACGGTCGCTTATGGGTTATCGTATTTGCAAAAATTTAAATACTATGCAAATTCCCATTGGACATTGAAGGTTGTCTTTGGATGGTTAAGGATGACGTCCTAGGCCGTGAATTGTTTAATGAGGGATTCATAGGCCATGAAATGATGTTCTCAGGACATGAAATGGTGCTTCCAAACCATGACACCTTTGAATAATGATATGCAAATTTGAGAGATCATCAGGCCATGGCATGGTGTCTTCATTCTACGAGTATGACACATTCGAACTATGATTCCTTTGGAAAGATTGCCGATATTTCTGTCCATGAAATGCAATAACATGATGTAACAATACAAGGCTTAGTCTTGTGAAAAAGAGGTCAGATATTAGCCCAATTGAAAATCAAGTAGATAGTAGTAGCAAATAGAGCAATATTTGGCGAAAGAGAAACAATGCTTAGTCCCGTGCAAGTGAAGAGGCAAGGATTATCATGATGCAAATGAGGAGGCAAGGATTAGCCTCATGCAAGTATGGAGTCAGGGATTAGATTCATGGATTATTGGAGACAGAACTTAGTCTTATGCAAAGAGAAGGTAAATATGGAGGTAGAGCTTATCCTCATGCAAGATGCGAGATAAGGCTTAGTCCCATGCAAATAGAGAGTAGTGCTTAGGATTATGAAAATATGGAGGTAAAGCTTAACCTCATGCAAGATGCCGGACAAGCTTAGTCCTATGCAAATAGAAGGCAATGCTTAGCCTTATGCAACTATGGAGGTAGAGCTTAACCTTATGCAAGATGCGGGACATGGCTTGGTCACATTCAAATAGAAGGCAGTGCTTAGCCTTATGCAAATATGGGGGTAGAGCTTGACTTCATGCAAGACGCGGGATATGTCTTAGCCCCATGCAAATAGAAGGCAGTGCCTAGTCGTATACAAATATGGAGGCAAGGCTTAGCCTCATGCAAGTATGGAGTCAAGGATTAGGCTTATGCGGGATTGGTGACAAAGCTTAGTCACATACAAATATGGAGTTAGAGCTTAGACTCATGCAAGTGTGGAGTCAGAGATTAGATTCATGTAAATGTGGAGTCAGGTCTTAGACTCATGCAAATGTGGATTCAAGGATTCGACTCATGCAAATATGGAGCCAATGATATGTAAATATTGACAAAGAGATTAGACTCATGCAAATATGGAGTCAAGGCTTGGATTCATGCAAATGTGTACTCAAGGATCAGACTCATGCAAAGAGAAAATAATAGATAAAGGTGGAGTATATTTTTTATCTTAGCTAGGATATGTTTAGCGTCTAACAAGTTGATGGGTTGTGAATTTTCTTTGTGCATGAAGGCTATCGTAAAATGTGTCTACGTTAAAAATAAGTCGTAAGTTTCACGGGGGAGGTTAGTTCTTGATCCTTTGTCGGCCTTGCTTTTTCTGCCCTGGAAGCCCATTTTGAGTTCCCCTAGGTAGCACCTAACTGTTTTAAAAATAGAATTTTCCAAAAATATGCATTCATTGATAAAATAGAATTGTTTTGGAAGTGTAATAATATATAAAGTGACTTTGATAAACTAGCGACTGTGACACATTTCAAGAGCATTGAAACTCTCTTATGTTGTAATTTTAAGGGTCTACCACAAAATTTTGCCGCATTTTGGTAGATGATCTCTAATCGTTTGTGGATGGTGGTCTTGTCTCGGAATATTGAGGATCCTCCTTAAAATTATGACCTAGTTTCTGATTTTGGGGAAAATTAAAATTTTATTACGATATGACCGAACCCATTAGGGTGCCTACATATCCCCTCTTAAATGGGAATCAGGTTAGGCAAAGTTTAATTACATAAAAAAAAACGTGAAATAAGCAACGCATAATATCTCTTGGATGAATCTAAATTGATTGGTTTTGGCCAGATCTCTCCATCCATTTCTGCGAGTATGAGTGCTCCTCCTGTTAATACTCTGTGAACCATATACAGACCTTAGCAGTTGGGAGAGATTTTCCCGTTTACCTTATCTTGGTGCCGAAACATCTTATTACATACCAGCTGTCCTAGTGTGAACTATCTTAGTTTGACCATTTTGTTGAAAGCTCTAGTCATTCTGTTCTGATACAGTTGGCCGTGGCAAACTCCATTCATTCTTTTCCCGTCAACAAAGTCCAACTGTTCATAGCGACTTCATATCCATTTTGCATTGCTGAGTTCAACTTCCTGTATTACACTTAAATAAGGAATCTCTACCTCGGTTGGGACGACAACCTCAGTACCATAAACCAGCATGTAGGGGATTTCCCCGGTTGTCGTACAAAATATAGTAAGTTACCCTAACAGAGCAAAAGGGTAAATACTTTTGCCACAGCTTCTGATTCCCTATCATTTTCCTCAGTATCTTCTTAATGTTCTTGTTTGCGGATTCCATGACTCCATTCAGCTGAGGTTGGTAGGCGGTGGAATTCTTGTGCTTGATTTTGAAGGCTTCACATATAGCTTTCTTCAGATCACTATTGAAGTTTACGGCGTTGTTAGTGATAATGGACTCAGGAACTCCGAAAGAATTGGCAGATAATATAATCCTTGACAAACGCTGTGACGACCTTCTTGGTTACAACTTTGTAAGATGCAACTTTTACCCAGTGTGTGAAGTAAACAATGGCTACAAGAATAAACCTATGTTTGTTTGAAGCCCTGGGCTCAATCATGCCAATAACATCAATTACCCAGGCGGCGAATGGCTATGGTGAGCTTGTTGCATTCAGCTCATTTGGCGGCAATTTTATCATGTTGGCATGCACTTTACATTAAAAGCATTTGCAGACATACTGAATACAATCTGCCTCCATGGTCATCCAAAAGTAACCTGCCTTGAGTATCTTCATGGCCAGAACAAAGCCATTCATGTGCGGGTCACATGTCCTAGCATGCACATCGTTAAGTAGCTTAGACACATCCTTTGCTTTGACACATCTTAGCAAATGCATATCCGGAGCTCTCCTGTACAAGTTCCCACTGTCGTGGCAGAAGTGATTTGATAATCTCCGAAGCGTGCATTTCTGAATATGATTTGCATTACCTTTCTCCTTTTGATAAGTACCCCTTGATGTCATGAAATCAAGGCTTTCCATCTGCTTCTTTCTCGACATGAGCACAATATGCCGGCTAATTATGGACCCTCACCTGAATGAATCAATATAGTTCCTATCTGGATGCTGTATCATCGATGATAAAGTGGCTAATGAATCTGCAAACACATCCTGAATTTTGGGCACATGTCAGAATTCTATCTTCATGAACTTCTTTTTCAATTCCTGCACGTTGTTAAGATATGGAAATATCTTGGAATTCTTGATAACCTATTCTCTATGTACCTGGTGCAGAAGCAAATCTGAATCGTAGATCACCAACAACACCTAAATGTTCATGTCGATTTCCATGTTGAGCCCTAGTATATAAGCCTCATACTCTGCCATATTACTGGTGTAGTGAAATTTGAGTTTAGTAGATATGAGATAATGCTGACCCATTTCTGATACCAAGACTGCTCCAATGGCTACTCCTTTGAAATTTGCAGCTCCATCTATGAACATCTTCCAACCATCATATGTTTAGGGAATGTTTTCTCATACGAATGATACTTTTTCATCAGGGAAATACATTTTCAAGGGTTCGTATTCTCCTCCCACTAGATTTTCAGCGAGGTGATATGCCAATGCTTGTCCCCTGACTGCCTTTTAAGTTACATAGATGATATCAATCTCACTCAGTAGCTCTGATACCAAACGGGAAGGGGACGGAATAACAGTGGGCTAAAGGAACAATATCAGTAGCAGTAAGTAAAGCAGGTAAGGATCCCAAGCCAATTTAAGCACCACAACACCGCATAACGGCCACCTGCCTGGAGCGGATAAAGTGCGCGGCTAAATCCACTTTAGCTTTCATTACTGGCTGTTATTAAACCTTTAAACCGATGTTACGCCGAACTCCCGGTGTTCACAGGATCATTATCATTTTAGTATTTTAGGATCCATCCTAGATATAAGGTATGTACTGTATGCACAGAAATAATGCCTCAACTTCTGTGATGTTCAGGTCAAAGCGCAGTAAATGTGTTCAAGTAGAGAATTCCATGCTTGATAAAGAGTGAATTTATTACATAGGTAATATACGACTTGCTTCTTTCTTCCTGTCGCATCATGTTGTCATAAAATGCATCCGAAGGCTCTATCTAAAACGGATAAATAAACTACCAAAGTTTGACCTGCTTTTGGAGGGACCAGAATTGGTGGTATGGACAAGTATTCCTTGATCTTGTCAAAATCTCTCTAACAATCCTTGGTCCAGCTTGTCTCGGCATCCTTCCTCAACATCTTGAAGATGGATTCACATATTATCGTGGACCGTGATATGAATCAATTGATGTAGTTGAGCCGTCCGAGGAAGCTCATCAAGTCCTTTTTGCTTTTGGGAAGCTCATCCCTTGTCGACTGACAATGATTCCCAGTAGCTTTCCTGTGGGAACCCCGAATGCACCTTTTGCGGGGTTCAAGTTCAAGTTTTACCTCCTTCGCGTATTAAAGAATTTCCTCAAGTCTGCTATATTGTCCACGACCCTATTGGATTTGATAATGATGTTGGCACATATACCTCTATTTCTCTGTGTATCATATCATGGATGATGGTTATCATGGCTCTCATGTAAGTAGCCCCAGCATTCGTCAGACCAAATTGAATTATCTTGTAACAATATACACCCCAAAGCATAATATAGTTGTCTTCTTAGCATCTTCTTCATCCATCCAGATCTGGTGATAACATGCGAAGAAATCTACAAAGGATCGGAGTTCATAATTGGCACAATTATTGATCAAGATATGTATATCGGCAGTAAGAAGTTGTCTTTGGGACTTGTTCTATTAAATCCTGATAATCAACCCATACTCGGAACTTCCCGTATTTCTTTGGAACTGGCACAATATTAGCTAACCATGTTGGATACTCAACCACCCTGAGAAGCTTGGATTTGATCTGCTTGGTAACTTGCTCCTTGATCTTCAAACTGATGTCGGGTTTAACTTTTCTGAGTTTCTGCTTGACTGGCTGGGATTGGTTGGTAACATATGAGTTACTATAGATATGCTCAATCTGGTCATATCGACATACGACCATGCAAAGATATCCTCGTATTCACTTAGATAACGGATGTACTCCTCTTTCTCTGTTGGTGACAAATAAATGCTGATACAGGTTTCATTGATGATTTCGCCATCTCCCAGATTTACTGCTTCAGTTTCGTCCAAGTTTAATTTAGTCTTGTTTTTGAAATTCTCAACTCCCTAACAATTTCCTCGGGTTATCTCATCTTCTTCCTCTGGTATTGGTTGGTAACTTATGAGTTACTATAAATGTGCTCAAACTGGTCATATCGCCATACGACCATGCAAAGATATCCTCGTATTCACTTAGATAACGGATGTACTGCTCTTTCTCTATTTGTGACAAATAAATGCTGATACAGGTTTCATTGACGACTTCGGCATCTCCCAGATTTACTGCTTCAGTTTCGTCCAAGTTAGATTTATACATGTTTTCGAAATTCTTAACTCCCTCACATTTTCCTCGGGTTATCTCATCTTCTTCCTTTGAGTCACTATTCTCATATTGTGTTACGTCATTGCAGGTCACAGTCACAGACTCATCAGGAAAAGTAGTAACAACACTGTAGAAGGGAAAAGTATAAAAAATAGTAATATTGAAAAAAGATCGATGGGTTCGATTAAAACTAATAAAATTATTCAAATAAAAGTTTGGCTCGGTGGATCTAACATTCATTTAAAAGGAGAAATCTTAAAACAAAATTACTGGAAATTTTTAATGCCTAGAACAGCTATAAATTCTACCAAGCTACCCAGGGACTCGGCGGGCTTGGGATGATATGGCGGTCCAGTTTTTTATAACAACTCCCTTTGCCACAGTCTGAATGGTGATGCCTTCTTCCTCCTCCTCCTAAATTATGGCAATGCAGTCCATATCCTCATCTTCCAAAAACAGATCCTTCAGTCCAATTAGTGTTTCCTCTTCAATAGTTCCCCATATTTTGTCCGCCTGATAGAAATCTTGCTCCAAACGGGGTACCAGTTGCTCAAAAGGGTTATAAGGCCCATACCATGGAGGCGACCACTCCGTATACTCTTACCATGTATACTGGTACCAGAGCCCAAAGGTGGTACCATGGTTTTTTAACCATATCGGCTTGGTGATACCCTGGAGGTTATTTCCCAAACCATTGTGGAGTTCATATGTAGACCATGCTAGTATGCTTTATATTTTGTTACTCCACCACTTATCCTTCTCGATGACATTGACCCGTTCAATATGATGGTAAGTTTCCCCATAGCCTCTTTCTATGTCCAATGGCTGGAATGGTCTGAATAGTGTGGATGGGGTTACTCCTATCTCCATTAATGATTACCTCCTAACTATTACATTCAAATTTTATAGCTTGGTATAGTTTGGAGGCACATCTCTAGCAGCATGGATCCACGGGCAGCCCAACAAAATATTATATGAGGCTGGTATGCAAGTACTTGGAATCCTACATCGAACCAAGTTGGCCCATCTACAAGCAAAGGTTGATTTCCCCTATTGTGGCCCTCTAGGTCCCATCAAAAGCATTCCCATTTATGATTCCAGTCCGTATTTCATGGAAATCTTTGTCCCACCTTTTCAGGGTATCTAGTGGACTAATATTTAGACTAGAACCTCCATCAACAGGACCCTGGCAATGAACTTGTCTTCAAACTATACTGTAATGTGCAGTGCTCAATCGTGATTCAAACCTTCGGGTGGCAGCTCATCTTCGTGGAATAATCATATGGCTCTTCAGCACTAGACCCACCATGTTGACCATTTCTCCACCACTGATATTATTGGGTACATAAGCATCGCTCAGTACTTTCATCAAGGCTTTCTTTTATGCTTTAGAATTTTGTAATAGCGACAGGATGGATATCTGAGAAGGGACTTTGTTCAGTTGATCAACAACAGAATATTCTTTCACCTGCACGTTCTGCCAAGATCATCTTTTCTAGTCTCAATGACAGGTTTACTAGCAGTGGCATCCTTACCTGAACCTCCTAGGTGTTTGGGCATATAGACTTTTCCGGTTCTAGTCATACTTTGTGCGGCGTCAGATTCCTCAATCTTAGTATTCCCTTTTCACCGAGCCTTGGAAACATAATCCTAGGGCATTTCTTTTGAGTTGAATGATGGCGGGGTTGACATTGTCGCAATAAAAAGTGTGGCCACTTCTGCTTCAAAGGAAGCGGAGGTGGCTGCGGGCGGAACTATTTCCACCTCGAATGGAACTGATGTAGTTACCTCGACATCAATATGTGCTTGATCATGAACACCGATAGGAGTGAGTGTGATGGCAACCTTAAAGTCATCGCCTTCTCGGATAAGCCCGATTGACCCCTCGGTGTCCCATTCTTCTTTTTCTTGTATGACCTTATTGTCAATGAGTGTCTAGATCTTATCCTTCGATGTTTGACACTTAGCAGTGGTGTGCCCTTTCATACCCTAGTTGTCTGTACAGGTTTTGTTAGAATTGAGCCATTGGGATGGATTTTATAGTGCCACAGCAAGAGCGGGAGTGACGTAACCTAGGACCTTCAATATTTCATATAATTAGTTGATGGGTTCAGCAATGGCAGTGTATTATCTTGGTGTCTTGCGGTCAAAGTTGGGTCTTAGCCTTGGGTAATTTTGGTAAGTTGGTGGTGATTGTTAGTAGGATGGTTGAGAATTATAGATGTGATGGACATCGGCTGGTTGGGATTATCTGGGAGATGAAGTTTGATATGTGGGTGGTGATGCTTGGTATGTAGGCGGTGATGCTTGATACGTAGGTGGGGGTGTGTGGGTATGTGAGTCGGAGCTTGATATGTGAGCGGGGTTTTTGGGCCTTGGGCCACCATTACTGCTTCAACATCCCTTTTCTTCGATATTCCACCCGATTGGAGTGCCTTATTCGTGACTTGCATTGCGTTGAAATTTGTTACCATCCCGCTCTTGATTCCTTAATCGATCCTTTACTCGAGCTTGATGATATTAGAGATTTTGTGATTCTCAATGACCATCAGCCTCTCATAATATAGTGGATCTTGAGCTCTAACGAAGAATTTGTTCATCTGCTCTTCATCTACAACAGGCCTGACCTTGGTGGCTACCAACCTCTAACGAGTAGCATACTTGTGGAAAGTCTCGGTAGGTTATGGTGGAGGTTGTCTCAACAATTGATTGATATTTTATGGTGGAGTGGCATATTTATTTGGTTTGGTAGGATTTTTATGGCTATTGGTTCTGTATGTTTTGAGGAGATGTTGGGTTCTTTGTGTTATGTTGGCGGAAATCGGGGACGTTGAGGGTGAGTGACAAGTTTGCCAAATTGTGGACCTGCTCAAGTTCTCCTTGAAATTCTAGTATCTTTTTCTCCAGTTTCAGAACCAAGTCAGTCAGGGCCGGAGTATTGTGGCCGTCGGAAGTCATTGCGTTCTTAATGTTTTCCATTCGTATTCCAGTCAAGTCGTCCATATTTGCTTTCCCTCTGTTTTTTGTGTTTCTTGGAGGAAGATGAGGTGGAGGGCCTCTAGATCTGGAATGATATGCTGATGATGCCAGTATGGATGAGCCAACCTATAGGGATGGGAATAATAATAAAAAAATAAAATAAACAAAACAAAAAGGTACAAGTTAGAAGGGATTATGAAATGTTTGCAGTATATAAACACGTATTGCAAAATATAAACTCATATCCTAACTTGGGAGCCTCATTATGCCTAATGTAGGCCTAGCGACATGTAAATTTGGAGAACTTCAAATGCCAATAAATGCCTTATTTCATAACATAAATGTAGACGAATCCAAAATGACACTAACATAATAGTAAGACAAGTCGCTACTGGCACCTAGACTTATTACGTTTTAAGAAAAGCAAGTAAATCTAATTTATTTGGTCACAGAAGGACTTTACCCATATTCGATCTTTCGAACACTGTCATATATCCCTAGATCACACAGTCCAAACAACAAGTTGTCTCGGGCGAGATGTCCTCCTTCAACTCCCTCAGCATTCTAGTACTTTTCGATCTTCTTTATGACTTTGCCTCCTAGCTCCACGATTCCTCGCTCCAGGTATTCCAGTTTCCTATTAGAGGTGACAGCCCTTTCCTTCCATTCCCCAATCAACCTTGCATTCTTCTCATGTATTTCTCGGTGCTCATTTTCAGAGTCCTGAACCCTTCTGCGCAGCCTGTTGTACTTGACTTAGGTTTCAACTTCCTCGTCTATGATTCTATTTCCTCGAGCGGTCCATGGGGTCAATGTTTCTTTTAGATTATCCCCTAGCGAGGTCAGGTACAGAGGTCTCACCCTGCATGATATCTGTCCGGCTCAATGGTATTCTTCTCCATGATTATTTTGTAGTGCCACATGTGATAAGCTTGGCACTTGTAAGGGACATCGTCATCTTGAAAGTCTTCCAGGAAGCGACTCAACTTGATTACCCTTGGTACAACCTGTTTTGTAAACGGGTGCCTCATAACTCGCATAGGGACATATGGATATATCCCTTTCAAGTCAATCAGTGCCAAACACGGAGCATCCCTGGACCAGATAATGAACTCGTTTGTTAGAAACCACTTAACCATCCACTGTACTTGTCACTTGGTCTGATCTACCCATTCGCTATCACTCTCCGGCTAAGAAAATCTAGCCGAAATATAGGTCGTCTGTTTAGGGTTATGGAAACCAATGTGCTCGTTCCAAGCCCTTTGCGGAATGATAGTGAGCCTTTTGGAGATGCACCAACAACTATAGCTACAGAAATAAGTTGCAACCTTCGAAATGCTTGACCCCTCTTTGACAACGTGCTAAGGCCATGTAGATATCAGCTTTTATCATGTGGACTATGGTGTAGTTCTGTCCATTAATCCCCTCCATCATAGTTTTGGCGACCATGGCCAACCTAGTTTGGATTCTTTGCATTTTCATTGGGAACACTATCATCCCCAGAAAGCACACGACGAACACAAACACTCTGTGGTGGATGTGACCTAGTAAAGTGAGGGCGATCTCATCATGGTAATGTTTATACCCAATTCTATTTGTATATTTTTATATACAAAATACTTTCAAAATAGCCTGTATATGCATATATAAGCATGCCCATAGGTTTTACTATTTGTCCTTAATTTTGAGAGACTTTTAAATCAACTTATTGCCCTATTTTATTAGGAAAACCCCAATAATTACTCCAAAATAGTATTATTTTGGTGATTTATTTCTTGGATTATTACTCACATACTAAAATATCGCTAACACAAGTTTTGCAAATTTTTGTGAGTTACTTAGTATTTTAAAAGCTAAATTGTATATAATTATAATATTTGCCGATTTTAAGGTTTAATCGTGTTTATAATTGTAAAATTGACTGTAGTATTTTTATTTGGTAATTAAATTTTATTTATCATTTTAGTGCCTTTTATTTTTTTAGAAATTATTTTACTATTTTATAAAATTAAACAAGGAAAAAGTTGCTATTTAGCTATTTAAATAGTAGCCGTATTTGTTTTAATTATTGCCCCAAATCAACCCCTAATTCTAGTTCTATGGCTGTATTCGACCTTACTCTGGCCAAGCAATGGACATTCAAGCCTGATTTCGACTTCCTTTGCTTAGATCAGTGACTTTCCAAGCCTTCCTCATCATCTGGGTTCTTCTAAAACCATAACTTTTGAGGTTCTTCGGACTTCTTTAGATTTGTTCTAGATTCGTGCTTTCCCTAAAATTTCAAACATTTTCTCAAAGTTTCTTTCAAAACTCTACTTTGAAAACCTTTATCTTTCCCGATTTAGGGGTTTTTCAAGTTATTTAGAAATTTCTCTAGTTTTTAGCGTGTTCACTGTGTTTCTTATATTGTTCTTCTACTGTGTTTCTTATGTTGATTCTTCTACTATGTTTTTTATGTTAATGTCTTAAGCTCTTTCTTCGGATTTCTAATTTTACTTTCTTCATTAAAAATTTGTTTTCCTGATTTTCTCGTCTTTCATCTCTACACTCGATTGATGGCAAAAACTCTAAGATTTGGGGTTTATTTGAGTTCTGATATTATTTTCTATGTGATCTGTTTGTTCTTTATAACAAAAATTTTTTGGTTTCAAAACCGTAATTTCTTTGGACCTTTTTGAGTTTTTGAAGTTGTTTCATCGGTTGTTTGACTAAATTTCAAAATCTTTTTGTTCTTTATATGATTCTGAATCCCTGCTAAAGCCTTATAAGGTCTTACTATTAGACCCTTTGCATGCTATTTGATACTCTCTCTCTTCTCCATTGCTGAATTACTGAAACTGACCTATGGGACTACCATGTTCCTATAGTCCACTACTTATTGATATTGTAATTGCATGACACTTTTCTTTATCCTAAATTAAGCCCTGCATGCCTAATGTTTGTGCACTCTATATATATGCTAACTTTCCCTCTCAAAATAACCATTAATTGTGGACTGATTTCAAACCTCCTTGTGTAAGTCTAATTGATTCTTTCTTTGTTTTACTAATTTCCTTGTTTCTTAGGTTGATCTGAAAACTTTCCTTATTCTTTCGATTTTCCTATTTCTGATTTGGTTTATTTGTAACTTCGAATCCCTGACTCATTGATTTACTATGTGTTGATTGATTTATTGTGTTTCTTACCTTATTTGGTTAATCGTGTATTTCAAAGATTCTACTTCAAATCTTCCCTTAATTAAAATCCTATATTTTTGCCCTCAATTGTCTACTTTGCACAAGATGTTTACTTGATCTCCTTCCTTAAATAACTTTTATCAATTATCATTTGGTTTTAACTCCTTGATTAAAGGAAGTCTTTGATTCTGATTGATTTTTAATTGATACATAGTTCCATAACTATTTTCTTGCCTTATTTTTTGACTATTTTTATTGTTTGACTGTTTTTACACTATAAATAATTGGCTTTTGCATTGACAAAAAACAGACGAACACTCTTAGTTTTTTGAACTCTCACTCACTCTGAGAAACGATTCTCTTTGTTACTTGTACTGTGGCCTATTTTTCAAGTCCTGCTACTACTTTTACTATATTTTTCTCCCTTGAAACTATTATGTAAAAAGCCTATTTGGTCAAGCTGTAAAAATCAGCTTATTTTTTGAAGTGCGTTTTTTCAAAAGTGCTTTTCTCAAAAGTTCTTCTGGTGAGAAGCAATTTATGTTTGGCTAATTAGTTTGAAAAGCACTTCTGAGAAGCAATTAGTGTTTGTCCAAGCTATAAAAAGTGCTTCGAAGTGTATTTCGATCAAAGCGCTTCTCAAAAAAGTGCTTTTGGAAAGAAGCTACTTTATTCTACTTCTCCAAAACTGCTTCTGCTTCTCCTCAAAAGAACTTGTTTTCCTTCCAAAAGCTTGGCCAAACACCATAATATTTGGCTAAAAGTGCTTTTGGCCAAAAAAGCGCTTTTGGCCAAAAAGAAGCTTGGCCAAACATGCTATAAGATTTTCGGCACTTACAAATAATGTGTTTACTTAATAGCTTACTTGCATGTCTGTCTATTGCTTGTGTTTAGTTAAGTGTTTACTTTTGCATGCTATAATTTCCACCTATTATGAATCCAAAACCCCTACCTTAATGTGTTTGATTACCAATGGTTTGTTTGAGATATGGCTGTATTGAGTATTATTGTTCATGGCTCAAAGTTGATTCCCCTGGAATCACAACCTCTATGTCACCATCATATGTTGTGTATTCTTGTTGATTTTATAAGCATAACAACATTTTCTATTGTTGTGCATGCATAAAATTGGCTAATGCCTAAGCATATAGGCTCTTTGGAAAATTCTCCAATCCCTGAACCTTTTGTTTGACTTGTTTACGACTGTTACCTAGCACTTTTCCCCCTTCTTTACTTTCGTAGTTCCTTAAAATTCTATTTCTACACTTGCAGTCTCTCTTAGACTTTAAGTTCTGCCCCCTCTTACGAGCCTTGCATTGGGACCCATTGAGCTCCCTCTGAACTTGGACACTTGAGGGATGGCCCTTTCACTTCACTTGTCCCTATTCTGGTGATACAATTTGGACGTGAGCACTTCCCGGAGTCTCATCGAGGCTCTTAGGAACTCTGACACACTCAAATTGGAGAATGGTTTTAGATTAGTGATCTTGGAGTTGGTCTATCTCATAATTTGGACAGGAAATCAGAATCAAGCTTTCTCTGGTTGTATTTTCTTTATACTTTTGATTTAATTTATTATTTTCTTGTAATAAGTTTTTAATGAACATTTGGGGCCAGCTAGTGAAAAGGGTGGGTGACTATGCATGTGAAATGGTAGAAATCATGCCTATTGGTCTTTTATATATTCTGCATATTCAAATACATATAGAATTCATGCCAATAGGTCTATTACAAATTCTGCATATTCAAATACACATAGAATCATGCCTATAGGTTTATTACAATTCTGCATATTCAAATACATATATAAATCATTCCTATTGCTTTGTTACAATTTTGCATATTCAAAAATACATATAGAGAATGCCTATAAGTTTATTACAATTTTGCGTATTCACATACCTATTGAAATCGTGCCTATAGGTTGTTCCAGTTCTGCACATTCAAATACCTATAGAAATCATGCCTATAGGTTGTACTAATATTGCATATATAGAAATCATGTGTATATGTTTTAAAACATGTTCTGTATTTTTTTTTGATCAAACTGTCATGTATCATTGATATCAAAAAAATATTTACATCATGGTAGTAGTGTGGACTAAATACTACACTGTCTTAGTAAACTCCTATACTCTTAACTATCTGTACACAAGTAAAGTCATATGAAGTTAAGTATACTTGTTAAGGAAAACTGTTTATTTTCCTCAGTCCAATCTGCCAGGCTTTGCATTTTCTGCCTCTAAGATGTAAGAGTAATGCAATCTCTCTGCATGTCGATTCCTCTACAAAACCAGTTCCTTCAAATCGAATATGATTCCTTTCCCTCCAGATGATTGCAGTAGTGGTCACAAATGCAGCAGCTGTGATTGCATTCTGCCACAGCTTGCTTTTGGCTTTGCTGCAAATCCAGTGTAACTCATTTTCCCAGCAGCCAATGGTTCTGGTATGTCCCAACCAAACACAAATTCTAGACCACAAACTGTTGGTGATAGAACATTCAAAAAATAGGTGCCTGAAGTCTTCATCATACTGCTTACAGAATGCACATAATGTAGGAACTTGTATACCCATGCTATGCAATCTATCAACAGTGGGAAGTCTGTACTGAGCAGCCAGCCAGACAGTAAACTTATGCTTAGGCAGTACATTTGTGATAAGCAATAAGATCTTCCATGTAACCTTGGTAAAAATAGGCAGCATAGTGAGATACAGTTTGTGAATTTGAAATCTGTTCAACCTGCAGACACTCTGTAGCCTACAAACCAGATTTCCCTGTAGCTGAGTATTTTCCAGCACCATGTCTCTACTGTCCAGTATCTTCCTGATCACCCAAGAGGCTGTAGTTGGTACAGCAAGTGTGTCAATATTCCCCTTCTTGATGTAATAGGCATGAACCCATCTCACCCATAAGCAGTCCTTCTTCCTAGCCACATCCCATAACAATTTGGATATGGCTGCTTTGTTCCATATAGACAGCCTCAGGATATTAAGTCCACCAGAAGATATAGGTTGGCAGACCTTGTCCCATGCTACTAGAGCTCTTCTGGATAGTGTGGCTTTACCAGTCCAGAGGAAAGTTCTACATATTGCTTCTATAGACTTCATTACTTTCTTGGGTATAGTGAATACCTGTGCCCAGTATGTCTGAATGCCAAACACCACACACTTTATCAATTGAGTTCTGCCAGCATAAGATAGCATTTTAGCTGACCAACAAGTGACTCTAGCTGTTATCTTCTCAATGAGGGGCATGTAGTGATGGATAGCCAGTTTCTTTGAGTCCAGTGGAATACCCAAATATCTGAAAGGAAGATGTCCTTCAGTGAATCCCAAAACTGCAATAATTTCCTCTCTGATGTCTTGCTGCACACTAGCCAAATAGATTGCACTTTTGCTTAAATTAGCCTGTAGACCAGATGCTTCTGAGAATTGAAGAAAAGCCATATGCACTATCTGCACAGATATTAAGTCAGCTCTGCAGAACATAAGTAGATCATCAGCAAAACAGACATGAGATATATTGAGTTTCCTGCACTTTGGATGAAAATTGAAGTTCCCATCTTTATGCAACTGTTTGAGTATTCTGTTAAGGTACTTCTTAGCCAACACAAAGAGGTAAGGTGACATAGGATCATCCTGTCTAATGCCTCTCTTAGCAATGAAAGGTTTAGTTAAGCACCCATTCATTACTAAAGAGAATGAAACTGTTGAGACACAGGCCATGATCCATGTAGTGAACTTTGCAGGAAAGCCCAGATCCATATGAATCTGCTTCAGAAAACCCCATTCCAGTGTATCATATGCTTTCCTCAAATCCACTTTAAGGACACATCTAGGAGAGACACCTTTCCTTGAATAACCCTTGAAAATTTCATGGCTCAGCAGGATGTTATCTATAATACCCTTTCCTTCAATAAATGCAGACTGAGAAGGTCCTACTAAGTCTCAAACAACAGCTTTCATCCTTCTTGTTATGACTTTAGAGATGATTTTGTACAGTGTAGTGCAGCATGCAATAGGTCTAATGTCCTTCACGGTGGCAGAAGTTTTGAGTTTAGGCACAAGTGCTATGGTAGTGGTATTTATCATATGTGGCATTTGGCATGTAGCAAAGAAATCCTTAGCAGCATATAGAATATCTTCCTTCACCACCTCCCAGTTCTTAGTAAAGAACTCAACTGGAAATCCATCTATACCTGGTGCTTTATCCTTGGGCATTCATTTACAGCTGCAGTGATCTCCTCCATAGTGACTGCTCTAATAAGTGATCTCTGCTGGTCAAGGGTAAGACACTTTCCTTCCTTCATAATGCTAGAATCTGCACAGGGAAGTTCAGTAGCACATTCTCCCATTAGTGATTGAAACACCTTCAAGAATTCCTGTTCCACAGCTAGAGGATCTGTTAGCTTAACTCCTGTGTCAGTATAAATTGAAGTGATGTAATTTTGCCCTGTTCTGATCTTCCATTGTGCATGAAAGTACTTAGTATTAGAATCCCCACATTCAATCCAGAATGCTTTGGATTTCTGCCTCAATATTTGTTCCTCCACAGTTCCATTTCTCAATTTCTTCTATTGCATCTCTTTCCTCATTTATCAGCTCTTGAGAGAGAGGACTGCTTTGCATCTGCCCCTGAACAATGCCAAGTCTTTCCCTTGCCTGAATAATCTTCTATTTGTAGGATGCCATATGGGAATTTATATCTTTTAACTGCTGTTTCACTCCCTTCAATTTCTGCCAAATCTGTTGCATTGGTGAGCCTGTATAATCCTGTCTCCAAGCTTGCTGTACCATTTTATGAAACTGAGCATGTTCCATTACAGCACTGTATAATCTGAAAGGTTTAGGATGTAGGGGTCTATAATCACCAAATTTAACCAGAATAGGGGAATGAATCAGATACCAAAGGGTTCATGTAATCAGCTTCCAAATGACCAAACTGCTGCAACCATTGATAATTTCCCAGTGCCCAGTCAATCTTACTATACACTCTAGTAGATGCATCTTGTTTATTTGTCCAGGTGAAGTGCCAACCTTTGGCTCTAAGTGCAGTGAGTTGTAAATCAGACATAGTATCTTTGAAATCCTTGACTTCAGCCTCAGTGACAAGGGAACCAATTCTGTCATCGGAATTTAGGACACAGTTAAAGTCTCCACTAATTAGCCAAGCATCCTGAACTATGAAGAGCCCTGAGATCAGCCCACAGTTGACCTCTGAGAATTGCAGTATTGTGACCATAAATGACACTAAACTGGATTTTGATATGAGTTCTTGTATCATCAATAAAACAGTGAATGAGTTGGTCAGTAATAGAAGATATATGGACTTGAATGTATGGCTTCCAAAGCAACCAAATTCTTCCATTTATAGCTTTGGAATAATTGTATTGCACCTTCCACTCCTTGGCAACCTTATCCAATATTCTTTTGGCTTTGTGCTCCTTTATTCTAGTTTCAGCTACACCCATTACATCTACCTTATTTGTATCAAGGAAATTTTTTAGTTCCTTCTGCTTATGGGGCTGATTTAGACCCCTAATATTCCATGTGGCTATGATCATAGAAAATGGGAGGTCCCTCTGTGTGAGGGTCCAGGATCATTTTGTGGGATCCTACTACCCACCACATTCATAGTAGGCTTGCCCTTATTGCAGTTTTCAGCCATTTGTTCAGTGATTGCACTAACTGTATCAACTATTATCTCTTGATTCACAGGTTCATTTAGTACATTCTGCCGAGTATTAACTTGGCATACATCCAATCTACTAGATTCATGCATTAACTGGATTCCCTCATCAGTCATAGTATTCTCATGATTTATCTGTTCCTCTGCAGTAGAAACAATTTGTTTTATCTGCCATTCTGTTTTACCTTGCTGTTTCCCTTTCCCCTTCCGTCTTTGTGGTTTATCCTGCTTTTTCAATTCCTTATTTCCGTTACCATCAGCATAATACCAGCAGTCAAGGGAGTCGTGCCCTATCTTTAAACAATGGTTGCAAAAACATGGCTTCCAATCATACTCAATTGTCTGAGTTTTAGGTCCATAGGGAGTTTCAATTTCCAATTTGTCAGGAAGAGGATAAGCAGCATCCACTTCAACTAGAACTCTGGCAAATGAGATTTTTTCATAATGAGTAGTGAATTTATCAGTGTATAAGGGTTTGCCAATTGCACTGGCCATTTTACTCAAGACTTCAGTAGACCAGTAGCCTACTGGAAGGCCAGGAAACTAATCCAAACAGGAATAGTGCTAAGAACATCACTCTGGAAATTGAAATCAACTTCCCAGGGTTTCAGAACCATAGGTCTATTCCTATAGAAGTAAGGCCCTGATTGCAATATCATATCCCTATCCTCAATGCTATTAAAGCGAAAAATACAATATCCTTCAGCATGCAGTAATACCTGAGGCTTGGCAACAAAGTTCCATACATGCATGACAAAGTTTTCCATACTCCTCTCACTAGGATTATCACCAATTACAAATCCAATCAGTGCAGTTTTCCAATAATCCAGCTGAGGTTTCAGATCATCCTCACTAATCTTCACAATTTTCTTCCCATCTCGATCAGAAGGAGGTACAAATGAGAGTAACTTACCCATTTGTGCATCTCGTTACCCCTAACCACTTCAGCAGCAGTCGAAACTGCAGAATTTCCACTCATTTCAGAAAATTGGAGTCTCCTTGTGGTCGAGTTAATCGGAACTTTAGTTTCGGCCAATAGATTTGTATGTACAGTAGCTTCATCCTCTGCATGCAGATTTTCTGGTGTTTGGAATTTTTGTGGAAGAAAATTCCAAAAAGTCAGTGGCTCCAGTGATGTAGCGACACCATGAGCAGGGGTGACTACCTTCGCAGGGATTAAAGGAGCAGTCGGGACAGCATTTCGTCGTTGGCGATTCATTTCCGGCACAATCGCAGTCCTGCTATTGTGCGCAGAATTTGGTACTGTTCTGTATTTTTGGATACCATGCCCATAGGTTTAAAACGATTCCAGCATTAGATACCATGCCTATAAGTTCGAGAACAAGCTTCTGCACCCAGATGCTACATTTAAAATGAACAATGTATAGAACGCATGGCAATAGGATTTTCTAAATGAATCTGATTCGTTTCACTCAGTATTAGATACTAAGTCAGTAATAAGGGATACTCACAGTTGTAGAACTTGTAATCAATTCATTTAAATTTAGCCCCTCTTTAATAATCTGAGTCCCTCGCTCAACCAAAGTTTAGCAAGCATTCCTATAGGTTTTTTAAATAATTAATATTGTGTTTTAATGTCTTGTTACCTTCCAAATTTAGTAGATATCATGCCTATAGGACCCCGTCTTAACTATTAAAACCACATGTCAGGCCTGATTCGGGCTTCTTATCTGAATTATGTATAGACCATGTCTTCCTCAACTTTTATAATCTCTCATATTTGGTATTTAATTAGACCTAAACATTATGTTAAAGTCATGATAAATATATGTTTTCTTTATTTAAGGAGGTATATATGAGCCTTTGTTTGTTTATATGCTTTCCCCAAAAATATGCAATATGTGTTTTGTCTGTCACCCTAGATTTTTTACCTTTGAAACTTTAAATAAGACTAATATCCCTCCCTTTTTAGGATTAGTAGTCCTAAGTGCCTTCAGGACTGATAGGAGTGGGACGGGTAATATCATGCAATAAGTAATCGAGACCAATGGGGTGGGAATGGTAGATATGGATATGATGAGCATGCGATAATGTCACCTGTAGCCCCTCATTGAGGAGTGATTACCAAACATTGTGTGGGGTGATCGATATTTTTATTAAATCTAAGACCCTCTTTCCTTTATTCTTTACTTCTTTTCAGCATTTTTTAATTAGATTTTCCAAATTGCTCTTTCAAATCTTGTTTACTTCATATGTGTTGAAATCTCCTCTTATTTTAGCCTTATTTGTTTATATGTAAGTGTACCTAAATTCACAATATTTGTCTGGCTGGGAACCGCACTAGTGGATTCTGAGAGGGACCTAATACCTTCCCCGTAGAAAAATTTCAAGCCCTTACCAAATCTTTGGTTATTCAAATCACACCCTTATGGTGTCCAAATTCACCCTAATCATTAGGTGGCGAATCTTCAAGTGCAAACCCAGTTTCCAAGAGGAAAGAGTTGTCCCTCCAAATGTCATAAACCCTACTTCGTGAGAAAAACGGGGGACAATAGCATAACGACTCCGCTTGGAATTTTTTAAGGCTTTTACCATTTCGGATTATTATTGTGAATTTATGCTTCTTTACGCATAATTATTTGTTTATTTCTTTTATGAATTCAATTTCCTTGGCGATTTCTAAAACTGACTTGTATCCTTTTTTCTTTTGTTTACCACTTTACTACTGCTTTAAATTATGAAATTATTGTACTTAATGCTTTCTTAACATGCAAATACATGACAACATGCCTTTAATTTTTGAATAGTCATGCTTAACATCATATTACACTCGTTCCAAACAAATCATATAGCAATACTTATAATGAATGGTTGCCATTCGATGATATTATCACCCCCAAAATTCAAAAAAGGCATGTTCGCGGTAAAAGCAGTCGATCAACGGTGTAGTCGACGGTTTCGTGCCTTTCCTCCTTGAGTTTTCCACTCAAAGGTACCCGTCTAAAACCGCATAGAAACCTTACTCTGTTCAAACTATGCATGAATCATGGTCAAACCTAATCGGGTCAGTTATGTTGTCCGCATAATGACTCTTTAAGATAGCCTTGTTCAGAGTCCCGTGGGTTTCCCTAAACGCAAACAGATGTCGTCACGTTCTGTTTATTTAGAACTAAATTCTTCATGCTAATTGTTGATGTTCAATAGTCAAGTCTAGTGGGGTTAGGGTCTGACCCTTTTGTTTTGTAGAAAATGAGGCACGAGGTCCCCAATTTAGGTAAGATTAGCACAACCCCACTTTTGCTAGACTGGTGGAGGAGTCTTCCATCAAATGACCAAATCAATGAGTGGAAAGAGAGGGCCACGAAAGCTAGCGAAAAGATGGAATATCCAGAATACAGTCTGCTAGAATTGGAAGGAAAAGCGAGGAAGACAACCATCAATTTCAAGAAGGCTTAGGGAAACTAAGGAGAACACCTGGCAAAGGCATTTTTACTGATGAACTACGCGAACTGGAGGATTTGATCAACGAGATCATTCAACATGGGAAAGGTCCTTCTGGGACCCAATAGATTAGAGTTTTCTTCTTTTATGAAATGTAATAAGTCCAATAGCCATGAGTGACATTTATTTCATGTTATTTAGCGTCAATTTTGGATCCGTCTACTTTTTATCACTAGAATGAGGCATTAAGCATTCCAAATTCCCCAAATCAACTTGCCGCTAGGCCTACCTCAGGCTTAAAGAGGTCCCCAAATTAGGACACATTTTGCATTCCCACACTGTGTGTTTAAATATTGCAACATCTTTTTCTAATCCTCACTAACTTGTTACTTTTTTTTTGTTTTCACTTTTTGTTTATTCTCCTCCCCAATTGTTAGTTCGTGCACTCTAGTAATTTCTTCCTATTTCATGAGATCCAGGGGGCCTCCACATACTCCTCCTCTCAGTCCTTTTCAGAGACAAAAATGATGGGAAGATGGAAGATTTGAACAATGTCATAAAGGATAACTCAACTGAAGGGGCAGAGGTCACTCATGGTCAGGACACTCTGGTTCCCAAGGAAAATGCATCCTGATTGGAACAAAAGCTACTAAAATTTCAGGAATAACTTGACCAGGTTTGGAGTCTGGCAAATCTATCATTTCCCTCACCACTCCAGATGTTAATTTCCTAATTACTCAAAACCACCCCACACCGCCACAAAATATCCCGAAGCGAGAAAGCCATCCCGCTCCACACCACCACTGCAACACCTTCAATACCTCAAATATTCCCAACCAGCATATGTTTTTCAAGCATACAATACTCAACCATCCCACAATCAATCCCCTCCTCCAGGCCAAACTTCCCTAGACCTCTACCAAACATTGACCGAAGGCCTCCGAAACAGATACGACTATTCCTGAGCCTATTGACCAGTTGTATGAAAGACTCAAAGCTGTTGGTGAGGTCATCCCTATCCCTGCTGCTCCTTGGAACCCTTCGCAATGGGTTAATCCAAATAAATCCGGTGCCAACCATTCTTGCATGAAAAGACTCACCATTGACGAATGCCGCTCTGTAAAAGATAAGATCTAGACTTTAATCGATAAAGGATTATTGTGGCAAAAGAAACTACTCCAAATGTCCGCAAAAATCCTCTTATAGACCACAAGGGAGGAGTCATACACGTGATTGAAATAGGGGATGATTGGGATCCCAAGGGATCAATCGGTTTGATCACAGAAGGTGACGACCTGTATAAACCAATAGTCACCCTTGATAAATTGTAATCCAGGTTCAGCCTTCTGGGGACGCCGAGGTAAATATGTCTGTTCCACTTGAGTTTTAAGCACCACCTTTTGCAAAGACGCCAGCACCAATTGAGGTCGAAATCACGTAGCCAACAAATACACCTATGCCCTTCGAAGTTGCAGTTTTACCGCCCAAGGTGCATGCTCCATTCGTAGTAAAGATATCCACGCCAATTCCGGTGGCAATGTCGATCCTAACACCATTCCATACAAATGCTATAACTTGGGACTACATAGTCGAGGCAAGAAAGGAAGGCAAGGTCATGTTCAGAAAAGTTGTTGCGGCACAGGGTATGATAAGAACTGTAGGGTTTATACCCCAAAATATTTTGATGAGTTAAGCAAGCAGGCCTCCAATTGGCCACCCATCATTGCGATTGGGCCGTATGATCTCTAGACAAAGATACAAGGCAAGGAATACCTAGTCATTGACTAGCTAAACTAAACACCAGTGCAAATTTATATCCTTTCTTTGATAAAAAATTCTGATACACACAAGAATGCCCTGCTAAGATGGCTGAGTGAAGCATATGCCAAGTAACATCACCAGTGGAGAGATGGTTAACATGGTAGGGCATGTATTTAATAGTCACAAGATCACTTTTCAAGAAGGTGAGCTGCCACTAGAAGGGTTGAGTCACAGAAAGACATTGCGTATCACCATGCAATGCAAAGACTATTTTATCACCAGGATCTTGATTGATTGGGGGTACAACCTCAACATTTGTCCGTTGGTAACACTCAGGACGCTGCGTAAGGGACTGCACGAGATAAAGGATGGAGACATGAACATAAAAGCTTTTGACGGCTCCCAAAGGTCCACCATTGGGGAAATTATTCTGTGCTTGCAAATGGAGCATACTTGGTTCGATTTAGATTTTCCAGTGATAGACGTGTCAGCATCTTACAATATGCTGTTTGGATGACCCTAGATTCATGCTGCTGGGCCGGTTGCATTAACACTACATCAGGCAGTGAAGTTTGAGTGGAATCACTAGGAGGTGATCATCCACGACGGCAGTAGCAATCCCATATACATTCGCCAGAACATCCCGACAATAGGATGTAGGATAAAGATAGGTGGGGAGACCTATCACCAAATCGAGTGGGTCAATGCCATTGACAAGGAAAAATGGTCGGATAATAAAATCGAGAGCATATTGAACTGGAGTGGGTACGAACAAGGTACGGGGCTCTGCAAGAAGCTCTAAGGAGTCACTAAGCCCATCAAAATAAAGAAGCACGACACTACTTTCGGTCTGGGATATGAGTATACTTGGCAAGAATTCAATGACTGGTCACCACCATGGCACAACCCTTACAATCTGCTGGAGCAACTAATACCAACCTTGGAATAAACTTTCCAACCGACCGATGTTAGCTATGAGTTAGAAGATGAGGAAGAACTAGCAACAATGAAGAATTTGTTCCTAGAAGGCGATGATATGGATTGTTGTGTCATTCTCGAGGAGGAGGGGGAGGAAGGACGTTCCATACATGCTTTAAGTAGAGGGGCATGCCTCGATAACTGGACCATGAGAACTACTAGAGCTTGGTGAGCCCCAGGGTAGCAAGGTTGAACTAGCATCATGCACTATCTTTTATTTTACTAGTTAATTTTTCCTTTCGCATTTTATAATTTTGCAATAAGGTCTGCAAAGTTCAAAACATCTATGGAGTTTATCAAAGCATTTCAATTTATCTTATAAATCAACTCTCTTATTATTTTCTCTCATTACTTTACTTATACAACATTACTATTACTTATCTTGATGAACCAATGACTGTGACATGCAACGAGACAATGCAACAAGCAGACGTAGATTCAGAGGAAGATGCCATAACGAAAGAGATTGTTAAGAAAGTTCAGAATTTCGAAAATTACCAAAGTCCCACCTGGAAGAGACTCAAATTATTAATCTAGGGATGAGGAGAATCTCAAGGAAACACGAATCAATGTCAAATTATCCCCATCAGAAATGACGGAAAACATAGATTTTCTAAGAGAATATGAGGAAATACTCGCCTGTTCATATGACGACATGACGGGCCTAAGCACGTCTATTGTGGCTCACAAGCTGCCAACTGATCCGACATGTCCACCGGTAAAGCAGAAGCTCAGAAAGTTCAAACCTGATATGAGTTTGAAAATCAAGGAAGAAGTCACTAATCAAGTCAAAGCCAAGTTCTCAAGGTAGTAGAATACCAAACATGTATAGCAAACATTGTGCCAGTACCAAATAAGGACGGGAAGGTTAGAGTATGTGTCGACAACCAGGATCTCAACTGGGCGTCCGAAAGATGACTTCCCTTTACCGAACATACAAATCTTGATCGAAAATTGCACCAAGCATGAATTAAAATCACACATGGATTTTTTTGCTGGTTATTATCAGATCTGGATGGATGAAGAAGATTCCAAGAAAAAGGCTTTCATTACACCGTGAGGAATGTAATGCTACAAGATGATTCCGTTTGGGTTAAAGAATGCAGGAGCCACCTACATGAGGGCCACGACCACCATTTTTCATGATATGATACACAAAAATATATAGGTGTCTGTAGATGATGTTATCATCAAGTCCAAGAAGGCCACTGATCACATTGAAGATTTGAGGAAGTTTTTCAACAGATTGCTAAGGTACAACGTGAAACTGAATCCTGTAAAGTGTGCATTTGGGGTTTCCGCCAAAAAATTGCTTGGTTTTGTTGTGATTCATCGAGGTATAGAACTGGATCCATCTAAGATCAAGCTATTCAAGAATTTTCACCGCCAAAGATTAAAAAGAACGTGATGAGTTTCTTGGGGAGACTTAACTATATCAGCCGGTTCATAGCACAATCTATAGTAATTTGTGAGCCAAACTTTTAAGATGCTATAGAAGGACGCCCCTACGAAGTTGACTAATGAATGCCTGAAAGCTTTCGATAGAATTAAGGAATACCTATCAACACCACCAATCATAGTCCCTCAACAATGGGAAGGAAAGAGCAAGACATTTATTACCTTAGTAAGAAGTTCACCGTACATGAGGCTCGATATTCTCTTTTAGAGAAAACCTCTGACTTGGGTGGCCCAGAAGCTGAGGCATTACTTTTTTTCTTGTACTACATATCTCATATCAATGATGGATCCTTTGAAGTGTATTTTTCAAAAGCCCATGCCCAGCAGCAAGCTGGCCAAGTGGAAAGTTTTGTTGAGCGAATTTGACATAGTTCATGTGACACAGAAGGCAATCACGGGACTGGCACTAGCAGATCACCTTACTGAAAATCTCGTAGATGGAGGATAGGGACGTTGTATTTTCCCGATGAGGAGGTATAATTCATAGGAGAAGACATTGCAAAAATCTTATGATGGGTGGAGAATGTTTTTCAATAGATCAGAAAATTTCAAATGAATTGGCGTAGGAGCAGTCCTAGTGTCAGAAATCGGCCAACATTATATGGCTTCAGCTAAGCTTAGGTTCCTGTGCACCAACAATATGGCTGAATATGAAACCTGCATCGTAGGGCCCAAGATGGCCATTTACATGACCATAAAAGAGTTGTTAGTGATTGGATATTCAAACTTACTCATACATCTGGTCCGAGAAGAATGGGTAACCAAGATTCCAAGATACTCGCGCATCTGCATCATGTACAAGAATTGAGAAAGAGGTTCACAAAAATAGAATTCTGACATATTCCCAAAATCCAGAATGAATTCGCCGATGTATTGGCTACCCTATCATCCACGATACAATATCCTAAGGTGTGTCGATGTCACACCTCCTTTTTTATACACCACCCCAAGGTAGTATATAAAGAGTTTTTCTTATTTAAATGACATTATTCGAAATGAGATTATTTATTTATTTGTATTCAGAGTCGCCACTTGGGATGGTTTCTTTTTAGTTTCCCAAGTTACCGGTTTATTTTTAAAATCCCAAATCAAAAAAATTCGACTTTCCTTTTGAAGTCCGCGAACCAGAAATTCTGACTAAGGAATTCAATTAACTCGAGGGAAGTTATTAGGCACCATTGGATTCGGTAGTTCTAGCACGGTTGCTTAAACCATTATAATTAACTAATTATATGATATTAATCATGTTTTAGAAGATAGTGCAATTTTTAATTATTTACCGCTTTTTATTAATTTTTAAGGATATTGAACATCGTTTAAGACATGTTTTTGGATCGCGCCACATGAAATTCACCTGCAATCCTAAAAACGGCTTATCAAATATTTTGGGATTTTGTTGGGTCACATGAAATACGCACCGTAGTTTAAGAAAGTAGCTTTATTTAATTGCGCGCCTAAAGAAACTACCGTGTTTATATCTTTATGGGTAGCCATGAGAGTTTGCTAATTTGCCCGTCCTGAATTTTAAGCTTTTCTTAAAACCTAATTTCATCGAGGAGCACACATTTGTTATTTTTGTTCGACGCGGTGCACCATTTTAAGGACATTTGAACTAAGTTCCGGAGAATTAATATGTTACCGTTGTCTATTATATCTTGCCTAAATTGGCTAAAAAGATTAAGGCATTGCATAAAGAACTTGAACCACCATAAGGGATTGATAGTCTAGCTAAAGAGATGGTCCATTCCTGCCCATATGAGCCTTTAGGACTGAGCTTTGAAATAGGCCCAAAGGCTGAGTCTCGATATCAAGGACCCATCATTAAGTGTTTCCATATGAACAAGGAAATTATTGTCATCTTAACAATAACTGATCAAACAAAGAAATCATTATCGACTTCATTTAAGAGACTAACAAAGAAATTGAACTCAACAGTATTAAACCTTTATCAACATAATCGGTCACAACATTTTTTCCTGAAATTACTTTATGTGCTAATATTGGTCTTTAAATAACTATTTAGACAAATCGCTATTTCGAATTATAAAAACTCTATTGCTGTCTAAATAGGCACACTGTTTCGATTTCATGCACACAAAAAGGATATGTTCGGGGACCCAAGCTCACCTACATAGTGATTTCCTATTTCACAGATTATTTGACTAAATTGTAGTTTATTTATACCAACAAGAACCAAGCATAACTACAACAACCATTAAGTAATGAATTTACAATACGGAGTAAACGAATTCAGAGTCCAATAGTCCAAAATAGTCCAAACTTGAATTTTCATAAGAAATAAATAACTCAAGCATAAAAAATGGCCAAAATGGTTACAAACACATTAGAAGCTAGTAGTTCAATTTAAAATTCAAGTTGAATCCAGTTTTTATACAAATCTCGCCCAAAAGACTTCATTCAATTAGTAGTTTGAGGATATTCCTGGAAAAGAAGGAACAAAGAGGATATTGAGCAGCAACAGTCTCAACAATTAGAACAGCAACACCGACATGACCCAAATGAGTATTTTCGCACAATTTCAAACAAAACAAAATAATAAAAACCCAACTGACTTCAAAATTGGACTTCAATAGAAAAATACTCAGCTTACATCAAGGAACTATTTCAGAAATTCAAACTTCGAAAGGATTGTGCAGGTGTTTCAATGGAACGGTGAAATATTTTTAATTTCTGATTTCAGACTTTTTCCAACATGCTCTACAAGGCAAGGTAGACTGCCTTTTATTAGCAAAGATTAGGGCACTTTTCAGATTATACTTTACACCCTAGCCCCTTTTTATTTTCAGCTTTTTAGCTTAGAAGTCCATAAAGGACTGACTTGTCACCCAAGTTATATTACTAAGTCCTGAAATTCAAATTAATACCCCAATCTAGAAGGTTTTAGGGGTTTCTATCTCCCGTCACGTCAAGATCTTTTAATTGAATTACCCCCTTTAAACTCCTAAAATATCCTAAATCTACAAAACCAGAGTCTATGCCAAATGATCCAATTTAAGGGGTCTGAATAGGCCCAAAGGAACTCATTACTAGGTCTAGTGGTCATGGCATAATCAAAATGGAATCTAATCGACCCACAACAACAAGAACTAGTAACACAAAATCAACTCAGCCTTTAATGCTGAGTGATTAAAAATGTGACTCAAATAAACCAGAAGGCAAATAAAAATACAGAAAAATAAACTAACCTAGCAGTATGAATCATAGATTGAAATCCACAGGCACAAGTGAAACTAAAACAAAAGAAAAAGAAGAAGAAGAGGCAAGTATAGCAGAATAATGAAGGAAAAAAATTAACCAAAACAAAAGGAAATAGAACTTACCCTAAAAAGACCTAGAAAAAGAAGGCTCGAACTCTAGTTCTTCAGATTCTTGGTCTAAATTGATATTAATCACATGTTCCTATACGGAACAGGCGAATAAAATCAATTAGCACTAAGAAAACCACAGAATCTTGATTAATTACAAAATTAAGGTTTGGGTTCAAATTGGTATTCAGAGGGCTTGGCTAAGGTTTGAGGGAAAAGAAGTTGATATCTGGGATGAAAGGAGGCTAGGGATATAAGGGTGTTAGTTTTGGGTTTTTTGGGTAGTGACGCCGCCGTCCACGGTGGTAGAGTCGGTGCTTCTGGAAAATATTAGGTGAGCTATGGTGGGATTTGAAGGCAAAAAGTTACGGAATTTGAAAGAGGAGGACGAGGTCTTCAAGTGGTGTTAATTTGGGGGTCTTTGGACTATCAGCGTTGGCAGAGGCGATTTCCGGCAAGCAATTTGCGGTAGTAGGCGACACAGTTAGGGTTTTTGGTGAGAGATGAGAGGGACGAAAGGGTAGGGGGTTCTGATAGGGATAGGGGTGGTTTGGACATTTAGATACAACAATGAGGCCACTTCTACCCCGTTATATCAAAATACCTCGACGTCTAAGATTGCACACAAACCAAACGACTTCGTTTTGTGGAAGGGGGGCTGGATTGAATTTTTGGGCCATGTCTAGGTAAATTTGACCGGGTTTGGGGGTGTAAATTATTGGGCCATGGTATTTTTTAGCCTATATTGAGTTTTCTCCTTTCTTTATTTAATTTTCCTGATTTCTTTTTCATTGCTTTTTGCATTTTTCTTACATTTTTCATTTTCAAAAATTATTAAAACTCCTAAATTAATTACAAACACCAAATTTACCTATAGAATACTAATCAAATGTACATAACTATTATCAAATGCAAAATTAAAAAAAATTAAAAGAAAAATCCCCGAAAAATCAAAAATATAAATTAAAAGAGTAAGTTAAATTATTTTTGAGTTTTCTTTTTTATTAAACAACTAATTGATATTTAATTTCTTAAAACATGATCAAATCAACTTCTAGATGCACATGCAACATATTTTGTATTTTTCATTAATTAAAATGCACAGACAAAAAATGCAAACAATTAACGAAAAATAAAAGAAATTGTTTTGTTTGAATTTATTGGAGTAATCAGCGTAGGGTAAAAACCACATACTCACCGCTGCCCCTCTTTACTCGGAGACACAAAAGGGTTTTCGAGCAAAGATTGAATGAGAAATTATGAGGAATTTTTACACGTTTGAAACTCCATGGGAAGAATTCTTAAAACGCTCGAATGCACCTGCTTTAGAGAGTTCCTATATATATCCTCGGCTGAAGAGGAATCAGGTCGGTGTAGTCCAGAAAGTTTTGGTAGCTGGGACTACCAAAAACTGTGGCTTCACTTCTAATCCTGCTGCTACCGCTTGCTGACCGCCTTATTACATCCAAAAGGAAAATAAAAGCTAAGCTAGCTATGCCTATTAACTACGAGTTACAAGATTAATATCTATAAATTTCTTGAAGCTTGATCTTTGGTCTTAGCTGATTTTCTATGGACCCCGACCTGAATCTTGATGCTCGTAAGCTATAGGTGTCGGTTCTTTCTTAAGCATTTGAGCAAAGGGTGACATGCGATCTTGTGATTTCAAATCAAATTTGAGCAATCCGCATCCTTTCCTTCTTCAAACTCATTGAGTACAGTTCTTTTTTCTTGTTCTTTTCTTCTTTTATTTTGTTAGGGATTGAGACTCACCCTTCCGATCATCTCGAATCCTTTGCCTTGAGGTAAAAACCTGTTCAGACACCAAAACAAATAAACAAACAATATTTTCTACCCCAGTTTTGCTAGGAAAATTTCGTGAGTTATTTGCAATGCAAAAATCTAAGCTACTTTTCCTTGAGAACAATAAAAATTAGGATTGTGTATCCTTAGGACTGAAACCTTAAATCTACGGGTTATTCCGGGATTAAAAGGGGATCCTGCTGGGGGATAAAAGAAAGTCCACGGGTTATGCCGAGATAAATAAAAAGGTCCTTGGATTATGCCAGGGAATTCTTTGGGCTATGCCGGGATAAAAAAAACTTCTTGAGTTATGCCAAGGAAGTCCAGGGGTTATGCTGCGATAGGAAGAAAAGGCTCCTGACTTATGATAGGGAGGATCAACGGGTTATACCGGGATATAGAAAAGGCTCATGTATTATGCCAGGGAGGATCCGCGGGTTAAGCTATGATAGAAGAAAAAGGTCCTTGGGTTATGCTAGGGAGATCCACAGTTATGCCTAGATGGGAAGAAAAGGCTCCTATGTTATGCCAGGGAGGATCCACGGGTTATGCCGGGATAGAAAAACGTCCTGGGTTATTCTAGGGAGGTCGACGGGTTATTCTGGGGTAAAAGAAAAAGATTCTGGGTTATGCCAGGGAGGTCCACAGGTTATGTCGGGATAGAACAAAAAGGCTCCTGGGTTATGCCAAGGAGGATTCACGGGTTATGCCGGGATAGAGAAAAAGCTTCTGGGTTATTGTAAGGAGGAGCCACGAGTTATGCCGGGATAGAAGAAAAAGGTCCTTAGGTTATGCCAGAGAGATCCACATGTTATGCCGGGATGGGAAGAAAAGTCTCGTTGGTTATGCCAAGGAGGATCCACAGGTTATGTCGGGATAGAAGAAAAGGTCCTTGGGCTATGCTAGGGAGATCCACGAGTTATGCCGGGATGGGAAGAAAAGGATCCTAGGTTATGCTTGGGAGGACCCGCGGGTTATGTCGCGATTGAAGAAAAAGGTCCTTAGGTTATGCCAGGGAGATCCATGGGTTAGTCCGGGATGGGAAGAAAAGTCTCCTGGGTTATGCCAGGGAGGATCCATGGGTTATGCTGGGATAGAAGAAAAAGGTCCCTGGGTTATGCCAGGGATATCCGCGGGTTACACCGGGATAAGAAGAAAAGGCTCTTGGGTTATGGTAGGGAGGATCCACGGGTTCTGCCGGCATAGAAGAAAAAGGTCCTTCGGTTTTCCAGGGAGATCCATGAGTTATGCCGGGATAATAGAAAATTGTCCTGGGTTATGCTAGGGAGGAACCACGGGTTATGTGAGGATAAAAGAAAAAATCTTCAAGTTATGTTGGGGAGGAAGGAAAAAGGTCCTCAGGTTATACTGGGGATAAAAGGAAAATGACCATCAGGTTATGCCAGGGAGGAAAAGAAAACATCCTCACGTTATGCTGGGGAGGTCCACAGGTTATGCTGAGGACAACTAGAGAATGTGGTCCTAGGTTTGGGGAGGATGCAGCTATAGATTGGCGACCCTATGCTACCTTGATCTTGTTGTATCCTTTTTCTTCTTTCATCTTTTATAAAAACTGCGGGAAAGGATTTGAAGAAAACTTCCCTTTTTGGGCTTATTGTTGTTGTGAAACCGTTCCTAGTTTCTATGCATTTGTTTGGGGATGCACCTGCTTTTGGTCGATTGCTTGAATTTCACCTGTTTCAATTTTCAAACAAAGAACAATTGATAGTTTGTAAAAATGGTTGGTTTTGTGGCCTTGATTGCTTGATCTCGGCGCTGCTTCTGTTGAGAACCTCTGATTTTTCAGACTCTGCCTTGATGGTTGGTTGGTGGAACTCAACTTTCAGAATTATTTCCCCTTCATAGGCCTTTCATTTCTGACTTCTTTATTCAAAATTCTGGTACATTGGCTTTTCAAATCTTTGTCGAGGCAATTAGCCTTGTAGGACTCAACCTTTTAACTTCATTTTGTCTTAATGGGCATTTGATTTTTATTTCCTTTCTTTTCAACCACTTTGCTTTTGAAGCATCAACCATCATGGCCAGTTGGTATCGGCTAGATGCGCCCGCCGAGTTATGGATATCTTTTTCCGGTTTCTTGTAAGCAGAGCCCTGTAAAGCCAGTCTTGCCACCTTTTCTCTATGTTAGTTTTGGGAAAAAAGTTATACCAAAGGGATTCAAGAAAAGTAAGCACAATCAAGAAAATGAATTTAAAGATAAGCATCCCTTTCGGGGAGAAAATATGACATGCTTTTTAGGCTAGATGTCTGACCTGCACAAACTTTTCCCCGCTTCTCATACACTAATTAACCCACATTTCAAAAACTAGGGAGTCTTGCCAGGACTTTCAATGATTAACAATGTCTTCTTTTCTGCCGATGATGCCCTTTTAGATTTTTCGCCAAACGACCTCTCTCATTTCTCTTCTCACCATCGCCCGATAGTGCTCTTTGTTAGTTTTCAGTAAGCGGGATCTCTCATTTTAAGTTTCACTAGTCACTGTCGCCTTATGGTGATTGTAGGTTTTAACCAATAAGAGTCTCTCATTTTGTTTCATTCATTTTTGTTGCATTGGGCTCCAACAACTGAGTTTTCCATTTCGACGCCTTTGCAAATTGATCGGAAGGGCTTGGACGGGTTTTGGATGAAATTACAACTTTGGAACCATGCTGGTGGGCTTTTCGTCAAACCATTATATCTTCTTCCCCAGTTTTGTTATTCTGGTCGGGGGGGGGGGGAGTTGGGATTTTTGTATTGGCGTGATTGAACATCAGAGAGAGGCTACTTACATATCCTTTCAGAATCAAGGCAGACGTATTCTAGGTAGTTTTATTTTTGGGTTTCTTTTGTTTGTTCCATTTTGTTTTGTTTTTCTCTTTTTTTCTTATTTTTTTCAATTTCTTTCTCATTTTTTTATTTTATTTTTCAACAACGCTTTTAGGTTCCAAAGAGGGTAACCAAAGAAGAGTAACCGGCTCGAATGGGTTTGCGAAAGGGTTGATAGTGTTTGGATAGCGGGAATGAAAGCCTTTTTCATCTCAACTTGCCAGAGTCATTGTTGTAGAGAGCTTAGACATAATACCTTTTTACTGCATTTGCTTTCATGACTGCTTCGGGATCATCTCCTTCGATGTCGCCCAGATGTAATGCCATGTTTGGCAATATCTTTCTGATGATGTATGTGCCCTTCCAATTAGGAGAAAATTTTCATGTTGCTTCCTGGTGGTGAGGAACAATGTGGCTTAACAAAAGTTGTCCCACTTTAAAATTTCTAGGCCGCACTTTTATGTTATAAGCTCGTGCCATTCTTTGTTGATACAACTGCCCATGGCAGTCCGCAAAGATTCATTTTTCGTCGATTAAGGTTAGGTTTTCCAAATGAGCCTTGACCCATTCCGTGTCATCAATCTCAGCTTCTGTGATGATCCGGAGAGAAGGGATTTCCACCTCCGCGGGTATCACAGCCTCAGTGCCACAGACTAGGAGGTATGGGATCGCTCCTACTGATGTATGCACTGTGGTGCGGTATCCCATTAATGCGAAAGGCAACTTTTCATGCCATTGCCTGGAACTCTGAATCAACTTTCACAAGATCTTCTTGATGCTTTTATTTGCTGCTTCGATGGCACCATTAGCCTTGGGACGATAAGGAGTAGAGTTCCTATGTATTATCTTTATTTGTTCTCATATCTCTCCCATCAATCGACTATTCAAATTTGCTGCATTATCTATGATGATAGTTGCGGGATTGCCAAAATGGAAAATAAGATTGGAATGCACAAAATCCACCACAGCTTTATTAGTAACCGATTTAAGAATGATGGCTTCGAACCACTTTGTGAGATAATCAATGGCAGTCAATATGAATCTGTGCCTATTTGAGGCTTTCGGCTCGATTGGCGCAATGACATCCATGCCCCAAGCTACGAATTTCCAAGGTGCCGACATGGGATGTAGCTCTATAGGAGGTGCGTGAATTAAATCACCGTGCACCTGAAATTGATGGCATTTCTGGACAAAGCTAAAAAGTCTTTTTTCATTGTTATCCAATAATAGCCTGCTCAGATGATTTTCTTTGCCAGCACATGCCCATTCATGTACGTTCCGCATACTTCTGTGTGTACTTCATGCATGATCCTTCTAGCCTCTTCGACGTCAACTCATATTAACAAATTAAGATCCCTGGTCCTTTTGTACATGACCTCACTGCTTAAAAAGAAACCACTTGCTTGCCATCTAATGGTTTTCTTATGGTCCCGAGTGTCTTGCTCGGGATATTCTTGGATTTTTAGAAACATCTTGACATCATGGTACCATGGCCGGGTGTTTGGTTTTGCCTCATACGTATTACAGTACCCATGCCTTTCCCTGATTTGGATTTCCAAGGGATAAATGTGGGCATTGCCTGGGTAAGGCAAGATCAAGGCCAGAGTGGCGAGTGCGTCAGCTAGTTCATTGTGACAGCGATGGATGTACTTGAACTCTACCGTCTTGAACCGCTTGCTAAGATATTCCACATGTTGCTGATAGGGGATAAGTTTGACATCTCTAGTTTCCCATTCTCCTTGGGCTTGTCGGGTGATTAGGTCTGAATCCCCCATAATCAACAACTCTTTGATATCTTGATCAATCGCTATGTTCATACCGATGATGCAGGCTTCGTACATGGATATATTGTTCATGCAGAAGAACGAAGCTGAGTTGTTGCTGGATAGTGATGACCTGTGGGTGAGATTAAGATTGCCTCGATTCCCAAACCTTTTGCGTTCACCACTCCATCAAAGAACATTTTACAAGCAGTTGTATCTTCAGATATTTCCTCCACAGAGTTCACCTCTTCATCTGGAAAATAAGTGTTCAGAAGTTGGTACTCATCGTCAGTCGGGTTCTCGGCTAAGTGATTGCTATGCCTGGGCCTTTATTGTTGTACACATGACATATACTATGTTAAACTTAGTGGGCAGGATCTGCCATTCTGCTAATATTCCTGTAGACACTGGTATTTGAAATATGTACTTCAACGTATCCAACCTAGTTATGAGGTAGGTGGTGTAGGCCTTAAGATAATGCCTCAGTTTCTGAGCAACCCAAGTAAAGTACAACAGGTTCTTTCCAACAAAGTATACTTAGCCTCGTAGCTGGTAAACTTCTTGTTCAAGTAGTATTTTGCGTGCGCTTTCTTTCTAGTGATATCTTCTTGCCAAAGGACACAACCATAGGGATTTTCCAAGACTGTCAAGTACAGAAACAGTGGCCTCCCTAGTTCAAGTGGGACCAAAACCGGTGGGTTGGACAAGTAATCTTTAATCTTATCGAAAGCCTCTTGACATTCATCTGTCCATTTGACCGCTTCATCTTTCATTAGCAATTTGAATATGGGCTCACATGTTGAAGTCAATTGAGTGATTAATTGACTGATATAATTCAATCTTCCCAACAAGCTCATTACGTCTTTTTTGGTCTTTGGAGGAGGTAAATCTCGAATAGACTTTTTATTCATTGGATCTAACTCAATACCTCTCCAGCGGACTATAAATCCTAGAAGTTTGCCCAAAGGGAGTCCAAACGCACAGTTGGCTAGGTTCTGTTTCAAATCATATCTGCACAGCTATTTAAAGAACATTCTCAAATAATGCACATGGTCATGCCGATCTTTGTACTTGAGGATCATGTGTCCACATGCACCTCTATTTCTTGATGTATCATATCATTGAAGATGTTAGTCATGGCAATCATATAGGTTGCCCCGGCATTCTTTAGTCCGGAAGGCATAACCCTGTCGCAGTAGTTCCCTACGGTGTGGTGAAGGTTGCTTTTTCTACGTCCTCTTCATCCATCAACATCATGTGTAACAGTACAAGAAAGACTTTATCTCAGGTTTGGCGCAGTTATCAACAAGGATGTGGATATTGGGCAAGGGGAAGTTGTCTTTTGACTTGCATTGTTGAAATCTCTATAGTCCACGCATAGGTTTTTCCATCTTTCTTTGGAACTGGAACTACATTGGCTAGCCATGTGGTGTACCGGACCACTCCATGTTTTGAGGAGGGCGAGGGTTGTAATGGTTTTGATGAGGAGGTTGGTTTCTCAGAGCCTGGTTTCTCGGAGACTGGTTCCTGTTGACCTACTATTGCGGTCGTGCAAATGGTTGAGCGTTCATAATCGCATATGGATGAGGACCATAAGGCATGTCTTGGTGAGGATAATAATGTTGATGGGTTCCTACCGAGAACATGGGCCTAGGAGCATGATGCCTTCTCATACCTGATGCTGCCGTCGAGGTTTCTTCTTTCTTTTTGCTCCTTGTGACTCCTCCCGACCCACCTTGGATGGCCTGGGAGGTTTCTTTGATTGCTGATTGACTCAAAATCCTTCCCGTTTTCAAACTGTTGTCTACCATTTCGCCCATCTTTATTGCCTCTGCAAAAGGCTTGCCCATGACCGACATCATATTTTGAAAGTAATCTACTTCCTGGTCCTGAAGGAAAACAGTGACCATTTCTATCTCATCCATGGAAGGCTTCACCCTCGATGTCTGTTCTCGCCACTTAATACCGTATTCCCTGAAACTCTCTAAAGGCTTCTTCTTTAAATTTTCCAAAGAATTCCTGTCGAGTGCGATGCCGATATTGTATTGAAACTGCCTTACAAAATCGCTAGCAAGATCATCCCAAATTTGCATTGTGAGACGTCTTGGTCCATATACCACTCTGAAGCAATGCCTACTAAGATTTATCCGAAGTACGCCATCAACAACTCTTCTTTTCCGCCCGCTCCGCGCAGTTGGTTACAATACTACTTTAGGTGAGCAATGGGGATCACCATGACTATTGTGAGCACGTGCTTTTTGCCTCGTTTGAAATAATCTTATAAAATTCTTAAAATTAGGATTTTTCTCTTTTGTTATTTGAATTTTTAGGAATTAATTATGTGATTTTGTGATTATTTTCATTTTTGTGTATTTTTAATAACTCATAAAAATTCAAAAAAGCATGTTTGAATTTATGACTTAATTTTGATATTTCTTAGGGTTATTACTTAATTAATATTGTAAAATAAGGAAAAATAACAAAAATGGTTATTTTTACATTTGTTTAATTTTATTTTTAAATTTAGGATTTAGTTTATATTAGAGGTTAATTAGTTTATTTTGTGGAATTTAAATCTGGTTTGGTTTATTTTTTATTTTTTATTATTAAAATCTAAAAAACAAAAAAAAAGAGAGAAAAGGAAGTGAAAGAGGTTTGAATTTGAGCCACCTTCCAATTAAATCTAGCCCAAAACCCCTAAACCCATCAAAATTGGCCCAACCCGTCCCCCAACTCGGTCTCTCATCAGAGACGCCCCAAAACGACGTCGTTTTAGTGTACCTAATCTCAGTCGTCCATTTCCATCATCCAACAGTCCATATTGGGCCTCAATTTTGAATAAAAATGTCTGAAACTGTTCACATCCCTAGAAACATTCCCACCTTCCTCATACAAACTATTCACCAGTGTAACGCCGCCGCAAAACCACCATCTCTCCACTATCCGCCGCTGGCTCAAAATAGCCGGCGGCGGTAGCGTAGCTCCAAATCCACCCATATTAACATCGTTTTCTCCCCGTCTCCTCCTATTTCCAACCCCCTAAAAATCAATCCTCGAATCCCGGCCAAAGCTCTTGAATATTCATCCAAAGGAGCGACTACTCCGCCCCTAACGGCTGTGCCGGCTCTAATGGCCATCGAAAACACACCCTAGCCTCCCCTTTGCCTCCTTTAATCAAAACTGAACCCTATTTATTTCGAACAACCCTGAAACCTCTTGAATTCTAGATCTAAAAATCGACCAATTTTGAGAAGACTGCCAAATCCCGAATAGAGTTCCCAAATAAAGTTATCTTGTTTGTTCTCACCAAGAGCAAACATATAACTTGATTTGGGGGTTCAATTCAAATCCAGTCGAGTTTTGAAGACCAAAATCAGTGAGTTTCACCTTCTATTCGATTGTTTTCGTTTTTATTTTATTTCTCTTGTTTGATAATTAGGTTTTGCATTATTTCTGATTTATTTTAGTTTAAATGAATGTTTTGATCATGTTTAGTTTTTAGCTATCTGGGTATTCATTTAGATTGTATTTGATTCCTGTTTATCTTTTATTTGATTACGTTTTAGTTTCTTCTTGTTTGGTGGTTCCGTTCTACATTTATTGTTGATTTCTTATTTTTTTAATTGGGAGTGTTTGCTAATAGTAGTTCCTGTGCACTGTCTTATTTTGTTAGATTAATTTAGTTCATAGTTAATCCTGCCTTTTGTTCTATTTATTCTGATTTTAGTTTTAGCCTTGTTTTGATTTTGAAGTCCTAGCATGTGTTACGATCAATTTAGGTTTTAAGATGATTGTATTTGTTTTGAGTAATTCCTGATTCATAATTCAAGGGTGATTTATTAATTCTTATGCTTTTTTTAGGCTTAGTACTGATGCCTGTTAGGACTTTTTGGTTATAGCTGATAATTTCAAATTAGGATAAGAAGGGGTGGGGATTAGTAAGTAATTCCAGGCCAGTACAAGGGCATTTAGGGTAGTTTAACAAAAGGAATCTCACATAAAAATGATTTGGAAACCCCTAGAACATTCTAGGTGGGGTTCCAATAAGACTTTTGAGATAGAAATGTAGTAACTTGGCCAACAAGTTAAGAAATAAGAGACTAGTTGAATAAAATCTTAAATTATAAAGGGGACTAATAGGTAAACACAAATCAGGGGGTTGCTCTAAGCTTTGGCTATAAAATGGCACCCTAGAGCCTTCATTCACAAGTTTTTGAACAACCCAAAATCAATATAATCTCTCAAGTTTTAACAATATGAAAAATCCCTAAAAATTCTTAAGTTTTGAAGACTGAAAAAATCCAAAAAAATTCCTAAAAATTTCCAGAAATTCCAAGTCTGAAAATCCTGAAACTCCTAAAATTCTAGAGGATCTACTGCTCCATTAGACCCTTTTTCCATCAGAACAATACCAATCCTTAGCTTTCATTTAGAAGTTCTAGCTATATAAGACGAAAAATGACTTAGCATATGCATGTTTGAAGTGTTAAACTTTCGGTAATTCCTAGGTTCCATTTTACGGGTGTTGGGGTTTATTCAAGCTATTTGAGTTGGTTTGCTGATTTTGCTTTAAATCCTCCTGGGTTATTTGATGCTATTCTTGGGTTCATAAAAAGCATGAGCTATAGTTTTCTGAGCTGAAGTGTTGTGACATTGCTGAGCGTCCATTTTCTTTGTTTTACCTCAAATTCCAGGCCCACACTTGAATTAGCCTTGATGTAGCCTTAAATTGAAAGATGAAATAAAAGTGCTCGTGCCTTGGCCTCCAGCTCTATTTTCAATCAACTTATCATATACTTATAGTTAAAATAGCTACCAGTTGGTGTGTATTTGCTTAAGTATAGCTTAGTTTCGATTTGTAATAACTTAGACGATAGACTGTATAATTGGGACTATTTTGGATGGCTAATAGACTATATGATTTCATTTATGTGATCTGACTAGTCATTATCCTTAGTAATAGAATGAAACTCATTCTAGATATTCATTTGTAGTTAATCATTAGACCGTCGAATTGTTAAGAATAGTTAGCAAAATGCCAGTTACGGTGTGTTAATTCAAAATTAACTATAATGTTAATTATTTTGGAATAGATTTCAAAATGGCGTGTTATTGTATTACTTTGAAATCTAGTGCAAATATGATGATCCTCTTGTTTGCTCATTTAGTGTTTGCAAAGACAATAATTTAGAAACAAGCTTGTAGGATTGCAAGTTTCAGTAATTGTTAAATGAGTGGAATAGTATTGACTTCAAGAACGTTTATTTGATCACTAGTAACTAAATCTATTTTGAATTGAAATCAATAATTTAGGAGCCAAATAAAAACTTGCACTAGATATGGACTCATCCAAGATGCCCAAACGTGCTAACCTCTGATTAAATAAGAGCTGGGCTTAAATCTGCTTAAAGCCCAACGTCAAATAGCCCTTTCGAGGGCTGAACGAATTTTCCTTTCCTGGGCCAAGTCCTAGGCCCAATCTGCTGGACCCTGCATTTTATTTGCTGAAGTTGTTGCTTTTAGACTTTTCAAATTGAGCTATAGAATGTGGGCCTCAAGTTGTTCACATGGGACGACTTCTTACCGCTTGTTCTTCTTCTTCCTGGGTGCATTGTTAATAGCCCAAAAAATAATAGTTTTCTCTAGTATTTGCCTTTAAAGTAATAATATGAGGTGCATCGTGCCGAATGAAATACATAAACCACGCGGCCCTCTTCAAATGTTTATATTAAAATACTTAGAATTTGGGACATGCCGTTTAGCGAACTTCATGGCTTCACGCAAAACATAATGACACGTTAGTCACTTTAGGCACGTCTTCAATAATTTTATCTTCCTAAGTATGGGTGCACGTTTATGTAACCCAAATCCAAATCTCAATGAAGTTGAAATATGTCAAAAATCGCGGGTGTATTTATGTAACGTGGTTCGCGTCATGTTTTAACGACATTGCAATTTTTATCAATAAATATTAAAAGCGGTAACAAAAAAACTTTAAATTGCACTATAGGATAACATGTATAAAAAATAAGAATTTTAGCAAATTGTGATAGTTTAAGAGATCGTGCTAGAAACACGGGATCTGAGGGTGCCTAAAAACTTCCCTCGCGTCAACAAAATTCCTTACTTTAAATATCTGGTTCGCGAATTCCATTTAGGCAGTCGAACGATTTCCTCAATTTGGGATTCAAAATAAATCGGTGACTTGGGACACCAAAAATCCCAAGTGGCGACTTTAAATCAATAAATAATCCCATTTTGATTAATGTCACTTTAATTGGAAAAACTCCCTTATACGTTTTATCCTCCGGGGTAACTGTGTAAAAAGGAGGTGTGACAGCTCTGGCGACTCTATTGGGGATCCAACCCAGAATCTCTGGTTCAGGGTTCAAGAATTCGAGCTTAGAATAACTGTTGTATTTGACTTTTCTGATTTTCATACATTTTCAATGCTAATGTTCTAAATGTTTTAGCGCATTGATCTTCAATGATTTGCATATATAAACTGTTACGAAACCCTTCTCTTCTTACCTTCGGGGATGTGATCGCTGGTTGAGACTCCTTATTTTGTTACTGTCATACCTTGAAATAAGAAAGAGGCTCGGCAAAGTTACTAAGCCGGACGATCTTGCGGGTCCCCGGTACGTAGCCCCCTCCTCGACTCGAGTTGTCCGCTCGGGTACACAGTCTAGAACAAATACCCAGGTTCTGAACCTATTATAACAAAGCCTCAGGCCGAATCCCTAGTAGGAACATTTGTTTGCATCATGCGCATTTGACATAGGTGACTCAACACAGGGGTTGGGTCCGTCTAGGACAGGTGACCCGAACCAAAAGACCATCCCGATACATATTACGTGCTACTTGCACATTTATTTGCTTTGGGTTTGCATTTTTACCGGTTGCGAATAAGGAGAGAAAATATAGAAAATAGCAGTATGAGGGCTAAATAGGAGTAACCACTTGTTTCGCAAAACAAATATTCAAATAGTACTGAAATGTTCCTGTTGAGACCCGCATATCCCGCAATCTCCTCTATTGTTGGTGTATGCTCAAAGTCTGAGAACCGAAATACATTACGGGTTGGATCCCAGAATGGTACCAATGATTCAATTACATCTATTCTTGGTTTGATGTTCAACAATCCGAGGAGACCACCCAAAATCTTGACCACGGTTTCTCTGCTACCTTTTCCCAGGTAATTCCACCTCATGTGGAGCTGCAAAGGGATCTCACTCAAGACTGAGAAGGGTTCGATGTCAGTGGCGTTCGTCCTGCAGATTTATTTAAAAAGGGGATTTATTGATTTATTTTGACCTAAAAGAGAAAATTGGCTACTTTTGCAAAAATTTCTTTATTTAGGAAAACAAGGACTTGGTTTTACCGATACGGCCTTTCAATACTTCTGAAAAGAAGATTTTAAAGTTGTGCCCACAAAACAATTTAAAATGACTCAGGGTGGCAGTTCTTACAAAAACAGCCTTCCAGCGTCCTTTTGGGGACATTCGGCTTGTTTTAACAAGAACAACATAACATGATTTATTTAGGACAACAATTAAAACTTTGATATTTTTTGGCTATTTTTGCAAAAGGGAGGTTGGACCCGATGAGGGGTTGACTACCTATCTCACACCCGGTGAAAATCAAACCAACTTAGTTCGGGCAAAATGTTTTCTCAAAAGGTCTTTTTGTTTTTTTTCTTTTTGTTTTTTGTTTTTTTCTTTTTTTTTTTCAAAAATTCGGCAGCATTTCAATGCTATACATTGGTTTTCCGTAACAAGTGATTACTCTCATTTAGCCCTAACACTGCTGTTTTTTCAATTTTCTTTCCTTATACGCAAGCCGGTCAACATGCAAATCTAAAGAAAATAAATGCATAAGCAAATCGCAAGATGCATTATGATGGTATTTTCGTTTCAGGTCACCTATCCTAGAGGGACCCAACCCTTGTGTTGAGTTTCCTAAGTCAAATGCACATGATGCAAACAAACGTTTCTACAAGGGATCGGGCATGAGGTTTTGTTATACTAGGGTTAAGCCCGAGGTTTATTTCTCTAGACGTGGCTTACCCGAGCGGACAACTCAAGCCGAGCGGGGCAGCGCACCTAGGATACAAAAGCTTTGTCAATTTAGCAGCTTATCCAAACCTCGTTTTAAATGGAAAAAGAGTCTAAACAGAAGAGAAGATACACGAAGTGCACCCTTCTCTATGATGTAGAAGACTTAGAGAGAGGCGTGTCATTAAAGGGTTGGCTCACATTCGAAGGTTGGTGTTAGGGGCATTGGAAAGAGGAGGAAGAGGGGATTCGGGGGTGTAAATTCGGCGAGTTTTGAGCTTCATCACCGGTTGCGGTGAGGCGGAGGGTCGGAGGAGAATCAGAGGTATGAGAAACATGGGTTTTTGGTCTCTAGGGTTTCTAAAGTATTTTGACAATTTATTCAAGACTGAGATCGAATCCTGGGTCGTTGGATGATGAGAAGTGAACGTCTTAGATGAGCTAGACACCAAACGACATCGTTTTGCTTGTGAGTGGGGCAGGCCGGGTTGAGGGGAAGGGTATGGGTTTTAGGAGGTTTTAATTTGGGCTGGTACTTGTATCCAAAGTTGGCCCAAATCAGGCCTTTCCTTGATTTCTTTTCTTGTATTTGTTTTCTTCTTTTTCTCTTTTAATTAATTCATTCTGTTTTGTTTCTTTCCTTTTTTTTACAAAAATAAAAATAAACAAGACCAAAATTTAAGCTCTACAATTAAACTAATTAATTTCTATAAGCCTAAATCCTAGTTTTAAAAAGAAAACTGAGCAAATGCAAAATGACTACTATTTTTATCAGTTTCTCTTATTTTGGTAATATTAATTAACTAATAAACAAAAGAAAATATAAAATTGGGTCCTAAATGAAAATATGGTATTTTTCTATTTTTGATGAATTATATCAATTTAATATTCACCAAAGTGACAACAAATAAAAAATAATGCAATTAAATCCTAAAATGCAATTAATGAAAGAAAAATCCTAATTTTAATGAATTTTATAGGAATATTTTAAGCGAGTCAAAAATCACGTGCTCACAATAGGAAGCATGTGGTTGGATGCTCGGAACGCCCATTAAGAGGAGATAAGACGCTTCGGTTGTTGTGTATATTGCTTCAGTGGCAAAGAGCCATCCAAATGCCCATTCAATATTATCAGCTGTCAAGGCCCTCAGATGTGCAAGTCAAGCTTCTGTACCCGTAGGGAATTTAATGCCTGCTACCCGGCTTCCAAATTCTTCGATGCAGCTTAGACTGGTCAAACCATAGTTCATATATTCAACCTGGTGACAGAGGTGTTCTTGCATCCATAATTGAAGTAGCAAATTGCAACCCTGGAAAAAATTCACAGTGCTGTTAGCGTTTTTGATAGCCACGTTGATCATCCACAAGACGTATCTCTATATTGCCATTCTTCCGTGGACAAACCACAACACCCATAAAGGCTACCATGAAAGCTAGACTCCGTCTTGCCTCCCACTTGTCTTTGTTTCCAACATGGGTTAGACCGGTGTTCTGCTCTTCAAAACCTCAGGGGTTTCCATAGCGAAGATACAAAAACTGGAGTGTGCAGTACCCTTCAGATATGTTTCGGTCTTGGAAATCCTGACAAATGCTCAGCAAATCCAGGAATCTGTGAGGGGATACCGGTCATGGAAAAAGGGGGTATCGACTCCTGAGATTTCCATTTTGACCCGCATAACCAACTACTTCTTCCAATGTTAGTGTGAGCTTGTAGTCAGAGAAACGGAACACATTGAAAGTTGGGTCCCAAAATGGTATTAAAGCTTCAATTATGTCCGATCTTGTCTTGACGTTAAATAGTCCGACGAGGCCTCCCAGAAATCTTACCATTGTTTCTCTACTTCCCTTTCCTAGATCGTCCCACCACATATGGAGCTTCAAGGGGATCTTATTAAGGACTGTGAATGGTTCAATTTCGCTCGTACTCATCCTGCACATTTATTGAGGTGATTTAATGACTTATTTCATTTTAAAAAAAGGAGAAATGATAATATTTATTTTTTTGAAAATTTTTAATTTCCTTATTTATTTTTATTTTTTGGTTTTTTTTTTAAAACAAACCTTGGTTTTGAAGATACGGCCTTTTAGCACTTCGGGGAAGAAGATTTTAATGTTGTTCCTGCTTACCATTGTAAATGAACCAAGATGGCTGTTCTTTCAAAAACAGCCTTCTGGCGCCCTTTTAGGGACATTCGGCTTATTTTAGACAAGAATGATATCACCGACCATATTTGTAACTAAAATTTTTATTTGTATTTAGACTATTTTTTTGCAAGAGGGAAGATGGACACGATGGGGGTTGTCTACGTATCTCACATCTTGTGAGAATCAAACTGGTGTAGTTCGGGCAGATTTTACAAAACCAACTATTTTTTAAAACAAAGACTTTTATTTTTCCCTTTTTTTTCTTTTATTGTTTATTCGAAATTTTGGCTGAGTTTCGGTATGATTTGGGTATTGGTTTTTCTCGAAAAAGGTAATCACATTCTGCTATTCTCTTTTTAATTCTCTCCCATTATTTATAAGATGGTAAATATGCAGATCCGAAGCAAATAAATGCACAAGTAGCAAGTAAGATGCATCAAGATGGTCTTTTCAATTTGGGTACACCTGTTTTAGACGGACCCAATCCCTGTGTTGATTCCTCTAAGTCAAATGCACGTCATGTAAACAAGAGTTCCTACTAGGGATTTGTTATACTAGGTTTAAAACCTGGGTTTATTGTTCTATACTAAGCTTACCCGAGTGGACAACTCGATCCGGGGGGGGGGGGGGGGGGGGGGGGGCGGGGCAGCATAAGATCTATTCTAAGCTCGAATTCTTGAACCCTGAACCGAAGTTCTGGGTTTGGATCCCCAGCAGAGCCGGCAGAGCTGTCACACCTCATTTCTTACAAACCACCCCATGGTAGTATATAAGGAGTTTTTCCAATTTAAGTGACATTATTCGAAATGGGATTATTTATTTATTTGCATTCAAAGATGCTACTTGGAATGGTTAGTTTTCTGGTGTCCCAAGTCACCGGTTTATTTTTAAAATCCCAAATCGAGAAAAATTGACTTTCCTTTTGAAGTCTGCGAACCAGAATTTCTTATTAAGGAATTCTATTAACTTGAGGGAGGGTGTTTGGCACCCTCAGATTCCGTGCTTCTAACACGGTCGCTTAAACCATTATAATTGGCTAATTTTCTGATTTTAACACATGTTTTAGACGATAGTGAAATTTTGAATTATTTACCGCTTTTTATTAATTTTAAAGGAAATTGAACGTCGTTTAACACATGATTGTGGATCGCGTCACATGAAATGCACTCGCTATATGAAACACGGGTTATCATACATTTTGGGATTTGGATTTGGGTCACATGAAATGTCACCCTAGTTTAAGAAAGTAGCTTTATTAAAATGTGTGCCTAAAGCGACTAGCCTATTGATATCTTTGTGGGAAGACATGAAAGCTTGCTAAATTGCGCGCCCCAAATTTTAAGTATTTTAAGCAACTAATTTAAACGAGGACCACACATTTGTGATTTTTTCGGCGCGGCGCACCCCTTTAAGGACATTTGAACTAAGGTCCGAAGAATTAATATGCTACCGTTGTCTATTGTATCTCGCCTCAATGGGCTTAAGAGATTAAGGCATTGCATAAAGAACTTGAACCACCATAATGGATTGATAGTCTAGCTAAAGAGATAGTCCGTTCTGGTCCAAATGAGCCTTCAGGACTGAGCTTAGAAATAGGCCCAAAGGCTGAGTCTCGATATCAATGACCTAGCATTAAGTCTTTCCATATGAACTTGGAAATTATTGTCATCTTAACAATAACTGATCAAACAAAGAAAGCAATAGTGACTTCACTTTTGAGAGACTAACAAAGACAATTGAACTCAACAGTATTAAACCTCCATCAACATAATTGGTCACAACATTTTGCCCTGAAATTACTTCTTGCACTGATATTGGTCTTTAAATAATTATTTAGACAAATCGCTAATTGGAATCATAAAAACTGTATTACTGTCTAAGTAGGCACATTGTGTCGACTTCATGCACACAAAAAGGATAGGTTCGATGACTCAAGCTCACCTACACAGTGATTTCCCATTTTACATATGTTTTGACTAAATTGCAGTTTATTTATACCAACGGGAACCAAACATAGCTACAAAAACCATTAAGTATTGAATTTACAATCCTGAGTAAACGAATTCACAATCCAATAGTCCAATACAGTCCAAACATGAATTTTTATAAGAAATAAATAATCAATCACACAAAATGGCCAAAATGGTTACAAACACATTAGAAGCCAATTGTTCAATTTAAACTTCAACTTGAATCTAGTTTTCATAAAAATCTCGCCCAAAAGACTTCATTCCACTTATAGTTTGATGGTATACCTGGAATAGAAGGAACATAGAGGATAATGAGCAACAACAGTCTCAGCAATAACAATAGAAACACATACAGGACTGAAATTAGCATTTTCACACAATTTCAAACAAAACAATCTAATACAAACCCAACTGACTTCAACACTGGACTTCAATAGACAAATACTTAGCTCAGTTTCACACATCAAGGAACTATTTCAGAAATTCAAACTTCAAAAAGGATTCTGCAAGTGTTTCAATGGAACAGTGAAATGTTTATATTTTCTGATTTCATATTTTTCCAACCCCCTCTACAAGGCAAGGTATAATGCCTTTTATAGGCAAAGATTAGGGAACATTTCAGATTATACTTTATACCCTAGCCCCTCTTTATTTTCATCTTTTTAGCTTAGAAGTCCTTGAAGGATTGACTTGTTACCCAAGTTATATTACGAAATCCTGAAATTCAAATTAAAACTCCAATCTAGAAGGTTCTAGGGGTTCTATCTCCTGTCACTGCAAGATCTTTTAATTGAATTACCCCATTTAAACTCCTGAAATTTCCTAAATCGACCAAACCAGAGAATTGGCCAAATGACCCAATTCAATTGGTCTGTATAGGCCAAAACGAACTCATTACTGGGTGTAGTGGTCATGCCACAATCAAAATGGAATCCAATTGACCTAGAGAAACAAGAACCACGAACACAAAATCAACTCAGCCTTTAATGTTGAGTGATTAAAAGGGTGACTCAAATAAACTAGAAGGCAAATAAAAACACAGAAAAATAAACTAACTAGCAATATTAATCTCAGATGTAAATCAATAGGCAGATGTGAAATTAAAAAGAAAAAGAATAAGAAAAAGAAGCAAGTATAACAGAATAATGAATAAACAAAATTAATCAAAACAAAACTAAGTAGAACTTACCCTAAACTGACTAAAAAAAATAAGGCTCAATCTCCAGTTCTATAGATTCTTGGTCTAAATTGATATCAATTGCATGTTCCTATATGGAACGAGTGAATAAAATCAATTAGCACTAAAAAACCATAAAATCTTGATTTATTACAAAATTGAAGTGTGGGTTGAAATTGGTATTCGAAGGGTTTGACTAAGGTTTGAGGGAAAATAAGTTGATATATGGGATGCCAGGAGGCTAAGGAGATTAGGGTGTTAGTTTGGGGTTATTTGGGTGGTGTCGCCGACGTCCACGATGTTGGAATCGGTGCTTCTAGCTATAATTGGATGAGCTATGCTGTGATTCGAAGGCAAATAGTGATAGAATTGGAAAGAGGAGGATGAGTTGTTCAAGTGGTGTTAATTTTGGCGTCTTTGGATGATTTACGCCGGCTTAGGCGATTTCTGGTCGGCGAATTGTGGTTGTAGGCGGCAAAGTTAAGGAATTTGATGAGAGGTGAGAGAGATGAGAGGGTAGGGGGTTCTAAGGGTGTAGGGATGGTTTGGACAGTTATATACTACAATGAGACCACTTCTCGTCTAAAATTTATTTCTTAAATATATTCCTATGTCATATTTTTATAAATTCATGCGTGATTATTATCTAAACCTCTCTGTTCAGTGATTCTACCCCTAATGATACATGTCGTATCACTAGATCAAAGCCGAACATGTCAAGCAAGGCCAGCAGGGATACGAACTAACATCCTCAATAAAAAACTAACAATTTTTCTCTGGATACAGACACTTGGATTGTGAAAGCATTTGACTTACTATATACTCACGAGACAAACATTGTTCAGGAATACAACTCTCAGAATTTTCTCATTTGCTATTCACGCATGACGGTGATACTCCCTATATTGCAATGTTCCCAGTAATCATAATATCATAACCTGCTATCAGCTAAGAAACTCTATTTGTCATTTTATTTTATTTTTGCATTACATAAGGCTACCATTCTACGTTCCGAGACTAAACAATTTCTCCATGTACATTTTTTGCATTGCATATGGCTACAATTCTGCTTTACGAGACTAAACAGTCTCCATCTGCATTTTTCTGCATTGCATAAGGCTACCATTCTGCCTTCTTAGACTAAACACTGTCTTTATCTGCATTTTGTTGAATTGTATAAGGCTACTATTCTGCCTTCCGAGAGTAAACATTGTCTCCATCTGAATTTTTGTACATTGCATGAGGTTACCACTATGCCTTCTGAGACTAAACATTGTCTCCATCTACAGCTGCATGGATGAAAGATCGCAACCTCATTTACAATTGCATGGCTGAAATATTGCCACTTTATTTACATTTACATGGATGAAAGATTGCCACTTCATTTACAGTTTCATGGTTGAAAAGATCGCCAATTTATATACGTTTTGTATGTTGAAAGAATGCCACCTTATTTACGTTTGCATGGCTAAAATATTGACGCTTTAATTATGTTTGCAGGACTATAAGATCGCCACCCCATTTACATTTGCATGTATGAAAGATCACCACCTTATTTATATTTGCATGGCTGAAAGATCGCCACCTATTGCATCTCACGGGCTTAAAGATCACCAAATACTGCATCTCATGGGCTGAACAATTGCCAAATTATTCGAGGGCGTCATTATTCAGAGGCACCATTTGCATAGCCTGAGAACACCATGTCATGGCTTGAGGATCCCTTTAATCTTTTGCATATCATTATTCAAAGGATTCACGGTTTGGATTCATCATTCTCATAGCTAGAGAGAATCATTTCATGGCCTGCGAGTACTTATTATTATACGCTTCATGGCCCAGGACATCATGGTCTAAGGACATTATCCTAACTGTCCAAAGACAACATTCATGGTCCCACAATAATTTGCATGATGTTTAAATTTACACAAGATATATGCTTGTTTTGCTTATTTGCAGGTAAACCAACAAGCAGCGATCATCTCAGTAGGAGTGATCCCGCTCTAGTTTCCGCAGCCCTATCAGACATCACCGATTCACCTCGTCCTAAATATTACGTCTGTTCTTGAAAGTCCCCACCAGCATATTTCATCGACGGATCCTGAACTACATATGGCCTGATTCCTGTAAAAGTAGGGATATGTAGGCAGCTAGAGCACGACCAAACCACTTCAAACCGCTTCACCAGGGCAAAATTGGCCATTATATCTTTACCCAACAACTCTTTCATCCTTCCCGGGTAAAGACAGGCAACCGTTGATACCTAATTTTTCCCTATTTATTTTTTATATGCAAAATACTTTGAAAATAGCATGTATATGCATATATAATGATGTCCCAAGGGTTTATTATTTTTTCTTAATTTTTAAAGATTTTATCAATTTAATTGCCATATTATATCAAGAAAAACCCAATAGTTACTCCAAAATATAATCATTTTGGTGATTTATTTATTAGATTATAACACCTATACTAATATATAACTAACATAATTTTTTCATATTTTTATAAATTTATTTAGTATTTTATAAGCTAAATTTTATATAATTACAATATTAGCCTCTTTTAAGGTTTAATGGTGTTTATATTTATTAAATTGACTCTAGTGTTTTTATTTGGTAATTATGTTTTATTAATCATTTTAGTGCCATAAATTTGAATTATAAAATGCCGCCAACCATATTATGTCAATATCATAGCATTAGGGACACTTATTTTCAGAAATTATTTTACTATTTTTATAAAATTAAACAAGGGAAAAGTGGATATTTAAATACTAGCCCCGTTTATTTCAATTATAGCCCCAAATCTACTGAATTAAACCCAATTTCAAATCTAATTACCCAAACCAAATCCCAAATCTACCCGACCTACAACCCATTAAAAAAACCCGCCCAGACCCCCCCTTTTAATCCCAGCCATTAATCACTTAGATCAACGGCTCATAATTTCACCTCCATTTTTAACCCGACCTAACCCCTAAACCTTATCATTTCCCGTCTATTGTTGCCCTTGAATTCCTCCCTTCTCCCAGTTCTCTCTGAAGCTCCTCGCAAACCCTAGCCGCCTCCCTCCGCTTCTACCCTTAAATTACCGGAATCCATGGCGTCCATGGCCATTGATGTCCTATACCAGCCTTTTATAACTCCTACACGCCTGGTTACTGTAGATTCAAGGCTTTACCATGAAGAATCTTGGCCCAGACTTTATTTGATTCGAGTTCTATGGTCGTCTCCGACTTTACTCCTGCCAAGCCATGGCTATTTGAGCCCGATTTCGACTTCTCCTGCTTACATCAATGACTTTCCAAGCCTTCCTCACCATCTGGGTTCTTCTGAAACCCTAAATTTTGAGGTTTTTCTTGTTTCGTAAGATTTCTTCTAGATCTGTGTTTTCCCTAATCTTTCAAAACTATTCTCAAAGTTTCTTTCAACTCCGATTTCAAAACCTTTATCTTTTTCAATTTAGGGTTTTATCATGTTATTTAGAAGTTCCTCTGGTATTTAGCGTGTTCTACTGTGTTTCTTATATTGTTCTGCTATTGTGTTTCGTATGTTTATTCTTCTACTGTGTTTCTTTATGTTAAAGTCTTAAGCTCTTTCTTAGGATTTTTAATTTTACTTTCTTCGTTGATATTTTTTTGCCCGATTCTCTTGTCTTTCATCTCTACACTCGCTTGATGGCAAAAACCCTAAGATTTGAGGTTCATTCAAGTTATGATATTATTTGCTATGGGATTTGTTTATTCTTCATCTTTGAACTTGTTTGTTCAAAACCCTAATTTCTTTAGATCTATTTGAATTTTTGAAGTTGTCTCATCTGTTGCTCGACTGAATTTCAAAATCTTTTTTTTGTATGATTCTCAATCCCTGCCAAAGTCTTCTAAGGTCTTTCTACTGGATCCTTTGTATGCTATTTGATACTCTCTCTCTTATCTATTTCTGAATTACTGAAACTGACCTATGGGACTACCATGTTCCTACAATCCACTATATATAGATTTTGTAATTGCATGACACTTTTCTTTATCCTATGTTCAACATCGCATTCCTAAGGTTTGTGCGCTCTTTATATATGCTAAATTTCTCTCTCAAAATAACCCTTAATTGTGGACTAATTTCAGACCTCCTTGTGTAAGTCTGATTGATTCTTTCATTGTTTTACTAATTTCCTTGTTTCTTAGGTTGATTTGAAAAATTTCTTTAGCCTTTAAATTTTTTTATTTCTGACTTGGCTTATTTGTAACTTCAATCCCTGATTCCTTTATTTAATATGTGCTGATTGATTTATTGTGTTTCTTACCTTATTTGGTTAACCATGTACTTCAAAGATTCTTCATCAATCTTCCCTTAATAAAACCCCTATCTATTTACCCCTAATTGTTTACTTTGCACAAGATGCTTACTTTTTTTTTAAGCACCACTAGGCAATAGCCTTGTGTTATGTTTTTATTAATAGCAAACAAGAAAATACAACAAAGAGGAAAGAACAAATAAGAGGGCATTAACACTGGTATTATTACCCATATAACACATACCAGGCTAAACTTACTGTACTAAATCCTATTGAGGCTTGACAACCTCACTTATTAACAGGAATGCGACACTATGACAGGTTAAAAAAAAAAGATGAAAACATTACACTGATGTCCCCTATTTTTCGATCTTAGCAATTTCTTCAATAGAAATTCTTTAGCAACAACGTCCAGTTGTTCATGAATTATTCAAAATTCAAGATTTCTTTCTAGATTGATTGGATTTTGTTGAATAGTTGGTGCGACCTACTTATGATTGGCATTTCTTATCGGAGGTCGTCTAACATTGTCGCTTCTGCTCTTTTCCTTTGTTTGCGACTTTAGTTCCTCTGAGGCGTTAATTTGGACTGTTTCGATGCATTGTGGCAGCACTTCAATTAAGACACCTTCTTCTGCTGCCCGATGATTTGGTACATCTTGAGATTTAATATCATTTTGCTTGACTTTCTGTTGTACCTCATTCCTTCTCCTATTTGCACATTTAGCGCTATAAGGATCACGACCCAAAATTTCAAAGGGATGTGCATTTAGGATTGCATTTAGCAGTTGTTTATCATGGGATAAAACATCTGTTGTACTGGTCATCCTTATTGGTTTCTTCCCATAATTGACAAGAAGCTATGAATTACTAGAGGATCCTACTTCCTTCGGTGTGCTCGATTCTTCATTACTTTCATAACCTCGATCGTCACTGGCTCGAGATTTCACACTGTCCATAGAATCCAATAGTCTTATCTCCTCTGCTGAAAAGATTGCACTTCTTTCCTTGGCCATTTGCACTTTGTCTCCAATAAAGATTCCCTCATCAATATTGAGGTTTGAAAGTGCAGCAAAAGAGTTCAAGTTAGTATGAATAACTGGATTCTTGTCAGCATTATGCATTTTGTTTTTGGATTTTAGAGCTGCTATTGCATATGTCGAAGAGATCTCACTGCCTTGTTGACCCATATCTTGCTGATGAGATATATCTTGACGATATGTGGTCTGCGCAATCTCATTTTCTTGCAGAGGCAGTATAATATCCAGATCTGAAGCAAATGCAGCATGTGATTCATTCTCTACTGTCCTGTTGGTTCTGTTATTTCCCTTTGCAGCCCCATCTTGTGTACTGGATGACGGATTTGTTGAAGAAATATGATCCTCGGCCATTGAACTCTTGTCCATAATCTGCCTTTTGTTTTTGGATTTGGGAGTTGCTATTCTATAGGAAATGGCAGAATAGTTCTTTGCAGTGTGATGTGCAGTTTCTGAGTTAGATCTGAAGTTACCCGAGGCCTCTAGATTAGTTCCATTTGCTTGACCAAACAGTGTAGTATTTTTTTTGTTAGAATTCTGCAATATCTGCTGCTGCTCGATCAGTTTCTCTTCATTGCTTTTAGCATTGGCATTTTCTGGTACAGTCCATGTATCACTAAGTTCCAAGTTTGATACCTTCTTTTCAGTTTCAACATTATAAGGTATTTTAAATGGAGCATTAGCTTGTACTTTGCAACACTGAGCAGGAATATCCTTTGATTTTGAAAGGCTTCTGCAGGTGTACCAATTGAATGAGAAACAATTTTTTGGGCTCCTATCTGTTGCACAGTGCATCTGTGATGTTGTCCAGCCAGTTCAACCAACTGTCCAGCTTGTGAACTAGGAGGAATATGATCTGCAGAAAGCTGCATTGCCCCTGCAGTAGCCACATATGATCGTGTATACATTGTAGCATCAGTTACATCTCTAGAAGGAATAGAGGGTCATTTATCCAACTTCAATGCCTCCTCCGAATTCTCAGCTAGTCCTGCTGCATGTGGTGCATCTGTTACATCAGCACTTCCTGTACTCCTAGCCTCTATATATTGATCTGCTTCACCCCTATCCTTCCTAGTAGGTTCTGAAATATCCACTGGTTCAGCATTCTGCACTAAATGTTGTTGGTCATTAGGTTTGCCCTGCATACAGAGATCTATCACACTCTGGCCTAACCTTTCTACATTGTCACCTGATGGTACAGTAGCTGCAGCATTCTGTTTCAGTTTTGGCACCATCATATCTGACTTTTTTTTCACTTACTGCCTTCAAAGAATAATGTGATGGTGCAGAATTTGGCAATTTAAAAAATTGCACCGCGACATCATTTGGCGTTGAAATAGATTTAGCAGCATGAAGCATTGAACCCGAACCAATTGTTTGTTCTGCATCTTGAATCACTTTAGGAAGTGTCATGTCTATTCGACGACCTGCTAGATTAGCATTTAAGTAGTCTCGGGCATCACCTTTTAATTTAGCCAAACTGCCCTTTCTTTCAGATTCCCCAGTATGGACCACTTCTTCACTGAGTTCCTCAGAATTCCATCGACACGATCTTACATTATGTCCTTGATGATTACAATACGTACAGTATTCAGGAGCATTATCAAGCACGATCTGCTGGTCAAATTTTGTTATTTTTCCAGATCTCGAGTGTACTATCTTGATCTGAATTTTCTTTGGATGTTTGTCCAGTAAATTGATCAAAACTTTAACTCGTGCCTTACATGGACGTGTTCGATCTTTAGTATCCTTATCTATTGCAATAGGCTTTCCCATTGTAGATGCGATTGACATTAAGGATTTTTTGGCGAACAGATTTGCTGGCAGAACGGGAAAGGAAATCCAAACCACAGCTTTTGATGTTTCTTCTCGGGGATTAAATCCCATTGTCCATGGGAATGTCCTAATGAAAAAGTCATCTCCTTTTGCGTTTATATAACCAGTCCTTCTTGATACCACATGAGCATAGTCTTCAAATAGATCAAATCTTACCAGAATATGCCGATATTCTAGTTGTCCAATGTAGCAATTACCTTTGATACCTAGTTGCTTCGGCAGAATCTGCTTTAGCTCCTGAAGATCGGGTTTTCCATATGAAAATTTGATTATCACTGCTTGATGAAGGCCCTCCTCCTTAGTGAATGAATTCACGTCCTCCACAGTGAATTCTACAGCAGGAATCCCATTATCGAATGAAACTGGACAAAGCTCCAGATTTGCATTTGTTGCGGCAGATTTATGTCCAGACAGATGCGATGCATATGACTGTTTAGAACCTTGAGAAATTTGATTTTCCAGCATGTTTTGAGCAACCTCTCCCACAGCACAAGGCTGGGGAGAGGGCGTCGCTTCCATGTTTGTCTCAAAACTCAACCAGAAATGAGAACATCCATGCTAACATAAGGATATAGTGCTCGAAAATTCAAAAGCTGAGGGAGCTACAATAAATCGCAAATTAAGATTTAAGATGTAGGAAAATTGGTTGTAGATTTGATAAAAACTCAATTGGGGATTGTTCGCAAAGAGCAGGAGATTATGTGACACAAATTTTGTGACGATTCACCACCGTATTCCGGCGATATATCCGACGAATAGTGGCGGATGAATCTCTGCTCCAAGAATTAATTATATGTTATAAATTATTTTAGTTCTTAAAAAATAATTTAGCTTTGATAGAAGAAGTATACTTGATCTCCTTCCTAAATAATTTTTGTCCATTACCATTTGGTTTTAACTCCTGGATTAAAGGAAATCATTGATACTGATTGATTTTTAATTGATACATAGTTCCATAATTATTTTCTTCCCTTACTTTATGCTTGTTTTCATGCTATAAATACCCGATTTTTGCATTGACAGAAAAATTGACGAACACTCTTAGTTTACTGAACTATCACTCACACTTACACTCAGAAACTATTCCCTTTGTTACTTGTACTATGGCCTATTTTTCAAATCCTGCTACTTTTTTTACTGTATTTTGTTTCCTTGAAACTGGAATGTCCTGATTAAGATTTTCAGCAATCCCAAACAATGTATTTATATAATACCTTTACTTGCCTTTCTACCTATTGCTTGTGCTTAGTTCAATGTTTACTTTAGCAAGCTATAATTTCATCCTATTATGAATCCAAAACCCCGTACCCCAATGCGTTTGATGCCAATGGTTTGTTTGAGACATGGCAGTACTGAGTATTATTGTCTATGGCTCAAACATGATTCCCCTAGAATCATAACATCTATGTCACCATCATATGTTTTGTATACTTGTTTATTCTGTAAGCATAACAACATTCTCTATTGTTGTGCATGCACAGAATTGGCTAATGCCTAAGAACATAGGCTCTTTGGAAATTTTTCCAATCCCTGAACTCTTTATTTGACTTGTGTATGGCTGTTTCCTAGCACTTCTCTCCCCTTCTTTACTTTCTTAGTTCCTTAATATTCTATTTATACACTTGCACTCTCTTGCACTATAAGTTCTACCCCCTTCTTGTTAGCCTTGCCTTGGGACCCATTGAGATCCCTCTGAACTTGGACACTTTAGGGATGGCCCTTCCACACTACACTTGTCCCAATTCTTGTGATACAATTTGGGTGTGAGCACTGCTGGAGTCCCATTAAGTCTCTTAGGTAACTCTGACACACTCAAATTGGAGAAAGGTTTTGGAAGAGTGATGTTGGAGTTGGTCTATCTCATAATTCAGACAGGAAGTCGGAATCAGGCTTCCTCTGGTTCTATTTTCTTTATACTTTTGATGTAATTAATTATTTTTTGTTTGTAATAAGTTGTAATGAACATTTGGGGCCGGCTAGTGTAAAGAGTGGGTGACTATGACTGTGAAAGGGTAAAAATCATGCCTATAGGACTATTACAAATTTTTCATATTCAAAAACCTATAGAAATAAACCTATATGTCTATTACAAATTCTACATATTCAAATACACATAGAAATCATGCCTATGGGTGTATTACGATTCTGCATATTCAAATACATATAGAAATCATGCCTATAGGTTTATTACAATTTTGCATATTCAAAAATATATGTAGAGATCTGTGAGAACCCGTGAAAATTTCGACTCAGAACGCCGTGAAGAAACGTTACCAAGGTACTTTCTTACATGCTTATTGTCACTTGAGGAAAGGTTCTCCCACCAATCTAGCAGCAACTGTGGAATGTTGCTAACCATACTGAATCTGGGGACTCGTGCCTTATTTTCTACAAAACAAAAGGGTTAGGCCTTCCCCCACTACACTCAACTATTTATGAAATTATGATTAGCATATTGGCGTTTATTTCTTCAAACTAATTCATAGAATGTGGCTGCGTCCGCTATAATTATGGAAACTCCGGTTGACTTTTGGATAAGGCTTATCATAAAGGATCATTATGCGGACAACATATTGATCTAACTAGGTTTCTCGATGATGCACGAACAATTTCGATCAGAACTAGGTTACTATGGGGGTTTAGACAGGTACCCACAAGCGGATAACTTGACGGGGAATGACAAAGAACCGTTAACTGCACCACTGATCGACTAGTTTTACCACAAATAAGCCTTTCCGAATTAAGGGTAATAAATAGGAGGTGCGCAACCACTCATCAAACTTTGCTAAAGGGTTTAATATGCACGAATGGAATATGATGTGGGGCATGATTTATGCAACAATAAATAACACGCCATCATGTATTTGCACATAGGAAAGATAAAGACAATATTTGAATAATTGAAGGACAGTTACGAAACATGAAAACAAGGAGACAAATCAGTTTCATGAAAATAAAGAAACCATAAATGCTTGAATGCAATTAAAATCCAAATAAAGGGCAAAATGGTACACAGGATAAAGAATGCTTGGACTACTTAATAAAAATAAGTTTTTTATGGTAAGAGCCTAAAGATATCCCCAGCAGAGTCGCCATGCTGTGAGGCCCCATGAAAATTTCCACTCAGAACCCGAATCTCTTAGTGCCAAGTTAGGGTTAGGTGTTAGAAATTCATATCAATTCTTTGCGGTGAGCTAGTTATAACATTTTGATTTGATCACTTCATTAAGAAGTCAAAAATAATGTTTTCCAGAAAAGTGTGATTCTGCGATCGAGAATGCGGTCGCATATCAGGTAGCATACCACATAGTTGCTGAAAAGCGAGTTAGTATGTTGGGAAAATTTGAAGTCAACTATGCTTTCAATTATGTAATCGCATAATCGAAATGCGGACCGCATAGTCATTGCATAATTTCCTTGGAATTTTGTAAAGGGCAGTTACGCGGTGCATTTTGTGACTGCAGAACGTGAATGCAGACCAAATTTCCACCATAAACTAAATTAGTGTGTCCAGTTTCTGGGGAACATTTTGCGGTCCATTCTGCGGACCGCATGTACACTTTTGCGATCGCAGATCAGACTAGGCGCTCCAAATTTCTAAACTTTAATCCCGACCCCCGATCATTATATTCGGTGTAATAGCTCATTTTGATCATAGCTCTCGATACTTCAAGAGTAAGAAAGAGGGGCCTAAGATAGGGAAAGTGCTTCTCATTAAAATTACTCCAACACCTTGCTAAAACATTAAAGGTAATCAAGTGAAGGCACCTAAATCTTAATACCGAAAGGTAAGACTTCAGCTCTTATTTTTATACTTAGCTATAAGGGGTCATTAGTGAGGTGATTCGTGGATATAAGAATGGATTTCGTGCATGCATATCAAACCATGGACTATTGGGAGGTATTGAACTAACAAGAAAGCTATTGGGGTATAGAATGATAGAAATTTCTTTCTAAAAGGACCTAAGATCACAATGCACCCATAGTGCTTGATAATATGCTCAAACAAGCAAGAATCTCAATCTCGTCTCTAATTCTCAGTTCAATTTGTAATTCTTAGACAATAGATCGAAGTGCTAAGTATTCTATATTTTTTTAAAGATTAAGAAGAGCTATATTGAGGTATATATGGCAAAAACCCCCCATTTTATTAGAAATTGAGCTCCGTTGGCATTTCCGCAGGTGTGGTAAGACTAGAATTGGTTGATGTATTGGTTGTTATTTTCCATTAATTGATTTGTAATTATATACATATAAGAATGAAGGATGTTCCTCAATGTGAGTAATATACTATTCTTGATATTTAATGAAGTGTGAAGAATACGAATCATGTGTTGAAATGATTAGGCTATAAGCCAAGAATATAACTGAGATTGTCATGCTAACTATGTGGAAACTTACCTGTGCTTCCAACTTGAATCTCTTGTGTGTGCCTATGATCATGAAGTTTTAAGATGGATATTGAAAATGGAATGATGTGATAATTGTGGCCCTAAGTGCCAATGAATATATATTAGCTGTGTAAAATAAAGATTCAAATGAGATGATCAATAAGAAATGAACAACGCCTAGCTAAGGTGGCCTAGCTGATCGGGCCGTGATCTGACACCATGCCGCACACATGGTGGTAATATACTAACATCGAATTTTGGAAAAAAGGAAATGAAATGGTGATTGAGATAAATGCCTCAAATGAGGAAACCTTGACGATTATATTGTGATCGGACCCTTTCCAAGATAGCGGTGGTATTGAGGATAGTGATGAACATAAGAAAGAAATGCCCCACCACCGAGTTATGGAAATTATGAAACAGATTATATGGTTCGTTTATTTGATGATGCGGTGTCTTGTTAAAAACTTTTATTTATTTTTGTGATTTCCTTGTTCATGCTTGATAGTTCTTTCTAGTAAAGTGGTGTTTGGTTATACATACTGGCACTATTCCACGGTACAAACATCCATTTTGCCTGGGGTGCTACATTTTTAAATGAATGTCGGTGGCTCCATTTCAGATAAGCCAATCGTGCTTAGAAGATTCTATTCTTCTCAAGTATTGGTGAGCCCCTTTCTCCTTAAGGGGTTGTGTTGTATATCTTTTGTTGTAGTGGACTTTCTCTTTTGAGGTATAGCTGGGGCCTTGCTGCCGACATCATCATACTTATATTTTCTATCTTTAGAGGCTCCATAGACTCATGTGTGGGTTATATATGGGTATTGAGGGGCCCATGAACTATGTTGTAATAATAAACACATGTTATGTATAATTGTAACTTTATTGGAATTTAAAAAACTAACTTTAACTACAGTTTGAGTTTGTAATCAAGAATGAACTATCACTACTGAATGCACTATCTTCACTTGTCTAAATAAATGAAAGCATGGTTTCCCTATTCATATTGAGTCGGGCTGCTTGATATGGCTTGCTTAGTTGGGTTCACTCGATTGAGCACCGATCGCGCTTCGCGAGGTTGGGACGTGAAAAACTTGGTATCACAGCCTAAGGTTTTGAAATGTCCTTGGATGTCTTAGAGCCGTGTCCAGTAGGCTCCTTCTTATCGATGTGTAGTCAACCACGTCTAGCTTGAGGCTACCTGGGCATTTAGGGCCTTCCCAGTCTGTTGCCCAATCTTCACCTAGTGCACGGCCATTAGGGCCCATCCAGCAGCAGTGGAGTCATTTTAGGCCCGATTAGGTCAACATGGGATCCCATCAGCAGGGTCGGTCAGGAGAAAGGTTCCAAGAGCAGGAGAGGACGGCGTTTCCCAGGTACGGGAAGATACACTCGAGGATTTGCTATATGAAGTTACCTATATGGTATGGATGAGAGATGAGGGGTCATATCCAGAGACATTGTCATGTATCCCATCAGGGAGCTGGTCGGGGCACAACTCAGCCATCAAATCTAGCTGCCGCTACATCTTCAGCCCCCTCTCCTGCTCAAGGTAGGCCTGCACCTGTAGGGTGTGGTACCCCTAGGGGTGATGCTTAGATTTTAGGAGGATCCAGCCTGTTTTATGCTATGAGTGGCCGCCAGACGGCAAAGGCTTCTCCAGATATTGTTACAAGTATTCTGATTGTCCAACATCATGATGTGTATGCACTGATTAACCCCGGTTCTACCTAGTCATATGTTACCCCTTTTGTTTCCATGTGATTCGGGATAGAACTAAAACAACATTATGAGGTGTTATTGGTATCTACTTTGGTTGGTGAGTCTATTACGGTTGCTCGCATTTATAGAGGTTGTGTTGTTATGGTGCGGGGTAGGGATACCATGGCTGATCTTATTGAGTTAGGGATGGTTGACCTAGACGTAATAATGGGAATGGATTGACTTAATTCATATTTGGCCTGGCTTGATTGTCGGACTAGAAACATGAGGCTGGAATTTCCCAATGAGCCCGTTTTTGAGTGGAAAAGAGACAATGTAGTGTCTAGAGGTCAGCTTATTTCCTATCTGAAGGCCGCAAATATGATCAATAAGGGGGTGTATCTATCATTTAGTTCAGGTTATGGACACCAATGCCGAGGCGCTTAGCCTTGAGCCCGTTCAGTTGTGAATGAATTTTCGGATGTCTTTCCAGATGAGCTCCTTGGGTTCCACAAGGCAAGGAGACTGATTTTGGGATCAATGTGATGCCTGACATGCAACCTGTATCAATTCCACCTTACATAATGGAACCGGAAGAATTGAAAGAGCTAAGGAAGCAATTGAAGGATTTACTAGAAAAAAGTTTTATCCGGCTGAGTGTATTGCCATGGGGTGCACTAGTCTTGTTTGTAAAAAAGAAAGATGGACCATAACGAATGTGTATTAACTACCAACAACTCAGCAAGGTCACAATAAAAAACAAATATGTTTTAGCAAGAGTAGATAACTTGTTTTATCAATTGCAAGGTGCTACTTTTTTCTCAAATAATGATTTGCAGTTCGGGTATCATCAATTGAAGATAAGGGAGCAGGATATTCCAAAAATAGCTTTCAGAACTCGGTATGGGAACTTTGAATTTACTATGAAGTCTATTGGGCTAACAAATGCCCCGAAAACCTTTATGGATCTTATGAATCGAGTCTTCAAAAGTTTTGTAGACTCCTTTGTGATAGTGTTCTTTGGCGATATTCTTGTGTATTCCTAATGTTGGGAGGACTATGCTGACCATCTCAGGGTAGTTCTGCAGACCCTTTAGCAACGTCAATTGTATGCAATATTTTTGAAATGTGAATTTTGGCTTGAGTCTATCGCGTTCTTGGGTCATGGCATTTCTAGGGGAAGGAATTATGGTTGATCCTCAAAAGATTATAGCAGTGAAGAATTTTCCTAGACTTACCACTCCAACAGAGATTGGTAGTTTCTCGGGTTTGGCTGGGTATTATAAGAGGTTTGTGGAAAGGTTCTCTACTCTTGCTTCTCCGTTGACTCAATTGCTACAGAAAGTAGTTAAATTATAATGGTCCAATGCTTGTGAAAAGAGTTTCCAATAATTGAAATCAAGGTTGAAAACAACATCGGTTTTAGCCCTGCCAGGGAGTACAACGGGATATATGGTGTATTGTGATTCTTCGAGAATCGGTCTTTTGTGTATGTTAATGCAACACAACAACATTATAGCCTATGCGTATGGGCATCTCAAGAATCATGAGAAGAACTATCCAAAATATGACTTAGAGATGGCGGTAGTGGTATTTGCGCTAAAGATATGGAGACATTATTTGTATGGAGTCCATGTGGATGTATTCGCGAATCATAAGAGCCTTCAATATACTTTCAAGAAAATGAAGTCGAATCTGAGGCAAAGAAGATGGCTAAAATTACTCAAAGACTATGTCATCGAAATTCTCTAACACCCATGAAAGGCTACAGTCGTGGCAAATGCATTTAGTCGAAAATCTATGTGGAGTTTGGCTTATTTAGAGACAGATGAGAGGCAGTTAGCCAGGTAGGTTTACCATTGGCTTATTTGGGAGTTCGCATTACGGACTCTAATGAAGGATAGGTAATTGTACAGAATAGGCTGAATCATCACTTGTGGCGGAGGTGAAAGAAAATTAAATTCAACGATCTGTTGTTAGCACAATTGAAGGAGGGGATTCATAAACATAAGACCACAGCTTTTCCTTTGGCATGAATTATGGTACCCTACGGTACTAAGACCTCATAGGTGTTCCCGATGTTGTCGGTGTTAAAGAAAGGATCATGGCAGAAGCTCACACTTCAAGGTATTCTGTGCACCAAGGTTTTATGAAAATATATCATGATCTCAAGGAAATTTATTGGTTGAACATCATGAAAAAGGGCGTGGCAGACTTTGTGGCAGAATGTCCAAATTGCCAGCAAGTGAAGGACGAACATTAAAAGCCTGGTGGATTGTCTCAATCCATAGAAATCCCAATGTTGAAATAGGATATGATTGACATGGATTGTTTGGTAGGGCTGTCACGCACTCCGCGCAAGTTCAACTCAATTTGGGTGATTGTGGATCCACTAACGAAATCAGCACATTTATTGCTAGTTAAATCTACCGACACAGTGGAATAGTATGCGCTGTTATATATGAGAGAAATAGTCAAGTTGCATGACACTATAGTCTCCATCATTTCATATTGAGGGGCTCAGTTCACAGCCAACATTTGAAAGAAGTTTAAGCAAGGTTTGGTACGCAAGAAAATCTTAGGAAAGCTTTTCATCCTCAATTCGATGGCCAAGCAGAGCAAATAATTCAGACGCTTGAGGACATATTGCGTGCTTGTACTCTTGATTTAAATAGTAGTTGGGATGGCCATTTTCCACTCAAAGAATTTCCTTACAACAATAGCTTTCATGCTAGTATCTAGATAGTATCGTTTGAGGCTCTATGTGGTAGGAGATATAGGTATCCTATTAGGTAGTTCGAGGTTGGAGAAGCGGAATTGATAGGGTTACATGGAGAAATTAAAGATCACAAAGGAAAGGTTGAAAATTGCCCAAAGACGCCAAAAGTGTTACTGGGATGTTCGTCATAGAGATTTAGAGTTCAAAGAAAATGATTAGGTATTTTTGAAGGTTTCCCATATGAAGGGTATCATGCTGTTTGGAAGGAAGGGAAAATTGAGTCTGAGGTTTGTGAGACCTTACAAAATCATTTAAAAAATTGGTTAGGTGGCCTACAAGCTCTAGCTGGCACCCGAGATGTTATCGGTACACCCGGTCTTTCATGTGTCTATGTTGACAAAGGTAGTGGGAGATCCGTCCACTATTGTTCAAGTGGAGACTATTGAGGTTAATGAAGAGCTGTCATATGAAGAAGTTCCAGTTGCCATTATTGATAGGCAAGTTCGGAAATTGAGAAATTAGGAAATTGCATCCGTGAAAGTGTTATCGCGGAGCCAGCAAGTTGAGAAAGCCACTTGGGAAGCCGAGGAAGAGATGAAAAAGAAGTATTCTCATTTTTTTTAATAGTCATGTAACAACTTTTATGCAATTAGCTATGATAAACTCTCATCTTTTGGCTTGATCTACGTAAAACTATCCTCTTTTCGCAACATGTTGTCTATACGACCACGATTGATGTTGTACAAGTTATATTATGTATGTGGAATATGTTTATGCTATTAGGATATGTTTCTCGAGCTCTCTGGCAGGTGGATAAAGCCTCTGGCAAAATTTCTTGAGATTTAGGGAGTTGACCAAATTTGGGGTTGTGGATATGTTTCGGGTTGTGAAAAATTGAAGTTGCATAAACGTTCCTCATAGGTGATCCTTGATCCTCATTAGAGGACGAATGATATTAAGTAGGGTAAGATATGAGGCCCCATGACAATTTCTATGCAGAACCTGAATCTCGTTGTGCCAACATAGGGTCAAGTGTAAGAAATGGGTTAAAACGGAACGCAGACCTCTCACTGTCCCAGACCAAAGTGGCAGCCTCGATCAACATGTTGTTTGGCTCAGTGTCTAGCACAAAAGGTATGTTATCTATGTACTTTCTTACATACTTCTTGTCACTTGAGCAAAGGTCCTCCCACCAATCTTGCAGCAACTGTGGAATGTTGCTAACCATACCGAATCTGGGGACCACATGCCTTAGTTTCTACAAAATTAAAAGGTTAGTCCATCCCCCACCAAACTCGACTATTTATGCAAATATGATTAGCATATTGGCATTTGATTCTTTAAATTAATGCACAAAAGGTGGTTGTTTCCGTTAGAATAATGGAAACTCCGGTGGACTTTTGGATAACGCTTATTATAAAGGATTATTATGCATACAACATATTGGTCCGACTAGGTTTGACCATGATGCATGTACAATTTTGATCAAAGTCAGGTTACTATAGGGGTTTAAGCTGGTACCCTTAAGTAGAAAACTTCAGGGGGAAAGGCACAGAACCATTGACTGCACCGGTGATCAACTAGTTTTACTACAAATAAACCTTTCCGAATTAAGGGTAATAAATAGGAAGAGCGAAACCACTCATCATGTTTTGCTATAGGATTTAATATGCACGACTGGAATTTGATGTGGAACATGATTTATGCAACAATAAATAGAACATCATCAAGTATTTGCACATAGGAAAGATAAAGACAGTATGTCTATAATTGAAAGACAATTACGGAAAAAGAAAACAAGGAGACAAGTCACTTTTAGGAAAATAAAGAAACCATAAATTCTGGAATGTAATTAAAATCTAAATAAATGGGAAAAAAACATACGGGATAAAGCATGCTTGGGCTAATTCATAAAAATAAATTCGTTATTGTAAGAGCCAAAAGATATGCCCAGCAGGGTCGCCATGCTGTGAGGCCCCGTGAAAATTTACACTCAGAACTCGATTCTCTTAGGGCCTAGTTAGGGTTAGGTATTATAAATTCATAAAAATTCTTCGCGGCGAGATTTTTTGAGTTGATCACTACATTAAGTAGTCAAGAAATAATGTTTTCCCAAAAAATGCGATTCTGCGATTGAGAATGAGCTTGCATATCAGGTATGCGGACCACATAGTTGCCCCAAAGCGAGTCACTGTGTTGGCAAAATTTGAAGTCAACTATTCAATCGCATAACCGAAATGTGCACTGCATAGTCGTCGCATAATTTCCTTGGGATTTTGTGAAGAGCAGTCTACGGTGCATTATGCGAATGCAGAACGTGAATACAGACCGCATTTCTGCCTCAAACTCAATGAGTGTTTCTAGTGTTTGAGGAGCATTGTGCGGTCCATTATGCGAACCGCATGTTGACTTTGCAATCGCAAATGTGATCGCTGATCTAACTAGGGGCTCTAATTTTCTAAATTTTAAACTCGACCTCTTATCGTTTTATTCGGTGTAATTGCTCATTTTGAGCATATTTCCTGATGATTCTAGAGTAAGAGAGAGGGGTCTAACAGGGGGAAAGTGCTTCTCATAAAATTACTCCAAAACCTTGCTAAAATATTAAATGTAATCACGACAAGGCACGTAAATCTTAATCCCGAAAGGTAAGACTTCATCACCTCATCTCTTATTTTTATACTTAGGTATAAAGGGTTATTAGTGAGGTAGTTCATGGATATAAGAATGGATTTCTTTCATGTATATCAAACCATATAGTATTGGAAGGTATTTGAACTAACAAGAACGCTGTTGGGGTATAGAATGATGAAAATTTCCCTCTAAAAGGAACTCTGATCACAATGCACCCATAGTGTTTGATAATATGCTTAAACAAGCTAGAATTCTAATCTAGTCTCAAATTCTCGGTTCAATTTATAATTCTTACACAATGCGTCGAAGTTCTAAGAGTTATAGAATTTGTATAGATTTAGGAGAGCTATATTGAGGTATGTATGTCAAAAACTAACCTTTTATTAGAAATTGAGCTCCGTTGGCATTTCTGTAAGTGTCGTAAGACTAGAATTGGTTGATGTATTGGTTGTTATTTCACATAAATTGATTTTCAATTATATACATGTATCCATAAAGGATGTGCCTCTATGTTAGTAATACGCTATTCTTGATATTTAGATAAGTGTGAATAATACAAATCATGTGTTGAAATGCTTAGGCTATAAGCCAAGATTAAAACTTAGAATGTCATGCTAACTATGTGGGAACTTACTAGTTCTTGCATCTTGAATTTCTTGTGTGTGCCTATGACCATGGAATTGCAAGATGGATATTGAAAATGAAATTAGTTGATACGAGGTATGTGAAACAAAAATTCAAATGAGATGATCAATGAGAAAGGAACAATACCTAGGTAAGGTGGCCTAACCGTTCAGGCCGTGATCAGACACCATGCAAGCACACTTGGTGGTAATATGCTACCATCGAATTACGAAAAAAAGGAAATGAAATATTGATTGAGATATATGCCTCAAAAGAGGCAACCTAGCTGATCGGGTCGTGATCAGACTTCGCTCAAGATAATGGTGGTATTAAGGATAGTAATGAACATATGAAAGAAATGCCCCACAGGTAGTTATGAAAAATATGTGAAAGATTATATGGTTTGCTTATTTGATGATGTGGTATCTAGTTAAAGCCTTTGATTTACTCTTTTGATTTCCTTGTTCATGCTTGATAGTTATTTCTAGTAAAACGGTGTTTAGTTATACATACTAGTACTATTACATTCTTAAATAAATGTAGGTGGCCAACTGCAGATACTGCCCATCGCGCTTAGCGGATTACCTTCTTCTTAAGTCTTGGTGAGCCCCTTTCTCTTTCAAGGGGTTGTATTGTATATCTTTTGTTGTGGTGGACTTCCATTTTTTAGGTATAGCCGGGGCCTTGTTGTCGGCATGATCATGCATATCTTTTGTATCCTTAGATGCTCTGTAAACGCATGTGTTGGTTATGCATGGGTGTTGAGTGGCCCATGAACTTTTTTGTAATTATAAAATCATGTTATCTATGATTATGACTTTATGGGAATTTCATAAACTATTCTTAACTACGAGAAGTTTATAATTTAGAATGAATTAACACTATTGAATGTACTACACTTGTCTAAATAAATTAAAGCATGTCGGGAGGGAAGTGCTTGATAAGTCTTGCTCTGTTGGGTCACTCGATCAAGCGCCGGTCTCGCCTCTTGAGGTTGCACAGATCGCTCGTGGTGGATAAAAAGGCTCAAGTTTCCTCCTCAAGTAAACATACAAGCAGGGCGACTCAAAAACAATTAAGGACTTTATTAATCAAAGTCCTAAAGCAGGATCTGTAAGTGATTGTGCAAAAATAAACCAATCTTTATACATAGAAGTTCTAACCTAGCAGTTGCCTAGGGATTGTTTTAAGGGTTATTAGAATCAGAAATGTTGAATGATAGAAATAACTTAAGAGAAATTCAGATTTTGAAAATGCCCTAAGGATTGCCTATATAAAGTGTTATGTCTTGTTAATGCAGAAACAAACAAGTTTTCGAAATATACCCCTTTAATATCTATAGATAGGATATCTAATTAGATTAAAGACCTTTTTAAAGAACTAGCTGTAGGAAATGTCGTTGCTTAATAAGACCAGTTTGAGAAGATGAACTAGGCATAATGACATTGATTCATTAGGCTTATCATATTATTAGACATAACTACGAACATAAATCCCTATATGCATGATATATAGGTGTATTACTTATTGTGAACGATTTATAGGGATAAACACATACATAAACACTCATTGTAACTGAAATTTGATTATGTCATATAGGCATGGTATCTATACATGAATTTATTTAAGACGTGATGGCTTGGAACCTAGAAACATGGATACTAACATGACAAATGCAGAATTCACGAACATGGTTTCTATCTGATTCAATTGGCATTCAAAGACATTAAAAGTGAGGTCCTTATAGGCATGATTTCTATTTGATGCATAGGAAGTTTGAAGTGGAATTCTATTAGCATGATTGGATGTAAAGGCATCTAAACGTGGAACCCTATATACATGGATTTCGTTATGCAAAAGCAATAAAGTTCAGCAAGAATAAAAACCCTATTGACATGTTTTCTATTAGGTGAAGCGTGCATATTTGAAAATGAATACCAAGGGTAGGATTTCTACAGATGTTACCCCATAATGTATACATCTACCCACCATTTTACTAAATACCCCAAATATGTATTTACCAATTATTACAGGCCCATAAATGAATTACATAAGGAAATGGAATAATCAAGAAGCTATTCTATAGAGAGCCTAGAATTAGGCCCAAGTTTTCCAAAGCCTCCAATAGTTTTTCAAACCTCATTTGCATAAATAAATCAGAGTCTAGGTGCGTCAAATTTCTCTAAGGGTCTCAAGGACCCTGGGAAATGCTTACACCTAGACTTAGTAGCGAAGTATTAAACCAGTGCAGTGTGGAAAAGCCAGCATCCATATGCCAGAGTTCTGAGGGTTTTCATAAGGCTCCCAAGGTAGTACACATACTAGAGAGGGCAGAACTTATTAACTAAGAGAAGAGTGAAAGTGCAGGAAACATGGTGAAAGAGGTTTACCAAAGACTGGACTTAAAAGTCTATCTTTTAAAGTAGTCAGTAAAGTAATAGAGATTGTTTGAAAAGGTTGGAATGATAAACAAAATGAAGAGCTCGGGATGGATCCCACACAGAACCCAAATGTGTTAAACAGTCACACAAGAGGGATATTGTCTTGGGGATGCACAACCATTGACTGCAAACATATAACCCTAGAAAGGATATTTGAACTGGCTTGGACAAGCTCAACAATAACTATAACTGGCATAATCACCAACTAGTCAGGGAGAGCATAAACACACAGGGGGATAGGGAGTTGGGGACTCATAAGAATGGTAAGCACACAGTAGGTTAACAAACAATAGTGTAGGCATGTTTGAATCACACAATGGAATTTAAATGGAGTTGAGTCATAGTAGCACACTAATAATATAACCTAACTACAAACTTCACAACATAACCACAAGTAAAAACAAGCTAGAAATAAAAGAGACAGAAAGAAGAAGAGAAACATGTTGTTGTTGAGGCTTTAAATTAAACTAGGACATACCAGTAAAAGATAAAAGTCAGTAGAGTAAAGAACCAAAAATCACATATGATTAGCCTTGGCTTGCAGCCGACCAACAGTAGAAAAATAACACAGGGAAGAAGGCGGATCAGAGATTTTTTAATAAGATAGGAGTTTTTGAAAGCCAAGTGTCCCTGTCTTGTTTGTGAAAGAATTTGAGTATTTATAGTTGAAAGTAGGTAGCAAAATAAGGTAAAAATATTATAGTAGTAGACTAATTTAAGAAGTCAGAACCAATCAATTAGAGAATATAAGAGGTCCTTCCTTATGTTCAAGGAATTAAGATCAAACGGAAAGATTCACTACCATATAAGGCATGAGGACGAATCATTTCTTGATTAAATAAGGAGAGTATCCGGAGTTCAATAGGCATAAAGTATTCAAATAAGAAAACATTCAGAAAGAATCAATTGCGGAAAGACTAAATAAAAAAAGTACCATATTAAATAAGGTAATGAAATCAGTTAATTCAAACAAGCAAATAGAACTCTAGGGCTTTGAAGGAAAATCTTTCAATTACCAATAGTTAAGGAAAATCAGAATCAATCATGGGGAGTCATGATTTTGCATATTTTAACATATAAACAGAGAAATATGAACAGAAGTTGCAAAAAAACAAGGTCAATTATATAGTCAGAAAGAAACAAGAGATGAGCAAACACAGTCATATAGAGGTGATATAAGTAGGCTAAAGATTCAGTAGAACATATTCGAAGCATGGTTACCACGAGAGATCATATGATCAAGGCAAAGAAAATAATACCAACATTCAGAGCGAAGGACAAGGAAATCATGCTAACACAAAGAGCCAGGGAAAGAAAATCATGCTAGCACACATAAACGAGAAAAGAAAAATCATGCTACACATCGAAACAAGTAAAGAAAAAAATATTTTTAAAAAAATTAGGGTTTTTAATAGATTTGATTTATAAAGCAGTAGAAACACAGAATCGGTCAAAACAAACAAAGGAAAAAGGTTTGACCATGAAGAAATTGGTTGAAACATGTATAAAAAGAACTCCGTGAAAACCCTAGTTTTCAAAGAAAGTAAAAATGGTTTATAGTAGACAATATTTTAGAAAAAAACCTCGAGAGTAAGAAAATTATAGAAGGAAACATGCTGAAAGCATAAAAATAACCTAGATCTGAGAGATTTGAAGAGAGTTAGGGTTTCAAAAAGAAACCTAAGTAGAATTTGAAAGAACCCATTATAAAATCACAAATTGTAACACACATGGTGTGAGGTTGCCCAAAAACATACTAGACAAGCCTCAAACAACAGAGTTAAAAACTGTAGGTCCAAATCGTCATGGCCAAGGACCCTTCAGGGCCTTAAAGATGATGAGCAAGGTGGTGGAGTGACCATCGGAGGCTTGAGGTTTGAGAGATAGTCGCCGGAGTTGACTGGAGAAGGAGGTGAGTGGAGGAGTTAAAGGTTAGGTTAGAGAGAAGAGTGGAGACGAGAGAATATCTAAAGGCGGCACCTTTGAAAAAATGACTTAAGGTTAGGGGTCGTTTGGAAATTAAAAAGGAAAGGGGGAGTAAGAGTCGTTGATCTAAAAGATCAACGACCAGGATTTATGATGGTTTGGTTTAGGTAGGAATAATTAGGGCCTGGGTCGGGTTAATTGATTAGGGGATTGGGCTGGTAATTGATCCGATTTTTGCTACAACTGAAAGCAATTTTTGGCTACAATTAAAATAGTCTTTTTTACCTATTTTAATTTATAAATATAATAGTAAATAATTTCTAAAAAATAATTTAAGGTGCCAAAATAATTTAAAATATATAATTAATAATTTTAAAATATAGGGTCCAATGTTATGCAAATAAAATATTATTATATTTTAAAATACTTTAGCTTTAAAATGCTAAACGTAATTATAAAACTATGTAAAATTAAATCAGCCATATTTTTTCATAAATATAGAAATTCAATAAATGAATTATCTAAAAATAAAATTATAAAAATAACAATTGGAAATTTTATGGACTAAAAAGGGAGAAAATAAGTCAATTTAAACCCTAAATTTGTGGAAAAATAATAATAAAAACCTTGTGCATGCTTATGTATGCATATATATGCTATTTTGAAGGCTCTTAGGCATATTTATCATATATACGAAAAAATTTGGTGTCAACACTTACTTTAAATCCAGAATTTAATCATGAAGAAAGTTTATGGAGCAATTGACAATCATTATGCTCAATCACAAAGCTTCTACTTAATTGGTTAGAGTCTCGTGCTGATAACATGTTATAAAATAATGAAAGAAGAATATTGCGAAGAAAGAGAGAGAAATCTTTTTTCCTTTTTTGGATGAATTTCAATGGAATAGAACCCTCTGTTTAGAGGGAGAGAGTGACCTTGCCACCAAGTAATAAATCTTCGAATCAATCTAAATATAAACATTCACTATAAGTAACATTTTATTTATAACAAAAGCAGTTCTACAGTCTTCCCTCTAAAAAATGGCAAAATAGCCTAAATTCCACCTATAATTGTGTCACTTTGTCATCCCGGTCCGTATATTCAATAAAATTTTATCAAGACACCTGAACTAACATGTATTTTAAACCCCTCTGACCATTAACTGAACTGATGCGTCATTTATTTTGATGAGTCAGAAAACTGAGTGATAACACTCTCTAAAAAGGAGAGTGCATATATTTGTTTTGATATACAAATACTAAAAATAATAAAGAATAACCCTAAAAAAGAAAAAAAGAGTAAATTAATTAATTTCCCAACCTACGTTATGTTTTTCAACCCTTCTGTTCCTCCCCCCTCCCGGTTTCTCCCCGTCTTGTTCTCCCCCCTCTTTCCTATCGAACACCCTTACCTCCCCACCCCCACCCCCACCCCTTCGTGGATAGTTCAGAACAAAACTAATAGTACAAAAAGGAGAAGAATTTTCTCTGAGTGAATCTGAATAAGCAGGCCTGTTAATGGGGTTAAAGTTTTTAAAGATATCAAAAAATCTATGGCTAAGTAATTTTCGTGTTCATCACTCTATACTGGTCATGGGTTTTACAAAGGAAACCGGAAAGTAGAGAAATAGGTGGTGGAGTCTGCTACTGATTATTTTGGAAAAATTTAATTTTGCTTCGTGGTGGTCGGCACTGAATTACTTCCACCGATATACTTTTTTATTTTCTAGTTATGGTATGTTGCTCGTTGGTGTTACCCCTTTTGGTCCCATTAAAATTTAATAATTATACTGGTTTTACCTAAAATACTTATAGTAACGAGATGAAGCAGGAAATTTTTTTTTTATCCAAATTGAAGAGTTGTATGTGTATGAATTTGAGTTTAAAAAGGTGGAAAAAGAGCAAAACGGTAGAGGCGACTCCGATTTTTTGATTGATTTTCAGTGAAAAAGGACGTTGACAGCATAGGAAGATGGGAATGGACTTGAACTATTATCAAAAATTAACTTTTAAACAAATAAAGATGTTGCATGGATTTATCTGATGTGGACATGATATTTTCTCCATGTCAGGCGAGTGACCAATACGTAATGCCGAAGTGGTTTAAAATACATGTTTTTATTGAGTTCACATGTCTGGATGAAACTTTATCAAATACAGGGATCGGAATGATAAAGAGACACACATATAAATGTCATTAAGAATATTTTGTCCTAAAAAAGTTACTGAATCTTAAATCCAAACATGGAAAAGAATCTAAACCTAAATAAACAAAAAACACGGCAATAAAACCTAGTTGCCAACAAATTCTAAACCTATAACGAATCCTAATTAGTTGTAGAATCTTAAACTTTAATAAAGAAAAGTTGCACTCAACAATAATAGAGGCAATAAACTGGTGCCTTTTTTTATTTTCTTACAAATTTTATTTATTAGTGTTTGTAATTACAATTTTATATAACGTAAAATTTAATTAAGAGGGGTAAAAAAGACAAATAACATTTTGATAGAGACTTCATACTTTTAATATAATACTAATATCTATGTTCATGCTTTGCATGTATATATCTTGCATTACATATTATAAAACACGTAACATCCAGTTTTATATAGTGATTATTTTAGAGAATATGTGCGAAGTACAACAAGAAATTCTTAAAAAGATTATAATAATAATATAATAACTATAATATTATATAATTCAAACTAACTCATTAATAAAACTTTTGATACAATCAAAGAAAAATGAAACTAGATCTTCTGGAATCAAAGTTATGCGATTTAAGTTGTAAAATCACTTATAGAACGCGACAATATTTAGTGTTATAGTGTTTCATTGGATAAATTGTGTGTTAATGATTAAATTAATTACAATTGTTTATGTGACATCTATAAACTAGTGCAATATTAATCATTCACACTATTATTTGTATGCATTTTTTTCACGGAGTTCTTTGTTTCAACACATACACTAACACATAAGTGTTATTATGAATATAAAAGTAATTTCAGATTAAAAATTATATCAATTAGATCGAAATTGTGACGACTCGGCCAGCCGTCTTAAGAATTCACACCCTGACCTCCTATTAATTGCATTCCCCGTATTTGTTTCTGCCATTGTGAGTTGCAGGGAGGATTTAATTAGAGTTTCGAAGAGTTTGGGGGCACTTAGTCCCTAAGTAAGAGTTTATGTTTTAGAATTTGGACAGTGGTTGGAACAGTGTGAAGATGGCGTCAGAATGGAATTTTTTTGGTTCTGTTAGCTTCATTGGGTGATTTCGGGTTTAGAAGCGTGTTCAAATTGCGTTTAGAGGTCCGTAGCATATTTTTGCTCGAAATGCCGAAACTCAAATTTTTGAAGTTTCCGGTTCGGTAGTGAGACTTTTATTTGAGGATCTGAATGATATTTCGGACGGTGTAGAAGCTTTGTAGTGTTAAATATGACATATCTTAAATATTTCAGCTAATTCGTGTGAGCTTTGATAGACTTTTTGATCAAAAGCGTAATTTGTGAGTTTTTGAAGTTATTAAGCTTGAATCCGACGTTAAATTGATGTTTTGATGTTGGTTTGAGCTTTTCGAAGGTTGGAACAAGTTTGAATAATTTTTTTGGATTGGTTGGCATGTTTGAGTAGGTCTCGGGGGTCTCGGATGAGTTTTTGATGCTTATCAAAAGTTGAATTGGACTTAGGAAGAATTTGAGTTGACTAAACCAATCATAACTGCACGTGCATGTGTGAGATTGCATGTGCGGTGCTCCAGAAGGTGCGGCTAGGTGACCACAAATGTGTAGCCACAGATGCGGCCAGGCAACTGCAAATACGGACCCAACCCTTTAAGTGAACTTTGCACCTACAATGCCCTTTTTCCGTAGGTACGCAACCGCATGTACGGTTCCTTGACGCAGATGCAGTAATTTCTGGGCAGAAATATGAAATTTTGAGGGTTGAGTTCATAACTTGGATGAGTTTCTGGTGATTAATGGAAGTTTAATTGGACTTAGGAAGAATTTGAGTTTGTTGCACCTGTCATAACCACATGTACCTATGTGGGGCAGCAGGTGTAGCATCGCATAAGCGAATTTTAGTCAAGGCTCAAGGACCGATGGTGGGGCAAGGTGACCGCAACTGCATAGTCAAAGTTTCGGAGCCGCAGATGCGGCCAAGCAACCGTAGATATGGACGCAACCCGTTCAATAAACTTCGTACTTGTGATGCCTTTTTCCGTATGTGCTGGACCATAGGTGCGGTTGCTTGACCACATATGCTATAATTGATGGCAAAACTATACAATTTTGAGGTTGATTACATAAGTTGGAAAATTAATTTTAGAGATCGGGGTTGGGCGATTCTGTGGGGTTTTTTTGAAGAAAAGATTCTTGGGTAACTATTCCTTATCCCGTTCTAGTTGTATTCTATTAATATATAATTAATTTTATCATTTTATTACGGATTGAAAATGAAAATTGGGGGAAAATTGGAAGAAAGTATTAGACCCGGAATTCGAATTTTAGTTTGAAATTCGACATTGGATTCGGATAATTTTGGTATGCTTGAACTAGTGGCAGTATGAGGATTTGGAAAATAAATTTTTTACCCGATAGTGAGACGTGGGCCAAAGGGGTGTTTTGGTTATTTTATCTAATTCAGCGTATCATCCTAGAATTTATTTGTAGAATCAGTTACCTGAAGCGTTATTTATATTATTCAACAGAATCGAATAGATTCGAGCCATTTGCATCCGAGTACCCGTGGAAAGAGCATGGTTTCGAGTTGATTTTGAGCTGGTTCGAGGCAAGTGGCTTGTCTAACCTTGTGCGGGAAGCATTCTCCTTAGTATTTGTATTATGATAATTGAAATGCCTTGTCCATGTGGTGACGAGTGCATACCTGTGGTAATTGTTAAAAATACCGTTTTCACTAAAGTAACTTTATTGTGCTTTTTTCTTTCCTTCTTATACTACTTGACTTGTTTTAACTTAGAAGAGCATGTCTAATTGACTTACATATTTTATTTGCTTAAACTGTCTTAATTGTATTATGTGAAGCATGCTAGGTTAAAATAACCTATTTTACTTTGGTATGAAGTAGAGTTAATTTTAGTATTCTTTGTGTCATTGCTGTGTGCTTTACTTTAGGACTACGAGACGACATCCTATGACATCCCGTGTATGTATTTTTTTTATTTTACTTGAAGTGCGGGATACCGAGAAATCCCTAGCACGTATATTGAGGATACTAGGAGATCCTCGGGATACCAAGAGATCCCCAACGTATATTGAGGATACCAAGAGATCCTCGGGATACCAAGATATCCCTAGTATATATTGAGGAATCCAAAATATCCTCAGGATACCAGAAGATCCTCAACATATATATTGAGGATACTGAGAGATGCTCGTGATACTGAGAGGTACCTACTTATTACTTGGTGATGAGCGGTACTCATTTTTGTGATTGCTTATCCCTCTGTTATTGTTGTTGCTAGTCTTATTATCATGCGTTACTACCTGTTATTAACATTAAATTATGTTGTCATATCCTATATTATTTTACCTTTTTTCATTTAACCTCAGTAGGGTCCTAACCTTCCTCGTCACTACTCGACCGAGGTTTGTCTTGGCACTTACTCAGTACCGATGTGGTTTACTCATGCCCTTTCTGTGCGTATTTTTCATGTGCAGTTCTAGTTACCTCCACTAAAACTTATCACGCTTGAGACAAAGCGCTTGTAGAGACTCCAGGGTATATCTGCCATATCTGTAGACCGAGGAGTCCATTTCTTTCTCTTCAAGTATTAGACCTTCTGTATTTCTTTTCTTTGTTAGATATTCAAGAGATTAGACTTGTATACATTCAAAATCTTGTATTTCATGAGATTCTGGGTTTTTAGAAATGTTGTAGGTTTTGAGAGTTTGTATTGTATATGCCGAGCAGCATCTGAAATTCTTCTTCGTTTTGTTATTTCGGCTTTTAAGTTTTTTTTTTTTGCAATTTTATTTGTTTTCTGTATTGTAAGAGTTACCTAGTCATAGAGACTATATTCTATCATAATGGATCATGGAGTGCGAACCGGAGTCGTGAATCACAAATCGATTAATTAGAGTCTCCTGAATCGGCACGGAGACGTCTCTACTTATCTGTGAGAAGCTATGTAACTGCTAGGAAAAATTCGTTTGATGTCCTTGTTGTGCGAGATTTTGATATCACAATTCTAATCTTGTGTCTGCTATTCTCTCACAAATGGCAAAGACACGTGCTACCCGAGATGATCAGGCACACGTGACCCCTAATGCAGCCGTTAGAGGTCGAGGGCGCTCACGCGGTGCAGCCAGAGCACCTGTGTGAGCATCTACCGAGGATCCACAAATAGTTTCAGCTAGAGCACAAGCACCTGATACACTTACTGCTACTACTACTCCAGCACTTCAGGAGACTCCGGCACAGTTCATAAGCATGTAAACCATTCTTGCTCAGACAGGTTTGCTTCCCCTTGGTGCAGGTATATCTCAAGCAGGGGGAGGAGTACAGACTCTCGCCACCCGCACTCCTGAGTATCGAGTGCATGTGGATCTGGTTCCAGAGATTATTTCGATACAACCTATAGTCCCAGATCATCCCTAGGACAGGACAGTGACTTATGAGCATGAGCAAGAAATGATTGAGACGTTCAAGAAATATAAGCCTCTTGCATTCATTGGTCGAGCATCAGAGGATGCTCTGGGGTTTTTAAATGAATGCCACCATATTATCCGTACCTTGGGTACTTAAGGATCGAGCAGGGTTTCTCTCACTACCTTCCAGCTTCGAGGGGCTGCGTATGAGTGGTGGAATACTTATGAGTTAGATCGTCCAGATAAGGCAACTTCCTTGACTTAGACTCAGTTTTCCGAAATGTTCTCGAGAGAGTATGTTCCTCAGAGCCTTAGGGATGCATGGTGCGTAGAGTTTGAATATTTGCGCCAGAGTTCTATGACTGTCGCGGACCATGCTGTCCTATACACTAGTTTGGCTAAACAGACACCAGCTTTGGTTTCTAATGTTCACGAGAGGGCTTGACGGCTTATTGAGGGGCTTATTCCCAGCATCAGGTTTAGCATGGTTCATCAGTTTTAGATGGATATTTCTTATCAGCAGGTTGTGAGCATTGCTAGGAGGATTAAGGACATGCATGCTAGGGAGGGTCGGGCCATTATTCTGTTGCCCGTACCCCAACACCTGATCTTCATGGTAGGGGTTATATGAGTCACCTTTTTCATTCAGCTCTTCCAGTAGCCAGTGGTATTCAAGCAGCTAGTGGTATTTCAACTCCTATTATTCATTATATCTAGCGCGGCTCCGGCGTGGGGTGCTTTAAGAGGTCAGTCTAGCAAGCCTAGCACGAGCCAGTCACAACTGCCACATCCTCGTAGAGTTTGTTTTGAGTGTGGTGATACAAGGTCGAGTGGTGAAGGATTGCCCTAGATTTGGGAGGAGTGCACCCCCACAGACTTCCCAGCCATAACGCACTCCGCAGAGCTCTCAAGCTATGAATCCAAACACCTGTTTCTGTCCCACATGCTCAGCCAGCTATAGGTGGAGGTCGGCGAGGTAGAGGTCACCCTATAGGGAGAGGCCAGGCCAAGTACTATGTTGTTCCTACCCGAACCGAGGTTGTTGCCTTCGATTCTGTCATCATAGGTATAGTCCTGGTTTGTCACGGAGATGTATCGGTTCTATTTGTTCCAGGTTCCACTTATTCTTATGTCTCTTCTTATTTTGCTCGGCATTTGGGTGTATCTCAGGATTCTTTGAGTTCCCCCGTTTATGTTTCTCTCTTGTTGGAGATTATCTTGTTGAGGATCGCGTTTATCAGTCGTGTTTGGTTGCTCTTAGTGATTTTAAGACTAGAGCCAATTTATTGTTGCTCAACATGGTTTATTTTGATATTATATTGGGCATAGACTGATTGTCACCCCATTATGCTATTCTTGATTGTCACGCAAAAATTGCGATGCTAGCTGTGCCAGGTGTACCGCATGTTGAGTGGTAGGGTGCTTCAAATCACACTCCCAGTAGAGTTATTTCTTTCCTTAAGGCCCAAGGAAGGTTTGAGAAGGAGTGTGAGGCATATCTAGCTTATGTGAGAGATGTTAGTATTGATACCTCTTCTGTTGATTCGGTCCCCATAGTACGAGATTTTTCTAATGCGTTTCTTGCTGAACTTCCGGGCATGCCGTCAGATAAAGATATTGATTTTTTCATTGATTTGTTACCGGGAACTCAACCCATTTCTATGCCTCTATATTGCATGGCTCCTCCGAAGTTAAAAAATTTGAAGGATCAGTTACAAGATATTCTTGATAAGGCTTTTACTAGGCCCAATTTATCACCTTGGAGTTCTCCTGTCTTATTTGTAAAGAGATGGTTCTTTGTGTATGTGCATTGATTATCACTAATTGAACAAAGTTAAAGTTAAGAACCGTTATCCTTTGCCGCATATTGTTAATTTTTTTGACAAACTTCAAAGTGTATGTGTGTTTTCTAAGATTGACTTGCGTTCAGGGTACCATCAGTTGAAGATTCAGGAGCCAAGTATCCTGAAACCGCTTTTTGGACTCGGTATGGTCATTATGAGTTCCTTGTTATTTCATTTGGGTGGTCCAATTCCTCAGCAACCTTTACGCATTTGATGCATAGTGTGTTCCGACCATATCTTTACTAATTCGTCATTGTCTTTATTAATGAAATTTTGGTGTATTCTCAGAGTCAGGAAGATCATGAGCAGCACTTGAGGAGTTTACATTAGACTCCGAGAGAGAAGAAGTTATATTCTAAGTTCCCAAATGTGAGTTTTTGTTTGATTCCATGGCATTATTAGGTCACGTTGTTTCTAGTGAGGGGATAAAGGTGGATCTGAAGAAAGTGGAAGCAGTGCAGAGTTGGCCCTGACCATCCTCAGCGAAAAAGATTTGCAGTCTTCTTGGCTTGGCGGGTTACTACCATCGATTTGTTGAGGGATTTTCATCTATTGCAACACCTATGACCAGACTAAGCCAGAAGGGTGCTCCGATCCAGTGTACACAAGAGTGTAAGGAGAGCTTTCATAAGCTCAAGACATCTTTGACTACAAACCCAATTTTGATATTGCCTACAAGTTCACGGTCTTATACCGTCTATTGTGATGCCTCGAGGATTGGCCTTGGAGTTGTATTTATGCAGGACGGTATTACAATTACCTACACGTCAAAACAGTTGAAGAAACATGAGAAGAATTATCCTTTCCATGGTCTTGAGTTAGTTGCTATTGTTCACGCCTTGAAGATCTGGCATCAATATTTGCATAGTGTGCTTTGTGAGATTTATACTGATCGATGGAGCTTGCACCATCTATTGAAGCAGAAGTATCAAAATTTGTGTCAGAGGAGATGGCTAGAGATACTGAAGGACTATGATATCCCTAATTTGTATCACTGAGGCAAGGCCTATGTATTGGCCGATGCTTTGAGCTGAGATGCAAAGAGTTTGGGGAGATTGGCTTATCTACCAGTAGTAGAGAGGCCCATGGCGATGGATGTTAACGCCTTAGCCTGTTAGTTTGTGAGATTGGATGTAAATATTTTTCAGAGGAGGTGGCTAGAGATACTGAAGGACTATGATATCCCTATTTTCTATCACTGAGGCAAGGCCAATATGGCGGCGAATGCTTTGAGTTGCGAGGCAGAGTGTTTGGGGAGATTGGATTATCTACCAGTAGCAAAGAGGCCCATGGAGATGGATGTTAATTCCTTAGCCTGTTAGTTTGTGACATTGAATCTTTCGGAGCACAATCGGGTTCTAGCTTCAGTGGTCTCTCGATCTTCCTAGTTTGATCGTATCCAAGGATGGCAGCTTGACGACCCTCATTTGCTTGGCCTCAAGGACAAGGTTCAGCGTGGTGATGCCAGAGATATGACTGTTGGTGATGATCGGACTGAGGATGTAGGGTCGTATTTTTGTACCCAATGTTTATGGGCTTCGGGAATTGATTCTAGAGAAGGCCCATAATTGACGGTATTCCATTCATCCATATGCGTCGAAAATGTACTAGGATTTGAGACAATACTATTGGTGGAGGCGAATGAAGAAAGATATATTTGGGTTTGTAGCTTGGTGCTTCAACTGTCACTAGGTGAAGTATAAGCAGCAGAGAACGGGTGGGTTTATTCAGCAAATAAATATTCTGGAGTGGAAGTGGGAGCGGATAACCAAGGACTTTGTAGGTGGGCTCCCACGGACCTTGAGGAAGTTCGATGCCATTTGGGTGATTGTGGATTTGTTGACCAAGTCCACACATTTCATTCCTGTATGTACTACCTATTCTTCGGTGCGGCTTGAAGAGATATATTTTTGGGAGATTATTCATCTGCATTTTATTCCGGTTTCCATCATTTTAGATAGAGGTGTTCGGTTGACATGACGGTTCTGGAGGGCCGTTCAACATAAGTTGGGTACTCGGGTGGTGTTGAGTACATCATTTCATCCTTAGATGGATGGACAGATTGAGTGCACTATTTAGATTCTTGAGGATATGCTCTGTGCGTGTGATTGAGTTTTGAGGGTCTTGGGATCAATTTTTTACATTGGTAGAGTGTTCCTCCAGCAACAGTTATCAGTCCAACATTAAGATGGCACTGTGTGAGGCTCGATATGGTGGGAGGCATAGATCCCCGGTGGGTTGGTTTGAGCTGGGTGAGGCTAGATTGTTGGGCACAGATTTGGTCTAGGACATGTTGGAGAAGGTTAAGGTGATACAGGATAGAATCCATACAACCCAGTCCAAACAGAAGAGTTACGCGACCTGGAAGATTCATGATGTTTCCTATATGGTTGTGAAGCGGGTTAGTATTCGGGTTTCGCCTATGAAATGTGTTATGAGATTCAGAAAGAAAGGGAAGTTGAGTCTAAGGTTTATAAGCCCTTTTATGATATTGAGGCGTGTTGGAGAGATTGCTTATGAGCTTGCCTTATGTCCTAGCTTGCCGGAGGTTAATTCGGTATTTCATGTTTCAATACATCAGTGGTATCACGATGATACATTGCACATGTTGGATTTCAGTTCAGCCTAGTTGGACAAAGACCTATCTGATGTTGAGGATCCAGTGGCAATATTGGACAGGCAAGTCTGAAAGTTGAGGTCAAAGAACATTGCATTTGTAAAGGTTCAATTGCGGGGTCAATCGATCGAGGAGGCGATCTGGGAGACCGAGCAAGATATGCACAGCCATTACCTCATATTTTGACTACTTCAGGTATGTCTCTTTGCTCGTTCGAGCAGAAACAAATATTTAAGGGTAGGAGGATGTGATGACTCGGTGGTCGTCTTAAGAACTGACGCCCCAGCCCCCCCTATTAACTGCTATCCCCATGTTCGTTTCATCTATTGTTGAGTTGCCGTGAGGATTTAATAGGAGTTTCAGAGAGTTTTGGGACACTTAATGCTTAAGTGGGAGTTTAAGTTTTAGAATTTGGACCGTAGATGGAATAGTGATAAGACGGCCCTAAAATGGAATTCCTTTGGTTCCGTTAGGTCACTTGGGTGATTTCATGTTTAGGAGAGTGTTCAGATTGTATTTTGGAGGTCCGTAGCTTATTTAGGCTTGAAATGCCGAAAGTACAATTTTTTAAGTTTCCTGTTTGATAGTAAGATTTTCATCCGATGGTTGAAATGGAATTTTGAAAGTTGGAGTTTCTCTGTAGTGCTGAATCTGACGTGTGTGCAAATTTAGCTCATTCAGAGAGGTTTGATAGACATTTTGATGAAACATTTGTGAGTTTTTTAAGTTATTAGGCTTAAATCCGATGTTAAATTGGTGTTTTGATGTTGTTTTAAGTGTTCCAGAGGTTGGATCAAGTCTGAATGATGTTTTGGGAATTGTCGGCTTAATTGGTTGAGGCTCGGGGGCCTCAGATCAGTTTCGGGTTATTAACTGAAGTTGAATTGGACTTAGGAAGAATTCTAGTGTGTTGAACCTAGCATAGCCAAGTATGACATATGCGGACCCATCCCGTTAAGTGAACTTTGCACCTCCGATGCCTTTTCCGTAGGTGCGTTTCCTTGACGGCAGATGCGGTAATCGCTGGACAGAAATATGAAATTTCTAGGGTTGAGTTCATTACATGGAAAATAAAATTTGAAGCTCGGGGTAGGGCGATTCTGTGGGGGTTTTTGAATAGATGATCATTGGCTAACAATTCCTTATCCTTTTCTAGTTGTATTAGGTTAATCTATTGCTAGTTTTATCATTAAATTTTCGATTGGAGATGAAAATTTGAAAAAATTGGAAGAAAGTTCTTAGTCCTAGAATTCAAATTTTTATTGGTAATTTGTCATAGGATTTGGATAATATTGATATGCATGAACTCTTGGTAGTATGAGCATTCCGTAAATATAAAGTTTACCCGATTCCGAGATGTGGGCCCGAGGGGTGTTTTGGTCATTTTATCTAATTTCATGTATTAGCTTAGAATTTATTTTTCGAATCAGTTATTTGAAGTGTTATTTATGTTATAAGATTGAAATGAATAGATTCGGGCCATTTGGAGTCGAGTACTTGTGGCAAGAGTGAGGTTCCAAATTGATTTTGAGATGGTTTGAGGTGAGTGGCTTGTCTAACGTTGTGTGGGGAACATTCAATTTAGGATTTGAATTGTGATTATTGAAATGCCTTGTGCATGAGGTGACGAGTGCGTACTTGTGTTAATTTTTGAAAATCCTTGTTTTACTAAAGTAGCTTTAATTGTGCTTTTCCTTTCCTACTTAAACTACTTGAAATTTAAGCATGCTGTTAACTTAGAGAAGCATGTCTAATTAACTTAATTTCTTTATTTGCTTAAACTGCCTTGCTTTTATTATGTGAAGCATGCTAGGATAAAATTTCCTATTTTACCTTGGTATGAAGATAAGTTTATGTTAGGACCCGGCTCGCCCTCTGTGAACCATCATGATTGCACCTAGTCTCAATGACTAGGTAAGCCTATCAATGCAAAATATAAACCATAATTGCGAAAGAGAATGATTAAAATTGAACTAATGTCATAACTAGTGTTTAAGGTGCCACTGGCACATACAATAACGACTCTCAAAGCTAACAAAATTCCCAAAATCTGGAATCTCACAAATCACAAGCTAAGGGATACACAAGAGGTTCTAACTCCAGAATGTCTGTATAAAGGGAAATAATATTGAAGAGCTTTACTTATTACAGAAAGCGGGAAAGGGACTCCTCGGTCTGCGGATGTAGATGATATACCTCAAAGTCTCTACCAAAATGCCTCTTTCCAAGGCTGACAGAACTAAGTAAGAGTACGTGTATCTTCACAACAAATTTGTAAGAGGAGTAGCATCAGCACACCACAGTGGTACCCAGTAGGTATCAAGACAATACTCGATGGTGTAGTGACGAGGAATAGTCAAGACACCTACCGGTCAAATAAACAGTATAATTATAGGAACATCTGAAATGATATACATATACTTATATAAAGATTGTGCAGAGTGACCAATAATGCTACAAGCACAATGAGGGAAAAGAACAATAAGTAACAACGAGAATAAAAGAAGTAATGATACATAATGACGGCAAAACACAATCCAACTCCTAAGATCACAACATAGTAAGGGGAAATAAAAACAATAACCCATGTTCTATGGTGATGTTCACGTACAGTCTTATTCGACTATTTCCACAAATATACCAATTCTCGGTCAATCATAATTCACGAAAACCCAGTATCTAAAATCTAACACTTGGCATCATCTGACCCTATCAGTCTCACAGTCATGCAGACATCTAACTGGCCAACTAGGGCCACTCTCAGATATATTACGATTAACCAAGACAATTCTCTATACTTAGCAACTTAGGGGAACTTCACCTCCAATAGGGGTGCTTCAACTACGTGTATGCTTGTGCAAGTGCTTTAACAAGATTTTTAGCAGCAGATAAATGTAATAAAAAGAGCGGACAACACGCATAATGTTACCTCACAACATCCACAAGATAAAGCTTATACAAGAAAGCATACACAATCAAAGTATATACGAAAATAGAAATGCCACCATAGGCCATCACAATCCTTATAATCAATCCCTGACATAGCCTTCCTTATTTCGCCACGTGTGCAATTAATAACAGAATACGTACTACCTTATTTTGCCACATGTGCATTGTAATGTTCCCACCTTACTTTGCCACATGCGCAGCCCACATATAAGCATATAAACAATTCCCGCCTTATTACGCTGCATGTGTAGTATAATAGCAACAGTAGCATGACAAAGACCTCGTGCAACCCCTCAACCAAAATCGCATGGCAGAAATCTCGTGCATCACAGTATCATCAAGTATAAAGCAGAAACCTCATATGTCACAATATCAATAACCACATGGAAGAAACCTTGTGCACCAACAATATCAACAACCGCACGGCAGAAACCTTTTGCACAAATAATATCAATAACTGCACAACAGAAACCTCATGCATCAACATATCAAGTACAACCGCGGAAAATACAATATATACAAGATTAGAACAAGTGAATTAACTCAAGAAGCTTCCGTCCACCGAGACGGTAAGACTAGCTCACAAGGAATAACCACAATGGAAGGTACTAAGCGTAATAAGAACAACTTAACAAGGGAGAGAAATAATATGAAGCAACGATCTCATAATACATAGATTACCAACAAGGAAATTATCATGAATCAAATAATTTCAAGTAAGGAAATATCAACTAATCATAGGATATCTAAGTTCTTTGTATTTGGGCAACTTACGAAGAATATATGACAATTTCAATTGAGTACGAATAGAGGGACAGATAATTGTAACCTTATTTAAGACCAACTAATTACATGAGAAATACTAATGATTTCCAAATAGAGACAAGACGTTATGAATTATAATGTGACTAAGAAAGGGTAGGGGTTTTCAGTTAAACTGAGTAAGAGCCAATTAGGTAGCAAAAACAAACCAAAAAGGGCAATTAAATATCAAGTATGACATGTAGAGGTGAAAATAATAACTGGGAACTCAATAATATCAAGAACATTTTCATACTCAGTGATCACAAGGATCTAAAAGCATAAAAGGGGAAAATTTCCATAAATAAATATGAGCACGTACTCGTCACCTCGCGTACAAGGAATACAATCAACAGAGAAGACTCAAATCCTAAGGGGAAGTCCCTTACACAAGGTAAGCCAAGATACCTACCTTGAACCGGCTCAAAATCAATTAGGAACCACATTCTTTCCTCGAGTACTCGACTCCAAATTACCCAAATCTATTCAATTCAATTAACTATTGTAAACAACATCTCAGGCAACTGATTCTATGATTTCATTCAAAGCTAAGATGTGAAATTATGTAACATGACCAAAATACCCCTCCGTCCAATGTCTAGGATACAGGTGAAATTAATGTTTTGATAAACATCATACTCTCACGAGTCTAACCATATAAAAAACATTCCAATCGGATGTCAAAAACCAATACAAAACTCAATAATTTGGCCTATGAAGTTCTTTCAAATTTTCATTCAAAATAAAAAATTTAAGGATGAATTTAAGTGGAGATTCTTGGAAATTAGTCTAAACCGAATGATAAACACATACCCAAGTCACCCAAATGAAAATCCCTTCAAAAATCGTCAAGAACCGAGCTCTAGAAGTCAAAATGTGATAAAAATGGTGAAACCCTCAATTTTTGGATTTAATCTGTCTGCCTATGTATTTGTTTATCGCGACCACGGAAGAAGGGATGTGATTGCATATAGGATATTCAAGGATGCCCAAAAATACACATCGCGTTCTCGTGAAATGGGATGCAAACGCAAAGAATAGTGGGGTGGTGGCTTACGTGATCACTGAGGTGTTTATGCAAACGCAAAGAGCAAAATGTTCAACTGACCCAACTCCTAATTCCTACTATGTGAATGCACGTTTAACGATGCCATCGCGCAATATAGAAAGGTAGACCTTCATGATCGCGTAAGGCCATTTGCGAGCATAGTGAAAAAGTAAGAAGTGCGTCACGAATGCGTGAGGACGGATGCGAACATGAAGAAGTATTTTGAGTGGTCTCCAACACTGCATCGCGATCACGGAAGAATCCTCGTGATCTCATAGAAGGATATTTCAACCAGAAATTACCGCAATTCAAAATGGAGGAAAATGATGCATAGCCCATCTGAGACACACTCGATGCTCCTGGGACCTGCCTATTCACACACAGAAGATGTATACCATAACACAGACTCGCTCGAAGTTTCTGATTGATCAAACCAAAAATCAAGCTTATGAACTTCCAAATCTTCAAATATCGAATCTCATACTGAAGCCTCTCAATTCAACCTGTAATGACACCAAGTTTTCCAGACACATCCAAAATGACATAACGGAGCTACTGCAACTTTCAGAATTCCATTCCGACCCTCGGATCAAACTCTCGCCTATCAACCAGAAACTTCAAAAATTCCAACTTTGGCATTTCAAACCTAAATTAGCTAATGACCAAAATAAATACATTCCGAACATTCTCCCAACCACAAAATCACCTAACGAAGCTAATAGAACCATCATATTTAAATTCTGAGGCCGTCTTGACATTACTCCGACTATGGTAAATTTTCCAACACTAAAACTCTCATTTAGGGGCTAAGGGTCCCAAAACTCTTCGAAATGCAAGACCCAACATCCCGTCAAATCAATTTAGCACAATTAAACTTTGATAAAGCTGTTAAAAGGGTATCAGGGCATAAATTCTTGAGACAACTGGCCGGGTCATCACAGTTTATTTGAGTATTTTTTGTGTTATTACTGTGTGTTTTACTTTGGGACTATGGAACGACATCTCAGGAGATCCCCTGTACATATTTCTTTTATTTTACCTGACGTACTGGATGCTAAGAGATCCATAGTACATACATTGATGATACTAACAGATCCTCGGGATACGAAAAGATCCTTATCATATATTAAGGATACAAAGAGATTCCTAGTAAATATTGAGGATAATAAGATATCCTCGGGATACATCGAGATCCCAACATACATTTTGAGGATACTAAGAGATCTTCCAGTTACTGAGAGGTCCCTGGTTATTATGTTTTGATGTGAAATACTCATTTTTGTGATTTCTTTTCCCTTAGTTATAGTTGCTGTTAGTGTTATTATCATGCCTTAATTCCTATTGTTAGAATTTGATTATATTATTATATCCTATATTTGTTTATCTTATTTTCCATTTAACCACAGTAGGGCCCTGACCTTCCACGCCACTACCTGACCAAGGATTGGCTTGGCTCTTATTGACTACCGCTGTAGTGTAATCATGCCCTTTCTATGCCTGATTTTCATGTGCAGATCCAAGTACTTCAACTCAATCTTATCACGCTTGAGATGAAGCGCTTTTTGAGACTCCGAGGTATATCTGCCGTGTCCGCATACCAAAGTGTTCCTTTGGGTTCTCACTTTAAGTATTAGCCCTTTTGTATTTCTTTTCTTTGTTAAATATTCTTGAGATTGGACTTGCAGACATTCACAAGCTTGTGTTTCATGAGATTCCGGATTTTAGGAAATGTTGTAGGTTTTGAGACTTTGTATTGTATATGTCGAGCGACATCTTAAATAATGTTTCACGTTGTTATTTCGGCTTTTAAATTATTTTGTCTGCAAATTTGTTTATTTTCCACATTGTTATGATAACCTAGTCATGGAGACTAGGTGTCGTTACGATTGTTAACGGAGGGCGAACTGGGGTTGTGACAAGTTATCATCAGAGTTCTAGATTCATAGGAGTCATGAATCACAAGCCAGTTTATTAGTCTCGCAGATCAGTATGGAGACGTCTGTACTTATCTGTGAGAGGCTATGTAACTGTTAGGAAAATTCCACTTCGTTTGATTTTATTGTCGTTTGAGATTTTTATATATGAATTCTAAACTTGTGTCTTCTATTCTCTCACAGATTGTAAGGACACGTGCTATTCGAGATGATTTGGCAACCACACCCCTTACTGCAACCATCTAGGGACGGGGCCGGGATAGAGGTCGAGGATGCAAATGTGCTACAGCCCGAGCACCTGCATTAGCTGCTATTGAGGAGCCATCAGCAGTTCTAGTCTGAGCCCATGCACCTTATATACCTACTGCTACTACTACTCCAGCACTTCAAGAGACTCTGCTACAGTTCATGACCATTTACACCACTCTGGCTCAGGCAAGGTTGCGTCCCCTTGCTGCAACTACATCTGAAGTAAGGGGAGGAGCACAGACTCCCGCTACCTTCACACAACATGTGCATATAGATCAAGTTCCTATGATTATTCCGGTACAACTTGTAGTCCCACATTATCCCGGGGATAGGGCAACTGATTCCGAGGATGAGCAGGAGAGGCTTGAGAGGTTAAAGAAGTATAAACCTCATGTAGTCAGTGGTCTAGCATTAGAGGATGCTCTAGGGTTTTTATAGGAGTGCCACCATATACTCCATACCATGGGTATTTCAGGATAGAGCTTGGTATCCTTCACTACCTTTCAGCTTCAAGGGGCCGCCTACGAGTGGTGGCTTACTTAGGAGTTATTCACTCAGGATGAGGCATCTTCCCTGACTTGGATTTAGTTTTGAGATATGTTCTTGAGAGAGTGTGTAACTAAAAGCCTTAGGGACGCATGGCGGGCAGAGTTTGAGCATTTGCGCTATGGTGATATGACTATCTTAGAATATGATGTCTGTTACACTAGTTTGACTAGACATGCACCAGCCTCGGTTTCTATTGTTGGTGAGAGGGCTCCAGGTTTATTAAGGGGCTTATTCCCAGCATCACGTCTAGCATGGATCGTGAGTTGGAAATGGATATTTCTTATCAGTAGTTGGTTAGAATTTCTTGGAGGATTGAGGGTACACATGCTAGGGAGAGAGAGTAGCGGGAGGCCAAGAGGTCTCGACAGTTAAGCCATTATTCGGGTGCCTGTGCCTCAGCTACAAGTATAGGTGTTAAAGAGGCTGCTTGATTCGGTTCCAGATTGGCCTAGACCGGTTAAACCTGGAACCAGCTCGGCCCGAACTGATTAGAGGGGGCTGGGATAGGCTGGATAGAGGGCTTGGTTCCTTTAATTTTTTAAAAAATGGGTAACCATCCCGATTGAATCCGGAAGAGTAAAAAGTAACTCTTACTGGTTAACAGGCCTAGTTAAAATGGCTAGTGTATTTTGTTTTTTTGTTAAATTTCCAAATTTTTTGGGCCTTATTGACAGTTGGAATCGGTCAGACCTTAATTTGATCTGTTGGCCAACGAAAATATTGCATAAATAGCATTTTTAAATATCTTTAACCCTTTTTAAATTTACAAAAATAACCTTCTCTAAACATTAAACACCCCCCCTTCTTCATTTCATCACTCAATACGCATTTCCCAATCTCAATTTCTCTCATTCTCCAATTTGCAAAACATCAAGTCTTCAATTCATTATTTCATCTTCTAATTTTATTTTTCTCTCTTTTCTATAATTTAATCTGTCGTGTTTTATTATTCGAAATTTGAAGTTTGAATAATTGAAGTTCAAATTTGAAATTCTTTCTTGACGTTTATTCGTGGTAACTTCGCAGTTGCATAATCAAGTGCTCAATTCATTGTCAAATTCGGTGCACTCCCTGGAACTCTTTCTATTAATTACTATTTTAATTGCATATTTAAGTTTAGCTTATACATTAATTTTTACACTATTTTTAGTGTTACTGAAAGAGCGTGTAAAAAAGTTACTAGTAGGAGAAATAAAAAAGGAGGTAGTCCTTCAGCATCCGGTATTAATAATAATAATAACACATTATCATTTACACATGTTTTCGAAACATCGCATTATGATAATATAGATATATATTATGAAGAATTACAGGAATATTTTGGAATAGAAGATAATGAAATAGGAATGGAAGATTACATACCAGCTATACCTACTAGTGCTGGAGCTGGTAATGTTTGAGTTGCTACAAGGGATGGTGGTCGTCGCACTAGGAGTAAACCACTTGTGGCTCCGACTACTAATAGAAGGTACTGATAGAGTTAAATGCAAAATTTGTAAATATTTGATTTTAGGAAATTAAGGGGGGGGGGGGGTGACTGAGACGCTTAGTAGACATATGAGAACTGAGCATCCCATACAATAGGGCGCTGATGGTGATGGAATCAACAAACACTTAACTCTATTACTGGAGGTCTAATGAAATATGATACCATGAAGGATCGTGAAGAGTTAGAAAAAAATTATTTCTTTGGGTTGTGTAGCTTTTTCTTTTGCTTCTTTATCATATCTTATTATGTATATTCAAAGAATATACAATCCTTTATATAAAGGTATTCCTCGAAGTACGTGTGGAGCTAATGTCTTTAGACTTCATGGACAATATCAAACATGCATATGTTATTTGCTTAGCCACCATCCTTGTACAGTTTCTCTAACTTTTGATGTTGACCATGCTGTTAATGGAAATGATTATTTGACAATTACATGTTATTGGATAGATGATACTACTTGTATGCAAAAACGTACGACCGCTTTTAGATATGATGAAGATCATTGTCATACTGCTGCGTTTATAAGTAGTTTTATTTGTGAAGTTGTTAAATTTTATAATCTAAAGCAAAAAGTAAAGTGTATGCCTTTTGAATAATGCCGCAATGTCAATATTAAAACTGCATTTGCAACCACCTCTTAATGACATTTTTGATGTTAGTTGTGCATGTTATGTTTATAATTTAATTGATAAAAGTGGCTTTGATTTACTTTCAACTAAGATTACTCATGTTAGAAGAGATGTTGGTGTTATTCAAGGAAATAATAGACAATCTAGAATAAAGGAATTTAAGAATAAGTGTGTCCAGTATAACCTTAAACACAGATTCATGCCAGACGAAATTGTTATTAGATGGATTATACATAGATATTTTTAAAATATTGCTACAAATATAGATTCCCAATAAATGAAGTTGCTAATGCGCATTGTACTAATCCAAATTGTATGTTAACAACTACTACTTGTGAGGTCATTAATGATGTTGTTAAATTTTTACAACATATTACCCTACTGTTACTATGGCTTTAGTACATATAGCTGAAATTTCTTTTCTACTCTTTGAAATTAAGAAGAAAGAAAAATATAAGGATGTTGTTGGAAAAATGCAAGCGAAATTCAAAAAATATTTCTTTTCAATTCCTCTGATTTACTTAATTGGTGTTTTAAATCCTTCTATTAAGATGTCTGATTGTCACCAATTAATGAATGCTTTATATACTTATATGGAGATTGGACAAACTTAAACCCCAGATTTATATGTTTCTATGAACAAACTAAATGATTATTTACAATAATTATAAAATTATTATGCAAATATAATTGATGATGCTGCTTGTGTTGTAGGCCATGTTAATCCCACTATGCACTATACCACTTCTGCTACTGTAGATGATGAAGAAAGCCTTGATAGTTTTTAATAATTTTTTTTACATTTTGTAACACTCAAACCAGTAGAAGGAATATTAATGAACTTCAATTCTACTTGGAGAAGCAAAAAGAGCCTCGCACAAAGGAATTTTCACTGTTGGGATGGTGGCAGGAGAATGGAAAGAAATTTCATGTTCTTTTTTTATGGCTCGGGACGTGCTGAATGTGCCAATTTCTACTGTTGCATCGGAGAGTTCATTTAGCCAAGCAAGAGAACAACTTGGAGATACCAGTCACTAATTGGGAAGCAATGTTTTGAAGTGTTAGTATGTTTCAAAGATTGGATTAGATCGGAACGAAGAAATCAAGGACGTGAAGATTTTGATAGCCTAGAAGACGAGGAATTTTGAGATATACTAAAACATAGTAACCCATCTGAATTTAACACTCTAGAAGATGGTCAATGAGTTCATATTGATTATGATGAACTTGCATGGGCAATGCAAAATCTTTGAATTTACTTGTTGTTAAAAATGTAAACCTTTTAATTTGTAAGTTTGAAACTTTGAATTATGAAGTAAATGTAGCACTTGCATTAAGAGAAATTTTTCCCATCTTCCTTGTATTCTTTATGTTAATACTTTGTATTAATATATCTTACAATATTTATAAGAAATAACAAAAAAAATTAAAAATAAACTAAACCCGGCCCTGCCCGGCCCCCTAAACCCGTAACCCTTACAGTTTAATTTTTACCCCAATGAATCCGTACCCGTTAAACTCGTTAAGAACCAACCAGGAACTAGCCTGGACCGTAACCCGTACGGGTCCAAAATAGAGGCCCAACTCGGCCCACCCATTTAACACCTTTAGCTACAAGTCATCATTGTCAGGGTTATATGAGTTGCCATGTTCAGTTTGCTCTTCGAGCAGCCACTAGTATTCAAGCATCTCGTAGTATTGTAGCAACCAATGGTATTCTAGATCCTCTTACGCCTCAGGAGCCATATTATGCACTTCTAGTATCTAGAACGCCTCCTATGCGGGGTGGTTTTAAAGGTCTGTCCAGCAGATTTGGCTCGAGCTAGTCATAGCCGCCACATCCTCCTAGAGCTTGTTTTGAGTGTGTTTGCACAGGCCATGTGGTATGGGGTTACCCTAAACTTTTGAGGAGTGCGCCCCCATGGACTTTCCAGCCACGACGCACTCCACAGAGTTCCCATGTTATGATAACAGCACCATTTGCTACCCCACCTATCAGCCAGCTAGAGGTGGACGTCAGGGTGGTAGTGGTCTCCCTAGAGGGGAAGGCCTTGCATGGTACTATGACAGACATTCTTTCCTATACTGAGGCTGTGACCTCCGATTCTGTCATCACAGGTATTATCCGGGTTTGTCACAGAGATGCATCGGTTCTATTCGATCTAGGATCCACTTATTCTTATATGTCTTCTTACTTTGCTCCGCATTTGGGTGCACCTCGGGATTCTTTGAGTTTGCTTGTTTATATTTCTACTTTGGGTCGTGTTTTATTTCTATTAGTGGTTTTGTGAGCAGAGCCGATTTATTATTACTCAGGATCGTTGATTATGATATAATCTTGGGCATAGACTAGTTGTCACCCCATTATGCTATTCTTGATTGTCATGCCAAAATTGTAAAATGCTGGCTATACCAGGTGTATTGCATGTTGACTGGAGGGGTGCTTTAGATCACACTCCCAATAGAGTTATTTCTTTCCTTATGGCCCAACAAGTGGTTGAGAAGTGGTGCAACGTATATCTAGCTTATGTGAGAGATGTCTGTATTGATACCCTTTACATTGAGTTAGTCCCTGTAGTACGAGATTTTTCTAATATATTTCTAGCTGACCTTCCTGGCATGCCGTCTGAGGGAGGTATTTATTTTGGAAATGATCTGTTGCTAAGCACTCAGTCTATTTCTATTCCTTTGTATCATATGTCTCATCCCGAGTTGAAGGAGTTAAAGGACCGGTTACAAGAATTGCTTGATAAAGGTTTTATTTGGCCTAGTGTATCACCTTGGGATTCTCCTTTCTTGTTTATGAAATAGAAGGATTGTTCTATGTGTATGTGCATAAATTATCGCCAACTGAAAAAAGTTACAGTAATGAACCATTATCCTTTGCCTCGTATTGATGATTTGTTTGACCAGCTACAGGGTGTACATGTGTTTTCTAAGATTGACTTGCGTTTAGGGTACCATCAGTTGAAGGTTCATGAGCCAGATATCCCGAAGACTACTTTCAATACTCGGTATGGTCATTATAAGTTCCTTGTTATGTTATTTTGGCTGACCAATGCCCCAACAACCTTTATGCATTTGATGCACAATGTGTTTCTGCTGTATCTTGACTCATTCATCATTATCTTAACCGATTATATATTGGTGTATTCTCGAAGTCGGGAAGATAATGAGGGGCAACACCTGATGAATGTAATTCAAACTTTAGGAGAGAAGATGTTATATGCTAAGTTCTCAACATGTGAGTTTTGGTAAGATTCCGTGGAATTATTGGGTCACGTGGTTTCTAGTGAGGGGATAAAGGTGGATCCGAAGAAAGTAGAAGCAGTGTAGAGTTGGCCCAGACCATCCTCAATGCCAGGATTCCTAGTTTTCTTAGCTTGGCAGGTTATTTCCATCGAGTTTTTGAGGGATTTTCATCTATTACAACACCTATGACCAGTCTGACGCTGAAGGGAGCTCTGTTCAAGTGGACGAAAGAGTGTGGGGCTACCTTTTAGAAGCTTAAGATAGCTTTGACTACAACCCTAGTTTTCATATTGCCTACAAGTTTGCGGTCTTTTACGGTCTATTTTGATGCGTCGAGGATTGTCCTTAGAGCTGTATTGATGCTGGACAGTTTGGTGATTACCTATGTGTCCGGACAGTTGAAGGTCCATGAGAAGAATTATCTAGTCCATGATCTTTAGTTAGACGCTATTGTTCACTCCTTAAATATCTGGAATAATTATTTATACGCTGTGCCTTGTGAGATTTATCCTGATCCTCGGAGTTTGCAACATCTGTTCGAGTAGAGGGATCTAAATTTGCGTCAGAGAAGGTGGCTAGATCTGCCAAAGGACTATGATACCGCTATTGTGTATCACCTGAATAAGACCAATGTTGTGGTCGTGCTTTTATTCGTCATGTAGAGAGGCCCATGGCGATGGATGTTCTGGCCTTAGCCAGTCATTTTGTGAGATTGGATCTTTCGGAGCCCAATTCGGGTTCTAGCTCGCGTGGTCTCTTGGTCTTCCTTGTTTGATAGTATTCGGGAATGATAGTTTGACAACCCTCATTTTGTTGTTCTCAAGGACAAGGTTCAACATGGTGTTTCCTAAGATGTGTCTATTAGTGATGATAAAGTATTGAGGATTCACGGTCGGATTTGTGTAACCAATGTTGTTGGGCTTCGGTAGTTGATTCTAGAGGAGCCCCAAAGTTTGCAGTATTCCATTTATTCGGGTGCTGCAAATATGTACTAGAATTTGATGCAACACTTTTGGTGGAGCCATATGAAGAAAGATATTATTTGGTTTGTAGCTCGGTGACTTAATTATCAGTAGATGATGTGTGAGCACTAGAGACCGGGTGGGTTGCTTCAGAAGATAGAGATTCCGGAGTGGAAGTGGGAGCAGATCACCATGGACTTTGTAGTTGGGCTCCCACGGACCTTGAGGAAGTTTGATTCCATTTGAGTGATTGTGGATCAGCTGACCAACTCTACGCCTTTCATTTATGTGTACTACCTATGCTTCGGAGCGGCTGCTAGAGATTTATATCCGGGAGATTGTTCATGTGCACGGTATTCCAATTCCATCATTTCAAATAGAGATATTTAGTTCACATAATGGGTTTGGAGGGCCGTTCACCATGAGTTGGGAACTCGGGTGGAGTTGAGTACAACATTTTCGCCCTTAGACGGACAGACAATTTGAGCGCACTATTCAGATTCTTGAGGATATGCTTTATCCGTGTGTGATTTAGTTTGGAGGTTCTTAGGATCAATCTTCTGATTGGCGGAGTTTTCCTACAATAAATGTTATTAGTCTAGCATTCAAACTGCACCATATGAGGCTCTATACGGTAGGCGGTGTTGCTCAACGGTGGGTTGGTTAAAGCCGACTAAGGCTATATTATTGGGCATAGATTTGCTTCAAGACATTTTAGTGAAGGTTAAGGTGATACAGGATAGACTCTATATAGACCAATCAAGACAGAAGAGTTTTGGAGACCAGAATGTTCTTTATGTTTCCTATATGGTTGGAGAGCGGGTTCTGCTTCGGGTTTCACCTGTAAAGGGCATTATGAGATTTTGGAGAAAAGTGAAGTTGAGTCCAAGGTTTTTTGGCCCTTTTGAGATATTAAGGGACATTGGAGAGGTTGCTTATGAGCTTGCCTTAGCTCCCAGCTTGGCGGGGGTTCATCCGGTATTTCACATTTTGATGCTCCAGAGATATCATGGTAATCCATCGCACGTTTTGGATATTAGTTCGGTCTAATTAGATAAAGATATATCTTATGTTGAAGAGCCAGTGGAAATATTGGAAAAGCTGGTTTGAAAGTTGAGGTCAAAGAACATTGCATCAATGAATGTTCAATGGCGGGGTCAGCCGGTCGAGGAGGCAATCTGGGAGCCCGAGCAGAATACGTGCTGCCGTTACCCTCATCTTTTCACTACATCAGGTATGTCTTTATGCTCGTTCATGGATTAACAAATGTTTAAGTGTAGGCGGATACGACGACCAGACCGGTCGTCTTAAGAATTAACGCCCCAACCCCCCTCTTAAGTGCATTCGCCGTGTTTGTTGATGGTATTGTGAGTTGCCGGGAGGATTTAATTAGAGTTTCGGAGATTTTTTGAACACATAGTCCTTGAGTGAGAGTTTAAGTTTTAGAATTTGGACCATAATTGTAACAGTGTGAAGACAGCCTTGGAATAAAATTATTATTGTTTCGTTAGCTCTATTGGGTGATTTCAGGTTTAGGAGTGTGTTCGGATTGTGTTTTGGAGGTCCGTTGCTTATTCAGGTCTGAAATGCTGAAAGCCAAATTTTTGAAGTTCTGGTTCGGTGGTGAGATTTTTATTCAAGGGTCTGAATGGAAATCTATAAGTTGGAGTAGCTTCAATGTGTTGAATGTGACGTGTGCTCAAAATTTCACGTCATTCAGACGAGGTTTGATAGACTTTTTCATTGAAAGCTTATTTGTGAGTTTATGATGTTTTAAGTCTTGAATCCGATGTTAAGTTGGTCTTTTGATGTGGTTTTGAGCGTTCCAAATAGTAGAACAAGTTTGAATGATGATTTAGGATTTGTTGATATGTTTGGTTGAGGTCTTGGGGGCCTCATATGAGTTTCGGGTGCTTAACGGAAGTTGAATAAGACTTGGCAAGAATTTGAGTTTGCTACACCTGTCATAACAACACCTACATGTGTGGGACTGCAGGTGTGACACCTGTGAGCATGCGATTTTTTCCTCGCGTCAATTACTCCTACAAAATTCTTAGATTTAGGATTATTCCTTTTAATTATTTGATTTTCAGGATTAATTGCATATTTTTGTGTTTGTTTGCATTTTTGTGTGCATTTTTTATTTAGATAATCCATACAAATTACAAAATTTATTACATTTTCATTTAGTATTTGATTTCACGTATTTTTAAAATTAAAATTAAATTAGGATTTTACAAAAACACAAAAATCAATAAAAAAATTATTATTTATCTTTTGTTTGTTTGATATTAATTTTTTAGTTTCTTTTAATTGATTAATTATGGTAATTATCAATTAGGGTTTAATATAATTAGATTAATATAATTTTTAGGATTTAATTTAGTCTTACTTTAATTTTATTGTCAATATTAAATTCAATTTTGAAAACAAAAAAATAAAAAATAATAATATAAATGAAGTCTAATAAGAAATGCCCAATTTGGGCCAAATACCCCAGCCTAGTAATTAAACCCGCCAAACCGGCCCGAAACTAGCCCAAAACCCAGGCCCTAACCCCATCTCCCATTTAAGAGAACCAAACGATGTTGTTTCGTTGGGTATCAATAATAGCCGTTTAAGTTTTTAGATCCAACGGCTTGGAAGCCTACACCCTTTAATATATATATGTCCAAACAGACACTACCACTCTCACAACCCCCTACCCCTCATCTCTCTCAAAACCCTAGAGACTAGTCTGTCTACCGCCGTGAATCGCGGGTTGCAAATCGCCTCTGCCGGCGGTGATCGTCCAATAAACCCCAAATTTATACCACATCTCCTCTTTCATCTCCCCATCCGAGATCCGCCACAAGATTTCCTCAAAACCCTCCCAAACTCCTCGAATATTCAAAACCCTAGCAGCTGCCATGGACTCCTTCGGCGTGTCCGGCTGTGCCACAACCCAAACACCACCAAAACTAACACCATATGTCCTCCTAGACCTCCTTTTTCATCAATACCCACCACGACCAATCAACCCCAAAATTATACCATGTAGCCTTCTCAACCTCTAATCCACAACCGAATACCCTCGAATATCTCTACAAATGCTCAAAATTCAAATCTAGGGTTTCAGGAATCTTCAAGATAGTGCATGAATATTACGCTCAAGCTAAGTGTTCTATCTTACTCTTTTTAATTTCCTTCTTCCTTATCGTGTTCTGTCGATTTTGTTTTTCATGCTTAATTCCTAAGTTTAGATTAGGTCTAGTTTAGTTTAATCAAATTGTACTAGTCTTTTCTGTTAGTTTGGCTTTCATGTTAAACCCCTTAATTTAATTAGTTTTAGTCTAATTTATTTTTGTCTGCTGGTTTGAATTTCATGAGTTTAATTAGCCTTTAGTCTTTTCTGTCGAGCCAAATTTCATGATTTTAATCGAATTGTTTATGTGTGGTTGTTGGTTTGAATTTCATCTCTTTAAATTCTTGAGTTTAGTTAAGACTAATTTGAGTTGTATTAAGTCTTTTGTTGATTTGGTTTTCATGTTTAGCTCTTGAGTTTAAACTAGATTTTGATCATAATACTCAAGCTGTATTTGTTACTTAATTTAGGTTCTAAACTAGTTTAGTTAATGCTAGTTTGATCATGATAAGTCTTGTAGCTGAGATTATTGTTGTATGCTTGGTTCATGTACCAATTTGTTTTCCATTTTTACTTTCTGCATTTTAGAAGTTTCATAATCTGATCCATGTGGACTTTCAGTTGTTTAAAATTGTTGGTTATATTTCAAAATAAAGCTTCAGAATCTACTGTTAATCTAAAATTAAAAGGGATCCAAGGGAAGGGATAGAAAGTAATTAACAATACTACTTAAGGGTATATTAGGTATTTAACCTTAGGGAATCTTGCAATAACAGAAAATAGAAGCCCTAGAAGCTTCTAGGTTGGGGTTCTAAGTTGAATTTCAGGAATTTAGAGAGAATAACTTGGTTATCAAGTCAAGATTCAAAGGATTTTTAAGCAAAAAGTTGAAGTTAAAAAGGACTAAAGGCTAAAAGTAAAAATATAAAGCCTGCCCTAATTCTTTTCCTATAAAGGCATACCATTCTTGCCTTGCAAACAAGTTAGAATGTTGGAGCCTAAAGTATTTGGAGAGAGTTTTTGGTTATCTTTGAAGAAGCTAAAACAAAGGGTTTAGAGAATCTGCAGATTTTGGAGAAATTTCTGAGAGTTTGGAGATCCTGAAAAACAAAAATAAAAACAAACAGTTAAAATCTTGCAAAAAATACTATTCTATAAAAGTTTCCTAAGGCATTCATCTTCAAAACAATTCCCGAATATTCAAAAATTGAAATGAGTTGGATGTTGTCGATAGTCAAGTTTATAGGACAGTTTTTTGTTGGTGCTTGATTCCTGGGGTTGTTTAACTTTGTTACTGGTTCAAAATTGTTCCAAAATTAGTTTCCTTTGTGCATTTCTAGGTTGACACATTGATGTTGGCTTTATCTACAGCCGTTGAATTTTGTTATTTGATTTACTGTTATAGTTGTTACCCAAGCTCATATGCTTCCTTGTTTATTATTTTAATCAGGTATTTTCCTTAGCTCATGCTTGAAGATTTCTTTCTTAACATGTAAAGGACCTGATATTCCTGTTGAATGAAGATAACATTGGAAGTAGAATTCTTTTTTTTTTTACTGTTTTCATATTCCATGTGACATTTAGAATTATAAATGTTGATTAGGTTTCCTTGTTCCTGAATTATTTGTAAGAAATTCTTATTGAGTATCTCTTATGTGTATTGATGAACCGAACTATTGGATTGTATTATTCATTTATTTTAGCTCTAATAGTAAAGGTTAGTGTTCTTTGTTTTCTGCAATCCCAGTTAGTTAGACGTTGTATATGGTTTCCAGATCCGGTGAATAGTCTCCATAGTTAATTATTGTTACATATTTTCCTATTTAAATTATTGAACCTCGTTTTTTAGCTACCATATGTGTTAATTCTTCATTGTTGCTGTATTTCTTATCAAGACACAAATCCATTGAAAGCTTAATAGTTCAGGACTGATAGGACTTTGAAATGAATTGATGATTACCTCCATATAGGGTCGAGTAATGTATAAAGATACATCATTTACTCATAAGCATGTTAAGTGATTTTAGTACTAATTTGTTCATACAAAATCCTAGGGGTTCAGCTCTAGTATCACAGGTATATGCAAGCTTATTGGGTTTAATTCAAAAGCCAAATCTGAAAATCCGCGCTGGTTTAGAAGCAATCACACCCCAAACACCCTTAGTGCTTGATAGAGTGAAAATTTTAAAATGACTAAGGAGGACAACAATTAGATAGTAAGATAACCCATGGCCCTTCAAAGTTTGGTTCTAATGTCCATAAAAAATAAATTTGAGGTGCACCGTGACGGACAAAATCACAAATGCATGGATCTCGTTCAAATTAGTTTCTTAAAACACGTAGAATTCAGGATATGCCATTTAGAAAATTTTCATGGCCTCCCGCAAAGTAAATAAGGCTTTAATCGTATTAGGCGCGTTTTTTAATAATTTTACCTTCTTAAACTCGAGTGTGCATTTCATGTGACCCAAATCCAAGTCTTACAATATTGAATAAGATGTGTTCCGGATTGCGGGTGCATTTCATGTGGCGCAATCCAAAAACACATTTTAAACGACGTTCAATGTCCTTAATAATTAGTAAAAAGCGGTAAATAATTTAAAATAGCTCCATCAGTTTAAAACATATATTAAACAACAGAATCTGGGGGTGCCTAACACCTTCCCTCGGGTTAACAGAATTCCTTATCTAGAATTTTTGGTTCACAGACTTCAAATGGAAAGTCAAACTTTCCTCGATTTGGGATTAAAAAATAAACCGGTGACTTGGGACACCAAAAAAAAAAAAAAAAAAATCCTACCCCAAGTGGCGACTCTGAACAAAAAATCAAATAAGTAATATCATAAGCTTGGAAAAAGAAAGAGTTGGAGAAGAGGTGAAGGCAGGGGACAATCTGGTCAGTGATTTTCTTGGAAACGATGTGTATGATGTTGACAAACTACAAGGGGATTCAAGGGACTATCTAAATGATAAAAGTGTTGGACAATATTCTAAGGCTTTACAAGAAAACGATGGTAATTTAAGAGTTGAATTAACAAAAGTCTCGCAGCAGACTTTACAAAGTGCACGAGTAACTTTGCAAAATAATGCAGGCTTGAAAGGGGTTGTTGGTCGAATTGATTCAGCTATACAACATGATATTGTAAATAATGTTACAAAATAGACTGCTATTTCTAAGACTACACAACCTACTGTTAATGATAGGGGTGATGCAGGTCAAAATGTAGTGGCTATGACTGCTGTGGTTGTTGGTGTGAATGATAGATGTATTGATGCAGCAGCTCCAGTGGAGTCTATGGAAGAGGTATTGAAATTGGATAAAGGACCTCCTAAGCTTCCTACAGATGCACCTGCTTCTACAAGTTATGCACGATCATATGTGGATACTACTGGGACAATGCTGCCTTCTGCAGATCATATTACTACTAGTGCAAAGGCTAGGCAGGTGATTGATCTTGATGGACAGTAGCACAAGTGCAAAGGGAATCAGCTAGGAACTCAAAAAAATGCTTCTTCTACAAATGTTACAATTGCAGAAGCTCCTCCAAGGCCAAAGGAAGATTCTGCCCAGTTTTGTAAAATGCCAGATACTGTTCCATTGTCTTTCTGTGTTGTAAATGAAAAGATGGTATCAAATTTGACACCTACAGATCCATCTACTATACCAGAAATAGATAATGCAGATCAAAATGTCGTGGCTAGGACTGCTGTGGTTGCTGGTGTGAATGATAGATATATTGATGCAACAGCTCCAGTGGAGTCCATGGAAGAGGTTTTGAAATTGGATGAAGGACCTCCTAAGTTTCTTACAGAGGTACCTGCTTCTATAAGTTATGCACGATCATATGTGGATACTTCTGGGACAATGCTAACTTCTGCAGATCATATTACTACTAGTGCAAAGGCTGGGCAGGTGATTGATCTTGATGGACAGCAGCACAAGTGCAATGGGCAGCGGCTAGGAACTCAAAAAAATTCTTCTGCTACAAATGTTACACCTGCACAAGCTCCTCCAAGGCCAAAGAAAGATTCTGCCCAGTTTTGTAAAATGCCAGATACTGTTCCATTACCTTTCAGTGTTGTAAATGAAAAAATATTATCAAATTTGAAACCTACAGATCCATCTACTATACCAGAAATAGACAATGCAAAAAGCGATAAAAAGAAGTTGATCGAGCAGCAACATATAATGATAAATAATAACAATCAAAACACTACTCTGTTTGTTCAAGCAAATGGAACTAATTTGGAGGCCTCAAATAATGTCACATTTGTTACAGATCACACTGTTCTGTCAGTTCAACCAGGGGAAAAATTGACAGTTATAAATTTACTTGATGCTTCAAAAAAACCTAGAGAACATCATTGTATTGAACTGAATAAAGCATCAGTTTTGGTTTATTCTGAACATACCAAAAAAGATGCTGCTGCAAAGTGTAATAACAGTACCAATATGCCATTAGATAATGAATCACATGATGCAGTTTCTATTTAATCTGAACTGGATCATACACTTCCTTTGCAATGTCCTGATGTTCGAGCTATATCTGGGAATGATAATAACGATTCTGTGATTCAAATAACATCAAGTTTTACAGACGATGAGTTTGTGCAGAACACAATTCGACATGATATAGTTAAAAAGAGCAGTTAGATTTCTTTGATAGATACAGTAGCTGCAGTCTCTAACGTAGCATTATCCCAACGAGGGTTGGATTCACAGCATACTAATGCTACTCAACAAACAGTTCAAGCTGCTCAACTTACTGCAAATAACTGCTTATTGATGTCCAACAAAAAATCAATTCCAAAATCCAAAAACAAAATGCACATCCAATATAAGAGTCCAGCTATACATACAATTTCAAACTCATTTGATGCACTTACAAAGGTCAATATTGAGGATGGAATCATCATTGGACAGAACTTGCAGATGACCAAGGATCATATTTCTCCAACCATTATGATGAGGGACATGGTCATTAAATAAAAACTGTGGAAAGACCAACTAGAGTATGACGATGAGGAGGGCTGGGTAGAAGGACTGACTGATTATTCATCTTCAGAAGACGACAAAGAGTTTGATGACGACCGTGAAGGAGAGGACATTGATGCTCAGTTCAAGCCAAAATTTCAAAGTAAGTCAAGACATATCTCGTGGAACATTTTGGATGACCTTGCTAGAGACTTTGTCAGACAATTCCAGTACCATATAGACATTGCTCCAGACAAAAACTCTTTGGCCAACTTGAAAAAGAAATCCTCAGAGAGCTTTCGGGAATATGTAATCAAATGGTGTGAGCAGGCATCTTGAGTAAAGCCTCTGATTGATGAGGTCGAAATGGTCACAATATTCCTCCAGGCTCTGGAAGCCGAATACTTCAAGAATATGATATTAGCTATGGGTAAACCATTTATGAAAGCTATCAAAATCGGGGAAATGGTGCAAAATGAATTAAAAACAAGCAGAATTCTAAGACAATCCTCTATCAGAATAACCTCCCAAGCAATTCAGGGTGGGTTTGGAGGAGCAAAAAAGGACAGGAAGAAAGAAGAAACATCCATGGAAGCATCTGGTGCAAAAAGACATCGTGCGCCCAGATCCATGTTGCCAGAAAGAACTCCTCAGCATTATTACCCTTACCAGGACATAGCCTATGCTCTTTAGCCGTATGCGGTCATGAATTCAGAATCTTTTGTCCAGCCGCAGCAACAAGCCAACAAGAACCTAGCTCCATTACCAAGAAACTAGCCTTCTCACAAAAAGCACTATAACCCCTATCCCCAGAATAACTTTCGTCCTCGCGAACCACCTAGATGAACAAATTTTACATCGATTGGAGGATCCTACTCAAGTTTGTTTCCAAGCGTGTCCAAATGGGCCTACTGTATCCTGTACATCCAAACAGGAAAAACTCGGGAATCACCTTCCTACTAGCAGGGCACCTGATGTGCCTATCACTCAGGAGCTGAGGGACATAACATGGAAAATTGGTGGACCCTAAAAAGAGTTGTAAGGGATCTAATAGAACAAACGAAGATTGTTTTATGGGATAAGGACATCCCAAACGTTACCAACAACCCCATGTTGGCCCACACAATGGCCAGTAATCGGCATGGTCTGTGAAGACAAAGAATTTGACTCGGTATTGAAAGCCATAATTGCTATTGCTGATGTGGAGAGAAAGCCAAAAACTTCCTCGAAGCAAGATGAATGGTAGAAAAAAGAGCAAAGCCACACACCCCAAATCAGAAAACAAATTAAGGCAGAAACTGGGGCAATGCCCGCCAAAGACGATGTTCTTTATGTCCCACAAGGCTGTAAGGAAAAGCGGTCAGTTTTAAGTCCTCCCAAGAGATTAGAATTGAATAAAACCACCCAGATATATGTGTCTAAGGGAGCTTATATACTGGAGGGGCCAACTAATCCACCAAGGCTAGGTGAGCCCGTGGTTATTGGTTGTGTGCCATTGAGGCCCATGACGAATCCTTCCACGGTGCCCTGGAATTACCATAAGACAATGGTGGCATATAAAGGGAAAGCAATCTCAGGAGATGAAAACTACCCTCTGGAAACGTACCCCAATTTGGAAGAAGTGAACAACGCCACCAGTGAGTGCTGAAGAGGAGAACGCTTTCTTTTCGAAAATGAAGATAACAGACTATGAAGTGTTTGACCAGCTTTGAAAGTTCCCTGAACAAGTCTCTTTGCTATCTTTGTTGATGAAATCTCCCGAACACCAGAAGGTACTAATCAAGACCCTCAATGAGGCATATGTGCCAGCTGAGAGTTTTGTGGAACAATTAGAAAGAATTGCGGAAAGATTGTTCGCTGTCAACCAGATTTCATTCAGCAAAAATGACCTGCCCCCAGAATGGGCTGCACATAACAAAGCCCTGCACTTAACTGTCTAATGTAAAGAGTATTTTGTGAAAAGTGTTATGGTAGACGGAGGTTCTGGGGTGGATATCTGCCCGCTCTTAACATTACAGCACATGGACAAAGGGAGTAAGAGGATTCTTCCAAACAATGTCTGTGTACGTGCTTTCGATGGTATCAAAAGAGACACGATTGGAGAGATCGATCTAGTTATGACCATTGGTCCAGTTGACTTTGAGGTGACATTCAAAGTTCTAGACATGGACACATCTTATAACATTCTTTTGGGAAGACCATGGATCCACGCAGCAGGCGTTGTACCTTCCATTCTTCAGTAAATGGTAAAGTTTGAGCATGAGTAACACAAAATTGTGGTCCATGGGGAAGATGAACAATCAATTTATGAAGATCCATCAGTCCCAGGCCTTGAAGCGAGAGACGGGGGTGAGCACATAGTTTAACAGGCCTTTGAAGTTATGGTGGCAGACCAGTACGATGAGGGAAATCCCTGCACCAACCCTTCCTTTCCAATGCATCAATTATGGTGGTGAAAGAAATAATATGACATGGACTCAAACTGGTGAAGGGACTTGGGAAATCCCTGCAAGGAATAGCTGAAGCAGTTACTCAGCCAGTCGTTGAAAAGTTCTTCGGGATAGTCTTCCGACCCACTCCAAATGACATAAAATGGGCAAAAGATAGGAAGCATGATGGATGAGACCTGTCTCAACAACTTCCACATCTGTACAAAATATTTGTCAGGCCAAAATACAATGAAGAAGAAGAGGATGAGGATTTTGTAGCCGAAGAGATTGAGGAAATATGTGCGGAAATGAGAAAGAAACTATATGAAACCCACATGGTTCAGCCAGGAGAGGGCTCAAACACCGCTAGAGTACAATACATGGGACCTGAGGCAAAATTGCTGAATTGGAAGACTACGCCATTCCCCATCAGGTGGGGGTCCCGGTAGACTAGTTTTTCCACTTTTTCTACATCGCGAGTTAAACCTTATTTTCGTCAAATTCTAAGAAATGAAATCAATATTTCATCGTTCATATTCCTTTACTCTTTCTGATCTTTGCTATTTTCTATTTTAATTTTTTTCTTTCAGTTCTAATACTGTGGCTTCAAATAACATGACATACTTGCGACTTCATGCCCAGATCAAGAAGTGCCGCCTAATTGTGAAATAATGAACCAAGAACCAGAATACAACAAAGAAAAGGCTTTTAGGGAAATAAATTGAGAACTGGAACATTTTGAAAATAAACCTAAGCCAGATCTAAATGACACTGACCCAGTTAACTTGGGTTGTCCCGAAGAAATGAGGGAAACCAAAATAAGCATTCATGCAAATAAAAAAAACCCGGGACGTATTGATTCAACTCTTATTTGAATTCAAAGACGTGTTTTCTTGGTCATACGGCGACATGCCATGAATGAGTGTTGACTTGGTGGTTCATAAGTTGCCGACTTACCCAGAGTGCTCTCCAATCCAAAAAAAGTAGAGAAAATTTAAAGCTAACATCAATGATAAAATCAAAGAAGAGATCACAAAACAATTGTAGGCCGGAGTGATCCGAGTGGTACGATATACCACATGGTTGGCCAATGTAGTTCCAGTGCCAAGAAAGGATAGAAAACCCGAATGTGTGTGGATTATCGAGAGCTGAACAAGTCAAGCCCCAAGGATAACTTCCCATTGCCAAACATCCACATCCTTGATGATAACTGCGCTAAACATAAGATACAATCCTTTGCGGACTATTACACAGGATATCACCAAGTGTCAATGGATAAAGAAGATGCAGCGAAAATAGCCTTGTCCACACCCTGGGAACCTATGGCTACAGGGTCATTCCCGTTGATCAAAAGAATGTCGGGGCAACCTAATGAGAGACATGACCACCATCTTCCATGAAATGATGCATCGAGAAATAGAGGTATATGTGGACGACGTGATCATCAAGTCCAAAACTAAGGAGGACCATGTGAGGGATCTGAGGAAGTTCTTTAAGACGTTGCGCATTTATTATTTAAAATTAAAGCCAGCCAAATGTGCATTCGGAGTCCCCTCGAGTAAACATTTAGTATTCATAGTCAGCCAGAGAGGTATTGAGTTAGATCCGACAAAGATAAAATCTATTCGGGAATCACCTCCTCCAAAAACCATAAAAGATGTGATGAGCTTGTTGGCAAGATTGAACTATATCAGCCCGTTCATTTATTGGCTGACCTCCATATGTGAACCCATATTCAAATTACTGAAAAACGATGCAGCAGTCAAATGAACAAATGAATGTCAGGACGCTTTCGATAAGATCGAAGAGTATCTATCCAATGCACCAGCCTTCATCCCACCCAACCAGGGCGGCCTCTATTCCCATACCTGACAGTTTTTGAAAATTCCTTCAATTGTGTCCTCGGGCAACATGATTCTACTGGAAAGAGAGAGCATGCAATATACTACTTGAGCAACAAGTTTACCAGCTATGAAGCCAAGTATACTCTACTGGAACGAACCTGCTGTACTTTAACGTGGGTCGCTCAAAAGTTAAGCCATTATCTGCAAGTCTATGCCACCTACCTCATAACCAGGTTGGATCCATTGAAATATATATTCCAGAAGCCAATTCCTACAGGAAGATTAGCAAAAAGGCAAATCCTGCTCATTGAATTTGACATAGCCTATGTCAGTCGTACTGTCATGGAAGCCCAGGCACTAGCGGATTACTTGACCAAAAACCAGGGTTGATGATGAATACCAACCTCTAAACATTTATTTCCAAGATGAAAAGGTAAACTCGGTTGAGGCAGTACCTGACGATACCACTACTTGGAAAATGTTCTTTGACACAGTAGTAAATGCAAAAGGTGTACGAATAAGGGCAATCTTGATCTCACCCACTAGTCAGCACTACCCAGCCACAACCAGGCTTCGGTTTTTCTGCACAAACAACACAGCGGAGTATGAAGCCTGCATCAGGGGCATGAACATGGCAATCGACCAAAATGTCGAAGATTTGTTGATTATAGGAGACTCAGATTTGATTATCTCGCAAGCACGAGGAGAATGGGAAACTCGAGATGTTAAGGTTATCCCCTATATGTACCATGTGAAAGATGTTAGAAAGCGATTCAAGTCAATAGAGTTCAGGTACATCCCTTGTTGTCATAACGAACTAGCTGATGCATACCCCATTTCGGCCTCGATGTTGCCCAACCCAGGCAATGCCCATATTGATCCCTTGGAAATCAAAATCAAAGAAAGACATGGTTACTGTAATACAACGAAGGCAGAACCAAGTATTCAGCGATGGTACCGTGACATCAAAAGATTTTCGAAAACACATGAATACCTACTAGGGACCAAAAAAGAACCATTAGGCGGCATGCAAGTGGTTTCTTCTTGAGTGGTGATGTCTTGTACAAAATGACCCCAGATCTAAATTTGTTAAGATTTGCTGTTGATGAAGAAGCTGGATGGATCATGCACGAAGTCACGCAGGAGTGTGTGGACCCCACGTGAACGGGGATGTTTTGGCAAAGAAATTTCTTCGAGCAGGCTATTACTGCATAACCATGGAAAAGGACTCTTTCATCTTTGTCCGAAAGTGCCACCAGTGTTAGGTGCATAGTCATTTAATTTATGCACCGCCCATAGAACTACACCCCATGTCAGCACCTTGGCAATTCCCCGTTTGGGGCATGGACGACCTTTTACCTTTTTCCCGGGATAACCCGAGGATCATTTTTCCTTTTATCCTCATAATAACCTAAGGACCTTTTTCATTTTTCTCGGCATAACGTGAGGATCATTTTCCCTTTTATCCCAAACATACCACAAAACCCTTTTACTTTTTCGTGGCATAACCCGAGTATCATTTTCCCTTTTATCACGACATAACCCGTGGATCCTCCCTGGCATAACAAAATGACCTTTTTTATCCTAGCATAATCCATGGACCTCCTTGTCATAACCCAAGGATCTTTTTTTTTCTGGCATAACCTATAGATCCTCCCTGTTATAACCCAAGGACCTTTTTCTTTCTCCCTGCATAACCCGTGGATCACCCTTGCATCAGCCAAAGACCTTTTTCTTTATCTCGGCATAACCCGTGGACATCCCTAGCATAACCCTAGGAAAGTTTTTCTTTTTTATCCTGGCACAACCTATTGATCTTTTTCTTTATCCTGACATAACCCTTGGATCTCCATGGCATATCCTAAACAGCCTTTTTCTTTCTTATCCTGACATAACCCACAGACCTTTTTCTTCATCCCGGCATAATCTGTGGATCTCCCTATCATAACTCAAGGACCTTTTTCGTTATCCTGGAATAACCCGTGGATCTCCCTTGCATAACCCATGGAGCTTTTTTCTTTCTTATCATGGAATAACCCGTCGATCTCCCTGGCATAACCCAAGAACCTTTTTTTATCCCAACATAACCCGTGGATCTCCCTGGCATAACCCAAAGATCTTTTTCTCTATCCCAGCGTAACCCGTGGATATCCCTATCATAACCCAACTAGCCTTTTTCTTTCTTATCCTGGCATAACCCAAGGACCGTTTTCTTTATCCTGACATAACCCGTAGATCTCCCTGGCATAACCGAATGATCCTTTATCTTTCTTATCTTGGCATAACCCAAGGACATTTTTCTCTATCCCGGCATAACCCGTGGATCTACCTGGCATAACCCAAAAACCTTTTTCTATATCCCGACATAACCCGTGGATCTCTCTTGCATAACCCAAGGATCGTTTTTCTTTCTTATCCCAGCATAACCCACGGATCTCCCTGGCATAACCCAAGGACCTTTTACATTAATCCCGACATCGCCCGTGGACACACCTGGCATAACCCAAGGACCCTTTTTTCTTTTTGTCCCAAGATAACTCGTGGATTTCCTTTTTATCCCTAGCAGGAACCCTTTTTCTTTTATCCCAGCATAGTCCGTGGCTCTCCTTGGCATAAGCCAATTATCTGTTTTTCCATCCTGGCAGGATTTTAAGCTTCATTCCCAAGGATACACAATGCTGATTCTTATTGTTCTCAATGAAGAATAGATTAGATTTTGTGTTGCGAATAACTCACGAAATTTTCCTAGCAAACTTTGGGCACAAAAAATTTCATTCGTTTGTTTGTTTTAGTGTCCAAACACGTTTTTCCTCAAGGAATAGATTCGATATGACCGAAAGAGTGAGTCTCAATCCAGAATAAAGAAAAGAAAAAAAACAAATAAGAAGCGAACTCGAAGTGCTTGAAGAAGAAACGGATGTGGACTGCTCAAATTTGACAAAAGTCACAAGCTTCGCATGTCCTGCTCTAATCCAATGCTGAAAAAAGAACCAGCACCTACAGTTGGCAAGCATCAAGATTCAGATCGGGGTCCACAGCGAAATCAGCTAAGACTAAAGATCAATCTTCAAGAAATTTATTGATCAGAATCTTGTAACTCGTAGTTGATAAGCATAAGCTACCTTAGATTTTAATTTTCCTTTTTGGTGTAATAAGGAGGTCAGCAAGCAGTAGCAATAACATCAACAGTGAAAGCACAGATCCTGATAGTCCCAGCTATAAAAACTTCCAAAACTACACTGACCTAATTCCTTTACAGCCAAGGATATGTAGACAACCTCTGAATCAAGGTTTAGTCAGACATTTTTCAAAAAAATGCTTCTCATGGAGTGCCAAGCAGGCAAAAATCCCTCATAGTTGCTCAGTTATCTTTTTCTGAAAACCCTTCGTGTCTCCCAGCAAAGAGGGGCAGCTTTGAGCATGCGATTTTTGCCTCGCGTGAATTACTCCTACAAAATTCTTGGATTTAGGATTTTTCCTTTTAATTATTTTATTTTAAGGATTGATTGCATAATTTTCTGTTTGTTTGCATTTTTTTGTGCAGTTTTAATTTAGATAATTCATAATAAATACAAACAAATATTGCAATTTTCATTTAGGAGTTGATTTCACATATTTTTCAATTAATTGGTAATTAGGATTTTACCAAAATGCAAAAACCAATCAAAAAAAGAAAATATTTTGATTTATCTTTTCTTTGTTCGATTTGAATTTTGTTAGTTTTTTTTAAAATTGATTAGCTATGTCAATTATAAATTAGGGTTTACTATAATTAAATTAATATAATTTTTAGGATTTAGTTCAGTCTTACTTTAATTTTAATTTCAATTTGAAATTCAATTTTAAAAGAAAACAAATAAAAAATAATAATATAAATCAAGTAAATAATAAGAAATTGCCAGTTTGGGCCAAAATAACTCAATCCAGTAATTATACCCGCGCCAAACCAGCCCAAAACCCATGCCCTAACTCGATCTCCCGTTGAAGACAACCAAACAACGTCATTTCATTAAGTTTAAACTCTAGCCGTCTAGGTATTCAAATCTAACGGCTTGGAAGTCTACACACTTTAATAGATATATGTCCAAACAGACCCTACCCTTCTCAGAACCCCTACCCCTCATCTCTAATAACCCTAGAGACTGGTCCGTCTCCGCCGTCTACCACTGTGAACCGCCGGTCGAAAATTGCCTCTGCCGGCAGTGATCATCCAATGAACCCCAAATTTACACAACTGCTCCTCCTTCACCTCCCCATCCCAGATCTCCATCAAATTTCCTCAAATACCTTCCAAACTCCTCGAATATTCAAATCCCTAGCATCCACCACAGACTCCTCCGCGTGTCATGCGGTTCCACCACCCAAACTAAAACCATAGGTCCTCCTAGACCTCCTCATCATCAATACCCACGTAGTTTCCCTTGAATCCATGCCGAACGTCTCAAATATTGAAGCAAAATCTTGGCCAAAACCTCACCACGACCAATCAACCCTAAAATTACACCATATAGACTTCCCAACCCCCTCATCCCAAATCCACACCCGAATGCCCTAGAATATCTCTACAACAGCTCAAATTTCAAATTTAGGGTTTCTAGAATCTTCAAAATAGTGCATGTAGATTTCTCAAGCTAAGTGTTCTGTCTTATTGTTTTTAATTTCCTTCTTCCGCATCCCGTTTCTGTTGATTTTTTTTTCATGCTTAATTCCTGAGTTTAGTTAGGTCCAGTTTGGTTTAATTAAATTGTACAAGTCTTTTCTGTTAGTTTGGCTTTCATGTTAAACATTTGAGTTTAATTAGTTTTAGTCGAATTTATTTTTAGTTTGTTGGATTGAATTTCATGAGTTTAATTAGTTTTTAGTCTTTTATGTTGAGCTAAATTTCATGATTTTAGTCGAATTGTTTTAGTTGTGCTGTCGGTCTGAATTTCATCTCTTTAAATTCCTGAGTTTAGCTATATTTAATTTGAGTTGTATTAAGTCTTTTTTTGATTTGGATTTCGTGTTCATCTCTTGAGTTTAAATTAGATTTTGATCATGATAATCATGTTGCACTAGTTGGTTAATTTAGGTTCTAAAATGGTTTAATTAATGGTAATTTAATCATGATAAGTCTTATGGCTGAGATTATCGGTGAATGCTTGATTGGTGTACCAATTTGTTTTCAGTTTTTACTTTCTGCATTTTAGAAGTTTCATAATTTGATCTGTGTGGACTTTTAGTTGTTTAAACTTGTTGGATATATTTCAAAACAAAGCTTTAGAGTTTATTGTTTGTCTAAAATTAAAAGGGATCCAAGGGAAGAGGTAGAAAGTAATTAGCAATACTACTCAAGGGTAGTTTAGGTACTTAGCCTTAGGGAATCTTGCAGTAACAGAAAATAGAAGCCCCTAGAAGCTTCTAGGTTGGGGTTCTAAGTTGAATTTCAGGATTTGGAGAGTATAACTTGGGTAGCAAGTCAATATTCTAAGGACTTTCAAGCAAAAAGCTAAAGTTAAAAAGGACTAAAAGCTAAAACTAAAATCTAGTGCCTACCTTAATTCTTTGCCTATAAAGGCATACCATTCTTGCCCTGCAAGACAAGTTGGAAAAGATTGGATGCCAAAAAGTTTTGAGATAGTTTTTGCTTCTTTTTGGAGAGGCTAAAAAAAGGGTTTATAGAATCTACACATTTTGGCGAGAGTTTTGAGATCCTGAAAAATCAAAAAATAAAAAACAAATAGTGAAAATCTTGCAAAAAAAATTGTTCTATAAAATTCTCCTGAGGTTTTCATCATCAAAACAATTCCCGAATATTTCGAAATTCAAATGAGTTCGATGTTGTTGATAGTAAGTATATAGGCCAGATTTTTGGTTGTGTTTGATTGTTGGGGTTGGTTAACTTTGTTACTGGCTCAAAATTGTTCCAAAATTGGTTTCCTTTGTGCATTTCTTGGTTGACATATTGCTATTGGCTTTATCTACTGCTATTGAAATCTGCTGTTTAATTTACTGCTACTGTTGTTAACTAACCTCATAAATTCCTTGTTTACTGCTATAATTTGGTATTTTCCTTAGCTCATGCTTGAAGATTACTTTCTGAACATGTAAAGCATCTGAAGTTCCTGTTGAATGAAGATAACATTAAAAGCTGAACTCATTTTTTTGTATTGTTTTCATATTCCTAGTGAGATTTAGAATTAAAAATGTGGATTAGGTTTCCTTGTTCCTGAATTATGTGTATGAAATTCTTATATAGTATCTCTTATGTGTATTGATAAACCGAATTGTTGGACTATATTATTCTTCCATATTAGCTCTAATAGTATATGTTAGTGTTCTTTGTTTTCTGCAATCCCAGTTAGTTAAGCGTTGGAGATGGTTCCCAGATCCAGGGTTTAGTCTCCATAGTTAATGATTGTTACATATGTGCCCATTTAAATTATTGAACCTCATTTTTTAGCTATCATATGTGTTAAGTCTTCATTACTACTGTATTTTTTAGCTAGATACAAATCGATGGTAAGCATAATAGTTCAGGACTGTTAGGACATTAAAAGTGAATTGTCTAATTAGCTCCATATGGGGTCGAGTAATGTATAGAGATACAACCTTTATTCATGAGCATGTTAAGTGATTCTAGAGGTTCAGCTCTACTATAAGAAGTATATGCAGGCTTATTGGGTTTCATTTGAAAAGCCAATCTGAACCCACACTGGTTTAGAAGCAATCATAGCCCAAATACACTTAGTTCTTGGTAAACCGAAAATTTTAAAATAACCAATGAGGACCATAATTAGATAGCAAGATAACCCACGGCCGTCGAAAATTTTGTCCGAATGTCCTTGAAAATAAAATTGAGGTGCACCGCACCGGAAGAAATCACAAATGTGTGTCCCTCGTTTTAATAAGTTTCTTAAAACACTTAGAATTTGGAATATTCTATTTTCAAATATTCGTGACCTCCCGCTAAGTTAATAACGCTTTAGTCGCTTTAGGCGTGTTCTTTAATAATTTTACCTTCTTAAACTCGGGTGTGCATTTCATGTGACCCAAATCTAAGTCCCAAAACATTGAATAATATGTGTTCCAGATTAGGGGTAAATTTCATGTGACGCAATACAACGATACGGTTTAAACGATGTTCAATTTCCTTAAAAATTAATAAATAGAGTTAAATAACTTAAAATTGTACCATGTATCTAAAATCAGATCATACGACAATTATGATCGTTTAAGTGATCGTGCTAGAATCGTGGAATCCAGGGTATCATAACACCTTCCCTCGGGTTAGCAAAATTCCTTATCTAGAATTTCTAATTCGTAGTGTTCAAATGGAAAGTCAATTTTTCCTCGATTAGGAATTAAAAATAAACAGGTGACTTGGGACACCAAAAAAATAAGCCTATCCCAAGTGGCGACTCTAAACAAAAATCAAATAAATAACCCCATTTCGAATAATGTCACTTTTAATTGGAAAAACTCCCTTATATACTATAATTTAGGGTGGTGTCTAAAACGGGAGGTGTGACAGCGCCGTAGAAGCAAGCTTTTGGCCAAGGTTCAAGGACTGCTAGTGCGGAAGGGTGACCGAAAATGCAGATCCCCGGATACGGACAAGCAACTGTTATGCGGACCCAACCCGTTAAGTGAACTTCGCACCTGCAATACCTTTTTCCGCCGGTGCTTGACCACATGTGCCGTTTCTTGGCCGCATATGCTGTAATCGATGGGCAGAAATATGAAATTCCAGGGGTTGATTCATAAGTTGTAAAATTAATTTTTGAGTTCGGGGTAGGGATATTTTGTAAGGTTTTTGAAGAGAATATCAATGGGTAACAATTTCTTATCCCTTTCTAGTTGTATTCCAGTAATCTATTGTTAGTTTTTTCATTTATTGAGATCAAAATTGAGGAAAATTGGAAGAAAGTCATACACCTGACATTCGAATTTTGAGTTGAAATTTGTCATTCTATTTGGATAATTTTTTTATGCATGAACTCGTGGGATTATGAGATTCTGAAAATAAATTTTACGCGATTTCAAGACATGAGCCCGAGAGGCCATTTCGATGTTTTTACCTAATTTTGTGTACTAGCTGAGAATTTATTTGCATAATCAGTTAATTGAAGTGTTAATTACAATATGCAATTGAATTGAATAGATTCGGGCCATTTGGAAACGAGTACTCGTGGAAAGAGCGTGGTTTCAGGTCGATTTTGAGTTTATTCGAGGTAAGTGGCTTGACTAACCCTGTGTTGGAGACGTTCCCGTTAGGATTGGTATTGTGATAATTGAAATGCCTTGTACGTGAGATGACGAGTGCCTACTTGTTCTAATTGTTGAAAATCTTGTTTTCCCTAAAGTAACTTTAATTGTATATTTCCTTTCCTTATTATACTACTTGAAATTTAAGCCTGATGTTAACTTAGAGAAGCATGTCTAGTTGACATAATTGTTTTATTTACTAAAACTGCCTTACTTATAATATGTGAAGCATGCTAGGTTCGTATTACCTATTATACCTTGGTATGAAGTTGAGTTTATTTGACTATTCTTTGTGTTATTGCGGTGTGTTTTACTTTTGGACTACGGGACGGCATCCCTGGAGATCCCATGTACGTATTGTTTTGATTTGAACTGAAGTGCAAGATACCAAGAGATTCCCAGCACGTACATTGGGGATACTAAGAGATTCTCGAGATACCAAGAGATACCCTACATATATTGAGGATACCAAGAGATCCCTAGTATATATTGAGGATACCTAGAGATCCTCGGGATACCGGGATATCCCCAGCATACCTATTGAGGATACTGAGAGATCCTCAGGATACTGAGAGATCCCTGGTTATTACCTTGTGATGAGCGGTACATTTCTTTGATTGCTTTTCCCTCTATTATAGTTGTTGTTAGTCTTGTTATCATGCGTTATTTACTATTTTTAGCGTTTGATTATATTGTCATATCCTATATTATTTTACCTTCTTTTTCATTTAACCTTTGTAGGGCTCTAACCTTCCTCGTCACTACCCGACCGAAGTTAGGATTGACACTTACTAAGTACCATTGTGGTGTATTCATGCCCTTTCTGCGCATGGTTTTAATGTACAGATCCGGATACTCACACACAGACATATCACGCTTGAGACGAGGTGCTTGCAGAGACTCTAAGGTATATCTGTCGTGTTTTCGGACTGAAGTGTCCCTTTCTATTCTCTCTTTTAGTATTGTCCCTTCTATATTTCTTTTCTTTGTTAGATACTCTAGAGATTAGACTTGTAGGCATTCAAAAGCTTGTGTTTCATGAGATTCTGGGTTTTGGGAAATGTTGTAGGTTTTGAGAATTTATATTCTATATGCCAAGCGGCATCTTAAATACTATTTCACTTTGTTATTTCGACTTTTAGATCAGTTCTTCCACAAATTTATTTATTTTTCGCATTGTTAAGCCTATCCAACAATAGGGACTAGCTGCCATCACGATCGTTCACAGAGGGCGAACCGGGGTCGTGACAGTTATTTGTATGCATTTGTTTCACAGAGTTTGTAGTTTTAACACATATTATGATTATAAAAGTAATTTCATATTATAAATAAATCAAATAGGTCGAAATTTTTGTGACCCAATTGGTCATCTTATAATTTAAACCTAATTTTGTTATCAGAAACCTTTAAAAATTATGATGTGGGTTTTCTCGATTTATATGCGCAGTGCGGATGCATTTCCAAAAAGCTTTTATGTTAAAAACTGATAAATTAAGACACGGATTCGAATTTTTTGAGGGTCTTGGTGGGTCCGTACCATGAATTAGGACTTCATCATTTGCCCGAAATCGAAATCGGAAGTTGCTAGCCTGAGATATCTGACTATGTCGAAATTTGAAAGTTGAAAGCTTATGAAATTGAAATAATAGACTAATGTTTAAATTTTTGGATAACGGGTCTGTATTTTTTTTCCAAAACCCAGTATAGTCCAAAACTTTAATTATGACTTGTCCGTGAGTTTTTATGAAAAATGGAGTTGATTTGACGTCACTCAGACGTCCAGTTGTGAAAATTGGAATTTCAAAGTTTTTTTGAAATTTCACGTGATTTGGGGTTTAATTCATAGTTATAGGTGTTATTTTGGCAATTAGATCATGCAAGAAAGTTTAAATGATGTTTTTGTCTGCATGTTTGGTTTGGATCCCTGATTGCTCGGGTAAGTTTCAAATAGGCTACAGAGTGATTTAAATTGAAAAGAAATTTGTTGGTGTGACTGATCTTGTTGCGGGCCTATGATCTCTCACTTATGAGATCATGCACCATAATTGTGATATCTAAGACATTTGCATTTGGGAGCTTCTCATTGAAAATGCAAAGAGGAGTTCCGCCATAAAGGTTTCACAATTGTGAAACAAAACTTCGCACTTGGGAAGTTGGTCTAGGGAGGGTAGCCTTTGTATTTGCGACGATTGTGCCAAATTTTCGATCATCCAATGTTCGCATTTGCGATCATTTTCTTGCATTTGTGAACTGTGCAAAAATGAGAAGGGGTTCGTATTTGCGATGCCTCCTTCGCATTTTTGGGATTTGCAAAGGTGAAAATACGACATCTTTAGTTGACGAAAATAGACATAGATGAAATTTCTGATTCATTTCGAAATTTTCAAATCCTATAACCTTAGAGGCAATTCTTTCAAGACCAATTCTTCCCCAGAACTGTGGTTTTTCGGTCTTCTTTATATGATCGCAGCAGAGAGCGCAAGTATGATGATTCGCATTTGCTTGTCTGTAGGGACATAGTTCGGTGTATTGATGCCAAATATGTGTCTATTGCTGATGATGGGTTGTTGAGGATGCAGGGCGAAATTTGTGTGCACAACGTGGATGGTCTTCTGGAGTTGATATTGGAGGAGGTCCAGAACTTGCGATATTCCATTCATACGGCTGCCATAATGATGTATCAGGATTTGAGGAAGCAAATTGGTGGAGAAGAATGAAGAAAGACATTGTGGGATTTGTATCTAGGTTTCTCAATTTTCAGCAGGTTAAATATGAGCATTAGAAGCCAGGTGGCTTGCTCCAGCGGATGGATATTCTAGATTGGAAGTGGTAAATAAACACTATTGACTTTGTTGTTGGAATTGGACTTTGAAGAAATTCGATGTTATTTGGGTAATTGTAGATCGGCTGACCAAGTCCGCCCACTTCCTACCTATCTGTACTACTTATTATTCAGAGTGGTGGGCAGATATCTATATCAGGAAGATTTTTCATTTGCATGGCGTCGCAGTTTTCATCATTTCCTATAGGGGCACTCACTTTACCTCAAATTTTTGAAGGTATGTAAAGCGAGAGTTGGGTACTCAAGTTTAGTTGAGCATAGCATTTCATCCTCAGATGGACGAGCACCCCGAGTGTACTGTTCAGGTATTGGAGGAAATGTTGCGTGCTTACGTTATTGACTTCGGAGGGTCATATCAGTTTCTACCGCTCATAGAGTTTGCTTATAACAACAGCTACTGGTCGAGTATTCAGATGGCTCCATATGAGGCTTTGTATGGGAGGCAGTGTAGGTCTCTAGTTGGTTGGTTCGAGCTTGGTAAGGGCATGCAATTCCGGACTGATTTGGAGGTGAATATGATTCAGGAGAGGCTTTGTACAATGCAGTTGAGGCAAAAGAGTTACACTGATAGAAAGGTTTGAGATGAGTCCTACATGGTTGGCGAAAATGTCAGTTTCACCCATGAAGGGTATTATAAGATTTGTGAAAGAAAGGGAAATTGAGTCTCGGTTCATTGGACCATTTTATGATATGTTGGTGTCTTTGGTTGAGGTCTCAAGGGGCCTCAGATGATTTTTGCATGGTTAATCGTGCAATTTCATGCCTTGGAGAGTTGCAGAAATTGGATGTTCAGATGCTACAGAGATATCTTCTTTGCAATCGCATAAAGATTTTTGAGAGCCAATCAATTTTGTGCTATGCGTTCGCATAGTACGTATTGTGATCGCATAGTGTGAGGAGTCGGGTCATCATGAATGGGGGGAGATGGTTGCTTTCACATAGAGTTAAGTGGACTAGGGTCTTGGAAGAGAGTTGTTCATTGTGAATGTAGGAGCTAGTCCGCAATCGCATTGAGTTGGGAGCTGGAGCATTGAGTTCGCATATGATTATTCGCAATCACATAGAGTAATTTTTTGGAGCTGAGTTTTTCTTCTTTGCGATCGCGATGGTTTTCCCGTGATTGGAATGAAGAAAATTAGACATGGTCAGAATGTTTTAAACTTTTTTTGTCCATGATTTTGGAATTATTTCCTCCATAGATCGTTTTTAGATATATTTGAAGGACATTAAGGAGGGATTCAAGGGAGAAACATTTGGAAGTAAGATTCTTGGGCTAGAACTCGATTATTATGTGAATTGCACCTACAAATCATGAAATCTAAGCCTAAAATTGAAGAGGGCGTGAAATTTGAGACAAAACATTTGAGATTTTAAGGGTCATTTGTAGATGGATTTTGATGTTCTTGGTATGTATGAACTCGCGGGAACATAAGGAATCTGTTGGGGTAAAACTTTCTAAATTTTTGGATGTTGGCCCAGGGGTCGGGTTATTGTAATTTAAGGATTTTTGCCCTTTATTGATTGTTTTTGCTTGGGCTTTGTTCCTTTAGCATATTTTGATGTCCTCGTTCTGATTTTGTATAGATTCGACGCGCACGGAAGCCGATTCGAGGAGCAAAAGCGTCATAAGCTATTTAGACGGTTCGGGGTGAGTAATGATTGTAAATGATGTTCTGAGGGTTTCAAATCCCGAATTGGACCTAGTGCCAACTAATTGAACCCTTCAGAGCTTTTCACTAATATTTGCTCACTGTTTTTGACTCGTTACCTGAATTTAGTAATGTTATTTTGTGTGACGACCCGGGTAGTTATCTCATGAGTTACCGTTCCATTTTCCCCATTTCTGCTTCTATATGCTTTTTTATCCATGTTTTGTGGTACCGAGTTGGTCGGATCGAGTTCAAAAAGGATTTGGTAAGGTTTGAGACACTTAGTCTCTTTTATTAAGGCTTACGTTGGAAAAGTCAACCGGATGTTGACTTATGTGTTAGAGGGCCCGGGTGTGAGTTCTAATTGTTCAGTCAGCTTTTTTAGGTGATCTGTGACTTAGGAGAGTGATCAAAATGTGTTTTGATGGTCCAGAGAAGATTTGGGCTTGAATTGGCGAAGTTGAAATTTTGGCGATTTTTGATTGGTAGGTGAGATTTTGATATAGTGGTCGGAATGGAATTTCGAGAGCTTCAGTAGCTTCTTTATGTCATTTGGGATGTGTGGAATGTTTTAGGTCATTCTGAAGTGGTTTGATTGGGTTTTTCATCAAAAGCAAAATTCAGAAAATTTGAGAAATGTAGGCTTGAACCCGATGTGTTTTGGTAGATTTGATGTTGTTTGAGGTGTTTTAAAGATTGGAAAAAGTTTTATCAAGGTTTTAGGATATGTTGGTTTCTTTAGTTGAGGTCGCGGGGGCCTCGGGTGAGTTTCAGAGGGTTGAACGAATCATTTTGAGTTAAGAAAGATTGCCGAAAATGATTTCAGCTGTTGCAGGTGATTTTGTCTACGCGTTCGCGAGAGGAACCTCACGTTTGAGAAGGGATAGAAAAGGAGACCTCAGGTTTGTCCTTCGCATTCGTGAACTGTAGTCCCGTGTTCGCGAAGGGCTGGATTAGCAGGCATTGCGTTCGCGTGAGTTTAGGTTGCGTTCGGCGTAGGTACGTGAAGTTGAGGCATCACGTTCACAATTGGAGATTGCGTTCGCTTAGAAGAATTTGTGGTCAACAATTTTGTGTTTCACGAACACGAGGCTTTGACTGCATTCACGAAGAAGGATTTTCAGGCCTGGGCAAAACGTTTAAAAGGTCATCTTGTCCACGTATATGGGTCTATTTTCCTCCATAGTTGGTCATTTAAGGAGGTTTTTGAAGGCGATTGAAGAGGAATTCATAAGGGAAATGTTTAGAGGTAACATTCTTGGAATTAAAACTTGATTGTTATGTGAATTCCAGCTAGAAAATCATGGAAATTAAGCTAAAAATTGAAGAACCAAGACTTAGAAATTTGGGACTTTTTATAGGGGACTTGAAGGACCATTTGGGATCGGAATTGAGAACTTCTGATATGTATGAACTCGAGGGGGGATGAGGAATCTACTGATCTGAAAGTTTCTTTATTTTTAGACATGGGCTCGGGGGTCTGATTTGGCCAATTTTAGAATTTTTGTGTTATTTTGATTGTTTTTGCTTGGCTTTGTTCCCTTAGCAAATTTTGACATTCTCGTTTCTATTTTGGATACCTTCAACGCGAGTAGAGGTTGATTCAAGGGGCAAAGGCAAGAGTAGTATTTTCACCGGTTTGAGGTAAGTCTAGAACTAAGGGAACATAACCCTCGTATCTGACTTGATTTTGATAAACGCGGTGATGCACATGCTAGGTGATGAGCGTGTGGGCGTGCACCGGTAGGGTTTGTGACTTGGTCCATCCCGTAACGACTATTAAGCCGTGTATTTGGTTTGGAAATTTTATATTATTCCATATTTTGGATATTATATATGCGTTGTATGCCATGTTTGGGGCCTTTTGCCGACCTGTAGAATTTCCTTATGGGCATTGTGACTGTTTTTCTCACTTTACTTGCTAAATGAATATCCTCAGTCATGTTTTACCTGTTAAATGTCTAAAATTGGTTTATTCTTGTTACTTTCAAAAGATAGAACTATTTGACCTGAGTTCCCTTATTTCCACTATCATGCCCGAGAGGTTTTGAGGTGAATTACTGAGAGGTCGAGGACCTAAGTGTGAGGATATTTATATACATGTGAGTTATGGATCGGGCTACACGCTGAAACAACATATATATATATATATATATATATATATATATATATATATATATATATATAGACAGAGAGAGAGGGAGGATGGGGCTGCGCATCGTACGATATAACGATTGGGATGTAGGAGCCCCTCTGGAGTTTGCACACCCCTAGTGAGTGTAGTTGACTATAAATATATGGATAAGGCTATACATCGCAACGGTTATTATAATTTCTATTATTATGAGATATTTTGAGACTGAATGACGAGGTTTGAGTCACGAGTGACTGAGAGGTTGCCTGAGAGGCCATATTTCGAGTGATTCCTTGGTCGAAGAGGACTGTTTATGATGTTTTCCACAAATTTCACTATGTATTTGAATAGGACTCTATTGAAAATATTGGTAAGTATCTTATTTCGAATGTTTTAATATGGAAAAGCTGATTCTTTCACAAAACGGGTATTTAAACTGTACAGTGTATCTGTTATCCTTTGATCTTTAGTTATATTCTTTTGAACTACTCGTCACTGCTTTCAGTTCTTATTTATTTTAGTTACTTACAAAGTAGGCATACTCACATTACTCCCTACACTTTGTATGCAGATTCTAGGTGCTCGAGCGGCTGAGTGAGGGTTGTTTAGTTGATCTAGTGTGTTGAAGGAGATTTCTAGGTAGCTGCATGGCATTCATAGCCATGTTTCTCCCTTCTATCTTGTTAACTTTTTCGTATTTCCTAGACTCTTGACACCAGATTTGGGGGCTATATAGTTCATGTTTTATTGACTTCGGAAGATTTATCTATTGTAAACACTCATTAGGAAACATACGATATTTTAACGTTCGTATAATAATGGCATAATGTAAAAGGAAAAGGGTTGTGGTTAATTTTTTAATTGGCTTGTCTATTAATGTGATAGGTGCCATCATGATCGGTATTTGGGGTCGTAACAAGTTGGTATCAAAGCCTAGGTTAAATAGGTCTTGCGAGTCATGAGCCGATTTGGTAGAGTCTCACAGATCGTTACGAAGACGTCTTTATTTATCCCCGAGAGCTTGCAGAACTTTTAGGAAAAACTTCATATTCTTGAAATTATTCTCGTGCGAAATGTTGATTAGAGTACTAAACTTCTATTATTCCATTCTCTTACAGATTGTAAGGACACGTGCTACCGGGCCGGATGGACGACCACCAGTACCACCAGCTAGGGCCACTAGTGGTCGATGTCGTGGTCGAGGCCATGGTAGGGGAAGAGCAGCTAGAGCAGCATCTACATATCCACTAACTACCCCAATTCTAGATAAAGTCCCTATTCTGGACGCTACAGCAACACCAACTGTGCATATTGTGATTCCAGGCCTTTAGAAGGCTTTAGCTCAGATCTTATCAGTGTGTAACATTTTGGCTCAAACAGTCTCAACTACTATAGTCGCGGCTACTTCTCAGACCGAGAAAGGCATCCAGACCCCTATTGCTCGCACACCTGAGCACGTTGTGCAAGGACTCCAGACACAAGGGGCACCTCCAGCCCAGCTGGTTGCACCAACTCAGGAGTTTGTGGTACCATTTATGCCAGATGATGAGCAGCGTTGACTTGGTAGGTTTGGAAGACTCTAGCCTTCGACATTCGACGGTGTAGAGGGCGAGAATGACAAAGGTTTCTTGGATAAGTGTCGGCAGATGCTTCGTACAACAAGATTCTTGAGACTAGTGGTGTGGCATTTACTACCTTTTAGTTTTCTGGGGTTGCCTCCACTTAGTGGGAGGTATATGACAGGCGTAGGCCTGTTGGTGCAGTGCCCTTATTTCACAACAGTTCATTGTTCTCTTCCTGGAGAAGTATGTACCCCAATCGCATTGAGAGGAGCTGCGTAGGCAGTTTGAGCACTTGTGTTAGGGGGAGATGACAGTGACGTAGTATAACATGCGGTTTTCTCTGATTTACCCCGCCATGCAAATTAGTTAGTTTCCATATATTATAAGGGGATAAGGACATTTGTTGATGGCCTCACATATCAACTCTGGATTCTTATGACTAGGGAGAGGGTGATAAGTGGTACATTCGAGGAGGTTGTTGATATCAGCCATCAGATTGAGTCAATTCTCCATTAGGAGCGAGAAGAGAGGGAGGGCAAGAGACCTGAGGGATCTTGTAGCTTTAGTGGTACTGCTTGGAGGGGCCAGTTCAAGTATGGCATGGGCCGTTGTTTTAGGCAGGCACATTCGGCTCACCCATGTTATCGTGGGGCTCATCTGGTCACGGTTTTCACAGTCTTCATCAAGGCCACTCATCACTTAGTGTCCTTCCAGGTGAGAGTTCACCCTGTGCGCCCTTAGTCCAGGGTTCCTCCATACCACGTCCTTCTACTGGTCATTCCAGTTCCAGAAGTTCCATTTACTCCCTATCTCCAGCACTAGGGATTTGCTATGAGTGTGGAGAGTTTTTGAATATGAGGAGGTAGTGTCCTCGTCCTCTTGATAGTCAGTCTTAGAAGAGGGGTTAGCCCTCAACTTCCGCTCCTATTACTTCACCACCCTCCCAGCCAGCTAGGGGTAGAGGTCAGTCAGCCAGGGGTTGCCCAGAGGGGTAGGTCGATCAAGGGGCGGTCAGGCTTATTTCTATGCTCTTCCAAAAATGACCCGATGTTGTTGCTTATGATGCTAGTGTTGCTGGTATTGTTCCAGTCTGCCATAGAGATGCCTATGTATTTCTTGATCCTGGATCCTTCTTTTCTTATGTGTCGTCGTACTTTGCTCGTTTTTGGGTACGCCCTATAAGATTCTTGTTTTACCTATTCGTATATCTTCGTTGGTGGTCGATACTATTATTATTGACCATGTGTACTGATAATATTTTGTGAGCATTGAGTGTTTGGATACCTGGGTTGATCTATTATTAAGCATGGTGGATTTTGATGTTATTCTAGGCATGGATTGGTTATCTTCGTGTCGCGCTATTTTAGATTGTCATTCTAAGACATCCATATTGGTTGTAGTGGGTGTGTCGTAGATCGAGTGTCGAGGTGTGAATGATTATGTTCCTAGTAGAGTGATCTCTTTATTGAAGGCCCAATGTATGGTAGGAAACGGTTGTCTTCCGTATCTTGCCTTTCTTAGGGATGTCGGAGCTAGACTCCCAGTGGTTATTCTGTTCGAGTTGTGATGGACTTCCCTGACGTATTTCCCACTGGCCTGCCTTGCATGTGACTGGACAGGGATATTGATTTTGGTATTGACCTGGTGCCGAGCACTCAACCTATTTCTATTCTGTCGTATCGTATGACACCAACGGAATTGAAGGAGTTAAAGAAGGAACTTCAGGAACTCCTAGATAAGGGGTTCATTCGGCTTAGTGTGTCACCTTGGGGTGTGCTGGTTCTGTTCATGAAGAAAAGGGATGGAACTATGAGAATGTGCATTGATTATAGGCAATGGAACAAGGTAAAAGTTAAGAACAAGTATCATTTCCCTCGCATTGATTATTTATTCGACCAGCTTCAGGGAGCGAGTGTATTCTCCAAGATTGATCTCCCTTTGGGTTATCACCAGTTGAAGATCATGGATTCAGATATCATTAAGATGGCTTATAGGATCGGATATAGTAATTATGAGTTCTTGATGATGTCTTTTATGCTGACCAATGTCGCACCAGCGTTCATGTATTTGATGAACAGTGTGTTCCGTCCTTATCTTGACTCGTTTTTCATAGTCTTCATTGATGATATTCTAGTATATTCACATAGTTAGGAGGAGCACGTGGAGAATTTGAGGTTGTATTGCATAGATTGAGGGAGGAGAAGCGTTATACGAAGTTCTCCAACAATGAGTTTTGGCTTGGCTCAATGGCATTCTCGGGACATGTGGTCTCCATTGAGGGCATACAAATTCATCCAAACATGATAGAGGTGGTCCAGAGTAGGCTCAAACCATCCTCAGTCCACAGAGATTCACACTTTTCTAGGTTATCCAGGCTATTATCGTCGATTTATATATGGATTCTCATATATTGCATCGCCCTTGACCAAGTTGACTCAGAAGGGTGTTTTATTTGTATGGTTGGACAAGTGTGAGGAGAGCTTTTAAAATCTTAAGACAACTTTAACCGTAGCTTAAGTGTTGGTTTTTCCATTAGCTTCTTGTTCATATATCGTGTATTGTGATGCTTCGAGAGTAGGCATTAGTTCTGTGTTGATGCAGTAGGGCAGAGTTATTTCTTACACTTCTCATCAGTTAAATCCCTATGAGAAGAACTACCCTGTTCTTGATTTGGAGTTGGCTGCCATCGTTCACGCAGTGAAGATTTGGAGGCATTACTTGTATGGCGTGACTTGTGAGGTATTCCCTGATCATCGCAGCCTTCAGCATTTATTCAAGATAAAGGATCTTAATTTGAGGCAGAGGAGATGGTTGAAGTTGCTTAAGGATTATGATATCACTATATTTAATCATGCGGGAAAAGGCCAATGTGGTAGCCGATGCTTTGAGCCGAAAGGTAGTGAGTATGGGGAGTTTGGCATATATTCCAGTTGGGGAGAGACCTCTTGCGGTTGATGTTCAGGCTTTGGCCAATCGGTTTATGAGGTTGGATATTTTGAATCCCAATCGGGTATTGGCTTATCTCATATCTCGGTCTTCCTAATATGAGCATATCCGAGAGCGCCATTATGATGATCCGCATCTACTTATCCTTAGGGATAGAGTTAAGTATGATGATGCCATTGGTGATGATGGAGCGTTGAGTATGCAGGGCCGGATCTATTTGCCCTATGTGGGTGGATTTCGAAAGTTGATTTTGCAGGAGACCCATAGCTTGCGGTATTCCATTAATCCAGGAGCCCCAAAGAAGTATCACGATCTAAGACAGCACTACTGGTGGAGGAGAATGAAGAAAGATATTGTTGAATTTGTAGCTCGTTGTCTCAGTTTTCAGCAGGTGAATATGAGTATCAAAGACAGAGTGGCTTACTTTAGCAAATGGATATTCTAGAGCGGAAGTAGAAATGGATCAATATGGACTTTGTAGTTGGGCTTCCACGGACTTTAAAGAAGTTCGATGCTATATGGGTGATTATGGATTGACTGACCAAGTCCGCACACTTTATTCCTATATGTACTACTTATTCTTCAGAACGATTAGCAGATATATATCCCGGAGATTGTTCGGTTGCATGGTGTACCTGTTTCCATATTTTCAGGTTGGGGAACTCAGATTACTTCCCAGTTTTAGAAGTTTGTTAAGCGAGAGTTAGGTACTTTGGTGGAGTTAAGCACACATTTCCATCCTCATACAAACGGGAAGTACAAGCGTACTATTCAAATATTGGAGGATATGTTACACGCTTGTGTTATTGATTTCGGAGGGTCATTGGATTAGTTTCTACTGCTTACAGAGTTTGTTTATAACAACAACTATCAGTCGAGTATTCAGATAGCTCCATATGACGCTTCGTACGGGAGGTGGTATCGATATCCAGTTGGTTGGTTCGAGCCCAGTGTGGCTAGGCTACTGGCGACATATTTGATTTAGGATGCTTTATATTAGGTGAAGGTTATTTAGGAGAGACTTCGTACGGCGCAGTTGAGGAAAAAGAGTTATGCTGGCAGGCAGGTGCGCGATTTGTCGTACATAGTTGGCGAGAAGGTTTTGTTGAAAGTTTCACCCAGAAAGGGTGTTATGAGATTTTGGAAGAAAGGGAAGTTGAGTCCGCGGTTCATTGGGAATTTTGAGGTACTCCAAAGGATTGGGGAGGTGTCTTATGAGCTTGCTTTGCCACCCAGCTTGTCGAGTGTGCATTCGGTATTTCATGTTTCTCTTCTTTGGAAGTATATTGGGGACCCATCTCATGTTCTGGACTTCAGCATGGTTCAATTGGACAATGATTTGACTTTTTATATGGAGCCAGTAGCGATTTTGGGTCGTCTACTTCGGAAGTTGAGGTCAAAGGATATAGCTTCAGTCAATGTGTAGGGGAGAGGTCAGCCAGTGGAGGAGGCTACTTGGGAGACCGAGCGGGAGATGCGGAGAGGATATATTCACCTACTTGAGGCTTCAGGTAAGTTTCTTGACTCGTTCGAAGACAAATAATTTTTTATGTTTGGGACGATGTGATGACACGATCAGGCATCTCATGAGTTACCGCTCTATTTACCCTATTTCTACTTCTTTATGCTTTTTTTATCCGGGTTTTTTGGTACCGAGTTGCTCGTATTGACTACTTAAAGGATTTGGTAAGGTTTGAGACTCTTAGTCTCGTTTATGAAGGCTTTAGTTGGAAAAGTAAACCAGAGATTGACTTATGTGTTAGAGGGATCGGATATGAGTTCTGATGGTTTGGTTAGCTTCGCAAGGTGATTTGTGAACTAGGAGCGCGATCGGAATGTGTTTTAGAGGTTCAGATTAGATTTAGGCTTCAATTGGCAAATTTGATATTTTGGTGATTGTCGGTTGGTAGGTGGTAGGTGAGATTTTGATATACTGGTCAGTATGGAATTTCAAGAGTTTCAGTAGCTTCTTCATGTCATTTGGGATGTATGTGCAAACTTTCAGGTCATTCGGACTTAGTTTGGTTGGTTTTTGGATCAAAAGATGAATTCGGACGATATTTGAAAATTAGGCTTGAATCTGATGTTTCTTGGTTGATTTGATGTTGTTTAAGGTGTTTTGAATAATTGAACAAGTTTGAATAGGGTATTGGGATTTGTAGGTGCCTATGATTGAGGTCCCGGGGCCTTGGATGAGTTTCGGAGGGTTGAACGAATCATTTTGAGTTAAGAAAGATATCAGAAAATGATTTTAGTTGTTGCGGGTGATTTGGACTTCGCGTTAGTGAGAGGACCCTCGCATTCATGAAGGGTTAGGAAAGGAGGCTTCAGGTTTGGCCTTCGTGTTTGCGAAGGGTAGTCCTTCTATCGCGAAGGGCTAGATTATTAGGCAACGCATTCTCGTGAGTCTTATTCGCGTTTGCGTAGGGTTGTGAAGTTGAGGCATCGCGTACGCAATTGGGGATAGCATTTGTGAAGAAGAATTTTTCTGTCAAGAAAATGTTGTGCTTCGCGAACGCGAGGCTTTGTGCGCATTCGAAAAGAAGTATTTTTAGGAATCGGCAGAATGTTTAAAAGGTTTTCTTGTCCGAAAATATAGATCTATTTTCCTCCATAAATGGTCATTGTGGGAGACTTTTGAAAGAGATTGAAGAGGCATTCAAGGGGAACCGTTTGGAGGTAAAGTCTTGGACTTAAAATTCTATTAATATGTGAATTCCACCTAGAAAATCATGGAAATTAAGCACAAAATTTAAGAACTAGGGCTTGGAAATTTGGAACATTTGATTGCGGATTTATAGGATCATTGGTGGTCGCAATTGAGAACTTTTGATATGCATTAACTCGTTGGGAGATAAGGAATGTACTGATGTGAAAATTTTTGAATTTCGAGACATGGGCCCTGGGGTCGGATTGACCAAATTCGGAGTTTTTGTATTATTTTGATTGATCTCGCTTGGTCTTTGTTCCCTTTGCATATTTTGATGTCATCGTTCTGATTTTGGATAGATTCGACGTGAGTGGAGGCCGATTTGAGGGGAAAATGCATTGCAGAGTAGTATTTTAACCGGTTTGAGGTATGTAACCATTGTAAATCATGAACTGAGTGTACAAAACCCCAGTATCTGATTTGTTTTCGTTAAAAGCAACGACGTACATGCTAGGTGTCGAGCGTGTGGGCGTGTACTGATAGGGATTGTGACTTGGTCCATCCCGTAGTGACTAATAAGTCACGTATTTTGTATAGAAATATTCTATTATTCCTTATTTTGGATATTATAGTGTATGTGGGTTGTATACCATGTTTAAGCCCTTGTGCTAACCTGTAGAAAACCCTTAGGGGGATTTTGACTGTTTTCCTCACTTTACTTGCTAAAAGCATATCCTCAATTATGTTTTACTTGTTTAATGTCTATAAGTGGTTTATTCTTGTTACTTTCTAAAGAGAGAACTATTTGGACTAAGTTCCCTAATTTGCACTGCTGTGCCCAGAGGTTGTGAGGTTAATAAGGGAGAGAGGTTGGATGGGGCTACATGGAGCATGGGCTATAGGAGCCCCTCCGGAGTCTGCACAACCTCGGTGAGCGTATGTTACTATAAATATATGGATCGTTCTGCACATCGTAGCGGTTATTATGATTTCTATCATTATGAGATATTTAGAGACTGAATGACGAGGGTTGCGTCTCGAGTGACTAAGAGGCTACCCAAAGATGCTATATTTCGAGTGATTCCGTACTCGAGGGGCCCGTACAGGATGTTTTCCACTGATTTTGCTCTATATTTAAATAAGCCTTTGTTGAAAATATTGCTAAGCATCTGATTTCAAATATTTTAAACTGGAAAAGTTGATTCTTTGACAAAACTGGTGTTTAAACTGTAAAGTCGATCTATTATGCTATGATTTTCAGTTATATGCTTTTGATTTGCTTGTCACTGCTTTCACTCCTTATTTACTTTATTTACTACTAAGTTGGAGTACGCATGTTACTCCATGCACCTTATGTGCAGATTCTAGGTGCCCGAGCGGCTGAGTGAGCGCTGTTTTACTGATCCAATATGTTGACAAAGATTTCCAGGTAGCTGCATGGCTTCTACAACCCTATTTCTCCTATCTATATTGTTATCTTTTATACATTTCCTAGACTATTGATGTCGTAGGTATTCAGTCTAGTATTAGAGGCTCTAGACTCATGACACCCGATTTGTGGGGCCGTGTAGTTCATGTTTTATTGACTTCCGCACATTTATCTGTTGTGTTAAATGCTTATTATGAAATGTACGATATTTAAACCTGCATAAAAAATGGCTTAATGTAAAAGGAAAAAGGGTGTGGTTAATTGTTTAGTCCGCTTTCCTAGTAATGTGATAAGCACCATCACGACCGGTATTTGGGGTCGTGACATTTTTCTACACTATTTTACTACTTAGCTATTTTTAAAATGTTTGAGAATTAAATGATATTTTAAATTATATTTGGGCTGAGAAATACTATTTTTCTATTTCTCATGATGATTTTTGACTGAGTTAGGCCGACGGCCTATGTTCTGAGAAAACACTAATTCTGATTTGAGGACGAGGGCCTGAGATAGGTACGCCACGAGTTGGCTTGATAAATATGTGGCCGAGGGCCTAGTATTGATGCCACGAGATGCCTTGTTATTGTGCTTGGGCCGTAATGGTCCCTCCAGGAGTGTGCACAACCCTAGTGAGCGCGGGTACCTATTGTGATGTGAGATTGCATCCAAGGGGCTGTTTTTGTTTTGAGATGTTGACAGAGGGGCGGATCTGGTGATACTGTGCAGGAGGGGTAAACTTTTATTTGGTTACCTTACCTTAATAACCTATCCATTTACATGTTTACTTGTTGAAAGAGGATTTTACTTGACATTTCACTGGTTTACTATTTTTTAAATAGTTTTACTGCTTCTTCATAGATTGCTTTCTACCATATGTGTTTTATTTCTTTCAGTCATTATTTATATTCTTTACTCTTTGAGTTCACGTACTCACTTTACTCCTTGCACACTGTGTGCAGATTCAGGCTTAGCTGGCTCTGCCCCCCAGTGCTGATTCCTCCAGCTTCAGGCGGGCTTTCAGAGATTACGAGGTAGCTATTGACATTCGCAACCCCATGTCTCTACTCCTCTATTGCTCCTATTCCTTTTCAGGAATTATATTAGTTTATGGTTCTTAGAGGGATTGTATTATGATTTATAGATGCCGATGACTGGTGAAACCCTGATTAGGGTTGTGTATAAGTATTCTTCCGCATATTTATGTTATTATCCGTCCTTTCGCATTTATTCTTATTTTTCTTTAGACTGCTCTTGAATGCTTACCTATTAATAATTAGAAAATAAAAGGTGTTCTGTTGCCTTGTCATCACAAGAGGTGCCATCATGATCGGGTTCGGGATTAGGTCGTGACATCACATTTCATGAATTTCCAACCTAAAATCTGGCATCTCCATAGTAGAAATTGGGGGTTTGGGTAGAATTATAGATTTTTAGGAAATTTTGATTTAGACCTCAAATTAGGATCGAATTTTAAAACTAATTATATAATCGGGCTCGGGGTGAATGGGTGAATGAGTTTTGGTCTTAACCTCGAGCTTTGATAAAATGGACTCGAGGGAAATTTTTTTCTTTAGGGGAGCAGTTAAGGAAAATCAAAATTTATGAATTCTAATTGATTTCTTTTGCAATTTTTGATGTTACTGAGTAATATTGACTAGACACGAGTTGTTTAGAGGTTAATACTAGAGGAAAAACAATAATTAAGCGTTGTGTAGCCCACAGAGCGAGGTAAGTGTTGAGTCTAACCTTGAGTCGAAAGATTAGGAACCCTTGGCTTATTTACTACATGAATCCATGTAAGCGACATAAATGTGAGGTGACGAGTATATATGCGCCGCGAATATATTTGTCTTTTCTTGTTTCTTTCCCGTTCTCCTTATATTGTCTCTTTCCATGTTGTAATTGTTACATGTTTTACTTGTATGTCCATGCTTAATTGTTTTAGACATTACTTCTCTTTGTCGAAGGTATTAGTTATTTTGTAGCTTCGTTCTCTCCTATTATTTGCTTACGCTGGTTATCGGTACTTTTATGGTATTTTTTGAATTGGTCTTGCGGAGAAGTATTACTTGTGTACAAGCTTCCTAATTGTTTTAGTTTGAATTTAAGTCTTTGTGAAGGGATATGTGGTTTGAAGTGTGAAATTGTTGTACATACTGAATAACTGATACTGATATGGTGGGATTGGGTTGCGCATCGTAATAGGTGTGATAAAGGTGAAGTATGGTGTAATAAAGGTGAACTGCGAACGTGATTATTTTGACATGGTAGGATCGGATTTCACACCGCAACACTTCTATTTATATTATGTTGTTTATGTTAATATGAGGAAATAAGGGAGGAATATAATGTGTGTAATGGGATCTGATTGCATGTCGCAACAACCTACATGTTGATACCTTTCCTTGAACGTGTTAATTCTGTGTTAGTCTTAAATTAAACTTATGGATTGGTAGTTGCTCAACAATGATGAAATGTTTTTAGAACAGTATTCACTTCTTGCAAATAGATGATTTATTCTATCACGTCTACCTATCTGTGTTTATTTTATACTGTAGGAAGCTTTTATTGTAATCGCCGCGCCGTAGTTTTGTCACTACTTCGTCGGGGTTAGGCTCGGCACTTTACAGTATGTGGGGTCGATTGTACTGATTATGCACTTTGTTCTTCCTGTGCAGATTTTGAAGTTGGTTCAAGCTGATCAAGAGATTTGCTGTCAGTGTCTGCATGCCCTGGCATCTCCTTCTATACCCAACACTTTAGTGTTTTCTTTATTTCGCAAACAGTTGTATTTTTTTCTGATAAATACTTGTAGTAAAATCTTAGAATGTTCGTGAATTGTGACTCTAGATTCTGGATAATATTAGTATATAACAGAAGTTGTTATTTATTTACTTACGTATTCATTTACAAATTGCTTATTGTTAATCACTGAACGCAAAAGGATTAATAAATCTATAAGTTGGTTTATCTTGCAAATATAATATTAAGCACTATTACAATTCCGATGATAGGTATTCAAGTTCGTGACAGAAATCGCTGAGAATTGAAAGAATATGCGATACTAATTATTGTTGTGGGTATCTTGTTTCGCTATAATGAATCTTCTGCCACATAAAAAACACTGTTAATATCATAGAGTAATTTTTAGGTTTAAAATGCAATACTTCTCCTTCGCTTTAATAAACGAAATATGGAGAGATATACGATATTTTTTTTTTGGGTCCGGGAGAATGTATATAAGTTTCAATTCAGTGAAATAAGGAAAGGACAAAGTTTATTTAAAGCAAAATATATGGCAAAACTTAGTTCGTTTTGGACTCTAACACTTTGTTTGGTATCATTGCTCCCCATTATTTTATAATATATTTTATTGTATTATATTATTATATGAATAAAATATTTAAATAGAATGTATTATTTGTTATTGTTAAATAATATTTTGCTGTTTGATTTGACTGTATCATATTGTACTCTAACTGATAAGTTTATTAATATAACCTTAATTATTTGAATATAATTTATAAAAAATTATGCATAAAATAAATTAAAAAACTAAAACAGAAGAAAAGAAAACACCTTAAGAAAGCAGAACAAAGGAGCGAGACCCAATAAGACAAAGCAAAGGAGCACCACTAACTTGAATTGAGTTAAAAGCAAATTAGGAGAAGAAATAAAATAAAAGGCTGTGGAGCACCTTTAATGTTGGCGGCAAAAGTTGTGGAAAAAAATAAAGTAGATTATAGGTTGGAGATTTGGAGTAAAAATACGAAAAAGGTAAATGGTAAAATAGAACCGTAGAGTAATAAGTTAGGCCATAATTGAAATGAAAAATAGAAAAAAATCCTAATACACCAAATCTGTTGTTTCAAAAAAGCGTATTTTTCATTGTTACGGAACAATAGATTTAACAATACAATACAATTAATTTTAATGAAAGAATCAAAACAAATATTTTTTAGGAATAACAATTACAATAAAATACAATAGGGAATAACCATCCAAACAAGCTCTAAATATTACCGAAAGATATTCGATATTACAATTTTACTCAGCATAGAATTAATTTAGTATAAGAAATCAACTTTGTCGACTTTGTAGGCTACCTTCAAGGTAGGGGTGTGCATTCAAATCGGCTTAACGATAAATCGAATCGATTATTTGTTATCGGAATCGAAAAAATCAAAATCGAAAAAAACGAAACTTTATTGAAACGATAATGATAAGCATATGTACAAATCGATAATCGATAAGTAATTATCGATAAGAGTCGAAATCGAATCGATAAATCGACTGCACACCCCTAGACTGTAGATACTTGGAAATTAGTAATTACTTATTTGTGTAGATTAATATATATATATATATATATATATATATATATATATATATATATATATATACACACACACACACACACTATTTTGAAAGCGGCTATACAATATCATTTTCCCTAATCTATACCCTTTCCTTTACCCTAAGTCCCTTACCGTATTATTTCATCTATCTCATTTAAGGAATGATCATATTTAAAGATCAAGGGAATGAAGTTCAAATTAATAAAACAAAATTAGTCGTGATGATGTATTTTGTTTTGTTTTATTTTTTATATCGTTGGAGTGTTGGTAGCATACATTTGGTCTCTTACTTCAGTTTTGTTGCATGTTCTTGTTGATATAATTTTTACGTTGTAAATGGTGCTCGTCTTGTTTTAGCTTCTTTTTGTCCATATACGTAAGGCGTGTTTAAAGCGATATACTTTTTATGGAATAATGTAAATTTTCTTATTGGTGTAATCGATAACCGAATCGATAAACCCCAAAAATCGATAAATCGAAATCGAAAAAATCAAAACCTTATTGAAACGATAACGATAAACATATGTACAAATCGATAATCGATAAGTAATTATCGATAAGGGTCAAAATCGAATCGATAAATCGGATGCACACCCCTACTTCAAGGTGTCCCAAAAAAATTTGACCAAAATCAAATGTGCAGGCTTCACGTATAGGTAATCAGAAAAGAGTTATAGCCTTATTTAATTTATAATTATATCCTTAAATAACATAAATATTTAAGGGTAAAAAAGTTGATCAATATTTAGGAATATTTTAGCCGTTCGATATTTAACATAAACTACTCGTACTTTTATAATAATATATATAAATAGATAAAGACAAATATAGATATATATAAATAGAAAGATATACACAAAATGCTGCATTAATTTTGTGAAAATTTACTATGATACATAAAACATTTATTAGTTTTACAAAGTTGTATAAGGAGAATAGTTTTACTAATAATGCAACTAATCAAACAATTCCTCATATATTATCATTGAAAACATAATTATCTCTAAAAAATTAATCATTAGATAATATTTTTATATCATTATTCACTGCAAATAATCTATGAAAAATTCCTTTGGGCCACATCGTTTTTGGCCAGATTGACCGAAATGGGGTTATTTAGTATTCTCTTGAATATTTCTGTCCCACCATTTAATATTTGTCTTCCTCATGCATGGAAGATTTCAAAGGTTCAAACCATATTTTCCATAAAGCTTTTCTTTAATATTTTTTTTTTACGTATTTTCATCTTATTTTTGTAGTAGACACCCATATATTTTGAAATAATTCATCTATATACATGTATTTAATTGTGCATTTCGTATATGTTTAATATTTGAGCGTGTATTTCGTATACTTTTTAGTAGGCCTTTAAAGCCGTGCTAATTAAACACGTGATCCCTACTTTAACAAATCTTAGAAGACAGAAACTCATACTTTAACAAACCTTCATTTAAACTCCTATGTTCTTGTAAGTTTTAGTTAATAGATTAAGGATGTATTCGAAGAAGAATACTGCTTCCAAAATATTTATCATATTTTCAGGTAAAAGGTCAGGAATATTCTATTCATGAAGTGAATATTCTCCTATGGTTATCGGGGTTAAGCATAGCATCTTCCAGTCTTTCAAGTCTCAGATGTGGCCATATCGGCGTTCGATGAATTTAAAAAATCTGTTGAAGGTAAACAAAAACTCAAATATATGATGTTCGTTATTTTTTGTGGTAAGAAGTCGGGAATATATAAAAGTTGGTCTGAGTATGTTAAAATGTTATTGGAGTCGAGAGTAGCTAACTTTATGCTTTTCAATATTATGATGAAGCCTCTAGCCTTTAACAAATTTAAAAAAAAAATATTTTTTACCGTAAGAGTCATCTTCAAGCTCTTCAATTAAAGAGCGTGAAGAAATGGTAACAAATAAAAGTGTGGTAAGTGCTATTTCATCTGCTACGTTAGCGCGCATATTTATTGGGCTGATGAGTCTGAAAATGTTGGAAAGTAGTTCTGTCAATTTTAGTTCATATGTTATATTGTGTATGAAAAGTGTTTGTTATTTCTACTTGGTGTGCACGAGTTGATGACTTTGTTTTTACTTTTAAATAACATGTGTTGTAATGAAGTTGGTCATGATTATTTTATGTTTATTTCTTTCATTATTTCATTATCTATGAAGTTCGAATTTCGTGACTTCTTTAGCATTTCGATCATGTTTAACCGTTGGTGTGATCTTTGTCTGGGTAATATATGATTTATGAATTTTGTAGATTTCAAAAATGTAATAGTAAACATCATTTATATATTAAATATTTACAGTAATCAGCTTAGGTGACACTTGAATTCCTTGTTCATTAAGCTTTCCGGATTAATTTTTTGAGAAAAAAATAAATTTGTTTTAGAATGACTTTTGGATAAATTTGCTATTTAATTTTATAATATATTTTGGTCTGATTTTTGTAAATAAACTCTGTATTAATTAATTAAAACCAAATACCATTCAATTACATGCAAATAGTTCCCACTTGTTACTTGTTGAAATTTTGTGTTGGTCCTAAGTTTCTGAATTAATTCTTTTGAAACTGCTTAAATTCTTCGAGATCTACATAATTCGCCGTGAAGCTGACTTACACATTTTCCTTCGTTTTGATTTTCTGAGATATGGCTTAATTCTTTTATTAATTTAGTGAAATAGAAATTTCACCTATGTTATGTCAGTATTACTGTGATAGCTATCCTTCCTTGAATTTATTCTTCTAATATTAGAGTGCTAATTTTTTTATTGTTATAAATACGCAAAGTCATAATATTTTTATCTAAAAAAGGTATTTCTTTTGGTTCCGTAATAACATAAACCAGGGATTAAAGGAAGCAAAAGAATTTTAAAACATGTAGCAATAAAATAAGAATCAAAGGTATATGAAACAGAAGAATTATAAATAAGCATTTTCATTGATTAATTTATAATTTTCAACATATTCCAAATAATATTTGGAAAATACTTTTAGCATGCCAAGCTAGTAACATGTCACGATCAAATTTTCTCATCCTCGAGAGTCGTAATGGAACCTACTCGAAAAAGCTGGGCAATCCACGAAATTAGAAATCTTTAGCTCTCTTTTTTTTATACTTTTTGCAACTTAAATTAACAACTGATAAATATTTAAACAATAGCGAAATATGCAATTAGACGGAAGACTTAGACAAAATAAACCAAATTAATACGGAAATCAACATTTGCCTCTATCCAGAAACTAGTGTCATAACATTCACGGATTGTCTAGAATACTAAACACAAGGGTCTGAAACAAAAGAAATATAGTCTATCTCGGATAAAAAATAAAACAGAATAGCTAAATAGATAGAAGAGATGTCGGGTCTGGGGATGCCTGCAGGACTACCTCAAGATCTCAGTGGACTGAAGACTGGCTCTCGAGCTACTGCTACTGACCAAGTACTACTCTGGTATCTGCACAGAGTGCAGAGTGTAATATGAACACAACCGACTCTATGTCTTGATAAGTGCCTAGCCTAACCCTAGCGAGGTAGTGACAAGGCTAGGACTAGACTCCAGATAAACCTGTGCAGTTATATAATATTTAGCGGAAAAATAAATAAGAAACAAATAGTTTTAAAGGGGGAGGGAGGGTTACATGCTTCGGGGAACATATCAATCCATTAGAAACATAATAAAATATGAAAGGACAATTCAATATCTACAACAATACAATAACAAATATAGTTGCGCCATGCAACCCGATGTAGAAATATATATCTATTGCAGCGTGAAACTCGATCCACATATATATGACTGTTGGTGCTTGCACCCCATCCACTTATATAACTGTTACGGCGTGCAACCCGATCGACATATATAACTGTTTCGGCGTGCAATCTGATCCACATATATATAACTGTTGCGACGTGCAATCTGATCCACATATATAACTATTGTGGCGTGCAAATCGACATATATATAACTGTTGCAGCGTGCAACCCGATGCATATATATAACTTGTTTGGCGTGCAACCCGATCAACATATATGATAATATGTTGTAGCGTACAACCCATCCCATATATATAACAATAATGTTGTGCAACCCGTTCCAATTACATAGTCAACAATAATAAAGTTAACCGTCCCGACAATGGATCAACAATAAACTAAGCTTTCTACGTAATGGAACTCAACAATACTAGTGTATACGTCTAGACAAGGGAGAATCAGCTGTAACCAATCTTAACTCTACTCCTACTAATCTTAGTGTTCACTGTTCCTCAATCATAAATAACTTCCACGAAAATAAACTAAGTCTCTACTCATTGTCAAGAATTCACCGACTAAAGCATTCGTAGTATCATTTAAGAATACAAAAAGTATCAATTTAAGACTTCCGGTCATGCTCGACTCCAACGTATAGTTACTCGTCACTATGCATGTACGTCGTACTCAGCAAGTAGAAAATAGAAAATAGGAATCATCTCCTACTACCTCAAGCTAAGAATAGACGGAACACTTACCTCGATGCCTCGAACACAACTCAAGTTTCAATTATAGCTTTACCCCTTAATTACACCGCCAATTCGCTCGTATCTAGCCAGAAGTTTCTCAATTACATCAATAAATACTGAATGAAACAATTTGAATGCATGAAATTGAGTTTTCAAAAGTTTTACCCAAAAAGTCAAAATCGCACCTGGACCCACGTGGTCAAAACCCAAAGTTCGAACCAAAATCCGATTACACATTCCCCCACGAACTTAAAATATATAGTTTATTTTGTAATCTGACCTCAAATCAAGGTCAAAATCTCAAATTTGTAAACCTACGTTCTACCGAAAACACCCAATTTTCCCCTATGAAAATCATTGATCTGGAGTTGTAATCATATTAAAACATGTTAATAATTGAAGAAAAATTGTTAAAAATGACTTATAATTGATTTAGAGAAGAAAGGGTGTTTGAAAAATCGCATCTTATGTTTTTTGGTCTTGAAAAATAAAAAATAACTGAAAATCCAGTCTAAATATACTGCCCTCAAATGCCATGTGCGGACCACACAAAATCAACTGCAGTATTAAATGAATTCAAAACTGGAAACAAGGTAAATAAATTAGTTTGTTAGTTTACCCAACTTTCACCTGTAGAAACCATCACAACACCCAAGGGTGGGAAATCCGGGTCATAACTAGTTCGTATCAGAGCTATAGGTTTATTAGAAGTCACAATTCTTATATAAGCTTAGTAGTGTCTGAGGATTGATACAGAAACGTCTGTATTCATCCCATAGAGGCTACAGAGTTAGGAAAAACTTCATATCTATTCATTCCTGTCGTGTGGTTTGGTTTCTCAATGCTAATAGAGTTTCAAATCTATTATTTTGCGGATGCCCAGAACACACGCTTCCTCATCTGCCAGTCAGCAGCCCGAGCTCCTAGCAGTACCTCCCACGAGGGGTAGAGGCCAAGGCCATGCTAGAGGCCGAGGGAGGGGCAAAGCTCAACCCGGGGCAACTACACAAGAGGTGGAGCTTTAAGTTCAGCTTGACAAGGAGGTTTCGGCTCAGAAAGCTCTGGTGGGCCCAACTTAGGTCCCAGATGTGTTCATTTCTACCCCAGTACTTTAAGATGCTCTAGTCTATCTAGTGGGCCTCATGGAAAGTGTTAGTCAGGCAGGCTTGGTTCCAGTAACACCAGCCGTCTCTTAGGCTAGAGGAGGGGCCCAATCTCCTGGTACTCGCACTGTGGAGCAGATGGCTCCCTAGTTTTAGTCTCCACCAGCTCAGCTAGTCTGAGTAGTTCACCTGGGTAAGGTAGCCTAGATCGGTGACTGAGCAGATATGACTTCCGATGCCTTGTAGAGATTGGATAGGTTTACCAGGTGCTTCACCACCACGTTCATCGATGCATCTTCTTAGGATCCTAGGATTTTCTAGATAGCTATCATGAGGTTCTTAGGAAAATGGGGATAGAGGAGACCAATGGGGTTTATTTTTCTACTTTTCACTTATCTGGATCCCCCAAGACTGTGTGGAGAGATTACTATTTGGCAAAACAAGACGGATCACCATCTTTGTCATGGGAGCAGTTTATTCAGTTGCTGTTGGAGAAATTTCTCCCCGTTACTCAGAAGGAGATCTACCGGAGGCAGTTTGAGCGCATCCACTAGGGTTCCATGACATTCACTCGGTATGAGACCAGGTTTATTTTGTTTGCCCTTTATGCTCTACTTATACTTCCCACCGAGAGAGAGAGAGAGTGAATAGGTTCATTAAGAGACTTGTCCAGCCCATTTGACTTCATATGGCTAAGGAGACGGGCACTGAGATTTCTTTCCAAGAGGTGGATAATGTGGCTAGGAGAGTTGAGATGGTTTTATCACAAGGATATGGTTAGGGGTGACAAGACGCCTCGTCATTCTGGTAGATTCAGTGGTGCCTCATCTAAAGGAAGGGACTTGAATGGCAGAGGCCATCCTCCTGGGCATTTTCAGTCAGCACTTCATGTTTCTCACGGTACTTCAGGTGGCTATGGTTCTTACATGCAGTATTCTGATCAACAGTCCAACAGTGCACCACAAGCTCCTATAAGTGCACTGCCGCTTCAGAGATTTCGGGGTGGCTATTCAAGTCGTTTGTATCAGCAGTCCCAGCAGCCAAGGACTTGCTATAGCTGTGGTAATACGGGTCACAATGTTATATTTTGTCCTCGAGCATCGGGTAGCTCAAAGCATTCGGGTTCCCGTGCCATGGTTTCGGCACTGAGTATTCCACAGCCCGCCCAGGCAGCTAGATGTGGGGGTATTGGTCTTATAGGTGGAGGTAAAGATGCTAGAGGTGCAGCTCAGGCCGCTAGGGGTGGAGGCCAGCTAGTAGCAGGCTATCTCAGATATCTAGTCAAGGGTGGTGGGGCCAAGCACCGATTTTATGCTCTTCCAGCTAGGCCACAGTGAGGCTTCCAATGCAGTTATCATAGGTACGATTCTGGTTTGTAGCAGGGATGCTTCAGTGCTATTTGTTCCAAGATCTACATACTCATATATGTCATCTTATTTTGCATTGTACCTGGTCATTCCTAGCAATTCATTGAATGCTCTATCTGTCTACACCGGTGGGTCATTCTATTATGGTTGATCGAGTCCATTGTTCATGTATTGTTTTGATTGGGGGATTTGAGACTCATGTAGATTTGCTTCTTCTAGACATGGTTGATTTCGGTGTCCTATTGGGGATGTACAGGCTATCACCTTACCACGCTATTTTTAATTGTCAAGCGAAGACGGTGACCATAGCCTTACCAAGTCTACCTCGTTTAGAGTGGAGAGGAACTCCTGGTCATTCTAACCGTAGTGTTATCTTGAATACGATGGCTCGTCGTATGGTCGAAAAGGGGTGTTTGGCCTATTTGGCCTATGTTCATGATTCTAGTACTATGGTTTCTCCTATTGATTCTGTGCTTGTTGTTCGTGAGTGTCCTAAAGTATTTCCTTAACACCTACCAGGTATGCCACCTGACAGGGATATTGTCTTATGCATTGATTTGGCACTAGGAACTAAGCCCCGCATGAGTTGAAAGAGTTAAAGGAGAAATTGCAAGACATGCTTGATAAGGGCTTCAGTAGGCCTAGTGTCTCGCCTTGGGGTGCGCTTGTGTTGTTTTTCAAGAAGAAGGACAGATCGTTGAGAATGTGTATATATTACCAACAATTGAACAAGGTCCCTGTTGAAACACGTTCTCCAGGCACTATACTAAAACGTGTGTTCATATTTTTAGGTTTTGATGAATGACAAACTATGCGCAATGGATATATGACGAGGTCCAAGCACAAGCGCGCAATTGATATATAACGAGATTCAAGCACAAGACCAAGATAAAGCAAAGATATAAAGTTATACATGAGTCGTTCTTTAATTGTGATCTTGATCCGATAACTTGACTCAAGACTTGGCTTCTCTCGTAAAAACATTTTTATCAAATCATGCATATTTAATTTAAAGCAAAATGATTTTAAATCATGCATATTTACTTTTGTCAAAATGATTTTTAGACATGCCTCTAAAATCTGGACTAAGATAATCGATTATGTACTTATGATAATCGATTATGTTAAGTCAGCTGCATGACAATCGATTGTGAGCTTATGACAATCGATTGTGTTAAGGCAGTGTGCATCAGATTTTTCAAATCTGCATGACAATCGATTGTGAACCTTATGACAATCGATTATGTTGAGGCAGTGTGCATCAAAGTTTTTCAAAGCTACAAAATAATCGATTGTGAACTTATCCCAATCGATTGTGTTGAGGCAGTGTCTATCAGACATTTTCAAAGTCATAAAATAATCGATTGTGTACCTTTGACAATCGAGTGCATTAAGGCAGTGTCTAATTGATTTTTCAAAGACAGATATATAATCGATTGTTCTCATAGCATAATCGATTGTGTAATTGACCGTTGCCAAAATATTTTCAAACACCGTCAGGTAATCGATTATAGATTTCTAATAATCGATTGTTTTAATTAAAATCTGAAAAAGATTTTTTGAACGTTGCCAAGTAATCGATTGTAGATTTCTGACAATAGATTGTTTTAAGTAAAATCTGGAAATGATTTTTTGAACGTTGCCAAGTAATCGATTGTAGATTTCTGACAATCGATTGTTTTAAGTAAAATCTGGAAATGATTTTTTGAACGTTGCCAGTAATCTATTATTGATCTTAGATAATCGATTGTTAAGCATAAAATTTGGGAATGATTTTTGGAACGATTGGCAAATAATCGATTGTGGCATTTTGACAATCGATTCTCACTGAGTAAAATCAGCAATTCTTAATTGGCAATTAGGCAACGGTAATGCATGGTTTTGCAACTATAAATACAGCTTCAAATCAGTCTTCTAAACACAACAACTGATCATATTATTGCTATAGCTTGCATACTCTATTGTTCATCACTTCTATTCATTACATAAGTTTTGAGAGCCAAAATTCTTGACAAAATTTGTTGCGTTCTTGAGCGTATCTGTTTACTCATATCTACTCTATTAAGAGAGTCTTGTTTAAGTGAGTGCTAAGTGTTTTATACACTTGAAGGGAAGTGTTAGTCCCTTGTATTGTAAGAAGGAACTTGTGTTTCCTTTGGTTGAAGTCTTGGAGTGTTGTATCTTCGAGCAAAGGTTGTTGAGGCTTGTGTCCTCAGTTTGTAAAGGTTTGTTAAGCACCCGTAAGCTTAACAGTGTTAGTGGAAATCTCGAGAGAGTCTCTCGGGGACTGAACTAGCCACGGGTTGTGGTGAACCAGGATACATCGGTGCGTTCGTTCTTATTTATTTACTTATCGCACTTATTTCTTTCCTGTAATTTTTAAATTCCGCAAGTTTACGCTAATTTTTATTATACGCTATTCACCCCCCCTCTAGCGTTAAGCGTATTTTCTAACAATTGGTATCGGAGCCCAACTCTCTGAAGACTTAACCGTTTGAGAGAAACAATCCATGGATTCTACTCGTGATTCTTTTGCAGGAATAGGGGAAGGACAATGCTCCACCCGACCACCACTATTCGACGGTACAAACTATACGTACTGGAAGGAGAGGATGAGAATATTTGTTCAATCAAATAGTTTTCATCTTTGGAAGGTTATAATGAAGGGAGAACAAATTCCAACCAAAAAGGTTGAAAATAAAGATGTTCCAAAGCCGAAGATGAATACGATGCGGATGATATCCGAAAGGTGCAAAACAACGCTAATGCCATTAATTTATTATATTGTGCTGTAAATGCTGATGATTACAGGAAAATATCATGTTGCACAACGGCGAAGCAAATGTGGGACAAGCTGGAAATTACGTACGAAGGTACGGATCAGGTTAGGGAAGCTAAAATTGATTTCCTAACCCATGCATATGAATTGTTTCACATGAAGGAAGGCAAAAAGGTCGATGAGATGTTCGAACGATTTTCAAAAATCGTTAATGATTTACATGCTCTTAAGAAGACCTTCATGGATAAGGAACTTGTCCGAAAAATTCTCCGAAGTCTCACTCCGGCATGGCGATCCAAGGCCGACGCGACTCAAGAATCTATTGGCGTTTCAAATGTCACCATCGACGGATTAAGAGGTAATCTTAAAACTTATGAATCTACTATACTTAACCCTCTTGTTGATGATCAAAGGAAACAAGAGATCGCTCTCAAGGCAAGCACAAGCCAACCTCAAAATGATGAGGACGAAGACAACGAGTTCGGACTCGTTATCAAGAGATTTCAAAAGTTCATGCGAAAAGAGTTTGAACGAAAGGGCAAAAAGCAAGGAGATCAAATAAAGTGCTACGAGTGCGGAGAAACCGGGCACATTAAATCAAATTGCCCAAATTCCAAAAAGGAGAAGAAACCCTTCAAGAAACAACGAGCATACATATCTTGGGGAGGCGACTCCGGTGACGAGTCGAGTGAGGAAGAAGAAGACGAAGCCGCAAATCTTTGTCTCATGGCTCACGAAAACAATCAAGAAGAGGTATGTCAAATTTCTTCCAAAAATTTCTATTCTCTTGAGGAAATGCAAAATGCTTTTGATGAGTTGTATAGTGAATTTATTAAAGCTTCCAAAACTGTTAAAAGCATAAAAGAAAATGCTTCTTTAAAAGAAAAAGATTTTGAAAAACAACTCTCTTTGAAAGAAAAGGATTTGGAAAAACTGATTTTGGAAAATGAGAAGTTGAAAGAAGAAAACAAATTTTTCGGCAAGAGAAGCGCCGACAAACCCGAGAGCTCTAGTAAAAATTGTACTTCTTGCATGCATCTCAAAAATGAGGTAGAAAGACTTAAGGGCACCCTAGATAAGTTTAATTCTTCTCATAAAAATTTGAATGAAGTTCTTGATAGTTTGAAGTCGACCAAGCATGGCATAGGCTTTGAGAATGAGCCTAAAGAAAAGGTTGAAGCCAACCCCCAACAACCTAAGGCTCAACCTAGGATTAATAAAACAAACGCTCATCCTAGATATAACAAACCTAGAAACGGCTTTCAACAATCGCAACCTAGAAATAATCATTCTAGAAATAATGCATACTCTAGGCCAAACACTAGAAGGAATTTTGAACCTTGTAGAACACCTAGAAATGGCTTTCAACCTAGAAACAACTATCCTAGAAATGGTGTATATCCTAGAACAAATAGTAGGAGAAATGATTTTCATGAATTGCGCAATAGTCATATTGTCAAGAATAGAGTAAATGAATTTCGTCCGTCCAATTACTATCAACCTAGACGAATGCATAATCCTAATGTTGTTTGTCATTATTGTAGACGAATTGGACATATTGCTCCTGCTTGTTTTACACGACATAGACATAACACTCAATCACATCACTATGATTTGCCTAACCCCCAAGGGCCCAAAATGGCATGGGTACCTAAAACTCATTAATCTGTTTTGTAGGTGTGTTCGAAGGGGTCAAGTGTACTTTGGTACTTTGATAGTCGATGCTCCAAGCACATGACTAGAGACGAATCCAAGTTCCTTCAACTAGAACACAAGGAAGGAGGAAGAGTTATTTTTGGTGATAAAAACAAAGGAAAAATTATCGGCATTGGATCGGTCGGTAAGGATGACTCCTCTTCCATTAAGCATATATTGCTAGTTAAGGGTCTAAAACATAATCTCTTGAGCATAAGTCAATTATGTGACAAGGGAAATCTTGTTTTATTTGATTCAAATGAATGCTTAGTTTTTCGCCGTAGCGATTTTAAAATTATTCTTCGTGGATTTAGAATGGATAATATCTATATGGTTGATCTCGAAAATTCTTCATCTGAATATGTAGATTGTCTTATGAGCAAAGAAGATGATACGTGGTTATGGCACCGTAGAGTAGCTCACATCAACATGCATCTTTTGAACAAATTGGTTTCACAAAATTTAGTTATTGGTCTTCCAAACTTGAAATTTGAAAAAGAATCTATTTGTGATTCTTGTCAAAAAGGGAAGCAAACAAAAGCATCTTTTAAATCGAAAAATATTGTTTCAACTACTAGACCTTTGCAATTACTTCACATGGACTTATTTGGACCATCTCGCATTGAAAGTCTTGGTAGAAATCGTTATGCTTTTGTTATTGTTGATGATTATTCTAGATTTACATGGACTCTATTTCTTGCTCATAAAAGTGAAGCTTTTCATAATTTCAAATATTTTCTTAAACGTGTTCAAAATGAAAAGGACACAACCGTCACTTCAATAAGAAGTGATCATGGGGGAGAGTTTGATCACAATCTCTTTGCGGACTTTTGTGACGAACTCGGTATCGAGCACACCTTCTCCGCTCCAAGAACACCACAACAAAATGGGGTGGTGGAAAGAAAAAATAGGTGTCTCGAAGAGATGGCTAGAACCATGCTCGATGAGGCTAAGATTCCCAAACATTTTTGGGCGGATGCCGTGAGTACCGCATGCTATGTTTTGAATAGAGTAGTCATAAGGCCAATACTCATGAAAACCCCTTATGAACTCTATAAGGGAAGGAAACCAAATATCTCCCATTTTAGAGTATTCGGTTGCAAATGCTTTATTCATAACAATGGAAAAGATCAATTGGGAAAATTTGATGCCAAATCCGATGAAGGAATTTTTATTGGTTATTCTTCACGTAGCAAAGCATATAGAGTATTCAATAATAGAACCGGAACTGTGGAGGAATCCCCTCATATTGTGTTTTCCGAAAATAATGCTCGCTTGGCGAGAAAGGATTCTGGTTTTGATCTTGCAGGAATTTTAAACTCACTAAGCCCTCAAGACAAAGTACAAGAGGAAACTCCGAAGGATACTCAAGAGGAAATCTTGGATCAATTATCGGAGGAAGCGCCACAATTGGAAAAAGAAACGAAAATGCCTAACGAATGGAGGACAATCAAAGATCACCCTCTCGAACAGGTAATTGGCGACGTTGGAGAAAAGGTAAGTACCCGAAACACTCTTAAGAACACCTTAGGACACACTTCTTAAGAGATCACGTTCTCACTTGGCCACATTGATCTAAGTCATTATTTCTTTACAAATTTCTAACTTGAGCGTCGGAGACGTCTAACGAATTTTTGCAGGTATCGCCCTAAAGGCAGGGGGAATTATAAAGATTGATGCAGAATAATCAATTTATCCTAAGAGTAACCGATTTCTCGTTAGTATATAATCGATTATCAAGTATCAATAATCGATTATGTTGGTATTATTTGCTCTATTATGTCTTCTTATGCAACTTTTGCTTAATCAATAAACAAGTTACTCACCTTTTCCATTTTTGTTAATGTCAAAAGGGGGAAGAATAAGGGATATGCACTAATTTTTTATTGGCATAAATTGAGGGGGAATTCATATGTTGAGGGGGAACTAATTGCACATCTAGAGACTTGTTGCATATCTTTACTTGTCTTGAATCGTCATTATGAATTATCAAATATGCATATCCCGACTAAAGTTTGCCATTATCAATAAGGGGGAAATTGTTGAAACACGTTCTCAAGGCACTATACTAAAACGTGTGTTCATATTTGTAGGTTTTGATGAATGACAAACTATGCGCAATGGACATATGACGAGGTCCAAGCACAAGCGCGCAATTGATATATAACGAGATTCAAGCACAAGACCAAGATCAAGCAGAGATATAAAGTTATACATGAGTCGTTCTTTAATTGTGACTTGATCCGATAACTTGACTCAAGACTTGGCTTCTCTCGTAAAAACATTTTTATCAAATCATGCATATTTAATTTAAAGCAAAATGATTTTAAATCATGCATATTTACTTTAGTCAAAATGATTTTTAAACATGCCTCTAAAATCTGGACTAAGATAATCGATTAAGTACTTATGATAATCGATTATGTTAAGTCAGCTGCATGACAATCGATTGTGAGCTTATGACAATCGATTGTGTTAAGGCAGTGTGCATCAGATTTTTCAAATCTGCATGACAATCGATTGTGAACCTTATGACAATCGATTATGTTGAGGCAGTGTGCATCAAAGTTTTTCAAAGCTACAAAATAATCGATTGTGAACTTATCCCAATCGATTGTGTTGAGGCAGTGTCTATCAGACATTTTCAAAGTCATAAAATAATCGATTGTGTACCTTTGACAATCGAGTGCATTAAGGCAGTGTCTAATTGATTTTTCAAAGACTGATATATAATCGATTGTTCTCATAGCATAATCGATTGTGTAATTGACCGTTGCCAAAATATTTTCAAACACCGTCAGGTAATCGATTATAGATTTCTAATAATCGACTGTTTTAAATAAAATCTGAAAAATATTTTTTGAACGTTGCCAAGTAATCGATTGTAGATTTCTGACAATCGATTGTTTTAAGTAAAATCTGGAAATGATTTTTTGAACGTTGCCAAGTAATCGATTGTAGATTTCTTACAATTGATTGTTTTAAGTAAAATCTGGAAATGATTTTTTGAACGTTGCCAGTAATCGATTATTGATCTTAGATAATCGATTGTTAAGCGTAAAATCTGGGAATGATTTTTGGAACGATTGGCAAACAATCGATTGTGGCATTTTGACAATCGATTCTCACTGAGTAAAATCAGCAATTCTTAATTGGCAATTAGGCAACGGTAATACATGGTTTTGCAACTATAAATACAGGCTTCAAATCAGTCTTCTAAACACAACAACTGATCATATTATTGCTATAGCCTGTATACTCTATTGTTCATCACTTTCTATTCATTACATAAGTTTTGAGAGACAAAATTCTTGACGAAAGTTGTTGCATTCTTGAGCGTATCTGTTTACTCATATCTACTCTATTAAGAGAGTCTTGTTTAAGTGAGTGCTAAGTGTTTTATACACTTGAAGGGACGTGTTAGTCCCTTGTATTGTAAGAAGGAACTTGTGTTTCCTTTGGTTGAAGTCTTGGAGTGTTGTATCTTCGAGAAAAGGTTGTTGAGGCTTGTGTCCTCAATTTGTAAAGGTTTGTTGAGCACCCGTAAGCTTAACAGTGTTAGTGGAAATCTCGAGAGAGTCTCTCGGGGACTGGACTAGCCACGGGTTGTGGTGAACCAGGATACATCGGTGCGTTCGTTCTTATTTATTTACTTATCACACTTATTTCTTTCCTGCAATTTTTGAATTCCGCAAGTTTACGCTAATTTTTATTATAACGCTATTCACCCCCCCTCTAGCGTTAAGCGTATTTTTTAGCCGTCCCAATCAAGAATCAGTTCCCTTGGTGAGGATTGAGGACATGTTCGAATAGCTTCCGGGTGACCAAATGTTTTCAATGATAGACTTGAGATCTGGCTACCTTCAGTCAAAGATTAGGGCATCCGATGTACCTAATATAGGTTTTCACACTCGGTACGGGCATTATTAGTTCTTGGTGACATCATTTGGGTTGACAAATGCCCTAGTAGCTTTTTTGGATTTGATTAACTCATTGTTCAAGCCTTATTTGGATTCGTTCATGATATTCTAAATTGATGATATTTTTATCTATTACCCCAGCGGGGAGGAGCATGAGCAACATATTAGAGTGGTTCTTCAGACTCTGAGAGATAGTCAGCTATATGCTAAGTCTTTGAAGTGCGAGTTTTGGTTAAGTCTAGTTTCTTTCCTAGGTCATGTGGTTTCAGTAGAGGGAATTTAGATCCAATGAAGATAGATGCGGTCAAGAACTGGCCTCGACCCACATCACTTACAGAGATTCATAGTTTCTTGGGTTTTGTAGGCTAGTATCACCGGTTTGTGGAGGGATTTTCATCTATTGCACCCCCATGATGAGGTTGACCTAGAAGGGTTCTAGGTTTAGATGTTAAGATGAGTGTGAGGCGAGCCTTCAGAAGCTCAAGAAAGCTTTGACTACGATACCAGCATTTGTTTTACCCAGGGCCTTATATAGTTTATTATAATGCAATTCGTATTGGACTTGGTGCGGTGTTGATCCAAGATGGCATGGTCATTGCTTATGCTTCACGGTAGTAAAGGATTCATGAAAATAACTATTCGGTTCACCATTTGGAGTTTGCAACCATTGTTCACGCATTGAAGATGTAGAGGCACTACCTGTATGGTGTGGCAAGTGAGGTGTTCATTGACCACAAAAGTTTGCAATACTTAATCATGCAGGAGGAGCTGAATTTGAGGTAGAAAAGGTTGTTGGAGCTGTGAAAAGACTATGATTTCATTTTCTTATATCACCCAGGGAAAGCCAATGTTGTGGCCGATGCTATGAGTCAGAAGTCAGGTAGTATGGGCACTTTTGCTTATATTCCGGTCGGTGAGTGACCACTTGCTTTGGATATTCAGGCTTTGGCCATTTAGTTCGTCAGTCTAGGTGTTTCTGAGTCTAGCCATATGCTAGCTTCCACATTTTCATGCTCTTCATTATTGGAGTGTATCCGAGATTAGTAGTATGATTACACTCATTTATGTGTCATTAGAGACATAGTGTAGCGTAGAGAAGCCAAGCAGGACAAAATAGGTAATGATGTAGTTTTGAGTAGGAAGTCAGCTAGTATGGGCGGTATTGCTTCTACTCTGATTGGTGAGAGACCGCTTGCTTTGGATATTCATGCATTTTCCAATTAGTTCATGAGGTAGGGAATTTGTAATTACAGCCATGTGCTAGCGTACAGAGCTTCTCACTCTTCTTTATTGGAGCGCATCCGAGATCGGCAGTATGACGACCCTCATTTGTGTGTCCTTAGAGACACAATCTAGCACGAAGATTCCAAAGCAGAACATATAGGTGATGATGGATTTTTTAGGAAGCAAGGTCGTATTTGTGTGCCTAATATGGATGGACTTCGAGAGAAGATTCTAGAGGAGGCCCATAGTTCCCGCTACTCTATTTAATTGGGCACCGCGAAGATGTATCAGGATCTGCAACAACGGTATTAGCGGAGAAAAATGAAGAAATATATCATTGCATATGTGGCTCACTATTTGAATTGTCAGCAGGTTATGTACGAGCATCAGAGGCCTGGTGGTGTGTTGTAGAAGATTGAGATCCCTAAGTGGAAGTGGGAGCGTATCACTACGGATTTTGTTGTTGGACTACCACAGACTCCGAGGAAGTTCGATACAGTTTGGGTTATTGTTGATAGGCTGACCAAGTCAACACATTTCATTCTCGTAGCAGTCTCCTATTCTTCAAAGAAGTTAGCTGAGATCAATATCCGGGAGATTTTCCATCTTCATGGTGTTCCCATGTCTATCATCTCGGACTGGGGGACGCAATTTACCTCACATTTCTTGAGAGTAGTTCAGGTAGAGGTTGGCACATGGGCCGAGTTGAGCATAATGTTTCATCCTCAAACGAACGAGCAGTCCGAGCGGAATATTCAGATTTTGGAGGATATGCTTCGATCTTGTGTAATTGATTTTAGAAGCTCGTGGGATCACTTCTTGTCTATAATGTAGTTTGCCTACAACAACAACAAGAAGTTGAGTATGCAGATGGCTCCTTGTAAGGCTTTAAATAGTAGGCGTTGTCGGTGATGCTAGATGGTATGAGTCGGGAGAGGCTTGGTTGTTGGGTACAGATCTAGTATAAGATGCCCTTGACAAGTTCAAGATCATCCAGGATAGTCTTCCTAAAGCTCAATCTAGGAAAAAGAGCTATGACGATTGTAAGGTTTGAGATTTGGAATTCATCGTCGGTGAGCGAGTATTGCTTCGAGTGTCGCCTATGAAGGGCGTGATAATATTTGTGAAGAAGGGCAAGCTTAGCCCTAGGTTTATTGGCCTGTTTGAGATTCCTGATCGAGTGGGAGAGGTGGCTTAAAGACTTGCATTGCCACCGAGCATACCAGCCGTGCACCCAGTGTTTCACGTGTCCATACTTCAGAAGTTTCACAGTGACCCATGCTAACGTGTTAGATTTAAGCACCGTCCTGTTGGACAAGGACTTGACTTATGAGGAAGAGCTGATAGCTATACCGGCATGTTCGTTAGTTGAGATCGAAGAGTTTTATTTCTGTTCATGTTTAGTGGAGAAGTCAGCCTTCTGAGGCATCGACCTACAAGTCCAAGTAAGATATGCAGAGCCATTATCCCCCTTTATTCCCAGACTCACTTAGTTCCTTCTACTATCTATTTGAGGACGAACAATTTCTTTATAGGTAGATGATATGATGACCTAAAAATTCATCACTTGTTTTAGAAAGTAGTTCTGTAATATGAGGCCTTAAAAACCTCTTTTTTTGTATCACCTTGATTTGTGTGCTCAATCCGAACGCATTACCAGAAAGCCATTATATGAAAACTTGTGGAAAATAATGAGTTTTGCCTTTAAATTGAATTTAAGTTGAATTCGATCAACATTTTTAATAAATCAACCCAGATCCGTCTTTCAACAATCCCGTGAAGTCCAAAATAAAATATGGGACATGAGCATATGCTTGGAATCGAATTCCAAGGCTCCTAGCGTGAGAAATATATTTTTGAAAAACATTGTTTTCTTTAAAATATATGAGTTTTTGAAAACAAAGAAATTTGATGGTATGGGGCCCGATATTGGTTCCGATACCCGCTACAGGTGTTATATGTGATTTAAGATGAGTCTGTCCAACTGGGTAAGAAACATACTTGAAATGATGTGAATCGGACCTTGTTTGATAAAAGTTGGAAATTTGATGGTCTTAAGTGATTTTATGATTTTTATGCTTAATTAATAGTTGTTGATGTTATTTTGGTGGTTCGAATGCATGAGCGAGTCTGTATGATTTTTTAAGGTTTGTGTGCATTTTCGGTTTTGAGCCTCGAGGGCTCGAGTTAGTTTTTGATTGGCCACAGAGTAGAATCGGACTTGGAAAATTTCAGGTTTCGGCTATTGTATTGCAGGCCTGCGGGCTTTGTATTTGTGAAGCCTGGCTCGAAATTGCAAGTTCCCAAATGCGAAGGTTGTGTCGCAAATGCGAACATAGATCGGGCCAGCTAACCTCTCAAATGTGAGGAATACATCGTAAATGTGATGCTCCCCCCATTTTGGCCAGACGTTGCAAATGTGACTAATCTATCACAAATACTACTTCGCATTTACAACAGCTCTATCACAAATGCGAAAAAGACTTAAAAGCTAGCCTGGTCGCAATGTTTGTTCACAAATACAAGCTTAGTAGAGTCTGGGTTCTCAATTGCGAACCCTGATCGCAATTGCGACATTAGCCCTTTTTCATATCTTCTCATATCATAAATACTCTATGGCGATTTTTCAAAGGCATCTTCTTCCCCAAATCAATTGTAAGACATTTTAACTAGTTTTTTTGATACATATCATCTTTTAACATGATTCCAACTCAAAATCAATGATTTTTATAGTGGAAATTAGGTGTTTTGGGTAGAACTTAGGTTTTTAAAGTTTTGCAAATTGGAACCTCGATTTGAGGTCCAATTTCAAAGTTACCAATGCTATTCTGGGTCCTTGTTAATTTCAGTCTCTTCCATCTCCCATTAACTTGAGCATGGAAAAATGTTGTGTTTCTATCACAATCTTTGAACCATAACATTCCTGCTTTTTGTCTCCAAAATTGTTCTTCTATTGCAAGATACTTAATCATTTCAGCTTGGACCAGTCGTAATCTCTGTCCGTTTATCTGTGTAGGAATAACTTCAAACTATCTTTCATGAACCAGGACCTCCTCCTCAAGACTTGCAATCTTCTGAAAAATGTCCCCATATGTAGCTCTGCTCCATGTAGCTAGTGCATGTTTAAGCTTCTTTAACTTGTAGTTAAAAATGCTGAAAGGGTTAGCACTAAAATCAGCATTCCAATTCTCCTTCACTACATCTTTAAAAGATTCATGCTTTGTCCAGAAGTTAAGAAATCTGAACGACTTCTTCATCGGGGGGGATTGGATATCATATTTCAGAAGCATCGGGCAATGATCCGAGCCGATTTTGGGCAGGTGAATTACCTCCAATCCAGTAAAGGTTTGTTGAAATTCTTTATTGCCTAAGCATCTATCCAATCTTTTGAATATACAGTCCTCTTCTGATCTTCCATTCCACCATGTAAATATGCTTCCTTTAAATCCCAAATTATTCAAAGAGCAGGTATTTATGTAATGTCTAAAATCATCTACTTCAAGTAGAGAAACCGGTAAGCCTCCATACTTCTCCTCCTCGTCCCATATCACACTAAAGTCTCCTCCACCAGCCACGGAAGTATCATATGTGATGCCATTGCATACAAAGAATCCCATAAATCAATTCTTTCAATGCGATCACATTTGGCGTAGACAAGCATAAGGATGAGCTCTGCATGTGTTTCAGTGTAAATCAAGCTCAAAGTCAGTTGTTGAGTCATGTTATACAGAATAGCAACTGTAAAAATTTCATCAATAAAAGCCCAAATCTTGTTTGACACATTCGCTATAGCCTGAGCCAAACCAATTCTTGCTCTATAGCTCTCGATTTTGTGAGACTGCTGCATAGGCTCCATGATTCGTATGAACTGGAATTGATGTTTTTGATGCATTGTAATCAGCCTTTGAAATGCTTGCATTGTTTTACTGACCTCACATTCCATATAATGGCATTTATTAAATGTTTTTGGGTTTGGACAGTGTACTCCTTGTTTGTACTCCACTGTCATGAGCAGTTGGAATCTCTTTTGACTATTTCGTTTTTCCTTTTGATGGAGATTTGAGAGGTTCATTATGCCTTGGTGAAAGATCCCCATGCTTGGCAACATTAAGGAAATTTTGTGCAGTGGATTCCTCATCCATGTCTGTATCTCTAAGATTTGCATGGGCAGTTAGGCCACGATCTTCTATTGGTTCTTTTGTTGTGACAACCTCACATGGTTGATTGGAAAGGACGGCATTATTTTCCTGATTAGAAACTTTAGCAGCAGATTCTTCATGATGAGTGGTGTGTGCTCGATGCGAATTCCCTCCTGGATCTATAATATCGATGTTTCCCTCTGTTGAATCTTTTTCTACTATATTTGCTTTTTCAAATATGATTTGAATCTCATTTGCATTGACATTATCATTAACCCTTTGGTCCTCATTTTCCAATTCATTTGCACCAATTTAATCATCACATTGCATCGTATCTGGAATCTGACCATCTTCTAAGACTTCCTCTATTTAGTTGAGCCATAATTTCGCTGCTACCCATTTTTCTTTTTCATTGGCCTTGAATTTTTCAAAATCTGGATCTTCCACAAATACATTTTCTTTGTTATTTGCTAAGTTTTGGTCATCTAGTGCCATGTGAAATAATGTCTTGGCTTAAAGTATTGACTTGAACTGCATTATTTTTGAAAGTCGCCTTAACACATTGAGCAGTTGAGAAATTTTGAAGGCGCTGCTTTTTCCCCACCTGTTGTTGTACACAATCTTCTTGACTCTCTATTGTGTTCAAGATTTCTTTTTGCTGTATGATTCCATGTGGGTCTATATGGTTTAGTTTCTTTGGTTGAGTGGAGGTTGGTTGTGTACTAGAAGAGCTAGGAGAGGTTACTTTTTGTATCATTTGTGTAGTTGGAGCATAAAAGTCTTGTTCATGCAAAACATTTTCCAAATCTGTCGTGGGGTTGCTATGCAGAATATCATTGTTGCTTGTGTTTTTTGGAATTGGAGATTCCTCTATTACTGCCAGTTGGTTACCATATTATCCTCATAATTTTCCTTTTGTAGAACTGCGAATTGATTGTTAGTAGGGATTTGTTTTTTGACATTGGAATTGTTAGCCAGAACTATTTCTTTGCCTTGTGCAGCAGAGGATTCAGTTTGTTTTCCTTTGTTCAGAACCCTATTGTCGCGGACTTCCTTCCACTGAGGGCCTACATTACCAACCACCTTGCCGCTGGTGAGAGTCATTATGGGAGCATCATGTTTTGCAGGTTTCTTATTGCGTTGTTGCACAGATTCAACAGTTTCTTGTTGATGGACATTTGTCTTTTCCCTTAACTCCGGATTAATTCTCCAACATTCAAAGATGTCATGTCCTTGTAACCAACATTCTTTGCAGTATTTTGGTAGGTAATCGTATTGAATGGTCACCCAATCAGTCCTCACTTCCACCATTGTCTCATTCATAATATCCATTCGAACTTTTTTAGGAAAATCAGATAATAAATCTACTAACACCTTAACTAAAGCACAACTTGGTCTTGTCTTATTAATAGTAGCCAAATCAAGATGAATTGACTATCCAACAGCATAGGCCAAAGAAAACAGACATTCTTTTTCAAAATAAGTTGGCAGTAATTTTGGGAATGAAATCCAGGCCATAACTTTAGGAGTTTCCTCATCAACTTTGAATTTAGAATCATCTATCAAAGTTCTCAATTGGTATTAATTCCCTGCCCTGTCTTTGATGTAATAAACGTTTTTTGATGAGAAGGCCAAAAAATCCTGGCGTAACGTCAATCCAATCAAAACATTTTTATCACGAAGATGACCAATAGTAAACTCGCCTTTATTTCCACATTGAATCGGGAGAATTCGACGATGTTCATTTAGCTTAGGAAAACCATATGAGAATTTGCACACAACAGCATAATGTAAATTTTCTTCTTGTTCATGCGATCAACCTCGGCTTCGGAGAAACGTACCATTGGTTGTCCCTGTACTAAAACAGGTCAGCGCATCGGAATAGGCTCTATATTACAAAGACCCTGGACCGGAGGATTGATTGTCGCTGGCTTTAAATATATGAATAGTTTAAAGGCTTGGGTATTGTAGAGGTGTTGTTAGGGATAGGCGAAGTCGATTGAGAGGGCTGACCAACCAATAGAGCTGACTGGTCGCCGGCCATGGAGGCCATGAAAGACGACAACTTACTACCAAAACTGCCAGAATATGAATCTGATGAACAAAGAAACAGTTCTTCCAAAAAATCCCAAGGTTTTGGACGAAGCTAATTAGATTACGATCCTTGAGATATTGATATTAACGATACTCAGGTATACAGTTAGGACGACGTTCAATAAGGTAGGCAAAAAAGTGAACTGGGCAGTGTAATAGAAATGAACTTAGCAGCTTGAGGAAGACACTGCTACAGTAACCCTAGGCAGGCAAAACAGTGAACTGAGCAGTGTAACAGAAATGAACTTAGCAGCTTGAGGAAGACGCTGCTACAGTAACCCTAATTTTGTAAAAAATAAGATCTGGATCAGAAGGGTATAAGTAAAGCTGAAAACCCTGGTGGGACTTGTTTATAAGAGGAAGGACATTCTTTTGTGATTAAAGTGAGATGAAAGCACTGAAAATGTAAGATTTAGGATTTGATTTCACATTTGTTTTTATAATTAATTGGTAATTAGGGTTTTGTTTTGCGAAATATAAAAATCACAAAAATAGATATTCTATTTTGGCATTATTTAATTTGTAGTTTCAAAATTATTAATTTTCATATTTGATTAGTTTAGTTTATTATTAGTTTAATCTAGTTGAATTTAGTATTTAGTTCAATAAGATTTTTTAAAAAAATAAATAGGAAGATTTTAAAATGAAAATGGAAAAAAAGAATATTAAAAGGAATTAGATTAGGCTTGCCACAATTGGGCCAAACCTGGGTGGCCTAAATTACCCATTACCCGTCCAAAAGTACCCAAAACCGGCCCAACCCGTCTCTGACCCAAGCTACTAAAAGAGACGCCCCAAAAGGACGTTTTTGGGCCATCAATATTAGTCGTTCATCAACAATAATCCAACGGCCTAAGTTTAATGAGATCATCACATAAAAGTGTCTAAATCAGACCAAACCTTAGAGACCAACAGCCTCTTCCTCGTACCTTCCGTCTCCGTTGAAACACCGCCTTATAGCTGCCGGCCGAAAATCATCTCCACAGGCGGCAGAGCTCCATTGCTTCCTAAAAATACACCCCTGACTCGCTATTCTCTCCTATTTCCAATTGCCTAAGAACCAAGCCTCAAATGTGAGCCAATCATCTCGAATATTAAAATCTTTGGGCACTGCTTCTGCCGCCCACGGCGGTGCCACCGCCGGAACCTTTCCAAAATAACACCCTAGGTCCCTTACCCCTTCCCCATAATGAATCCATGGTCAATATCCTCCAAACCCTTACCCATTGCTTCGAATATTAGTTCGAAGTACTGATCAAACCTCAAACCTCCTTGGAATCCCTTGAAATTGATACCAGGTGACCTTCTCACCTTCCCCTCTACAAATTCACAATCAATAGCCTTTGAATATTACTAAATCTGGCCGAAACTCAAATAGAAAAAGGGTCTAAATTACAAACCCATCCCAAACTAACCGACCTTACACCGGATAACCTCCCCCTCCCCTCAAATGATTGCTCCGCCTTCCCAAAACGCCAAAGACCTTCCCAGAAAGTTGTCGAAAACTATGAGACCCGAAAGGTCCAAGATATTTAGGGTTGCAATGTTAAGCTAAGTTCCCTGTTTTCCTTTTTGTTTTCCTTTAATTCTGATTAGTTGCTTTGTTTTAATTCAGAATCATGCGCCTTTTGTTTTGAGTTTTTGATAACCAGGTCTGAATGGTCACTCTACCAATTGAATTCATAGATGTTCCTTGATTAATTTGAATTATTCTGTTAAGCTCAAATTTTTCATCTTCCATGGTTTAAGTTTCCATTCTCGTTTCAATTTGATCAACGTTCAATTGTGATAAATTTTGTGTTTTTTCTGAAGTTTGTGCTGGTTATACTTATTTTTACCTCTGAGTAATTCAATCCCATATTTTGGTACTTGTTTAAATTCGCCTGTATATATGTGTTTCATTGACCTGTTACTTATCAAATTTTGACTAGCTTTTTTTTGCCTCTAATACTATAGTGTAGTCTTCAATTTAATATTTAGTCATGCCAAGCTTTCTTAAAACTTGACCCCAACTGCAAATGAGACCATGGTTTATGGCCTTGAGTAACTGACCATGGTCAATTCCTGACCAAATGGATAGGCACCAGGGTAGAATTAAGAAACAAGGGATCAATTAAGAAAATCTTGAAAATGGGGAAGGGACTAATAAGAAAACAAGTAGAAATTGTTGCCCTAAGGCCTTGGCTATAGAATGGTATCTTATTGTTTTAGAATATAGAGATTTTAAGAGAGAAGTTCAAGAACATCATCTGAAAAAAAATTCCCTAAAAATTCTAAGCTTTTTCTAGAAGAAATTTTCTAAAATAATAAGAATTCTGTTCATTATAAGGTGAAGATGACCCAAGGCATATGCATTTAGGGTGTTAGAGTTTTCAGAAGCTACTTTAGGCATTGATCTTAGGCTGGTTTGCTTTGTTCAAGCTATAGGATCAAAACTAGTGTTGTTGTTGGCTTTTCAAAACCTTCCTTAGTTTTTCTTGATACTACTCCTAAGTTTAAATTGGTGGATCTGCTGTTGTTTTTTGCTCCTCACTTACTTTGCTCATAGGTGTGTTTCGCTTTGCTGTAATTCGAGGCACTCGTTCTTACTCAGGAAATCTGGAAATGCACAGCTGTGTATATGCATGATCATGTTTGATAATGAAGATATTCGTATTTTTTCTATGTTAATGTTATAGTGAAAATGTTACTAGTTTAGTAGTATTTAGGATATTTATCTCCTTTTGGTGCTGTAATATGTATGAACATTTGGACTATGCTGACCTATTATTTTTACTATTAGCTTTAACTCACTTAAAATTCAGTAAAGGTTAAAAACATAGTAGTCAATAATTTGCCTAGTCTTCCTGTTTGATTCAGTGATATGGAGTCATTCATGTGTACATGATTCTGATCAATAAGTCCATCAATTTGTTGACATTGAATTCGAAACAATTGTTTTAGCATATTGGTTTACTAGTATAAAAAATCACTACCCGGATTTTCCTTGTCCAAATGTCTTTAATATGTTAAAAGGGATCAATTATGAATAATCTCAACAGTTGTAGTATAGCGATTTGCAAAATGCCATCCTTGCCATATGAATAATTTGTAATACCAAATTTCTAGGCTCAATCAAAGGCTCAGATTATTGTAAGTATTAGAAAATATACTTCTGGGCTGCCTAATTTCTTTGATAAAGCCCAATTGCAGAAATCAGTTATACAAATGCTAAAAATAAGCACACTGAGTGTTTTGTTTGGATAAACCATTAACATACGAATCAATTAAGACCTCTATTTTATTTAGAGACACGTGTAATAGATAATCATATTCCCTTTAGGTTTCCTATCTAAAAATAAAATTAGTGTGCCATGCTAAACAAAAGCATACAGGGCATGACCCTTTAATTGTAATAAAATGCGTAGAAATTTGGGAGGTACAATTTAGTGAATTCCACGGTTTTTCCAACGAAATTAAAACGCGTAGTTGCTATAGGCGCGTTATATTAATAATGTGTCTTCCTAAATTCGGGTGCGCATTTATGTGATCCAAATCCAAGTCTCAACGATGCTAAGATGTGTCGAGAATCCGGTGCATTTATGTGACGTGGTTTGACACATATTCTAATAATGTTGTAAATATTCCTAAAAGTGAATAAAGCGGTTAATAGTTTGCACTATAGGATAAACATGTATAAAAATCGGATAATTGGCCTTCTATAATAATTTAAGCGACCGTGCTAGAACCACGGGATCTGAGGGTGCCTAACACCTTCCCTCGGGTCAACCGAATTCCTTACTTAGAATTTCTGGTTCGCAGACTCCAGTTGGGCAGTCAAAAAAATTCCTCGATTTGGGATACTAAATAAATCGGTGACTTGGGACACAAAAAGCCAAACCTATCCCAAGTGTTGACCCTAAATAAATAAATAATCCCATTTTGAATAATGTCACTTTAATTGAAAAAGCTCCCTTATACGTTTATCCTTCAGGGTACCCGTGTAAAAAAGGAGATGTGACAACCCCTTTTGTATTTTTCCTTATTGGTAGACATTTCTGGAGTTATAGCTTTTTATGTAATCTCTTAGCTTATGATTCATGGGGTTTCACATTTTGGGAGTGTCAAGGGTAGAATATTGTACTGTTATTAGCCAGGCAGCATCTTAAACACTGTTTCATTTTGTTATCTTAGTTTGTAATTAATTTCTTTCCGCAATTATCTCTTTTTCGTATTTGTTAGGCTTACCTAGTCGTATAGACTAGGTGTTGTCACGATAGTTCCCGGACGGCGAACAAGGTTCATGACGGCTCCCTAATTCTCATGCATTACTAGCCCTATTTAATGTATTATGATTTATACAAATTGTCGGTTTTGGTTTTCAGGGTAATCATAATGGATTTGGAAGGATAGTTCTCCGATTGAAGCTTAGAATTTGAAGGGTTTGACAAAGTTTTGACTTTTTAGTTTTTGATCTCAAATGTGAATTTTTATGATTTTGTTTTCTCGGTTAGGTGATTTGGGACTTAGGAGTGTAATTTGGATGTCGGTGGTACATTTAGTCTTGAATTTGCAAAATTGGAATTTTGGCGTTTTCCTGTTGATAGATGAGATTTTTATATAATGGTCAGAATAGAATCCCGGAAATTGGAGTAGGTTTTTTGGGTCATTTGTGACGTGTGTGAAAAATTCCAGGTCATTCGAACAAGGTTTGATAGACTTTTTGATCAAAAGCAGAATTTTGAAGTTTTTGCAATTCTTAGGCTTGAATCTGTTGATGATTTGATGTGTTTGTGAGCTTTCCGAAGGTTGGAACAAGTTTGAATGATGATATTGGATATGTTAGCATGTTTTTTTGAGGTCTCGAAGGCCTCGGGTGAGTGTCGAGTGGTTAACGGACCAATTTTTGGACTTTAGACTTTGCAGTTTTGCTGCTTTTTGTTGCAGAGATCTTTCTTCATCGCATTTGCAGAGGGTGCATCACGTTCGTGAAGGGTGTTTCGTGTAATGATGTTTTTTTCTACACATTAGTGAAGGAGAGGACGCAAACACAAAGGTGAAGGCAACATGTGCATCGCACGCATTATTGGGGCCATGTTCCTGAAGAGGAGTGAGGTCATTGGGAACGTCAAGCCCTTGTGCTATGCGTTTGTGAGATTAGTATCGCATTTACGAAAGGGCTGGACTGGAAAAGCATTGCGTTTGCATGGATACGTTCACTTTCACGAACGTTATAGTGGGAAGGCGGTTAATTTTTTCTACGCGGATGCGAGAGGAAGGCCTCTTTCGCGAAGAAGGATTCTGAATAGCTGGGCCGAATGTTTTAAAAGGCCAGATCCGCGATTTTGTGTCTAAGTTTCACCATGGTTGGGCAATTTTGGAGCTTTTGAGGAGGATTGAATAGAGAATTAAGGGAAATACTTAGAGGTAATATTAATGAACAAATACTCAATCCTAATGTTATTTCTACCTGATTAATCTTGAAATTTGCAGAATATAAGCCTAAAAATTAGAAGTTTGGGATTGGAAATTAGAGACCTAAATCTAGGGATGTAAGTGGTCATTCACTGTCGGATTTTTATGTATTTGATATGTATGAACTCGTGAGAGTGTAAGGAATCTAGTTTTGTGATTTTAACAGAATTCGAGACGTGGGCTCGGGGGTCGGGTTTGGCCAATTTCGGGATTTGTGATGTAAATTGGTTATTTTCGAGTGGGCTTTGTTCCCTTAGCAAATTTTGATGGTATAATTTTCTTTTTGGATAGATTTGGATAATCTAGAGGCCAATTCGAGAGGCAAAGGCCTCATGGGCTAGAGTTTAGATCTGATAAAGGTAAGTAATGATTGTAAATGTTTGTCCTGGGGATATGAAACCCCGGATTTCACATCATTGTTCTATTTTGAGCTGATGCACACACTAGATGACGAGTGTAGGGTCGTGCATCATTAGGGATTTTGAATTAGTCTTTCCTGCATGATTGTTCTACCGAGTATTTGATTGAAATTTGTCTTCTATCATTATGTTTTGGGTTGAATGCCATATTTGGGCCTCGAGCCAACTGTTTTGAACCCTTAGGGGATTTTCACTATTATTCCTCATTGTCATGTTTGTACAGAGTCAAGTTGTATTCTAGTGATTTTAATAACTCAGCCATATTTACTCTATTTTGACATATTAAATGTTATTTTGGGATGAGCATCATATTTTTTTGTTCTAGAGTGTCTTTTAGATATTTTCAACTGAGTAGGGTTGAGGGCTTGTGTTGTGATGTTATTACAGAAACGGTCTGCTGCGAGTAGTGGTATTGTGCTAATTCATGATTTTTAGGCCGAACGAGGTGGCTTGATATGAGGCCGATAGCCTATTTGATTATGCCACAAGATGGCTTGATATTGCGCTTGGGACGTATAGGGCCCCTTCCAGAGTTTGTACACCCTTAGTAAGCGTGGATATCCAGTGTGAGTGATATGTTATAGCCCAAGGGGCTGTTATTGTTTCATATTGAAGTCCGAGGCGCTAATCTTGATCTTTATTTGCCCGAGAGGTAGGAGTTGATTCATGTTATATCCGAGGGGCTAATTACAACTTATTGTGAGGTAGCCCGAGGGGCTAGTTCTGTTGATATTTTTTCCGAGGGGCGGTTTATGGTACATGTTTTGTCCGACAAGCTGTTTATGTTTTCCCTCATTTTTACTCACTGTTTTATCACTCATTTGAAACTACTGAGATTTTTTCTAAAAGATTTTATCTAAACTAAGCTTGATTTATGAAGTAAATGATTTCTATACTATTTTAGAAATGTACTGTATTTGTTGTAGAATTATGACGTGGCTTATGTATTTTTTTACTGCTCAGCTTTCATTTACTATTATTAATTATTGATTTGGCATACTCACATTACTCCCTGCATTGTATGTGTAGATTCATGTATTTCTTAACCCGCTAGCGATGTTGATTACTTAGTGGCCGAGTCATCGGAGTTATCAAGGTAGCTGGCGGACATTCGCAGACCTGCTTATCTACCTCTTGTCTTCCTTAGATTGTTTTAGCATATTTCTTCAATCTTCATTGTATTTAGACGTTAGTAGACGCTCGTGACTTGTGGCACACTGATGTCGGGCTTGTGTATTTATTCCTCACTGTTCATTTAGACTTTATGAGATATATGATAAATTAAAGGCTTGTTGGCCAAAGAATAGGTGAAGTTTTAAAGAATGACAAATGAACTCAGTCATGGACCGGGTCCACCATGTTAAGCACAGTCATGATCAACCTACACATGTGAGATACACGTGAAGAAGATAAATCCCATTGATCAAGCAGCAATATCTCTTGATCTGATTGAAAAGGTTGCATATTGAATAAGGGGAAAAAGCCTCCTTATGTGAAGAGAACACAATCCGGATATAATATAGTGTTGGAGTTTTAGATGTTCAAGGACTCAACTTCGATGGAAGATCAGTAATCAGTCCCAATCAAACTCTAATTACTATCTCATTAAATAACAGTGATTGTTCTCCTTTACAGTGGTTGCACATACGTAGAAGTTAAACGAAATTTAAAGCAAGTGAACAAGGGAATTTTGCAAGCAGTTTATCTGAGATTTGAGTGTGCACTCTTGAAGCTACTTAAATAATATAGAAGAACCAATTCCATTGCGTCTTTCTTTTATTTTAGTTCAATTGTAGTAGGTCATTTATAATTGTACCTTTCAGCTTTCATATAAGCAATTGTAGTAGGTAGTTGGAGTTTTCAAGTTAGAGTTAACTTGAATTTGTCGCAGCAGTTGAGGTTGTGTGCTACAACGGGACTAGAGTTAATCCTTATTTTTACAAAGAGTTTTGTTAATGTTGTTTTGGCTCAGTGATTTTGGTGGAAGTTTTGCAAAATCCTACTGAGTAGTAGGTCGTGGTTTGTTCACCTTTTGAGCCAAGTATTTTCCACCTAAAAATCTCTATGTTTTTATTTTATGTACTTATTATTCCTCAAATAGTAGTGTTAGTACACTTAGAAGACCCAGGTTCTTCTAGAGTGAAAATTGGGTACCCCACAAATTACCCCCCTACCCTATGTGTTATTGACGTTTAGAACATTAATTGGTATTAGAGCAGGTTATCCTTGAAGAGTCTAACAACTTAGGAATAGATCAACATTAGTGCACCACCTAGGAATTGAGAAGGACAATCCACTGCAAGGCTTCCACTTTTCAATGGACAGTACTATTCTTGGTGGAATAACACGATGAGGGATCACATCATAGGAGAAGACTATGAACTCTGGGACATAGTCATTGATAGTTCTCTAGGAACCATAAAGAAGAATGCGGAAGGAATGGATGTTCCAAAGACAAGAGTTGATTGCACTACTGAAGACCTAAAGAAGTGGGAGAAGAATTCCAAAACCAAGAAATGGCTTGTGTGTGGGCTAGGTCCAGATGAGTACACTAGAATTCAAAGTGGTACTACTGCTAAGGAAATTTGGGAAACTTTGGTAGTGGCTCATGAAGGAACACCTCAACATAAGAAATCCATAGGAATACTGTTGTATTCGTAGTAGGAGAATTTCACCATGATGAAGGGCGAAACCATTCAAGATATGTATACAGGGTTCAACACACTGACGAATGAACTTAAATCTCTTGGAAGGCTTATTCGAGAAGAAGACAAAGTTGAGAAGATTTGGACTGGGGTTCTGCCAGTCTCTAAGGAAAGTAAAATCACTACTATTTAGGAATCAAAGAATATTTCTACCCTCAAGTTGGATGAACTAATTTGAAACCATGCTGCATATGAACTAAAAAGGCAAACTATGAAAATGGATGCACCTAAGAAGGAAAGAAGTTTGGCTCTCTAAATTGTTAAAGGTTCAGACTTGGAGGATGATGAAATGGCTATGATCACCAAAGATTTCAAATAGTACCTAATGAGAAGAAAGGGTTCTTCAAGAGGTAAAACCTTCAACAAACCAAGGGCTCATGAGTAACAGACCAATGAGGGTTACTACAAGTGTGGTAAGACTTATCATATGATCAAGAATTGCCCTCAATGAGAAATTGAATGGAAGAAAGGAATAGGCTGAACAAAGGAACAGGAAGAAGGAACAGGTTCAACCAAAAAGGAACAAAGGATCAACAAAGGCTATGGTTGCTATCTAGGGAGAAACATCATATGAGAACTCAGAAAAATTAAGTTGGAGATGAATAGGAACTTATGTCCATTGGATAATCAGCTGATGAACAAGAGGTAAGTATTCTTCATCTCAAAGACAAGATTAAATTCCTATCTAAAGTGAAGTTTCCTGAGCTACTACTAGACTTCATTGATAAGTCTAAGATAATTAACAATGAGAAGGAGAGTTGTCTAGGGAATGTATGATCCTAAAACCAAAGTGCAAAAATCTAGAGTCTACGGTCACTAAGAGTGAAAGTGAAAATACTGAGTGGAATAATTAGGTTCTTTTACTTGACACTAGTGTCCTAGAATGTAGGTCTGAGAACTTAAAACTAAAACTTGGAACAGGAAAGAAGAAAACATATCACACCACAGAAGAAAACTTAGGGAAAAATGAAGGATGAGTTGTACCGGAAAGATGATCAGATAAGAGTAGTAAAAGAAGATCTAGGGAAGGTAAAAGATGAACTAGACAAAACATGCAAATAGAACAAGACTTCTTATGCACTCTCTTGGCGACAATAACATCATAGTAGCAACAAAAAATGACTTGGTTATGGGACTCAACCACCTAAGTGGGACCCTAGAAGCAAGTACCTCACTCTTCCTAAAAGCAAAATTTGCTCACATTGTGGAAATATTGGCCATTACAAAAATGAATGTAATGCAAATGTAAAGGCCAGTCAAAAGAATAACACTTTTGTTCAAGAAAAAATTAGGTTGCCTGGGTGGTCTAGAAGGATCCCTTTGCCTAAAGAAAGGGACCCAAACTGGTTTGGGCTCCTATGACTAACCCCTGATTTCTTTTTATTGGTGCAAGTGAAAGAAAGTAGCCAAATATGGTACATGGATAGTGGCTACTCAAAACATATGACTGGAAGCAAGAACTAGTTCTTTTCACTTGAGGACTTAAAAAGAGGTAATGTCTCCTTTGAAAATGGGAAGAAAGATGAGATCATTAGGGTGGGAAAGGTAGGTAAGATAGACTCCAACTCCAATGAGAACGTCTACTAGATAGATGGCTTGAAATACAACCTGATCAGTGTGTCACAACTGTGTGACAGAGGTACCAATGTAGCATTCACCTCTACTAAATTCTCTGTCACTAAACTTACCACTAACAAGATTATTTTGCAGGGAAAAACAGTTAACAATATATACATTGTAGATTTTTCTACTATCTCAAAAAATGATCTTACCTGCCTAAGTATGCTGGATAATGATCCCCTTCTATGGCACAAAAGACTTGGGCATGCCAGTCAAAATCAGCTTAACAAATTGATCTCTAAAGACTTGGTAATAGGCTTACCTAACATCAAGTTCAAGGAAGACAAAGTTTGTAAGGCTTCTGTGAGGGTGAAGCAGGTAAGATCATCTTTCAAAAGCAAGAAAATGGTAAGCACAACGAAGTCGTTTGAACTACTCCATATGGATCTTTGTGGTCCAATGAGAACCATGAGCGGAGGTGGAAAAAAGTATGTAATGTTACTTGTTGATTATTATTCTACATTTTCCTAGGTACTATTTCTATATCTAAAGATGAAGCATTTGACATGTCTAATACCTTTGTTAGAAAAACTCAGAAACAATTAGGAAATCAACTTGCATCAATTAAGTCTAATCATGGAACTGAATTTGAAAATGCTAAGTTTGTTGAATTTTATGATGGAAACGGTATAGATCATAACTTCTCTTCCCCTAGGACACCTCAAAAAATGGAGTAGTTGAAACAAAGAACAGGACTCTTGAAGACATGGCTAGGAGTATGCTTATTTCTAGTAAACTGCCCCATAGCTTCTGGGTAGAGGCTATACACACCGAATGTTACATTATCAATAGATGCATGACTAGACCTATTGTAGAGAAGATCCTCTTATGAGTTACTTTAAAGGAGAAAACAAAATATATCCCATCTTAGGGGATTTGGTTGCAAGTGCTTTGTGCACAATAATGGAAAGGACTCCCTATGTAAGTTTGCTCCAAGAAGTCATGAGGAATTATTCTTAGGATATTCTTCACATAGAAAAGCATATAAACTTTTCGATAAAATAAATTTGTGTGTAGAAGAAAGTGTACATATAGTATTTGATGAAGCTAACATTCTTTCTGAGAGACGAGAACATGAAGATGAAGCCATTGGATTGGTATAGGACTTGACTGAAGCCTCAGCACAAGCCAAAGTGTCACCAATAGAAAAAACAGGTGATGGAATAGGTTTTTCTATCCAGGACAACCTAACAGGGGGAACTAATCAAGAGGAATTGAAATAAATCCCTTGAAGGAACATGTTAATGACCATGTTCCTCAGCAACAGAACATGGAGAAACATCTAGGAGAAACCAGTTGGTTGTGAAACCTCACAAGTATCAAAGTTTTCATCCTATTGAGAACATTACCGGTGATCCAATATCTGGAGTCAAAACTAGATAACAATTAAAGAAAGTGTGTGCTTTTGACGCATTCTTATGTCTTATTGAACCTAATAATATTTTTTATAATTTGTAGGATAATGATTGGGTGAATGCAATGCAAGATGAACTCAATCAGCTTGAGAGAAGTCAAGTTTGGCATCTTGTTCCGAGACCCAAGAATAGATCAATCAGTGGTACAAAGTGGGTCTTCATTAACAAATTGATGAAGACGGAACAGCTACAAGAAACACGGCAAGACTGGTGGTCCAAGGCTACAGCCAAGAGAAGGGCATAAATAATGATGAGACTATTGCTCCACAAGCCCTCACGTCTCCTTCTATCTACTTTCTTGTTTCTTATGTGTATTTCTACAGATAGTGTTGCATTTAATTCTTTTGGGCCTTAATTTGTAGAATTCTTAGACCGTCTGTGAAACTGTGACACCATGTCTGGGTAGTTGAGACTCAAACAGTTGTACTAGGTGTTTTATGCCCAGATAATTGTTGTTCTTCTTCCGCTTACGTTAAATTCTGATGTTTAAGTGTTATATCTTTGAAATTGTTAAAGTATTAAATAGGCAAAATGTTAAATTGTTCAAATGATTGGCTTGTCTAGCTCACATTAGTAGGCGCCATCATGACTCCCGAGGGTGAGAAATTCGGGTCGTGACATCCTATTATCTAAGGTCACATAATTGTTAAAACTCTCATGAGAATCAACATCGACTCATTCGTATCCATTCAACAAACTATTGTGTGATGTCATCCGTAAAAATCTGTACAACTATCCCTAACTTGATCAAACCTATTATCTTGGTTGATATTCATGGTTGTTGTATTTGTATTATGTTTGTTTGGTTTCATATATTGTTGCACCGCCAAATTTTCTTGGTTTGAATCCATCTTTAGAGAAGGACAAAGTGTCTGCTTGTTTAGGGTTTGGCAAGGAGGAAAGCGTCCGTTGGTTTAGGGTTTGGTAGGGAGGAAGTATACATAATCGTATACTGAATTTGTTTTAAGAAAGGAAGGAAATACTATAATTTGTTAAAAATTTAAAAACTTGTAATCTGTATAAAATACACATCAACCCAAATATAATACATAACATTCTTCATCTCCGACATTTAATTTTCACATACTTCAAGACTTGGAATTTAATTTTGTGTTTTTGGAGGGAAAACCATAGCCAAATAGTTTAGGATTTATTATGTCTTTTCACTGGTGTGGTCAATGTTGGGTCACACCAATTGGGCCGTTTAGCATCACGCATAATCTATATACTATAATCTCTACATAACCAATGTTTATTTTCCCCTCATAACTCATTAACTTTAATGAAACAATAAAATAAGAGGAAGAGTAATACAGAGAAAAGTAGAGAGAGATAATTCGTATTAATTTGGGATGAATTACAATAGAATGGAACCCTCTATTTATAGGGAGATGGTGACTTAGCCACCAAGTAGTAAACCCTAGAATCTCTTTAAATATAAACATTCACCATAAATAAAATTCTATTTATAACACTCCCCCTGAACGTCTATTCAATTGATAATGTGCCTCGTTAAAACCTTAACTAAAATAAAACCCAATAGGAAAAAATTCTAGAAAAGGAAAAAGAGTTCACATATCTAATAATACGCCTTTTGGTTTCCTCGTTAAAAACCTGGCAAGGAGAACCTAGTGGGACAAAACCTTGTAAGGAAAAAAGAGTGCGACGTGCATTAACTCCCCTTGATGAGAGCATCAATTCACATCCTTAAACATTTGATTTCCAATTTTTTGCATCATGTTCAAAAGATCTCTTGTACGAATTTGTTTCAGCTTAAAATCATCATTCCTAATAGATGTATTGTCTTTATATGATGTTGCTGGAATCGTCAGTTTAATATCTTTACATAGAGGTGAATAATATTTATATCATATTATCACGCTTATAGTTATAGAAGGATACAATATTGCACTGAGGAAGTGGTACTTCAAGATCAAGAATTGTATATGCTTGAAGCAACTTATATCCTTCATGGATTGTCATATAAGTTAAGTCACATAAGCATATAAATAGACTTTATATTTGTATCAAGTTTTCATGTCATGTCAGACATGTAAGATACATAAAGGTGATAGCACACACCATTGTTTTTATACTTTTAAGTGTTTGAACTACAGGTCCAAAACTAATTGTCTTTCATATGAAACCAAATACCACTTGAATTGTTCTCAAGACTTAAGACCCTCATATATATATATTTCAGTGCTATAACTAATGTCGTCGACAAACATATTATATCGGTTCCAACCTCCTTATTTTCCATAAAGACATAACATAGATATCTCTTAATTCATATATTGAGGTACCTGAATCCCTTATGAGATTTTATGAAGTGTTATGTCATGTGATCTTCTAGATCACTTGCCTCCTTTATTATGATCGTTTTTATCATTCGCTCATCTTCTTTATCAAGAAGTTTATTTGAGTCGATTATCTATAAACTTTAAACGTATCATAGACTTTGTCCTTCTAAGATTTAATGGGAGCATTTGCAATGAAAATATAGTTACTTTCTTTGGGTTAGCAAATCCGTCCGGCATGCTTTGAAATATATTATAGATGAATTATCTTTTATGAACTTCAAGTTCATATTATCTTATTCGAGGATTTAGATGCAGACATGATAATTCATTACACGTAAAGTTTTTCCCAATTGTTTATCTTGTCTCCCCCTCATGTTAGAAAAACTAACTTGCTTCCTTAATTTTGAAAATCCATCTTTATGTGTTATGGTGTTAACTAAAATATACACCGCACATCAATAATAATAAAATGGAATTATTTGGTTCCTGACCCCGAACCACTTGTTAGGGGAGAAAATAATATACTTTCATATATAACATATGTCAAACTTATATCCAAAATTTTGTTCTCACAAACAATTATTTAGCTATTAAGTGGAGGCACTCAATAAATTATTTTTCTGAACAAACCTTGATTTAACTATCTTATCAAGATGAATTATCTTGAAAAAAAAATCTAGAAATTATGCTCTAAATCAAGTTATTGAGCAAGATACCTTGAAAATACCATGTTGCGAGTTAATAGTAATTACACATGTAACCATCTCATAGATGCATCTTATATGGTGTACATGACAGGTGAATGGGCCCATATTCACCTTTGATATTTTTAGCATTCATGGAATTCAGTCCCAATATTAGTTGATCGATTGATTAATGAGAACAAGCAATATAATAGAATTCGTAAAGAACTTTCTAGTCCATTAAGATGTACGCATGTAAATTCTCTATTATTTTTGCACATCATGCTTAAATTGATATGGCTAAAGCAATTATGCCAACTAAATAAATTATCAATATTAATAAACTTCATTTACACCATGACGTGTTCAATTACCAACAAAGTCCAAGTTTATTATATTATGGTATTTTATATCAATAAACATCCAACTTTATTGTAGTATTCTCTTATTTGTGTAGTACTAACTAGAGAATAAAGCAAGTAGCTTTTTACATACATATTACCCAGCTACGAATTGTAGTTATAGAAGATATTAAATCTTTCCTTTATTTATAGTCTCAAAATAATCAATCGCTTTCGAGTATACTTTGGAAACTGAATAAGTTTCTTTGAGACTTACTACAACACTATACCTTATTGGTAATTAATTGTGTTTCTTCATAATTTAATAATTGCTCTTCCGGAGCTCTAAATTAATTTGGTTCTCCCGCATATTCATCAACATCAATATGGTGAATATTTCTTTTAAAGAGAAAGTTATATCATTATAGATATGGTCAAACCTATATAAAAGATATGTTTCTTGCATTAATGTTATTCTTTATTAATCACATTACCAAAATTATTTTGCGTGCAATAGGTACGTGACCAATGACCATTTATGCCATAATAATGACATTATTTTCTTATACTATCTCAAACCTCCTTCTAGAGTTGAGTGTGGTATATTCACTACCACTAGCACGTTTATATTCTTGCAAGAATAAATATATATATTAATCAAAAATGTTGTTACATTCACATCTCGAATGGATAATAAGCATCTTTATAGTGCTTTATAAAATCTCATGTCAAATCGATGACAAAGATTACTTCGCAGAGTGAAGGCTTATTTTGAGAATCCTTATTTTTATCACTATCACAATAATGACGACTCTAATTTGTGTATTGTCACGTCCACGTCCATTGATACCTATACGGTAATAATTTTGTTATCAGATTCTCTTAAGTGAAAAGGAATGAAGCAAATTCAATGGGACGGGTTTTCACTACTTGTGATCACAATCATACATGACTTTTATCGTATTCCCTGCATATAATAACAATTAATTCAATTATTATACCTATTGGACAATTCCCTATAACAAGGTTAGGAATGAGACTCACCACACTCTGAGTATACTTCTAAATGCCAAGTACGATCCCAAACTTTCAATTTGGAGCTGAACGATCCAAAACTATTTAAATGAGGTAAGAACTAGTCGATATAAGCTCACAAGACTTGTATTCTAGCTATTTCAAAGAATTACAATCCTCCACACTAGTCTACTAAAATTCAACCCCAGGCCCACGTTCCCCGGATCCAAAATTTTTCGAAGGAAGTTGTTCTCTATAACGTAATGATCAATATTATATGATTTCTAATTCATTTAATACCAAATTTCATGGTTAAACTTAACTTTTATTAAAACCCTAGGTTTTTCTCAAACCCCTTGATTTTACCTAAGTTCTAGTGTTTAATCCTCTTAAGACACAAATATTAAACTAATTATTAGCGAGATAACTTACCTCAGGATGCTAGGTGCAAATATTCTCTCAAAAGCTCCCAAAATCACCAATAAATGAGAGAAGAGTGGTAAAAATGACTTAGAGGGCTCACAGCTACAGCTATTTCCGCATCTGCAGACCTGCTTCTGCGAAGAGGACACCGCATCTGCGAAAATGGGCCAAGAGGGCTTGGACCGCTTCTGCAGTCATAAAGTTGCTTATGCAAAACCGCTTCTGTGTCATGGGAGCCGCTTCTGCAGTTCCTCGCCTGGCCTTCCTTGGCTGTTTCTGTGATAGAAGGACCGCTTCTGCGGGCTCGCACCTGCGGGTAACCAAGCGCAGGTACGTTTATGAAAGCAGATGCTTCAGCACTCTCCAAAGATTCATATTTCGCTCGAGCCTTGTCTGATCGATGCTCGGGGCTCTCGGGACCTGCTCGAACATACCGATAAGTCTGAAATTATGAGACGGACTTACTTGAACTTTTGGAACGCCCGAAACAATGCTAAATCCAAGAATAACTCCTAATTCCAAATGGATCAAACATATGAGAACTTCAAGTTCTTAATTTTCCAATAACGAGCTGAAACACACTTGAACTACTTGGATTGACACCAAATATTGCGCTGAAGGCTTAAATGTTATATTTGACGTGTATTGGGCTCCGAAAGCAACACACAATCCCAATACGTATGGGATCAATTATTAATTAGGTCCTTTAAATCCTTTGAATTTCAGATTAACAGTTTCTAATAAAAATTCATTACTCGGGCTAGAGACCTCGGAATTCAATTCCGGGCATATGTGCAGGTCTCATATTTTCCTACGGACCCTCCGGAACCATCAAATCGCGAATCCGGGTCCGGTTGCTCAAAATGTTGATCAAAGTCTAACGTGCCCTTTTAATAAAATCCTGAGGAACAAAATGAGCATATTTCAACCCAAATTTCCTCAAATCCTAAACCAACCGTCCCTGCAAGTCATAAATTAGCTAAAGCAAACATTGAAAGTTTTATTTAAAGAAACGTGGTTCCAAAAGGCAAAACGACCCATTGGATTATTACATTCTTGACCTCTTCAACAAACCTTTATCCTCGAAGGGACATAGAAAGGAACCTAAGCTGCTGAACAAGTGTGGATATCTGCTCCGCATGTCCTCCTCAGACTCCCAGTTCATCCTCAACTTCTAGGCCCCTCCACTGGACCCTCACCATAGAAATCCTCTTAGACCTCAACTGGTGATCCTATATATCAATAATGGCAACTATCTCATCCTCATAACCCAAACTCGCATCCAACGGAATAGTACTGAAATCTTACACATGGGACAGGTCTGCATGATACTTCTGAAGCATCGACACATGAAAAACTAGATAAATTCCCAATAAGCCAGGTGAAGTCAAGCTTGTCAGCAACCTCTCTGTTAATGACTATGCATCTACCACTGTATAAAGAATCGAGTTCTCTATAAGTTTCTATTGAATATACTGATGAGCCAAACTATATAGCAATATTGTCCTATATAAGTTTGATACAATGTTAACTACGAAGCCAGTAAGTAGATGTGACACAAGATAAGTCCTACTATATAGAGAACCATATTCTCTATAGGTTCCCATTGTAAGCAGCAGACTGTAAAATCCACCAGTATAGGGAATTAGGTTCTTTAATTGTTCTCGTAGTAGCTCGGCAGTATGTAAAGAACACAGAGGATTTTTAAATGGAAAAATCCCAACTCAATGGTACAAATACCATGACCTACACTTGTAGGCTTTCAAATTTACTAACTATTAATCTACCTATTATAGGCCACTTTGCAATAACTCTGATTACAAAGACTACAACTAACTTGTGGTACTCATACCACAAGCCACTTTGCAACTCCCTAGTTACAAAGGATTTAACTAACTAGTGATGCTCACACCCCAAGCTACTTTGTCACTCTATGGTAATAAAGGATTTACACACTCTAATTTGTAATAACATGTATTACAAGCCACTTTGCAACTCTCAAGTTTCAAATAATTTGACTTATGACTATTTCTAGTCACAACATAAATTGAAGAGTTTACAGATTCTAACTTTCCTAAAAACAAATTATAAATAAGATAGATAGGAATTACAATGAAGAACAATGATAATGATTTAACAACCTAATGACATAAGATATCTTCGATCTTGGATCAGGTCCTTATGGTTGAAGCAGCTTAGTTCTTGAGAGAGGTTGTTCATGCACTTGAGAGAGTATTTTCGTTTCTTATTTTTCAAATCTTGGAGAGGGAGGCCTTATGTCTTGAAACAGGTTTATATCACAAAAACCATCACCTTAGTGATGGCAATTCACAATATTATTGTCCAATATTTGTTAGTACATGTCATTTCTCAATAGGAAGTGTCTGTTGCATTATCTGTAGCACTGTTGCATGTAATGTTGCAGGCAGTCACTCTGTACAATTGCTTTCCAACTGTACTGTTGACTTTCTTCTGATAAGGAAACATAATGGTATCAAGTACCTAATCTGGTTTCAGTGATTCTGAGGGCACGCTGCCCCGATTATCTTGAATAGATTAACTTGAATGCTTGTACCAAGTATGCTTCAGGTCCTTCATTCGGTTCTCTTATGAAGTAAGGTCTTTTACCTTCCTTGATTGTGTTTATGCATGTGTGACATTACTTACAATGATGTAAGTAAGGTAGGTAAAGATCCTTCCACAGAAAGTTGAACGGTGTTCCTGTGCGTAGCGTGTTCAGGCAGCAACTTTCCTGTTGGAGAGTTGACTTCAAATAGTCTCCTTGGGAACTGGTAGGGACATGTTATCTCATTTATTCCTTTCTCTCTTCCTCACTTGAGTCATTGCTATCAGATTCTGAGTACCAGATTCTTTTCTTTCTTAGGTTCTCTTTTTTCATTGTTTATCATCCTCTTTATATTGTAGGTCTTCAAATTTCCAACCAGCGCTTCTATGGTCAGCTCATACAAGTCTCCTTGCTTTTCCAATGGCAAGATCCCACCCTAGAACTTTGTGATCTATAGGTCTTGTTAGTGTGCAGCAAGTTCCTTATCCGGTTCTTGGATTATAAGTTTGTTAGATAATCAAAATACAAAGTAAAGTACTTGTGACCAAGGTACTTGTAACCTATCAATTTCCCTCTTTTTGATGACGACAAACATAGAATTGATATTCCCCCTGAGAACCAGATCTCCATATTGTTCCCCCTACGAATCAGCCATATTCTCCATGAAAACCAAACCTAAGGAGCAGACCCCAACTGGTTCCTCAAGACTGTTGGCAAATCATCAAAACTCAAAGTTCCATAACTTATCATTTTCCCCCCTTTTTGATGATGACAAACCCAATATTAATATTCCTCTTGAGAACATGACTTCTCACATGTTTCCTTAGATCAAACATATAATCAACATTTTATTCGGAATAATCCCTTTACGAAGCAGAGCTATCTCTTAAGAACTAGAGAACCAAATGCCTCATATGTTTTAGAACCGTTCCCCCGAACAAAGTAGAGCTATCTCTTGAGAACTAGAGAACCAGATTCCTTATATGTTTCCATGCATTATCAACAATGTCCCCCCTGCGAAGCAGATCCATCTTTCATGCATGTTGACACCTATATAACTTCCCCCCTTTAGCATCATCGAAAATAATAACGCAAGAAGTACTACCAAAAAGAAATTCAACAATATTAACTCAGGCCACTTCGGTAACACAGCATAAACAATAACAAGAACAACAAGTGAATGTGCACATAATAGAGTGACTACCCATAGTGAATTTATGATAACAAAAGCACAGTAGATTCAATCAATACATAATATGACAATTTAAAAAACAGAAGTACCAATATCATTAAATATAGGGATCAAAAGAAGGTAAGAACTCAAGAGAATTTTGAAGGAGTGAAGGACATGTATCACTAGGCAGGAAGAAGATTAAGGGGCTAAGGCTTCGATGAGCTTGTTCATATGTTCATTTACTCTCCTTTGATCAATGATCATCTGCTTTCTCAGATATTTCACTTGTTTCCTCAATCTTTCATTCTGACCATTCAACTTAGCATTCTATTCTGCCGATGGTCCTCGAGGACCAGGATCTCAACCTATCTGAGTAGGTTGAGCCATAAATTAGATTACCAATAATCTCTCCAAACTTTGTCTCATCAATAACAAACTCAGTACCATGCATATAGCATCATAGTATCACATAAAACGTCGCATTTTTTAATTCTTCTTCGGAAGAATTGGGACTTGGAGGAACAAAGAAGTGATTCGATTTTTGGAACTCCGCAATGTCAATAAGTTCCTCCATTTTATTCATCAATATTAGAGTTAACTCTTTCTTACATCACTTTTTTTTTCTTCAAAATCTTCTCCCCCCAAACCTAATGGTTAAACCCTTTGCTTCCGTAAGGAACCCGGTTCCTCACTTACACTAGCCTTTCTATCCTGAGCAGCCATGTCTCTCTCTTCTTCTTCTCAGTCTGTTTACCCTTATCATATGCAGCTGTGAGCATGTGATTTTTACCCTGTTGAAAGGGCTCCTATAGGACTCTCAAAGTCTTGGATTTTCTTTAAATATTTATTATTAGGATTATTTTTTTAATTTTATTGCGTGCCAGCGCGTTTTCATCAATGCGTGCTTAAAAATCATTTAGGATTTACGTTCATGTTTTTCAAAATAATTGTTAATGAGGGTCATTTTGGAAATAAAAAATACAAAAAATATTTGCAAGTAGTATTTTAGACACTTTTTATTTATTTTTTGTTTAATTTCAACTTGTTGAATTTTTATATGTATTAATGAGGAATTTTTGGTTTCTAAATAAAATTAGAAATTAATTAAAAAATAAAAGAAAACAAAAGCATAAAAAATAGATTTATACATACAGCCACCCAGGCTGGCCACAATTGGGCAAGACCTTGGTGGCCCAAACCTTTTTTCCCTCTAAAACACACAGACCCAGCCCAAACAACGAACCCTAATCCAGTCCACACCATATACCCCCAAAACGACACCGTTTAGAGATTTGGCATCCCAGTCGTTGATCACTTCATCATACAACGGTCATGAAACTCCCCCCCCCCCAAATCATATACATATGTGCGAACGCCTCTATAGAATCAGAGACACAATTCTCTTCTTCCTCGTTGCTGTAACACCACCCTTGTCCACCCCTTGACCACCCCTTGACCAACCCTTGACCATCGTTAACTATCCAATAGACACCCTAACGCTGCTGCCGTAAATCGCCTCACGGCAGTGGCCGGTCACCAAACCTCCTCAAGTTTACACCAACAAACCACCACAGCCCCCACTTTCCTGTCCAGTGGTTGATTCCCGTCGAACAAACCCCCAGCTTCTAGAATATTCAAAATAAGGTCGTCGGAACCACCGTCTCCGGCGACCTTATTCCAATCCTTTCCAACTTTACACCGTTCGACCACCAGGACCTCCTCTTCCCTGTCCTGCAATCCATCCCCTTCAAACGACCCCCCATCATCTCGAATCATCAAAAGAAGACCGTTGGAACCCCTATCTCCAGCAACCCAACTCCAAACCCGTACAACAACTCACCCTCTCTCTCCGACCATGTATGATACACCCTTCGAATACGCCTGAAACTTCTCAAATATTGATTTGAAGTTTAACCCTAAAATTCAAACCCTGTCGAAATTTGGTCAAACTCGTCTCAGGCAATCCCCAGCCTTTCCCCTCCCCAACCATGCCCCCAACCACCGAGAAAACACAGATCTGAGACCTCACAGGGTCTCAGAATCACCAGTTCCCCGTCGTGAACTCCTGAACCTATTATTTACAAGGGCAGTTGCCCTAGAAGGTTAAAAACCTCTACAAAAGAAGTCAGAAACCAATAGAAAGATCTTCAGTTAGATTCTCATGTATAAAAGCTAAGTCTCCTGTCTTTTAATCACTATCTTCGCATATGCATAATTGTTTTGTTTCCGTAACTGTTAGCTGCTTTGTTTTGAATGATTAATTATTTCCCATAATCTCACATTAAATAGGTTAAATAATCAGTTATACTTGCTATATGCGTTGGTAGTTACTAGTCTGAAATCTCTTCGTCTCCTGAATGGTCAGATATCATGTTATTATTAGCCCCCTTGATTCTAAAATCCTAGTTTGATAATTCTTTAGTAATGTTTAGTTATATCCATATCCTGATTTTCATTCCTTGATACTCTAATTAGTTTTGGTACGTGTTTATCTTTTGGATCATGTTTATGTCACTGATTAATTGCTTTCATCTTCAATATTTGCATGGATTAGGCTGATTTGTTTTTTGCTGAACATTTAATTACTAATATTAGCTTTTACTTTTCTGGTTTGTTTCATGAACTAAGTGTTCAATCCCTGCTATGTGCTTCTCATTGTCAAGTTTTTCTGAGTACATTGATTGGGCTATTTCTGCAACGTTAAGTGTTAATGGATGTGTTCCCTCTTCTGGTCATTTTGATACTTTTTTCTATTGAATGGTAATCCGGAATAATGTTTGTTTGATGAAATTCCACATTAAGGCACTTGTTTAAAACCTTATTAGCTTTGGCTAATTTCATACATTAATAAGCTTGTTAGTCCAAGACTACATTTGACCCAAAACATGAACATAATTAACCTGGGTCAATTGTAACCGAAGCAGATGATAGACTAAGGTTGAAACTTCATGATAGTTAATTAGGAAACGAAATTGGGGTATAAAGGGGATTTGAGCCTTAAAAGAATCTAGTAATAGCCCCTCGAACATTCTAGTGAGGGAATAAATCACAATTTATGCCTCAAACTTAAGGCACAAGTCAGGAAATGAAGGACCATTAGGAAAAGTTGAAGCCTGAATCAGGGACTAAAAGGAAAAACAAGGAAAAAAGTGGAGCCTTAAGGCTCCACTATAAAAAGAAACCATCTGAACATATTTGAGGGATCTGGAACCTTTTTTGAATTCTAGAGAGAAAAATACATATTATTTCTTCCTATATCTGTGATAAACGATCAGTGCTGTTCTTATTCCTTTGAGATTTTAATTCTCTCAAAAAATCTGCTGAAATCCTGGGTATACTGTTCGATTGGCTGCTATTTTTCTTGGCTGATTAATTGCATGTACTCATAGGCTTCTATTCTTTGCTGAATTCCACGGATATTCTTGTCGTCCATTGATGTATGAAGCTCAAGTTGAATGCATTCCTTAATTTGAAGATGTGCACATATTATTTACCTTTCGAATCCTCCCATGTTTTCCCTCTTCTTTAGTTGTAATATACCTAAGTATAGGGTAATTACCTTGTAGCAGTTAGACATTTGAATTGGTTCACTTGTTGTAATAACTGGACATTTGAGACTGATTTACCTTGTAATATTTGGACATTTGGGCTGCTATTTTAGATATGTATAATTTGTAGTAAGATTAGCTAGTGATAAGGCTGTTTCAAATGCTTGTTTCCTGTGTTGTTTAGAAATATCGGATTTAGGAAATGTTAGGTTGGTTATCATTCAAAGATCAAAATATTGTGTAGTATTTTAATTTATATTGAGCTTTGCTACATTTAGTAATAATGTGTTTCAGATCTATTTAATATATCGTAACTAGAGTTATAAATGCATCTCAGAAGTTGAATCTATATACTCCAACTGACGAGTATCATGAATCACTTAGTTTAGATTTAAAATTGAAAACTGATACAGAGTTAATCATTAGTATCATCCTAATGAACACTGTTGATATGTCTAACAGTTAGTCTCGTGTGAAACATCACTGAGATCTATTCATAGTGGACTCCTCCCTCCAAATTATCTCTGGGCCTAATTGAAGGGTCCAGCAATGACAGATACAATGCACATTCATGAGCTGGCCTAAAATTTTGGCTAGATAAATACAATCAGTCATGAGTGAGGCTGATGCAAATGCTAATTTTTCAAAACATGTCACCCATATATATAATTGATTAGGGCATTTAGACACCTGCAATGATAGACAATTATATATGCCTTAGGCTATCCTTATAAAATACGATGAGCTGCGTTCACCTAACCAAACACCGCGAGGCTCCATAAATTGACAAAAATATTTAGAAAAATGGGAAGTGTCTTTAGCGAATTTCATGGCCTTCCACGAATTTTGAAGACGTAGTTGTTATAAGCACGAAGTTACTAGTAAAATACTTTCCTAAATATGGGTGCACATTTATGTGACCCAAATCCAATTCTCAATGGAACTAAAATATATCTAAAATCGCGGGTGCATTTATGTGATGTGATTCGCGGCGTGTTTTAATAACATTGCGAATTTTCCTAAAATATACATTAAAAGTGGTTAATAACTTAAAATTGCATTGTAGGTTTATACAGGTATAGCAAATCAGATTTCAAGCCACTTATAATGAGTTTATGCGATCGTGCTAGAACCACGGGATCTTAGAGTGACTAATACCTTCCATCGGGTCAACAGAATTCCTTACTAAAAAATTTCTTGTTCGAGGGCTCCGATTGGGCAGTCGAAATTTCTTCGATTTGGGATTTTAAATAAAGCGGTAACTTGGGACACAAAATTTATTCCAAGTGGCGACTCTTGCAATAAATAATCCAATCTCGAATAATGTCATTTTAATTGGAAAAACTCCTATTCACGTCTCATCTTTCAGGGTAACCATGTGTGAGCCGAAAAGGAGGTGTGACAACTTCATCCCCCTCGGCCAACCTTTTTTTTTCCTTTTTTTTATTCTTTCTCACAGGAGAAGATTTTATTTCATTATCTTTTCCAGAATTACATCAGCAGCTCGCACCACTTCACCATCAATCAGCCAATTTTTCATCAATCCTTTTACTAATCGAAAGTTTGTTTATACACAGAACTTTAAGGGAAAAAGATCACTCATTAAAATTAACTTTATGAGAAGGACTTGAGGGATCATGTCCTTTATTCAATCCTAATATTTACCAATTTCTCCATCCTTCAAGGCTTCCACAAATCCAACAACAACTTCAGCATCACTATTTAGAATGTTAAATCTTCCATGTTCCCTTTCTGTTAAACTTCCATCAAAATATACTAAAGAATTCATGGGGTTTTGATTCTTATGGAGTTAGGTTTTTTTTTTTGAATGTGAGAGAGTTGTCTTACATCAGATTATCTTGAGTTGATCCTGTGATTCTGAATGCACACTGCCCAGATTATCTTGAATTGATCAACTTTAATGATTGTACCAGGCATGCTTCAGGTCCTTCATCTGGTTCTCTCATGAAGTAAGGTGTTTTACCTTCCTTGATTGTGTTTATGCATGTGTGACATTACATACAATTATGTGAGCAAGGTAGGTAAAGAGCCTTCCACAAAAAGTGTACTGATGCGCTATACCTGTGCAGTTGCGTGTGCAGGCACCAACTTTCTTGTTATAGAGTTGACTTCATACGGTCTCCTCGGAAAGTAGTATAGACCTGTTATCTCAATTGTTCCTTCCGTTATTCCTCACTTAAGTCATTACTATCAGCTTTTGAGTACCAGATTCTTTTCTTTCTTTCGTTCTCTTCTTTCACTGTCTATCTTCCTCTTCATCTCATAGGTCTTTAGATTTCCAACCATCTCTTCTATGGTCAGCTCCTGCAAGTCACCTTACTTTCCCAAGGCTAGATCCAAACCTGGAACTTTGTGATCTCAAGGTCTTGTAAGTGTGCAACAGGTTCCTTACCTGTTTTTTGAAGGTAAGTTTGTTAGATCATCAGAACACAAAGTAAAGTACTTCTGCCCAAGGTACTTGTAACCTATCACTGCCCAATTCGCCTCAACACCTCAAATGGGCCAATAAACCTTGAGCTGAGCTTGCCCTTCTTCCCAAATCTCATAACACCCTTCATTGGCTAGAGTTTCAAGAGGACCTTCTAGCCAACCATATATGATACCTCACACGCCTTTTGATCCGCGTAACTCTTCTGTCTGGACTGACCTGTATGAAGCCTCTCCTGAAACAATTTTACCTTGTCCAAGGCATCCTGTACCAAATCCAAACCATATAAATTAGCCACACCAGGCTCAAACAACCCAATTGGAGAACGATAACGTCAACCATATAAATCCGCGTATGGAGCCATCTCTATGTTGGATTGATAGCTAGTGTTGTATGACAGGTCCGCCAAGGGCAAGAACCAAACCCAATACCCTCGAAAATCAATGCCATATGCTCTGAGCATGTCCTCCAAAACCTGACCGCTCTGACTGCCCCTCGGTCAGAGGATGAAATGTTGTGATGAGCTTTATGTCACGACCCAAACCAAAGGGCCGTGACGAGCAACTGGTGCCTTACTCAACCGAGTACCAACGTAAGATATCTTTGTTATAATACTATCATGAGTAAATGAGCCAGGAAATTCGTCATGAGATAACAAGAATAAACATAAGGGAATACTCAACATATGATGACCCAACATTATATAAAAACTTATACATATGACATATGGGCCTATAAGACCGACGTGACCATTTGTAAACTCAAATCATAGGCCTACAAGGTCATACAAATATCCATACATCTAACATCTGTCTACAAGCCTCTAAGAGTACATAAAATCATAAAGGTCAGAACAGAGCCCCGCCATACTAATCAATACATATTCAAAGCATACTAACCAAACATGCAACTCCGAAGCAAGTGGAGTGCACCAACACCTTCACTGAGCTCATAACCTATTAGGAGGATAGTCAACCTATCAATTGATACATGTGGGCATGAAAGGCAGCATCCCTAGGCAAAAGGGACGTCAGTATGAATAAAGTACCGAGTATGTAAGGTAGGAAAGCATAAACAAGAACAGTAATTTAACGAGAGATAGAAGGGATACAACCTATAACATATGAGTGCCTATGGGGGCTACTGATATGAAATGCATAATACATATATATATATATATATATATATATATATATATATATATATATATATATATATATATATATATATATATATATATATATATATATATATATATATATAAAAACTTTTTAAAAACATTCGCCTCTGTGGGCATCATCATCATCATATCGTACCCGGCCTCAAAGAGGACTAGGTAAAAATGTACATCGCCATCATAAGGCTCGGTAGAATAGTACTCGGCCATATGGATCTCGGTAAACCCAACTGATCAGTGGTTGCACAATAGGTGACGTACCAGGCCGACTATAGTGCGGCTCTGTAGAGTAAAATAGATACATATATATATTGCATGCTCGACTCATAGAATTACCTTCTAAACGTTTTAGAGTGACTTAAAAACATTATGGAAATCCATACCCTCAATATGAACCTTAATAGGATTCAAGGATCAAACATATTTGTGTAGAATAATTTTATAAGGAAAGAACAATATGGACAACCTTAGTTGCTAGGAGTAGATCCATTATGAAGTAGCGTATTCATTTCACTTTAGATCTTGCCAAAAGAAGGAAGGAAGTGCCTTAACATACCTTATACCCGTTGAGTACTTAATCCTTTCCAAGCAACTCTTCAAACAAGTCAACTCAATCTATCATAGTATAAGGAGATTCAAAAGCAGTTCTGAGCAAAGGCTAAGTCTATAACTTAAGCAAGTAGCTCGTTTAGGCAAATTTGGGCAGTATCTCCCTTGTAAAAAGAGCCTCCTCCAATACCATATACCAACAAAAATGACATCCATCAATACATAATTATCAATATCAAGACACCATATAACAACAACAAGTCAAACTACATCATAAAGAGCGGCAAGCTCCGAATTGGAGTCCGTATACCCTTTATCAATCCTTATAGACTTCTTAATTCAAAATAAAAGTATCATTAACATGATAATGAATTCATTAATAAATGATTCCAGACTTATACCATATATTTATAACAACGAAAACAATCCAAAACTTCAACTATCCTCAATTAGGAACGTTATTCACTAGTTTATGTCTAGCACATCAATTTAATTTAATCAACATCAAGATAACCTTATACACAATAAATAATACAACACAAACACCTCCTACAGTAACTTGTAATCAAAATCTAAGTTTTATTCAGCTCACAACAACCCTCAATAGCAATATCCATAGAATTGACTTAAGCTAATCCAAGTACTATGTTGTAGTTTATCATCCTTAACAACTTAACCAACATACAAGCAAGCTTAAGCACAATTAGTAGGATGTTATAATCACCTTATCCAGTGGCAAAAAATTGGAATTTCAGCAAATCACAGCCCACACCAATTCCTCAATGACAACACAACCTCAAAGAGGTTGTGTTCTTCTCTAGAACTAAGTTTTGTTGTTGAAATATGGTGTAATCACTTTGGAATCACTTCAAACCCTTATGATGTCTATTTATAAAGGTTAGGAGATGTTTGGAGACTAATTTGAGTTTAAAATAAGTGAAAAATAGGCGTCCAATCGTTTATAAAGTGAAGTAGGTCGACCACCGCCTAAGTGGGTCCCATTTGGAGCTGCTTGTGCGTTCTCGCGAAAACGCGAATATCGCTTTACTCCAATGTTGTATTGATAAACGGCTTAATACACTATAAACTAGACTCGTTGATATTCAATTTTATAGGCCGAACACCCCACGATTTTAAGAATATTTGGAGAATTATCAGATACATTTGACTTAAACTTCAGAAAATTTATGAATGTAACTTGTGATGACCTTTGCCAACTCTTGTTCCACAACTTTCTCACCTTCAAAATGTAGAAAATGAATATCATACGACTAAAATAACTCATAGAATAAGCTTCTTATCATTTTAAGAACCTTAGTCTCATACCAAAGTACATGTTATAACATTCCAAACATGTTGACTTTCGACGAAACTTATTTTCTTCAATTGGTTTCGCTTCTAAGATTTCCAACCCTAATGGTACTTGTTATTCATGATATTAAATATTTCTAGCCTCTAAGGTAACATTATTAACTTAATTTACTTGCTTCCAAATATATTCTCATATATGATCTTACATCAATGACTTACGACGTACTCTCGAATATGAAAACTTGGGGTGTAACACTCTATACGGGTCCCCAACTCACTCTAAACAGCTCTCCAGAAATGGGATGTAAACTGAGGGCCTCTATCTGATATGATGGAAACAGGCCCACCGTGCAACCAGACTATCTCCCGAATGTAAATTTGAGCATAACTCCCTGTCGTATAAGTAGTTGCCACTAGAATAAAGTGGGCCTACTTTGTCAACCTATCAACAATGACACATACTAAATCCAAATTCTGAAAAGTCACTGGCAGCCCAACTATGAAACCCATGGTAATGCGCTCCCATTTCCACTCTGATACAGGCATCTACTAAAGTAGGCTACCCGGTCTCTGATTTTCATACTTTGCCTACTGGCAATTCAAACACCTAGCCACATACTCCACTATGTCTTTCTTCATCCTCCGCCACCAATAATGTTGCCTCAAGTCACGATAGATCTTCGTAGCTCCTGGATGAATGGAATATCACGGACTATGTGCCTGCTCTAATATGCTCTCCCTCAAACCCTCAACATTAGGAACATATAGACGACCCTGGAGCCGCGAAACACCATCCTTTCCAATAGAAACTTCTTTGGCGTTCCCCCGAAGCACCGTCTCTCTAAGAATCCCCAGATGTGGACCATCAAAATGTCGGGCCTTTCTCTGGCCCAATAAAAAAGATTGAGCAATCACACATGCAAGAACCCGGCTGGGCTCCGAAATGTTAAACCTCACAAGTCTGTTAGCCAAGGACTGGATATCAAAAGCTAGTGGCTTCTCCTATGCTGGAATGAATGCGAAGCTACCCATACTCTATGTTTTTTTCTTTAAGAATTTGTGACCGTATTTGCCTTGCCCTGATGATAAAGAATGGTAATGTCATAATCCTTCAGTAACTCAAGCCACATGGCTGCCTCAAAATAAGATCCCTCTGCTTGAACAAATGCTATATGCTGCGATGATCAATGTAAACCTCACATGACACCCCCATTCATATAATGCCTCCATATCTTAAGAGAAAGAACAACTGCGACCAACTTTAGATCATGCACAAGATAGTTCTTCTCGTGAACCTTCAGCTGATGTGAAGCATCTGCAATAATTGACTCGTACTGCATCAATAGGCATCCCAAGCAAACATGTGAAATGTCACAATATACCCGCATACATCCCTGATCCGGAAGGCAATACAAGAATCGATGCCGTAGTCAAAGCTATCTTGAGCATCTGTAAGCTCTCCTCACAATCATCGGACCAATGGAAAAGAGCACCCTTGTGGGTCAATCTAGTCAAAGGTGATGCAATAGATGAAAAGCCCTGTATGAATCGTTTGTAATAACCTGCTAACCCTGGGAAACCCTAATCTCGATCACTGAATAAGGGCGTGGACAACCTTGAAATACATCAATCTTCTTGGGATCCATCTTAATACTCTTTCCCGACACAACATTCCCCAATAATGCCATTTACTCTAGCCAAAACTCACACTTGGAGAACTTAGCATATAGCTTCTGCTCTTGCAAGGTCCGAAGCACTACTCTCAGATACTGCTTGTGCTCCCTCAAGCTACGTGATTATGTCAAGATGTCGTCAATGAAGATGATGACAAATAAATCATTATAAGGCCTGAACACCCTCTTCATCAAGTCCATAAATGCCGCTCATGCATTAGTCAAGCCAAAGGACATCACCAGAAACTCATAATGGCCATATGCGAAATGTAGTCTTCGGGACATCCGAGTCCCGAATCTTCAACTAATGGTAACCCGATCTCAAGTCGATCTTAGAGAACACCCAAGCACCCTACAACTAGTCGAACAAATCATCGATACGAGGCAACAAATACTTCTTCTTGATGGTGACTTTGTTCAACTGGCGGTAATCAATGCATATCCGTCTAGTACCATACTTCTTCTTCACAAATAATATTGGCCCACCCCAAGGGGACACATGGGCCTAACAAACCCCTTTGCTAAAAACTCCTCCAGCTGCTAATAGTACGGTGGAATAGATATAGGTTGGTTGCCTAGAGACAAATCAATCCAGAAATCAATATCACGATTCGATGGCATCCTCGGAAGACCGGAAGGGAACACATTGGCAAACTCTCGAACTGCTGGGACTTAGTCAATCATCAGAGACTCTGTGGTGGTGTCCCGAACATAAGCCAAATACGCCAAACACCCCTTCTCAACCATCTACCAAGACTTCAGGAAAGAGATAACCCGGCTAGATATATCAGTAGTGTAACCTTGGCATCACTAAAGTAACAGTCTTAGCATGCCAATCTAGAATCGTGTGATATGGAGATAACCAATCCATGCCCAGAATATCCTCAAAATCGATTATATCAAGAAACAAGAGATATGCTTCAGTCTCGAAACCATAGAACGTCACCACACGATCTATAGATCCTATTCACAACCATAAAATCGCCCACAGGAGTGGACACCTGAACAAGAGTGCCCAAGGGCTCAGTAGAAAAAACTAGGAAGCGAGTAAACAGTGAAGATACATACAAATAAGTAGACTCCCAATCAAACAATACCGAAGCACCTCTTCCGCAAACGGAAATAATACCTCAGATGTTGGCATCTGAGGCTAATGCATCTGCCTAGCCGGAAAGACATAGAATCTGGCTGGAGCGCTGGTTGGCTAGCCTCTAACTGAGTGCGCAGTAGCTGGCTAAGCTCCACCTCTAGGACGGCCCCTACTAGCATGTGCTCTACCTCTAGGTAGTGGTGCAGCCGGTGCTGAAATCACAAGTTGTTAACCCTGTTGCATTGCCTTGCCCCAAAGTTTGGGACAGGTCTTTGAGCATGTGAAATTTGCGTACCCTAAATTTCTCCTTTAAATTCGTAAAATTAGGATTTTTCTTTATCTGTGTGATTTTTAAATTGTGTGTTCGTTTGCATGCCGAGTGCACTGTAATTCACAAAAAATACTAAAAAATAGGTGCCCTTTCATTTAAGATTCAATTTTACAACTTTGGTCGCCACTTAGTGCTCTGCCTTCTCTCTAGGACTAGAGAGAGAAAGCTGGCGATTTCTAGTTTGAATGGGCTTAAATCCTTCATTTAGTGTGGTTTCACCTCAATTTTAATCCCAAATGAACGTCTCTCCTCTTATAAACTTTTCCCAACTGTTTTTTCTTCCATATCTATAATCTTCTTATCCAGATCTTAATTTCAAAATTTTCGGATTACTGTAGCGCTGTGTACTTCGTCAAAATCTGGAATATCTAAGCATTTTAGTACACAATTGTTTCTGTTTCTCTTTAACCAGATTGGCCTCAAGAACATCGGGTTCTTTTCTAAAAATTGCTACGTTTTTCATCAAGGAATCTGTCAGGATTTTAACCTTTTGATGAACTGTTTGGTCGCAAATCCTTTCTGTATATTAATAAACTGAGCTTTATCAAAGTTGATGCACCTATGTCATCTACCAGTAATTTTCTCATTGGAGTGTTGAGGAAATTTAGTTTATTTAAGATCCTCTGTGATCACTGTTACACAAAGTTCTTAAAGATCTGTAAAGTTTCTATCCAAAAATACAGCTTCTTTTGCAGAACTATAGCACACATTTTTTCTTCATCAACTAGTTTTTTGCAGCTTTGACGTTCCTTTGACGACGTTCATGGCCACCATGGCCGGTGACCAGTCACCTCCAATGGCTAGTCAGCCATCTCAAGCAACAACGTCCGTCCCTAACAACACAAAATTAGACAAGCCTTTAGATTATTCAAATATCCTCAAAACCAGCCACAATCAATACTCCAGTTCAAGGACATTGTAATGTCGAGCCTATTTTGATGCACCAACCAGTTTTATTACAAGAAGAGCCTATGGTTGGTTTCACTAAAGCTGAGATAGATCGAATGAACTAGATTGAAAATCTCCATTATGCTGCCGTGTGCAAATTTTCGTATGGTTGGCCTGAGATTAATGAATTACGTCGAATTGTCCCGATTCAATGTGGAATCAAAGGCGAGAGTACTATTGGAGACCTTCGTGACAAACATGTATTGATACGATTGACGTTATGGAAAGATTTTGTTGCTTTCTCATCAAAGAACGTTTATTATGTAAAAGACAGCGCTGGAAATGATTACCAATTGTGAACGTTGATATATGATGCTAAATTCAAAGTTGATGAGGAAACACCTAAGGTAATGGCTTGGATTTCTTTTCCAAATTTGCTGCCAACTTATTTGGCAAAACAATGTCAGTTTTCGGTTGCTTATGCTGTGGGAAAGCAAATACATCTTGATTTGGCTACTATTAACAAGACAAGGCCAAGTTGTGCACGTGTTAAGGTTTTAGTTGATTTATTAACTGATTTACCTAAAAAGTGCGCATGGATATTATTAATGAGCCAACGGGGGAAGTGAGGACTGACTGGGTGACGATTAAATACGATTACCTACCAAAATACTGTAAAGAATGCAAGTTACAAGGACATGACATCTTTGAATGTTGGAGAATTAATCCGGAATTAAGGGAAAAGAAAAATGTCCAGCAGCAACAACATGTTGACACTGTGCAACAACGCAATAAGAAACCTGCAAAAAATGATGCTCCCATAATGACTCTTACCAGCGGCAAAGTTGTCGGTAATGTATGCCCTCAATGGAAGGATGTCCGCAATAATAGGGTGCTTAACAAAGGAAAACAAACTGAAGTTCCTGCTGTAAAAGGTAAATACATAGTTCTTGGTAACAATACCGATTTCACAAAACAAATCCATAATACCAACCAATTTGCATTTATTGAAATTGAAAATGTTGAGAACAACGAAGATAACCAACTAGCAGTTATAGAGGAATCTCCAGTTCAAAAATCCACAAGCAACAATGACATGCAGCAACATAGTTGCACAACAAGTGTGGAAAATGTTTTACAGGAGCAGGATTTTTATTTTTAAACTACACAATTGGTACAAGAGATTAATTCTCCTAGCTCTTCTACGAGACAACCATCCAAGACACAACCAAAGTAACTGAACCATGCAGACCTACACTCAAGCCTACAGCACAAAGAAATCTTGAAGACAATAGGGAATCAAGCAGATTGTGTACAACATGATTTGGGGAAAGAGCAGCATATTGACAATTACACAACTGCCCAATGGGTTCAGGAAGCTTTCAAAAATAATGCAATTCTGGTCAATACATTATGTCACAACATTCCTTCACACGACACTACAGTTGACCCACAATTAGCAAACAACAATGAAAATGAATATGTTGAAGATACAGATTTTGAAAAATTCAGGATCAACGAAAAAGAAAAATGGGCAGCATGGAAATAATGGCTCAGCCAAACAGAGGAACTCTTAAAAGATAGTCAGATTCCAGATACAATGCATAGTGATGATGAAAATGGAGGAAATGAAGTGGAAAATGAGGACCAAAGTGTTAATGCTAATGGTAATGCAATCGCTATTCAAAGCATAAGGGAAAGGGCAAATGCAGTAGTAGAAAAGAAAACAGAGGGAAACATCAATATCAATGATCCAGGAGGGACTTCGCATAATGCTGTCTATGCAAGAACTGTTGTAACATTAAGCACAGCAAAGGGTGTAGCAGGAAGTGTTGTTCCTTCGAACAATACACAGTTGTTGACCAATGATCGTGAAGAAAAAGCTGCCGAAGTTACCAGTCAGAAAAATAATGATGACCTTACCAAACACCTATTTGATGTTGTCCCAACAAAAGAACCAAGAGAAACACATGACCTAGATGACCACGCAGATCTTAAAGGTAGATACATGGATGAGGAATCCACTGGACAAAATTTCCTTTATGTTGCAAAGCATGGGGATCTATCACCAAGGAATATTGAACCTGTAAAATCTTCAACAAAAGGAAAAAAGAAACAGTCAAAAGAGATTTCTAATATACATGTTAGTGGAGTACAAACAAGGAGTACACTGGACAAACCCAAAAACATTTAATGTATGCCATTATATGGAATGTGACGTCGGTAAACACAATGCAAGCATTTGAATGGCTGAGTACAAAGCATAGAAAACATCATTTTCAGTTCATAGGAATCATTGAGCCTATGCAGCAGTCTCACAAAATTGAGAGGTATAGAGCAAGAATTGGTTTGTCACAAGATGTGCTGAATGTGTCAAACAAGATCTGGGCTTTAATTGATGAAATTTTTGCAATTACTATTCTATATAACATGCCTCAACAGCTGACTTTGAGTTTGACGAACACTGAAACTCATACTGAGCTCATCCTTTCGCTAGTCTATGCCAAATGTGATCGCATTGAAAGAACTGATCTATGGGATTCTTTGTATGCAATGGCATCAGATATAACAGCACCATGGCTAGTTGGAGGTGACTTTAATGTGATATGGGACGAGGAAGAGAAGTATGGAGGCTTGCCAGTTTCTCTTCTTGAAGTAGATGACTTTAGACACTGCATAAATTCCTACACTTTGACAGATTTGGGATTTAAAGGAAGTGCTTTTACATTATGTAATGGAAGATCAGAGGAGGACTGTATATTCAAAAGATTGGATAGATGTTTTGGCAATGACGAATTGCAACTGTCCTTTTCTGGATTGGAGGTAACTCACCTGTCCAAAATTGGTTCCGACCTTTGCCCGATGCTTCTGAAATGTGATATAAAAACTCCCCCTATTAATAAGTTGTTCAGATTTCTTAACTTCTGGACAAAACATGAAACATTCAAAGATGAAGTGAAGGAGAATTGGAATGCTGATTTAGTTCTAACCCTTTCAGCACTTGTAACTACAAGTTAAAGAAGCTTAAACATGCACTATCTACCTGGAGAAGAGCTACATATGGGTACATATTCCAGAATATTTCAAGTCTTGAAGAGGTGGTCCTGGTTCATGAAAGACAATTTGAACTTAATCCTACACAGATAAACAGACAGAGATTATGACAGGTCCAAGCTGAAATGCTTATATATCTTGCTTTAGAAGAAGATTTTTGGAGACAAAAAGCAGGCATGTTATGGTTCAAAGATGGAGATTAAAACACTAAATTCTTCCATGCTCAAGCTAATGGGAGAAGAAACATACTGAAATTATCAAGGATTGAGAATAGCCTTGGTAACTGGATTGAAGAAGATCACTTAATAGCAGAAGAAGCAGTAAAATTCTACAAGGATCAATTTACTGAGAGTACAGTTCCTAATGCTTTTGATATTCTCAATCAAGTACCTTCAATGGTAGATAATGATCAGCATGAGAGATTAATGGCTTTGCCTTCGAATGAGGAAGTGAAGAGAGCAGTTATAAAGCTAAATGGGGACTCAGCAGGCGGACCGGATGGTTTCACTGGATCCTTTTACCAAACATGTTGGGAAATCATTGAAGAAGATGTAGTCGGCATGGTCAACTCTTTCTTCTGCGGTCAGCAGTTGCCAAAGAGTGTGACGCACACAAATCTGGTTTTATTACCAAAGAAGAAAGAAGTCTCTACCTTTGTAGACATGAGACCAATCAGCCTTAGCAACTTTCCTAACAAGATCTTCTCGCGGGTCATTCATGAAAGATTGGTTGAATTATTACCGACCATAATCTCAGAGGAACAGGCAGGTTTTGTGAAGGGAAGAAGCATCGTTGAGAATGTACTGCTAACTCAAGAAATCATTAAGGATATTAGATTAAGAACAAAAGCATGCCCAAACATTGTGATTAAGCTAGACATGACAAAAGCTTATGATATATTATCATGGCTATTCATCATTAAAATGCTAATAAAGATGGGATTTCTTGAAGATTTTATTGGATTGATATTTGATTTGATTGGGAATAATTGGTACTCTATTCTTATAAATGGTCAGCCAAATGGTTTTTTCAAATCATCAAGGTGAGTTAAGCAGGGGGGCCCTCTATCACCAACCATATTCATTCTAGTAGCAGAAGCACTGTCTCGAGGTTTAAACTCATTGCATACTAACCTGTATGTAGAGAATTTGGACTACCAAAATTGAGCCCAAAAATAAACCATCTTTCATACGCAGATGATAGAATCATTTTCTACTCATCTGATGCAACTTCATTGTCACTTGTGATGGAGGTTCTGCAAGCTTATGAATCATCATCTGGTCAACTGGTGAACAAAGCCAAATCAGCCATATATCTGCATCATTTAACGAATGATGACGTGATTAACAGGGTCGGAAGGATTACTTGTATAGGAAGACAATGTTTCCCTATGACCTATCTTTGATGTCCTATTTTTTATGCCAGAAGAAGGAGTGATTATTAGGAGGGATTAATTACTAAGGTTATGGAAAAACTGCAGCCGTGGAAAGGAAAACTCCTATCTGTAGGAGGTAGGGTTGTATTGATCGCAAATTTCCTACAGAGTATCCCAATTCATATGTTGTCAGCAGTTAATCCACCAAGCTATGTGTTCAACAAATACATAGCATTTCTGCCAAAATTTTATTGAGCAGCAATTTGGGAGGAAGCTCAAGACATTGGTCATCATGGACTTACCTGTGTATGCCTTATGACGAGGGGAGTATAGGTTTCAGATCCCTTAATGATATATCTAAGGCACTTTTCTACAAACTGTGGTGGAATTTCAGGACATATCCCAGCTTATGGAGTTCATTTATGTGTCAAAAGTATTGCAAGAAATTAAATCATGTAACTGTACCGTGGAAGGTTGGATCCCACGTGTGGAGAAAACTTCTTGAATGCAGGGACTTGATTGAGAATCAAATCTACTGGAAATTGAAAATGGGATCGGCTCATTTCTGGTTCGACATTTGGACCGAAATGGGAGCCTTATATTTCCAATTGCCTGAACAGTTTGTCGTTGATGAAGACATTCACAATGTCAATGATATGGTCGAAAATGGTATGTGGAATTTGGAAAAATTATTTCAAACTCTACCTAAAGATTTGGCAAACCGCATTGTGCAGAATATTAGACCACCAGTGGAAGGTGCAGAGTTAGATACACCTTTCTGGTGCATGAAACAACGGGACACTTTTCAGTGAAATCTGCATGGGATTAGATTCGAAGAAGAGATATTACAAGGATAGCTTTATGATATGGGTCAGAGGCTTACCATTCAATATTTCTTTCTTCTTGTGGAAGGTGTGGAAAGCCAAACTGCCACTTGATGATTTCTTGCATAGAATAGGATATTCCATGGCATCTAAATGTTGGTGTTGTGCAAATCCTAAGGAGGAGTCATTAGCACATTTGTTCTTTACATCCAATGCAGCTACGAGTGTTTGTATTTACTTCCTCAAGAGAGTAGGAATTACATTAGAAGGTTTGTCTTTACATCAAGAAATTACAAAGTGCTGGACGTCATCAGTTGTCTATAGATTGAAGCCACTCTTGCAAGCTTTACCTGCATGCATGGTATGGGAGTTATGGAAGAGAAGAAACAGTTTGAAGTATGGAGAAACAGTTTCAGTAAGAAGAGTTATTTTCCAGGTGTCATCTACGTTACAAGCTCTAGTCCAACTGAAAAATCCAGGACTTCATGTGCCTCACAAGTGGCTGGACTTGCTGACAATGAAGGAGCAATACACACCTCGATTGAAATATGATAAAGTGCTATGGGAATCTCCTCCAACAGGCTGGATCAAAGTGAATACTAATGGAGCATGCAGGGGGAACCAAGGGAGGAGTTCAATTGCTTTTTGTTTAAGAAATGAGATAGATGACTTGATATATGCAGAAGGAAGAAAAATTAAGGAGGGTTCTAACAATGAAGCTGAGGCGATACAAATTTAGAGGCAATGACAATGTGCAAAACAATGAACCTCCACAATGTTTGGCATAAGACAGATTCAATGATGCTTCAAAAGATCATAGATGTACAATGGAAACCACCCTGGAATATTGTGGATGCAGTGGAGGAAATCAACAGACTCAAAGTGGGGAGTAATTTCAAAATATCTCACATTTTCAGAGAGGGAAACAAACTAGCAGACCACCTTGCAAATTATGCACTTGACAGTGGCAACATAGAGAGCTATGATTTTTGGGAACTTGATGCGTCGAGCAGAAGGTTGGTAAATGAGGATAAGCTACAATGCCCAAACCTGAGAATAAGAGTTGCAACAAATTAGATAAGGAAAGGGAACAAATGCAATCGACATTAATACAACATGCAGTCAAAATGATCGGCCAGGGGAGAACATGGAGATAAATGTTTTCATTAACATTTGTTTTTGTTTTGCAGGTACTTTTGAAGCATTGATGTACAGTGTTTTAAACAAGTTTACAATTGGGGTTTTAAGGCAATGCATTATTTACAACGGAATGATTTTGAAAATGCACTGTCATACAAGCCAAGGAAGATTAAACAGACAAGAAAGCATTAGTACATTAGATGGGAGACTCACTGAAATTTAGGGGCGGGCAATGTAACAACAATAAGAGCAGGGAACATAGAGTTTCAAAGGGTGAAAAGTAGTGCAGTGCTTGGTCTAGCGAACGAGTTTTCCTATCAAGTTCTACTTCAAAAAATTGAACGCCAGTCCACCATTTTTGAAATGAGAATCTGCAGAACATGGACATCCACATTGGAATTCACATGGATCATTTCAATTGGAACGGGAATCAATGGCCCTCAAACATGGAGTCATTATTTCGAGCATGGCAGCACATTTGGCCTTTTTGAGGAGTCGAGATGTTGGGATTAAAGAAAGGGAAAATGGGAGTTGGTACCTCTTGCACACCTTATTATTTAATGCTGAAGCCCGATCTTCAAAGGAAAAAATTTGCAGCACACAATATAAAATTGCACGCCTGCTCCATGGGATTCGTAAGACTGTCTTGGGAGAAAATTTGCTCAGCTTTTCGTTGGAGCTTGAGATCATGCAAATTGTGCTTTTGCACATGGGAACGACCAGATTTTACTTGCATTATTAATAAACTTCAAACATTGGGACCATTTGCAAAGCATGCTACCTTTTAATGCAATGGCAACGTGCAAAGGTGCACATGCACACATGCTTTGGACTTTTTTAATCATTTTCGAAAAATTTCACGCATGCTGGACAATTTAATGGAATCTGCAGCTCATTTGAGGCAGTTGTCACGCATGGAAGGGAGTTTCTGAATTTTACATTGAACACTTCTCTACTCCCAAATGTACTGGCTAGAGCGTGCGACAATACTTACTACGACCTCTATAGGTAGTATTAGTATAATGTGCTCATTTCCTTTAGGAAGGAAAGGTGACATTGCACGTACATGGTACACCAAGCATGGAAATAGAGTACAAATACAAGGATTGGCATCATGTTTTTAATTATTGTATGCTTTTTTTTATACTAATGTTGAGTACTCTACTTAACTTTGGTAATAGGATGAATGTAAATGTCAAAGTTTATTTCTTCCATTTCGTAAGACCTTTGGACAATGTATTTATTTTTGTGTTTATTTATTTAATAAAATACTAGCTCTAGGCTATGCCTAGTGGATCGCCAAAAAATATTTAATTTTACATCTTTGCATTATCCTGCCATTGTTTGATTTGTATCTTTGAATTTTTGCTAGTTTGATATTTGATCAATTTGTGATAATTGTTAGAGCTAATTAATTTGGCTGGTAGTTTAACTTAGTTTTCAGAATTAATTTAGGGTTTTAGTTTAATTGTAATTCGACAAGGGGGGTTGCTCTGATGGTAAGCAACCCCCACTTACAACCGAGAGGTTGTGAGTTCGAGTCTCCCTAAGAGCAAGGTGGGAAGTTTTTGGAGGGAAGGATGTCGGGGGTCTATTTGGAAATAGTCTCTCTACCCAAGGGTAGGGGTAAGGTCTGTGTACACACTACCTTCCCCAGACCCAACTAAGTGGGATTATATTGGGTTGTTGTTGTTGTTAGTTTAATTGTAAAATAAGAATTAAAAGAATTTAGAAACAAGATTTGACAAAGAAAAGGAAAACAAGAGAAAAGGATTTTTGGGCCGGCCTAGTTATAAATTAACCAGCCCAAGCAGACCAACTTATTCAGGCCCAGGTTGATGCCCCAACCCGGTCCAGCTTCAAAAATACAAAATGACGTCGTTTGGCAACTTTTAATCTAGACCGTCCATTCCTTTTGATCAAATGATGATAAAGCCAGGTCGGCTAGGTATATAACTATTCCAAGAACCTCCCCCCCCCCCATAACCTAGTACCTTGTCTCTAACCTTTCAGTACCAGTGTAACGCCACCGTCTTGCAACCACCCTCCACTGTAAACCGCCAGTCAGAAATCGCTACTGTTGCCAGCCAGTCTCTGATGGCCCTCAAAATTACACCACTGCATCTCCCTGACCTACTGTTCCCATTTCTGTGACTAGAACCCCTCGAATCTCCCTCAAACTTGTCAAATATCGAGTTGAAGCCGTGACTATTTCTCCGCTCACGGCGGCACCACCTCCAAAACCCGTCCAAATTAACACCCCTAAACCACCTTCATCTCCTCTTTCTAAACCCCCAAACCCCGTCCCTCGAATCCCCACCGAACCCCTCGAATATTAAATCGAAATTCCGGCCAAACCCTAAGTCCTACAAAGTTACCTAAAATCGACACTGTGCGACTTCCTCACTTCCCTCGTGCCAAACCCACCATCAGTAGCCTTCCAATCTCGCCGAAAATGCTCGAATCTCAAATAGAAGAAACGGTAGAATCTTAGAGAACAACAGTGAGTCTCTTAGTTTTTTGTATTGTTATTCAAATTAGTTCCTCTTCCATGACTTCGTCCGCTTCTTGATAAACTAATTGGGTTGTGTTTTCATTTTTACCTACAAATCTGTTAGACTCGGTGATTAATTTTTTTTTTCTCTATTCATATTTGTTCGCTTATTTGGTTTTGAGTTCCAATGATCGATAGCACGAAATTGTTGCTTTTCTTATATGGCGTTAATTTGACCATTAGCTTCTATCTTATTTGCTTTGTTATTGATCGTCAGTTCAAAGTTTTGGTTAAACTTAGGATATTAGTAATAATTAGAGTCTAATTCCAATTTTGGATGATTAGTTCAGTTGTTGGGGTTTCTAGTTTAATTCTTTTGGATATAGCTGAGTTTCCAGGCTTTAATCAGTTCACTATGGTCACCTTTTGACCAGGGTAGTAGGGTTGGGGGCGGTTTAACTAGGTTGGTAATTTAGAATAAATAAAAGGGTAGTATAGGCTTTTAGATAATAGGAATCATGCAGTAACAGGAAGTAGAAGCCCCTGGAACCTTGTAGTTGGGGGTTCAAAATAGAGTTTCAGTAACTTGGTGTTAAGACGTGAGATACAAGTCAGCATTTTAAGGAATTTTCAAGCAAAACCTTAAAAATAAAAGAGGGACTAAGGGGTAAAATAGAAATCTGAGGGCTGCCCTCTTTACTTGCCCATAAAGGCATTGCAAACCTGCCTTTCAAGGCATGAGTTTTATGCTGAAAATCTGAGAACACACAAAAAAGTTTTAGAAAGTCAAAACAGTCCGAAAATACACAAATGTGAAATTTCAAAGTGGGAAAGTTCATTTTAGAGCTAAAATATCCAGGGAAAAACTAAAAACATCACAAAAACTCAAAATATTACTGTTCCATTGAAGTTTCTTCACAACAAGCTTGAGTACAGTTTTATAGTCGAATTCCTAGCTTATCCAAAGTCAAAAATGGTTCTAGAACTTCATGTTTTTCAGTGATTGAGGTTTTCTAAAGTTTCTGGTTAATTTCGAGTTGAATTTGGTTTATTCGAGTCAATTTTGGTTTGCTTGTTGGTTGTGTGAGTTGCTGGGTCTCGTGTGATATTATTCTTGGGATTTGAGGTCCAATTCGATTTGTTGTTGCCTGTGGTTTACTGCATACTGACTCTACTTTCTTCTTCTGATCTTGCTATAATTTCAGGTACACATCCTGAGTTCCTTTCGATGTATATCACAAATTGAAGATGGAATGAACGTGATGCCCTATTTTCTTATAGATTTGGACTATTTACTTGTAGTAGTTTATTGTATGTAATTTGGACTATGACTAGACTGTCTGGACAGTAATGAATTATACTGTCGAACTCTATTTAGTTTATTTCCTTATGCTAGCTATAGTCTTCTAAATTAGTTACAAGTTTATAAGTTTGTGGTGTAATTGTATGTTTTAAAATGGAATTTGCAAGCCTGTGAGTTTGTGTGTTTGTTCAAGTTTATTTGTGTTAAATCTATTGAGTTTAAATCAAATGACCATTGCTTGAGGTTGATACATCTTTTGTTTTGGTATGGTTGATTTTTGTTTTTTAAATATATTGACCATCCTCCCGCCCGTATGCTTTAATATGTTGCTCATATTAGCATGTTGTATTATATGTTATTCAATTGGGAGGTCCAATTTGCTGGGCTAACTTCAGACGTAATTTGTTCCTCATAACTGCACTGCCAGGAAACGAAGCCCACTTGCTGCATGGGTTGAGGTAATATTTAATGGGCGACCCAAAGGTTCTCTTGCCCGACCAATTTTAAATATAGATATAATAGGAAAAAATCTGCGTAGCAAGCCATTAGGGCCATTTAAAACACAATTGTGGTTGTGTATACGTTCGCGTAACATGACCATAATTTTAAATTACTTCGGATTGTGCATTCGTGCAACTTTGCTCGATCCTTTCTGAATAACAAAATGGATTGCAAGCCTTTAATTTCATACATTAGATATAAAATTGATTAAATTTCATAGCATATCCTTTAGCGCTGTTTAAAATATCAGTGTGATTACGTATACGTCCGCGTAACATAATTACATTTCTAAAAACAAAACTGGAGTATGCGTTCGTGCAACTTTGGCCCAAACTTTCTCAATAATAATTAAGCGATATTAATTGTGGACACGTTTGCGAGACATGATTTTTGATGCGCCAAACGGGCGGGTATACGTGCGCGTAACCCGTCTCAAGATGATTTTCTAATTAAAAGCGGTGAAAGAAATAAATGCGCATAGATTCTACAATCAGTAATTGAACAATTTAATTAGCCAAGTATTATCAAAGCGACTGTGCTAGAACCACGGAACTCGGGAGTGCCTAACACCTTCTCCCGGGTTAACAGAATTCCTTACTCAGATTTCTGGTTCACGGACTGTTAAACAAAGTCATTCTTTTCCTCGATTCGGGATTCTAAGTCGGTGACTTGGGACACCATAAAACTTCCAAATGGAAATTTTGATTTTTTTTAAAATAAATCTCGTTCCTATTGTCCTTAAATTGGAAAATACTCCCTTATCTACGCCATTCGCGGGGTGCGGTGCCAAATGGAGGTGTGATAGCCTTGGCGACTCTACTGGGGACCGAACCCAGAATCTATGGTTCAGGGTTCAAGAATTCGAGCTTGTTCTATGATTTTTACTTGGCTTATTTATTGTTGATATTATTGTATTTATGTGAACCTTTGTGCTAAATTCTATCTGTTTACCACTTTAAGTTTGTTGAATTGTATATAATTGTCTCCTTACGCTACCCTCTCTGAGTCTTCTAGATGGTGCATATGTTTGCGTAGCCTGCTTTTTCTATATAAATTATACCAAATAGAGCAAGGCTGGGCAAGCGACAATGGCGGGCAGACTTTAGTGCTCCCAGTACGTCGCCCCCTCCCCATCCTTAGTTGTTTGCTCGGGTAAACCATGTCTAGATCAAAACCCCAGGATTCAAACTTAGAAAAACATTGCCTCATGCCGAATCCCTAGTAGGACCGCTTGTTTGCATCACGTGCATTTTGACTTAGGGGACTCAATACAGGGGTTGGGTCCGTCTAGGACAGGTGTACCCGAAAGAACAGATCATCATCATGCATTTAATGTGATATTTGAACATTCATTTGTTTCGGCTTGCATGCTGACCAGCTAAGAAAAGAGAGAGGGGCGAGGAAAAATCAGGGGAAAACAAGAAAAGGAAAAAGAGAGAGAGAGAATAAGACCAAGAGTGATGTAGGAAATGAGTAATCCCGGTTATAAAAAACCCAATGCTTGAAAATACTTCGAAACTCTGCCGATTTTTTTAAAAAAATGTGTAAAACAGAAAAGAAAAGAGAAAAAAGGGAAAAGAGTTTTGCTCGCCAAAAAAAAACAAGTTTGTTTTCAAAAAAAAAGAGCTTGTTCTTTTCGTTAAAAAAATGTTTTGTTCCATTTGCCAATAAAGAAAAAAAAAGAGTTTTGTTTGCCAATGAAAAGAAAAAGAGTCTTATGATCAAATTTAGTTTGTTTATTTGCCTATGTATTAAAAAAAAAAGAGGGTCTTGTTTCAAAAAGTAGTAGTATTTGGCTGAACTACGCGGGTCTGATTCCAAACGAATATGGGATACGTAGGCAACCAACATAAGGTCCGGCCTTATTTTCAAAAAAAAAAAAGAGAGAAAAAGAGACAAATAAGTCGATTTTGTGTCAGTAATGTTTTAAATTGTTTTTACCAAGAAGCCTTAGAATATCCTCCCATTATCAAAGTGTTATCTTCGTAAAAGAATGGACAAAGAGAAGAAGTGTCACAAAATAAACCCTCTCTGGCCTCAAAATTCATACGGAATTGGGAAGGGGTCATTTTGCAAAAGGGCCAACATGGGAATATCAAGGAGGGAATCATGGTATTTTTGTTTTTTTAAGACCAAAATTTGTTTCCAAAAGGGGTCCTTAGAGTCAACCCTAACCCTACCTTTTTACAGGAACGAATGAATATCATCCAGGACACACCAGAAGTGATCAGGGATCAGGCTCGAGTACATTTGCGCATGTGGTGGAATGATTTGGATCAAGATGGTCGGGAATAGGTAAGACTACAGTTGGGCGCTCTTATAGACATTTGGGAGATCAAACCACGGGATGGTTTGATCAAGGCTACAATAACTATCTGGGACCCCACTCGTAATTTTTTTCGCTTCTCAGACTTTGAGATTACCCCTACTTTAGAGGAGATAGCTGGGTACATTTAGTTTGGACGAGATCTGAGGAAGCAACAACTTATATTTCCAAGGACCCCATCAGTGCACAAGTTTTTTAACCTCCTGAATATTAGCAAAAGGCAAGTAAAAACCGCGTAAGCAACGGGTGTTGTGATTTCTATTTCTTATTCTTCAGGTTTGGCATTCTTATGGCTTTGAGACACATGAAAAGGGGTTGAGAAACAAAAAATATAAGGGACTTTTGCAACTTCATCGGTGGTTCACATTTATTGTATCATTCTTGGGGGTAATGGTTTTTCCAAATGAGTAAGGGACAGTTGATATTCATATGGCTAAAATTGTACAAGTCCTAACCACCATGAAAAATCATACACTTGCCTCGTTGGTACTGGTAGATATCTACCATGCGTTGACTTTATGCAAAATGGGGGCTCAGTTCTTTGAAGGTTGCGATATCTTCGCCCCCATCCCAGATTCATGAATTATGGTTCGAGCCTAACTAATTTCATCACCAGTTATGAAGAGAAGGTGAAGGATTATAGCGTGCTAGAGGAGTTTGGAGTATGGGTGTCTTATTTTGAAACTCTTAGAGAAAGTCAAATTGAGTGGTTCATCGGATGGCTCCCGAAGACGGAAGCCATATACTTGACTGCTACTAAGGGCTACTTGAGAATAATGGGTGTGAAAAGTACTCAACCGTATGCACCATAGAGGGTCTTGAGACAATTGGGGAGATATCAAATACTGTTCCCGAAGATGAAGATCTAAGTACTCAAGTTGTAGAGTTGCATCCATAAGCCGCATTGCCCGAAGCTTTAGTTCAACAGGATTGGAATAGCTACCGGTATCTTAAAAAAGGAACCCAAGTACCAGATGTCGCAAAGGGAGAAGTGGATCCACACTATGTTGCTTGGTTTGAGAAGACGTCATGTATGAACATTGAGCCGAAACCCTAACCTGAAAGACCTACCAAAAGACCTCATGTTCGAACTTTCGAAGACAAAATCCAAGAGAGATTAGCATGGGGAGAAAAGGGAAAAATCCTATCAAGATTGATTCATGCCTTGAAAGAAAAGCTGAGAAACATGGGATTCAGCAATGATCTCCAGGCTCAGGAAGCCGAAGGTGAGAAGAGAACATTGATCCAAGAAAATGAAGCTCTCACAGCACATATCCGGAAAATGAAAATAGCAATTGACAACCTGGGCTGGAGCAGAAAGGATGAGAAGCTCATCTACAACCTTACCTAGAAGGCACATGATTTCGAGGGTGATTTACAGAAGACTGAAAAGAAATTAGCAATTACTCGGGCCAAGATAGCCAAGGATGCAAGGTAACGAGCAAGTTTTATCCGTCAATTGAAGGAGAAATACGACAAGGGGATGGTGAGTATGAAGAAAAAGGTCAAGATCGTTGAAAATGAAATGGCCAAGTGGGGAACAAATTTTGAAGCTTAAAGGGGCACTGTTATTGTTTGATAGCATGGCTATAGAGGGATTTTCAACGCCTTCAAAAACAAAGCTACGTATCCAAACAAACTGTGGAAGCAAGAACTCCGCAAATTGGAGATTTAGTACGGGAGAAAGGTAATATCCGCGAAAGGGTTACAACGTTTGCAGAGTATATTGTATTAAAATGCCAAATATGTGAAGAAATGACCCAAACCACTTTCTTCGCGACAGTCATGACGTTTGTCCAGCAGGTAATGATAGATTTGGAAAGGCTCTAGTTGGATCTTGCAAACGAGCCCGCAACAATACCAAACAACACCCCAAGGCTACAAGAGTGGTTAAAGTTTTAATGTATTAGTGATCTTTGCCTGATTCAATAATTTTCTTTGATTCTGTTAAGTTGTTTTGGAGTCTGTTTGGTCTCTTGAATTGATCTTTCCTAAGCTAGCTAGTTTATTTTGGGTTTGTGAGTCTTGAGTATTCATAGTTAAGGTGTTTGTTTTTTAATCGAAAATTTCAAAAATATTTTGTTGTTTATCTTTTCATATTCTCCAGAACTACGCTCGGTCTGATTCGTGCGTGGTCATGATACGTAGGAAATCTACATAGGATTCGACTGTAACGAAATAAAAGAAAACAAAAGAAAAAAGAAACAAAGAGGGGGAAAGTAGAAGAAAAAATCAAAGGAAAATAGGGGAAAGCAAGAAACAAACAATGGAAAACATGAGAGAGAGTAAAAGATAAAGCTAAGAAAAGGCATTGCAAATAAAGAAAAGGGAAAGCCGAGATGACTTAAACAACTGATGCATGTAGTAACCAATAATTGTTTAGGTGAATTCATCCCCAAATATGTGGCCACTTACATGTCTAAACCTAACCATTATTGTTGTTTCCATACCTGACAGGTGGTTAGTACTTGCAGCATTCTGGCAACCCACTTCTACAATGTGTGGTCTAAGAGCAAACAAGTCATTGCCAATCAGGAAACTGATGTTAGCATTATTAACCCCTCGAAAGAAGTAGAGGAATTGGACGTTAATGAAATGAAGGAGGAAATGACAAACTGAAACACCAAATGGCTGAGATATATCAGGCATGGGTGAGAGGGTAGCCACCACCTACCTATTCTCCTAAATCCAACCTTCATACTGCCACTGGCCCAAGCTCATGACCATTCCACTGCTAATCCAGCCAAAAGTTTTCCTGCCTACTTGCATGGCCAGGGTACGAGCTCTCAACCACCCCCAACTCCCCTACCCCAAACTGTTCCTCACACCTCTCCACAAATTGCTTCCATTTATGGGGCATCTCCTCCTCCCACACTCCATAGTTCATCAAGTGAGCCCTTACAAGTTTATGATAATCAGTACTACCCACCGGAACCCACTTATAAAGCCCATGAACCTTATTCCTATGCTCCCATTTCGAAATCCCGGGGGGAGGGGGGGTTAAAAAACCAATCAAAAATCCTAAGCAAGAGAAGGTGCTCAAGAAGGTCAGAAGTTTAGAACATTTGTTCAGGGACATCCAAGGGTTAGGTGGCCAGGTGAGTGTGGCATTCAAGGACCTTTGTTTATTTCCAGAAATGCAATTGCCTCTAGGTTTTAAGATGCCTAAATTTGACTTATATGATGGACGTGTTGATCCAGTCGCGCATCTAAGGGGGTTTTGTAGCAAAATAAGAGGAGCAGGGGAAAAAGATGAATTGCTAATGGCATACTTTAGCCAAAGTTTAAGTGGGTCGGCATTGGAATAGTACACTCGGCAGGATCATAATCGGTGGTATACTTGGGATGACTTGGCACAAGCGTTTTCCTGTCACTATCAATATAATCTCGAAATTGTCCTAAACCGTCTATCTTTGACAAAACTAGATAAGAAACAAAACGAGAGCTTCAGAGAATACGGTTTCCATTGGAGCGAATAGGCAACCAGGGTTGACCCCCCAATGAATGAGAGTAAGATGGTGGATTATTTCCTGCAAGCTTTGGAGCCTACCTATTTCGGGCATCTGGTGTTGGCAGTAGGAAAATCTTTCAACGAGGTAGTTAAAATGGAGAGTATGGTCGAGGAAGGCCTCAAATCCAACACAATCATGAGCTATTCTGCAATCAAAGCGACCACTCAAGCCATCCAAGGTGGGGCTGGGGGAACATTTGGGAAGAAGAAGAAGAAGGAAGAAGTAGCGACAGTTGAGTCGGGAACTTAGTTCATGCCTCGAGCTCCATCCCATTACAGCCAACCGTGTCCTTATCACCAAACATACCCACAAACTCCATATAGCCCACCACAACATTACTATCCACCATTATAACCTCAATTCTCAATCCATCTTTGATCACTCCCAACTGTAGTCCTAAAAAGGATAAGCGGTCATTGAAAATATAATCTGAGTATTTATCCTCAGAGTCGAACCTACATAGGACTAAGGCTTAGCTGTATTAGTTTAATATCACTAAGAATACAAGATTAAATAATTTCCTAAATTATAAAGATTGAGATTTTGTAATTAACAGTTTATAGTAATTCTAACAACTAAAACTAAAAATAAATAAATAGGTGAAAAAGTAACTATGATTGAATTGTAGAAAATTGAAATAAGGTCTAAGGTAATGATTTCCCCCGTTTTTGATTTCCTTAGTTCCATGTTTCTTATAGCTTTGACGTAGTTTTCTCTATCAATCATGAACTCTCTAGCTATCATAAATCTCTCTCAAGCAATTATGATAATTTACTAGACGTACTCTCTCAAGCTACGCTAGCTAGATTCACATTGCAGTTCACTTATATCGCACCCGAGGTATCATTATCTCTATTCCAACCTCTAAACCCTCGGTTATGTCTCTTTCCTATACTCCGGGATTAATGTTGTTCAAATAACTACCTAAAAATGCACTCTCTCTCAAGCCGATACATAATAAATAGGAACCGGTAATTGAGGATCCTCTCAATTAACCAAAATCAAAAGGTAGTTGAACAAATAGAGACTAACAACTAACTCAAAACTATATTAATAGAACAACTAATTCATCCCCAACGGGTTTCACTAAAATCTTAGATAACAAATTAGTTTTTCATAATAGTATGTAAAACTAAAATATCAAAAATCATAGCCAATAATGAAAAATAAGAAGAGTAACGAAAAACTTATTGAAGAATTCCCTGCCTTGCTCTTATTGTGTCTCTGCCTCCTTAGGTCAAATATGTCTCAAAAATATGTCCAATCCCCTCCAAAAATATTGTTTTTCCATGTATATATACTAAATAGGGTCGGGCCCAAACTATTACCTTCTCCTACGCAAAAAAGGACAATATTTCACGTCTGGACTACCGCGGCCGTTGCGTGACTGCGGTGCGACCGCAGAAGACACTACCTCAAACCATGGCTGATACCGCGGGACGACCACGGTATATATTTTGCCCTGTTTAAATTGGAATTTGGAAAAACTTAAAACATGAGAGGTGTAGACCTTTGAGTTAGCTTTCCAACCACATATTGTAGAGTCCAAATGAAGTTATGAGAAAAAAGTTATGTATATTTAACTAGGCAGTGCGCAATATGCCTCATGGATTCTTCGTTCGCTCTAACTATCATCTTTTGACCCCCAAACACAATCCTGGCATAATTCCTTGAACTTTTACTCAAATTTAAAGCTATAAATAACTTGAATTTATTCCATAACATCTACATAGCTCGGAATCACTCCTACAAGACATAAAACACACCATTAGTGCAAAACACTAGCGATTAAATGCGCAAACTCAACTAAAGTGCAGTAAATTACAGTGTAATAATCCACTAAAATACGCAACTGAAGCCTATCATCAACACCCCACACTTAAACCATTTATCTTCCTCGAGCAATCAAACTACATTTATATAGACACAGCGTTTTTAAGAAATTTTCCTAACCCATCACACCAAGTGTATTTCAAATAGATTAAGCACAAAAGCGTAACATATTCACCTCAAGATTTGACTCACAAGTGCCACGCATTATTCACAACTCACCTGCTTACTCTAACATAAAGGTCACTGAATTTACCTTTTCTTCATGAATCAAGTGCCCTCACACAACATAAGAGAGTAGTTCCACACAATAAAATTTAAGAACACTTAGGAACTCAAGATAGAAAGAATTCACTCACTCTCAGAACTAACATTCATATGCCACAAAAGATGCACTATAAGCTTGCTCGTAGTGTACTACTCCACTAATTGAGCTCATTCAATCTAGGATCAATTAGCACTTTATTTGGTTGTAATGTAGGCTACGGGGCGGGTAGGATAAGTTTACATATAAGAGTGACTACACCTCCCTAAGCACTTTAATACATATACTTTAACATTAAAACCTTGTTTTTATGTCAAACAAAAATTCCACCTTCACATCAATGTAAATTACCCTATTCTTCTTTAAGCACACATACGTCAAGAGCCACCACTTATCAAAGAATCTTTTTAAATTTTTTTTTATTTTTAAAACAATCCAACTATTATTTTCAATTAAAGTGGCTCTTCCTTTTTCAAAACAATTCATTTTTCTCCTTTTTTCATTAGTTCCACTCAAAAGCCAACCCAACCCCCCATAGTTTAACTTTTACAAAGTTCATATCAATTCAAGTGATCACGAGAGGTGAACACAAATGGGTAAGGCCTGTAATGTGGTTGCCAAATAAAAAGGATTATAGACTCAAAGAGGTCAACTACGATACATAACAATTAGGGGGTAAAATATACATATATGGCTCAACAAGAAAATGCATATATCACTTCTAAGACTGAACAACACTACTATTTTGCTTTGCAAACACACAGGGCAAGTTCTAGGCATCAAATGCAATGCACTAAATAAAGAAAATCCTTCCACACATATGGCACATAACTCACTCAAGATTGGATTCATAGACACTCTAGTCAAAGCAGTTAACCAAAGTTAAGATCATACAATTTAAGGTATTTATACTAGAGTCAAAAACTGAGCCTAAGCGTCAAAATCAAAGTACTCACTATTTTCAAGCCATAACAAAGTCAAGAGATATTGCTTCAATTCAAAACACAACACAATGTCTCCTACTCCTAAAAAAACTAACTACACTCGGTTGAAATAAAACCCTTGGAAAAGAACCGTGGTTTGAAGAAAAACAAAAGGGTAATTGCTAAACTACCTAACAAAAGAAAATCTTTTTTTAGACTTAAATCCCTCAAGAAAATTGTCTACTAGATCCATCGTCGGGAAAAGTCCAATCTTTTCTATTTAAAAAAATTATTCAATCAAACTAACACAACTAATATTGCATAGAAAGTCACCCAGACAATCTCCTCACCCCACATTAAAATTATCCATTGTCCCCAGTGCACACTATAACTAATAAAAGGATAATAGAGACTCCCTGGTAGGCCAAAGGCCGAAGCACTAACAGCTCATAGGGTACTCACACTTCTCCCAGGCTTGGTCCTTCGTGCGGGTATCTCACACTTAGTTCCAACAATCTAATTTGTTGGTGCATCCTTCCAATGGCTTTCCATTCCATGCTCCTAAAAAACAATACGATTAGAAAAAAATACAAATAAAATAAAATAAAGAAGTAAAGCTGGGTTGCCTCCCAACAAGCGGTTGATTTAACGTCGTGGCACGACGCGAATAACTTTTTGCCTCCACCTCGAGCTTATGAATTAAACCCCAAGTTTTGATTCAAGCTTATGATTATGGTCATGGGGCGGTGGAATCAATCTAATTGGCCCAATGAAATGATGCAGTATTCTGCACTCCTTGGCCTTTGTATGAGGTATGTAATCCTAACTTTCTAGCAAGAAGAATGCTAGACTATATGCACCTTGTTCCTCATTCCTTGACACTTCAATTGGTTCGGATGACTCTATTTCCATATCATCATCAAAACATAATGTGGAAAATGCTTGGAGTGTGGTCCAATGCGCTCAAACACATGAACTTTAGGACATCCACAACATCAATGATACTAGAGTCAACAAAATTTGTATCCTCAAAGTCCTTGGCTGACTCTAGTCTTACTTCTTCAACATTTACATCCACAAATAGTAGCTGGGTAGGTTGTTGATGTTCTACTTTGACCTACCCAATTAACACCTCAAATTCATGCTCTTCTTAGCTACTATCCTCAATTTTGGCTTGTTGAGCATTTAAAGCTCCAACCACTTGACTCAATTGAGCCTCCAACTTGAATAGTTGCCTCTTGCCTTTCTATATGCAATTGTGTCTCATTGTTTTGTTCCGTAAGGCACTTCAGCATATCCTTGATCTCATTCAAGTGCGTGTTCCCAGGTTCTTTGTTCCTATTAACTTCACAAGAAAAGGTAGAACCATCATAGTAAGGGGTTCGGGGAAAATAAGAAATATAAGCACAACCATGAAGGTAACCATTTTTACAGCCACACATATTCCACAAATAAGACTGAGTTGGTGCATATAACTCGCTCTCAGGAACGTTTTGAAAATTTTTCCCCGGGTGGTTTCCTTCACAATATGTATGGAGATCTATAGTAGAATTATATATACCTAAATTCCCATAATCCCAAGATGTCATGTTTCTCAAATCATCAGTTATAAAAAAAATACAAAAAAATAAAACAAAATAAAAGTTCAAACTTGAACCCTAGCAATATATACAGCTACAACTACACTGTTAGTTCCTCGGAAACGGTGCCAAAATTTGATCACGCCCAACTCTAGTCCTAAAAAGGATAAGCGATCATTGCAAATATAATCTAAGTATTTATGCTCAGAGTCAAACCCGGAGAAAACTAAGGCTTAGTTGTATCTGTTTAACATCACTAAGAATCCAAAATTGAACAATTTCCTAAATTATAAAAATTGAGATTTAGTAATTAACACTATTTGGTATTTCTAACAACTAAAACTGAAAATAAATAAACAGCTGAAAACTAACTATGCTTGAATTGTAGACAATTGAAATAAAGGTCTAAAGTAATTATTTCCCCCGTTGTTGATTACCTTAGTTGCATGTTTCTTATAGCTTTGACTTAGGTGCATCTATCAATCATGAACTCTCCACCTATCACAAACCTCTCTCAAGCAATTATGAAAATTTACTAGACGAACTCTCTCAAGCTACGCTAGCTAGATTCACATTGCAGTTCACTTAGATCGCACCGGAGGTATCGTTATCTCTAATCCAATCTCTAAACCCTCGCTTATGACTCTCGCTTATACTCCGGGAGTGATGTTATTCAAAGAACTACCTAATTATGCCCTCTCTTTCAAGAGGATGCATAATAAATAGGAACGGGTAATTGAGAATCGTTTCAATTAACCAAAATCGAAACGTAAAATTGAACTAATACAGATTAACAACTAACTCAAAACTATATTAATATAACAACCAATTCATCCCCAACGGGTTTCACCAAAACCTTAGATAACAAAATAGATATTCATATTAGTATATAAAACTAAAATTTCAAAAGTCATAACCAATTATGAAAAAGAAGTAAAGGAAAAACTTATTGAAGAATTCCCCGCCTTGCTCTTATTGTGTCTCTGCCTCCTTAGGTCAATTATGTGTCAAAAATATGTCCAATCCCCCCAAAAATACCGTTTTCCCATGTATATATACTAAGTAGGGTCGGGCCCAAAATATTATACCTTCTCCTACGTGAAAACGGACAAAATTTCACGTTTGGACTGCCGCGGCATGACCGCGGTGCGACCGCAGAAGACACTTCCTCAAACCGCCACTACGATCGCGGGACGACCACTGTGCATTTTTTTTCCCTGTTTTGTTTTTAATTTGGAACAACTTAAAACATGAAAGTTGTAGCCCTTTAAGTTAGCTTTTCAACCCTATACCGTTGAGCCCAAATGGATTTCTGAGCAAAACATTCTGTGTATATTACTAGACAGCGCACAATATGCTTCCAGGATTCTTCGTTCGCTCTAACTATCATCCTTTGACCCCCAGAAACGATCTCGGCGTAGTTCTTTGAACTTCTACTCAAATTTGAAGATATAAATCACTAGAATTCGTTCTATATCATCTACACAGCTCGAAATCACTCCTACAAGGCATAAAACACACCATTAGTGCAAAACACTAGCGATTAAAGTGCAAACTTAACTAAAGTGCAGTAAATTATAGTGTAATAATCGACTAAAATACGAAATTATAGCCTATCATCAATCATGAACAAGCATACACCCATCCTCCCACCCATGCACATAGCGTGCGCCAGCTCCACAAAATAATTACCCAGCTCCACCAAACAACTATCCTCCAAGAGCCTTCCAACAACCTCCCAGACCGGCTTTTCGGGCCAAACAAGTTCTAAAAACTGATATAGTGCAGAGGAAGAAAACTTTCACGCCATTGAGAGAGTCGTATATCATCTTGTTCCATAGTTGAGGCAAATGGACATGTTGATGCCAATCGAAGCAAAATTTCCAAACCTTCCCTCGGAAAACCTAGATTATTTTGTTAGACGTGGATATTGTTCCAGTGTCCCCGGGCATAATACTGAAAAGTGATGGCATTTGAATAATGCTATCCAAGAACTTATTGACTCCCACCGGATAAAAGTGCAGGCTCCAGAGGCACCCAACATCAACCAAAACCCATTGTCGGCCATCATGAGACCAACATGATTGAGATAGTGTAGAAAAGGGGAGAGCCTAAAAAGCCCTCACAAATGGTAATGATGATCAAATCAAGTGAAGTCAAGACAAATGAAAGTATGAGCAGTGAGAAGTCAGTGATAAAGATGAAGGAAATAGATAGCGAACTTTTTGTGGTTCAAGGGAGGTCATCATGCATGGTTGTAGCAAAATAGGAAAAGGCAAAAGTGATAGTGCACGTGGCAGCTGGGGAACCCTTCATAGTCGTGAAAGGTGCTCGCATAGAGCCTGTCATTGTAAAACCAGTAATCCCGCCACCAATCATAAACAGCAAAGCCATTCCTTGGATATATGAACAAGAAATAGTGATGTACAAAGGGAAGGAAATTAGAGAAGAGGGTTGTGAAGCCTAGGGCTTGACCCGTTCAGGGAGATACTTCGCCCTTGAGGAATTGAGGAAAAGAAGGATCCCGAAGGATAACACAGAATCGGTAAAGAAAGTTGTATCAAAAGAAGAGGCAGAAGAATTCTTGAAGAAAATGAAATTGCAGGACTACTCCATTGTGGAGCAGTTGAGGAGAACACCGGCGTAGATCACCTTGCTCTCCTTCTTAATACATTCAGATGAACATGCCGGGCATTAATGAAGATTTTGAACGAGGCCCATGTCCCTCACAAGATAACAGTGAACCATTTGGACAAAATTGCAAATAAGATATTCGAGGTAAATCGGATTACTTTCTCTGACGATGAGCTGCCCTTGGAGTGCACTGAGCATAATCGGGCCCTTTCTTTGACTGTGAAGTGTGAAGATGTTGTGGTCACCTGGGTTCTAATGGAAAACGGGTCCAGTGAAAATATTTTTTTGCTCTCCACATTGATCAAGCTGAGGGTGGAAAATGAAAGGGTCCACAAGAATAACATTTGTGTTCGAGGGTTCCTAGGCGGAAGCAAAGACTCAGTAGAGGATATAGTGGTGGAACTGACAATAGGGCCCGTTGAGTTCACATGGAGTTTCAAGTGCTGGACGTGGTAGTTTCTTATAACCTGTTGCTGGGCAGGCCCTGGATTTACGCAGCCAAGGCAGTGCCATCTACTTTCCAATAGATGGAGAAATTTAATTGGAACAGACAAGATATTGTTGTACATGGTGAAGATAATTAGTGTGTTTTAGGTGATTCCATCGTACCTTTTATTGAATCTTAATAAATCAATGGTCCATGGATCTACCAGGTATTCGACAAGGTGTTAGTTGAGAAGATACCGGAGGGTGAAATTGTCACAACTCCAAAGATAGCATCCGCGTCAGTCATTGTGGCTTCAGAAATGTTGAAGAATGGTTTCATGCACGAAAAAGGATTGGGTGCTTAGCTGCAAGGAATTGTGCAACCAGTGTCTCTCCCCAAAAATCTGGACACTTTCGGTTTGGGGTTCAAGCCTATAGCGGCAGACATAACGCGAGCCAGAAAGTTTAAGCAGAGGGCCTGGGCCCTCCCAAAGCCCATCCCAAGGTTGTCCAGATTGTTTTTCAAGCCCAGTACTAGCAAGTGCCTAGTGCCAAAGATTCTGTGTCCGTTGATTGATATGGATGGGGATTTGGATAAGGGATTAGAGAGGTTGTTCAATGAGTTTAATATGGTTGAGGTGGGAGAAGGATCGAGCAGGCAGATGTGCAGTTTGCGGGAGCATGCGCAAATGTCAACAACTGGGAAGCCACTCCTCTTCCCACCTGGAGAGAGTCGTGGAAGTCGGCTTTGATTTTTATTTTAGTCTATCTTGGATTAGCTTCAGAGTTGTTAATTCAGTTGTTATTTCAGTCTGTTTGATGTGTAAACTCTGTTATCTTTTTTATTCTAATGAAATGCAATTTCTTTTCCAGTAGTGCTGATAGTTTCCATTTTTCTTTACTTTTTTCTTTTCTATTTTGTACAGTTATTTTTATACTGGTTCCAATGATCTGACATGCATAAGGACACTTCGGCCTAGTCTTAAATATCGATCTAGTTCAGAAACAATAATTCAAGAAATAGAACATGAGGATGAACAAGAGTACGATGAGGAAGGAGCATGGATGAAATTAGTAAAGAGTTGAGCAAATTTGAGGAGAAACCCAAACAAAACTTGAGCGATACAGAGGTAGTCACTTTAGGTGGCCCGGATAACGTTAGAGAAACCAAAATAAGTGTCCATCATGAGTCACAGCTTACGATAGAAATAACTGAAGTTTTGCTTGAATAGAAAGATGTCTTTGCATGGTCTTACGATGATATGCCCAGATTGAGCACTGACTTGGTGGTTCACAAATTGCCCACCGACCCAGCCTATACTCCCGTCAGACAAAAGTTTAGAAAGTTTATAACTGATGTGAGCGTGAAAATCAAAGAGGAAGTGACCATGTATTTTGAGGCAAAAGTTATCCGAGTCACATGATATCTCACTTTGTTAGCTAATTTTGTGCCCATGCCAAAGAAGGATGGTAAAACCAGAGTGTGTGTTGATTATCATGACCTTAACAAAGTAAGTCCAAAGGACAACTTCCCACTACCAAACATTCACATGATGATTGACAATTGTGCGAAGCACAAGATTGGGTAATTCGAGGATTGTTGCGCATGCTACCACTAGATCTTAATAGATGAAGAAGATGCAGAGAAAACAGCATTCATCACACCGTGTGGGGCATATTGCTATAGAGTCATGCCTTTTGGTTTGAAGAACACTGGGAAAACATATATGAGGGCAATGACAACCATTTTCCACGATATGATACATATGGAAATTGAGGTCTATGTGGATGATCTGATTGTAAGTCCAGAAAGCAATCTGATCATGTCAAAGATCTGAGGAAATTCTTCCAGAGGCTCTGTAGGTATGATCTCAAACTCAACTTAGCAAAATGCGCATTTGGGGTCCACTTAGGAAGTTTCTATGGTTCATAGTCGGTTGACGAGGCATTGAACTAGATCCATCCAAGATCAAAGCTATACAGGAACTGCCGCCGCCGAGGAACAAAAAGAGGTGATGAGTTTATTGGTGAGATTGAATTATATCAGTCGATTTATTGCTCATCTCACAACCATCTGTGATCCCATCTTTAAACTATTGAAAAAAGATGTTGTGGTGAAATGGACGGGAGAGTGTTAGGAGGCTTTTGATAACATAAAGGAATATTTATCAAACCCACAGGTGTTGGTCCCGCCGGAACTAGGAAGGCCCTTGATCTTATATTTGACAGTCTTGGACAACTCAATTGGATGCGTATTGGGTTAGCAGGATATCACTGGGAGAAAAGAGCATGCCATATACTACCTCTGCAAGAAATTTACTGTCTATGAGGTTAACTATACTCATCTTGAAGGGACATGTTGTGCCCTGACATGCGTAGCCCAGAAGTTAAGACATTACTTGTCATCATATACCACTTACCTCATCTCACGTCTAGACCCATTGAAGTACATTTTCTAGAAGCCCATGCCCACAAGAAGGCTCACAAAATGGCAAATCTTGCTCACTGAGTTTGACATTGTTTGTGTGACTATGGCTGCAATAAAAGCACATGCATTGCTGATCATTTAGCCGAGAATTCAATAGACACATAATATAAACCTTTAAAGACATACTTCCCAGACGAGGAAGTAATGCATATTGATGAAAGGGAATAGGGAAAGAAATCGGGATGGAAATTGTTTTTCTATGGGGTAGCCAGTATGAAAGGCTTCGGGATAGGAACAATGCTCATTTCTGAAGAAGGGCATCATTACCCAATCACAGCTCAACTCCGCTTCTATTGCACCAACAATATGGCAGAATATAAGGAATGTATTTTGGGTTTGAGGTTAGCAGCAGACATGGGTGTCAAGGAAGTGTTGGTCTTGGGAGACTCGGACCTTCTGGTATACCAAATTCAAGGGGAGTGGGATACAAGAGATTTAAAGCTCATACCATACCGGTAATGTTTTCATTATCTTTGTCAACGAGTCCGGTCAATAGAGTTCAGGCACATCCCCATAATTCACAATGAGGTAGCTGATGCCTTGGCTACTTTGGCGTCAATGTTAAATCATCTAGATAAGGCTTATGTTGACTCGATACATATCCAAGTCCATGATCAGCATTCCTGTTGCAACAGGGTGGAAGAAGAACTTGATGGTGAGCCTTGGTTTCACAATATCCAAGAATATATCAAGACGGGTGTGTACCCGGCACAAGCCACAAGTGACCAGAAGAGAACAATACCTCGCTTGTCAAGTGGGTTATTCTTTAGCAGAGGGATATTATACAAAAGAATGCAGGATCTTGGTTTTTTAAGGTGCGTAGATGACGGACAGGCTACAACTATCATGAATGAGGTGCATACTGGAGTCTGCGGACCCCATATGAGCGGATATGTTTTGGCAAAGAAGATTCTCCAGGCATGATATTATTAGCACACCATGGAGCGGGATTGTATCAGTTTCGTGCGCAAATGCCTTCAATGTCAGGTGCATGGAGACTTGATTCACTCACTGCCTTCTGATATACATGTGATTTCTACACCATGGCCTTTCGTTGCTTGGGGCATGGCTGTCATTGGGCCCATCGAGCCAGCAGCTTCTAATGGACATAGGTTCATCTTGGTTGCTATTGACTATTTCACCAAATGGGTTGAAGTAGTGCTCAATTTTGTACATGAAAATATTATTTGTCGGTTTGGAATCCCCAAGACTCTTATCACTGATAATGGGACAAATCTCAATAGTTATTTTATGAAAAAGGTATGTCAGCAGTTCAAGATTACACATCGCAACTCCACCCCATACCGCCACAAGGCAAATGAAGCAGTCGAGGCAGCCAATAAGAACATAAAGAAGATACTTCACAAAATGGTGGAAGGGTCCAGGCAGTGGCATGCAAAGTTACCTTTTGCACTGTTAGGCTATCGCACTACCATCTGCACTTTGGTAGGGGTAACCCATTATTTTTTAGTATATGGCATAGAAGCAGTAATCCCGGCTGAAGTTGAAATCCCATCCCTTGGGATTGTGGCCGAAGCAGGAGTCGACGATTAAGAATGGGTTAGAACCCGTTTGGAGCAATTGAGTTTTATTGATGAGAAAAGATTGGTAGCGGTGTGTCACAACTAGTTGTATCAACAGAGGATAGCCAAGACATATAACAAGAAAGTGCGTCCAAGAAAGTTTGAAGTGGTTCAGTTGGTATTGAAACGCATCCTTCCTCACCAGGCAAAGGTAAAGGGCAAGTTCGCTCCAAACTGGCAAGGACCATTTGTCGTGTCACGAGTGTTGTCCAATGGAGCATTGTATCTAACAAATATGAAAGGTAAACGTGTACAAATGGCTATCAATTCAGATGCAGTCAAAAGATACTATGTATGATTTTCTTTTGTTTGAATCATTGTCTATACTTGGCATATTTGGTTCTACTTTGCATGTTTTGGAGATCGAAATGACGAAGGCATTTTATTCGGCTATTTAAACACTTTACTCTTTGCTAACCCTTTTGAGCTTCAATTATTTTCTTTTCATATCCCTCTTTCGTAATCAGTAATGAAAGTCAGAAACGCAATTATTAGAAGGCCCTAAAAGGAAAGAAGCAAATGGAAAAGAAAGGAAAGAAGAAAAAGAAGAAAAAAGAAAGCAAAAAAAAAAGAAAGAAAAGAAAAGAAAAGAAAAGAAAAGAAAAAGAAAGAAAACAAAAAAAAGAAAAAAAAGTAGAGGAAAAGAGGAAGAAACATAGACAAATAACAACAGAACGATAAAAACAAGGAATCGACAAGAACTACGTCTGACCTGATTCCTTTCAAAGATACATAGGCAGCCTTACAGCTCGGTCATATTCAAATTAAATCCAAAGGCACCAAGCAAGAAACTGGGGCAGAAATTGCGTTTGTTATGATAATTGGATTTCGAAAGTTGTAAATTTTGAACCCATAAGAGTGATTTTTGAGCCTTCTTATACCCGTTTCTTTATAGGCTTATCCAAAAGCCTACATTACAGTCTAAAGAAAGACCTTCAATCAATCTTTTAGAAATTCCGAGGCAAGTAAGGAGAGGTGGACCATACCTCGGGACGAAACTCTAGTTCAAGCAGGAAAATAATAAAAATTAGAGTGTCTTATTGGTGAAAACCCTCACGAGCATCGTAAGGCGCCGAGAGTTGAGAGAAATAAAAATGAGAGATTCTTGTTGGTGAAAACCCTCATAGGCATGCAAGGCAAAGCAAGGAATGAACAATTGGAAAAAAGGGCCGTTGGTGGAAACCTGTTTAGAACACTGTAAGTCAAGCAAACTTAGGGTTTTGGTCATATGAATTAGGTTAAATTGGTCGCAACAACAAAAGCATGGTAACCGAAGGCCAGTCATCGGGGAAGACTGGGTCGACTAAGCCGAAGTGCATGTCATGATCATGAAAAACCAGTTTTTCTTCCATGGATAAGTTTCTTTTCTCTTCCCCTCAACGGTCATTAAATTTGGAATTCTTTTACCCTAAAACAGTTCCGAGTCATTGCATTTCATTTTTCTTTCGAGTCTCTAAAGTCTTTTTGATTAAGCAAACGGGAGAGAATTTTCAAAACTTACTACCAGCTCCCAAAGGGACGAAGCACATGCCACCCAAAAACGTAACAAAGGCAGCAAAGGTTGAAGCACCGGAGGAGGGATTCACAAAAGCTTCACTAATAACAAAGGAGGTAAAAGGGTGAAACCGCAAGGGGAGGGATTCATAAAAGATTCAATGATAACAAAGGCAGTAAGGGTTGAAACAGCGAGGGGAGGGATTCAGAAAAGCTTCAATGATAAAATTGACTCGAGAGGCAAGAATTTGGCAAAGTGAAGGAGCACCACACAAAGATGGGGAGCAGAGTAAAGCTACAACGGTCAGAGGGTCAACCGAGCATAATGCATTGACTTGATTGTCTCAGGAAAGATGTAAGAGTTCTGGCAAAAGGGTCGGAAATGCAACACAAAAATGGGGAGAAGAGTAAAGCCACAAGTGTCAGAGAGTCAGTCGAGTGTAATACATTGAGTTGGTAATCTCAAGAAAGATGTAAGATTCTAGCAAAAGGGTCAGGAGTGCAACACAACAACGGGGGAGCAAATTAAATCCATAAAGGTTAGGGATCAGCCAACCAACTCAGGCAACTCATCATCAACATGGAAACTTGAACACAACGAAACAAAACAGTGGGGAGGCCGCTTCCAACAAGAATGCCGCAAGCTAACAGCCACTTTTCAAACTGACAGGTTTTCTTTGATTGACACAGGGGCAGAAAGATTCCAAAAGATCCTAAGGGAGGCTGCCCACAGGGTAGGGCAAGCACATTGCAGGTATGATCAAAACCTCAGTGCCCATCTAAAAATGGGACCCAGTTAAAACTCAAAAAGGACCATAATTCGTCATAAATATTCTCCCCAGCAAGAATGTAATGGGATGAAACTTTAATTAGCAACCCCAGCACAAACAACTGAGAGTTAAAAGGGGCATGGAAGTTGAAATAAGACTCAGTTTTAAACTCAAACAAGCACGGGTAACCTGAGCGGGTACAAATACCTTCCCAATAAGAGTCGTCGGAACTCGCCTGAACAACGATCCCCAGTAGAAGCATCAGGAAGTTAGAATTGGCATTTAATCTAGAACCCTCGGCTAAAAGTTGTCAGGACCCTTCTGAAAAATGGGACTTATCCTAAAACACAAGCAAGCACAGGTAACATAGGCGGGCACAAATATTTTCCCAACAAGAGTCATCAGGAACCATTTGAATAATATGACATAGCTCTAAATACTATTCCCCAGCAGACACATCTTGCCATCTAATTAAGAGATGTCACGACTTTTCTTGGATAACGGGAAGCAATTTCAATCACCGATCCCTAGTAGATCCCTAGTAGACATAACTCAGATAACAAAAACATAGTGGAAAATATTACCTTTTGATAACACAGCCTAATTATTTAAGTTGTCACAAGATTTAATTAACACTTACATATGCATCCAGCACCAAACTGGGGCAGATATAATTTCTCTGGTTTTCTTTGCTTTGTTGTGATCAGGAACAAAGGCAACCGTCTCAGGGAATATTTTTCAAATTGCAAGTTGTGGTAATCAGGCGTCCACCTGTAAAACAAGGAAATGTTTTTCAAAATTGCAAGTTTTGGTAATCAGGAGCCCACCTGTAGAACAAGGAAATACATTTCAAGATTCACGTTTTGGTAATCAGGCGCCCACCTTTAGAACAAGGGAATAGTTTCAAGTTGCATGTTTTGGTAATCAGGTGCCCACCTGTAGAACAAGGGAATATTTTTTAAAATTTCAAGTTTTGGTAATTAGGCGCTCACCTATAGAACAAGGGAATATTTTTCATGATTCAAGTTTTTGTAATCAGGCGCCCACCTGTAGAACAAGGGAATACTTTTCAAGTTGCAAGTATTGGTAATCACATGCCCACCTATAGAACAAGGGAAAATTTTTCAAATTGCAAGTTGTGGTAATTAGGCACCCGCCTGTAGAACAAGGGGTTATTTTTCAAATTTGCAAGTTTTTGTAATCAGGCGTCCACTATAGAACAAGGGAATATTCTTTCAATTTGTAAGTTTTGGTAATCAGGCGCCCACCTATAGAACAAGGGAATACATTTCAAGATTAAAGTTTGGTAATCAGGTGCCCACCTGTAGAACAAGGGAATACTTTTCAAGTTGCAAGTTTTGGTAATAAGGCGCCCACCTGTAGAACAAGGGAATATTTTTCAAATTGCAAGTTTTGGTAATCAGGCGTTCACCTGTAGAACAACAGAATACTTTTCAAGTTGCAAGTTTTGGTAATCAAGCGTCCACCTGTAGAACAAGGGAATACTTTCAGAGTTGCAAGTTATGGTAATCAGGCGCCCACCTGTAGAACAAGTGAATAATTTCATAGTTGCAAGTGTTGGTGATCAGGCGCCCACCTGTAGAACAATGGAATACTTTTCAAGGTTCAAGTTTGGTAATAAGACACCCACCTAGAGAACAAGGGAATATTTTTCAAGTTGCAAGACTTAGTAATCAGGCGCTCACCTGCAGAACAAGGGAATACATTTCAAGTCCAACAATTCGGTATCGAATATAGAAGAAGAGAAAACAAGAAGTCAATAAGGCAATAAGAGGTTCTACGGAAAGAAATACAAGGCAACAAAGCAACAAGGATCAAGAGCAAGTCTGAAGATATAGATAGGTTCTTTTGTAGCCCATTGTTCATAACTTAGCCTAGCTTATTTTCTTTTTTCACAAGGTTTAATAAGAGGGTCTAGCAGTAGCAGTAGCAACAGCAGCAACAGCAGTGAAATCACTGCTTCGGTAGTCCCAGCTACCAAATACTCCTAAACTACACTGGCCTGATTCCTCTTTAGCTGAGGATATATAGGCAACCTCTGAAGCAAGTGCGGTCAAGATTTTCAAAACGCTTCTCGTGGAGTGTTAAGCAGGCAAAAATCTCTCATGGTTGCTCACATTCTTTTCCCGAAAACCCTTTGTGTCTCCGAGCAAAGAGGGGCAGCTGTGATCATGTGATTTTTGCCTAGCCTAATTTTCTCCTATAAATTCGTAAAATTAGGATATTTTTTTATCTGTGTGATTTTTAAATTATGTGTTCGTTTGCATGCCGAGTGCATTGTAATTCACAAAAAAAACTAAAAAAATATATGCCCTTTTCGCTTAGGATTCAGTTTGACATCTTTGCATTAATTAAGAAAATTAGTCATTTATAAAATTAAAAAAAAAACAGAAAACAAAAAACCAAACCACAAAAATAGTTTATCCTGGCATCGTTTGATTTGTAGCTTTGAATTTTTGCTAGTTTGATATTTTATCAGTTTGTGATAATTGTTAGATTTAACTAATTTTACTGGTAGATTAATGTAGTTTTCAGAATTAACTTAGGGTTTTAGTTTAATTGTAAAATAAGAATTAAAAGAATTTAGAAACAAGATTTGAATAAGAAAATGAAAACAAGAGAAAAGGATTTTTGGGCCGGCTTTGGTTTTAAAGTAACCAGCCCAAGAGGACCAGCTTATTCAGGCCCAGATTGACGCCCCAACCTGGTTCAGCTTCAAAAATACAAAACAATGTTGTTTGGCAACTTTCAATCTAGACCATCCATTCCTTTTGATCAAACTGTGATAAAGCCAGGTCGGCTAGGTATATAACTGTTCCAAGCACCTCCCCCCCCCCCCCCAAAAAAACATAGTACCTTGTTTCTAACCCCTCGGAACTAGTGTAACGCCACCACCCTCTGACGTCCACCGCCGGTGGCAAGTCTCTAATGGCCCTCAAAATTAAACCACTGCATCTCCCTGACCTTATCTTCCCATTTCTATGACTAGTACCCGTCGAATCTCCCTCAAACTAAGTCAAATATCGAGTTGAAGCCATGATTGTTCCGCCGCCCAGAGCAGCTCCACCTCCCAAATCTGTCCAAATTAACATCCCTAAACCACTTTCCTCTCCTCTTGCTAAACCGCAAACCCCGTCCCTCGAATCCCCACCAAACCCTTCGAATATCAAATCGAAATTCCGGCCAAACCCTAAATCCTCCAAAGTTCACTAAACTCGACACCATGCGACTTCTGCAATTCCCTCGTGCCAAACCCACCATCAGTAGCCTTCGAATCTCGCCGGAAATGCTCGAATCTCAAATCGAAGAAACAGCAGAATCTTAGAGCACATCAGTGAGTCTCTCAGTTTTTTGTGTTGCTATTCAAATTACTTCCTCTTCCATGAGTTCTTCTACTTCATGATTAATTAATTAATTGGGTTGTGTTTTTATTTTTCCTACCAATCCGTTAGACTCAGTGATTAAGTTCGTTTTTCTCTGTTCTTATTTGTTCGCTTATTTGGTTTAGAGTTCCACTGATCAATAGCACGGATTTGTCCATTTAATTTTGTTATTTTTGTCCTAGGTTTTAGCTTAGGTTTTTTGATTGTCCGTTTTAAGTTAAAAGGGTCATTTCTCATTGACTTATTTTTCTTCATGTTAATTGATTTAGAAAACTTAGGGGTTTAGCTGATTTCTGTTCTGTTGATTCTGTTTTTGTTTTAGTTTGATTTGCATGTTGTTGATTTCATTTAAGTCTTCTGTTGATTTAGTTCCGTGTTTGATTTCAATCCATGATTGTTGCTTTTGTTATATGACATTAATTTGACTATTATCTTCAATCTTATTTGTTTTGCTATTCATCGTCAGATCACAATTTAGGTTAACCTTATGATATTAGTGTTAATAGAGTCTAATTCCAGTTTTGGTTGATTAGTTCAGTTGTTGGGGTTTCTAGTTTAATTATTTTGGATATAGCTGAGTTTCCACGCTTTAATTAGTTAAATATGGTCACCTTTTGACCAGGGTAGTAGGGTTGAAGGTTGGTTTAACTAGGTTGGTAATTTAGAATAAATAAAGGGGTAGTATAGGCTTTTAGATAATAGGAATCCTGCAGTAACGGGAATTAGAAACCCCTATAACCTTCTGGGTGGGGGTTCAAAATAGAGTTTCGATAACTTGGTGTTAAGACTTGAGACACAAGTCAGTCTTTTAAGGACTTCTCAAGCAAAACACTGAAAATAAAGGAGGGACTAAGGGGTAAAATAGAATCTGAGGGCTGCCCTATTTGCTTGCCTATAAAGGCATTGCAAACCTTCCTTCCAAGGCAAGAGTTTTAGGCTAAAAATATGAGAACACACAAAAAGTTTTACAAAGGCAAAACAGTCCGAAAATACACAAATCTGAAGTTTCAAAGTGGGAAAGTTCATTTTAGAGCTAAAATTTCCAGGAAAAAAACCAAAAATAGCACAAAAACATAAAATATTATTGTTCCATTGAAGTTTCTTCACAAGAAGTTCGAGATCCAGGTTTAAAGTCGAATTCCTAGCTTATCCAAGGTCAAAAATGGTTCTAGCACTTCCTGTTTTTCAGTGATTGAGGTTCTCTAAAGTTTCTGGTTAATTCCGAGTTGAATTTGGTTTATTCGAGTTAATTTTGGTTTGCTTGGTGGTTGTGTGAGTTGTTGGGTCTCGTGTGATATTATTCTTGGGATTTGAGGTCCATTTTGAGTTATTTCTGCTTGTGGTTTACTACATACTGACTCTACTTTCTTCTTATGTTCTTGCTGTAATTCCAAGTACACATCCTGAGTTCCTTTCGATGTATATCACAAATTGAAGCTGGAATGAACATGATGCCCTATTTTATTATTGATTTGGTCTATTTACTTGTACTAGTTTATTGTAAGTAATTTGGACTATGATTGGACTGTTTGGACTGTAATGAATTAAAACTGTCAAACTCTATTTAGTTTATTTCCTTTATGCTAGCTCTAGTCTTTTGAATTAGTTACAAGTTTATTAGTCTGTGGTGTAATTGTATGTTTTAAAATCGAATTTGCAAGCATGTGAGTTTGTATGTTTTTTCAAGTTTATTTGTGTTAGATCTATTGAGTTTAAATTAAATGTTCATTACTTGAGGTTGATACGTCTTTTGTTTTGGTATGGTTGATTTGTGTTTTTTTAATATATTGATCATCCTCCACCCGTATGCTTTAATCTGTTGCTCATATTAGCATTTTGTCTCATACTATATTCAATTGGGAGACCAAATTAGCTGGGGTGACTTCAGACGCAATTTGTTCCTCATAACTAGACTGCCAGGCTGGGCTTCGTTTGGAGCCCACCGTTGCATGGGTTGAGTTAATTGTAATGGGCGACCCTAAGGTGCTCTTGCCCGACCCTTTTTAAATATAGATATAATAGATAACAAATTTTCATAGCAAGTCTTTAGGGCCGTTTAAAACACAATTTTGGTTGCGTATACATTCGCGTAACATAATCATAATTTTAAATTACTTCGGAGTGTGCGTTTGCACAAGTTTGCTCGATCCTTTTTTATAAACAAAATGGATTGCAAGCATTTATTTATTTTATTTCATAGGTTCATTAAATCACATATAGCCCCGTATAATTTCATACATTAGATATAAAATTGATTAAATTTCATAGCATATCCTTTAGAGCCGTTAAAAATATCAATGTGATTGCGTATACCTCCGTGTAACACAATTACACTTCTAAAAACAAAGCTGGAGTATGTGTTCGCGTAACTTTGGCCCAAACTTTCGCAATAATAATTAAGCGCTATTAATTGTGGACACGTTCGCGTGATATAATTTTTGACGCGCCAAACGGGCGGCTATACCTGCACGTAACCCGTCTCAAGATAATTTTCTGATTGAAAGCGGTGGAAGAAATAAATTCACATAGGTTCTACAATCAGTAATTAAACAGAGTCATTCCTTTCAGAATTTCGTACTCGAATTTCGTTAACAGAATTTCATACTTGAATTTCTGGTTCGCGGACCGTTAAACATAGTCATTCTTTTCCTCGATTCAGGATTCTAAACTGATTACTTGAGACACCATAAATCTCCAAAGTGGTGATTTTGATTTTTTTTTTAAAAAAATCCCGCTTCGATTGTCCTTAAATTGGGAAAAACTCCCTTATCTACGCCCTTCCCGGGGTGTAGTACAAAAAGGATGTGTGACTAGGTTCTCTTCATGTGACCCGGATCTCCATACTCATAGCATACTCTGGGTACCATCGCCTGCTGCCCTGAAGTTTGAGCCTGATGACTCGAATACCCACTGGAAGAACCCCGGATGGCTGGTGCGCGATATGAATTCTCTAGCACGACACTGAAGTGAGCACAGGAAAAATCATGATGACTAGAGTACCCGCCGGAGGAACCTTGAATATCTGGTGGGCGGTAAGAACTCTCCGGCATCGCACTAAAATAAGGTGTCATTGGAGCACTTGGAGGGGGTGGTGCTGAATCTGGGGTCTGCTGGGCTGGACCCTCCCAATGTGACCTCTACCCCTAGTTGGGGCACCTCTGAACTCTCCTAAAATCGGGTCCTCTTGTTCTGCTGCATCTGCTCTCTACCCCTCTGGAGATACCTCTCAGTCCTGCAAGCAATGTCAACTACTAGCTGGTACTCACTATCTATCTCCGCCTCCTGAGTTATGCTAGCTCGAATATCGGGGTGTACCCGCACTCTCTACTTGTGTGGAAAGCATCATTTGTGCATGGAAAGACAACTCAGAGAACATCGCCTCAAAATCGGTCACATACATGTGACCCTGCTCAAGATACTCAAACTGATACAGTAGCTCTTGTCTCTCAAAGGGTGGGTTATATCTATCAAAGAATAACTAGGTGAACTAACCCCAGGTGAGGGGAGGAGAATCTGCCGGCTTGCCAAGAACGTAGGACTGCCACTACCTACAGCCTTCCCTCCAGTTGAAAAGTAGTGAAGTCAACTTCATGTGAACCCAATATCCTCATGTTGTATAGTCTGTCCCTGCACCTATCTATGAAATCCCGTGCATCCTTATGACACTCACCCTCGAAGATAGGAGGATGAAGTCTAGTCCGTCTATCTAATAACTTCTGTGAGTCACCATCCAAAACAAATCTGAGTTGGGGCGCCACTATTGTAATTGGCTGGGTCCCATTTGTGAGTAGTGCACCTGGAGTCTGAAACACTGCAGTTGAATGTCTAGGAGCCTAAGCGTAGGGGTCTGTGCTCCCCCTCCTGCCTGTGATGTAGTTGGATCCGCTGGAAATAAACTAGCCTGAGTCATTGAATCCATGAACTGTAGCATACAGCCCATGACCTCTTGGAATCTAGGTGTTGTCATAAAGTCTACCGGGGTACGCTCAACTGTGGGTACCTTGCCCTTCTCCTCGATGATAGGATCTCCCGTGGGATCTGTTGGTTGTCTCACTGGGATAACTCTAGGACGCCCTCATCCCCTACCTCGGGCCGGTTGCCTCCCCCGGCCTCTGCCTCGGTCTCTAGGAATGGGGGGAGCAGCTCCTCCTGGATCCGCAACATCAGTCGTGCGTGTCCTCACCATCTGTGAGAAAATAGAAGCGGAAAATCTAGTATACTAACCATTGTATGTTAGGAAATAAAATAAGAGTTGTTTTTCCTAACACCCTATAGCCTCGCAAAGATAAATACAGACTTGTCCGGACCGATCCGCGAGACTCAATTTTGTTTGCCCATAACTTGTGAGACCTACGCGAACCTAGTGCTCTGATACCATGTTGTCACGATCCATTTCCATAATAAATCAAGATGGCGCCCAACACCATTGCAAGGCAAGCCAACGCAGAAAATACTAAATAAGTTCTCATTTACTTTTACCCAAAATAGTTGCAATGATTCCTCAAGTTGAAATAAAATCATAAATGACCAGTAAAGCCAAAAATAATCGTACAATCCCAAAATAATAGTCTACTAGTGTGTGTGCCAAGACCTGGTGTCACAAATTGTGGGAAATTAGGAGAATATACAAAAGAATCACACTACTTTACTGTCTGAAATAGAATAGACAGCAAAATACATAAGAAAGACTCCTTCAGGCTGCTAAACGGCATGGGAAGGGAAATAGTTCACTATAGAAGTCTCGAAGTCGGCTCAAGGATGTTCCCCAGAAAGATAGCCAGAGACACCTACCTAATATCCTGTAGAATTACGTACATAAATAATATGTACCCAGTAAGTAGCATATCCAATATCGAAGATGTAGAGACGAAAAGTCGACTTGATACTTACTAGGGTCAAATAAGAATGAATTTATACTAACTATGATTAGCACAATTAATTAGCATTTTAAGGCAAGGAATAACATTTCTTTATCCAGATAATATAATAGGTAACCATTTACATCTTAGGGCATCTATGAAGTTCAATCCACAGAAATACTAAGTAAGACATAAGCAAGCAAACACCAAGGGACATACGGTCTGGTCCAACATAAAAGTAAATTGTGCACTGCCGAGGGTCGAACGACACAAACCATAAATGCATCTATTACCCCACTTGCGAATCACATGTGCGACAGTGTCAAATATAAATAAACGTATCAACAAGCAGACAATAATGTATATCTGAGGAGTAGTTATTCACAGGAATATTCAAATTCTCTTTTAAAAGGTCAAGCAAGATAAGGTTCTTCTTAATAGTCTCATTTAACCTAATCAACATGATTTATACAAATCCGAATTTATCATCGAATTACAAGAATATCACGCATGCTATTGGGTCCTCGACTACCCAAACTTAGCATAATAATAGCGACACATGGACTCTCGTCGCCTAGTGTGTACGTAGCCCCCGCATATTATAATAATTAATTCAATTATTGCACCTATGGGGACAATTTCCTCTTATAAGGTTTGAAAGGAGGATCGCCTCGCTCCAAGTATACTTCCTAACGCCAATAACGAGCCCAAACTTTCAATTTGGAGTTGAACGATCGAAAACTAGTTAAATGAGGTAGAAACTAGTCAATATATGCTCACAAGATCGTATTCTAGCTATTTAAGAAATTTCTCAATCCTCCACACGAGCTTCCTAAAATCCGACCCCGGGACCATGTGCTCGAATTTCAATATTTTTCAAAGAAAGTTGTTCTCTTTAACCTAAGGATCAATAATATATGATTTCTAATTCATTTCATAACAAATTTCGTGGTTAAACTAACTTTTATTAAAACCCTAAGTTTTGGTCTAATCCCTTGATTTTATGTAAGTTCTAGTGTTTAATCTACCTAAGACACAAATATTAAACTAATAATTAGAGGGAATAACTTATATCAAGATGCTAGGTGGAAATATTCTCTCAAAAATACTCAAAATTTCCAATGGATGAGTAAAAAGTGGTAAAAATGACTTAGAGCCCGTATTAAATAAAGCTCGCTACTTCAGCGATTTCTGCATCTACGGTTAAGGGACCGCGTCTGCGGTTCCGCTTCTGCAAAGAGGAGACCCCATCAGCGAAAATAGGCCAAGCGGGTTGGGCCACTTCTAGGGTCATAAAGCCGTTTATGTGGTTCCTTACCTAGCCTACCTTGGCCATTTCTGCGATGGAAGGACCGCTTTTGCGGTCTTACACCTGTGGTCAACCAACTGCAGGTGCGGTTATGATGGAAGGAAATGCTTCAGCACTTTCCAACGATTCCAACTTCACTTGAGTCTTGTCTGATCGACGCTTGGGTCTCCCGGGCACCACTGAACATACCGACATGTCTGAAATCTTGAGACAAACCTACTCAAAGCTTCAGAACGCCTGAAATAATGCAATATCCAAGAATCATCCTCTAAAACCAAATGGATCAAACTTATGAGAACTTCAAGTTCTTAATTTTCTTCTAACGAGCCGAAACACACTTAAACTTTCTCGGATTGATACAAAATTTTATGGGCAAGTCTTAAATGTTATATTTGACTTGTATTGAGCTCCGAAACCAATATAGGATCCCAATACCAACGCGATCAATCAGTAAATAGTTTCTGTAAATCCTTTAAATTATAGATTAATAATTTCTAATTAAAATTTATTACTCGGGCTAGGGACCTCAGAATTTGATTCCGGATATATGCCCAGGTTCTATATTTTCTTAAGGACACAATGGGACTGTTAAATCATGAGTCTGGGTATGTTTGCTCAAAATGTTGACCAAAGTCAAACTTGACCTTTTAAGAAAATCCTAAGGAACCAAATGAGCATATTTCACCCCAAACATCCTCCAAATCCTTAACCAACCCTCCCCCCAAGTCGCAAATTAGCAAAAGCAAGCACGGTAAGTTTTATTTAAAGGAACTGTCACACCTCCTTTTTTTACACGGCTAGCCTGAAGGATGACACGTGTAATTGAGTTTTTCCAACTAAAGTGACATCATTCGAAATGGGATTATTTATTAATTAAGATTCGCCACTTGGATCGGTTTGATTTTGGTGTCCCAAGTCACCGGTTTATTTAGAATTCCAAATCGAGGAAATCTTTCGACTTCACAGTTGGAGTTTGCGAACCAGAAATTCTTGAGTAAGGAATTTTGTTGAACCGAGGGAAGGTGTTAGGCACTTGAGGATCCCGTTTTTCTTGCACGGTCGCTTAAACTATTATAAATGGCTAATTTCCAGATTTCTATACATGTTCATCCTACAATGCAATTTAAAAATTATTAAAAGCTTTATGTCACTTTTTAGGAATATTCGCAACGTTACCAAAACATGTCTCGAACCACGTCACATAAATGCACCCAGGTTCTCGACACATTTTAGCATCGTTGAGACTTGGATTTGGGTCACACAAATGCACACCCGAATTTAGGAAGATATCTTATTAAAATATTGCGCCTATGGCAACTACACGTTTAAAAATTCGGGGAAGAGCCGTGAAATTCTCTAAACGGCACATCCAGATTTCTATGCATTTTATTAGAGTTAAGGAGCCCACGTAGTGCATGATTTTGTTAGCGCGGCTCACTTAATTTATTTTTAGAAGGGAAACCTAAAGAATCTATAATTTCTATTATACATGTCTCTAAAATAAAAGAGAAATCCTACTATTTGTTTATCAATCGCTTGTTCAAATGAAGAATTCAATTTACATATTTTCAGTGCTTGTACAACACATTTATGCAATTTGGTCTTTATCAATGAAGATAGATAGGCCAGAAGTGTATTTCCATATTTCACAACTTACAATGATCTGGGCCCTCGTTTGAGCCCAGAAATTCGATGTTATAGGGTATTCATAAGGCAGGAAAAGCGTCACTACGCTTCAGCTGTTGAAGATATTTATAAGTGGATATTTAACAAATAAAACAATGACAGAATGGGATCCTAGTAGTGATTTTCAAGTTAGTAAATTAATAAGCTACAACCTCAGGTTTTTGAATTTAGCACCTAGAATTAATGTACTCATCAATCAAAGTACATATCCATACAGTGATTCCTATTACCGAATCAAACGTGAAACAAAATAGGCATGTTATTTGACCATCTTATTTTATACCTACTGAGATTAAATAACTTGAAATCGATAGCTAAGGTGATTGTCCAGCATAGTCCGATTGTCCTTACATTTCAGTGCTAGGATAAGGAAAATATCTTAAACATACTAGACTAATAACATTTTCATTACAACATTAGCATAGAAGTAAATGTCTTCATTATCGGACATAAATATGCATATACAGCTGTGCAGTCCCAAACTTTTCTGGGTATGAGTTGGTACCTGGAATTTTTGCAAAAGAGATTCTATGAGTAAGGTAAATGTGAAGCAAGCAAACAACAGCAGCCAAATTAACCAGTTAACCCAGGAATGTATCAGGAACTCAGGAAATTTTTAGAAGCAAATAACAACACATATTTCGATCCCAAATGAATATGCCTCAAGTCATCTTCAACTTCTAAGGAATAGAATTAGATTATTATGGAGGATTTTGCCAGGAAGACTTAGGATTTTAGGAAATTGGTTTTCAGATGGATGTTCTCGAACCCCTTTCTTCAGAATGTATATCTCAAATGTATCTGAATATATATATATATATATATATATATATATATATATATATATATATATCTATATATATATATATATATATATATATATATATATTTTTGTATATCTAAAATGTCTCCTGTATATCTCTTTTAAACAATCATATGTCTCTTTTATAACCATAACCTTAAGGAAACAAAATCTTTTTCGTTTTCCTTTTAGTCCCTTACCCATTTTTCAGATTTGCCTAATTGATCCTTGATTTTCTAACTTGTGCCTCAGGTTTTGAAGAAGAATTAACAGAAATTGTATTTTGTATGCTCAAATACCCTCAATACCCTTGTCTTCCCTTCTCAATTACTGACCTATATGTGTTATGTCCGGGTGCCTATCTATTAGGTCAACAATCCTAGTTAACTATCTAAGGTCATAAACCAAGGTTATTTTTTCAGCTGGGATCAAATTTGAGAAAGCTGGTCATTGCCAACTGTTTAATTGAAGATTGTACTATACAATGCAAAAGGAAACGACCAAGGGTCAAAAATTAATAAGTAACAAATCAATGCAACACATATATTCATTCAAATTTAAACAAATATCACAATGTGGAACCAAATTACTCAGTAACAAAGTTGAAACTAATCAGCACAAACTTCAGAAATAAGATTTTATCACACATGGATACTGATCGATTTTGAAACAAAAGAAATAGAAACCAGAGATGAATAAGTTGAAGGAAATAACTATGACTTCAAATGACAAGAGGATTATCAAAACATAAAAACAAATGCATGTGATGGAAACAAAGCAACTAATCCGAAAATTTTACAAATGAGCAAATGCAAACAAAGTAACTAATAAGAAATGGAAATAAAGTAACTTAATCAACAATGTTTTTTTACAGATGAGCATATGGAAACAAAGTAACTTCATCAAAACAAATTATACAGATGCAAACGGACATTCATGCACTTACACAAACAAGAACTAAAAAGAAAAGTTAAAAGGCAATCAAAAGAATTCAGGGTACTTAGCTTTTTCAAAACTGCAACCCTAAAATTTGGAGCTTTCCACGTCTCAATGTTTTTTACCCTTTCTGAGAGGGTCTTTGGTCTCTTGAGACCTTTGCTTCATTATTATAGAGGGGAGAAGGTATCATGTTAGGGTTGGTTATCATGGGATAGGGTCTAAGTTTGAGATCATCTTCGACCTGATTTTTTGCCAAACCTGGTTGTATTCGAAGGTCATTGGTCATGGAGTTTTGGATAGGAAGGTGAGGAGGTCACCTGGGACCATTTTTGAGGGATTGCGGTGAGGTTGGGGTTTGGGTCAGAACTTCGATTCAATATTCGAGGAGATTGGTGAGGGTTCGAGGGACAGGATTTAGAGGGTTGGTAAGAGGAGAACGATGTGGTTTAGGGGTATTAATTTGGACAGGTTTGGGGTTTGTGCCGCCATCGGCATCGGAGACGAAGACCAGCAAATCGAATATTCGACGGGCTGGAGAGATATTTTAGGGAATTTGATGGTAAGAGGGGAAAGGGGAGGATATGAGGGTTCTACAATGTAAATTTGTGGATATTTGGTGGCCGGCTTCCGTCGTGAAGCGATTTCCGATGGTGGTTTTAGAGTGGAGGATGATGGATCTGTGTTGGTTGATAGGGGGTGTTACACTGGTGTATATATGTACGAGGAGGAAGACCTTTTGTCTCTCAGGATACACAGATGTTTGGACATATATATGGATTTGGGAAGGGAGTTTCAGGGTCGTTGGATCAATAAGGATGAATGGCTGAGAATAATCGCACCAAAGCGACGCCGTTTTGGGGCGTCTCTTATATAGGCTTGGGTAGAGACGGGTTTTGGGCAGCCCGGGCTTAGCCTAATTGTGGTCAGCCTTGTTTAAAACATTTTAATCCCTATTTCTTTTTATTTTCATTTTTTAAGACTTCCTAATTTTATTTTAAAAATTCTAAATTCAGCTAAATTAAACTAATAACTACATAAACACAAACAAGTATGAAAATTAACAATGACATGCCAAAAATGAAAATTAATCAATAAAATGCCAAAATAAACTACTTATTTTTTGTGATTTTTTATATTTTATAGAATAGAACCTTAATTACTAATTAATTTTTAATAAAATATGTGAAATCAAATCCTAAATGCATATGTAATTTTATTTATTTATTTTTATGACTTGTCATGCAAGCATCAATGAAAACACACACTAATATGCGCAATTAAATCCTAAAAATAAATAATAAAGGGAAAATACTAAGTTTGAAAATTCTATAGGAGTAATTTTAAACGAGGCAAAAACTCACGTGCTCACAGCTGCCACTCCATGAGAAGCATTTTAAAAATACGTCTGACTGAACCTTACTTCAAAGGTTGCCTACATATCCTCGGCGATAAATGAATCACGTTAGTGTAGTTCTGTAGTGTTTGGTAGCAGGGACTACCATGGGCTGTGATTTCACTGCTGTTGATGTTGCTAGTGCTTACCGACTCTCTATTACACAAAAGAGAATCAACAGCTAAACTAGCTAGGCCTATCAATTATGAGTTACAAAAACCCTATCCACGAGTCTCTTGAAACTTGATCTTTGGTCTTGGCTAGCTCTTGTAGCAGACTTCGATCTGAATCATGATACTCGTTAGCTGCAGCTGCTGGTTTATTCTTCGATTTTGAAACAAAGCGGGACAGTCGGGTCTTGTGATTTCATTCAAATTTTGAGCAGTCTGTATCTCTGTCCGCTTCATCATTTTGAATTCACTTCCTCTCTTTTTTTTATTGTTTTCTTCTTTTCCTTATTCTTGATTGAGACTATCACTTTCGGTCATCTCAAATTCTATGCCTTGAAATACAACCTGCTCGGACACTAAAACAAACAAACTCATAAACTTTTCTGCCCCAGTTTTCACCGGGAAAATTTTGTGAGTTATCTGCAACACAAATCAAAGCTATTTCTTATTTGAAAACAATAAAAGTAAGGATTGTGTATCCTTTGGACTGATTGCCAGGTTATGCTGGGAAGGAGAAAGGGTCCTTGTGAGGGATAAGAGGAGGATCCACGGGTTATGCCGGGATAGGAATGAAGAGTCCCTACTGGGGATGAAAGGAGAAGCCATGGGTTATCCCGAGATGAAATAGAATCTTCCTAGGTTATGCCAGGTAGATCCGCGAGTTATGCCGGGATTGAATGGAAACTTCCTGGGTTATGCCAGGGGAATCCGCAGGTTAAGCCGGGATTGAAAGAAAGGCTCCTAGGTTATGCTAGGGAGATCCACGGGTTATGTTGGGATGAATGAAAATTCCTAGGTTATGCTAGGGGAATATGCGGGTTATGGTGGGATTGAAAGAGAACTCCTAGGTTATGCTAAGGAGATCCACAAGTTATGTTGGGATTGAATGGAAAACTCCTGGGTTATGCCAGGGGAATCCGCGGGTTATGCCGGGATTGAAAGAAAACTCCTAGGTTATTCTAGGGAGATCCGCGGGTTATGCCGGGATTGAATGGAAAATTCCTGGGTTATCCTAGGGGAATCCGCGGGTTATGCCAGGATTGAAAGAAAACTCCTAGGTTATGCTAGGGATATCCACGGGTTATGTCGGGATGAATGGAAAAACTCCTACGTTATGCTAGGGAGATTCGTGGGTTATGCCGGGATAAATGGAAAAACTCCTAGGTTATGCTAGGGAGATCCGCGATTTATACCGGGATTAAAAGAAAAGCTCCTAGGTTATGCAAGGGAGATCCATGTGTTATGCCGGGATTGAAAGAAAAACTCATAGGTTATGATAGGTAGATCCACGGGTTATGCCGGGATGAATGAAAAATTTCTAGGTTATGCTAGGGAGATCCACGGGTTATGCCGGGATGAAATGAAAAATTCCTAGGTTATGCTAGGCAGATCCACGGGTTATGCCGAAATGAATAGATAAACTCCTAGGTTATGCTAGAGAGATCCATGGGTTATGCTGGGATGAAACGAAAAATTCCTAGGTTATGCTAGGGAAATTCAAGGAAGTTGAGGGCCACAGAGATCCTTTTAACCATGTTGGGGATAGAGAAGGGAAGAAAAAAACCCTTAGGTTATGGGACATGAGAGATTTAACTCTCAGACTATACTGGGGAATAAAGGTGGGAAAAGGGGGTCCTCAGGTTATGCTGGGGATGCAAAGAGAAGCCCCCGGGTTATGTCGCAAAGCGAAGGAAGGAAATTTCTCGGTCTGTGCTAGGGAGAGTGGAGTGCGATCCTTGGGTTATGCCGAAGAAGTCCACAAGTTGCACTAGGGAAGCTAGGGATATGGCCCTAATTCTGAGGAAAGGAGTCAAGGATCGGAGTCCCATGCTATCACGTTTATTTAGGAAATTTGCAAGAAAAGAATGTAAAGGAAACTTCCCCTTTTTTATTGATGCAACATCCCATTCTTAGCCCTTGTGCCATTCCTTCGTTTGTATTGGTCACGTGTTCCCGTTGTCTTTAGGTTATACCTATGTCAAATTTCAATTCAGAAACAGAGCAGTTTTTTAGCTTGAACAGTGATTGGTTTGTGTCCTTGTTCTGCTTGATTCCAAGATCATTGATGTTGGAAGAAAAACCCTTCACTTTCTATCTTTGCCTCGTATGATGGTCCGGGGGTCCTCATCTTTCTGGTTGGTTTTTGTTTTATAGGCTCTTGGTTATTATTTTTGTCCCGATATCCATTTCGGGGCCTTCTGGGGGCTTTATTGGAACCATTATCTCACTTGGGCTTAACCTTTTCATCTTCATTCGCCTTCGTGGGCTCTCGTATTTGAATTTCTTTTCTCTCTACTTTTCTGCTTTTGAAGCATTAGCTGTCATGATCAGCCGGGTTGGCTAAATGCGCTCGCTGATACCGGATATTCTTTTAGTTCTTGCCAGGAGAAAAACCCGTGAGATCGATCTTGCTACCTTCTCTTGCGGAATGGTCAGGACATCAAAATTAAAGGAAAAAGGAGTGGGAGAAGCAACAAAGCAAAAAACATTAATTTAGAGAGGTGTGTCTCTTTTTGGAGAAAAGGGGAGGACTTATCTGGAAGTGCTTGTTGATTTTAAATGGAAACGACATGCTTCTTGGACTAGATGTCCGGCCTAGATCCCTTTCTGCTTTCTGATTTCAATCTTTCAAAACCAAGGAAACTTGTTCGGGCTTGTGTTGTGGTGATATTTCCTCTTTTCAAGCGACAACCCCCCTTGCGGGATTTCGCCAATCGGCCTCTCTCATTTCTCTTCTCCCATCGTCCGATAGCGCTCCTTGCAAGTTTTTACTAAACAGACTCTCTCATTTCATTTTTCTCTACTCACCGTCACCTTATGGTTCCTGAAGGTTTTCACCTATAAGACTCTCTCATTTTATTTCTCAAATTGAGTTGTGCTGAATCCCAACAATGGTGTTTATCACATCCATCTTTTGGCCAATTGATCGGAATGACTTGGACCAGGTTCTTGAGTGAAGGAAATTGGATGGAAATTTACAACTTTGGAATCATTTGGGTGGGTTTATGACCGAACCAATACATCTCTGCCCCAGTTTTATTTTCTTGGGAAACTGGGGTTTTATTTTGATATGACTGAACCTCAGGGAGAGGCTGCCTACGTATCCTTTCGGAATCAAGTCAGACGTAGTTCAGAAAGTGTTTCCTAAACTAATTTGTTTGTTGTTTTTCTCTTCTTTTTTTTGTTTCATTTTTTCTTTTTCGTTTTCTTTTTTTCTTTCTTTTTTTAATAGAAATTTCGGGCTCCAAAGAGGGTGAACAAAGAACGCGATCGGCTCAAAAGGTTTGTGAAGGATTGGTAGTATTTAGGGTAGCGGGAAAGAAAGCCTTCGTATTTTCACCAGCCAGAATCATTGCAATAGGGAGTTCAAATGTAATACTTTTTTACTGCATCTGCATTTACTGCTGCCTAGGGCCAGTCTCCTTCAACGTTACCCAGGTACAGTGCTCCTTTGGGTAATATCTTTCTGATAATGTACGGACCTTTCTAGTTCGGAGCCAACTTTCCTTTGGTTTCCTGATGGTGAGGAAGTATACGCCTCAATACCAGCTTCCCGACTTCGAAATTCCTAGGGTGCACTTTCTTGTTGTAAGCGCGGGCCATTCTTTGTTGGTATAATTGCCCATGACAAACAACAGCCATTCATTTTTCATCAATTAATGACAACTGCTCCAAACAAGTTTTAACCCACTCACTATCTAGATTTCTGCTTCGACAATTACTCAGAGCGAAGGGATTTCTACCTCTGCGGGTATGACAGCTTCAGTCCCATAGACCAGTAAATATGGAGTTGCTCCTACCGATGTACGCACTACGGTGCGATATCCCATTAATGTAAAAGGCAACTTTTCATGCCATTGTCTTGAGCTTTGATTTATTTTTCTCAAGATCTTCTTGATGTTCTTGTTAGCTTCTTCGACGGCACCATTAGTTTTGGGCCGGTAAGGGGTGGAGTTTCTATGTTGTATCTTAAACTTTTCACATATTTTTCCCATCAAACGACTATTCAGAGTGCCCACGTTGTCTGTAATGATGGTTGTGGGAATTCCGAAGCGACAAATGATGTTGGAATGCACAAAATCTACCACGACTTTCTTGGTGATGGATTTGAGTGTGATAACATCAATCCCTTTTGTAAAGTAACCAATAGCGACCAACATGAATCTATGTCTATTTGAGGCTTTTGGCTCAATCGGCCCAATGACATCCATGCCCCATGCAGCGAATGGCCAGGGTGCTAACATAGGATGCAATTCGGTTGGTGGTACATGAATCAAATCACCGTCCACCTGACATTGATGACATTTTCGAACGAAGCTGAATAAATCTTTCTCCATGGTCATCCAATAATACCCTACCCTAAGTATTTTCTATGCTAGGACATATCCGTTCATATGAGATCCACACACCCCTGAGTGTACTTCATGCATAATTTTTCCGGCTTCCTCAGTTTCAACACATCTCAGCAAATTGAGATCTGGGGTGCTTTTGAATAAAGTATCACCACTCAAGAAGAAATTGCTCACGTGCCGTCGAATGGTTTTCTTTTGCTCCCCGCTGGGTTGCTCAGGATATTCTTGTGTTTTCAGGAATCTCTTAATGTCATAATACCAGGGTTGTCTGCTGGACTCTGCTTCAGTCACATTACAATACCTATTCCTTTCTTTGATTTGGATTTCCAAAGGACCAACATAGGCATTTCCGCCGTAAGGCAACGTGGAAGCCAAGGTTGCGAGTGCGTCTGCTAGCTCATTTTGACAACGAGGAATGCACCTGAATTGTACCAACATTAACCATTTGCAGAGATCCTCCACATGTTGTATATAGGGGATGAGTTTAACGTCTCTTGTTTCCTATTCTCCTTGAGCCTGTCTTATGATTAAATTTGAATCCCCCATGATTAACAATTCCTCAACATCTTGGTCAATGGCCATGTTCATTCCCATGATGCAAGCCTCGTATCCAACTGTATTATGGGTGCGCAAAAACCGGAGCCTGGCTGTAGCCGGGTAATGCTGACCCATGGGTGAGATTAAAATTTCCCCAACCCCTAACCTTTTGCGTTTACTGCTCCGTCGAAGAACATTTTCCAAGCGGGGATGTCCTCAAATGTTACTTCCACAGAATTCACTTCTTCATCAGGTAAATAGGTATTCAAAGGCTGATATTCCTCGTCATTTGAATTCTCGGCAGATGATCTGCCAATGCTTGAGCCTCCATTGCAGTAGGAGTGACATAAACTATATCGAACTCGGTGAGCAGGATTTGCCATTTTGCCAATTGTTCTGTGGGCATCCGTTTTTGGAATATATACCTCAGTGGATCCAGCCTGGTTATGAGGTAGGTGGTATGAGCTTGCAGGTAATGCCTCAACTTCTGGGCCACCCACGTCAAGGCACAACGGGTTCTTTCTAGCAGCGTGTATTTGGCCTCATAACTGGTAAACTTCTTGCTCAAATAATATATGGCTTGCTCTTTCTTTCCCGTGGCATCATGCTACCCGAGAATACAACCAAAAGAGCTTTCCAGGACTATTAGATAGAGAAATAATGGCCTTCCCTGTTCCGGGCGGACCAAAACTGGTGGGTTGGACAAGTAGTGTTTGATTCTATCAAAAGCCTCTTGACACTTAACAGTCCATTCAGCTATTGCATCCGTTTTCAATAGCTTGAATATGGGCTCGCATGTGGAAGTCAACTGAGTGATGTCGGCTGATGTAATTCAGCCTTCCCAGTAAGCTCATTACATCCTTCTTGGTCTTTGGAGGAGGTAGCTCTCAAATGATTTTTATCTTGGTCGGATCCAACTCGATGCCTCTTCGGCTGACTATAAATCCCAAAAGTTTGCCTTACGGGACCCCGAATGCACACTTTGCTGGATTCAATTTCAAATCATACTTGCGAAGCCTTTCGAAGAACATTCTTAAATCCCTTACATGATCACCCTGAGTGTTGAACTTGATAATCACATCGTCCACATATACTTCTATTTCTTGATAAATCATGTCATGGAAAATGATGGTGATGGCCCTCATAAATGTTGCCCAACGTTCTTTAAACCAAAAGGCATAACTCTGTAACAGTAAGTTCTCAAAGGATTGGTGAAGGCGGTTTTCTCAGCGTCTTCCTTATCCATCAACACTTGGTGATATCCTGCGTAGCAATCTACAAAGGACTGTATCTCGTGTTTGGCACAGTTGTCAAGAAGGATGTGGATGTTAGGTAGAAGGAAGTTGTCTTTGGGACTCGCTTTGTTTAAATCTCTGTAGTCTACACACACTCGAGTTTTTCCATCTTTCTTCGGTACCGGGACCACATTTCCCAACCATATGGTGTATCGAACCACTCGGATTACACCCGCCTCTAGCTGTTTTGTGATCTCTTCTCTAATCTTATCGCTGACATCTGGTTTGAACTTTCTTTGTTTTTGTTGGACTGGAGGGCATCCTAGGTATGTGGGCAACTAATGAACCACCAGATCAACAATCAGCCCAGGCATATCATCGTAAAACCAAGCAAATACATCTTTGAATTCCAAAAGAAGTTAAATCAGTGAATCGCAAATTTCCTATTCAAATGGATGCTTATTTTAGTTTCCTTGATTTTTCCAGGATCGCCCAAGTTAACCCGTTTGGTATTGTTTAAGTTCATCTTAGGTTTATTTTCAAAATGTTCCAACTCTCGGTTGATTTCCCTAAAAGCCTCTTATTCATTATATTCCGGTTCTTGGTTCATTATTTCACATATGGGCAGCCTGTTCGGGTCGGGGCATGAAGTCCGCGAGCATGACATTTTATTTAAAGCCGCAGTATTAAGACTGGAAGAAAAGATAAAATAGAAGAAAAAACAAAATTAGAAAAATAGAGAAGTGCAAACGATGAAATTTTGATTTCATTTCTTTGAAATTGTAAGATATGAAGGTTTACATATGGAATTTAAAGGAAAAAATACCAAAGAAAATAGAAACACCCGAGCTACACCCTGAAATAACTCGTGATGCAGAAAAGGTAGCAAGGCAGGACTACCAGGCCTCCCGCCTGACTGGGAAAGGTGTGGCCTTCTAGTTTTGCAACTTGGCATCCGGTCCCATATAGAGCACTTCAGCAGTGCTTAAGCCTTCTCACAACTGGACCATGTTGGCTTCATACAATAATTTCATCATGGCTCCACATATTTCCTCAATTTCTTCCGCTGTAATGGTCTCGTCTTCCTCTTCCTCACTGTACTTTGGTTTTACAAATTTTTTGTACAAATGGGGTAGGTGTTGTGACAAATCGCATCCACGGCGTTTCCTATGGTTGGCATAGGTGACGTCCTCTGGCGTTAGATGGAAACCTAGCCCAAAAACTTCTCTGCGGTAGGCAAATTGACTGGCTCAATAATGCCTTGTAGAGAACTTCCAAGTCCTTTGCGTGGCTTAAACCATTGGCATGTCATCTCTCTCGCCACCATGATTGAGGCATTGGAGAGGAAATGTTCAGGGAAGGGTTCGCCTTCTTTGTGTTGATCATCTACCACAATTTCAAAAGCCTGGTATACTATACGCTTACTTCCCTCTTTGGCTTTGAGGCAGGGGACAGAGGTATCTCGGTAAATTGACAGTTCATCTTCTCCGTGCACCATAATCTCCTGGTCCTTATGTTCGAACTTCAGCATTTGGTGCAGAGTAGAAGGCAACGCTCCTACCTCGTGAATCCATGGTCTTCCTAGGAGATAGTTGTAAGACGTATCCATGTCTAATACTTGAAATGTCACTTCAAAATCAACCGGACCGATGGTCAATACTAAGTCAATTTCCTCTATGGTTTCTCTCTTGATTCCATCAAAGGCTCGGACGCACACATTGTTGGGACGGATCCTCTCTGTTCCAATCTCCATTCTTTGCAATGTTGACACTGGGCATATATCTACCACAGAACCTCTGTCTATGATTACTCTTTTGACTTGATAGCCTTCGCATTTGACGTTGAGGTGCAAGGCTTTGTTGCTGAATGTAACCTGATGAATAGCAAAGAATCTTTCTGCCATTTTCTCCAGTTGTTCCACGGAGGTTCCAACTGGTACATAAACATTATTCAAGGTTTTAGCCAAAACGTTCTGGTGCTCTAGAGATTTCATCAACAATGACAATAAAGAGACATGCTCGGGATACTTTCGGAGCTGGTCCACCACCTCATATTCTGGCATTTTCATTTTTAAAAAGAAGGCCTCCTCTCCAGCATTTACGGGCTTTTTATGTGGAAATCACTATTTAGTGGCAGTTTTCACTTCTTCCATATCCGAATATTTCTTTGCGGGATGGTCCTTTTGAGTTTCCCCCATGATCTATTTGCCTATGTGTGTTACTATGGTTTCTTGGTACTTTCATAGGACTACAGAAGGGTTTGTCATTGGCTTCTGAGGCGCGCGACGGATTATCACGGGCTCATTCAGCCTTGGTGGTTTAATCGGCCCCCGTACCACATAAGCTCCCTTATGTACATATATCGCTTTGTTCAACTCAAACCTTTTGGGGGACTCAAAGTGGGCTATTTTCTGGATGCCCCCGTGGGATGTAAAGTACAGTTTCCTTAGTGGGTGTCGTCTCAGTTTTAATTTCAGACTTCTTCTCTGCTTCTGGATGCTTGGCTTCACTCATTTCCTTTTCTTCAACCTTCTTGGGAGTAACCTTTGGTTTTCTGTCTCTATAAGCAAGGGCTATTATGGATTTTAGGGCAGGGTCAAATTATTTGTCCTCACAAATCATTTCGATAACTAGCCCATTGTTGTGAGCCGGCAACGGGTTATTGGTTACTTCGGGACATCTTCATCTCTTAGCACTATTTTCCTTTGTTCTATTAAATCCTCCACCGCTCGTTTCAGAGTCCAGTAGGTTTCGATGTCATGTCCTTCGCCTCCGGAAAGATAAGCATAGCGTATGCCCCGTTGATAGGAAAGTGACTTAGGGTTCTGCCAGTTCGGGGGCACGGGCTGCAAGAGACCCATTTGGACTAGTTTTGGGAATAAGCTGGCATAAGACTCCCCTATTGGTGTAAAGTTTTGTCTCCTGGGTGGCTTCCTAGGATGGAAATTATTTTGTGGAGGGCGGGGATTATAGTGGTTCTGGGAAGGCTGATTTCTCGGGACCTGGTTTTTGTTGCCCTGTTGTTGTGGTCGAGCAAATGGCTGGGCATTCATGACTGCATAAGGTTGGGAACATAATGCATGTCTTGATGGGGATAGTAGTGTTGAGAGGCCCTTTCTGAGAATCCAGGCTTGTGAGCATGATGTCTTCTCATTCCGGAGGCTTCCATTGACACTTCCTCTTTCCTTTTGTTTCTTGCGACCCCTTCTGCCCCACCTTGGATGGCCTGGGAGGTTGACCTTATGGTGGACTGGCTCAGAATTCTTCCTGTTTTCAAGCCATTTTCGACCATCTCGCCGATCTTAATTTCTTCTGCAAAAGGTTTGCCCATTGCTGACATCATATTTTGAAAATAATCTGCCTCTTGCGCTTGCAGGAAAACGGTGACCATCTATGTCTCATCCATGGGTGGTTTCACTCTCGACACTTGTTCGCGCCACTTGACATCATATTCTCTAAAACTTTCTGAATGTTTCTTTTTCAAGTTGGCCAAAGAATTCCAATCCAGGGCAATGTCAATGTTATACTTGAACTGCCTTACGAAATCCCGAGCAAGATCATCCCAAATAAGCCATCAAGTGATATCCTGGTCCATGTACCATTCAGAAGCGATGCCTACCAAATTCTACCCGAAATATGCCATCAATAGTTCTTCTTTACCACCTGCCCCACACAGTTGATTGCAGTATTTCTTCAAATGAGCAATGGGGTCGCCGGCATTTTGAATCTCAGGGGAAGATGTACGTGTGGGAACATGCACAAGTCCGAGTCACGCTCTTCTGCCCACTCAGACCTTGAATGTTTTTCAAACTCTGCTCAAGGCTTTTCATCCTTCTTGTTATCTCAGCTTGTTCAGGTGTCTTAGGAGTTTTATCCTGCACCGATGTGAGTTCGTATGCCACTTGAGGATAAGTGTATGTGGGGTATGGGGGAGGCTCGTTTTGGTAGTTGGGAGTTTTAAATGTGAAAGTTGTAAGATCAAACATGGGCCTCGGCACCGCAGGCTATGTGGTAGCTGCACACTAAGGAGCCGTAAAATATTAGGAACTGAGCTAGATGTGAACATCAAAGGACATGCTTCAGAGGGTGCTCCGACGAAGTTGGCTGATATGGTAGGCTGGCTCAAGAGGATATTCGGGTGGCTGATGGAGATAGTGGAGGTACCCCCCGACCTTGGGAAAAGCTCAGGAAATCCGGGGATGGCACTTGGTTCTTTTCCATTTGCCCAAGCGTCCCACATATCCATAACTCTGAGTCGAAGGATCCTATTTTCTTCAGTTGCCGTAGATTCTGAGGCTGGATCCTCACAATTGGGTTGTCCTCTGGGATGGGAATTGCTAGTAGAGTCATTTCGGAAGACATCTCTGCGCTTCCTTTTGATCTATTAAAGTATGTGTATGATGCCAGCTTACCACAAGCCAATCACTGTTCTCTAAAAAACCTGGACTTTAAACTGGAATTTCAAGCGGTTAGGTTGGGATAAATAAAAAACAGGAAATCGCATATTGGGTATGATGCACCTACGCAGTTAACGGTTTTCTATATGTTTGCAATGGTCGCATGTGTCATCCCGGAATTTATTCTCAACTTCCTTTTGGTTTCTACTTCTTATTTTCTTTTAGTTTTCCCCTTTTTAAAGAATACAGTCAAATCATATGAAGATTGCCTACGTATCATGACGCTGCATGAATCAGACCGAGCGTAGTTTATGGAAAAATGTGATGGAAATAATAGGATAATTTTGGGATTTTCCATTTTTAAAAAGACAAAACTTTTGATTACAAAGCTAACAAAATTAAAGGCAACTACCAAACTTGGACACGAATTACAGACTCGGATGGTGCGTAAAAGAACATACAGACAGACAGACTCTTTTAAGAAAAATACAAATTTTCAGAAATTATGAATACATTAAGACTTCAACTGCTTTTGGAACTTGCGAGGAATCGTTTGGCCTTATCGCAGGCTTGTGTGATAAATTTACTTGGATATGGTGGAGATCTTCCATAACTTGACGAACAAATGTCATGGCGGTAGCAAAGAACATGGGTTTCGTCATATCCTCACAATGGTTGCACTTTGTGGTAATATAATTTGTGATTGCCCATATCCTTTCCTTGATAACACCTTTTTCTTGCGGCAAACGCCCAATTTGCTCGGTCCTTGCCTCTAGAGTTTGTTCTGCTACCTGATTCAGCTTTTGGAATTGCTGCAAATCCATTTCTAATCCTACTATTATTGCATAACAATGCTCTCTTTCAACTTTGAAGTCCCCGGCTTGCTTGGTCAATATGTTTTCAGTCACGATGATCCTCCGTTTTAAACCAACAATCTCATTGTTATTCCCTTCTTTTAATTGCTCAAGGATGTAGGCTCGTTCCTCTGCACTTTTAATCAATTACTTCCGAACCCTAGATAGCTCACCCTCTGCGTATTCAGGTCGAACCCACTCGGTTACTTTACGCTGCAAATTTTCTATGAGTTTTTCATCTTTGTACTTCGGGGGGGGGGGGGGGGGGGGGTTCTGTGGCTGCCTTCATTTTCTGGATAGTGTCCCTATATTAATTTTTCTTGGCTAACCAATCCCACTGCTCTTGCGACGTCTCAGTGAATTCTTGGAGATGTGGTCTCTTAGCTGGCCTTCCAGGCTCTATTTCTCTTTTGTACCAAGCAACATACCCCGGTGCAACCTCAACATTAGATATGTCACGTACTCGAGTACCTGCTGTCAAGTATTGACATTCACTCAAGATTTGACATAGAATGACTTCTGGGAATTGACCATTTGGGATTATCTCAACCGCATGACGACTAATATCCTCATCCCTGGGGATCATTTGCCATCTACCCAATTGTCTTAGTACTCTGTATGGCGCATAGGGCTGGATACTTCAGAGACCCATCAGAAGTAATTGAGGTCCGGTGGCGGACATATACAAAACATCATCCACAGGGAGCCACCTGAATGTCCACTCTATCTGATTTGCAGTGATGACCCCGAGATTCCATTCTGTGACACCCTCAGGTACTCTAAGCCCATCAACCCTATTGCAGAATTCTTCTTTGCAGCTCTTTGTTGGCGACCCATAATTCATGAACCGAGGTCGGTGGCATATATGCTCGATCATCCATAATTGCAGCAACAAGTTGCATCCCTCGAAGAAGTCTCCTCCTGCTTTACAGGCGGTGAGAGCACGGAAGATTTCGGACAAGATCATTTGGCGAGGGTACTTTTAGCTTGGTTCATTAAAGTGCTAACGAGCCCTGCTATCCGTATGTCAATATTCCCATCCTTTCGCGGGAATAATAGAAGGCCTTCATTTTCTGGATAGTGTCCCTATATTAATTTTTCTTGGCTAACCAATCCCACTGCTCTTGCGACATCTCAGTGAATTCTTGGAGATGTGGTCTCTTAGCTGGCCTTCCAGGCTCTATTTCTCTTTTGTACCAAGCAACATACCCCGGTGCAACCTCAACATTAGATATGTCACGTACTCGAGTACCTGCTGTCAAGTATTGACATTCACTCAAGATTTGACATAGAATGACTTCTGGGAATTGACCATTTGGGATTATCTCAACCGCATGACGACTAATATCCTCATCCCTGGGGATCATTTGCCATCTACCCAATTGTCTTAGTACTCTGTATGGCGCATAGGGCTGGATACTTCAGAGACCCATCAGAAGTAATTGAGGTCCGGTGGCGGACATATACAAAACATCATCCACAGGGAGCCACCTGAATGTCCACTCTATCTGATTTGCAGTGATGACCCCGAGATTCCATTCTGTGACACCCTCAGGTACTCTAAGCCCATCAACCCTATTGCAGAATTCTTCTTTGCAACTCTTTGTTGGCGACCCATAATTCATGAACCGAGGTCGGTGGCATATATGCTCGATCATCCATAATTGCAGCAACAAGTTGCATCCCTCGAAGAAGTCTCCTCCTGCTTTACAGGCGGTGAGAGCACGGAAGATTTCGGACAAGATCATTGGGCGAGGGTACTTTTAGCTTGGTTCATTAAAGTGCTAACGAGCCCTGCTATCCGTATGTCAATATTCCCATCCTTTCGCGGGAATAATAGAAGGCCGAAAAAAATACCATGAATGCAAAACATCGATGCCCCTCCCGTTTGAGCTGATTTCCTTTGCTACAAATATGATTTTTGGGGTTATTGGATCCCCCGATATGTCCGTACCTTTGATATATAAATTGCGGGGTGCAAAAGCCAGCTGATAAGTCAGGATTGTGAACTTTTCTACTGATCTTCAAGGAGTCCAAGAATTTGTGCACAGCAAGGGCTCTTGGTGCAATCAGGTATTGGTGTCTCAAAGGAATTTTAGGGGTCTCGATATATCCGGTTATTTCCTCTAATGTCGATGTGAGTTCAAAGTCCGAGAAGTGGAAGACATTGTGAACCGGGTCCCAAAATGTGATTAATGCTTTTATGATGTCTCCCCTTGGTTTAATTTTCAATAAACCAGTGAGGCATCCCAGATGTGTGCTGACCCTTTTCTGCCATGCTTCCCCAGATCATTCCACCACAGTCGCAACAAGAAGGGAATTTTGCTCATGAACCTTATCGTGCTCATTCTGCACATTTATTAAGGTGAATTAGTATCAACAGAATATTAAAACCAATATTTTATGAAATTCATTTGTAAAATCAAGGCTCGACTTTGCGAATACGGCCTTGCAACACTTCCATGAGAAGGTTTTTTCCATGTTGTGCTTGCTTGCCGGTCAAAAATAAGACTCAGAGGTGGCCATTTGTGCAGGATCAGCCTTCCGGCGTCCCTTGCGGCAACATTTGGCTATTTCCGGTAATAATGGCTTCACTCGATTTATTTCGAAACAAGTGTATAAAATCGAACATTTGGTTTTTTTGATTTGTTTTGGCATTTTTGCAAAAGTAGGGTTGAACCCGGCAAAACAATTACCAATACCAAAAAACTTTCCCAATTTATTTTTCCTTTTGTTTTGTTTTAAAAAAACAATCCGGCAGCATTTTGGCGTTATTTGAGCATTGGTTTTAACAAATGATTTATCTCAAAAACTCTATAATTTCCCTTTTATTCACAAGCCGATCAACATGCGAATCCAATGCAAATGAATGCACAAGTAGCACGTAATATGCATCAGGATGGTCTTTTCATTTCGGGTCACCTGTTCTAGACAGACCCAACCCCTATGTTAAGTCCCCTAAGTCAAATGCATGATGTAACTAAACATTTCTACCTAGCATGAGGTCAAGTTATTCTAAGTTAAAAACCTCGGTATAAGTCTAGACTGTGCACCCGAGCGGACAACTCGAGCCGACGAGGGGGCTACGTACCAGGAACCAAAAGGCCATCCGGCTTAGTAACTTGTCCGGCCTCTATCTTATTTACAGGTATGACACTAACAGCATAGGGAGTCCAACCAGTAAGCACATCCCCGAAGGTGAGAAGTGAAGGGTTTCGTAGCAGTTTATATGTACAGTTCAGATAATATCAAAGCGGTAAAGTATTTAGCACTTAGCACAGAACATATAAGCAAATCAGAAGAAGCCAAATGTAACAGTTATTCTAAGCTCGAATTCTTGAACCCTGAACCAGAGATTCTGGGTTCATCCCCACCAGAGTCGCCAGAGCTGTCACACCTCATTTTTTACACGGCTACCCCCAAAGATGACACGTGTAATTGAGTTTTTCCAATTAATGTGGCATTATTCAAAATGGGATTATTTATTAATTAAGATTTGCCACTTGGGATCGGTTTGGCTTTTGGTGTCCCAAGTCACCGGTTTATTTAGAATCTCAAATCGAGGAAATTTTTTGACTGCCCAATTGGAGTCAGCGAACCAGAAATTCTTGAGTAAGGAATTATGTTGACCCGAGGGAAGGTGTTAGGCACCCGAGGATCCCGTGGTTCTAGCACGATCGCTTAAACTATTATGAATGGCTAATTTCCTGATTTTTGTACATTTTCATCCTACAATGCAATTTAAAATTATAAACGGCTTTATGTCACTTTTAGGAATATTTGCAACGTTATCAAAACATGTCTCGAACAACGTCACATAAATGCACCCGGGTTCTCGACACATTTTAACATCGTTGAGACCTGGATTTGGGTCACATAAATGCGCACCAAAATTTAGAAAGATATCTTATTAAAATATTGCGCCTATGCCAATTACGCGTTTAAAAATTTGTGGAAGAGCCGTGTAATTCGATAAATGGCACCTCCACATTTCTATGCATTTTATTACAGTTAAGGAGCCTACGTAGTGCATGATTTTGTTAGCGCGACTCACTTAATTTATTTTTAGAAGGGCAACCTAAAGAATCTATAAGTTTTTGGTATACATGTCTCTAAAATAAAAGAGAAATCCTACTATTCGTATATCAATGGCTTATTCAAATGAAGCATTCGATTTGCATATTTTCAGTGCTTGTAGGCTTTATCAATGAAGATAGATAGCCCAGAAGTGTATTTCCATATTTCACAACTTACAAGGATCTGGGCCCTCGTTTGTTCCCAGAAATTCGATGATATAGGGTATTCATACGGAAGGAAAAGCATCACTATGCTACAGCTATTGAAGTTATTTATAAGTGGCTATTTAACAAATTAAACAATGACAGAATGAGATCCCAGTAGTGATTTACAAGTTAGTAAATTAATAAGCTACAACCTCAGGTTTTCGAATTTAGCATCTAGAGTTAATGTGCTCATCAATCAAAGTACATATTCATACAATGATTCCCTATTGCCGAATCAAACGTGAAACAAAACAGGCATGTTATTTGACCATTTTATTTTATACCTACTGAAATTAAATAACTTGAAATCAATAGCTAAGGTGATAGTCCAGCATAATTCGATTGTCCTTATATTACTCTGCCGGGATAAGGAAAATATCTTAAACATACTAGACTAATAATATTTGCATTACAACATTAGCATAGAAGTAAATGTCTTCATTATCGGACATGAATATGCATATACATGTGTGCATTCCCAAAACTTTTCTGGGTAAGAGTTGGTACCTAGAATTTAGCAAAAGAGATTCTATGAGTAAGGTAAACATGAAGCAAGCAAACAACATCAGCCAAATTAACCATTTAACCGAGGAATTTATCAGGAACTCGGGAAATTTTGAGAAGCAAATAACAAAACAAATTTCGATCCCTAATGCATATGCCTCAGGTTATCTTCAACCTCTAAGGAATAGAATTAGATTATTATAGAGGATTTTGCAGGAAAACTTAGGATTTCAGGAAATTGGATTTCAGATGGATGTTCTCGACCAGTTTCTTCAGAATGTATATCTCAAAATATATCTGAATGTGTGTGTATATATATATATATATATATATATATATATATATATATATATATATATATATATATATATATATATATATGAATTTTTTTGTATATCTAAAATGTCTCCTGTATATCTAAAAAAATGTGTCTCTTTTAAACAGTCAGACGTCTCTTTTATAACCAAAGCCTTAGGGCAACAAAATCTTTTTTGTTTTCCTTTTAGTCTCTTACCCATTTCTCAGATTTGCATAATTGATCATTGATTTTCTAACTTGTGCATCATGTTTTGAGGAAGAGTTAACAGAAATTGTATTTTGACCCTTCACTAGAATGTTCCAAGAGTTTGTTACAAGATTCTTATGCTCAGATACCCTCAATACCCTTGTCTTCCCTTCTCAATTACTGGCCTATATGTGTTATATCCTGGTGCCTATCTATTCGGTCAAAAATCCTAGTTAACTATCTAAGGTCATAAACCAAGGTTATTTTATCAACTAGGATCAAATTTGAGAAAGCGGGTCATGGCCAACTGCTTAATTGAAGATTATATACTATGCAAAAGCAAACGACCAAGGGTCAAAAATTAATAAGTAACAAATCAATGCAACACATATATTCATGCGGATTTAAACAAATATCACAATGTGGAACCACATTACTCAGAAACAAAGATGAAACTAATCAGCACAAACTTCATAAACAAGATTTATCACACATGGATACTGATTGATTTTGAAACAAAAGAAAAAGAAAACTAGAGATGAATAAGTTGAAGGAAACAACTATGACTTCAAATGACAAGCGGATCATCAAAATTTAAAACAAAAGCATGTGATGGAAACAAAGCAACAAATCAGAAAATTTTACATATGAGCAAATAGAAACAAAGTAACTAATCAAAAATGGAAACAAAGTAACTTAATCAGAATTATTTTTACAGATGAGCAGATGGAAACAAAGTAACTTCATCAAAAAAAATTTACAAATGCAAACGGACATCCATGCACTTACGCAAACAAGAACAAAAACGAAAAGTTAAAAGGCAATCAAATGAATTCAGGGTACTTAGCTTTTTCAAAACCGCAACCCTAAAATTTGGGGCTTTCCACGTCTCAAAGTTTTTTGACCCTTTCTGAGAAGGTCTTTGGTCTCTTGAGACCTTTGCATCATTATTGGAGAGGAGAGAGGGTATCAGGTTAGGGTTGGTTATCGTGGGATGGGGTCCGAGTTTCAGATCATCTTCGATTTGATTTTTGGCCAAACCTTGTTGTATTCGAAGGTCGTTGGTCATGGAGTTGTGGATGGGAAGGTGAGGAGGTCACCTGGGACCATTTTTGAGGGATTCCGATGAGGTTGGGGTTTTGGTCAGAGCTTCGATTCAATATTCGAGGAGATTGGTGAGGGTTCGAGGGACAAGATTTAGAGGGTTGGGAAGAGGAGAACAAGACGGTTCAGGGGTGTTAATTTGGACAGGTTTGGGGTTGGTGACGCCGTAGGCGGCGAAGACGGCGACCATTAAATCGAATATTCGACGGGCTGGAGAGATATTTGAGGGAATCTGATGGTAGGAGGGGAAAAGGGAGGCTACGAGGGTTCTACGGTGTAAATTTGGGGCCATTGGGTGGCCGGCCGCCGCCGTGAAGCGATTTTCGGTGGTGGTTTCAGGGTCGTGGATGGTGGATCTGTGGTGGTTGATAGGCGGTGTTACGCCGGTGTATATATGTACGAGGAGGAATACCTTTTGTCTCTTAGTAGACACAGACGTTTGGACATATATATGGGTTTGGGAAGGGAGTTTCAGCGCCGTTGGATCAATATGGATGAATGACTGAGATTGATCGCTCAAAAAACGACGTCGTTTTGGGGCGTCTCTTATATGGACTTGGGTAGAGACGTGTTTTGGGCTGCCCATGCTTGGCCCAATTGTGACCAGCCTTGTTAAAAATATTTAATCCTATTTTCTTTTTATTTTTATTTTTTAAGACTTCCTAATTTTATTTTAATAATTCTAAATTCAGCTAAATTAAACTAATAACTACCTAAGCACAAACAAGTATGAAAATTAACAATAACATGCCAAAAATAAAAATTAATCAATAAAATACCAAAATAAACTACTTATTTTTTGTGCTTTTTTATATTATATAGAACAAAACCTTAATTACCAATTTATTTTAACAAAATAAATGAAATTAAATCCTAAATGCTTATGTAACTATTTTTGTATTTTTATGACTTGTCATCATGCATCAATGAAAACACACACTAATATGTGCAATTAAATCCTAAAATAAATAATAAAAGGAAAAATCCTAAGTTTGAAAATTCTGTAGTAGTAATTTTAAACGAGACAAAAATCACGTACTCACAGGAAAATGGTTCTAAAAGGCAAAGTCCTTATAATTACAATAGAATAAAACCCTCTATTTATATGGATATATTGGCTTAGCCATCAAATAATAAATAATATCAATACTCACCGTAAAAAAAATTCTATATATGATATTAACTTTCTTTTGTATTCTTTTACCTTTATTTTAATTTTAATTTTTGTCATTTAATTATATTGACTATTGGCTTTTACCTTTTTTGGGGTTTCCATAATTTTCTACGTGACTATAAACTCTCGCATCTATTCTGCCTTCCTCAGTCCTCTCGTTGCTGGGTGTTTCGTCTTCTGAGTTTCGGTTTTTGGGTTTTGCTCCGTTGGATCGTTTCTACTAGAGAAAAGGGCTTTGAAATGGTAAGCCCAAAATTCAAGTCATCAAAATCATCTTTTTTCTAATTCTTTGAATCAAATCTGAAAATGGATCAATTCGTAGCGATAAATAATTCTTACTTTTCAGTGCTTTGTTTTTCTGATTAAATAGCACATTGATCTTAATTTTTTCTTGTTTAGATTCTGGGGTCTGTAGATTATAAAAGTGATGCTGGCTCTTTTGCATTGCTTGTATCGGATATATATATATTTGTATCGTAATTCACAGTGTATTGATTTTGAAAATTACTTCGGACCAGTTCAAGTATGCTTTTTGATTAAACCCAGTCCCAAACTAGTTGGGCTGATAGATCCCTTGGCCGTTTAACATTACACCCAGGTGCCGGTGTAGTATCTTCCTAGGAGTGCGTGTAATGATAGTTCCATGTGTAGGGTTAGAGTATTCGCGAACTTACAACTATATTTGCTTTGGCTATCAACCTCCTGTACCGGATAAAGGAGGAACAATCACATAGGTAGATAGCAGAGTAGAAATAGTCATAATTCCATGAATCCTCTAACTCTACACATTGAATTCATCGTTACAGGCTTCCCTAGGCACACACCTATTGTGATTCTTCCTCATTTGTCCGGGCTTGGCACTAACAATACGCAGCTCAAATTGGCTATGAAAAAATCACATAACGAAGCTGAATGTGCTTCCTACTGTGGATACTAATGTTTTGCTAATTTTACATTTTTTGGTAGAATATAAGTTGACAACTATTAGTTGGAATTATATTTGTCAGGTACGATTACAGCCAGACCCATTCCTCAATGAACTGACAAGCATGTTTGAGCGAACTACTGAGCATGGTTCTGTTTGGGTTACTCTCAAACACTGTGAGTTTGCCTCATCATTGTTTTTTCTGTATTTTTGGCTAACAATAGAGCCGTTGATTGAAATACCGAATGAGCAGTTTTTTCCTCTGTATTACAGCTTCTGATAAATCTAAAGCCCAACGGAACAAGATGAAGACAGCTGGCGAAAATATTGAATTTAAGTGCCTCATCCGAGCAACTGATGGGAAAAAGAATATATCCGCAATGGTAATGTAGAAAGCATTTCATTCTTTCCTATTTGTTAGTATTGTTGATTGGAGTGTGGTTTAGGGCTTCTTTCTGCAAGTCTTGCCTTTTTTCTTTTCTTTCCGCTCTGTTGAATAACACTTTGTGATGTTCTCTCATCTCTGATAGGAAGATGTGATAGTGTTAGTGTCTTGTATGAATTAATTGTTGTAGCATAAGTTTAAATGTGTGGATAAGAATTAGAAAGGTCCGTGCTCCTTGTCTTCGTCTTTGAGATAGGGAGCTATAAATTTATAAAAGGGGGGGGGGGGGGGGGGTTGACAGCCTAGTTCAAACAGAATGATAATGTGGCCCTTGTTTACTTCATTGGTAACTAATAGTTAAAGTTTATGCTTGTAATATAATATTAGGGCACCAATAGTGATGCGATTTATTGTTCCTCTTATTAAACACAAAACTATATTATTCTGGAGGCACTTCATTTTATGTCATAAAAAAACTATATTATTCTAGAGGCACTATCCTCACTTTCCTCCTTTGTGCCCTCTGGATCATCGCTTTCGCTTCCTTCCTCGATTCCTCTACTGATGCCCAACATAAATAATTCCTCTATTACTTATGTAAGAAGTGAGTCTATAAAAGAAATCTTATATATCTTTCTTTACTATTAATAAAATAAAAATGTAAGACTAGAATCTGAATTTGCTTCTAGGGGATGCTTCTAGCATCAGGGGCTAGCATCTAAATTTGATAGCAAAAATTGTTAGTACTTCGGAAAACAAAGTTGGTGGAACTACAAAATTTGTCACGTAATATTGTTTACGTTTTTGGGCACAAGTTTTCTGCAAGCGGGTGACTGTGAAGTTGTATACTAGCTTTTATGGATTATGCATGCTAGCTTTGAGCCGAGGTTCATCTGAACCGGCCTTTCTACCTGCATAAAAGTAGGGAAAGGCTGCGTACTCACTACCCTCCTCAGATCCCACTTGTGGGATTATACTGTATATGTTGTTCTTGTTGGGTGACTATGAAGATGACTAGTAAGACAGAGACTTATTATCCATATCAAAAGGAAACTCTTTAATATGTGGATCCATAAGAGGCTGAAGAAATCCATCTACGTGCTTACTTTGTGTGTGTGTGTGAGTGAGAGAGAGAGAGAGGGAGGGGGAGGGGGAGGGGAAGAGGGGGAGAGAGAGATCTTTGAAAATGAATGGTCAAAAGGATACATTTGTTTGTCTTTTGAGGCAAAAAAATGTGGAATTCTGTCCTGTTTGGACGGATAAAATTCATAGCATCACCTCCACACTTAAGTAACATTGCCTATTAAACATGTATATTAAGTTTAAGATCTGTGGAGTTACTAGATAAATGATTATTGCATGACCCATGTTCCTTTTTAGTTTGGCCAAGATGCTTTGTTCTTTCATGCGACTTACTTATTTTCTAAAAATGACATCCGCGTCAAGTACGCCAATTTTTCTTTCTTCCTCGGCTTCCTCTCATGGGAATTTCTCGCTATCAATATATCGTTTTAGGAACATTGTCTAATGTTCTTTTGCTTAGCCTTTACTTCTGATAAGCACCGTTGAGCTTTAACCTGTCTGCTAGCAGATTCCATCTTGCTAATGGAATTAGTGACTTTAACTGCATAACAACTGTCCCCCTTTTGGATCTTTACCATTATGACAATTGATAGAAGGCACCAGTTCCCCAATTATCCATTATTATTATTATTATTATTATAATAGCAAAATCCAGCACTAAGGTAATGTTGGGAGTGTACAAAAGAGTTTTTGGTTAGTTTTTAACTATTCATGTAGTGATATTGGGAAGTAATCAAGGTATCACTTCATATACATTTGTGAGATTACACCACATAGCTACTAGATACAAACACTTGTATTTTAAATTATGTCCAGGCCTTGTTTTGTTCTCAGAAGTTCGTTGATTTTTCTCATTCAATAGCACTCACAGAATACATGTAGTGATTGTTTTCCATATCTTCTTGCTTGCCCTTTCTTGCCCAGCAACAAAAGAGTTCCTTGACAGTCTTGGTTCATAGCCCACTGCAGTGAAATTATCTAAGGAAGGACCCTCATAGCTAGAGCTGCAAATTTTGCAGTGTATGAATAGAAGCTCAGCATCTTTTCCAGCTCACAGAAGTAACGGGCTGCAGAGGGACAATCCTGCTTTCTGTAGTTTTTTTTGCTTTTATTTTATGTTAGGCACGCATGAATTATGATAGGAAAAATTTTAGTGCTGAAATCATTTGCGAGCTGAATCCTAATTGCACACTTTGGTTCTGAATTTTGCTTACCTGCACTTGCAAATACTCTTTTGTTTGTTACTTCTTGAAATTGAGAATTGCCAAAGTTTCCCATTGTGCACATGTATGTGAATGAAGTTTGGGTTGATGAAGCCCGTCATGTGTCTATGTCTAACGATGTGTTAATCCTCTAATACAGAACTTTGACTGGTATGTCTGGTAGCTATCCCTTCTCTTTTTTCCGTTAATGTCTTTCTACATCCTATAGTGGAGACAAAATACACACTTAAAATTTCTTTTCTTTATTTGTATTCATGTTTGACTTAGGGTTCATGTAGTATCTGATTATTATTTATGTTTTGATACATCATTTCACTTCTTGTAGCCACTGACTGATGACTTGATTTCTTTGGACTAACAGGTTGGAGCAAAAGATCAGCAGCGTTTTCAAGCATCTTATTCGATTTTGCTGAAGGCCCGCTTGACTGCACTAAAAAAGAGGGAGAGAAAGGACAAGAGGAAGGCTGCTGATTCTGACAAAAAATTGGAGAAGTCAAAGAAGAAATCAGCTGCTCGAAAGGCCTCTACATGAACTTTAGTCCTTTGATTTATTCCCCCCCTTCTGTTTCTAGGATAGAGTTGTAGGATTTGACTCCCATTTGGGATGACAAATCTGAAACTGCATTATAACTCCAACTGCATAGAATGATGAGAGATGTTTTTACTCAATTTTTGCACTTCTAGATTTGTGAAACTTTCCGAAGAGTTGGTATTATGGAACTCTGAAGAGATTCTGCCACAATCTTGTTCTTTAGTTCTTTGAAGAACAGCTGTGGCAATCTTAGAGTAGAGTGGACCAAATTAGACTAGTTACCTACTTCAATGTCATCTTTTAGTTTGTTCGGTTGCAGCTATACATACTTTGGTTGTCAGAACCTATCATGAGATTGTGTAGTTCTTCTTGTTCACCAATTTTATTTTTTATTTTTTGCATTTTTCATATGTTCCAGAACCAGTAAGTCATGAAATAGGCACTCTGTTTGGTGGTTATCTGGATTAAAACTTATTTTTATGTTATTTGTATTGGTTTAGTTGGGTGTTAATTACATTAATCTTTTGTGTTTTTTGTGTAAAGATCCCGCTACGAAATCAAGCCCAATAGCTAATAGGGGGTAGAGTTGAGCCAGATTTATGGGTCAAGCCTATTCTGAACCATGAACATTGGTTGGCCTAATTGGCTTGTAAATGTATGATACCGAAAAAAGAGAACTCAAGTAGTACCGTCTTTCATTCAAAGTGAAATATCCCTTTTCATTTGATTGACATTTTTCCTTATGTAGTCATTATTCAAATGAGAAATTCTCCTAAGAAGAGGAATTATTCCCAGTCTCTACACCAAGTTGGTGACAATACTCTGTGTAATAGTCAATCCTTCTAGCAACAGCCGGAGGATTGCCACCATCACACTCAAACGGGCCATAAGTAGCTCGAATCGTCGACCCAAAACCTTGACCGGAAGTTATAAGAGAGTGGCAGTTGCTCATCCAGTACCACAAGGCTGTCTTGAATGATATAATGCTGTCTCTAGCCACGATATAAGGGTCGTTTAGGCCATCGAATCCGATGTCCTTTCCCGCTGGTCCATAGTTGAAATTCCATGACAATTGGATCGGTCCTCGGCCATAGTATTTCTTGCCGGGGACACAAGGGTACTCTACGTTTTGCTGATCACTGTAGTCCCTGGTTGGTCCATTTATCTCACTTATGTACCACATGTCTGCATTGCCCCCCTCCCCCCACCCAACACCCCAAACCCCCCCAAAAAAATGTTATTAGTTGAGTAAAGTTAAAGCCCATGACAAATGTGATATAAGACTATGGCGGGGAAAAATCACAAATAGCTAGATTTACAATTTGTAATTGATAGATGATTTGTGTATTGGATTGTGTCTCCCTTATGATAGTTATTTATGTTAGTTACTGTCTGATATTATTGCATGCTATTTTATTTATGGTTCTTATGTTTAGATAATTATTTACGCTATTTCTGCTGGAGTTACTAATGCTCTTTTGTTTTTGTTATTGTTTATCCTTTCCTTCACTGAGCCGAGTGTCGATTGGAAACAGCCTCTCTTCCCTTTGGATAAGGGTAAGGCCCGTCTACATATTACCCTCCCTAGACCCCACTTTGTGGGACTATACTGGTAGTTGTTGTTACAACTTGTTATTGAGAAATAGCCACATTTTCAAAAGTAATCGAAATATAATTACTCTTTAATGCAAAGAAATAATTGGAACAAAAACATCCCTTAAAGATCTGAAAAAGTTCGAAACATTTTACCTATGAGATTCCAGCATAATGTGATGGAATTTTTATAACGTGTTGGAATTCCAACATAATATATGAAGTTTAAACGCGGGAGCTCCATAATCCAGTATATTACTCATATATTCAATAGTTTCGTATTCCATACTCATATCTTAAATGACGACAAATATTTAATTTAAGATATATGTATGTTTAGAAATTTTATGAGAAATTTTGCCGGTTTTCCTAATTCGTGTAGACTTTATTACGTGATATAGTCCGATTAATTTAGATATATATATTTGATAAGTTCTCCATAGAAAAACATTTGATTAAACATTCTTTCTTTACATTTCGAAGTTCAAACAACACTTCTAATTAAAAATAAAGAAATTCCAATAATTTTATACACTTCTGGCTGATAAAAAGCATAATAATACTATTGCTTTATTGGCCCCATAAATGATTCAAGACAATGTATGATACTTGCTGGGAAGTCGAGTTAAGCCCCCCCAAGTTCTTTTATCATTGTAGTCACCCAACCAGTCTTCACAATTCCGAAAAACTTTGCAAATAATTGGGTATATCATTATCACATATGAAATGATTTAAATTAACTTAGCGTAAAATAGAAACCAACAAAATTTACCTAGGAATAATTGCTTGCCAGGCCAAGTGACATTCCTTTAGTTCCATATAACATCATATAGTAATTACACGCAACTCACAATTCAGTTTCTTTTTTGTTTTTCATTTTATGCAGAAATGTGCTATAGAAATTGAGATAAATGGTGCATCTAGGGACTACTGTGACGAGACAAATGCAGAGTACCCTTGTGTCCCCGGCAAAAAATATTACGGCCGAGGACCGATACAATTGTCATGGAATTTTAACTATGGACCGGTGGGGAAAGACAACGGAATCGACGGCCTAAACGACCCTGATATTGTAGCTAGAGATAGTCTCATAGCATTCAAAACTGCGTTGTGGTATTGGATGAACAATTGCCATGCTCTCATAACTTCTGGGCAAGGTTTCGGGGCGACGATTCGAGCCATTAATGGTCCGCTTGAGTATAATGGTGGAAATCCAGTGCCTGTTGCCAGAAGGATTCAATATTACACTGAGTATTGTCAGCAACTTGGTGTAGATACTGGGAATAATCTCACTTGTTAGGCGTCTTGAAAAAGGTTAAGTTTTCAGGATATGATATATATATGTTCTATATGGTGACTCAATTAGTAATGACTAGAAAATGGAGATTTAGTCGGTTTATTCCAATATAAGATATTGTAATGTAATGCAAATTTCATTTAAGAGTGAATTAAAGGAAATTACTATATGAGTTCGATTCAGTACAAAACATGTCCTCACATTCCAACTGGATACACCCATCTTCATAGTCATAAGTATCATCGAAGGCGAAAAGCGTAAAAAATTTTAAGGTCTATTGAAACTTCAAGCTCAAAACACATTTAAAACATTAGTTTTAATGAAAAATTATAAAATTAATATTTGTAAGCGTGTATCAACAAAGAAATTGAAGAAAATTGACAATTAAATGAAATATCAATTGTTTAGTATTGCCTCCTCAGAATTACGTGCATTGACAAGAAAAAATATATCTTAGAACCTTGTTGGCAATACTAGAACACCTATTAAACAAAGCAAAGTGCTCAACATGTTTTGAGCTCCATTTTTAGGTCTTATGGGCACTTTAAACGCACCTTTAATAACACCAGTAGTCATAGATTCATCTTTGAGATGCAAGTACAGCACTAACCGTTTAGATCAATAGGAAATCTTGAAATTGCAGAGTAATTCTCTCGAAAAAAAGAAATAAGAAACGAATATTCATCATTTTCTATCACCATTGGTTTTGAGCATTATACACAAATTCAGTAATACTATTCATTTAGTTTTCTGAGTTACTAAATATATCGAAGTTTCTCGTACTATATATTTTTCAAAATAAATATTAAAATTTGGACTTACGTTAATAGGTTATAGCCTGAAAGGATAGTGACGTGGTTCAAATAGTAAATCAATGACCTAATATTAAATATTGTGTGTGTGAATAAGTGAGGCCCAATAACTACTGGCCTATGATGGGAAGACACTCTATTTATGCCAACCTCCCTTTCCCTAACTATTAGAAAACCCCAGCGTATTATGCCTCTTGAATACGTGGTAATGTTAGACGTCCCATCAGTTAATTTCTCCAGGTTATGAGAACGCATAGATAGTGGATTGTAAAAATTGGTCTCAGGCTTAATCGTCGTTTGGTGTCGCTGCTGAATCTATGGAGTTTAACGTTACGCTTCCTTAGACTCTAACGCAAGATTATGGTATTATATTTGTATAATGGTGCTTTTGTAATGACCCGTCCAGTCGTCTAATGAGTTACGGCTTCGTGTCCCTCATTTATGCTTCTTTATGTTTTGTTTACCGTGTTATGTGGTATCGGGTTGGTCAGATCGATTCCGAAATGATTTTGGTAAAGTTTGAGAGACTTAGCCTCTTTTGAGGAAGTTCAAATTGAAAAGCTCAACCGGATATTGACTTATGTGTTAGAGGGCTCGGATGTGAGTTAGGGTGCTTCGGCTAGCTCCGAGCGGTAATTTAGGACTTAGGAGTGTGATCGAAATGGATTGTGGAGGTTCGGAGTAGATATAGGCATAAATTGGCGAAGTTGATATTTTGACGATTTTCAGTTGGTAGGCGAGATTTTGATATAGAAGGTCGGAATGGAATTCCAAAATTGGCAGTAGTTCTGTCGGGTCATTTGGGATGTGTGTGTAAAATTTTAGGTTATTCAGACATGGATTGGTTTGGTTTTTGAATGAAAGCGGAATTTCGAAGATTTTAGAATGTTTGGCTTGAATCCTATGTGTTTTGAATGATTTGACGTTGTTTGAGGTATTTTAAAGATTGGAACAAGTTTGAATAAGGTATTAGGATATGTTTGCACTTTTGGTTGAGGTCCCGGGGGCCTTTGGGTGATTTCGGATAGTTGACGAAGAAGTTTAAATTTTGCTGCAGCTGCTGAATTTGTTGCTTCTGGTATATTTGCACCTGCAGATTGGGGACCGCAGGTGCAGTGCCACATAAGCGGATGATTTGGTCGTAGAAGCCAAAAAGGGCATGATGAGCAGTCACCGTACATGCGATAGGGTGGCTGCATCTGTAATGTCGCAGATGCGGGGATGTGATCACAGATGCGAGTTATTGGCTGGTAAGTGATTTCCGCATAAGCGGATGAATGACCACAAATGTGGTATCGCAGATGCGGTTGAAATACGTAAATGCTGAAACGTCTGGTACAACATATAAGTTATTTCATTCACGACTTTGAGCTATTTTTCACCATTTCTATTTCGACTTTGGAGCTTTTTGGGTGATTGAAAGAGAGATTTCTAGGGAACGTCATTGAGGTGATGAATTTGGACTTAAAACACATTTCTATGCTATTACTTTACGCATTAGAGCTAGAAATTATGAAAATTAAGGGTGAAATTTGGGAAACTAGGGTTTAGTATTGGAGACTTTTGACTGAGGATTTGATGGACCATTTGAGGTCGGATTTGTAATTGTTTTTTTGTGGTATAAAATTATATTCCATTAACATTATCAATACGGATATACATTGTAGAGATTTAGCCAGTAGCTTTCGACTAGCTACTGGTCCTTGACTTTTCCAATCAATTTGTAAACTTTTGATATGTATGAACTCATGGGGAGTTAATGAATCTATTGAATATAAAAATTATCGAATTCCGAGATGTGGGTTAGGGGGTCGGGTTTTGGTAATTTCAGGATTTGTATCATTTATTGATTGTTTTTGCTTGGACTTTGTTCCCTAAGACTATTTTGACGCCCACGTTCAGATTTTGGATAGATTCAATGTGAGTGGAGGCCGATTCGAGGGGAAAAAGTGTAGTGAGCTAGAGATTTGACCGGTTCGATGTGAGTAATGATTGTAAATGATATTTTGAGGGTTTGAGCCTCAGATTGCACATCGTAGTGCTATATTGAGGTGAGGCACATGCTTAATGACGAGCGTGGGATTGTGCACTATTAGGGATTGTAACTTGGTCCGTTCTGATGGATGATTATACCATGTATTTGACTGAAATCTATTTGCTATCATCAGTATTTGGGTTGTATGCTATGTTTGGGCTTCGTGCCAACTATTTGAACCCTTCAGGGATTTTTATTGATACTTCCTCACTATTTTGACTTTATACTTGAACTCTGTCATGTTATTTTCCATTGTTTTCATACTCAACCATGTTTACTTAGTTTTAATACTTAAATAATATTTTAAATGATGTTTGGGCTGGGAAACATTGTTTTAATTTTGTCCAAGTGGCTTGTGAGGACTTTTGACTTAGTAAGGTTGAGGGTCTATATTGTAAGGAAACACTGATATTGGTTTGAGGCCGAGGTCCTGAGATATGTACGCCATGAGGTGGCTTGATTGATGTGAGGCCGAGAGCCTAGTGATGACGCTACGAGATGGCTTGATATTGCGCTTGGGAGGTAAGGGGCTCCTCCAGGAGTCTGCGCACCTCCAATGAGTGGGGGTACCCATTGTGATGTGAGATTGAGCCCGAGAGGCTAGTATTGTTCTGAGATGTTGCCCGAGGGTTGGATTTATTGATACTGTACCCATGGGGCGAACTTCTATGTGTTTATTTTTCCTTAATTTCCTGTTAATGATCTGGTTACTCGTTGAACAAAGATTTTTATTTATCTCTTCACTTGTTTAGTATTTTTAAATTGTTTTTCTGCTTCATTATAGAATGTTTTGTGCATTTCGTGTTTTCTTGCTTTCAGTACTTATTTACAGTTGTTACTCACTAAGCTGGAGTACTCTCTTTACTCCCTGCACCCCGTGTGCATATTCAGGTGTAGCTGGTCCCGCCCCCAAGTGCTGATCATTTCCAACTTCAGGCGGATCCGAGGAGTCTTTAGGTAGCTGTTGGCGTCCGCAGCCTGGAGCTCCTCCTTATCTTATTTCTTCATATCATTAGCTTTATACTGAACTTTGTAGTTGCTTTGGAGTATTCTATGTTGTTAGATGCTCGTGACTTGTGACACTCCTGTATCGAGCCATGATGAGTTGTTCTTCCGCATATTTATGTTATTATTTGCTACTTCAAATTACTTAATAATGTTTTAGACCGTTTTATTGTTGTTTAACTATTTAAAAGTGATTGGGTTTAACTGGCTGGCCTTTTCTTCGAGAGGCACCATCACGATCAAATCTGGGTTCAGCATCGTGACAAGTTGGTACAAACCCTAGGTTACATAGGTCTCACAAGTCATGAGAAGGTTTACTCGAGTCTCACGAATTGGTAAAGATACATTTTTATTCATCCTCGAGAGGTTGCAGAACCTTTAGAAAACCTATCATTTTTTAAATTATTGTTGTGTGAATTTGTCTATCCGAGTACGAAACTTCTGTTATTCTATTCTCTCATATATAGTGAGGACATGCACTACCGGTCAGGACGGATGACCTCCAATACCACTAGTTGGGTCCACCAGAGGCCGAGGATAGAGTCATGGTCGTTGTTGAGGTAGAGCAGCAAAAGAAGCACCAATAGATCGACCAGCTGCCCCAGTTCAGGACCAGGTCTCAGTAATGGACGCTCCAGCAGCACCAACTTAAGCACCAGTTGTGCCCATTATGATTTCAGGTCTTTAGGAGGCATTGGCTCAGATATTATTAGTTTGCACTGGCCTAGCTCAGGTGGTTTCAACCACTATATCCATAGCTACTTCTCAGGGCGGGGGAGGTAGTCAGACTCCTACCTCTCATACACCTGAGCAGGTCGTGCAGGGACTTCAGATGCCGGGGGCACATCCAGCCCAGTCGGTTGCAGCTGCTCAAGACTATGTAGTTCCTACTATGCTAGAGGATGATCAGCGTAGGTTAGAGAGGTATGGTAGACTTTAGCCTGTGACCTTCAGTGGTGTAGAGGGCGAGGATGACCAGGGCTTTTTGGACAAGTGTCAGAGGATGCTTTGTACGACAGGTATTCTGGAGATCAGCGAGGTCACTTTCACTACTTATCAATGTTTAGGAGCATATTTTACTTGGTTGGAGGATTTTTAGAGGGGTAAGCTTGTTGGTGCAGCACCCTTTACCTGGCAGTAGTTATTAGTTCTCTTTCCGGAGAAGCATGTGCTGCAGTGTCGTAAAGAATAGTTGCATAAGTAATTTGAAGGGTTGTGTCAGAGGGAGATGATCATGTCACAGTAAGAGTTTAGGTTCTCCAAGTTGGCTCATCGTGCCATCTGGTTGGTTCCGACAGATAGAGAGAGGGTCGGGAGGTTTGCTGATGGTCTTACTTATCAGCTCTGTATTCTCATGACCAGGGAGAGGGTGACTGGTTCTACTTTCAAGGAGGTTGTGGATATTGCCCGTGAGATTGAGTTTGTTCGTCGCCAGGAGCAAGATGAGAGGGAGACCAAGAGGTCTCGAGGATCTGGTAGTGATAGTGGTGCTCTTTTGAGGGGTCAGTTTTAGTATTGCAGAGGCGATCCATTTAGGCTTGCTCAGTCAGAACGCCCAGGTTATCATGGGGCGTCATCAGCTCATGGTTCTCACAGTTCTCATTAGGGCCAGTCATCACATAGTGCCCTTCCAGCTCCGATTTCAGCTTGTGCTTTATCAATTTAGGGCTCTTCTATGACGAGTGCATCTGCTAGTCACTTTGGTGAGATGGGTACCCTTCATTCCCCTTCTCCAGCACCTAGTAGTTGTTATGAGTGTGGAGAGATGGGTCAATATGGAGAAACTGACCTCGTCTTTCTGTTAGTTCATCCCAATAGAGGGGTCAGTCATCGGCTTCAATGCCAGTTGCTTCACCACCACCCGCCCAGCCAGCTAGTGGTGGAGGTCAAATAGCTAGGGGTTGCTCCAGAGGGGGAGGTCGATCAGGGGGCGGTCATGGTCGTTTCTATGCACTTCTAGGCAGACTCGATGCTATTGCTTCAGATGTTGTCATTAAAGGTATTGTTTCAGTGTGCCACAAAGATGCCGTTGTATTATTTGATCCTGGTTCCACCTTTTCATATGTGTCAATATACTTTACTCTTTATTTGGATACACCCCGTGAGTTTCTTGCTTTACATGTTCATGCATCTACCCTGATGGGCGATACTGTTGTTGTAGACCGTGTGTACCGGCCGTGTATGGTGACTATTGGGGGCTTGGAGACCCAAGTAGATCTATTATTATTGCGCATTGTAGATTTCAATGTCATTTTGGGCATGGATTGGTTATTTTCGTGTCATGCTAAGACAATCATATTGGCAATACGGAGTGTGCCACAGATCGAGTGGCAAGGTGTGACTGATTATGTTCCTAGAGAGTGATCTCTTTCTTGAAGGCCTAGCGTATGGTTGGAAAGGGTCATCTTTCATATCTAGCCTTCATGAGGAATGTCGGAGTTGAGACTCCTAGTATTGATTCTGTTCTAGTTGTGAGTGATTTTCCTGATGAGTGATTTTCCTACAGAGCTGTCGGGCATGCCACCATACAGGGATATTAATTTTGGTATTGACCTGGTACCGGGCACTCAGCCCATTTTTTTCTGCCGTATCATATGGCACCAGCAGAGTTGAAAGAGTTAAAGGAGGAGCTTCAGGAATCCCCTAATAATGGGTTCATTCAGCCTAATGTGTCTCCTTGGGGCACGTTGTTCAGGAAGAAGAAGGATGGCACCAAGAGAATGTGCATTGATTATAGACAATTGAATAAGGTAACAATTAAGAACAAGTATCTGTTGCCTCGCATTGATGATTATTCGACCAGCTCGAGAGTGTTCTCCAAGAGTGATCTCCGTTCAGGTTAGAACTAGTGGAAGATCAGGAACTCAGATATTCTTAAGACTGATTTCAAGACCTGATATGGTCATTATGAGTTCTTGGTGATGTCATTAAGGCTGACCAATGCCCCAGCGGCGTTCATGCATTTAATGAATAGCGTGTTCCGGCCTTATCTTCACTCGTTTGCCATAGTCTTCATTGATGATATTCTGGTTTATTCGCATAGTTAAGATGAGAAGCCTCAGCATTTGAGGGTTGTGTTGCAGAGATTGATAGAGGAGAATTTTTATGTAAGTTTCTCCAAGTGTGAGTTTTGGCTTGGTTCGGTGGCTTTCTTTGGACATATGGTGTCCAGTGAGGGTATTCAGGTTGATCCAAAGAAGATAGAGTCAGTTTAGAGTTGGCCCAGACTGTCCTCAGCTACAGAGATTCGCAGCTTTGTTGGTATGGTAGGCTATTATCGCTGGTTTGTTCATGAATTCCCATCTATATCATTGCCCTTGACCAAGTTGACTCAGAATGGTGCTTCATTTGTATGGTCGGACGAGTGTGAGAAGAGCTTCCAGAAGCTCAAGACAGCCTTGACCACTGCGCTAGTGTTGGTTTTTCCATCAGTTTCAGGTTCATATGCCGTGTATTATGATGCTTCAAGAGTAGGTATTGGTTGCGTGTTGATGTAGGAGGGTAGAATTATTGCTTATGCTTCTCAGCAGTTGAAGCCCAATGAGAAGAACTAACCCGTTCATGATTTTGAGATGGATGCCATAGGTCACGCGTTTAAAATTTGGAGGCATTACTTGTATGGTGTATCTTATGAGGTGTTAACTTATCATCGTAGTCTTCAGCATTTGTTCAAGCAAAATGAACTTGATTTGAGGCAGCGGGGATGGTTGGAGTTGCTTAAGAATTATGATAATACTATATTGTACCATCCAGGAAAGGACAATGTGGTGGCCGATGCTTTGAGCCGAAAGGTAATAAGTATGGGGATTTTGTCATATATTTCAGTTAAGGAGAGACCTCTTGCAGTTGATGTTTAGCTTTGGCCAATCGGTTTGTAAGGTTGGACATTTTGGAGCGCAGTCGGGTATTGGCTTGTGTGGTTTCTCGGTCTTCTTTATATGATCGCATTAGAGTGCGCCAGTATGATGATCTGCATTTGCTTGTCCTTAGGGATTGAGTCTAGCATGATGATTCTGGAGATGTGACCACTGGTGAGCCGGATTTGTGTGCCTAATGTGGATGGGCTTCGGTAGTGAATTCTGGAGGAGGACCATAGCTTGCGGTATTCCATTCATCCGGGGGCCACGAAGATGTATCACTTTGAGGAAGCACTATTGGTGGAGAAGAATGAAGAAAGACATTGTAGGGTTTGTAGCTTGGTGTCTCAATTGCTAGCAGGTGAAATATGAGCATCAGAGACCGGGTGACTTGCTTCAGCAGATGGATATTCCGAGCGCAAGTGGGAGAGGATCAATATGGACTTTGTTGTTGGACTTCCATAGACTTTGAGAAAGTTCAATGTTATTTGGGTGATTGGGGATCGGCTGACCAAGTCCGAAAAGTTCATTCCTATGTATACTACATATTCTTTAGAATGGTTGGCAGAGATCTATTTCCAAGAGATTGTTGGTTTGCATGGTGTCCCCATTTCCATCATTTCAGATAGGAGCACTCAATTTACCTCATAGTTTTGGAGGTCTGTGCAGCGAGAGTTGGCTACTCAGGTTGAGTTGAGTACAACTTTTCACCCTCAGACGGAAGGGCAATCCAAGCGCACTATTCAGATATTGGAGAACATATAGCGCGCTTGCATCATTGATTTTGGAGGGTCATGGAATCAGTTTCTACCACTTGCAGAGTTTCCTTATAACAACAACTACCAGTCGAGTATTCAAATGGCTCCATCTGAGGCTTTATATGGGACGTGGTGTAGATCTCTTGTTGGTTGATTTGATCCCAGTGGGACTAGGCTATTGAGGATAGATTAGGTGATGGATGCTTTGGAGAAGGTGAAGGTGATTCATTAGAGGCTTCTTACAGCACAGTCAAGGCAAAAGAGTTATAGTGATAGGAAGGTTTGAGATGCGTCCTACATGGTTGGTGAGAAGGTTCTGTTGAAGGTTTCTCCCATGAAGGGTTTTATGAGATTTGGGAAGAAAGGGAAGGTGAGTCTGCGATTCATTGGGCCATTTGAGGTACTTTGGAGGAATGGGGAGGTGGATTATAAGCATGATATGCCACCCAGCTTGTCGAGTGTGCATCCAATATTTCAGGTTTCTACGCTCGAAAATTATATTGGGGATCCATCTCATGTTCTGGATTCAGCACCGTTCAGTTGGATGATAATTTGACCTATGATATGGAACAAGTAGCTATTTTGGGTCATCAGGTTCGGAAGTTGAGGTCAAGGGATATAGCTTCGGTGAAAGTGCAGTGGAGAGATCTTCCTATGGAGGAGGCTACCTGGGAGATCGAGTGGGAGATGCGAAGAAGATATCTTCACCTGTTTGAGACTTCAGGTATGTTTCTTGACTCGTTCGAGGACGAATGTCTGTTTAAGTTGGGTAGGATGTGACAACCCGGCTAGTCGTCTTATGAGTTATCACTCTGTTTTCCCTATTTCTGCTTCTTTATACAATGGTTACCCGTTTTATGTGGTATCGAGTTGGTCGGATCGAATTCGGAATGATTTTGGTAAGGTCTGAGACACTTAGTCTCTTTTGAGGAAGCTTAAGTTGGAAAGGTCAACCAGATGTTGACGTATATGTTAGAGAGCTCTGATGTGAGTTCTGGTGCTTCGGTTGGCTTCGGAAGGTGATTTGAGACTTAGGAGTGTGATTGAAATGGGTTTTTGAAGTTCGAGTAGATTTACACTTGAATTGGCAAAGTTGATATTTTGGCGATTTTCGGTTAGTAGGCGAGATTTTGATATAGAAGTCGGAATGGAATTCTGAGAATTGCAGTAGTTCTGTGGGGTCATTTGGGATGTGTGAGCAAAATTTCAGGTTATTCAAACATGGTTTGGTTGGGTTTTTGATCGAAAGTGGAATTTGGAAGATTTTAAAAAGTTTGGCTTGAAACCAATGTGTTTTGAATGATTTGATGTTGTTTGAGGTGTTTTGAATATTATAACAAGTTTGAATAAGGTATTAGGATATGTTTGTGCTTTTGGTTGAGGTCCTGGGGGCCTCGAGGTGATTTCGGATGATTGATGGAGAAGTTTTTATCTTGTTGCAGCTATTGAATTTGCTAATTATAGTATTTCCACACTTGCGGCAGGTGCGGCGCCGCGTAAGCGGATGATTTGGTCGCATAAGAGAAAAAGGCCTTGATGAGCGTCACCGCAGAAGTGGTAGCGCTGCCGCATCTGCAATGTCACAGATGGGGGGATGTAATCGGAGATGCGAGTTTTTGGCTGGTAAGGTTTTTCCACATAACTGGATGAATGACCACAAATGCGGTACCGCAGATGCGGTTGAAGTATCACAGATGCGGAAGCATCTGGCAAAGCATATAAGTTATTTCATTCGCGATTTGAGCTATATTCCCCATTTTTATTTCGGCTTTGGAGCTTTTTGGGCGATTGAAAGCGTGATTTTAATGGAACGTCATTGAGGTAAGGAATTTGGACTTAAAAGTCATTCTTATGCTATTATTTTACGGATTATAGCAAGAAATTATGGAAATTAAGAGTGAAAGTTGGGAAAACTATGGCTAGTATTGGAGACCTTTGATTGAGGATTTGATGGACCATTTGAAGTCGGATTTCTTAAGCTTTGATATGTATGAACTTGTGTGGAGGTAAGTAATCTATTTAATATAAAAATTATCTAATTTCGAGACGTGGGTCTGGGGGTTGGGTTTTGGTAATTTCGGATTTGTGTCATTTATTGATTGTTTTTGCTTGGACTTCGTTCCTTATCCTATTTTGACGCCCTCATTCTAATATATGATAGATTCGACGTAAGGTGGAGGCCGATTCGAGGGGCGAAAGCATCACGAGCTAGAGATTTGACCGGTTCGAGGTGAGTAATGATTGTAAATGATGTTCTAAGGGTTTGAAACCCCGGATTGCACATCCTAGTTCTATATTAATGTGAGGCACACACTTGATGACGAGCGTGGGGTCGTGCACTACTGAGGATTGTGACTTGGTCCGTCCCGATTGATGATTTTACCACGTACTTGTCTGAAATCTATTTGCTATCATCATTATTTGGGTTGCATGCCATATTTGGGCTTCATGCCAACTATTTGAACCCTTCGAAGATTTGTTTTGATACTTCCGCACAGTTTTGACTTAACACTTGAACTCAATCATGTTATTTTCCACTATTTTCATACTCAACCATGTATACTCAGTTTTAATATTTAAATGATATTTTAGATGATGTTTGGGATGAGACACACTATTGTTTTTAGCAATTCACTAGGGAAGCGCCTAGGGCTAGTTTTTTATTAATAACTGAAATAACATTACAACAATTAAGAAAAGTTCAAATAAGAGACAGTAGCACCGACATTGAAACCGGGCTAACTTTACCGTACTAATCCTATTGAGGATTGACAACCTCACTTATTAACAAGCATGCATAAAATAAGAACTTGACATGACTAAATATTTTATGATCATCACAGAGTTTATAACATACTCTGTGATGAGATTACAATTGAGGATACTAATGAAGTGGTAGAGTAAAATATAGTACCCAATTGATTGTTGTCCCTTATTTTCCAAACTTGTATAATCTTCAAGTTTTACTTCTATTTCGTTGTCCTCCAGCTTTTTCAAAAGGTATTAGAAAATCATCTTTTATTTTTCGAACGGTTGGACTTCGATGACGTATTTGTAGCAGCCTGCTTTTGTTTGGCCGTTCTCATTGGAAATTGCCTAACATTTGATTTCTTGTCTGCCCATGTTGCAATTTTCATCAAGATAGCACCTGATTTACTCATTCCAATGTGGTCATCCACATTGTTTGGTGGTGTAACTAGGAAGAGAATGCATGTGCGACAAGGAGGCTTACTAGGAATGAAATCTGGAGCCTCCCACTTGGTCATTAATTTTCCAGCTAGAGTGTTTAAAAAACTGGAGTTTGAATTGCATCCTTGATTACTCTTTCCACTCGATGATTTTCAAAATGGAAACGTTGTTTAAGCGTATTTTCCTGCTCCCTTTTCAAATTTGCACAACACTTTCTTGCGATCTGAGTTTAATTTTTGGATTTTGGTGTTACAGTTTTGTTGGCCATCGATGACCATTGTCCAACTTCTCTTGTGTGTTGTCGATTATCAGCAGACTGTATAGCAGAATTTGGTTGAGCTAAGGCAACATTAGATACAACATCAGTAGTTGTACCTGTAGAATTGATCACACAGCCTTGTTGGGCCCTGCCATGCTGGTTATATGTATGTTGTCTGAGCGAATTCTTTCCTGTTACTACTTGATGTACAATAGAATTTGGTTGCTGCCCTTTGCATAATTCATTAGAATTAGAATGGTTAGATATACTCAAAGCTGATGATTTTTTTCCCATTGCATCTTGCAGTACTGTTTGAATCATGTAGCAATTGTGGCGCTGTCAAGTTCTCCCCTCGTTGAACTGGGGGAACAGTAGGCTTTGTAACATCTTTGGCCGGATCCAGAGACTCCAAAATTGTATCCTTTTTTTGGCGAAACAGTGTAGGTTGCTTATTGCCATTATTGTGTACCAAATGTTGCTGCTTACACAACAAGTGTTCAATCCAGTTTGCATTGTGATGTGCAGCCGCAGCAGATGCAGTAGCCAAATTTGATAGTGCATGTTCACTGGGAACAATGAACTTTGATGAAACAGTATATTTAGTCAGCTGTGTTATATCAGACTTTGGCATTGAATGAGCATCTGTAGCTGGACCAATTGGAACAACATCAATGTTGTGACCTGGATCAGTAGCACTTTAGGAAGAACCCCAGCCAAATTTTCATTGTGATGTGCAACTCCAGTAGATTCAATATCCATATTTGACAGTATTTGTTCACTAGGAACATTCAAAATGGATGGAACAGTTGATTTACACTGCTGTGCTATATCAGCATTCGATGAGTAATCTTCTGCAGTTGGAAATTGTCGTGCATCATCAGTCGCATTAGGAAGAGCATGTTCATGTGTTAATTTAGCATTTGGCACTGAATAAGCTTCTGCAGCTGGACCAACAGCATCAATATTTTGTCCTGGATCAGCATTCACCTTAGGAAGAACCCAGCCAAATTTTCATTGTGAGGATTTTTGACTGAGTAAGGCAGATTACCTATGTTGTGAGGAAACACTGATATTGATTTGAGGCCGAGGACCTTAGATATGTATGCCACGAGGTGGCTTGATTGACATGAGGCTAAGACCTTATTGATGACGTCACAAGAGTTCTTGATATTGTGCTTTGGCCGTAAGGGGACCCTCCAGGAGTCTACATACCCCTAATGAGCGCGGGTGGCTATTGAGATGTGAGATTGAGTCCGAGGGGTTGGTATTGTTCTAAGATGTTGACCGAGGGACAGATTTGTTGACACTGTGCCCGAGGGGCGAACTTCTATGTATTTATTTTTTCTTAATTGCCTTCCAATTATCTGCTTAGTTGTTGAACAAGGATTTTTACTTATCTCTTCACTAGTTTACTGTTTTAAATGGTTTTACTACTTCATTATAGAATGCTTTGTGCATTTCGTGTTTTCTTGCTTTCGGTCGTTATTTAAATTTGTTACTCATTGAGTTGGAGTGATCACTTTACTCCATGCACCCCGTGGACAGATTCAGGCGTAGCTGGTTCTGCTTCTAGTGCTGAGCATTTCCAACTTCAGGTGGATTCGAGGAGCCTTTAGGTAGTTGTTGGCGTCCGTATCCCGGAGCTCCTCTCTATCTTATTTCTTCGTGACTTTTGTTTTGTACTAAACTTTGTAGTTGCTTTGGAGTATCCCGTGTGTTAGATACTCGTGACTTGTGACATCCTAGTATCAGGCTATATTGGGTTGTTCTTCCACATATTTATGATATTATCTACTACTTCGGATTATTTAATCATGTTTTAGACCGTTTTCTGGTTGTTTAACTGTTTCGAAAGTGAATTGGGTTTAATTGGTTGGCTTTGTCTTCACGAAATGCGACATCATGATCTTAGGGTCGTGACAGGTTTAATCTCTGTTATGGCTATGATTTAATAATTTAACAGTTAGTATTAGAGCCACCATAATTTGAGATTAGGATCGTTATTTAATCTGGAGTAAAGAATTCATATTTGTGTATGTGGAAAAATGTTGTTCGATACTTCGATGCGACTGTACCTGATTTAGTGCTTGAATCATGATTAAATAATCCGACTGCGAACAGGTGGTTGGCGATGATTGTTCATTGGTTCGCAGTGTTATCCGATTGTACTTGTTGAAACCTAAAGGTGTATGTAAGAATTAGTATGTACCTTTTAGGTATTTTGGCTATTATGTTTTCTTGTTTAGCCTTTTATTTTAATAAAATAAATACAACACATACACACAGCTTGAAAATTTGAGCGGCGTAACATTATTCTGAATCTAGTATTACAAAGAGATTGTGAACTTTTATGTTCAAAAGGGCTTAAAGATACTGAAACTTGGTTGGGCACAAAGATTCTTATCAAAATTTGTCTTGTTGGTCTAACGCCTAACTTAACTAAGGAAAGGCTTCTGACTCTTGTTTTTATTATAATTATTCATATTATTTTCTGTCAGAGAACTGATTCAAAATTGACATAAGAAATAAATTGAAAGGCTTAAATTATATGGTGTTATTTTATCAGAAGTATTAACAAGTGCAACTAAGACTTATAATTAATAAATAGTGTCATTAAAGTGGTTTATTTATTTGAAGTTACTGAAAGGTTCTTGATATTATATACATGGAAAATCATTTAACACATAGGTTGCTAAAGTGGTCTACTTATTTGAGTCATTAAAATATTCTCAATGAACCATGTCTAAATTGTCCTTGAAAAGTGTACATTAATATTGGAGGTTATTTACCTTTTGATATTTCGTGACGCTAAATTAATTTATGAGAATAGATATTGTGTTTTCACACTAAAGGATAATATCTTGAATTCTCATGCATATAAATAAGGATAATTTGTTATAAGAGGAGGTTTTGTGCCTCTTTCCTAAAGGAAGGACATAACTTATGCCTTGTACTCTTGGATAATAAAGGAAGGAGGTTTTGTATCTCTTGCCTAAAGGCGAGGCTGCAATAAATGCTTTACACTTCCTGATTTTAAAAAGGGAGACATTTGCATCTTCTCTCCAAAGGGGGTGTAATAGATGTCTTTGCCTCTTTTGATTTATATATTACTGCCCATAATTTTATCTGATTTTAATGTTGTTTGCTTATACAGTTGTTAACAACATGACTACTCAGTTGAATTCCATTGAAACATGGTAAATCTCATCGTCCAGGTGGTAATAATGGTCATACTAATAAGCATGGTGTTAACTAAGGCCAATCTCATAATCCTCTTGGTCCACAAGCTGTAATTAAGAAAGAAATCAAGTGCTAGGGTTGCAAACAAGTAGGTCATAAGAAGTCCGGCTGTCCTCTAAAAAAGAAACCAGGTAATCTTTTCGCTTTTGTCTGCTTTGAAAGTAGTCTTGTTCATGTTCCTTTAAATTCTTGGTGGTCGGTTAGTGGTGCAACTGTTCATGTATCTAATGACATGTAGGATCTAGTAAGTAGATGGAAGCCAAAAGGGGAGGAAGCCAATGTTGTTGTGGGCAATGGATTCAAAGCAAAAGTAGAGTTTACAGGGATATCTATTTTACCTTTTAAAAATAGTTCTTATATTCGTTTAGAAAACACTATTTTTGTACCGTTTATGAGACGGAAATTAGTTTCAGTTTCACTTTTGGACAAAGATGGTTATTTATTTCAAGAAAATAATGGTATTAATAAAATTTCCTATGATTCACATGTCGTTGGTAATGTCTTTTTAAGTGATGGTCTATATCATTTGAATTCTTAAATGAAACTTTTTTTGCAATGTATGTTGAAAATATTGCCCACAAAAGGTCTAGTATGAGTAAAACGTCTTACCTATTATTGAATAGGCGGCTTGTCATATTTCTATAGAAAGAATTGAACGATTGGTAAAGAAAAATATTACCTGCTTGATCCAAAAGATTTTAAAACTTGTATGGATTGTGTTAAGAGTAAAATGACCAATGTTAAGAGAAAAAATTCCATTAGGAGAACTAAGCTCTTAGAAATAATTCATAATGATATTAGTGGACCTTATGTACCTTTACCAATCATAATTATTTTATTACTTTTATTGATGATTTTTCAAGATACTATTATACATATCTTTTATAAGAAAAATCAGAAGCACTTGATAAGTTTAAAATTTACAAGACTGAAGTTGAAAAACAACTTAGGAAGTCTATTAAGATAGTGAGGTCTAACCATGATGGTGAGTAGTATGGAAAATAAGATGAGTCTGGTCAATATATGGGGCCTTATGCTTTATTTTTCTAAGAATGTGGGATAGTAGCACAATATACCATGCCAAATACTCATGAGCATAATAGTGTGGCTTAATACTTTCATGAAAATGGTGAGAAGTATGATGTCAAGGACTAGCCTAGCTGAGTCTCTTCGTGGTGAAACCTTAAAAACAACTTGTTATATCCTGGATAGAGTTCCTATAACATCTGCCTTGCAAACTCCCTTTGAACTATGGATAACCCAAAAATCTAGCTTGAACCATTTTCACATTTGAAGATGTCCAGCTAAAGTCCATATTTGTTCACCCACAGAAAAGAAAACTGATCCTAAAACTACCAGTTGTTTCTTTATAGACTATCCTTATCACTCTAAAAGTTTTAGGTTTTTCCATCCTGGGAATGGCACTAAAATCGTTATGTCTATTAATACAAAATTTCTTGAGCATGATGTTTGTGGTTGTGATTGTTCATGTGGTAAGGAAATTATTTTGAAAGAGAAGAAAGTCATTGTCCATGTACCTATTTTACATGAAAATTTGGTAAACTAACATATTCATGAGGAGGGGGGGGGGGAAGGAATTAAGGGAACAACGACACACATCCTATAGTTCCTGAGCGAAAATGTACAAAATGAAACACTTCGCAGGTCTCAGAGAGAAAAAAGTCAACCATCTTTGATTATTTTATCGTGTATATGACTGAAAATTATAGTGGTTGGATATTTTACTGATCCTTTATCATATGCTCAAGCTCCTTCCTCTCCATTTGTTGATAAATGGTGTGAGGCAATGAAAGATGAAATGTGCTCCATGTAACACAATAAAGTGTGGGAGTTAGTTGCATTGCCTGTATATTATACCTATTGGTTACAAATGGGGGTTTAAACTAAAAGAGACACCAATGTAACATAGACCGTTATAAACCAAGGTTCGTTGCTAAGGTTACACTCAGAAAGAAGATATTGATTATAAAGAAATATTTTCTCCTATTTCATTTAAGGATGCATTTAGAATTATAATGGCTATTGTGGCTCATTTTGATTTAGAGTTGCACCAGATAGATGTTAAAATTGTTTTCCTAAATAGGAGTCTGCTTGAAGAGGTTTATATGGTTCAACCTGAATGGTTTAACGAAGCTGGTAAAGAACATCTAATGTCCAAGCTTAACAAATTCATATATGGGCTTAAACAAGCCTTCATTCAGTGGTACTTGAAATTCGATGAAATTATTACTAAATTTGGATTTGTGGAAAATAAGCTTGATCAATGTGTTTATCTTAAAATCGCTAATGATAATTTTATTATTATGGTTCTCTATGTTGATGACATTGTACTTGCCACAAATGATTTGGGCTTGACGAGTGAGACCAAACAGTTTTTGTCTAGGTCTTCTGATATGAAAGATCTTGGCGAAGCCTCTTTTGTTCTTGGAATAGAAATTAAAAGAGATAGGTCACGTGATTTATTTGGTTTATCACAATGTTCCTACATTGAGAGTGTTCTTAAACTTATAATATGCAAGACTATAGACCTGGTATTGGACCTGTTGTAAAAGGAGACAAACTTAGCAAGGATCAATGTCCGAAAAATGATGTTGAAAAGAGAACTATGAGAGATGTGCCATATACAAGTGTTGTCGGCTGTTTGATGTACACACAAGTTTGTACAAGGCATGATATATAATTTGTTGCTAATATGTTGGGAAGATTATTTTCTATTCCTAGGTGGGGGCATTGGGTGGCTGCAAAGAAAGTGATGAGATGTCTACAATACACCAAAGACTTTATGTTTGTATACGAAAAGGCTAATGATTTGGACCTTCTCGTATATTCATATTCTGATTTTGCATGTTATCATGACACTATGAAATATACTTCTGGGTATATTTTTATGTTGGGTGGAGGTTCTATTTCTTGAAAAAGTGAGAAAAAGAGCATCACTGCTACATCTATAATGGAAGCTGAGTTTATTGCTTGTTTTGAGACAGCATCATATGTTGTCTGGATGAAGAATTTTCTTACTAAATTGCAAATTGTGGATTTTATATCCACGCCGGTGTCTATTTTCTGTGACAACAGTACAACTGTGTTCTTCTCTAAGAATAACAAGAGAACAAGAGGCTCTAAGCATATGTTAGCTTTAAGTTTCTTAAGGTTAGAGACAAGGTAAAAGAAGGTGATATATGTATTAAACATATAAGCATAGAATCTATGTTGGCTGATCCGTTGACCAAAGGTCTTAGGATTGTAGTGTTTAATAAACATGCTAAAATTATCGATATTTTAGAGTCTTTTGATGTGGATTAGTCAGTGGGAGTTATTTTATAGCTGCCGACTTAGATATCGTTTTTAATAATATGCAAGCTTGTATTTTTTTATGTCAAGACCCTAAAATTGACCAGGACGTGATGGCGGCTAACGTGAAACTAATTCAGCCGACACAAAACCCAAAACCAACCACAAGTTCATAATAAGTCAAGTAAACCATTTAATTAGTTAAAATATCATATATATATATATATATATATATATATATATATATATATATATATATATATATATATATATATATAAAAGTTTAAACAATGCAGAAAATACATAACATAGCCCGACATCAAGTGGTCACCAGCCATGGAAAACTACAACTCATCTAAGAATAAGAAAAGACAACATAGTTTGAAAAAAATGCTAATACGAAGCTGAATAAGATAGGAAGAAGAAGCACTAGATTGCGAACGCCAAGCAGCTAACTAGTCAACTCCGAAGGCTTGCTGGAAGACAAATAAGCACTCGTTATCACGACCCGAGACTCCTGGATCTGCACACAAGGTGCAGAGAGTAATGTGGGTATGCCAACTCAGTAAGTAACAAAAGTAACAATATCTAAGCAGGAAGAAAATATGTAAACCACATCATAATGTTACATCAAAACAATGTAAGTCTAGAACGATGCAATAATGCAATAAAAATCGTAAAATCAACTCAGTTCAGTAAAATCTTTTAAAACTTCTTTAAATATTTTCAAACGAGTGATAAAAACAATAAGTAAACTGATTGAAACGTAAATAGTCCTCGGGAAAAATATCAACATAAACCAGCCTCTCGGCTACCTCACAGTCACTCGTAATCAGCCCTTCAGGCAACAACATGAACAATAACAACCCCTTGGGCAATATCATGTCTCACTCTGGATACCTGCGCTCACTAAGGGTGTTCAGACTCCAAAGGGACTCCTACATTCCAAGCACTATCATAAGCCATCTCGTGGCATAACAGTTTAGGCCCTCAACCTCTCATATATCACAAATAAGTACACATGCTATCGTGCGCAACCCGATCCCATGATATCCTCACAATATAGGCCCTCGACCCCATTCAGTCAGAAATCTCTCAAGCCACTCAGGAAACAGTAAAACATGATGCTCAGCCCAAAATATCATTTAAAATATCAAAAATGGAGTAAATACGGCTGATTTATGAAAACAACAGAGTACAACATGACAGAGTACAGTTATGAAGTCAAAACTGTGACGAATAGCAATAAATATCCCTAAGGGTCCAAAACAGTTGGCACAAGGCCCAAATATGGCATTCATCTAAACAATTTTCAATCAAATATGTGACTTAACAGTAGGGGTGTTCATGGTTTGGCTTGGATCGGGTTTTTCCTAAAAGAAACTAAATTAAGTAAGTCAGTTTTTTCACGATTCAGTTTATGTCGGGTTTTGTCGGTTTTTAATTTTTTTTGGTTAATTGTCGGTTTTTCTTAAATATACGACATATACTACCAAAGACAAATTCGAGTGACTACATTTTCAACGTAACACTATCAAATCAGTTTTCTTTTGAGAATTCTATTATTTACCAAGATATATTGATGATAATTGAATTAAATAAAATAATGATAAATAATTTAAGGACTAAATTAAAAGTATATTGTTTTTAACACGAAATGGTTTCTTACATTTAACAAAAGAAAACTATCAATAAAATGAGAATGTAAAGGTAATGAACTATACTAAAAGTGCAAACTATTAATATAAACTTTTTGAAAATCTGTATAATACACACACACACACACACACACACACACACACACACACACACACATATATATAGGTGTTATAATGAATTTGAAATAGCTACTCCTATAGTCAATTTGATTCAGCTTTTTTTCGATTTTTTTCTTATTAGAACCATATCCAAACCAAATTTGATCGGTTTTTAAAATTCAAAACCAAACCGAGCAAAAAATATTAATTTTTTGGTCGGTTTGATTTGGTTTTCAGTTTGGTTAGGGACCAAACAGCTACTTAACAGACATACGGAACGGATTAAGTCACAATCACCAACGGTGCACGACCCCACACTCGTCATCTAGCATGTGCATCACCTTAAAATAGCATAACGATGTGAAATCCGGGGTTTCATACCTTCATGACAACATTTACGATCATTATGCCTCAATCCGGTCCAAACACTAGCCTGAAATGCCTTAGCCTCTTCACTCGCCCTCCAAATGCTCCAAATCTGACAAAAAATAGATTCATACAATCAAAATATGCTAAGAGAAAAAAGCCGACTCGAAATTAACCAATTTACACCAAGAATCCTAAAATTGGCCAAACTCGACCCCTGGGCCCATCTTAGATTCCGACAAAATTCCCAAAACTAGAATCCTCACGCTCTCACGAGTCATACATACTAAATATACCAAAATCCGACCACAAATGACCCCACAAGTCTCTAATTAAAGGTCTCCAATTTCAAACCCTAGAACCCCAATTTTCCACCATTAATCTAATAAATTCCATCTTAAACAAGTAAAAATCATCATAGAATTGAGTCTTACGTCCAAGAAACTTACCTCAATGAGAACTCCCTTGACCCCCTCTTCAAAATCGCCTACAAGCTCCAATCTTGGATAAAAATGGAGAAGAACAACTCAAATTTTGCGGAGGCCATTATTTATACATTCTCCCCCAGCAGTACTGCATCTGCAGTCAAAATTCTTGCACTTGCGGTCCCAGGTGCGGCACCTACGAAAAATCACTTATCCTCCCCAAACTCACACCTGTGCTACGCATGTGTGCCCAAATCTCCGCATCTACTACTACAGTCCTTTTCCGCTTTCGCCGCATCTACGACGACTTTTCCTCTTCTTCGAGCCCGCACATGCGGTCCCTAATCTGCAGGTGCGGTTATGACAGGAACTTCAGCAGCTGCAACATGCTCAAACTCAACTCCAATCTTTTTGACAACCTCCTGAAATCATCCAGAGGCCCCGACCTCAAGTAAAAGTACGAAGACTTGTACCACTATTCAAACTTGTACCAACCCCTGAAACACTAAAAACAATGCTGGAACTTCAAATAACTCTCGGATTCAAGCCTAAGGATTCCATAAACTTTTGAATTCCACTTCTAAAAAAAAATTCTATCAAACCTTGTCTGAACAACCTGAAATTTTGCACATATGTGCCAAAATGACACAACATACCTACTTTAATTTCTGGAATTCCATTTCGAACCCTATATCAAAATATCCTCTACCAATTGGAAAACGCCAAAATTACAATTTCGCTAGTTCAAACATAAATCTATCTCGTACCTCCAAAACACATTCTGACCACGCTACTAAGTCCCAAATCATCTCCCAAAGCTATTCAAATCATAAAAACCAAATTTTAAGATCGTTTACTCACAAGTCAACTTCTGGTGGACTTTTTCAACTAAACGGCTAACTTATGAGACAAAGTGCCTCATTTCTCTACAAAGCCACTCCGAACCCCAACTAACCAACACAACGCGATGAAATACAACTGAATAAAATATAAAGAAGTGGAAATGGGGGAAACAGAGTGATAAATCATGAAACGATTGGCCGAGTCGTTCCATCTTCCCCCTCTTAAATAAACGTTCTTCCTCGAATGAGTCAAGAAATATACTCAAATCCTCAAATCGGTGAGGATATCTGCTCCGCATCTCCCTCTCAGTCTCCCAACTACTCTGAAGAATACATAGTACCTATATGAATAAAGTGCGCAAACTTGGTCAGCCGATCCACGATCACCCATATAGTATCGAACTTCTTCAAAGTCCATGGTGATCAACTCAGCCGATCCACAATCTCCCAAATAACATCGAACTTATTTAAAGTCCATGGTTATCCTCTCCCACTTCCACTCTAGAATATCCAACTGTTGAAGCAAGCCACCTGGTCTCTGATGCTCATATTTCACATGCTGACAATTGAGACACCGAACATTAAATCCCACATTATCCTTCTTCATTCTCCTCCACTAATAATGTTGTCTTAGATCTTGATACATCTTCGCGACACCCCGATGGATGGAATACCACGAGCTATGGGCCTTCTCTAGAATCAACTCTCGAAGCCCATCTACATTGCACACACATATCTGGACCTGCATCCTCAAAACCCCATCATCACCGATAGTCACATCTCTAGCATGGTCATGCTGAACTCTGTCCTTAACAATAAGAAAATGAGGATCATCATACTGCTCACTAAGGGTGTTCAGACTCCAAAGGGACCCCTCTAGCCCAAGCAGTATCATAAGCCATCTCGTGGCATAACATATTAGGCCCTCGGCCTCTCATATATCACAAATCAGTATACATGCTACGGTGCGCAACCCGATCCCATGATATCCTCACAATATAGGCCCTCGACCCCATTCAGTCAGAAATCTCTCAAGCCACTCAGGCAACGGTAAAACATAATGCTCAGCCCAAAATATCATTTAAAATATCAAAAATGGAGTAAATACGACTGATTTATGAAAACAACACAACATGACTGAGTACAATTATGAAGTCAAAACTGTGACGAATAGCAATAAAAAGCCCTAAGGGTCCAAAACAGTTGGCACAAGGCCCAAATATGACATTCATCTAAATAATTTCAATCAAATATGTCACTTAACAGTAGGGGTGTTCATGGTTTGGTTTGGATCGAGTTTTTCCTAAAAGAAACTAAACCAAGTAAGTCAGTTTTTTCTCGATTCAGTTTATGTCGGGTTTTGTCGGTTTTTCAATTTTTTTGGTTGTTTGTCGGTTTTTCTTAAATATACGACATATACTACCAAAGACATATTCGAGTGACTATATTTTTAACGTAACACTATCAAATCAGTTTCCCTTTGAGAATTCTATTATTTACCAAGATATATTGATGATAATTCAATTAAATAAAATAATGATAAATAATTTAAGGACTCAATTAAAAGTATACTGTTTTTAACAGGAAACGGTTTCTTACACTTAACAAAAGAAAACTATCAATCAAATTAGAATGTAAAGGTAATGAACTATACTAAAAGAGCAAACTATTAATATAAACTTTTTGAAACTTTGTATGATATATATATATATACACACACACACACACACACACACACACACACACATATGGTGTAATAATGAATTTGAAATAGCTACTCCTATAGTCAATTTGGTTCAGTTTTTCAATTTTTTTCTAATTAGAACCATAACCAAACCAAATTTGATCCGTTTTTAAAATTCAAAACCAGACCAAGCGAAAAATATCAATTTTTTTGGTCACTTTGATTTGGTATTCAGCTTGGTTCGGGACCAAACCCCTACTTAACAGTCATACGGGATGGATTAAGTCACAATCCCCAACGGTGCACGACCCCACACTCGTCATCTAGCGTGTGCATCACCTTAAAATAGCATAACGATGTGAAATCTGGGATTTCATACCTTCATGACAACATTTACGATCATTAAATGCCTCAATCCGGTCCAAACTCTAGCCTCCAATGCATTAGCATCTTGACTCGGCCTCCAAATGATCCAAATCTGACAAAAAATAGATTCATACAATAAAAATATGCTAAGGGAACGAAACCCACTCGAAATTAACCAATTTACACCAAGAATCCTAAAATTGGCCAAACTCGGCCCCTTGGCCCATCTTAGATTCTGACAAAATTCCCAAAACTAGAATCCTCACGCTCTCACGAGTCATACATACTAAATATACCAAAATCCGACCACAAATGACCCCACAAGTCTCTAATTAAAGGTCTCCAATTTCAAACCCTAGAACCCCAATCTTCCACCCTTAATCTCATAAATTCCATCTTAAACAAGTAAACATCATCATAGAATTGAGTTTTAGGTCCAAGAAACTTACCTCAACGAGAATTCCCTTGACCCCCTCTTCAAAATCGCCCAAAAGCTCCTATCTTGGATAAAAATGGAGAAAAACAACTTAAATTTTGCGAGGCCATTATATATACGTTCTGCCCCAGCAGTACTACATCTGCAGTCAAAATTCTTGCACTTGCGGTCCCAGGTGCGCACCTACAAAAATCACCTATCCGCCCCTAACTCTCACCTGTGCTACGCATGTGTGCCCAATTCTACGCATCTGCGGCTCCAGTTCTTTTCCTCTTTCGCCGCATCTGCGATGACTTTTTCGCTTCTTCGAGCCCCCACATGTGGTCTCTAATCTGCAGGTGCGGTTATGATAGGAACTTTAGCAGGTGCAACATGCTCAAACTTAACTCCAATATTTTTGACAACCTCCTGAAATCATCCCGAGGCCCCCGGGACCTCAACTAAAAGTACGAACAAGACTTGTACCACTATTCAAACTTGTACAGACCCCTGAAACACTAAAAACAATGCTGGAACTCCATATAACTCTCGGATCCAAGCCTAAGGATTCCATAAACTTTTGAATTCCACTTCTGATAAAAAATTCTATCAAACCTTGTCCGAACGACCTGAAATTTTGCACACATGTGCCAAAGTGACACAAATACCTACTCCAATTTCTGGAATTCCATTGCGAACCATATATCAAAATATCCTCTACTAATTGGAAAACGCCAAAATTACAATTTCGCTAGTTCAAACATAAATCTATCTCGTACCTCCAAAAAACATTCTGACCATGCTACTAAGCCCCCAAATCATCTCCCAAAGCTATTCAAATCATAAAAACCAAATTTTAAGATCGTTACTCACAAGTCAACTTCTAGTGGACTTTTTCAACTAAACGGCTAGCTTAAGAGACAAAGTGCCTCATTTCTCTACAAAACCACTCCGAACCCCAACTAACCAACACAACGCGATGAAATACAACTGAATAAAATATAAAAAAGTGGAAATTGGGGAAACAGAGCGATAACTCATGAAACGGTTGGCCGAGTCGTTCCATCCTCCCCCTCTTAAATAAATGTTCTTCCTCGAATGAGTCAAGAAACATAGCCAAATCCTCAAATCGGTGAGGATATCTGCTCCGCATCTCCCTCTCAGTCTCCCAACTACTCTGAAGAATACATAGTACATATATGAATAAAGTGCGCAAACTTGGTCAGCCGATCCACTATCACCCATATAGTATCGAACTTCTTCAAAGTCCATGGTGATCAGCTCAGCCGATCCACAATCTCCCAAATAACATCGAACTTATTTAAAGTCCATGGTTATCCGCTCTTACTTCCACTCTGGAATATCCAACTGTTGAAGCAAGCCACCCGGTCTCTGATGCTCATATTTCACATGCTGACAATTGAGACACCGAACAAAAAATCCCACAACATCCTTCTTCATTCTCCTCCACTAATAATGTTGTCTTAGATCTTGATTCATCTTCGCGACACCCCGATGGATGGAATACCACGAGCTATGTGCCTTCTCTAGAATCAACTCCCAAAGCCTATCTACATTGCACACACATATCTGGCCCTGCATCCTCAACACCCCATCATCACCGATAGTCACATCTCTAGCATGGTCATGTTGAACTCTGTCCTTAAGGATAAGAAAATGAGGATCATCATACCGGCGCTCTCTAATGCGATCAAATGAGGAAGATCAAGAAATCACACAAGCCAATATCCGACTAGGCTCCGAAATATCATACTTACGAACTGATTTGCCAAGGCCCGAACATCACCTATAAGAGGTGTCTCCTCAATTGGAATATATGCCAAACTTACCATATCTTCTTACTCAAAGCATCAACCACTACATTGACCTTCCCCGGATGGTACAAGATAGTAATATCATAATCCTTTAGCCGCTCAACCATCTCTGCTGCCTCAAATTGAGATCCTTCTGCCTAAACAAGTGGTGGAGGCTACGATGATTAGTAAACACCTCACAAGACACACCATAAAGATATGCCTCCAAATCTTCAACGCATGAACAATGCCAGTCAACTCTAGATCATAAACAAGGTAGTTCTTCTCATAGGGCTTCAACTAGTGAGAAGCATAAGCAATAACTCTACCCTCGTGCATCAACACACATCCAATACCCACTCTCGAAGCATCAGAATTCATTGTATATGATCCTAAAGCTGATGGCAAAACTAACACCAGAGCTGTGGTCAAGCTAGAGCTGAGCTTATGAAAGCTCGCCTCACACTCATCCAACCACCTGAATGAAGCACCGTTTTAAGTCAATTTGGTCAAGGGTGATGCAATAGATGAAAATCCCTTAATGAACCGATGGTAATAACCCACAAAATCAAGAAAGGTGTGAATCTCTGTGGCAGAGGACGGTCCGATCCAACTTTGAACCGCATCTATCTTCTTTGGATCAACCAAATAAACTGAGTGTACACCACGTGCCCCAAGAAAACCACTAAACCGAGCCAAAACTCACACTTGGAGAACTTTTCATAAAGCTTCTTCTCCCTCAATCTCTGCAACACAACTCTCAAATGCTCTGCATGCTCCTCCTCCTAACATGAAACTAGGACAGCCGACACAAACCCCAAAACCAACCATAAGTTCATAATGAGTCATTTAAAATCATTTAATTAGATAAAATCCCGTATATAAGTTTAAAAAATGCAAAAAATATATAACATAGCCCAGAATTCGGGTGTAACAAGTCATGAGCAACTAGAACTTATCTAAGAATAAGAAAAAGCAACATAGTCTAAAAATAATGCTAATACAAAGTTGAATAAGATAGGATGGAGAAGCACTAGGCTGCAAATGCCAAACAACTAACTAGTCAACTCTAAAGGCCTGCAATAAGACAAATAAGCACTCGTTATCGCGACTGGAGACTCCAGGATCTTCACGCAACGTGAAAGGAGTAATGTGAGTACGCTAACTCAGTAAGTAATAAAAGTAAAAGTAGATGAGTAGTAATAAAACACGTAAACCACGTCATAATGCTACATCAAAATAATATAAGTCTAGAACGATGCAGTAAAGCAATAAAACTCGTAAAACCAACTCAGTTCAGTAAAATCTTTTAAAACTTTTTTAAATAGTTTCAAATGAGTGATAAAAACAATGAGTAAAGGATAGAAACGTAAATAGTCCCTGGGGCAAAATACCAACAAAAACAAGCCCCTCAACTGCCTCACAATCGCTCGTAGTCAGCCCATCAGGCAACAACATAAACAACAATAGCCCCTCGGGAAATATCACATCTCAGACTAGATACCCGCGCTCACTAGGGGTGTTCAGACTCTGGAGGGGCTCCTACAGCCCAAGCGCTATCATAAGCAATCTCCTGGCATAACAAATTAGGCCCTCGGGCCATTATATATCACAAATCAGTACACATGCTGCGGCGCACAACCTGATCCATTATATCCTCACAATACAGAACCTCGGCCTCACTCAGTCAAAAATCTCTCAAGCCACTCGGGCAACAGTAAAACATGATGCCTAGCCAAAAATATCATTTTAAATATTAAAAAGAATAAATACGGTTGATTTATGAAAACACCAGAATAGAACATGACTGAGTATAATTATGTAATCAAAATAGTGAGGAATAATAGCAAAAAGCCCCTAAGGGTCCAAAACAGCTGGCACAAGGCCCACATATGGCATTCAGCCCAAAACATGGTAATACTTTCCAAAAAGCAATGACATCAATGAGTTTTCAATCAAATACACAACTTAATAGTCATATGGGACAGACTAAGTCACAATTCCCAATGGTAAACAACCTCACGCTTGTCATCTAGCGTGTGCGTCACCATAAAATAATATAATGATGTGAAATATGAGGTTTCATACCTTTAGGACAACATTTACAATTATTACTTACCTCAATCCGGTCCAAACTCTAGCCTGCGATGCCTTTGTCTCTAGATTCGGCCTCCAAATGATCAAAATCTAACCAAAAACAGATTCATACCATCAAAATATGCTAAAAGAACAAAGCCCACTCAAAATTAACCTATTTACACCATAAACTCCGGAATGGCCAAACCCGACTCCTGGGCCCGCATCTCGGATTCCCACAAAATTCACAAAACTACAATCATCACGCTTTCATGAGTTCATACATACTAAATATACCAAAATCCGACCACAAATAACCCCCCAAATCCCTAATTAAAGGTCTCCAATTTAAAATCCTAAACCCCTAATTTTTCACCCATAATCTCATAAATCCTATGCTTAAACAAGTAAAAATCATCATAGAATCGAGTTTTAGGTCCAAGAAACTCACCCCAATGAAAACCCCCTTGATCCTCTCTTCGAAATAGCCCACAAGCTCCAATCTCAGATAAAAATTGTGAAGAAGAACTCAAATATCACGAATGCCACTATTTATATGTTCTGACCCAGCAATACCGTATCTGTGATTAAAATTCTTGCACTTGCAGAAATCAGTTATCCATCCCAAACTTGCACATGTGCTAAAACACCCGCACATGCGCTACCGCAGGTGCTCCCAAATGTCCGTATCTGCGACTCTAGTCCCTTTCCACTTTGGCCGCATCTACGATACCTTTTCCACTTCTGTGAGCCCGCACCTGCTGTCCCCAATCCACAAGTGCGGTTATGACAGGAACTTCAGAAGCTAATACAAGCTCAAACTCAACTTCAATCTTTACGACAACCTCCCGAAATTGTTCCAAGGCTTCCGGGACCTCAACCAAAAGTACGGAAAAGTCACATATCACTACTCAAACTTGTATCAACCCTCGTAACACTAAAAAAACGTATGAACACTAAATCACCTCCAGATTCAAGCTAATGGATTCCATAAATTTCTGAATTTTGCTTCTGATAAAAAAATCTATCAAACCTCCTCCGAATGACCTGAGATTTCGCACACACATCCTAAATGATACAACAGACCTACTTCAATTTCTAAATTCCATTCGACCCATATATCAAAATCTTCACTACCAACCGAAAAACACCAATTCAAGTCTAAATCTATCTCGAACCTCAAAAACACATTCCAATCATGCTCCTAAGTCCCAAATTACCTCCGAAAGCTATCTGAATCATAACAATTAAATTCCGAGATTGTTTACTCACAAGTCAACTTCTGGTTTAATTTTCCAACAAAACGGCTAGCTTAAGAGAGTAAGTATCTCATTTCTCTACAAAACAACTCTGAACCCAAAATAACCAACATGATGCGGTGAAAATACAGCTGAACAACATATAAAGAAGTAGAAATGGGGGAAATAGAGCGGTAATTCATGAAATGACTGGTCGGGTCATTACATTCTATATTTGAGCTTATTGACTAACATGATAACTTGTTTCTTTTATTTCCATTAAATATTGCATAAACTCATGATATCGTTAAGTTTGATGCTTGTCGCCTTGGTTATCCAGGGTAAAGGCACAACGGAAACCTCCTTGGGTGATATGATTTTAGTGTTAGTTATTTCGAAAGCTCCTGAGGTGATATGATTATTATATTACTTGGAGGATTATTTCATTCTAAAAGGTGTTGATCGATTCACCTTGATTAGAAAGATAATATGATTAGCACACATGTTTGATCCATGTTAATAGAAATTCTAGTATATGTGTTCGTAGATAGAATTCATACCTTAAAATGGTGTGATGTCTGCTACGATTCATTGCCAGTCTTCTCTATTAAAACTGGATGAATTGTTATATGAGTTATTTGGCCATGTGAGTAGTGTGGTCACTATAGAGTCTAAAATCTTTTTCAAAATGATTTTCTTGAAACTCAAAAGTTTTAAAATTATTTTCTTGTCCTCAATTAATGTTGGCATACAAGTGAGAGGGTGTTGGAATTTGGACTTACGTTAATTGGTTATAGCCTGAAAGGATAGTGACGTGGCCCAAGTGGTGGATAAATAAATGGCCTAATACTAAATATTGTGTGTGGATAAGTGAGGCCCAAATAACTATTGGCATGTGATGGGAAGATACTCTTTATAAATAGCGACCAATCCCCCTTTCCCTAACTATTAGAAAATCCTAGCATATTCTGCCTCTCTAATACGTGGTAACAGTAGACGTTCGATCAGTCAAGTTCTCCGGCCTGTGAGAACGCGTAGCTAGTAAATTCTGGAAGTTGATCTGGAGCTTAATCGCCGTTTGTTATCGCTGCTGAATCTATAGACTTTAACAGTACGCTTCTGTAAACTCTAACTCAAGATTATACTATTATATTTGTATGATTGTGTCTTAATATATGTTATGGCTGCGACTTAATAATCTAACAACAAAAGCATAAGTTAATGAATAAATGCAGTAACCAGTCTTCATGCTATTAAAATACACGAAAAAATGGACAAATTTGTCACTCATTATTTGAGATCTTTATTATTTCCAACCAACAACTAGAGAAAATTTCAATTGAACGGTTGTTTTTATTATGTATAGACTATAGTCACATACTCCTAATTATGCTATAAAAATTTTCTAATAGCTCCTGCTTGAGTATTGCTAAAAGCCTCCTCCTGCACCTCGCAAATACAGTGTCCATTTTGGCAAAAGGGTGTCGCGCCACGGCAAAAATCAAAGCAATCTTTAGATGTTTTGCATGGTTCACCGATGAATACCGAACCTTCCACACTCAGTAAGCCTATAAACAAATAAAAGTCAAATTTTCATCATAAAGTACTACGATTTTTATTTTTAAGTAAGATAATACAAAAATATCAAACTCATGTAAAATATAATGTTATTAGACAGCCGGGTTAGAAAAAATATGGTAAGTTGCAGCTCTAACTCAAATTAGTTTTGATCTGCCCGAGTAATTATATGTACATGTTTCATTCTACTCATATTCACTATGACAAACTTATAAGAGTCGTTTGATTGGAAAATAAGTTATCTTAAAATTAATTATTTCGGAATTAGTTATTTCGAGATTGTTATCTCTTGCTTTTACAGAAATAAATATATATAACACTATAATCTTAGGAATCCCGCAATTAGTTATAGTGACTTTATCCCAACTAAATGTGCATAAATACCATCTCAAATTTCATTTTAGAATTAATTATTTGTAATTTCTTGTACCAAACATGCCTATAAAATACTATTTAAACCTAATCTGTATGCACTTATTATTATGAGGGCATACAAGCCTTCAACTAGAATAAGTCATCAAAAACATCAGATTTAATGAAACTATAACAAAAACAACTAATCTTTAATGGAGTATCAAACTTGGTATCACGTGGGCAGAGCCAGGGGCGGGAATGGGGTATCTGAACCTCTTCGTCATAAAAAATATTTTTTTATGTGTATATAGTAGATGTTAAAGTTTTTTAATTTTTTTGTATATTTATTTTTTTATATTTGGTACCCTTACTGAAATTTCTGGCTTTGCCACTATGACACTACAAAGATAATCTTGCTGCTATTTCATAGATCTCATATCTTGAAAATAATCGAAATAAGGTTTTGATATGCCTTTGCCTTAAGAAGTCCTTTGAAATCATAGATCTTTAGGAATAATGTTGTGTGACATGAATTTTAATTCAGAATCCAAACATTAAATACAAATTATTAAGAATAGAATTCTAATTAGAGTGAATGTCTATCTTGTAGAGAGTTTTACTTTGAGGCTAAGTTATTTTTCCTCCTATAAATAGAGGGGTCTTACCCCATCGTAAACTACCCCAAAATTCAAAAATTCAATAAGAATTTTCTCTCTCTTTCTCTGCAATATTGCTCTTGTTCTTTTATTGTTTTATAACACGTTATCAGCACGAAGCTCTACTATCTCAAGAATCTCTTTGAGAAAATTAAGGTATTTTTTCTCCTCCTAATTTTGTTTTAATTATGTCTGACATTATGAAAAGAAAGTTCGTTGCCCTTGAAATTTCGGGCAAGAACTACATGACATGGGTGTTGGATGCTGAAATCCATTTAGATGCAATGGGTCTTGGAGACGCCATTAAAGACAGAAATAATGCATCCACCCAAGACTGTGCTAAGGCCTTGATTTTCTTGCGCCATCACCTTGATGAAGGTTTGAAAATTGAATATCTCACAGTCAAAGATCCACTTATCTTGTGGAATGGCTTAAAGGAGAGATATGACAACTTAAAGTTGGTCACTCTGCCACAAGCACGATATGATTGGGCTCATCTGAGGCTCTAAGACTTTAAGTCTGTTTCTGAATATAATTCTGCAATATTTAGAATTACTTCTAAATTGAAACTCTGTGGAGATACTATAACTGATTATGATATGCTTGAAAAAACGTTTACAACATTTCATGCCTCTAATATGGTTCTGCAACAACAGTACAGAGAGAAAGGTTTCAAAAAGTACTCTGAGCTGATTTCTCTTCTCCTTGTGGCTGAGCGAAACAATGACCTGCTCATGAGAAATCACGAAAATCGACCCACTGGGTCTACACCATTGCCTGAAGTAGATAAGGTGTATTCCCATTATGCTAAGCGTGGAAAAGGCTATGGCTTTAATCATGGTCGTGATCGTGGTCGGGGTCATGGCCGTGGACATGGACAAGGAAGAAATTTTCCTGGTGTTAGTCACCCCCCAAAGAGATATAACCACCAAAAGCGAAAATGAAATTATGAGAATCCAAAAGCAAATAGTTCAGAAACTATATGTTATCGTTGCGGTGAAAAAGGGCACTGGGCAAAAATTTGCCGTGTACCAAGACATTTGGTTGAGCTTTATCAAGCATCTCTAAAGAGTAAAGGCCCTGAAACCAATTTCGTCTCTGACAATAATTTTGACATCACCCACTTGGATGTGGCAGACTTCTTTGAGCACCCTGAGGGGAAAATAGATCACTTGATCGGTGGTGGATCCATGGTTAAAGAAGATTGAGCAGTTTGATATTTTTATTTTTACTTATTCGTAGTAATTAATGAATAAACAATTATCATAGTTTACATAAGTTATCTATTATTGTGATATGGTTCAAATTTTATATAACTTTAGATTACACATTCATCTTATGCTTTATTTGTAATGATTTTTCAGTAAGTTAATCGATTAACATAACAGATAATCAATTAACCAATATATTCTATTAAACTGGACCTTTTCGCAAGGCATGTTAATCGATTATCCGATTTAGTTAATCGACTAACCTAATGACCGTTACCTAAGTTAATCGATTATCACTTTAGTTAATCGATTAACCTTATGTCCGTTGCCTGTTCATCGACTAGTTTTTTAAACGTTGAAACAGGTTAGTCGATTATCTATTTGGTTAATCAACTAATCTCAGCAGATTTTGAAAATATTGTTTAATTATTAAGCAACGGATACAAGAGTATTAAAAGGAGAATAACTATGATAAAAAAAAAATACTAATATTTTTCGTATATTTGTTTTGTATGTCAAACCATGGGAAGCAAATATGGATATCTAACAAAGTAAACTTGGATCAACGTCCAATTGTAAAAATATTTGTTTAATTGATTCATGTACCACACATACGATATTCAAAGAGAAGAAATATTTCTCTCAAATAAGTATGTGTAAGGCAGATGTTACTATAATTTCTGGTAGTAGTAAATTGATTGAAGGTTCCGGAAGAGCAACTATAACTCTGCCTAAAGGAACAATATTTATCATAGAGAATGCAATGTTCTCTTCCAAGTCCAATATTTATCTTGTGGCATGTATTGGACAAAAATTAGTGCAATTGAGGCACATTCCACAGTAAACCAAAAGGTTACTGATTCCAATACTTTTGTACTTTGGCATGATCGATTGGGACATCCTGGATCAATTATGATGAGACGGATTATAGAAAACTCATATGGGCATCCATTAAAGAATTTAAAGATTCTTTTAAATAATGAATTTTCTTGCACTTCTTGTTATCAAGGCAAGTTAATTATTAGACCATCACCAACAAAGGTTGGAACTGAGTCACCTACGTTTTGGAACGTATACAAGGGGATATTTGTGGACCTATTCACCCACCTAGTGGGTCCTTTAGATATTTTTTGGTCTTAATAGACGCATCCTCTAGATGGTCTCATGTGTGCCTATTGTCATCACGCAACCTTGCGTTTGCAAAATTAATGGCACAAATAATTCGATTACGAGCACAATTTCCTGATAATCCAATTAAGTCTATTAGACTAGATAATGCTGCTGAGTTTTCATCCCAAGCATTTAATGATTATTGCTTACCAATTGGGATAAAAGTAGAACATCCTGTAGCTCATGTTCACACTCAAAATGGTCTTGCAGAATCTTTAATTAAACGTCTGCAGTTGATTGCAAGACCATTACTCATGAAAACGAGGCTGCCCACTTCGGTTTGGGGTCACGCCATTTTGCATGCAGCAATGCTAGTTCATCTCAGACCGACGAATTATCACAAATATTCCCCGTTGCAATTAGTTTTGGGTCATGAACTTAATATATCCCATTTAAGAATTTTTGGATGCGCAGTATATGTGCATGTAGCACCGCCATACCGCACCAAAATGGGTCTGCAAAGAAGGTTAGGAATATATGTTGGGTTTGAATCGCCCTCCATTATTCGCTACCTCGAAACATTGACAGGGGATTTGTTCACTGCACGATTTGAAGACTATCGATTCGATGAGACACTTTTCCCTAAATTAGGGGGAGAAGTTGGTGAAACCAAACGGGAAATTTTGAGAAAAAATCCATCATTATCTCATCTTGATCCACATACCTCTATTTGTGAAAAAGAGGTGCAAAATATTATCCATTTGCAAAGAATAGCAAATCAAATGCCTGACGCATTCACGGACTTGAAAAGGATAACAAAATCTCACATCCCCGCAAAGAATGTTCCAATCCGTATTGATGTCCCTATTGGACAATCTTCTAGTGTCATATCTAATGAGTCGAAAGCACGCCTAAAACGTGGCAGGCCATTAGGTTCCAAAGATCGAAATCCTAGAAAAAGGAAAGCAAATGATCAAAATGACACTACGAAAGAATCTCATGAGGAAATTCACGATTTAATAAATTCTGAGATTCATGAAGAATCCATTGAGCCCGAGACTCAGGAAAAGAAGGAACTGTTAATAAATCCAATCGATATTGAGACAAATTTTAATCGAGTAGATATAGTGGTGGATTATGTCTTTGCATATAATGTTGCATCTAGCATTATTCAAGAAAGTGAGGATCTTGAACCTCAATCTGTTGGAGAATGTCGACAAAGACTTGATTGGCCAAAATGGGAAGAAGCAATCCAATCAGAATTGAATTCACTTGAAAAACGTGAAGTTTTTGGGCCTGTAGTTGAAACACCTAATGGTGTTAAGCCTGTTAGCTATAGATGGGTCTTTGTACGCAAGAGAAATGAGAAAAACAAGGTACAAAGACATAAGGCACGCCTTGTTGCACAAGGATTTTCTTCAAGGCCTGGTGTCGATTATGAAGAGACATATTCACCCGTAATGGATGCTATAACTTTCCGTTATCTCATTAGTTTTGCTGTCCTTGAAAAGCTTGACATGCATTTAATGGATGTGGTTACTGCCTATCTTTATGGCTCACTTGATAATGAGATATACATGAAAATTCCCGATGGATTCAAAATGCCAAACACTCATAATTCAAAGTCCCGGGAAATGTTTTCAATCAAATTGTAAAGATCTTTGTATGGTGTAAAGCAATCAGGACGAATGTGGTATAATCGTCTTAGTGAGTATTTATTAAAGGAAGGCTATATAAATGATGCCATTTGCCCATGTGTTTTTATAAAGAAAACAACATCGGAATTTGTTGTACTTGCCGTACATGTCGATGACATAAAACTTATTGGAACTCCCATAGAACTCCAAAAGGCAATTGATTATTTAAAGAAGGAATTCGAGATGAAAGATCTCGGAAAGACAAAATTATGTCTTGGTTTGCAAATTGAATATTTGGCAAATGAAATTTTTGTTCATCAATCTGCCTATATAGAAAAGGTATTGAAACGGTTTTACATGGATGGAGCATATCCTTTAAGTACTCCGATGGTTGTTCGATCACTTGATGTGAATAAGGATCCATTCCGACCGCAAGAAAAGAATGAAGAGCTACTTGGTCCTGAAGTACCATATCTTAGTGCAATTGACGCACTAATGTATCTTGCAAATACTACAAGGCCTGACATAACCTTTTCAGTTAATGTCTTAGCAAGATATAGCTCTGCTCCCACAAGGAGACATTGGAATGGAATCAAACATATATTGCGGTATCTAAAAGGGACTACCAATATGGGCTTATTTTATAGCAATAATTGCAGTCCTGATCTTGTTGGTTATGCTGATGCTGGATATTTATCTGACCCACACAAGGCTCGATCTCAAACAGGTTATGTGTTTATCTGTGGAGGCACTGCCATATCTTGGCTATCGACTAAGCAATCAATTGTGGCTACTTCATCTAATCATGCTGAGATAATCGCTATTCATGAAGCAAGTCGAGAGTATGTGTGGTTGAGGTCTATAATACATCATATTCAAGACAAATGTGGTTTGAAATGTGACAAACTACCCACGATTTTGTATGAAGACAATGCAGCATGCATAGCCCAATTGAAGGGAGGATTCATAAAAGGAGACAGAACAAAGCATATTTCACCAAAGTTATTTTTCACACATGATCTTCAAAAGAATGGTGATATCAATGTGCAACATATTCGTTCAAGTGATAATATGGCTGATTGTTCACAAAATCTCTACCAACGTCAACCTTCAAGAAGCTGGTACACAAGATTGGAATGCGAAGGCTCAAGGATGTGAATTGATGCTCTTTTCAGGGGGAGTTAATGCGCGTTGCACTCTTTTTCCCTTACAAGGTTTTGTCCCACTGGGTTTTCCTTGCAAGGTTTTTAACAAGGCAACCAATAGGCGCATTACTAAATATGTGTACTCTTTTTCCTTTTCTAGAATTTTTTTTCCCAATTGAATTTTATTTTAGTTATGGTTTTTAATGAGGCACATTACTTATTGAGTAGACATTCACGGGGGAGTATTAAGAATAGAATTCTAATTAGAGTGAATGTCTATCTTGTAGAGAGTTTTACTTTGAGGCTAAGTTATTTTTCCTCCTATTAATAGAGGGGTCTTACCCTATTGTAAACTACCCCAAAATTCAATAAGAATTTTCTCTCTCTTTCTCTGTAATATTGCTCTTATTCTTTTATTGTTTTATAACACAAAGATCTTTATGTTAAGTATACAAACAAATCCTGCAACTAGGATTTCCATTAGACTGAGAGTAAATAGGGAGAAATAGCTATTATGATAAGCATCACACAAACCACGGAGAGCAAATTGATGGATGTCTTTCTCATTGCCATGTCGAGAAATGTGCAACAAATTCGTGACCAGTTGAAACTTACAAAAAAATACCTATCCCTTTTTTTGCTATAAATAGTTTTGAGGACAGTTCCAATTTAAATTTTGATAAAATCTGAAATGAGTTTAAGAAGATTGTCAAGTAATTTATTTACGATAATATAGGATCTAAGAAATCAATTTGGCTTCCATAGTAGTATACAGCCACTTTCCTAATAGTGATGAAACAATATCAAATTACAGGTAACTATAACATATTAACTTACTAAAGCAAAGAAAAGGAAAGAAAGAAAAGCCAAAGATGTGTAGACTACTGAATTTTCACTGTAAAATGAGACGGATAACATGATTGTGAAAATCTCTTTTGGTCAAAATACAAGACTTTCCTTTTGTGAAGATAATTCAACCAAGTCTATTGTATTTTTGAGTACTTACTTCTTGAAGTGTTTTTGACTATTTTTTTTCTGTCGATAATAGTTTTATAATACAGTTTTAGTCTTAATTGCTTTTGGTTAATCAATATATATATTCTTTTATACAAATTTTTACATTGCTTTTGCAATTTCCAATTTTTCCACTCAAAATAATTCTAGAAAGATAGAGTTGTTGGGTTTTGTTAATTAAAACAAAAAGGAGTGAATGAAAAATAATGGAAAAAGAAATGGAGGGAAATAAATTTTGAATTAGTTTGTTTTACAAAGGAACTTTGTCCCTCATTGAATATGAAGAGAAAAATTCTTGTGCTTATATAGAAGCACTTCTTCCAACTCTTAAAGAATTGAGAAGAAAGCAAGCTTAGTGCCGTTGTCGTTATTGCTCGGCTTCGGTCATTTAATATTTTTTTTCCTAATATTTTTGCACGGAACATTTGCGACACTTCCAACAGTCAATTTTGTGACCAACGATTCCGCTTAACATAACAACAACAACCCAGTATAATCCCACTAAGTGGGGTCTGGGGAGGGTAGTGTGTACGCAGACCTTACCCCTACCCTTGGATAGAGAGGCTGTTTCCAAATAGACCCCCGGCATCCTTCCCTCCAAGAACTTCCCACCTTGCTCTTGGGGAGACTCGAACTCACAACCTCTCGGTTGGAAGTGGCGGTTGCTTACCATCAGACCTTACCCCGCTTAACATAAATTTTGTCGAATAGATACCTCTTCAATCGGACAGGCACCTTTGCATATGTTGGAACTCAACTCTGTTGGCTATAAATAGAGAGACTAAACCTCATTTTTCATCACCGAAAATCTAAAAATCTCTCCCCTCTATCTTCTGCATTCTGCAATGTTTTTCCAAAGCAAAAACTTATGTGATTTGCTCCGCTATTTGAGTTCGCCGAAGTTCTATTATTTGAAGTGCTGCTATCACTAAGTAGTTATTTCATTCTACCCTGAAGGAATTAATTTGAAATCTTGAACAACTGTATGGCGATTAAATTCTTTAAAGACATACAACAAAAAATGAGCTTGGAATTTTTCTAATTTGTTTTCTTAAACTAACGTTTTTCTAGTTTTCTAGTTTTATATACTGAGTGGCAACAAGAGTAACGTGCTGGGCTTGAGTTGACATACTTTTAATCATATGTATTAAAGGCGATACTTTTATTTAGCTGAACCTCTAACTGGATACAAAATTTTAAGCAAATTTCCAACTTCTATCCAATTTTTTCTGAATAATGAAAGAAACTTTATTAGTAAAATTTTACGAACTAAATTTCATATCTTTAGTGCTTTTGATGATTGCTAAGTTTTGAGAAATGGTAGAGAAAAAACTTAAAATAGTCCTTTAAGTTTATGTGTACAGTCAAAGTAGCCCCTAAATATATTTTGGAATACCAATAGCATTACTTTTAGTTATTTAATGATGCAAAAATAGTGCATATTTTGTCCTTGTCTACTATTTTTGCCTATAACAAACAGGTTTCTACCCAAATGCTAGCCTTATCCTTAGCTCTTTCCCATCTTTTAAAGAACCAATATGTTCATATTTTTCTTAACGCTTATCGGTCAAGAGGCACCACAACGAATAGAGCTACATGTAATAACGGGGGTTTGATTGAATCTCTTTTATCAGAAAAAATTGTATTGTGTAATTAAAAAAACTATAATTCTTAAAATATATTTATAATTGTTGAATCCCATTAATTCGATATAAAGAAAGCTGCAAATATAGCGGCAAAGGTAGTTTGAAAAATGGCTAGTGTCACATGCTCAAATCAAGATTTTTGCATTTTTTTATGCAATTCGGGAGGTTTAAAAAAGACTACAAACTTGCCGCCAAAATTTTCCTTCAAGAGCCGCAACAAAACCATAAACCCAATGGAATTATGCATATGGAATTTGAGGTGAGTAGCGTGTATGCAGACCTGTATTGTACTAATGAATTGAAGTATAATTTTGGGGACTGAAATGGTGATTTTTATTGAATTGCCAAATGTTACAAGTGAACCAACGATTGATAATATAAATTCAGTTTAAGAACAAAAGCTTAATCCAAAAGGCTTCTAATCTCCATTGAATTCGAAGCTATCACCTGTAGAATCAATGGCGGTTGTTACAGAGTAGGAGAAGAGAATGAGAAGGTTAGAGAGAGAGAAATGAAGGGAGAAATAACATAATTTACCAGATCATAACTACCCATTCGTTAGGCCCAGTTTCGGTTATAAACTCCTTCAGCTGGCCCAAGTCCATTAGAGAGCTAATAACAATCTAGGTCCTTTATTTTGCTGAAGTATCTCAGTCGTCCACTCTATCATGTGCTTCTTTATTTCATTTCCCTAATTCCCTTCTTCATTTCATCTCTAGCCGACATCTAACAATACCCCTCCGATGAATATAATGATCTTGTCCTCAAGGTTAGAGACTAGCCACAAATTCTGGAAACTTGCTTTTGAGATATCCCCAATCTTTTCAAGCTGCATCCTCCGCCTTCAAATTGGCCCATTGAACTACCCACTCCATTACTCACCTTCACCATCTTCCTTTGTAAGATTGCTACTAATTGGACTAAGATACAACCATCCCCATCACAAATCGGTGGTTATGGCTATGGAATGATGTCAGGACCTACACGCTTCTTCAACTAAGAGAAATGGAACACAAGGTTGATTTGAGATCCCGGCGGTAGCTCCAATCGGTAAGCTACTGACCCTATTCTTTGTAGGATCTTGCAAGGACCATAGACCTTAGCACATAGCTTAAAATTCTTTCTTACTGCGACTGAAGCATGCATATAAGGTTGAAGCTTTAGGTAAACCCAATCACCCACATCTAAAACTCTGCCACATCTGTTATTGTCAGCATAAAACGTCAGTCTTGCTTGAGCTTGAATGAGATTGTCTTTAAGGATCTACAACATCTGCTGTCTTTGTGCTATCCAAGTACCCGCGGGTGTGTAAGATGGTTGCCGTAGTGACCCCAAGGGAATCTGAGGTGGGGAAAAATCATACAAAGCCTGAAAAGGTGTGGTCTTTAAGGAACTATGATGATTAGTGTTGTACCACCATTCTGCTAATGGTAACCATTTCACCCACTATTTAGGATTAGTAAACACCATAGCCCTAAGATATGCTTCCAAACATATGTTTAATTTCTCCGTCTTCCCATCTGCTTGAGCATGGTAAGAGGTGGACATGTTCAGCTTGACCCCCATGGACTTGAATAGTCTCTGCCAAAACTGGGTAGTGAACACACTGTCTCTATCTGAAATAATTGACTTAGGTAACCCATGTAGTTTGTAGATGTCTCTCAAAAATAGATCAGCCACACCTTGTGCAGTGAAGGGATGTTTGAGAGCTAGGAAATGGCCATACTTTGTAAGGCTGTCCACCACCACTAGTATAGCATTCCTGTGTTCTGAAGAAGGTAACCCTTCCACACAGTCCATGGCTATGTCCTGCCAAGGTAACTCAGGAATTGGTATAGGTTTTAGCAACCCATGTGTATGTATATTTTTAGTCTTCACCCTTTGGCAAGTATCACATTTTGAAACCCATTTATGGACATTAATTCTCATATTAGGCCAATAGAAAATCATCTTCATCCTTTTGGAAGTACTCTGCTGTTCAGAGTGTCCACCCATGGGAGACTGGTGCATTGCTTTAAAAATCTTAGATATGAGGTCTGTTCCCTTTCCAATGTAGATTTTCTGGTCATACCTCAAAATTCCTGGTAGTAAGGTATAATTGGAACTGTTATGAGTATTATTTATCGGTTTAGTGATCAATTTGTGAGCATCAGAATCATGCTTATAACCGTGCTCTACCTCACTCATCCAAGTAGGATCAATAGAAGATAAGGCAAATAATGATGATTCTTCCTCCTGTCTCCTGGATAATTTGGTCCTTATTTTCAACACCTCTTTTATATTAGACTTCATAATCAAGTCCTTATAATTTGGTCAGACCCTTCTGTTGTAGAGCAGTGGTTACTCTTTGCTTTAAGCTGTGATGGACTGTTCTCATTGTAAAATGGACTCCTTGGAGATAATGTCTCCATTAACCCACAGCTGATAGTAAGGCCATGAATTCTTTCTCATATGTAGATAATCCCAAGTGTCTAGGAGCTAAAGCTTTATTGGAAAAAAGCAATAGGTCTGCCCTCTTGCATTAGTACTGCCCACATTGCTTTGGAGCAAGCATCAATCTCAATTATGAAAGGCTTGTTGAAATCTGCCAATGCTAGCATAGGTGCACTGGACATGGCCTGTTTAACAGCTTGAAATGAGCTCTCGGCCTCTGGATCCCAGTGAAAGCTAATCTTCTTTAACAAATTGGCTAAGGGTCTGCTTAAACCCCCGTAAGACCTGATGAATCTCCTATAGTATCCTTTCAAGCCCAGAAATCCCCTAAGGGCCTTAATGATTTTAGGAGTAGGCCAAGAAGCTATAGCCTCAATCTTTGAAGGATCTGTGGCTACTCCTTTTCTTGTTATTATGTGCTCCAGATATTCTACCTTGGTCTAGCAAAAAGAACACTTGGACAATTTAGCAAAAAGTTGATCCTTCCTTAATATCTCCAGTACCTTTATCAAATGTAGAACATGGTCTTCCATAGTAGAGATGTACACTAGAATATCATCAAAGAACACCGACACAAATTTTCTAAGATAATTCTTAAAAACATGGTTCATAAGTGACTTAAAGGTTGTAGGAGCATTAGTTAGTCCAAAGGGAATTACCCTAAATTCATAAAATCCCAAATGTGTTTTAAAAGTAGTCTTATAAATGTCCTTTTCCCCCTACCCTTATCTGATGATACTCAGCCCTTAAGTCTATTTTGGAGTATATGCATGATTCACATAACTCATCCATTAAATCATCAACTAAGGGTATAGGAAACTTGTCTTTTATAGTCATATTGTTTAGAGCTCTGTAGTCAATACAAAACCTCCAACTTCCATCTTTATTCTTGACTAATAAAACAGGGGACGAAAATGGGGAATGGCTTGGCTATATAATACCATTGTTGAGCATTTCACTCACCTGTTTCTCTATTTCATTTTTTTGGAAAAAAACTGTATCTATAGGGTCTATACTTACAGGAATTGCATTTGATTTCAGGGAAATGTAATGGTCATGACCCCTTTTGGGAGGCAATGATGTTGGTTCCGTGAAGGCATCTGGAAACTGCTTCTAGCACCTTGTCAATAGATGCAGGCATGAGCTTGATTCCTTTACTTCTTCTGCTGAAATTGTGAATATGTGAGACCATATGGTCTGCCCGTTTGTCTCACTCCATTGGTTGATAAGCCCTTAAGTTCTGTTTGGTTGTAAATCCCTTTAAGTTCTACCATCTTCCCTTTGTGAGTTACTTGCACCTTATACTCCACAAAGTCAAGTAGGACTGGATTTTGCCTTTTCATCCAATCACCCCCAAGTAGCATGCCATTGCCACCCTGCTTAGTTATTTTGACTGCATCCTCAAAGTCAACTCCTTGTATCTTCCATTTGAATTTGTGACAAATGTGCAAACTCATTAAGTAGTTGCCATTTCCTACTATCACTCTCATAGGCACAACTTCTAATATAAGGCAACCTATTTTCCTTAGTGCTTCGATATACAAAAAACTGTGTGCTTTCTGAATCTAGTAAAATAGTTAGGGAATTCTTTTTGGCTTCACCTCTCAATTTAATGGTGCTGGGAACTTCAGTGCCAAATAGTGCATTTAGGCTTATTGCCTCATCCACTATCTCTTCTTCTGGTATTATCACTGTTTCTTCTTGATGCAGGGCCTCCTCTAATTCCTCTTCAGTAGCAGCTGATATAGCATTAAGTTTTCTAGGTTTACATTGATGCCCAAGATGGTCCTTTTCTCCACACTTATAACACAAATCTTGAGCCTTTCTACTCTCAAACAGTTTGTTGTTAGAATAACTGGAACCCCCAGATGAACTTCTATTAGGTTGAGTATAGTAACCTGTAGTTGGTCCCTTGTTCCCCTATAATTTTCCAGCCTCAGTGACGACTTTCAATAGGTTCTCCTTATGCCTGGCTTTCTCTTCTGCCTTGATGAATGAATAGGGGTCCAACATCTTACCTATATGCCTAATTTTTTCTTTTAATCTTTCTATGAAAAGTTCTAGGAAGAATTATTCTTGTATAGTAGGATTCCTTATTAACACCCAAGCTTTGAGTTCTTCAAATTTCTCCAAATACTCATCTACAGACCCTGTTTGCTCTATTTTTTTAAGTTCCCCAATTAGGTTTAATTTGCTGTTAGATGCACCCTCAAACCTACTACATGTTGCAGTAGTAAAATCTGGCCACCTAACTACTCCTTTACTTATGTGATAGGAAAAGAACCAGGATTTAGCCTTACCATTGAGATGAAGGACTGCCTCCACAAGCTTTTGTTGTGGATCAGTGATGTGGTTATGCTGGAAAAACCTTTCACACTTCCTCAACCATGCGCAAGGGTCAACTCCATCAAAGTAGGGCATTTCCACTTGCGATTGAGATGAATGGACATTGTTCCTTCCTCCTGAGATATCTCTGTTCTGTCCCACCCATGGCTTGGAGATTGGCCTAACATTTGAGAGGTTCTCCATCAGCGCACTGCCCATAAAGCCATCATGTGGAGGAAGCAGCTTTTCCACTAACAGTTCTATTTTTTTTCCCAGCTTTTCTAATTTTTTATCATTTTAGTCATATACTGTTGTATTTAATTTCTTTAGAGACTCGTCTGTAGCTTTAGATCTTGTTTCTGCTCCTGTCATGTTGTACTGGTCAGGAATAAGCTCTGATACCAATTGTAATATACTAATGAATTGAACTACAAATTTGGGACTGAAATGGCAATTTTTGTTACATTGCCAAATATTACAAGTGAACCAACGATCGAGAATGTAAATTCACTCTAACAACAAAAGCTTAATCCAAAAAGGCTTCTGATCTCCATTGAATTCCAAGCTATCACCTATGGAATCAATGGCGGTTGTTTGAGAGAAGGAGAAGAGAATCAGAAGGTTAGAGAGAAAAATGAAGGGAGAAATAACAAAATTTGCCAGATCATAACTGCCCATTCGTTAGGCCCAGTTTCAGTTATAAACTCCTTCAGCTGCCCCAAATCCATTAGAGCGCTAATAATGAATCTAAGCCATTTATTTTACTGACGTATCTCAGCCGTCAATTTTTATGTGCTTCTCACATGAGGCTTTAATTCATTTCCCTGATTCCATTCTTCATTTCATCTCTAGTAAGGCTGTATCCGGTTCCGGTTCTGGGTCTATTTGGGTCTGCGGTTCCGGTTCTGACGGTTCCGGTTCTGACGGTTCTGGCGGTTCCGGTTCTGGCGGTTTCGGAGCCGGAACCGTTACCATACGGTTCCGGGTACCATCCGGTTCTGGCTGTTCCGGCGGTTCCCAGCGGTTCTGAAATATTTTTTTTTTTAAATCAATATCATGAGTATATTGTAGAATATATTATATATGGTGTACTATGTTATTAGTATAGTATATATTGTGTTTGGTAATTAGTATATATTATGTATAAGTAGTGTATATTTTGTATATAAGTAGTATATATTGTATATAAGTAGTGTATATTTTGTTGTAGTTAGTAATTAGTATAAATTGTATATAAGTAGTATATATTGATAAAAGAATGTTGTCATTAGTATATTGTGTTGTATGTTATATATTGTATGTTATATAAATATTCAAGGATTGATATAGAAGTAAAGACAAAGAAATATTGAGACAAAAGATATTCAAGGATATGATAAAGAGCATATATAGTGACCAAAATGGCATATCTTTCTTAGTCTTCCTTCCCCCAATGGAAAAAAAACTAAAAGAAGACATGCCAATGTACAAGTTACATCATAATTTATGCATTATTCCTTGAACATGACTTAACTCAGTTATCCCCTGTGGTGAACGCTTCTTCTTGTTCCTTGGGGTTAATTCTATTCACAGTTGCACCCACATCATCGGCCACTTCAGTTTTTTCGACATCTTTTGGAGTTCCTGGAGCCGAGCCATATGCTTCTTCCCTGTCCGAGCCATATGCTTCTTCCCTGTCCTGTGTGCCTCCATTGATTTCTCAGACAAAGCCCCTACAATAATAATGCAATAAAATCCAGATAACAACAAATGTCTTTTAACTTTTCAGTCATGTTATATCACTCACAATAATAGACAAATACATATACTGAGCCATGTCGAATACAATGTCAAGGTCCATCAAAAGATAAGTTACTAAGGATTCAAATTGTTCAGGTATTAGAGAATTGAATTACAGCAGATGTCAGATCCTGTAGATAATGTACTGGACTTACCTTAAAAGTTGATGCCATAAGTAGATCTTGAAGCTTAAGGACTATGTCGTACGATACAATGTTGAACACACCATCAAGGTGAACGGACTTCTTAGTGTTTGAAGGCAGTACTTTAAATCCTGCCTTATTTGAACCACCATATTGAGATAAAACCACCTGTTCCATTGCACCTTTTTCCAAACCATCAGCATGGTGTTGCAAAGATGGTACCTTCTTTCTCCAAAATCTCTAGAGATGTTCCCTCCACCAATTTATTACCAGGCAAGAATTCAACTTTCTGTTTTATGTTGAGATTGTTATCAACCGACGGAGGGGTAGTATTTTGGCCACTATTTTCACCGGTTTTAGCTTTTTCTTTACCGGACATATTTTTCAACGAAAATGCCATAATAATTAGCACGTAAGAGTTGAAACGAGTTTACCGGATTGACGAACAACTTCTTGAAAATTGAAAATCGTTGAAATTGAATACTTGAAAACTTCAATTCAACAACTTCACAATGTTTCACGAATTTGCAACAATAAATTAAGCACTTGCACTAGAAAGGTTGAAAGAGAGCTTGAGAGAGATTGAGAGATATTGATGAATTGGTGAATAAAAATGAAAGAATAAGGGGGTATTTATAGCTGAGAATGGGAAATAGTGTAATTATATAAAGTTTGGGGTTAAATTAAAGTTTGGGGGCCAAATGACTATTTTTTAAACTTTCAAACGGCTAGTTCCGAAAAAGAGCCGTTTGGAAATTATTTAAAAATTTTTTTTAAAAAAAAATTACCGTTAAGAACCGTTTGGAACCGCCAGAACCGGTCTGGTTCCGGTTCCGGTTCCGGTTCTGGCGGTTCCGGTTCTGGCGATTCCAAGCGGTAGAACCGCCCCGCCATGATTCCCGGGAACCGCCGGAACCGAAACCGTCGGAGCCGGCAGAACCGCCAGGGCCACGGTTCCGATTCGGAACCGCCAGATTTGCAGCCTTAATCTCTAATCGACATCTAACAAGACCTTAACTCTGCCTAGTATAGGTAAAGTGTTTGTTTCCAATAAACCTACGGCTCAGGCCAGCAAATCATGAAAACACCGATGAAGAATTAGTCTTTGATCAATATAGGTCAGTATAACACATTTGGAAAGATACAAAAATTTGAAATTGAAGAGAAATCTTTTCTATCCACAAACTGAAATTGAAGAGAAATCTTCATCATCACCCCCCCCCCCCCCCATCTTCAAAGTCTATCCACAAATTCAATTTCCTTTTCATTTAGTTTTTTGGATTATTATATCAAATTTTCACTTTCTGTATGTAGAATCAAAAGCATGAGTTCATGAATTGTGATGTATGCAAGAAATTAAGTCGTGCCATACAAAACAAAAACGAATAAAAGAAGTAATTTGTCTTCATGCCATTAAAATACACGAAAAATAGATAAAAAGTTCAATCATTACTTTGGAGTCTTTATTATTTTCAGCAACTAAAAAGAATTTCAATCAACCAATTATTCCTGCATATAATTACAGAGTCTTTAATTATTTTGTAAAAGTATTCTAATAGTTGGAGAAATGCTAATTAGCTTCCTCCTGCTTATCGCAACTGCAATGTCCATTCTGGCAAAAGGGCATTGCACCATGACCACAAGAATTAAAGCAATCCCTAAATATTGTACATGGTTCACCAAACAAGACCGAACCTTCCACACTCTAAAAGCCTATAAACATCTATCAATTAAATTTTTGTTATAAAGTATTACAAATATTATGTTTAATAAAGTAGTAAAATTCGTGTAAAACAAGTGTTACTAGACAATAGTACAACTTTATAGGCCGGTTTAGAAAAAAATTGGATGAAATTCAAAAATAGCTAGATTTACAATTGGTCATTCAAAAATAGTTCAGTTTTAAAAATAATAGAAATTTAGCTACTTTTATATAAAGATAAATTTGAGTGAAAATACTATTGAAAACTCGAAAAATACGCCAGTATATTATATTCGAGTTCAAGTATACTTATGATGAAACTCCAGCATAATATGATGGAGTTCCATCATAAGTACATTAAAACTCCAGCATAATATACTGGAGTTCCAGCAAGTATCCCGGTCCAGCATAATATACTGGAGTTTGGAGCACCGGTGCTCCAGTCTCCAGTATATTATACTAGAACCAGCAAAGTATACCGGTCCAACATAATATGCTGGAGTTCATACACAGGTGCACCGAATTCCGGTATATTATGCTGGACCAATCTCTGTTGCAAAAAAATAGTGACTATTTTCTATTGACTTGGTAAACGCTGGCTATTTTTGAATGACCAATCCGAGAATTAGCTATATCGTGCTATTTTTACGAAAAAATATGATAAGTTGCAGTGTCTCAAATCCCAAATATTTTGATTTGCTTTATTAATTATATACTTGAAACTCCAAAAATTAAATTAATTTGTGTTATGAAATACTTTATGTTAATAATAATTTGAGCATACAAACATATATAAATCAGGATTTTCATTTGATGAGAAAGCAAAAGAGGGAGAAATATATACCTATGGTGATAAGCATAAGACAAACTACAGAGAACAAAGTGATGGATGCTTTCCTCATAGCCATATTGAGAGAAGTGTGCAACAACTTTTTGATGAGTTATAACTTGTGTAAATACCTATTACATTTCTTGCTAAGAATCATTATTGAAATACGTTTGAGAAGAGTTACAAGTACTTTATTTATGATAGATTAGGAAAGTCAAAAATTAATTTGGTTTCCGTAAGGATACACGCATTTTCCTTGCAGTGATGCAGCAAAATTTAATAATAGATTCAACTATAATCAATAATACAGCAACTTACCAAAACAAAGAAAAGGAGAGAAAGAAAAAGTCCAAAATATTTAGGGTAAAAATTTTCGATGTAAAATGAGAAGGATTACATGATTGTGGAAACCTTTTTTGGACAAAATACAGAGTGTACTTTTAGGTGAAGAAAATTTAGCCAAGTTTATTGTGTTATTTTGAGAAGTTTTGGGAGTAGTCTTTAATGTTTTCTCAATAACAGTTTCAGAATATGATTTTGAATTTTAATTATTTTTTTAGAATGGATTACATACTGGTGTAGCGGTACTTCAAAACTCAATTTTTCGGTCAATACAAATGGTGGCTGATAAGCACAAAACACAACACCAAATTGATGCTCGCTAACCAAAGATAATATAGCTAAATTATCTTCTCCACAAGGATTAGACTTAAATAATGTTCTAGTAATTTCTAATTTAACTGCTATTCAAGATGATCAAAACTTGATTTGGAATGATTACCAACTACCGATTAACTACTAAGGTAAAGCAATTGATAACTGACGGCAAAAAACTAGATATTAGCAGAGTTGATTTCTCATCAATATCAGAAATAAGAGTTTTTACATGATAGGTGCAAGGTTGTTATTCTAAAATAATACTATTATATTTCACTATTTGTCGCACCCCGTTTTCTCGCGAAAGTGGGTTTCGACGTGTAACAACTCTTTTGAAGGATGTATTAAAAGAGTGGAGTCGCCATCTAACGATTTTTAAGGTGTGTTACAACACGTATATGCATAACTCTATTTTAACTAGTCGGTGTTGCCAAAGATCAGGTAACGACTCAAATTGCCTCAAAGAGAAGGTGTTAGGCACACTTCAAGGTCCACAACTGTAGGTCCTAGACGAACTTTAAAACTATGTGGATTATGTACTTAAGCTAGGTAATCAAATAAACAAAGGGAAATATAATCGTCGAAGAGTCTTATCATAACACATTGGAAATTGGTACAAATCTTAATGATTACAAGGGTATAAATACATTGGTTATGTCAAATGACTAAGTGTATGACAAGTATAGAAAGAAAAGGGGAGAGAATAGTGCGGGGGGGGGGGGGGGGGGGAGGGCCTAAGTTTTTTAGCCTAATGGATCACCCAATGAAACATAATTAATACTTCATAACTCCCTTAGAATAGGGGTTGCTCATATTATTCAGCGGGCACATACTATTATCTCTTGCTACCCGATTACTATGTTAAAGTTGTTTACCTAAAGGAGTTCTAATTAATTCTAACTCGTACCCTATGCTTGCGCTAGCAGTCCAATATTTACGGTCTAGGAGGCTTTGGACCTTTATTTGGGTGGTTCAAGACTCAACTTAGGCTGCTCAAAAATAACAAAACTAAGCGGCATTTAAAACTAATAGGACTTCATGTAAAGAAAATTAAAGGGCCAAGTTAGCCTCCACAAATAAGCAACAAATGCACGCAGACATATTACACATTATACAGTAGGCCGTTCAGAATCGAGGTGTTGTTTAAAACGTTAGGCATGGCTTCTAAGTGACTGCATCCGTTAAAAATGTCTCATGGGAAGTGCTGCTATTTAGATTATCCAGATTATAAAATACATGTTATGAGATATAAAGACACGATCTCTAAGTGATATGTGCAATGGGGGCAGTGAAAGCCATTGAAAAAAAGCCAGAGTTACTCGTATATGATCCTATTAATATTCTTTCTAAGAGAGTTTCATCATTTATAGACAGGTTCTCTTAATAATATATGTTTGAACGCACATTTTATCATGCTTATTCTTATAAGCATGTTATTTGGATTATTTTGATTATAGATTACAAGTTGTGAAATCTATAGACACTATCTCTAAGTAACTTATGCAACGGTGGCAGTGAAAGCCATTGAAAAAAACTCAGAGTTACTCGTATTTGATCCTATTGACATGCTTTCTGAGAGAGTATCAATATTTATATCCAGGTTCTCTTAATAATTGATATTTGAGCACTGATTTATCATGCATATTCTTATACGCACGTTATCTACTATCTAGGTGGGCAGAGTAATATAAAAATAAATCCAGTCAATTATTTAAATCCCTATAGACATAGTATCTAGATGTGTAATAGCAAAGGGATATATTAATACGATCCTTTAGGCATGCTATCTAATAGTTATTGATGCTTGATTCCTATAGGCATGTTATCTAGTAACGAGTAGGAGTAGACATGTGGACAGGTAAAGCACTTAAACTAATGCTTTTGATAATGTGTGCGCATTAGACACGTTGAGTTGCTGAAGTGTTTAAATTCCTATAGGCATGATCTCTATTAGTGCCAATATACCAAACGGAACAACAAACAACGCATACTGAATTATCATATATGACAAAAAGACCCTATAAACATATTTTTTACCCTTTCATACAAATATTATAATACCCCAGTCCCTTTTTAAATAATCTCCCCATCATTTGTTATAGAAATTATTACAGTCCCAAATGGAATAAATACATGCCTAATCATAAATGTAAAATAACCCAACGATGCATCTGGGCCTTCAAATGGCTTAAAAATCTAGACAAGCCTATATCCCATTCGCAGATAGCATGCTCAAAATCACAGTACCAAGATCCAGTTTAGTAGTTCAGGCCCAACAATAAAATAATTCTCTTGCCCACCCATTACCAGCTATAGATAATTAAAGAAACGAATGGTAACTCTTATAAACCCCAAATCAATTAGAATAGCTCAAATTTTAAGGTGGAGAATATGCTCATTTGGACCCTAATACCACAACTAACAAAAGCAAGAATTCTACACGTCCCAAGGGTAAGACACACACTTGAACGTTACATAAGCACACATAAGACGTACAGAGTATGCAAAACATATAGATGAGACATATATAAGGGTTTCCAAGATTAGCAAACAAGTTAAAGGTAACAAGTTTCTTGGATACACATGATTTGCTTACAAGAATCCACAAACAGAGGAGTTAAGCATGAGAGTTCAAAGCAAGCAAAGTCATGACTTAACTCCCAGAAGGTTAACAAGTAGCAATGACATACTCGATAGATAAGTACCAACAGTAAACTTCAAAAGAAAATTTTAACATAAGCATGTAGGGCAAACATAACTAAGACTTGTAGGTTAGTTTGTTGTTAGATAATACGCTTAACGCAAGAGGGGGGTGAATAGCGTTATAATAAAAATTAGCGTAAACTTGCGGAATTTAAAAACTTGCAGGAAAAATAAGTGCGGAAATTAAATTCAATAACGAACAAACACACCGATGTATTCTGGTTCACCACAACAAGTGGCTAGTCCAGTCCCCGAGAGACTCTCTCGAGATTTTCCACTAACTTGTCAAGCTTACGGGTGCTCAACAAACCTTTACAACTTAAGGATACAAGCCTTAACACCTTTGCTCGAAGATACAACACTCCAAGACTTCACTGTTAAGCTTACGGGTGCCTAACCAACCTTTACAACTTAAGGACACAAGCCTTAACACCTTTGCTCGGAGATACAACACTCCAAGACTTCACTGTTAAGCTTACGGGTGCCTAACCAACCTTTACAATCTGAGGACACAAGCCTCAACAATCTTGCTCGGAGATACAACACTCCAAGACTTCGACCAAGGAAACACAAGTTCCTTACAACAAGAGAATCACAATTCTCTTCAAGTGTACAAAACACTAAACACTCAAACAATACACTCCTTTATGGGTAGATATGAGTAAAAGAAGTAAGCTCAAGATCACAACAACTATGGACAAGACTTTGGCTCTCAAAAGCTTTATGAAATGAATATAAAATGATAAACAATAGTATGCAAGCTTAGAGCAATAGTATGATCAGTTGTTGTATTTAAAACACTGAAATAAAGCTGTATTTATAGTTGAAAAACTTGGCATTACCGTTGCCTAATTGCCAATTAAGAGTTGCTGATTTTACTGAGTGACAATCGATTGTCAAAGAGCCACAATCGATTGTCTGCCAGTCATTCCAAAATTCAATCCCAGATTTTACGCTTGACAATCGATTATTTAGAATCCATAATCGATTACTGGCAACGTTCAAAAAATCCTTTCCAGATTTTACCAAAAACAATTGATTGTCCAGAATCAACAATCGATTACTCAGCAACGTTCACAAAATCTTTTCAAGATTTTAATTAAAACAATCGATTATACAAAATCAATAATCGATTACCTGACGGTATTTGAAAACTTTACGACAACGGTCAGCTTCACAATCGATTGAACAAAGTTAACAATCGATTATTTATTAGTTTTTGAAAAACATTTTAGACACTGCCTCTTGACAATCGATTGCACAAAGATAACAATTGATTATTTAATAACTTTGAAAAGTCTGGAAGACACTGTCTCAAAACAATCGATTATCATATGTTCATAATCGATTATTTTATGACTTTGAAAAATCTGAAGGACACTGTCTCTTCACAATCGATTGTCATTAGCTTCACAATCGATTATTTTGAGTTTTGAAAAACTTTGATGGACACTGCCTCATCACAATCGATTGTCATTAACTTCACAATCGATTATTTTGAGCGTTGAAAAACTTTGATGTACACTGCCTCATCACAATCGATTGTCATAAGGTTCACAATCGATTGTCATGCAGATTTGAAAAATCTGATGCTCACTGCCTTAACACAATCGATTGTCATTAGTTCACAATCGATTATCATGCAGTCTTCGCTTAACATAATCGATTATCATAAGTACATAATCGATTATCTTAGTCCAGATTTTAGAGGCATGTTTAAAAATCATTTTGACTAAAGTAAATATGCATGATTTAAAATCATTTAGCATTAAATTAAATATGCATGATTTTGGAAAAAATAGTTTTACGAGAGAAGCCATATCATGAGTCAAGTTGTAGAATCAAGAACACAATTAAGAACGACTCTATAAAACTGTCTTGTGCCTGAATCTCGTTATGCATCAATTATGCGCTTGTACTTGAACTTCGTCATATATCAATTTGCGCTTCGTTTGTCATTCATCAAAACCTACACATAAGAACACACGTTTTAGTATAAAGCCTTGAGAAAGTGTTTCCAACAATTTCCCCCTTTTTGATAATGGCAAACTTTAAGCGGGTTATGCAAATTAAACAATTTATAATGACGATTCAAGACAAGTATATATATGCATCAACAAGTATGCAATTTGTTCCCCCTCAATATATGAATTCCCCCTCAATTTAAGCTTATAAATATTGAGAGTGCATACCCGTTATCTTCCCCCTTTTGCCATTAGCAAAAATAATATAAGAAGATGCCAAAGATGTAAATAAAACATGTTTATTTATTGGAAAGAGAAAACAATTACATAAGGAGGGGACAATAAAACATATCACAATAGAACCAAAACAAACAAAGAAATTATTCATCATCATTTCCCGCCTCATCATCCGACACTGCTTCGAAGGGAACAAGACCCGCATATGGATAATGAACATGGTCAAAATATCCATGGATCTCATGAGTCAATTGACCAACAGAGGCGGTCAAGGAAGCAATTTGGTCGGAAATGGATTGGAGAGTGGTATCTTGAGGCGGACGAGTTCGACGGGTTGGAGGAGGAGCAGGCGCTGCATGATCACCGTCATGATGAAAGGACGATTCTGAAATTTCCCACTTCTTGGTACTCTTTTTGAGAGGACCGTTGGAAGTGATGAATCCGGAGGCTTCAAGAAAATTCATGATGAGGAGAGCATAAGGAAGAGGCCTATCATCTCCGATAGCGTTACGCATGTGAATCTTGACGAACCGACACCAATTGATGTTAGCTCCGGTTATTATGGCATGCATGAGCTTGGTGTCCTCTTGGGAAATGGTGGTATGGTTATGCTTACGAGGCTTGAGGACTCGGGTGATGAAATAGAAGATCAACCGATAATTGGGATCCATTCCCGTAATTGTAGGACGACGGGAAGAAAGATTTGGATCATAAGAAGTAAGTCCGGTTTGATGTAGGAGGACTGTTTCATCAAAAAGGGCTCCGGCCTCTCCGATGTACCGAAAAATGTCTTCACCATTATGAGGAAGACGGGAAATGATATGAAGGTTTTCATCGGAAAGAAGAATTTGAACACCATTTATTTGTCACAAGCTCACCGTCATCATCCTCATGAAGGTTGGAGTAAAATGCTTGAATCAATGTAGTATTGATGTAAGGATGGGTAAGAAGTAAGAAGTCAAGAAGTTGACAATTTTTGAGCATATTTGCAGCAGGGCCATAAGATTCAAGATACTTGTTGGTTGAAAAGCGGGGAGGAAGAATGTCGAGCTTTTCAAATTTTGTTAAAAATCGAGTAAGCCGATGTCAGAATTAAAATATAGAACGGAACCATCTTGATAGGGATAGTTTGGAGCAGTAGAGGAGGATGCCCCATGCGTAGCAGAACGGGAACGTTTGGAGTGACGGCCCGACATTTTTACTAAGTATTGCTGGAATTTGCAAGAGACTTGAAAGAATTTTGATAGTTTGAGAGCTAAAGTTGATGCTTGAGTGAATAAAAATGAACATATATGGAGCCTATTTATAGAGGGGAGCAAGGCATTTCATTAATGGAAGAATCTGCAGAAAATTGAAAGCTGAAACAGTCAGAAACGGTAAAAATAAATCTTACTGACCGTTTAGGCAATCGATTGTTGGAATGAGATAATCGATTGTCATTAAGATTTGACTGAATCTCGGAACTGACACAAATCGATTGCAGAACCAAACGGTAAAAAAAATTTGAATTACTGACATGAAATAATCGATTGTCAAAATATGGTAATCGATTGTTATGTTACAGTGAGCACAGAAATTTTCTGATTTTGAGAATAATCGATTATATTTTGATACAATCAATTGTTTTGGAAAAGCATTGCTGAATGGCTGAGACGGAAATCGATTTTGCAGTTAAAGAATCAATTATTTAACAAAACTGCATAATAAACAAAACCATAAACAATCGATTAGTGATACTGCTAATCGATTTTCTGCACAGCAAGATGATCGATTATTTGCTTGGAACAATCGATTGTTTTGTGCCAAAACGTAATAATTCCCCCTACCTTTACCTGCAAAATAGAATTAAACGTCTCCGACGCTCAAGTCAGTAATTAAAATATAAATGCAACCTAAAATGTATGCATTTAGATCAACGTTTACCCGCATTCAATACTTCATTTGGACATGATTTATATTTAGCACAACATTAAACGCTAAATATTTTATCAAGTCTACTAGCAATAAGGTAAAGTGAGGAACGATCATACCTGTGTAGTTCTTGGTATTGCTCGTCTTACCTTTCACATTTCTGTCAAGATGGTCATCTAAATTCATTGAAGTGACCATTGGTTTGGTGTTGCTCTTTTCGAATTGATTTGGCAAGTCCTTGCGACATTTAGATGGACAGATGAAAGTTCCCTCTTTCATTTGCTTAATTTGCAGCTCCAAGAAGAAATTACGCTTGTCTATCAATGATATCTCAAATGCGATTTACAGATTCCTTGCATGACACTTATTAGTTGCTCCAAAGTAATACAAATATTTTCTAAGATATCATTTTCCACAAGATTTGGAATGCAAGATATTAGTGGCATGAGAGTTTAAAGAAAATAACATTGCCAATATAGAGAGTTGTTTTGAGATTCTGTCATAAAAAAGATAGTGAACTTCATGCAATCTATTTCCCCTTAATCAGAAATTTATCAAGACATACCAACAAGACATAGATATACCAATTGTTATAAAACAATGATAAACCCATTTGTTGGATGACATAACAAGTGTACCAAAAGTTATTTTATTAACAGTGATACAAATTGTTATTTTTAGTAAAGCATATTACAAATGAGTGTTGACTGTTAACATCAACCATACATCGAATTTTGAAGAACATACCAACCATTATCCAGACCAAAGGATGTGTTCATCAAGAGACGATTTTTAACAGAAGGATTTTTGTCAATTGTTAGAAACATGAGACATCTCAATTATTTTTCAAAACTGAGGATAGCATTCATCAAAAACGTGAGTGAAAACTTTTTGAAGAATATGCTAATAGATAATACACACCACACAGTATACTAACAGTTATTTAAACCACAGATAGCAATTATCAAATCATGAATGAAATGATTTTATTAAGCTAACTGTTAATACATATCAACAGTTTTGATCTTTTAAAAGCAGATAACTAACAAGTAAACTAATTGACACCAATTGTCATTTAACAACACGTTTTCAACATATGAATCAACAAAGCTAATTGATATTGATTGTTGACAAGGATATCTCAATTGTTAACGCACATCAACTATTACGACTAAGCTTATCAAAGATTCAACAATAGGGGAACCAAATTAACAACAAATAAGTTAATATTGGTTGCTAGCACATATCAACAATTCGGTTTTGGTCAAAAAGGATAACTAACCGAAATTTCCTCTTGATGCAATGAGGTGTCGTGCTCGGTGCATCTACTACAATACTGTAGCCTTTCAAGCACACCTGCAAAACAGATTAATGATCTTTTGGTACCCATGCCATTTTGGGTCCTTGGGGGTTAGGCATATCATAATGATGCGATTGAGTGATATGTCTATGTCGTGTAAAACATGCAGGAGCAATATGACCAATACGTCTACAATAATGACAAGTCACGTTGGGGTTATGCATCCTTCTAGGTTCATAGTAACTTGACGGACGAAAATGGTTTACTCTATTTTTAGCATTATGACTATTGCGTGCTTTATGAACATCATTTCTCCTACTATGAGCAGCATTTCTAGAATAATTATTTCTACGTTGGAAATCATTTCTAGGTGCTCTAAAGGGTTCAAAATTCCTTCTAGTATTTGGCCTATAATATGCATCATTTCTAGGGTAGTTATTTCTAGGTGGTAAGTCATTGCTAGGTCTTCTAAAATGTTCAACATTTAGTCTAGCATGCATATTGGTTCTAGGATTGCTATTTCTAGGATAAGCATTTTTATTATTAGTCCTAGGTTGAGCCTTAGGTTGTTGGGGTTTAGCTTCAACCTTTTCTTTAGGCTCATTCGTAAACCCTATGCCATGCTTGGTTGACTTCAAGTTATCAAGAACATCATTCAAATTTTTGTGCGAAGAATTAAACTTATCTAATGTGCCTTTAAGCCTTTCTACTTCATTTTTGAGATGCAAGCAAGAAGTACACTTTCTAATAGAGCTTTCGGGCTTAACAGAGTTTTCTGCAAATCTTTAATAGTCTTGGAAGCATCAACAAACTCACTATGTAATTTATTATAAGCATTTTGCATTTCTTCAAGCGAGTGAGAGTTGGACGTACTTACCTCTTCTTCTTCGTTTTCCATGAGACATTGGCCAGTTGATTCATCATATGAGCTGTCCGCTTTTTGAGGCATGCTTTCATACATTTCCTCCAGCTTATCCCACATCTCTTTGGCGGTTTTGTAGTGGGAAATTTTCTGATAGTCTTCCTGATTCAAGGCGCTATACAACATATTTATTGCATTAGTGTTGTATTCACTTACCTTGGCTTTCCCAACTTTTGTTGTCATTTGATCACCATGCTTGATGATTTGCCATAGATAAAAGTTGTTGGCTGTGATGAAAATTCTCATCCGATCTATCCAATATAAGTAATTATTTACATCAATTATTGGGGGCAACATGTTAAAATCACCTTCACCTATTCCTGCAAAAGAGTCACGAGTAGAAGCCATGGATGGTTCTCTCAAACTGTTAAGTCTTCAGAGAGTTGGGCTCTGATACCAATTGTTAGATAATACGCTTAACGCTAGAGGGGGGGTGAATAGCGTTATAATAAAAATTAGCGTAAACTTGCGGAATTTAAAAACTTGCAGGAAAAATAAGTGCGGAAATGAAATGCAATAAAGAACAAACGCACCGATGTATTCTGGTTCACCACAACAAGTGGCTAGTCCAGTCCCCGAGAGACTCTCTCGAGATTTTCCACTAACTTGTCAAGCTTATGGGTGCTCAACAAACCTTTACAACTTAAGGATACAAGCCTTAACACCTTTGCTCGGAGATACAACACTCCAAGACTTCACTGTTAAGCTTACGGGTGCCTAACCAACCTTTACAACTTAAGGACACAAGCCTTAACACCTTTGCTCGGAGATACAACACTCCAAGACTTCACTGTTAAGCTTACGGGTGCCTAACCAACCTTTACAATCTGAGGACACAAGCCTCAACAATCTTGCTCGGAGATACAACACTCCAAGACTTCGACCAAGGAAACACAAGTTCCTTACAACAAGAGAATCACAATTCTCTTCAAGTGTACAAAATACTAAACACTCAAACAATACACTCCTTTATGAGTAGATATGAGTAAAAGAAGTAAGCTCAAGATCACAACAACTATGGACAAGACTTTGGCTCTCAAAAGCTTTATGAAATGAATATAAAATGATAAACAATAGTATGCAAGCTTATAGCAATAGTATGATCAGTTGTTGTATTTAAAACACTGAAATGAAGCTGTATTTATAGTTGAAAAACTTGGCATTACCGTTGCCTAATTGCCAATTAAGAGTTGCTGATTTTACTGAGTGACAATCGATTGTCAAAGAGCCACAATCGATTGTCTGCCAGTCATTCCAAAATTCAATCCCAGATTTTACGCTTGACAATCTATTATTTAGAATCCATAATCGATTACTAGCATTGTTCAAAAAATCCTTTCCAGATTTTACCAAAAACAATTGATTGTCCAGAATCAACAATCGATTACTCAGCAACGTTCAAAAAATCTTTTCAAGATTTTAATTAAAACAATCGATTATACAAAATCAATAATCGATTACCTGACGGTATTTGAAAACTTTACGATAACGGTCAGCTTCACAATCGATTGTACAAAGTTAACAATCGATTATTTATTAGTTTTTGAAAAACATTTTAGACACTGCCTCTTGACAATCGATTGCACAAAGATAACAATCGATTATTTAATAACTTTGAAAAGTTTGGAAGACACTGTCTCAAAACAATCGATTATCATATGTTCATAATCGATTATTTTATGACTTTGAAAAATCTGAAGGACACTGTCTCTTCACAATCGATTGTCATTAGCTTCACAATCGATTATTCTGAGTTTTGAAAAACTTTGATGGACACTGCCTCATCACAATCGATTGTCATTACTTCACAATCGATTATTTTGAGAGTTGAAAAACTTTGATGTACACTGCCTCATCACAATCGATTGTCATAAGGTTCACAATCGATTGTCATGCAGATTTGAAAAATCTGATGCTCACTGCCTTAACACAATCGATTGTCATTAGTTCACAATCGATTGTCATGTAGTCTTGGCTTAACATAATCGATTATCATAAGTACATAATCGATTATCTTAGTCCAGATTTTAGAGGCATGTTTAAAAATCATTTTGACTAAAGTAAATATGCATGATTTATAATCATTTAGCATTAAATTAAATATGCATGATTTTGGAAAAAATAGTTTTACGAGAGATGCCATATCATGAGTCAAGTTGTAGAATCAAGAACACAATTAAGAACGACTCATTTGAACTATAAGACTTTGTCTTGTGCCTGAATCTCGTTATGCATCAATTATGCGCTTGTACTTGAACTTCGTCATATATCAATTTGCGCTTCGTTTGTCATTCATCAAAACCTACACATAAGAACACACGTTTTAGTATAAAGCCTTGAGAACGTGTTTCCAACATTTGTGACAAGCATAAAGTATTTACGAGAAAACCTATTTAAAAATTAAAGGTCAGCAATATTGATAACTTTGCACAATAACTAATTAGCAGGAAGGTATCTAATTTTTAGAATGCAAGTCTATATAAGTTCCATTATACATACTGATCACTTTCAACTTCGTACTACTAGAGAGTAGTAAGAGAAGGTCGCAATAGCTTTTACTTGATTTTGGGTCGGGATCGAATCCATAGAGAGTTAGGATTGGAGTTAAGTTTCTATCTAGCTTAGAATTTCGTGTGTGTTCTTAATTGATCTTCTTATCATTTTTGGATTTTTTAAAGATTCTCTTTTATCAAACTACTAATTGAAAATGCAACTAGATTAAGGTAAAAGTAAAATTGCTATAAGTTGTATCGAATGGTTTAAAAGGCACAAAGGGTAGTGGATTCCTCCTAGGTAGCCAATTAACGGGTAATTGAATCTAATGAAGGATTAACATGATTGGAGAATATTCTATTACCGTTGCACGGTCTTACCCACGCTCACACCTCTTGGCAGAGAGACTGATTTTGCCCAATTGAATTTCTCAAGACCAATAGGGTAGAAATTTTTTCTCAAGCAACCAGGGTTCAAGTAGGGCATTACTCTCTTGAGGTTTAACCCATTAATTGGGACTATCAATTCTCTTGAGTCTAGCTCAATTCCTTGTTGGGTCAATTTCAGAGACTTAGGCGTTCTTTATCAAGAACAACCCAAGCCAACTAAGCACAAACTAGTGGTTTCAACCACTAATTCATAGATTAAACCATGAAATTTGACCCACATAACAAACACCCATAGTCAAGCTAACCTTAAATAACAACACCTATCAATTGCCCACACTAAGGTTGAGCCACAACTCTAGCTAATGGGTCTAGCTACTCATGCTTGAAGAGAAAAACGCAGAAATAGATGAAGATAAAGACATACTAATTAATTGCTAATGTAAATACAAAGATTCAATGATAAAAAAATCTATGTAGAAATGCCAAAAATGGCTACAAAAGGTCTTCTCATGAGCGCAACTGAAGTTTTAAAATATCTGATGCCCTAAAAATGAAAAAAGGTTATATTATACTAATTCACATATTAAACCATGAAATTGACCAAATAACAAACACCCATAGTCAATCTAACCTTAAATAACAACACCCATCAATTACCCACACTAGGGTTGAGCCACAACCCTAGCTAATTGAACCATATCTCATGGGCCTAGCTACTCATGCTTGAAGGAAAAAACTGAGAAATTGATGAATGTAAAGACATATTAATTAAACGCTAAAGTAAATACAAAGATTCAATGATAAAAAACAATGTAAAAATGCCAAAAATGACTACAGAAGTCTTCTTACGAGCGCAACTATGTTCTAAAATGTCTGATAACGTCTGATGCCCTAATAATTTAAAAAGGTTCTATTTATACTAAGTTGGAAAAGTTGGACAAAATTGTACATGCGGGGTTAGTGTGGACCGCACAAAAGGGTGTGCGGCCGCACTATGCTCTTGAACTTAAAATCCTGATTCTTTGAACCCAGGCTCCACATACCGCAAATAATGGACTGCGGCCACATAGGCTTCTAGCGTGGTCTGACAAACTCGACGCGGACCGCACAGGCTTGACTCTCTGAACTTGGCATCTCTCTGAACCTTGCCTCTGCAGACTGCGCAAAATGGTAGTGCGGCCGCAAAAGTCCACCGCGGACTGCACAAAGTGTAGTGCGGCCGCATTGCTTTGAAGCCTAAAATGCTGAGCCTCTGAACCTCTCTAGTGTGGACCCCATGAAGTGTAGTGAGGCCGCACTAGGCCTGTTTTTTCGGAGTTTGTCTTTTCCTTTGGTACTTGTGCAGGTTTCACCCCTTTCGAGCTGATCTTTGACATCTCGTCACTTTGTTGATCAAACCTGTAATAAAGCTCAAGTTTGAGCCTTTTGGGACTATTTTGTAAGAATGTATAATCAAAGCATAAGCAAGAAGGAGCATAAAATTTTTCAAAATCCCTAGTTATCAACTCCCCTAAACATAAGCTTTTTCTTATCCTCGAGCAAACAAAATAAGACCCACCCCTTAAGGAAATTCTAAGACATTTTCAGCTGTCATAAGGGAACCTCAACTAGCATCAATTAGGACTAACAATTGCCTTCAATACAAATGAATCGCTAATAATGTTTAACGTTTGAGAAACCATGGATCAAGTGCGACACAGGAGCATCAAGAGTTGACTCAACTCATCAAAGAACTCTCTCAATTACTTTGGTCTTTGTGGGACCCAAACTCACACATCCTCAACTCTCTCTAATCAAACCTTACCTTTAAGCATATTAGCACACAAACCGAGGTTAATAGAAATTCACTCATGCCTCTTTAAAAAATCCACAAGTCCGGCTTTAGGTATAGTATGCTTGCCCCTTATATGAGTATCCACTAATGTAAGCTTCATTCAACTCAAGATCATATAGGGATTTTGTGGAGTCATTGTGAAGGCTTTTGGTTTAGGGTAGGAAATGTTTTGGTCTAAGTGGGGTTCATCTTCCATTAAACAATTCTTTTGATTCATTTGGCATATATTTTCTTGACTCTTTGAGTTATTTCACTTCTTTATAAGGGATTAGAGAGACACATTGTCACCCTTTCTCATGCATTTCAAACCTTTTCTCCTTTTTCAACTTTCTATATCTTTCATTCTTTATTTTTCTTGAATCCCTTTTTTTTTCTTTTTCACATTGATCATTCTTTTTGTCTTTTGCTTTTTCTTTCTTTTTCATTGCTTTTCCTTTTCTTTGATTTTGTGATTTTTTACCACTTTTTTGCCATCCTTGTATCTCCCCCCAAACTTATTCTTTTTCCATGGGCTAAAGGAAAGTTCGGGTGCCAACAGAGTGTATCTTTTAGGATGGATATAGGCTTGTAACATGGTTCTTTGAAAGAAAAGGGTCTCAGGCTCAAAAGGGTTGACTAGGGATCACAGCATCGGTAGGCTATGGAATTGTTTAAACTACCATTTGGATCAAGGAGGGTCTATAATCACGTCTTAAGCAGAAATTCACTTAGGATTTGCCTCAACAAACATTCCGGGAAAGTTCTAGATCAATGGTTGAGGACTTGGACTTGGAATTCAATTACTCACCACACAAGCTAAGGGATTACTAAAGACATAGAGACAGGGGGGCCCACAATGACCTTTGATACGATTTGAGCATATAATGGTACCGAAAAATCATTTGATGATTATCGGTCAACACAAGAGTCTCACGGTCACAACTTTCACCATCCTAAACACAATATTTGTCTTTGACCATGGGATCAAAGGCAAATGTGCTAGGCCTAAGTGAATCTTTGGTTGAGGTACCCTTAATTATAAACAACTAAAAACAAAAAGAAAATTAGACTCAAACCCATAAGAAGGTTGTCACGCCATCCATCATTGGGAAAACCTTCCAGTTCACCCAACACTCCACCTTTGGAAAGAATTGTGGCATTAAGAAAACCAAAGGCTTATTGAAAACATCCAAAACAAAAAGCTACAAACATAAATAAGAAGCTAAAAGAACAAAAAATTTTTTTGCGGAAAATAGAATGAATATATATATAATAGGGGATTTGAATATACAATGGGGATGAATATATACAACATGATGTAACTTTATATAAATACCAAAAGCGAAATAAAAGTGCGATAACTTCAAATTATATATAGACCAAATATGAAAAATCAAGAAAGCATAAAATAGCATAAAAATATAAATATAAACAGTCATCCATAAAAATGTAGGGCTCACCCCCTAAAATAAAAGCTGGCATTGTCCCCATTGCCAACTAACCTAAATAAGCACAAAAAAATATAGAAAAAAGGATGTAGAAGACTCCCTAAGCTATGTCTGTTTGCATAGGATAAGGATGGTCCCTAGGTCCTCTATGTGCTCGGGAACCTCATACTGGTTCCCGGTGGTCTGCTGTGCTGCTACTAAGACCTGGGCCTAAACCTCAACAGGCGGTGGAATTGGCCCATCCTGTGGCTGACTGGAGGAAGCCTCCGGTGGATCCGACAACTGGATGATTGCATTATCTGCTCTAGGAATCTTCATCCTCTTCGAAGGTCACTAGGTTTGCTCCGACTCTGGATGAGCTGTCGGAACTGGATCATCAAGAAATATGTCCAAAGGTAGCTGGTCTGCCTTTAGTCTATCTACATCTGCCCCCAGCTCCTTCACGGACTCCTTGGAGGCTCATGTCTTCCAAAGATTCTTGTGCTCCCGAGCAAGCTCCTTGAGCGCCTTGCTGTGTGAATCGATTGCCTTGGCCAATGCATCCTGAGTGGTGAGAATTTCCTTCTGGTTCTCAAATATATCCTTCAAAGCATCCTATATCGACTGTGGGACTGGTGCTGGTTGAGGTTCCGGGTGAGCCACTATAGTGGTAGTCAATATAGACAACTTGGATGAGGTAGTCTGTATCTAGTTGTTTATACTCAGCAGAGCCTGGCTCAGCTGGTGGGCAGTGATGGGATGGGCCCAGGTAGATGGGATCTCCAAGCTTGCTTATGTGGAAGGGCCAGGAGGAATGGCTGAATATGTAGAAGGTCTGGGAGGCATCATAGCAATATTGGGGTAGGCTTAGCAGGGATCGATACCACAACTAGCTCTTCAAACTGGCCAGCTGGGGAAGAAGGAGTGGCTTTGTAGTTCTTGTCCTTGGGGTTGTCATTCCCTTTCAAGCTACACCAGGAAAATGGAGTTATCACCTTGACCTTGATGTCATATGGCCTCGGGTCCATATTTAAGTCCCCGAAGCACATTGTAAGGGTGCTAGGGAAAGGATAGTTTCGGACATGCACGACACCAACTATCGAAATGATTCGGGACATCATATTCCCCATGTTGATGGGGTTCCCTGCCACAATGGAAGCAACAGAAATAGCCCCGGTGGAGAGGAAGGGTCTGGTCATGGGTAGTAGGATCTAACTGGTTGCATACAAATATCTCCCAACTCCTCGCCTCAAAGTTCAAGGTCATCTGCAATACTTTGACCCCAACAGTCAACCAATTGGGAACGGTACTCGGGATTTCCAGGTACTGAGCTAACCATGGACGGACCTCCTCACCCATCTCCATCTTTTCCATATATAGAGACTCATCCTCCTCGTTGAAGACCAGATATTCAATTATTGACTTCCCATCGAACAAAACTTCCAAATTACAATCTTTGGTCACTTTGGATACCGTTTTGATGTGGGCTACATTGCAATAAAAATCTTTGACCAAATGCTCGTTGGCATCCACACACTTATATAAGAAGTGCTCTCAATCAGCTCTAGTTCTTAACTGTCCCTGCACGTCAGGGTTATGGGGTAACAAATCTCTGTCAAAGAAACTCCGCTCCGGTATCTACTTTCTCATTGGCCACCACTCCCTAAACTTGTGGTACGGCACCTCACTCACAAATCTATCTTCCCAGGCATCAGGCTTCGTAGTTTTAGCCATGCCTCCCACCTAAGGCTCACCACCTCCAACTACCTCCCCATCTCCTTGTACCTCCTCCTCACCTTTGTCTCCACCCTTCCCGGATAATGAAGCTGTGGTGGAGGTGGAGTATTCACCACTGACAACTGCTCAGGCCTCAGGCGATTCAATAGAAACATGCTCTGGTGCTTGGGAAGTGGGTGATGGTGGAGGAGTGTCATTTGTCAATCTACGCCTCTCCGGCCAGTTAAGGACGAACTCTGGCACGGAGTCTGAAGAAATCTTTTGGCAGAGATCCTACTCACTCCCCGACATGTCTATGGCTCTGTCAGCAACCCTTGTAGCTTACCTCATGTTCTTTATGTTTTTCCTCGCTTGGGGAGTGAGTCGCACCATTTTCTATTTTTCACCCTCGGAGGATTTACCTATATCGGGTTGCTTTGATTTTTTTCCTCTTCGTTTAACCATGGTCTGCACACACAATCATTTAACATTGTTAGTATTAATAGAAGCAGTGAGAAACATTGGTGCAAAAAGAATTGCATAACAGATTTAAAATATTCTAAACAGTTGCAGAACACAGCCTAGTACGGACCACACAAATGCAGTGCGGCCGCACAGGAGCTAGTATGGTCCGAATAAATGGTAGTGTGGCCCACACAGGGGTGGACACCCACCCTTTAAATCTTGATAGTGCAGCCTGCACAAAATAGTAGTGCAGCCGCAGTGGGCCAGTGCGGTCCGCACAAAGTATAGTGCGGCCACACTGCCCCAAAAGTTATCTTTCAAAAGTTCATCAGTGTAGTCCATACAAAGTTGTACCATGGACCGCACTAGGGCATTGTGGACCGCAACCTGCACTAGGTGTCCAGAATTGGCATTGAATTAGGGTTTATCAGATTTTGCTTTTAAGGTCAAATTTCCCACCTAATTAAAGTCCATGATGATTACCCAGTCTAGAACACTATCTAATTATGCAAGAATCACACATATAACTGTCCTAACCCTGCAATATAAGAAAATACAGGAGAAGGAAGAAATAGAATCTAAGAAGAACAAAAATTAAAGGAAATTACCAAAATTAAATAAGTAAATGAAGGATTAATGTACCAGATTATGAGATGTATAGAAGTAGCTTTGTTCCAGTTGTTAATTTACGAGCAAATGAGGAAAGTGAACAATGATTATAACTCTAAGATTCAAATTCGTGAAAAGGGTAAAAGGGGCGCTCAGGGTCTATTTAGAGAAAACCCCCTGGGGCCCAGCCTCACCTACCAGTGAGGATTGCATAAAATAAACCGCGGTCTGCACTGCATTGTTTAGTGCAAGTTTGAGAAGGCAACCTGTTACGGTCCGCACAAAATGGACCGCGGCCACAGATGTCCACCGTGGACCGCACAAGATGTACTGCGACCGCAGTGGCAAACTTCAGAGAAGCTTCATCTTACCCACACTAGTGCGGTCCCATAGAATGTACTGCGGCCACATTGGAAACTTTAGAGGCCTGTGCATTTTCCACCATGCCTTACACTGCATCAACACAATCCTGCAACATCTCACAACCAATTAGCCCAAAAATCCATCCTATACTACAAATAAAATCAAAGAAAACAAGAAGAAAAAGACATGGGTTGCCTCCCAAGAAGCGCCTGACTTTACATCGCGGCACGATGCTTGTTACCATCACATCATTTGACAAGAAGGAGCGCTAGCACATGGTTTTCATCAAACATTCCAAGATAATGCTTTACCCGGCACCCATTAACTCTGTAAACTTCACCATTTATGTTCATTAGATCAATAGCACCAAACGGGGTCACAAACACAACTTCTAGAGGCCCACTCCCTTTGGATTTAAGCTTTCCCGGAAACAAATGTAACCGAGAGTTGAATAAGAAAATCAAATCACCAACTTTTAACTCCTTTGCATGAGAATATTTGTCATGAAAGTACTTCATCTTGTCCTTATACAAGGACGAATTGGAGTAGGCATGGAATCTAATTTCATCAAGTTTATTGAGCTGCTCAACACGAAGATTAGCTGCAACATCCCAATCCAAATTCAACTTCCTCAAAGCCCACATGGTCTTTTGCTCTAACTCAAACGGTAGATGGATAGCTTTCCCAAACACCAACCAATATGGAGACATACCAATATGAGTATTATAAGCCGTCCAATATGCCCATAGAGCATCATCCCACTTCTTCGAACAATCGGTCTGGTTAAAGCTGACCGTCTTTGACAAGTTACTGTTGATTTTCCTATTGGAGACTTCCACTTGACCACTAGATTGAGGATGATAGGGGGTAGACACCTTGTGATGGAAACCGTACTTGGAAAGTAACATGTCGAAAGCTTTTTTGTAAAAGTGAGACCCCGTATCACTAATAATTGCACGAGGAGTGCTAAACCTTGTGAAAATGCTCTTTTTAAGAAATGCAACAACACTCCGAGCTTCATTGTTAGGCAAAGCCACAGCTTCAACCCACTTTGATACATAATTAACTGACACAAGAATGTAAGTATTCACACAAGAGCTAACAAATGGACCCATGAAATGATGCCCCAAATATCAATGATATCCACTTCGAGAATGGTATTGAGAGGCATCTCATCCCTTTTGGAAATTCCACCCGCTCTTTGGCACTCATCACACCTCTTCACAAAATCATCTTTAGACAAGGTTAGCCAATTAAAACCACGACTAAGAACTTTTGAGGCGGTCCTCACCCACTGTGATGACCACCATAGGGCGAGGCATGATAAGACTCAAAGATACTCAATTGTTATTCTTTCGGGACACATTTTCTAATCACACCATCCGTGCAAATCTTGAACAAGTATGGCTTATCCCAATAAAATTCCAAACTATCCCGATTGAGCTTCTGCCTTTGATTTGAAAAGAGCTCATATGAGATTATTCTAGTCACAATGTAATTGGCAACATCGACAAACGATGGCATATAATTCATTGACACCGCAAGGAGTTGCTCGTTGAGAAATGAATCATTGATATCGAGGCCATCACAAGGCCTCCCTCCTCCTCCAAATGGGACAAGTGGTCCTCCATTTGGTTCTCACTACCTTTCCGGTCCACAATTTCTCTATCAAACTCTTGAAGTAGTAACACCCACCTCATCAATCTTGCCTTGGAGTCTTTCTTTGTCATCAAATACCTAAGGGTGGCATGATCGTTATGCACTATAACTTTGGCTACCATAAGATATGGTCGAAACTTTTCCATTGCAAAAACTATCCCCAACAACTCTTTATCGATGACTATATAGTTCCTTTGAGCCTCATTCATGGTATTGCTTGCGCATTACACCAAATGAAACATCTTATTAACCATTTGACCCAAACAAGTCCCAACCGCAATGTTACTTGCGTCACACATGAGCTCGAAAGGAAAGCTCCAATATGGTGCAGTAATGATAGGGGTAGTGGTCAACTTAAGCTTGAGAATCTCAAATGCTAGTATACATCCCTTATTGAACACAAACATTGCACCATTTTCTAGCAACTTGCACAAGGGGTGTACCATTTTAGAAAAATCTTTTATAAACCTCCGGTAAAAACCCGCATGCCCAAGAAAACTCCTCACCCCTTTGATAGAAGTAGGGGGAGAAAGCCTTGAAATCACCTCTATCTTGGCTTTGTCAACTGTAATCCCTCTCTTTGAAATTTTATGACCCAACATTATACCCTCTTCAACCATGAAATGGCATTTTTCCCAATTGAGTACGAGGTTTGTGTCTTCACGCTGGGCCAACACTCTATCCAAATTACCCAGACACTCTTCAAAAGGATCCTCAACCACACCGAAATCATCCATGAAATCCTTCAACATATTTTCCACCATGTCGGTGAAAATAGCCATTTGCATCCTTGAAAGGTCGTCAGAGCGTTACACAATCCAAATGACATTCGAGAGAGTAAATGTGCTATAAAGACTGGTAAGAGTGGTCTTCTCTTGATCCTCCAGGGAAATTAAGAATTGATTCTACCCTGAGTATCCATCCAAAAAGGAATAAAAAGCACGCCGTGCAAGACGATCTAACATCTGGTCAAGGAGTGGTAATGGGAAATGTTTCTTTTGAGTCACCTTGTTTAGCTTCCAATAATCCATGCATACTCTCCATCTGTTGACTCTTTGAGTAGGAATAAGTTCATTGTTGTCCTTGGTCACCACAGTCATACAACCTTTCTTCGGTACACATTGCACTAGAGAAGTCCACGAGCTATTAGAAATGGGGTACACAACCCCGACATCTAACCATTTGATCACCTCTTTCTTCACCACTTCTTGAATAGCCTCGTTCAATCTTCTTTATGCTCTAAGGAAGAATTTGCATCATCCTCCAAGATAATTTTGTGCATACAAAATGCGGATCTTATTCCCCAAATGTCACCTATAGCCCATCCAATTTCCCTTTTCGCCTTTGAAGCACCGCCAAAGTGGCCTCCACCTGCATGTTTGTAAGGCAAGATGAAAGAATAGCCGTAAAGTAGAATTTGAGCCCAAGAGTTTACACCTGAGGTGTGGATGAAGCGGTTTCAACTCCAACGCAGGTGGCTCCTCAATTGATGGCTTTGTTTGTGGAGTTTTCCGGTTTCAAGATGCAAAGACAATTTTCCCGGCTCATAAGAATATGAGCCCATTCCATGCATGGAATTCATACACTCCACTCTGCTTGCATTATCACTGACATCCATATTCAATAGTACGGCCTCAAGAAGATCCTTCACGTTGATCATAGCATAGGTATCATCCACAATCATAGATTTGACAAGGTCTACAAATGAGCACACCTCGGTTCTATTAGGTTGCTTCATGGATTTGCAAACATGGAAGGCAACCTTTTCATCACCCACTCAAAAAGTAAGCTCACCCGCTTCAACATCAACCAATGCCTTCCTTGTTGCAAGGAAAGGACTACGCAAGATAATAGGAACCTCATAGTCAACTTCACAATCCAAAATGACAAAGTCGGCCGACGATATGAATTTTTCCACCCGGACAAGCACGTTATCAATAATGCCTAAGGTCACTTCATCGATTAATCCACCATTTGAAGTCTCATTGAAGTTGGTATAGGTTGGCCGATACCCAAAGTCTTGAAAACTGACTAGGGAATCAAGTTGATACTAGCTCCCAAATCACATAAAGCTTTGGCAAAAACACTCCTAATGGTGCAAAGGATGGTGAAAGCACCAGGATCCTCTAACTTCAAGGCTATTGAATGCACTATAGCACTAACTTGGTGAGTCATCTTTATAGTTTCGCCATTTATAGAACGCTTCTTTGTGACCAAGTCATTCATGAATTTTGCATTGGCAGACATTTGTTGAAGTGCCTCCACCAAAGGCATATTAACTGACAAACTCTTTATCATCTCAATGAATTTTTTGAATTGATTACCATTTCTATTCTTTGCAAGCCTTTGAGGATAAGGTGATAGTGGCCTTGGCAAAGGAGCTTTGGCTTTTGGCACGACCGACTCCAACATGTGAATCACGTGTTCCCTAGACGGGTTCACAACATCTTGAGTTTCCACCTCGGCCTCATCAATGTCAATCCTCACTTCATCGTTCATATTGTCATCAACCACATCTTCAACTATCAAGGGTACTTCATCTTCTTGCAACTCCATACCATCATCCACATATTTCTTTTGCTTCGAGGCATTCACTTCACCACCTCTCCCACTTCTTGTGGTAACTGCCATAATATGATTTCTCCCACCTTTTGTGTTCACAAGAGTATCTCTTGGTAGAGCACCCTTCGAGCGAGTATTTAATGATTGAGAGATTTGGCCTAATTGCACGTTCAAGTTTCTGATAGAGGTATTGTGGGAAGCCAACTGTGCATCCGGATCCGCATTCTTCTTCTTCATCTGTTCGAACATTATTTCAATTCTACCCATATCATTGCAAGAAAATCTCGGAACTTGAGAAGGGAATGTGGGTGGATTTTTCGGTTTTTGGTACATTGGGAGCCTTTGACAGCCTTTCCCTCGATGTCTTTGGTTCCCATTATTCCATCCACCTTGATTATTGTAGCCTCCCGAATTGTTGTTATTACCATTCCAATTCCCTTGTTTTCCTTTATTGTTTTTGTGATTGCCCTGGTTGTTATTTTGGTTGTTGTTACCCCAATTTCTACTGTTTTGTTGTTGATTACCCCAAATAGCTTGATGTCTCCGTTGTTGCTGGTTTGAAGAGTTGCCCCGTTGGCCTTAAAATTTGTTCACATATTTTACCTATTCATTTTGTTTATCATATCCATCATTTTGAAACCCATCACAACAATCATCAAATTGTTGAGAATTCCCTTGATTTTGTTCCCTCCTGCCTTCTCTTGTTGACAAGCATATTAACACCCTCCATGGCATTCACTTGGCGAGGATTTTGGACTTGTTGCAACTGTGCCTTAACCAGTTGGTTCATAGTAGTTGTCCTTCGCTATAGCTTGCCCATGGTCATGTAACTCCTTATGCAAATGGATAACCGTAGGTTCACCTTGAGGGACATTGCTCTACTTTGCCATGAGGATCCCTCCGCCATCCGTTTAAGAATGGCACAAGGTCCATCATACGTCAATTTCGTAAAATTACCCTCGGCCAATTGGTTCACTATGCATTGATTTGTAGTATTGATGCCCCGGTATAAAGTTCGTTGCAACATATTCTCCGTTATGTCATTATTGGGGCATTCCTTCCCTCGTGTTCTATATCACTCCCAAATCTCATGCAAAGGTTCTGTTGGTTATTGCTTGAAAGACAATATCTCATCTTAAAATGCCACCATATGTTCTGTGAGAAACATTTAGCAATAAAATTATCCGCCAACTAATACCAAGTTGTGATGGAATGGTTGGGAAGTCTCTCGATCCAATCCAGTGCTTTCCCCCAAAGTGAGAATGGGAAAAGTCTCAACCTAAGAGCATCCTTGGACACATTCGTCTGCTTGCTTCCCCAAGATGTATCCCCGAACTCCTTGAAATATTTGTAGGCTTTTTGACCCGCAGTGCCGGTAGCATACCCACACTGCTCAAGTAAGGTCAACATCACATTGGTTATCTGAAAATTGCTAGCCCGTATTCTGGGTGGGAAAATTGCACTTGCATATCCTTAGTTAGGGAGCACCCGAGAAACCGCTCTTGGAGGTGGCAGAGGAGGGTCTGGAACATTATCATTAGCATTGGCTTGGTGTCCTCGTCGTGGTCCAGGAGGTACAAGAGGCACCTCCTCTTCTACAATATCCTTAACCTCCTCCCCCGCAAGCACGTTTCCATGAGGGTCATTAGTATTTAAAGCCATTTGGTACCTGAAGTATTCACACACACAAAAATTGTAACAAAGAAGGAAAGAAGAACAACACACAAAACTAACTAAATAGATAGCTAAAACCGTTAGCTCCTTGACAATGGCGCCAAAAAGTGGTCACTTCTGATTCCGCACTACTAGAGAGTAGCAAGAGAGGGTCACAATAGCTTTTACCCAATTTTAGGTCGGGATGGAATCCATAGAGATCTAAGGTTGGAGTTAAGTATCTATCTAGCTTAGAATTGTGTGTGTGTTCTTAATTGAACTTCTTATCATTTCCGGGTTTCTTTAAGATTCTACTTTTATCAAACTACTAATTGAAAATGCAACTAGATTAAGCTAAGAGTAAAACTGGTATAAGTTGTATCTAATAGTTTAAAAGGCACTAGGGTAGTGGCATCCTCCTAGGCGACCAATTGACGAGTAATTGAATCTAAGGCAAGATTGACATGATTGGGGAATGTGCTATAACCGTTGCACGATCTTACCCACTCTCACACCTCTCGGTAGAGAGAGTTTCCCGATTGACTTTGTCAAGATCAATAGGGTAGGAAAATGTGCTCAAGTGAATAGGGTTCAAGTAGGGTATTACTCTCTTGAGGTTTAACACTTTAATTGGGACTATCAATTCTCTTGAGTGCACCCCAATTCCTTTTTGGGTCAATTTCGGAGATTAGGCTCTCTTTCTCAAGAAGAGCCCAAGTCAACTAAGCACAAACTAGTGTTTGCAACCACTATCTCATAGATTAAACAATTAAATTGACCCAAATAATAAACACCCATAGTCAATCTAACCTTAATCACAACACACCATCAATTACCCACACCAGGATTGAGCCATAACCCTAGCCAACAGGTCTAGTTACGCATGCTTGAAGGGAAAAACTGAGAAATAGATGAAGATAAAGACATATTTATTAATTGCTAAAGTAAATAGAACGATCCAATGATAAATAAACTAAGTTAAACTGCCAAAAATGGCTACAAAAGGTCTTCTCACGAGCGCAACTGAAGTTCTAAAATGTCTGATAACGTCTGATGCCCTAAAAATGGGAAAAGGGTTCTATTTATACTAAGCTGGAAAAATTGGATAAAATTTCCCCTACGGGATTAGTACGTACTGCACAGAATGGTGTGCGGCCGCACTAGGCTGTGGACCCTAAAATCCTGACTCTGAGCTTTGCCTCAGATCTAGCGCGGTCCGCATAAACTCAACCACAGATCGCAAGGCTTTATTCTCTGAACATGGCATCTCTCTGAGCCTTGCCTGTACGGACCACACAGAATGGTAGTGTGGTGGCAGAGGTCCACTGCGGATTAAGCGTAGTGTTGTCGTATTGCTTTGAAGCCTGAAATGCTAAGTCTATGAACCTCTCTAGTGCGCACCGCACAAAGTGTATTGCGGCCGCACTAGGCCTGTTTTTCCTGAGTTTGTCTTGTCATTTTGTACTTGTGAAGGTTTCACTCTTTTCTAGCTGATCTTTGACATCTCGTCACATTGTTGATCAAACCTGCAATCGAGCACAACTTTTGAGACTTTTGGGACTATTTTGTAAGGATTTATAATCAAAGTATAAGCAAGAAGGAGCATGAAATGTGTCAGAATCCCTATTTATCACATACCAAGGATAACAACAAGCATGGAACATAGCATACTATCACTAGCAAGCATGTACTATAGAACAATGTTGTTGTCATGACCCTAAACCCAACCCAGTTGTGATGGCGCCTCTCATGAATACAAGGGAAACTGATAGACCTTTAATTCACATTAATCAATTAAAAAAATAACTACAAAGTCTTTAATCAGAAATAAAATCCCAAAAATAAACATTTAGCAGTATAATTTGCGGAAATAAAAACCAATACAGTCCGACATCGGGATGTCACCAATAATTAGCATCTAAAATAATACTACAAGTCTAAAAGTCTACTCCACTACTAAATAACTGAATCAAAAAGGAGATAAGATAGAGGGAAATTGCATTGGGTTGAACCGCCAAGAATCTGCCTAGTAAATCTCCGAACGTTTGCTGGATTTATCAACACTCAGTAGTAGGACCTGTAGTGCCCGAGTTTGCACACAGAGGTGTAGGTAGTAAAGTAAGTACTTCTGACTGAGTGAGTAATAAAAATAAATGAAGACTGAACGATATAAGATCACGTTAAACACAACATTTAGATATCAGAGGCATAACAAAACAAGTAAACATAATTTAATAATGAAATCTCATGAAACACGTTTTAAGCAATTAAACATTATATAGGGAAAACAACTAGTAATGGAAAACACATAAGAGCTGACCCTCGAGCACAATAATCATCAGAACCAGCCCCTAAGCAATATCATAGAACAATACCAACCCCTCGAGCTATATCTCATATCACTATGGGTATCCACGCCACTGGGGTGTGCAGACTCCTAGAGGGGCCCCTTACGGCCCAAGCACAATATCAAGCCATCTCGTGGCATTAAACAGGCTCTCAGGCTCATATCAATATCAAGCCACCTCGTGGCGTACAATCTCAGGCCCTAGGCCTTATTATCAAAATCAGTATATCACTGCTGCGGTGCACAACCCGACCTAAAATGTCCTCACAATACAGCCCTTCGGCCTTACTTAGTCAGAATCTCATAAGCCCCCCGGGAATTAGATGAAGCTCCGCACAAAAATGTCTTTAAAAAATCAATTAAGGTATTTAAAATTGATTAACATAGCTGAGTTTTGAAAACACTAAAATAAGGTAGGACTAAGCATAAGTATGAAATCTAACAGTGAGAAAAATATCATTTACAATCCCCTAAGGGTTCAAACAGTTGCACGAAGACAAAATGTCGCATTTAACCCAAAGTACAATAATATCAAACAATTAGCTACGAGATATACAGGAAATATAGTCCTTCGGGATGGACTAAGTCATAATTCCCAATGGTGCACGACCCCACGCTCGTCATCTAGGATGTGCATCACCTCAACAAAGCAGAACGTTGTGTAATCCGGGGTTTCATACCCTCATAACAGCATTAAAAATCATTAATCACCTCAATCCGACCCGAAATCTAGCTCACAATGCCTTTGTCCATCGAATTGATCTCCGGATGCTCCGAATCTACCAAAATCAAAATGTAACTATCAAATTATTCTAAAGGAATGAAGCCCACTCGAAAATAATTGAAAAACATCATAAATCCCGAAATTACAAAAACCAGACCCCCGGACCCACATCTTGAACTGGATAAACTTTATACAAAAATGATTCACAAGTCCGTCCATATAAAGAACTCAAAAACTAGAGTTCGTTTGACCCCTCAAATCATCCCTAGAAGGTATCATAATCTCAAGCCCTAACTCCACCTTTTTCTACTGATTTTTATAGTTGCATACTAATATTTTGTTCCTTAATCACAAATAATCGGGTTTTTTGTGTCCAAAATCCTTATCTCAACGAAGAACAATTATTTCCTATCTAAGATCTCTTAAAAGGTCTTCTTCCCGTTCAAGAAATGGTGTAAAAGGGTTCAAAGTTGCCGAATAGCCTTTTTAAAACATTCTGCCCATGCCTTAAGATTCTTCTTCCCGAACGCGGTCAACGCGTCGCGTTCACGAAGCACAAATCAAATTTGACCAAAATTTCCTCTTCGTGATTCCGACCTGCCCATCACGAACAGAATGGTTCCACATAAAACTCTTCTCGAACGCACTCCCTCTCTCGTGAACGCGATGAATAAAATGCCCTAAATCTCATCTGACAAATTTCGTCTACGCGAACACGGAGCTTCCCTCGTAAATGCGATGCACAATCAACCAGTGCTTTATGAACGCGGAGTCTACCTCGCGAAGGTAAAGGCTAAATTCGTAACTTTCTCAAATGACCCTTCTCGAACGTGATGGTCATTTTTCTGCAGAACAAACCTGCAATTTTCTGTAGGTTCTAACTTCATGAAATGGCCCGATTGACACCGGAAACTCACCTGAGACCCCCGAGACCTAAACTAAAGCCACCAACATATTCCGAAACCTTAGTCGAACTTGTACCAATATTCAAAACACCTCAAACAATATCAAAACCACCAAAACGCATCGCATTCAAGCCTAAGGTTCTAAAATCTTCCGCATTCCGCTTTTGATCAAAAACCCAACAAAACCACATTCGAAAAACTTGAAATTTTGCACACACATCCCAAATGACATAACGAAGCTACCAAGATTCTAAGAATTCCCTTTCGACCCCTATATCAAAATCCTACCTAGCAACCAAAAATCACCAAAATATCAACTTCGCCAATTCAAGCCTAAATCTACTCCGAGTCTCCAAAACTCATTCCAATCACACTCTTATGTACCAAATCACATCCCGAAGCTAACCCTACCATCAGAACTCATATTCAAGCCCTCTAACACATAAGTCAATATCCTGTTGACTTTTCTAACTTAAGCTTCCTTAAAAGAGACTAAGTGTCTCAAACATTTCCAAAGCTATTCCGGATTTGATCTGACCAACTCGATACCCCATAACACGGATAAACAAAGCATAAAGAAGCCAAAATCGGGAAAATGGAGCGGTAGCTGATGAGATGATTGGCGGGGCTGTTACATCTTCCCAACATAAATAAATGTTCATCCTCAAACGAGTCAAGAAACATAACTGAAGCCTTAAACATGTGAGGATATTTGCTCTGCATCTCCCGCTCGGTCTCCTAGGTAGCATCCTCTATGGGCCGACCTCTTCACTGTAATTTCACTGAAGCTATATCCTTTGACCTAAACTTTCAAATCTAATGCTCCAAAATAGCTGTTGGCTCCACATTATAAGTCAAGTCACCATCTAGCTGAATCGTGCTAAGATCAAGAACATGAGACGGATCCCCAATATACTTTCGGAGCATAGAAACATGAAATATCGGTTGCACACTCGACAAGTTGGCTGGAAAATCAAGCTCATAAGCCACCTCCCCAATTCTCCTGAACACCTCGAAAGGCCCAATGAACCGAGGACTCAATTTACCTTTCTTACCAAATATCATAGCACCCTTTATGGGTGAAACGTTCAACATAACCTTCTCACCAACCATGTAGGACACATCCCGAACCTTCTTGGCAGCATAACTCTTTTGTCTCGACTTCACTGTAGGAAGCCTCTCCTGAATTATCTTCACCTTGTCTAAAGCGTCCTGCACCAAGTCTGTCCCCAATAGCCTTGCCTCACCGGGCTCGAACCAACCAACTAGAGATCTACACCTCCTCACATACAAAGTCTCATATGGAGCCATCTGAATAGTCGACTGACAGACGTTATTGTTAGCAAACTCTGCAAGTAGTAGGAACTGATCCCATGACCCTTCGAAATCACTGACACAAGAACGCAACATATCCTCCAATATCTTAATCGTGCGCTCAGACTGCCCGTCCGTCTTAGGGTGAAAATTTGTGCTCAACTCAACCTAAGTACCCAACTCTCGCTGCACAAACCTCCAAACTGCAATGTGAACTGAGTGCCCCTATCTGACATAATGGAAACCGAGACACCATGCAACTGAACAATCTCCCAAATATAGATCTCTCTCAAACGCTATGAAGAATAGGCAGTACACGCTGGAATGACGTACGTGGACTTGGTCAGCTTATCTACAATCACCCAAATAGTATTGAACTTCCTCAAAGTCCATGGAAGTCCAACTACAAAGTTCATAGTGATCCTTTCCCACTTTCACTCTGGAATATCCATCCGCTGAAGCAAGCCACCCGGTCTCCGATGCTCGTGTTTCACCTGCTGATAGTTGAGACATCGAGCTACAAATTCCATAATGTCTTTTTTCATTCTTCTCCACTAATAGTGCTGCCTTAAATCCTGATACATCTTTGCGGCACCGGAATGAATGGATTACTATGAGCTATGAGCCTCCTTAGAATCAACTCCCGAAGCCTATCTACATTGGGTAAAAAAGCTTCACCCCCCTTCCCCCCCCCCCTCCAAATTCCATCTGCTTCACCACACAAAATAGAGAAGCACGAGTGCTTCTCTTCAGCCTCGAACAGCCATTACCAAACAAGGAAAACACACAAAATCAGTCACACACCTACCTTCTTCAATCATTGACCAAAACTCGCCGAAAACAGCCGCAACAACACCTGAACTCTAGTAATTTTTTGCACCAAACACCACAAAACTCCAGCTCTAAGACCAGCCTTTATCAGTTAAAAATCAGCCTTCAAACCTCCATAAACACAGTAGTTTGCTTCACTGTCGAAATTTGAGGTTTTCCGGCAGTTTCGAAGTCATTCGAGGTTCTCGCTTGCAGCTCCGGTTCGTCGGTCTTCATTTATTTTGATTTGGTTTTCTTCTCAACCATTAAGGTTGGTTTTTCCCGCTATATTTTTAATTCTATTCTCAAGCATATGAGTATATGTCTTTGACTTGTGTAACATGTTGATAAATTGGATCGAGCTAGTGAAGTCTTGTTAATTGATCCAAATTTGAAAAATCTTTGTATGTGGTATGCTGTGTGCTTTCTCATTCCCCTTTAATTTCGTTTTTTTTGTGAAAGAAAAATAAATTAGGCAAGTTTTTGTGGACTGATGGTGCATTCGTCATCTTGCTTAAAGTTTGAGTACCCGGTGACATTTAATTATTTTCATATGCTATTAAATCATTAGATTTCTTCATTGGAGTAATTTGGTATATATTTGCATGTCAACGTGGGATTTTGAGTTATAAGATTTAGGCTTTGAGATGAGCAAGTTTGTTGAGTCATGACTCATGCACAACGACGACTTGCTGGGCTTTGCTTTTTAAATAAATTAGAAATGGCAAGAATCATTATGAATCATTTTCCTTGGGTATTTCAATTCACCGGAGATCAAGCAGTGACCGCATGGCCATTCACGTGTCCCATTATCAAAGGCTCAAATACTCACAGGTTTCATACCGGCGCAGTACCCTTGAAGTGCTATGACGACTTTGTTTGCCTTAAGGAATCTCACCAATTTGCAATACGGCAAAAGCTGTGAACGATGGATTAATTTAACTTATGAATATTCGTAAAATGGTATTTGGGTGCTCTAATCTATCGTGGTTGTAGACATGTCCGCGTGATATGACTATGATTTTTAAAAATAAAATCGGAGTATATGTTCGCGCAATTTTGGCCAATTATTTCTTAATATTAATAAAACGTTATTAATTGTGGACACGTTTGCATGACATGATTTTTGACGTGCCAAACAAATGGGTACACGTACACTTGACCCGTTTCTAAATAATTTCTTAATTTGAAAGCTGTAAGATGTAAATGCACATAGATTCTAAAAAGAGTAATTAAACAATTTAGTTAAGCCATGTATTATCAAAGCGACCGTGCTAGAACCACGAAACTCGGGAGTGCCTAACCTTCTCCCGGGTTAACAGAATTCCTTACCCGGATTTTTGGTTCGCAGACTATAATAACAGAGTTATTCTTTCCTTCGATTCAGGATAAAAATCGATGACTTGAGACACCATAAATCTCCCAAGTGGGGACTCTAATTTTTTTATTATTTAAAATGAATCCCGTTTTGATTGTCACTTCAATAAAAAAAAAACTCCCTTTTCTACGCCCTTTGCGGGGTTGTAATGTAAAGGAGGAGGTATGACATGGGCTTTTGCTGACGAGAAGCATAAGCAATAACTCTACACTTTTGCATTAGTACACAACCAATACTGACTCTCGCCGCATAATAATACGCGTATATGAACATGAAGCTGATGGCAAAACTAATACTAGAGCCATGGTCAAAGCTGTTGTTGGCCCAAGTTAAGTTGAAGATTTAAAGAATGACAAATGAACTCAGTGATGGACCAGGTCCATCATATGAGACACAATGGTTGTCAACCTATGCATATGAGATGCACGTGAAGAAGATAAGTCTTAGGGATCCAGCAACAATATCTTATGAACTGATCGAAAATATTGCATATGGGATAAGGAGAAGAAGTCTCCTTATGAGAAGAGAACACAATCCGGATCAAGGATAACGGTTGGAGTTTGTATTGGTCTAGGACTCAAATTCTATGGAGGATCAACAATTGAGTCTCAATCAAACTCTGATTACTAACTTAATAAATAATGAAGTTTTTTCTCTTTTACAGGGGATGCACATATGCAGAAGTTAAACTAAATTGAGAGCAAAAGAGCAAGAAAAGTTTGCAAGGAATTTATGTGAGATTAAAGTGTGCACTCCTTAAGTTACTTGAACGAGATAGAAGAACCAGTTCCATTGTGTTTATTCTTAGTCTAGTTCAATTGTATTAGGTGGTTTAAAATTGTACCTTTCCAGCTTTCGTAGAAGCAATTGTATTAGGTACTTTGAGTCTTAAAGTTAGAGTTAACTTGAAGGTGTCACAACAGTTGAGACTGTGTGCCACACTGGGATTAGAGTTAAACCTTAGGTTTACAAAGAGTTTTGTAAATGTTTTTTGGCTCAGTGATTTGAGTGGATGTTCGGGAAAATCTTACTGGGTAGTAGGTCGTGAATTTTTCACCTTTTGAGCCAGGTATTTTCCACGTAAAAATCACCGTGTTCCTTAATTTATGTACTTTTATTTCCGCAACAAGTAGTAATTAGAACACCTAGAAGAACTAGGTTCTTCAATATTGAAAATTGGGTACCACAAAAATTACCCCCCTTCTTGTGTGGTATTGACGTTTGGAACATTAAATGGTATCAGGGTAGATTATTCCTTGAAGAGGCTAACACCTTAGAAAAAGATCAACATGAGTGCACCACCTGGGAACTGGGAAGGCAATTCATTGTCAGGCCTCCACTATTCAATTGACAGTATACTCTTGGTGGAAGAACATAATGAAGGATCACATCATAGGGGAAGACTACAAACTCTAGGACATAGTTACTGATGGTCCTCTGGCTACTACAATGAAAAAGAAAGGAGTGGATGTGCCAAAGACAAGGGCTGACTGCACTGCCGAAGACTTGAAAATGTGGGAGAAAATGCTAAGGCCATGAAATGGCTTGTATGTGGACTGGGTCCAGATGAGTACAACACTACTGCCAAAGAGATATGGGACACTTTGCAAGTGGCTCATGAAGGAACACCTCAAGTAAAGAGATCTAGAGGAACACTGCTGTATTCTCAATATGAGAATTTTACTATGGAAGACGGAGAAACTATTCAAGAGATGTACACTATGTTCACTACATTGACAAATGAACTTAAGTCTCTTGGAAGGGTTATTCTTCAAGAAGACAAGGTTGAGAAAATCTTGACAAGAGTTCTTCCTGTTTCTTGGAAAAGCAAAATCACTACTATTCAGGAATCCAACAACATGTCTACTCTCAGACTGGATAAACTGATTGGAAATCTTACTGCTTATGAACTAAGAAGGCAAACCAGGAAAATGGATACACCCAACAAGGAGAGAAGCCTAGCTCTCAAAATTACAGAAGGTTCAGATCTGGAAGATTATGAGATGGCTATGATCACTAGAGATTTCAAAAAGTACCTGATGAGAAGAAATGGTTCATCATGAGGTACAAACTTCAACAAGACAAGAGCTCCTGAGAAACAGACCAATGACGGCTGCTATAAGTGTGGTAAAACTGACCACATGATCAAGAATTGCCCTCAACAGGAAGTTGAGTGGAAGAAATAAAGGGATGAACTAAGAAACAGGAAGAAGGAACAGGTTCAACCCAAAAGAAAGAAAGGATCAACAAAAAGTTATGGTTGCTGCTTGGGGTGAAACCTCCGGTGAAGACTTAGAAGATGAAGCTGAAGAAGAGCAAGCTCTTATGGCCATTGAAGAATTAGAGGATGAGCAAGAGGTAAGTATTCTACATCTCAAAGACAAAATTAATTTTTTTCTAAAGAAAGGTTGGCTGAGCTATTATTAGACTTCATTGATGAGTCTGAGATAGCTAACAATGAAAAGGAAGTTCTGTCTAGGGAATGTGTTATCCTAAAATCAAAATGCGAAAGTGTAGAATCTAGGACTGATAAGAGTGACAACAAAAATGTTAAGTTGAAGAACCAAGGTTTTGAACTTGAGAATAGTGTTCTAGAACTTAGGTTTGTAAACCTAAAACGTAAACTAGGAACATGTAAGAAGAAAGCTTATCACCCATTTCTCTAGGAAAAATGAAAGATGAATTGTACAAGAAAGATGAATTGATTAAGGTCCAAAAAGAAGACCTATGAAAGGTGAAACATGAACTAGACAGAACTTGCAAATGGAATAAAGCTTCTGATACACTCTTCTGGTTGCAAGAGAATCACAGTAGCAACAAAAGAAGACTTGGTTATGGACTCAAACTCCAAAGTGGGACCCCAAAAACAAGTACCTCACACTTCCTGAGAATAAGGTCTACACACAATGTGGTAAGACTGACCATTATAAAAATGAATGCAATGCAAAAGACAAGGACAGTCAAAAGAACAAAGCTTTTGTTCAAGAGAAACACGAGCTGTCTAGTTGGGCAAGAAAGAATATGATTCATCCTTTTGCCTATAGAAAGGGACCCAAACTAGTTTGGGTTCTAAGATTAATCCCTGATATCTTTTTGCAGGTTCAAGTGAAACGGAGTAGCCAAATATTGTACATGGATAGTGGCTACTCAAAACACATGATTGGGAACAAGGACTAGTTCCTTTCACTTGAGAACCTATAAGGATGTAATGTCTCATTTGATAATGAAAAGAAAGGCGAGATCATTGGGTTGGAAAGGTAGGTAAGACGGACTCTCATTCCATCGAGAATGTCTACTTGATAGATGGCTTGAAATATAGTCTAATCAGTGTGTCAAAACTGTGTGACAGAGATAACCTTGTAGCTTTCACCTCAACCAAATGGTTTGTGGTTAACCTTACCATTGACAAGATTGTTTTTCACAGAAAAAGAGTTGACAATATTTACATTGTAGATTTGTCAACTCTTTCAGAAAATAAACTCACTTGTTTAAGTGTGTTAGTCAATGATCCCCTCCCGTGGCACAAAAGACTTGGCCATGCCAGTCTAAATCACCTAATCAAATTAGTCTCCAAGGACTTGGTGATAGGGTTACCTAATATCAAGTTCAAGGAAGACAAAGCTTGTGAGGCATGTGCAAGGGGGAAGCAGGTAAGGTCATCATTCAAATCCAATAAAATGGTAAGTACCTCGAAGACGTTGGAACTAGTTCGTATGGATCTCTATGGTGCAATCAGAACCATGAGCAGAGGTGGCAAGAAATATGTGATGGTTATTGTTGATGATTATTCTAGATTTACATGGGTACTATTTCTGACATCTAACGATGAGGGATTTGAAATGTTCAATGCTTTTGTTAGAAAAACTCAGAAATAATTTGGAAATCAACTGAATTTTTAAAATGCATAATTTGCTGAATATTGTGATGAAAATGGTATAGATCACAATTTCTCTGCCCTAGGACTCCTCAGAAAAATGGACTAGTTGAAAGAAAGAACAGGACCCTTGAGGATATGGCAAGGACCATGCTTCTCTCTAGTAAATTACCTCACATCTTCTGGGCAAAGGCTGTAAACACTGCATGTTACATAATAAATAGATGCATGACTAGACCTCTTGTTGAGAAAACACCCTATCAGTTACTTAAAAGGGAGAAAACCAAACATATCCCATCTTAGGGCATTTGGTTGCAAATGCTATGTGCACAATAATGGAAAAAACTCCCTAGGTAAGTTTGATCCCAGAAGTGATGAGGGAGTATTCTTGGGATATTCTTCACATAGCAAAGCATATAAAGTGTTCAATAAAAGAACTTTGTGTGTATAAGAAAGTGTGTATATTTTATTTGATGAAACTAACATTCTTTCTGAGAGACAGGAACATGTAGAAAAAGCCATTGGACTGGTAAAAGAATTGACTGAAGTAGCATCAAAAGAAGGAACAGATGATGGGACATGTTCTTCCACTCAGGGCAACCTAACAGGGGGAACTAATTAGGGAGATATTGAAACAAACTCTCTACAAGAACCTGTCTATGAACATGTTCCTCAGCAATAGAACAAAGGAGAATTATCTAGAAGAAACCAGTTGGTGGTGAAATCCCACAAGTATCAAAGTTCTTATCCCATTGAGAACATCATTACTGATCCAACACATGGAGTCAAAGCTAGATCACAACTAAAGAATCTATGTGCATTTGATGATTTTCTATCTTTTATTGAACCTAAAAATATTGTTGAGGTTTTGTAGGATGCAGATTGGGTCAATGCTATGCAGGAGGAACTCAGCCAATTTGAAAGAAGTCAAGTCTGGCATCTAATTCCAAGACCCAAGGACAAATCAGTCATTGGTACAAAATGGGTCTTCAGGAACAAACTTGATGAAGATGGAACAGTTACAAGAAACAAGGCAAGACTGGTGGTTCAGGGCTACAACCAAGAGGAAGGTATTGACTTTGATGAGACATTTTCTCCAGTTGCAAGACTAGAGGCAATCAGACTTCTCATAGCCTATGCAGCACATACGGAATTCACTCTCCATCAGATGGATTTCAAAAGTGCTTTCTTGAATGACTACCTCAAGAAATAAGTGATTGTGAAACAACCTCCAGGTTTTGAAAGCAAGGATTGTCCTGAGCATGTGTACAAGTCGGACAAGGCTCCATATGGGCTCAAGCAGGCTGCAAGTGCTTGGTATGAATGACTATCAAAATTCCTACAGGAGCATGGGTACAAAAGAGGTAAAATTGACAGCATTTTTCCTAAAAGAAAAAGGTAAAGACCTCCTTGTTGTGCAAAGATATGTTGATGACATACTATTTTGGGCCACTACAGATATGTTGAGTAAGGACTTTGCAAAACTAATGGGAAGTGTGTTTGAAATAAGTATGATGGGTGAATTAAACTTCTTCTTAGGCTTGTAGATCAAACAAAGCCCAAACGGGACAATGATCCATCAGCAGAAGTATACGAAAGAACTAATCAAAAGGTTTAAAATGGAGGACTCCAAAGAAATAGATACTCCTATTGCAACTGCCACTAAATTAGATGTTGATGAACTTGGTTAATCAGTTGATCAAAGGTTGCATAGGGGTATGATTGGTTCACACTTGTATCTCACTGCCAGCAGACCTGGCATTGTTTTAAGTGTAGGGCTTTGTGCTCGTTTCCAAGCAAATCCAAAAGTGGCACACTTGACTGCTGTCAAGACGATATTGAGATATCCAAAAGGCACCACTGATCTGTGTCTTTGGTATCCCAAAGGTTGTAATTTTGATCTAGTAGGATATTCTGATGGTGATTATGCAGGTTTCTTAGTGTACAGGAATAGCACTTCAGGTATGGCACATTTCCTGGGTTCATGTCTTGTGTTATGGGCTATGAAAAAGCAAAAAATTCAGTTGCCCTACATACTCTTGAAGCTGAATATGTTGCTGCTGCTTCTTGTTGTGCTCAATTGTTATGGATCAAACAACAGCTGATCTTTGGAGATGAATAGGGATGTATTCCAATATTTTGTAATAATACTAGTGCTATTAGTACGACAAAGAACCATGTTCATCATAAAGGGACCAAGCATATAGATGTTAGACACTACTTCTAAATAGATAATTATGAGAAAGGGTTAATCTCAATAGAATTCTGTACTACTGATAAACAAATAACTGACATCTTCACTAAAGCACTGAGTAGAGAAAACTTTGAAAGGAACAGGTTGGAATTAGGGATTAATAAGATTACCAAAAAAGGTCCAGCTCAGAATGCACAATAAAAAAACAATTTTTTTGGTTAGGAGTTCTTAATACTATGTAAATATCCAGACTAATCTTTAATTTGTTTCATACTTTAGTTAGTATACTCCTATGACATGCGTTAATATGACTCACTGGTCTCTAACAAAGTTTTTCTATTCTAACATTTGAGGCATGATCTGGAGAAGTTTTACTTGAAAAACCTGGTTCATCAACATGTGCTCATGAGAAAGTTCTGATATGTTTCTATACTTTGCACAATTAGAAAGATAAATTTTCCAATCGTGAGCAAAAGTCCCAATTGCATCAATTCTATTCGTTGAGCATTGAGCCAGTTTCGTTATCTTAGGAGTCTAAATAAAACAAGAAGGAAATAGATAAGGCAAAAGTTGTGGAAGGTTCTGAGGCGGCTGAAGAAGAGGAGGAGGATATGGAAATGATCCATCAAGAAAGAGGTACAACTGTGGGGGTTCCAAATGCCAAACCAAAAGGAAGCAATAATCATACAAAGAAGTCTTCAAAATCTGTATCTACTGAACCCTCCTTTTTCAAAAGAAGTAGGTCGGCAGTGAAAGGAAAACAAGTAAAGGTTACTGAAGAAGAAAAAGAATAATGGAGTTGGGAAGAAGAAGAGGAGGAGTCTGAAAACGAACAAGATTGATTTGCCATCTTCAGCAGGAGGAAGATTCCAAAGGGGAGCTTGCTGAAAGACCTGGAGGAGTCAGTCATGATTAGATTAGGAGATGCCCAAGATGCACATGGCTGGAAGGACATGGTTCTTCAGTTGGATGGAAGGCTGGCAAGAAAGGAGCTGATCGAGTTCATAGCTAATGCCACTATGAAAAATGGGGTAGTCACCAGTGTGGTTAGGGAAGTGAAGGCGCAGTTTGATACAACATAATTAGGCAAGATTCTTGACAAACCCTGTGAGGGTTACGATGACTACACTAGGCAGAGAGTGCCTTGTCTAGATGATCTTCCTAGTGCTCTCCAAATACCGATGAACTTTTGTGATAGAGTTTGTTGAAGATGTACTAGAGGAAAAGTTTGTGTAGAAGAGTAAGATAAAGCCTAAGCATAAGGTGCTATTTGAATTAGTGAACAATTGTCAGCTGCCCAATTAGGAGAGAAGGCATACTGCTAAGTACATGGACTTGGTTCTTCTGGAATGCCTTTTGAGAGGAAAGTAGATTAATTGGCCTAACTTCATTGTCAAGCTGCTGGACAGTGTCATAAATGGCTCCAAGGCTCATGCCACCCCATATGGTTTCATACTAACAACTGTGCTGGATATGTTGAATGTTGCCTTGAAGAAATAGGAAATGTCCTTCAACAAGGACTATTTTGGTGTCAAAACCCTGCAGGGTTGTGGCTATCTCCTTAGTGTAGCCCAGTTGAACCCGGTTCATCTGTGAAGACTCCTGTTAATAGCAAGGTTAGGGCCTTGGTTCAAGAGTGAGAGACAAAGGATGCTTAGATTGCTAGGCTCCAGGCTCATTTTGTTGAGCCAGCAAATGAGAGGAATAGTCTGAAAGATGAGCTAGCAATGGAAAAAGAAAAGGGTGAAGGGATACTTCAAATAGTGCTCAATCTTCTCCAATCCCAACCCTCTAGTTCCTCCAAGCCTTAGGTTCTCCAACACTGTCCTTGAACCAGTCTAGTAACCCCCCGAGTGACCCAGATTAGGGATTTTTCCTTGGTTGTTTTTTGCTCATGGTTGGATGTTTTTTCTTTATTTTTGCGGTATGTTTTGTGGAAGCATCTCCTTATCAATCACAATTTGCTTTTCTCTTGCTTTGTGAATACTCTATTTTTAATAATTATGTTTTGTCAAGATATTATTGCTTCACTAAACCATGTTTTCACCTGTAGTTGCCCCAGTGGCCATGAGTAACTATTACAATCTGGGATTCACATTATATGCTACTTTTTGATGGTGCCAAAAGGGGGAAGAGATATTGTGCTCTACTTTATAATATGAAAAAATTTACTTTTTATTATGAAAAAGTGATATTTTTAACCTAATTAACTCTGGTCCTTAATGATGAGTTACAAGTCTTAGTAAAAGTGTTGATAATTTAGCAAAGTTCCACAGGTTCTCTGATCAGTAAAAGCACAGAGTTTGTCATCATCAAAAAGGGGAATTTTGTTGGCCCAAGTTCAGTTCAAGTTTTGAAGAATGACAAATGAACTCAGTAATGGACCAGGTCCGCCTTATGAGACACAATGGTTATCAACCTATGCATATGAGATGCACGTGAAGAAGATAAGTCTTAGGGATCAAGCAACAATATCTTCTGAATTGATCAAAAACTTTGCATATGGGATAAGGAGAAGAAGCTCATTATGAGAAGAGAATACAATCCGAATCAAGGATAATGGTTGGAGTTTGTATTGTTCTAGGACTCAAATTCGATGGAGGATCAACAATTGAGTCTCAATCAAACTTTGATTACTAACTTCGTAAATAATGAAGTTTGTTATCTTTTACAGGGGATGCACATACGCAGAAGTTAAACTAAATTGAGTGAAAAAGAGCAAGGTAATTTTGCAAGCAATTTATGTGAGATTAAAGCATGCACTTCTCCAGCTACTTGAACAAGTTAGAAGAACCAGTTCCATAGTGTTTATTCTTAGTCTAGTTCAATTGTAGTAGGTGGTTTAAAATTGTACCTTTCCAGCTTTCATAGAAGCAATTGTATTAGGTACTTTGAGTATTCAAGTTAGAGTTATCTTGAAGGTGTCGCAACAGTTGAGGCTGTGTGGCACACTGGGATTAGAGTTAATTCTTATGTTTACAAAGAGTTTTGTAAATGCTATTTTGGCTCAGTGATGTTAGTGGATGTTTGGGAAAATCCTACTGGGTAGTCGGTCGTAGTTTATTCACCTTTTGAGCCAGGTGTTTTCCATGACAAACCAACGATAATCACCCGCCAAACCAAGAAAGTTGCGAATCTCTGCGGGTGAGGATGAGCTGGGTTAACTCTGAACTGCCTCTATCTTCTTTGGATCAACCTGAATACCCTAAATGGACACCACATGTCCCAAGAATGCCACTAAACTGAGCCAAAACTCACACTTGGGGAAATATCCGAGTCCCTGATCTTCAACTAGTGATAACCTAAATAGAGATCAATCTTGGAGAACACTCATGCGCCTTGAAGCTGGTCAAATAAATCATCACTACAAGGAAAATGGTACTTGTTCTTAACTATTACTTTGTTCTAGTGCCTATAATCAGTGCACATTCTCTTAGTGCCATCCTTCTTTTTCATAAATAGAACCAGCATGCCCCAAGGTGACACGCTAGGACAAATGAACCCCTTATCAAGAAGTTCCTGAAGCTGCTCCTTTAAGTCCTTCAGCTCCGCTAGTGCCACACGGTACGACAGAATAGAAATAGGCTGAGTGCCCGATACTATATCAATACAAAAATCAATGTACTTGTTTTGTTGCATGCCCGACAGGTCTACAGGAAATACATCGAGAAAATCTCTCACAAATGGGACAGAATCAATACTGAGAGTCTTAGCTCCGATATCCCTCACAAAGGTTAGATATTAAAGACATCCCTTCCCAACCATAAGCTGGGCCTTTGAGAACAAGATCACTGCTAGGACCATAATCAGTCATGCCTCACCACTCGATCTATGGCACACCCGATATAGCCAATATGACTATCTTCGCATGACAGTCCAGAATAGCACGACACAAAGATAACCATGACATTCAAATCCATCATACAAAACAATAATAGGCAACATAGGTCTCTTGACCCCCAATAGTCACCATACACAACATGTAAACATGATCTACAATAAGAGTATCTCCCACATGGGTAGACACATGAATAGAAGAAACCAGAGACTCACGGGGCATAGCGAAATAACAAGAAAAATATGATGAAATATAAGAAAAGGTGGAACCGAGATCAAATAATACAGAGGCATTTATGTGGTAGACTAAAACAATATATGTAATGAAAACATTAAAAGTAATAACATCGAGTCTAGTTGGAAGTCCATAGAAACAGGCCTGACCGCCACCTGATCGGCCTCCCCTCTCGGGCAACCCCTAGCTGACTGACCTCCACCCTTGACGGGGTGGGAAACTAGTGTTGAAGTCGATAACTGACCCCTCTATTGAGATGAAGTTGTGAGACAACAAGGGAACTGCCTCTACATATGACCCATCTCTCCGTACTCATAACAACTCCAGGTGCTAGAGAAGGGGACTGAAGGGAACCCCTCGCACCGGAGTGACTACCTGATGCACCTGACATTGAAGGTCCCTAAATTGATGGAGTACAGGATTAACTCTGAGCTGGAAGGGCAATAAGTGATGACTAGCCCTGCGGAAAACATTGATAACCATGACCCGATGATGCCCCGCAATAACCTAGGCGAGATGGCTGAGCCTGCCTGAATGGACGACCTCTGTCGTGCTGAAACTGACCTCTCGATGGAGCACCACTATAACTACCAGATACTTGAGGCCTCTTGGGCTCCTTCTCCTTTCGCTCTTAGCTATGAAAAAACTCAATCTCACTGGCAATATCCACAACCTTCTCAAACATAGCACCCGTCACCCTCTCCTTGGTCATATGAATGTGAAACTGATAAGTGAGGCCATCAACAAACCTCTCAATACTCTCTCTATCTGTCGGGACCAACCAAATTGGATTACAAGCTAACTCAGAAAACCTCATCTCGTACTACATCAGAGTCATCTCTCCTTGACACACCAATAAAACTTCATATACAGCTGCTCCCTACGAGACTGCGACACATATTTCTCTAGAAAAGAAATGGAGAACTTCTGCCAGGTGATGGATGCTGTAACAATAGGCCTACGCATCTCAAATGTCTCCCAACAAGTGAAGACATCTTCAGAAAATTGATAAATAATGAAAGCGACCCGGTGGTCTCTAGAATACCTGCTGTACGATGCATCCTTAGACACTTATCTAAGAAACCCTGGGCTTCCTCACCCTCTGCACTATTGAAGGTCGGAGGCTGAAGTCTACCAAGCCTCTCCAACCTGCGTTGCTCGTCCTCTAGCATAGTAGAAACTACGTAATCCCTAGAAGCTGCAACCGGCTGGGCTGGATATGCCTCCGGTGTATGCACTCCCTGAACCAGCAGATTAGGTGTGCCAGCGACGGGAGTCTGAGAGCCTCCCCCATGCCTGAGAAGTAGCTTCCATAGTAAAAACCATGACCTCATGAGCAAGACTCGTACATACTATCAATATCTGAGCCAAAGTCTCATGAAGACCTGAAATCACAATGCGCACAACTGGTGTGTGATTTGGTGCTGCTGGAGCGTCCATGACCGGAACATGATCTTGGTGCTGCCCCAGCATCTGTGGTGCTGCACCTCTACCCCTACCATGACCTCGATCGTGTCCTCCGCCTGTAGCAGCTCCAGTTGATGGTATTGGTGGTCTTCAATCCTGACTGGTAGTGCGTGTTCTCAATATCTGTGAGAGAATAGAATAATTGAAGTTCAGTTCTTGGATAAAAAAATAATTCCATGATAGGAATTTCAAGAAAATGGAATTTTCCTAAAGGTTCTGCAGCCTCTCGAGGATAAATACAGACATTTCTATACCGATCCGCGAGACTCTACTAAACCTACTCATGAATCATGAGACCTATGCCAACTTGTGATGACCCTAAACCCAACCCCGTCATGATGGCACCTCTTGTGAAGCGAAGGCTATCCGGCACACCTCCAAGTCACTTTAACCAATTAAAATAATAACCACTAAGTCTTTAGTATTAAAAAATCCCAAAAATAAACATATAACAGTATAATTTCTGGAAATAAAAACCAACACAGCCCGACATTTGGATATCATCAGTCATGAGCATCTAAAATAATACTACAAGTTTCAAAGTCTACTCCACTACTAAATAAATGAAACAGAAAGAAGATAAGATAGAGGGATATTGCACTGGGCTGCGAACGACCAAGCAGCTACCGAGTAAATCTCTGAAGGTCTGCTGGAACTATCAACGCCCAGTAGCAAGACCTGTAATGCCTGAATCTGTACACAGAGGTGCTGGGAGTAAAATGATTACTTCCAACTCAGTGACTAATAAAAATAAATGAACACTGAATGATATAAGATCATGTTATACATAACATTTAGCTATCATGGGTATAACAAAGCAAGTAAACACAATTTAACACTGAACTCTCATGAAGCACCTTTTTCAGCAGAGAAACAAGGTATAGGGAAAACAATAATGGAAAAGACTCCCTAGGTAAGTTTGCGCCCAGAAGTGATGAGGGAGTATTCTTGGGATATTCTTCACATAGAAAAACATATAAAGTGTTCAAATAAAAGATGAAGCTATTGGACTGGTAAAAGAATTGACTGAAGTAGCATTAAAAGAAGGAACAAATAATGGAACATGTTCTTCCACTCAGGGAAGCCTGATACGGGGGAACTAATTAGGGAGAAATTGAAACAAACTCTCTACAAGAACCTGTTTATGAACCTGTTTCATTAATAAGAACAAAGGAGAATTATCTAGTAGAAACCAGTTGGTGGTAAAATCTCACAAGTATCAAAGTTCTTTTCCAATTTAGAACATCATTACTGATCCAACATCTGGAGTCAAAGCTAGATCACAACTAAAGAATCAATGTGCATTTGATGCTTTTCTATCATTAATTGAACCTAAAAATGTTGTTGAGGTTTTCCAGGATGCAGATTGGGTCAATGATATGCGGGAGGAACTCAGCCAATTTGAAAGAAGTCAAGTCTGGAATCTAATTCCAAGACCCAAGGACAAATCAGACGTTGGTACAAAATGGGTCTTCAGGAACAAACTTGATGAAGATGGAACAGTTACAAGAAAAAAGACAAGGCTGGTGGTTCAGGTCTACAACCAAAAGGAAGGTATTGACTTTGATGTGACATTTTCTGCAGTTGCAAGACTAGAGGCAATCAGACTCCTCAGAGCCTCTGCAGCACATATGGAATTCACTCTTCATCAGATGGATTTCAAAATGCATTCTTGAATGGCTACCTCAAGGAAGAAGTGTTTGTGAAACAACCTCTAGGTTTTGAAAGCAAGGAATGTCCTGAGCATGTGTACAAGCCGGACAAGGCTCCATATGGGCTCAAGCAAGCCCCAAGAGCTTGGAATTAATGACTATCAAAATTCCTACAGGAGCATGGGTACAAAAGAGGTAAAATTGACAGCATTTTTCCTAAAAGAAAAAGGTAAAGACCTCCTTGTTGTGCAAGTATATGTTGATGACATAATATTTGGGTCCACTACAGATAGGTTGAGTAAGGACTTTGCAAATCTAATGGGAAGTGTGTTTGATATGAGTATGATGGGTTAATTAAAATTCTTCTTAGGCTTGTAGATCAAACAAATCCTAAATGGGACAATGATCCATCAGCAAAAGTATTTGAAAGAACTAATCAAAAGGTTTAAAATGGAGGACTCTAACAAAATAGATACACCGCTTGCAACTACCACTAAATTAAATGTTGATAAACCTGATTAATCAGTTGATCAAAAGTTGTATAGGGGTATGATTGGTTCACTCTTGTATCTTACTGCCAGCAGACCTGACATTGTTTTTCAGTGTATGGCATTGTGCTCGTTTCCAGGCAAATCCAAAAAAGGCACACTTGACTGCTGTCAAGAGGATATTGATATATCTAAAAGGTACCACTGATATGTGTTTTTAATATCCCGAAGGTAGTAATTTTGATCTAGTAGGATATGCTGATGCTAATTATGCAGGTTTCTTAGCGTACAGGAAGAGAACTTCAGGTATAGCACATTTCCTGGGTTCATGTCTTGTGTTATGGGCTACCGAAAATCAAAATTCAGTTGCCCTATCTACTCTTGAAGCTGAATATGTTGTTGCTACTTCTTGTTGTGCTCAATTGCTATGGATCAAACAATAGTTGATTTTTGGAATTGAAGAGGGATGTATTCCAATATTCTGTGATAATACTAGTGCTATATCTATGACCAAGAACCCTGTTCATCATAAAAAGGGGCACATAGATTTTAGACACCATTTCTAAAGAGATAACTATGAGAAAGGGTTAATCTCAATAGAATTCTGTACTACTGATAAAGAAATAGCTGACATCTTTACAAAAGCACTGAGTAGAGAAAACGTTGAAAGGAACATGTTGGAATTAGGGATGATTAAGATCACCTAAAAAGGTTCAGTTCACAATGCACAGCGAAAAAATTATTATTTTTTTGGTTAGGAGTTCTTAATACTATGTAAATATAAAGACTAATCTTTACTTTGTTTCATACTTTAGTTAGTATACTCCTATGACATGCGTTAATATGACTCACTGGTCTCCTACAAAGTTTTTCTATTCTAACATTTGAGGCATGATCTAGAGAAGTTTACTTGAAGAACCTGGTTCATCAATATATGCTGATGAGAAAGTTCAGATATGTTTCTATACTTTGCACAATTAGAAAGTTAAATTTTCCGATCGTGAGCAAAAGTCCCAATTGCACCAAACGTTCAGAAATTCTATCCATTGAGCATTGAGCCAGTTCCATTATCTTAGGAGTCTAAATAAAATTAGAAGGAAAAAGAAAAGGCAAAGGTTTTGGAAGGTTCTGAGGCTGCTGAAGAAGAAGAGGAGGAGATGGAACTGATCCATCAAGAAAGAGGTACAACTGCGGAGGTTCCCATTGCCAAACCAAAAGGACGCAAGAATCCTACAAAGAAGTCTTCAAAATCTGTATCTACTGAACCCTCCTTGGTCAAAAGAACTATGTCGGCAGTGAAAGGAAAGCAGGTAAAGGTTACTGAAGAAGAATAAGAAGAATGGAGTTGGGAAGAAGAAGAGGAGGAGTCTTAGAACGAACAAGATTGATTTTGCCATCTTTGGCAGGAGGAAGATTAAAAAGGGGAGGTTGCTGAAAGACCTGGAGGAGCCAAGCATGATTAGATTGGTAGATGCCCTAGATTCACATGGCTGGAAGGACATGGTTCTTCAATTGGATGGAAGGCTGGCAAGAAAGGAGCTGATCGAGTTCATAGCTAATGCTACTGTGAAAAATGGGGTAGTCACTAGTGTGGTTAGGGAAATGAAGGCGCAGCTTGATACAACTTAATTAGGCAAGATTCTTGACATACCCTGTGAGGGTTACGATTACTACACTAGGCAGAGAAGGCCTTGTCTAGATGATCTTCCTAGTGCTCTCCAAATACTGAGGAACTTTTGTGATATAGAGTTTGTTGAAGATGTGCTAGAGGAAAGGTTTGTGTAGAAGAGTAAGATAAAGCCTAAGCATAAGGTGCTATTTGAATTTGTGAACAATTGTCAGCTGCCCAATTAGGAGAGAAGGCATACTGCTAAGTACATGGACTTGGTTCTTCTGGAATGCCTTTTGAGAGGAAAGTAGATTAATTGGCCTAACTTCATTGTCAAGCTGCTGGACAGTGTCATAAATGGCTCCAAGGCTCATGCCACCCCATATGGTTTCATACTAACAACTGTGCTGGATATGTTGAATGTTGCCTTGAAGAAATAGGAAATGTCCTTCAACAAGGACTATTTTGGTGTCAAAACCCTGCAGGGTTGTGGCTATCTCCTTAGTGTAGCCCAGTTGAACCCGGTTCATCTGTGAAGACTCCTGTTAATAGCAAGGTTAGGGCCTTGGTTCAAGAGTGCGAGACAAAGGATGCTTAGATTGCTAGGCTCCAGGCTCATGTTGTTGAGCTGGCAAATGACAGGAATAGTCTGAAAGATGAGCTAGAAAAGGATAAAGAAAAGGGTGAAGGGATACTTCAAACAGTGCTCAATCTTCTCCAATCCCAACCCTCTAGTTCCTCCAAGCCATAGGTTCTCCAACACTGTCCTTGAACCAGTCTAGTAACTCCCCCAGAGACCAAGATTAGGGATTTTTCCTTGGTTGTTTTTTGCTCATGGTTGGATGTTTTTTCTTTCTCTTTGCGGTATGTTTTGTGGAAGCATCTCCTTATCAATCACAATTTGCTTTTCTCTTGCTTTGTGAATACTCTATTTTTAATAATTTTGTTTTGTCAAGATATTATTGCTTCACTAAACCATGTTTTCACCTGTAGTTGCCCCAGTGGACATGAGTAACTATTACAATCTGGGATTCACATTATATGCTACTTTTTGATGGTGCCAAAAGGGGGAAGAGATATTGTGCTTTACTTTATAATATGAAAAAGTTTACTTTATATTATTAAAAAGTGATATTTTTAACCTAATTAACTCTGGTCCTTAATGATGAGTTACAAGTCTTAGTAAAAGTGTTGATAATTTACCTAAGTTCCACAGGTTCTCTGATCAGTAAAAGCACAGAGTTTGTCGTCATCAAAAAGGGAAATTTTGTTGGCCCAAGTTCAGTTCAAGTTTTGAAGAATGACAAATGAAATCAGTAATGGACTAGGTCCACCTTATGAGACATAGTGGTTATCAACCTATGCATATAAGATGCACGTGAAGAAGATAAGTCTTAGGGATCAAGCAACAATATCTTCTAAACTGATCGACAAGATTGCATATGGGATAAGGAGAAGAAGCTCATTATGAGAAGAGAATACAATCCGGATCAAGGATAATAGTTGGTGTTTGTATTGATCTAGGACTCAAATTCGATGGAGGATCAGCAATTGAGTCTCAATCAAACTTTGATTACTAACTTTATATATAATGAAGTTTGTTCTCTTTTGCAGGGGATGGACATACGCAGAAGTTAAACTAAATTGAGAGAAAAAGAGCAAGGTAATTTTGCAAGCAATTTATGTGAGATTAAAGTGTGCACTCCTCCAACTACTTCAACGAGTTAGAAGAACCAGTTCCATAGTGTTTATTCTTTGTCTAGTTCAATTGTAGTAGGTGGTTTAAAATTGTACCTTTCCAGCTTTTATAGAAGCAATTGTATTAGGTACTTTGAGTATTCAAGTTAGAGTTATCTTGAAGGTGTCGCAACAGTTGAGGCAATGTGCCACACTGGGATTAGAGTTAATCCTTAGGTTTACAAAGAGTTTTGTAAATGCTATTTTGGCTCAGTGATTTTAGTGGATGTTTGGAAAAATCCTACTGGGTAGTCGGTCGTGGTTTATTCACCTTTTGAGCCAGGTGTTTTCCACGTAAAAATCTCTGTGCTCTTTAATTTCTGTACTTTTATTTCCACGAACAGTATTAATTAGAACACCTAGAAGAACTAGGTTCTTCTAGATCAAAAATTGGGTACCACACAAATCACCCCTGCTCTGGTGTGGTACTGACGTTTGGAATTTCAGTTGTCTTAAGCTTATGGAATCTCTTCTCACACTCGTTCGACCATACAAATAAAACACCCTTCAGAGTCAACTTGGTCAAGGGCGATGTGATAGATGAGAATCCCTGAACAAACCAATGATAATAACCCGCCAAACCAAGAAACTTGCGAATCTCTGTGGGTGAGGACGATCTGGGCAACTCTAAACTGCCTCTATCTTCTTTGGATCAACCTGAATACCCTTACTGGACACCACATATCACAAGAATGCCACTAAACTTAGCCAAAACTCACACTTGGGGAACTTTGCATAAAGCTTCTCATCCCTCAATCTCTACAACACAACTCTCAAATTCTCCGCGTGCTTCTCCTAACTATGCGAGTATACCAGAATATCATCAATGAAGACCATGACAAACAAGCCAAGATAAGGCTAGAACACGATGTTCATCAAATGCATGAACCTTGCTAGGGCATTAGCCATCCCAAAAGACATCACCAAGAACTCATAATGACTATATCTAGTCGTGAAAGCTCTTTTGAGAATATCCGAGTCCTTGATCTTCAACTAGTGATAACCTGAATAGAGATTCGTCTTGGAGAACACTCATGCGCCTTGAAGCTGGTCGAATAAATCATCGATACAAGGCAAATGGTACTTGTTCTTAACTGTTACCTTGTTCAATTGCCTATAATCAGTGCACATTCTCATAGTGACATCCTTCTTTTTCATATAGAACCATTGTGCCCGAAGGTGACACACTAGGACAAATGAACCCCTTATCAAGAATTTCCTGAAGCTGCTCCTTTAAGTCCTTCAGCTCCGCTAGTGCCACACGTACGACATAATAGAAATAGGCTGAGTGCCCGATACTAGATCAATACCAAAATCAATGTCCTTGTTTGGTGGCCTGCCCGACAGGTCTACAGGAAATACCTCGGGAAAATCTCTCACAAATGGGACAGAATCAATATTGGGAGTCTTAGCTCCAACATCCCTCACAAAGTTTAGATATGAAAGACATCCCCTCCCAACCATACGCCGGTCCTTTAAGAACAAGATCACTGCTGGGACCATAATTTGGCAAGCCTCACCACTCGATCTGTGGCACATCCGATATAGCCAATATGACTATCTTTGCATGACAGTAAAGAATAGCACGACACAAAGATAACCAACCCATGACAAAATGACATTGAAATCCATCACACAAAATAACAATAGGCAACATAGGTCTATAGACCCCCAATAGTCACCATACACAACATGTACACATGGTCTACAATAAAAGTATCTCCCACATGGGTAGACACATGAATAGAAGAAACCAGAGACTCATGGGGCATACCCAAATAACAAGAAAAATATGATGAAATATAAGAAAAGGTGGAACCGAGATCAAATAATATAGAGGCATTTCTGTGGTAGACTAAAACAATAGTTGTAATGACAACATCAGAAGTAATAACATCGAGTCTATTTGGAAGTGCATAGAAACAGGTCTGACCGCCACCTGATCGGCCTCCCCTCTCGGGCAACCCCTAGCTGACTGACCTCCACCCTTACTGGGCTGGGCAAATGCTGTTGAAGTCAATAACCGACCCCTCTACTGAGATGAACTCGTGAGACAACAAGGGCACTGCCTCTACATGACCAATCTCTCCGTACTCATAACAACTAGTGTTAGAGATGGGGACTGATGGGAACCCCTCGCACCCGAGTGACTAGGAGATGAACCTGGCATTGAAGATCCCTAAATTGATGGAGTAAATGATGAACTCTGAGCTGGAAGGGCAATAAGTGATGACTGGCCTTGCGGAAAACCCGATGACACCCCGCAATTACCTAGGCGAGATGGCTGAGCGTGACTGAATGGACGACCTCAGTCGTGCTGAAAATGACCTCTCGATGGAGCACCACTATAACTACTAGATCCTCGAGGCCTCTTGGCCTCCTTCTTCTTTTGCTCCTAGCTATGAAAAAAATCAATCTCACTGGCAATATCCACAACCTTCTCAAACGTAGCACCCATCTCCCTCTCCTTGGTCATAAGAATGTGAAACTGATAAGTGAGGCCATGAACAAACCTCTCAATACTCTCTCTATCTGTCGGGACCAACCAAATTGTATGACAAGGTAACTTAGAAAACCTCATCTCGCACTACATCAGAGTCATCACTCCTTGACACAACCAATAAAACGTCATATACAGCTGCTCCCTATGAGACTCCGGCACATACTTCTCTAGAAAATAAATGGAGAACTTCTGCCAGGTAATGGATGCTGTACCAGTAAGACTACGCATCTCAAATGTCTCCCACCAAGTGAAGACATCTTCAGAAAACTGATAAGTAGTGAAAGCGACCCGGTGGTCTCTAGAATACCTTTTGTACGAAGCATCCTCAGACACTTATCTAAGAAACCCTGGGCATCCTCACCCTCTGAACCATTGAAGATCGGAGGCTGAAGTCTACCAAACCTATCCAACCTGCATTGCTCGTCCTCTAGCATAGTAGAAACTACATAATCCCGAGAAGCTGCAACAGGCTGGGCTAGATATGCCTCCGGTGCCTGCACTGCGTGAACCACCAGATTGGGTATGCGGGCGACGGGAGTCTGAGTGCCTCCCCCTGCCTGAGAAGTAGCTCCCGCAGTAAAAACCATGACCTTCTGAGCAAGACTCATACATACTATCAATATCTTAGCCAAAGTCTCCTGAAGAACCGAAATCACAATGCGCACAACTGGTGCGTGATTTGGTGCTACTGGAGAGTCCATGATCGCAACATGATCTTGGTGCTGCCCTAGCATCTGTGGGGCTGCACCTCTTCCCCTACCATGACCATGATTGTGTCCTCAGCCTCTAGCAGCTCCAGCTGATGGTATTGGTGGTCGTCAATCCTGGCTGGTTGCATGTGTTCTCAGTATATGTGAGAGAATAGAATAATAGAAGTTCAGTTCTCGGATCAAAAAATAATTGCATGAAAAGAATTTCTAGAATATGGAATTTTCCTAAAGGTTCTGCAGCCTCTCGAGGATAAATACAGACATCTCCATACTGGTCCGCGAGACTCTACTAAACCTGCTCATGACTCGTGAGACATATGTAACCTAGGCTCTGATACCAGCTAGTAACGACCCTAAACCCAACCGGTCATGATGGCACCTCTCGTGAAGCCAAGGCCAGCCGGCACACATCCAAATCACTTTAACCAATTAAAATAATAACCACTAAGTCTTTAGTCAGAAAAAAATCCCAAAAATAAACATATAACAGTATAATTTCTGGAAATAAGAACCAACACATCCCGACAATGGGATATCATCAGTCATGAGCATCTAAAATAATACTACAAGTTTGAAAGTCTACTCCACTACTAAATAAATGAATCAGAAAGGAGATAAGATAGAGGGAGATTGCACTGGGCTGCGAACCACCAAGCAACTACCTAGTAAATCACTGAAGGTCTGCTGGAACTATCAACGCTGAGTAGCAAGACCTGTATCGCCTGAATCTGTACACAGAGGTGCTGGGAGTAAAACGAGTACTTCCAACTCAGTGACTAATAAAAATAAATGAACACTGAATGATATAAGATCATGTTGAACATAACATTTAGCTATCATGGGTATAACAAAACAAGTAAACACAATTTAACAATGAAATCTCATGAAGCACCTTTTTCAGCAGACAAACAATGTATAGGGAAAACAACTTGGAATGGCAAACATATAAGAGCTACCTCTCGGGCAAGATAATTATTAGAACTAGCCCCTCGAGCAATATCATAGAACAATACCAGCCCTTCGGGCTATATCTCATATCACTATGGGTACCCGCGCTCACTAGAGGTGTGGAGACTCTTAGAGGGGCCCTTTACAACCCAAGGGCAATACCAACCATCTCGTGGCATCATAAACACGCTCTCGGTCTCACATTAATATCAAGCCACCTCGTGGTGTGCAATCTCAGGCCTTTGGCACCATTATCATAATCAGTATATCACTGTTGCGGCTTGCAGCCTGACCCATAATATCCTAAAAATACAAGTCATTGGCCTTACTCAGTCAGAATATCATAAGCCCATTGGGCATCACTAAAATATGAAGCTCAACTCATGAATATATTTTAAATATCATATAAGGTTTTTAAAACTGATTAACATAGTTGAGTTTCGAAAATAGTAAAATATGACAAGATTGAGCATAAGTATAAAATCAAACATTGAGGAAAATTTCATTTAGAATCCCCTAAGGGTTCAAACAGTTGCATGAAGCCCAAATATGGCATTTAGCCCGAAGTATAATAATATCAAGCAATTAGATACCACATATACATGAAATATAGTCATTTGGGATGGACTAACCCACAATCCCCTACAGTGCACGACCCCACGCTTATCATCTAGCATGTCCATCACCATAAAATAGTCGAACATTGTGCAATCCGGAAATTCATACCTTCAAAACAATATTTAAAATTATTATTCAGCTGAATCTGGCCCGAAATTTACCTTGAAATGCTTTTGCCCCTCGAATCGATCTCCGAATGCATTGAATTTACCAAAAATCAGAACGTAACTATTAAATTATGGTAAATGAACGAAGCCCACTCAAAAATATTCGAAAAACATCATAAATCCCGAAATTACTAAAACCCAACCCTCAAACCCACATATCCAAACTGGATAAACTTTAAACAAAAATGTGCTTCATCATCTCACGAGTCCATACATATGAAGAACTCAAATATTGGAGTTCGTTTGACCCCTCAAATCATTCTTAGAAAGTCTCATAATCTCAAACTCCGATTCCACTTTTCTATACTGATTTTCATGAATTAAACAATGATATTTTTTTCCATAATCACAAATAATCGAGTTTTAGGCTCTAAAATCCTTACCTCAACAAAAAACAATGATTTCCTCTCTTAAAAATTTCCTCAAAGCTCTTTTTCCCATTTAAACAAATGGTGTAAAAGGGTTCAAAGTCGTGGAATAGCCTTTATAAAACATTTTGCCCAGGCCTTTTAATTCTTCTTCGCGAACGTGATCAATATATCGTGTTCGCGATGCAAAAATCAACCTTGACCAAATCTCCTCTCGCACTCCTTCTCTCGCGTATGCGATGAATAAAATTCCCTAAAGCTTAGCTCACAAATTTCCTCTACGTGAACACAGAGCTTCCCTAGCGAATGCGATGCAAAATGAACCAGCCCATCTCGAATACGGAGCCTTCCTCGCGAACCCGAAGGCTAAATTTCAAAATTCCTCAACTGACCCTTCGTGAACGCAAGGACCCTCTCACGAATGCGAATGTCATTTGTCTGCAGCACTGACCTGCAATTTTCTGCAGGTCTAACTTCATGGAATGACCTGATTGACCACTCAAAACTCACCCGAGGCCCTCGGGACCTCAGCCAAAGCTACCAACATATACCAAACCTTTATTCAAACTTGTACTTGTCTTCAAAACACCTCAAACAACATCAAAACCACCAAAACACACCGAATCCAAGCCTAAGGTTCTAAAAATCTTCCGTATTCCGCTTTTAATAAAAAACCCAAAAAACCACATTCGAATGGCATAATATTTTGCACACACATCCAAAATGAATGAATCCACTGTAACTCTCGAAATTCCGACCCCTATATCAAAGTCTCACCTACCAACCAGAAATCGCTAAAATATCAACTTTTCTAATTCAAGCCTAAATCTACTGTGAGCCTCCAAAACTCATTCCGATTACACTTATAAGTTACAAATAACTGTCCGAAGCTAACCGAACCATCAGAACTCATATCCAAACAATTTAACACATAAGTCAATATCCGATTGAGTTTTCCAACTTAAGCTTCCTTAAAAGAGACTAGGTGTCTCAAACATTACAAAAATAATTCAGGATTCGATCTGACCAACCCTATACCCCATTACATGGATAAACAAAGTGTAAGAAGGAGAAATGGAAAAAATAGAGTAGTAACTCATGAGACGACTGGTCGGGTCATCAGAGTTGTGCCAACAAAAAATGTAGCAAGACATGCAACTACATTACAATATTAATGCTTGCAAGTAGAATAAAAATATACAGTCTAAAAGGTTCAAGATACAATAGGCATGGCCCTTTTAAGAAAGTGAGCAAGATGGATATTGTATATATGAGTGACTTAGAATGAAAAGGAAGGAATACATTTGAAATATTTTCTGGGCATATATGAATTACTAGTAAATTTTAACACAAGAATCCAAAATGGAGTATGAAGATACATTCACACCTAGCATTGATAAGGTTTAACATTTGAGCCAGGAAAACATACAAAGAACATGAATTACCTTAATTAACCACTCATGATTCTAAGAGTAGAGCATAAATAAAATTAGAGCACTAAAAACCATGGAGACATATTAAGGCAAACATGATTGCAAACAAAAGTAGCACAGTAGAAGGATCACAAAAGTTCAAATAACATGTAAGAGGACCACAAATTTATTACAGCTAGAAAAGAAAAAGCAGCATTGGACTTATGTAATATCGAAACATAGAGAATTGTATAAGTAACATCATTGTGATTGACAGTCAGTACAACATGTGATAATCATACAACATTAGAAATCTCATAAACAACAGAAAAACTCAGCCAAACAGTAGTGGTACACATAATCATCATATAAGAGGGAAGTAATTTGAGTTGTAACGGTAAAGAACACAATCCAGTTGCAAAGATAAACAAGCAAACTAGCAAGGAATTTAGAATGTCAGTAGATTTAGTAGCTACAATTGAAGGAAGAAAGTGAAGACCTCAAAAACCCAGTGCATCACAGTTCAGAAGAGCCTCGGGAAAGGATCCCAGCAGTGCTTGCACTGGAGGAGGTCATTTGGTAGTATTATAGCCAGGGCTTTTTAGCTGACCAAAAATTTAATAGTTTCAGAAAATACTTTAGTGTAAGTGAATGAGTGAAAGAGTAGAATAGTAAGAGTAAATGCTGCAATGAGGTCTTTCTAAAAGAGAAATTGGGGAGGTGATTATATAGTGCTCAAATTAAGTAGATAATCATGAAAAATTATCAGTTAAACACAAGAAAGGAATGAAATATCATATGCTATCGAAATCAGCAAAGGAAAAGGAAAAGGAAATTGTTAAAACCTTGTTCGGCCCAGACGTATGTGAATCATACCAAGAATCAAAGATCCTTCCTTGTATGATGTACATACACGAGACATCATCAAAATCCCCAACATAATTAGATTCAACCAAGCCAAATCTCAGAAGATTGTTCTTGCCAAAAATAAGGCAAGAACTTTAAGTGTAGTACCTCAAAATAGGTAAGTAAATCATGGATTGACTCCCTGTTCGGGTTTGAATTGTAGATACTTAGAGGTGGCTTCTAGGGTTTCTTTCAGACCGAGAAAACGTTTGAGAGGGTTGTGGCACCTGTTAGGTGGGTAATGAAGATTAGGGTTTGGGTTGACATAATTAAAAATGAGAGGGGGTTTGTGGGGCGTTGATCTCCGAGATCAACTACTGAGATAGAAGAAAAAGTGGGGCGAGTTGTTTAAAATGGGTCATGACCGGGTTAAATGAATGGGTTGTTTGTTTTGGGCTGCTGAAGAGATTAATGGGGATGGGCCAGCTGTTTTGGGCCTAGTTTTTGTCAAAAATTAGCCCTATATTGGGCTAATACATTAAAATACACCCAAATTATTTAAAATAATTTATAAAAAGTAATTTATAAATAATATAAATACTAGATATGTAGTATAAATGATTGAAAATAATAACCTAACATTATAAGAATATAAAATATTATTTTGGTGTAAATAATATAATTATATATAGAATATAAGCTATTATTACAAAATTATGTTAATAGCTAAAGATATAAATATAACTACATAAATGAAGTAAAACTATTATGAAACATATATGTGGATGAAAATAATATTTTTCGATGATTGAATTATCACAAAATAATTTAAGTTATAATTAGTAAATATTCAAGTAATTAAAATATCGGAAAATCAATTTTAAATCTCTAACAATTATTGAAAATAATAGAAAATACTGTATAAATCTAGGAAATTAAATAATGATGCAAAATGATATTATAAAAGTGTATATACACATTTTAAAAATTATGAGGGCAAAATTAGGTATCAATAGCTGCCCCTCTTTACCCAGAAATAATGATAAAGTTGTCAGGTAGAGAAAATCTGAATTGAATAGGGAATGATTTGATTTTTAAAAAATAGGGTCGAACCTTGATTCATGAGTTGCCTACATATCCCTGGTATTATGAGAATCAGGCCGTGTGTAGTTCTTGATCCAACGACAAACGAAACCAATAGAGTTGTTATAAGAGTAGTCGTATGTTTCGAAATGGCTATTTTGGGTAGGATATTATCGTAAGTAGTGGATAATTTTAAGTGAAGTCATGAATGTGGGTTTGTCTGTTACGGGTGTATCACAAGGTAGATATTTCATCGGTTATGTAGTAAAAGGTAGTGAATTACTGGTCATCAATTACATTTGAAGGTACTCAAAGGATGTGAACATTATAAATGGAAGCTGGAGTAAAGATTGCTCCTGTATATAGAATGGTTACCTCCATAGTTACCTAGAAAACTTAAAACATGATGCATGTGAATATATATGGTTTATTGCAAAAAATTAAATATGATACAAATTCCCTTTAGACCGTGAAGGTTGTCTTCGGACAATGAGAATGATGTATTTAGACCATGATGTCCTAGGCTATGAAGCGCATAATAAGGGATTCGCAGGCCATGGAATGGTGTCCTCGAGCCATGAGGATGGAGTCTGTAGACTATGACACCATTGAATAATGATGTGTAGTTTGGAGAGATCCTCTGGCCATGGAATAGTGTCTTCAGGCCATGATGATGGTGCTTTCGGACAATGATGCCTTCGAACAATGTAGCGATATTTTAGCCTATGAGACGAAAATATATGATGCAAATATATGATCTTTTTGAAAGAGGAAATATGTGATTCTTAGTTATATGCAAGGACGAGATAAAACAAGGCTTAGTCTTGTATAAGATGAAGGTGGTGCTTAGCCCTGTGCGAAGAAAGGGGATATTTCTTAGCCTTATGCATTGTAGCAGAGACAGTGTTTAGTCTCATGCAGAGAGACACAATGTATAGCCTTATGCAGTAATGGAGACAATTCCTAGCCTCATACAACAATTGGAGACAGTGCTTAGGCTCAAAGGAAGGCAGTGTTTAGCCTCAAGCAAGATGAGGTCAATGTTTAGCCCTATGCAAAGAGTAGAGACATTGTTTAGTCTCATGCAAGGAGAGACAATGTTTAGCCTTATGCAATAATCGAGGCAACACTTAGCCTCATGTAATGTAAAGGAGACAATGCTTAGTCTCTAGCAAGGAAAGGCAATTCTTAGCCTCATGCAAGGAATGTAGAAAGTACTTAGTCTCATGCAAAGAAAGGTAGTGCTTAGCCTTATGCGAGGAATGGAGGCAATGCTTAGTCTCATGCAAACAAAGGTAGTGTTTAGCCTTGTGCAGCAATGGAGGCAATGCTTAGCCTCATCCACTGAAATGAGAAAGTGCTTAGTCTATAGCAAGGAAAGGCAATACTTAGCCTTGTACAATAATGGAGGCAATGCTTATCCTCATTCAAGGAATAAAGACAATGCTTAGTCTCATATAAAGAAAGGCAGTTCTTAGCTTTATGCAAGGAATTGAGACAGTGCTTAGTCTCATGAAAAGAAAGGTAATGTTTAGCCTTGTGCGGTGATAAGGACAGTACTTAGCCCTATGCAAAAAAGGCAATTTACGAGAGAGTAAAGTAGTTCATAGCTTGATGTGTTTGCATTTTGAAACTTTATCATTATGACGATAACGATTTGTTGTGTGTATGTATTTGTGAATATTACTTTTATGTTCCTTATGCCAACATTCAAAGAAAATTTGTGAATTTGCGAGGGGAAAGTTTGTTCATGCTCTTGATTCTTTACTTCACCTTTACTCCTGTCTTGGGGTCGCACTTGAGTCACCCTAAGTAACATTTAGTTGTCATGGAAACAAATTTTCCAAAAAGCATCCATGCATTTGGAAATTTATTTGTACAAATTTATTTGTAGAAATATAATTGTAGAAATAGATTTGAATGAAATATTTGATAGTGCGCAAAATCAAATAAATTAGATGAACTGCTGACTATGATGCATTAAGAGACATTGCAACCTTCTTACATTAAAATTTTGAGGGTAAGTTTAAGTGCATACTTCTGACAACACATTCATTGGCTGTTCCAAACGTGATGAAATCAACAAACTCAGGATCTTGCTTCAGTTTTTTATCATGGGGGAAATGAAGAATTATACGGATATAATCGAAACCATAGGGCTGCTTTTGTATCCCCTCTTAAATGGAAATCAGTTAAAGCATAGTTCAATTACATCAAATAGAAAATGCAAGCAATCTTAAACATAGTATCTCTTGACTAAGTTTGAATTGAAAGGTTTCACCCAAATCTCTCCGTGCATTCTTGTAAGTATAAGTGCTCTTCCGCTTAATACCCAGTGAACCATGTAAGGGCCCTTCTAGTTGAGTGAGTATTTCCCCTTGGCTTCATCCTGGTGCGGGAAGATTCGCATTAGCACCAATTGCCCTGGTGCGACTTGCCTTGACATGACCATTTTTTTGAAAGCTCTTGCCATTCTGTTCTGGTAGAGTTGACTGTGACATACTGCATTCATTCTTTTCCCATCAATGAGAGCTAGTTGTTCGTACCGACATCGTACCCATTTTGCATCATGGAGCTAAACTTCTTGTATGATTCTTAAAGAAGGAATTTCCACTTTGGCAGGAGTACAACTTTAGTACCATAACAGAGTAGGTAAGGAGTTGCCCCAGTTGATGTGCGAATGTGGTACGATACCCAAGTGAAGAAAACGTCAGCTACTCGTGCCATTGTTTGTTATTGTCCACCATTTTCCTCAATATCTTTTTGATGTGCTTGTTGGCGACTTCTACGGATCCGTTCATTTGTGGACTGTATACTTTGGAAGTCCTATGCTTGATCTTGAATGTTCCAAACATGGATCTCATTAAATCCTTGTTCAGATTGGTGGCGTTATCAGTAATTTTCAACTTCAAACTCCAAATCGACAAACAATGCGGTCCCAAACAAAATTTGCTACAACCTTCTTAGTTAAATATTTATAAGACGCAATTTCAACCCATTTTGTGAAGTAGTCTATGATCAACAAAATAAACTTATGCCCATTAGAAGCAGCAGGTTCAATTGGTCCGATTACATCCATACCCCAAGTGGAGAAAGACCAGGGTAAATTTGTTGTATTGAGTTCATTGGGTAGTACTAATATCATGTTAGTATGTATCTGGAACTGATGACATTCCTGAACATAATTGATGCTGTTTGTTTCCATAGTCATCTAGAAATACCCTGCTCTTAGTATTTTCTTGTACGAAATGAAACTATTCTTATGGGGTGCACATGTTCCGTCATGTAATTCCTCGAGCAATTTCGATGCCTCATTGGCATCGACACACCACAGTAATCCCAGGTCAGGAGTCCTTCTATACAGAATTCCTCCGTGTTGAAAGAAATTGTTGGCTAATATTCGAAGCATGCACTTCTGAATATGGGGGTGCTTTGGATATTCTCCCTTTTCCAAGTATTTCTTGATGTCGTGGAACCATGAATTTCCGTCAATCTCTTCTTCAACATGAGCACAATAAGCTGGCTATGTATGAATGCCTATTGGGAAAAGTCGATGAAATTCTTATCTGGGTGTTGTATCACAGAAGACAAAGTGGCTAATGCATATTTAAACTCCTTTTGAATCCTCAGAACATGTTTGAATTCTATCTTTATGAACCTCTTGATCAGTTCTTGTACATAGTGCAAATACGGCAATATTTTGGTGTTCTTCGTATCCCATTCTCCTAGAACCTAGTGTAGTAGAAGATCAAAATATTCGATTACCAACAGCTCCTGAATACTCTTGTCAATGGAAAACTGAGTCCCAAGATGCAGGCCTCATATTCCACCATATTGTTGGTGCATGGAAACCTGAGTTTTGCGGATACAGATAGTGTTGGCCGATTCTCAATACTAATACGGCTCCGATATCTATTCCTTTGAAGTTTGTTTCTCTATTAAAGAACATCCCCAACCATCACATGCCTCGGTGATATCTTCCCCTACAAATGACACGTCCTCATAGAGAAAATATGTTTTCAATGGTTCGTATTCTCCGTCTACCGGATTTTTCTGCTAGAATGATCCGCCGTTGCTTCCCCTTTGATAGCCTTCTAAGTTACATAGACAATATGTAACTCACTCAGCATTATTTGCCACTTTGCTATCTTACCGGTAGGCATGGGTTTTTAAAATATGTATTATAGCGGAACCATCCTTGATACAAGATATATTATGTCTGCACATAAATAGTTCCCCAATTTCCGAGCTATCCATGTCAAATCACAGAGATGTATTCCAGCAAAGAGTATCAAGCTTTATAAGGTTTAAACTTCTTGCTCAGATAATATATCCCCTGCTCATTTCTTCTAGTTTCGTCATGTTATTCCAAAACGCAACAAAAATTCCCATATAATATGGATAAGTAAAGCAGCAGAGGCCTTCCTAGCTCTGGTAGGACAAAAATAGGTAGTTTAGATAAATACTCCTTGATTTTGGCGAAGGCTTTCTGGCATTCTTTTGTCCAGCTTGTTGCAACATCTTTCCTCAGCATTCTAAAGATTGGCTCACATATCACGGTCGATTGTGCTATGAAGCGACTGAGGTAATTGAGGTGCCCCAAATAACTCGTCACATCTTTCTTGTTTTTTGGAGGTGGCAAGTCTTTGATAGCTTTGAGGTGTGATGGGTCTAACTAAATCCCTCATTGACTGACAATGAATCCTAACAACTTTCTAGTAGGGATTCTGAAGCCAGATTTTACAGGATTGAACTTCAAGTTGTATTTTCGAAGCCGGTCGGAAAATTTCTTTGAGTCTATTATGTGATCCGAACTCCTTTTAGATTTAATGATAACATCATCCACGTACACATCTATTTCCTTGTGTATCATGTCGTGTAGTATGGTTTTCATGGCCCTCATATAGGTGGCTCCAACATTTTTCAGACAAAACGACATCATTTTGTAATAATATATCCCTCATAGTGTAATGAAGGTTGTCTTTTTGGCTTCCTCTTCATCCCTCCAGATTTGATGATATCCCACCAAGTAATCCACAAAGTATTGGACCTCATGCTTGGCACAATTATCACTTAGTATGTATCTATTGGGCAACATGATATCATCTTTGGGACTTGCTTTATTCATATCTCGGTAATCGACACATTCTCTAACTTTTCCATTTTTCTTCATAACTGGCAGAATGTTTGCCAACCAAATAGGGTATTCGACCACTCGAAGAACCTAGGCTTTGATTTTCTTGGTGACCCTCTTCTTTTATCTTCAAACTCGTATCTAGTTTGAGCTTTCTGAGTTTCTACTTTACCGGTGGATACATGGGATTAGTAGGTAGCTTGTGAGCCACTATGGATGTTCTCAATCCAGTCATATCATCATAGGACCATGCAAATATAACTTTACACTCTCTTAGGAATCTGATGCAGTGTTCCTTCTCTGACGGTGATAGGTGAATGCTAATACGTGTTTCCTTGACCGTTTCATAATCACTTAAGTTAACAGCCTCAATATCCTTCATATTAGACATTGGTTTATTTTCAAAGTTTCCTACTTCTTTGATGATTTCCTCAGGTATTATATCATCTTCTAGGTAACTTGAATCACTATCCTTATGTTGCATTGTATCATTACATGTCACAATCGTAGGTTCATCGAGAAAAGTAACAATAATGCAAAAAAGAAAAATGTAAAAGATAATAATAAATAGGAAGAGCAGTGATGCAAAAAAATTAAAAAAATTAACAAGTGCAGCTCCATGGCTCAAGCAATTATTTCAAACAAGATACTAAAAAATATCTCAAATGCTCAAAACTATTTTTAAAAATAATTCATGCTAATTTTCCAGGCTACTCAGGAACTCGGCGGGCCGGGGATGGTACAGCAGTCCAGTTCTTGAGAACAAATCCTTCCTCCATGCTCCTAATGGTAAGGTCTTTCACCTCCTCTTCAACTGTTGCATTGCAGTCTATGTCTTCTTAGTAGAAATAGCTTCCTCATGCCAACTAAAACCTCATCTTTCTCAGATCCCCACATCATGTCAGCTTGATGGAATGTCTGGTGCAGAGGAGGTACTTGTTCCAGTGGATAATAAGAAGCATGCCATGGTGTTGACCGATCTTGATATTCTTGCTATGTGTATTCATATCCGATTCCAAAAGTCGTGCCATGTCACTGTGGTTGTACGGGTTTGGTGTTCCCTTGAAGATTTTTGCCGAGACCTTTGCGGGGTTCATTCCCCGTCCATAGCAGTATTCTTTCCATCTTTTCGCTCAACCATCGGTCCTTTTCAATTGCGTTGACTCGTTCAATTCAATGGTATGTTTCTCTACCCAGCTCTTTGCTGTTTTTGATGACTAAAACGGTCTGAGTAGTTTAGATGGGGTTAATTGCATCTCCATGAATGATCACCTTATGATGATTCCACCCAAACTTCACAGTCTGATGCATAGTTGAAGCTACTGCACCGGCGGCATATATCCATGGTCGCCCCAACAATAGGCTGTAAGTAGCAGATATCTATAGCACTTGGAACTCGACATCAAACCAAGTCGGGCCTATCTGTATCCTGAGGTTGATTTCTCTAACTGTGGCTCTCTGAGATCCATCAAACACCTTCATATTCATGCTTCCCATCTGTATCTCCTGCATGCGTTTACCAAGTCTCTTTATAGTAGTCAATAGGCATATGTTAAGACTTGAACCTCCATTTATAAAGAGCATGGCAATGAACTTACCCTCAAATTGCACCGTGATGTGTAGCGCCTTGTTGTGACTCAGCCCTTCAGATGGTAATTTATCTTCATGTAAAGTGATTTTGTGTATCTCCAACACCTGTCTGACCATGTTAGCCATCTCCCCACTAGTGATTTTGGTGGGTATATAAGCTTCACTCAACTTCATCAAATCATTCCTGTGTGTGTCTAAGTTTTGCAATAGTGATATGATGGATATTTGAGAACTCTCTCGCTTGTACCTCTCTCGAACGATACTTAGTGAAAGTCACATCTACATGCAACTTAGATGCAGTTTCCTTGTTAGTTCCTCCTAGATTCTCATGTGTACAAATCCTACCAGTTTTAGTCATACCTTTTGCCGCGCCTATTTCCTTCATTTTTGCTTTTCCCTTTCTCCTTGCTTTCGCAATATAGTCACTTAAGATGGCATCAGACAGGTAAGATGGAATGGGAGATACCATAACACTGAAGCGTGCATATACCTCAACTTCAACTGGTGCCTAGGTTTGTACCACAACTAGTGTGAGGGTACCTAGAGAAGTTTTGGGGGCATCTTCCTTTTGAATTAGTCTGATAAACCCCTCGTGATCCCATTCTTTGTTAGTGTCTATCACATTTACTCCCTTACCTCTGTTATCTGGGATAGTATTGCTACGAACATTTTGTGCAACTTCCTTTGCCTGTATGACCTTATTATCGATCGGCATCTAAATCATGTCTTCGATGTGCTGCACTCATTAATGGCATGACCCTTCAAGACTGAATGATAGGGGCATGTTTTTCTGGGGTGAATCCATTGGGAGGAATTCTCCATAACAATGGAAGAAATGGGAATAACGTAACCTGCTAACTTTAGTCTCTTGTACCATTGGTCTATGAGAATAGTGGTGTATTGCCTAGGCGGTGTGCGATAGAAATTTAGATGTGGTTTTGGGTAATTTTGGCGGGCTGGTGGTGGTGAATGGTAACGTGCAGGTTGAGTATTATAAGTATGATATGTAGTAGCAGGTTGTTGGTATCTGAGGGGTGAGGGTTGGTATGTGGGTGGAGGTGTTTTGTATGGGAGAGGAGACTTAGGACTTTGGACTACCATCACGACACCTACTTCTTTCTTCTTCTAAATGCCTTCTGATTGCATAGCTTTATTCGTGACCTGCAGTGCCTCGAAATTGGTCACCATTCCATTTTTAACTGCTCATTCTATTCTTTCTCTTAGCTTGATGATGTCAAAAAATGTGTGTTTTCTATAACCATTAACCTTTTGTAATACTGCGGGTCTTGAGCCCTCACAAAGAACTTTTTCATTTGTTCTTCTTCAAGTGCTGACATTTCTTTTTCGACTTCTGATCTCCAACGAGTAGCATACTCATGAAAGGTTTTTGTCGGCTTCTTATTGATGTTTTGAATGTAGAAAACATCTGGTGCATTTTCTGTGTTGTACCTGAATCTATCCATGAAGTCTGATTCCATAATTACCCAACTACCCCACTTCTTTCGATTTTGACTATTATACCAAGATAAAGCATCACGGATGATGCTTCTTGTCATGACCCAATTTCTCCTTCCATGAGTTCTCGTGATGACACTTAGTGTCTGCGACTATGTAAGCCTAACACATTGGGGAAATGAAATAAAAGCATTAGCATTAACTACTAATGGTAACAAATATTAAATAAGCAACTGAATGCCACTCGGCATATACAATATGCACCTCTGAAACAAACTAAACAATTCCCAAAACCTGGTATACCGTATGTCACAAGCTACTAAGAAGTCCTAACTGTTCTATACATAATTTATACCGAAATAAGGAAAATTGAATATAAGGAATAGAGGGGGACTCCAAGGATCTGGGGGCGAAGGAAAATGTACCTTGAAGTCAGCATTGACTGCAACTAGTGATGAAGCTGGTAAGATAAACTCGGATCTGCACACGAAAAACATGTGCAGGAAAAGGTATGAGTACACCACAATGGTAGCCAGTAAGAGCCAAGCCCAACCTCGATCGTGTAGTGACGATATCAGGTCATGGCGCTACTGGTATAAATGTAGTCAAATAAGGCAGAATGAAATATCATAGTAAAATAAATATGAAAATCTAACAGGAACAGATTCAAGGAAAGACAACAACTTAAAACACAATGACCAGAACAGGGAATTTCCTGAGATACCCTCTTGTAGTCTTAAACGTAAATGTTGTGAGAATGTAATTTTTGCTCTATATGAATTACTCTCATAATTTCAAAACACAATTATTTCTTTTTATCATCTGTAATTTTGTGGATTTTTGTGGTATTTTTGTTAATTGTTTGCATTTTCGTCTGTGCATTTTAATTGGAGAAAAATACAAAACAATATATGTTGCTTTTGAATTTAGGGGTTTGACTTTGTATTTTAATAATTAATTAGTAGGTATTTATTTAACAAAGAGGGAAAATCACACAAAAATAGTTTATTTTCACATTTTGAATTTAGTTTGGAATTTCGGTAGTATTCCTTTTAATTTGCTTTTAATTCGGTGTAGCAAGTATTAGATGTAGCAATTAATTTAACTTGATAGGATACTGTGATTAGGGATTAATTTATGTTTGATTTTATTTTGTTTTAATTTAAATAAGAATTTAAACGAAATCATAAAAAAGAAAAAAAGAAAAAAAAGAAAAATGAAAGTAAAGTATTAAGGAAGACAAGTTTTGGGCTATTTGTTAGCCTGCTCAAGCCCAAACCAATGCCTCACACCAAATAAACCCCCAGGTTCAAAACTTTCCTCCCAAACCCGCCCAGGTCCAACCCGTTGCCCAGTATAGCCCCGTCCTCAGCCAAACAAGACCGTTTAGTCTAGTTTAGATCTCAGCCGTCAAGGATATTTGATCCAACGACTCTAATCAAGGGGTCATTTGATATATTATTGTCCAAACGCCTCCCACCCCCAAACTCTTGTCTCTCATCACCCCATAGAGCCCCATTAGCACCGCCCTAAAACCGCCGCCCGCCGAAAATTGCCTACGGTGGCGGCCAATGTCCAATCACCGCCAAATTCACACCCTCACTTCTCTTCCATCTCCCCATCCTAAATCCTCACCCCACTTCCCTCATAACTCACTGAAACACCTCGTATCTTTGGACGAAATCGTGAACCCTAGCACCGCCACAATTTCTCCGGTGGCGGCACCACCTCTGTTCAACCCCAAAATCACACTATGAAATCCCTAGCCTCCCCTCGTTCTACATATCCAATTACCTGCCTTTGTATTCCCCTGCCCCCCAAAGGTGCTCGAATCTTGAATTTAAGGTTCGAGCCTCATGAGCCCAACCCCTAAACCTATGCATGAAGGTTTTTCTATCTCTATTTTCTTAAGTTTGTATTGATTTTATCATTTGATAATGTTATTCATTTGTTTTGCGAAGAACAAATGATTGATGTTAGTTGAAGACAAAACCGAAGGTTCGAGTCATCATAGTTTCGAGTTTTTCAGTTGGTAAGTCTTTTCCCCTTGATTTATACATGTTTTGCACCATGTTTCCTGCTTTTTTTCCTTTTCATATACCTTCTGTTTCTTTTTCCCCCTTTCTGAATCGTTCATTTAGAGTTTGAATAAATTTTTTGTGATTGAAAGTTCAGTGTATGTGTCTTTATTCTACAATTTAGCCTTATCTTCCAAACCCACCTTTTTGATTCATGTTAACTTGTTTGAACTTGGTTTTAATTACTTAGCTTAATCAGGTCATTTTGATTACCTAGCTAATCCCCTACGCAATTGTATTAGTTAGTCATCTATCTTAGTTGGGATTTTTGTTAGGGAATCTGTTGGGTAATTGTGACATGTGATTTTCTTTTCTTATAACATTTTGGGCCTCAACGGTTCAGAGGCAAAAAGGGCCATAGAATTTGCTGAACTAGTTAGTCCATGACCTTTGGGGTCATGTGTTTGGTTTCAGGGGTAATTAATAGGGTGTCGAAGGTTAATTTGGGAACTTTATCAAGAGAATCTTTTGATAACCGATTTAGAAGCTTCTAGGAAGCTAGGTAGGGGGAGGGGGGTTCAAGTTGAATTTCAGACTTGTAGTTGGCTAACTTGGTTAACAAGTTAGTAATTTGATGGTCAAGTAGCAAATATAAAAGGGGTAGAGCTGAATAAAGGGAAAATATGACAAATGCCCTAGTCACTTGCCTATAAAGTCACCCTAAACTTTCCTTGTAAGGCATACCGAGGAGAGATTTTGAGAGCTGGAAATCCACAAAAGAAAAAGGCTAAGAGTTGGAGAGAAGTTACTGTTTCATTGAATTTTCTGTGGTTTTGATTATTTTTCAATTTCTGAAACTATTTTTTAATCCATCCGAGTGAGAAATGGTTTAAGCTTGGTCATAAAAGTTTTGGTTTTAAAGTTTTGCTGGGCTATTGCTTGGTTTGAACCTGAGACATTGAGCTATTATATATATCATTTCTGGGGTTTGGAGCTATTTTTCGCTGGTTGTTCAGTTGTTGAATTGTACTGCTGAACCTTACCCCCTTTTCTATTTTCATTTCCAGGTATTACTCAGCCTTATGGACATCATGTAGATGTATTTGAATCTGCAATTAGAATTTGAAATAAAATGATGACATTCATGATGAGTCCTATTCCTGTTGTCTACAATCATTTATGTTTGTAATGTTCAATCCTCAAAATGTTTCAATTAGCATAATGACTAAATTTATTATGGTGTGTAAAAGTAGGACTGTACTGTGAATTGTGAAATATAGGATTGTTTAATGATGTTAAGCCTACTGCATTATGGATCTAGGAATGAATTCATGTGTGTCCAAGCTATTATGAACCTATGCCTTAAAATAGGAGTGAATTTGAGTTTGTGCAAATGGTTAAACAATAAATTTCAGTTGTTCAGCTTGATTCTTCTACTTTACTATCATGGAAAACAATTTTGGGTTGTATCTTTCTATAGATCATTGAGGTTTGGACCTTAGGTGTTTGATTAAATTCTTTGGGGTACTTAATCAATTTTTTAAGTGGAGGGTTTCATTCCGTTAGTGTTTTAATGGTTGTCAGGTTGTGACAGATTCAATGATTATCAAATGAATATGTTTAAACTTAACATCGTTTGAAAGGGTTTTTAATGTTAGTAATTGTTCCAATAGCTTAAGTAGTAATTAGTCATGGCTGTTTAAGGGTTATTTTCTTAGGATTTGTCAAGTTTTGCTTCCCCGTTTGGTATTTAAAGTTAGTTCGAGGTTTTTTTTAGTTTAGAGTTGCATATTATATAGTGTCAGATTGAGTGTTTTTTTTGTGTTTAATAGGATTTGTGGATCAGGATGTTTTCCCTATTAAATTGATTCCTCCAAAGACTCGATCATGGGTCCTTGTCTTTCAGTTAAAATGTTCTTGAATTAGGCCTATTATTGAGGTCTGGCCCAAACCATTGAAAATAGCCAGTTCCCTAGCCATGGTATATTGGGCCGCCAAGTTTTAACCCAATTGTGTTAGTCTCTCTTTTTCAACAGTTTGGTCGCCGGACTAGGCTTCACTTGGAGCCCAGTCTCTTCATGTATTAAGCCAGCATCAATGGTTGTTCAATTTAGGCCTTACCAGTTGGATCTTTGGTCCTGTTTTGCTGTGTTGGTCTTTTGGTTTAAAATAAATAATCCTTTCTTATGCAACCTGATATTTAGTTTGAGTAAAATTTTCCTAATCATACTAGCTTTAGCGAATTGAGTCACTAATTAAAGGATGCATTAGATAACACGAATAGTTGTGGCCCTTTTCGTTTAGTATCCGTTAAAATAAATTTGGGGTGCGCCATGCTAAACAAAAATGATAATTGCATGGCCCCCATCCTATTAATTTTGTTCAAATGCTTAGAATTCGAGGCGCGTCATTTAGCGTATTTTCGTGGCCCTCGCAAAGCTAAAAACGTGTAGTTGCTTAAGGCGCGCGCTTTAATAATATTACCTTCCTAAATTCGGGTGGACATTTATGTGACCCAAATATGAATCTCAACATTAGATAAAATTAATTATGGACTACAGGTACATTTATCTGATGTGGCTCGAGTTGCAAAGCCAAAAGATCTTTTGGTTACTGATACGCAACCCTCCCTCGTCTCGAGTTGTCCGCTCAGGAAATCCAAGTCTAGAATAAATAAAATCAGGTTTTAAACCTAGAATAACTAAACCTCATGCTGGATTCCTAGTAGGAGCTCTTATTTAGATCATGTGCATTAGACTTAGGTGACTCAACTCGGAGGTTGGGTCCGTCTAGGACAGGTGTACCCAGAATCAAAGACCATCCTGATGTATATTTTACGTGCCACTTGTCCATTTTTTTTCTTCGGATTCACATGCTGACGGGCATTTGAAAAAAAAAACAAAAAAAGAGAGTTTGGAAAAGAAAGTAGCAATGTGAGGGCTACAGGAGGTAATTACTTGTGTTAAAACCAATGTCCCAAAATATACTGAAATGCTGCCGAAAGGTTGAAAAAATAGGAGAATTTTTATTGTTTTCAAGAAGAAAAAGAAAAATTGGTGTCAAAATTTCCCAAACTATGCCAGCTTGATTCTTACAGGGCATGTGATACGTAGGCAACCCCCATCGGTCCAACTTCCCTTTTTGTAAAAAAAGCCCAAAAAGAACAAAATTTTTATTTTTGTTTGAAAATAGTTAAGGTGATGACATTCTTGTAAAAAATAGCTGAATATCCTTAAAAGGGCACCAAAAGACTACTTTTGCAAGAAAAACCGCCTTTGGACATATTTTAAGGTTTTGGCCGGCTAGCCAACACAGCCTGAAAATCATCGTCCTCGAGGTGCTGAAAAGATGTATTTGCAAAACCGAATTTTATTTTGAAAAAAAGAAAAAATAAGAAACAGTGTTAACTTTGTTTTTGAGTCGGACGAGTCTTGATTTTTCTTAATCACCCTAATAACTGTGCAGAATAAGCACGAGTCTATGTTTTCCAATAACAGTCAGGAAAAAGAACTCTTTGGAGTTGCATATATGGTGGGAGGCTCTGGGAAAATCAGAGCAAGATAAGGTCAACCTACACTTGGGAAGTCTCTTCGGGATGTTAAAGATCAGACATAGAGGAGATATTATAAAGGTTTTGGTTACGTTTTGGGACCCGACCCATAATGTATTTCACTTCTCGAATTTTGAATTAACCCCAACCTTTGAAGAGATAGCAGGTTATAAGGAAAGTACTAAACGACAGAGGCATAAATATCTAATCACTCTAAGAGCCGCTAACTCTTAAAAATTCATAGATTTTCTACAGATAAGTAAGGGAGTCCCATATTCTGAGTTGGAGGGTGGTTTTTCCACTCTACATTTCATATACCTGAGGTTCGGGCATGTAGGAGGGTTCAAAAATCCGGAAAGCGGGGTTTGTAGCAAAGGAAACCGAACAAAATGGGATGGGCATAGGCATTTCGCTTTCATAGTAGTTTTCTTAGGCCTTGTGGTGTTTCCATGTAAAGACAAGAATATCTATTTGCGGTAGCCGGAGTTGTAAAAGTTCTGATTACCAACACCAAAAGCACCCTTGCCCCTATGATATTATCTGAGATATACCGAGCTCTCGCAACTTGTAAAGCTGGGGATGATTTCTTTGTGGGATGCAGTTTGCTACTGCAGATATGGATGATCAAGCACCTATGTCATCGCCCTCAGTATATGAGTTATGCATCCAAAGAAAAAAGTTGGATTGAACAGTTCAACACAGGGGTTTCACAGTTCAAGTTACTAGAGGGGGTTTTGAGATTAGGTCTCCCGCCTTCGCTCCATCACTGCGGGACAAATAGAATGGACATTGGGTTGGCTACCTATTGAAGAAATTGTGTATATGCCTGCCACTGGTCCTTACTTCCTCCTAATGGGTCTTCGAGGTATTCAGCCTTTCACTTCCTATCGGGTGATGAGACAGTTGGGTAGATGTCAGATGATGTTCCCAGATGAAGATCTTAGTGTTTATGTGGTCGAGGTAAGCCCCGATGGCCAATTTTATAAAGAAATAGCTCGTTCTATTAAGAACAAGTGCCAGTATTTAAAGGAGAACACTCGAGTGTATGAACCATCTAGAGAGGAGGTGTCACCCACCTATCTTGCCTGGTATATGAAGAAGAACACGGCAAGGGTCGAACCAGAAAGACTAGCCAAAAAGACTCACATTCAGTAACTCGTTTGGGTGTCGCAAGAACAGTAGGCTTGGTTGGCCAAGAAAAATAAATATAGGGCCACGATAGGAAAGTTGGAAAATAAGTCAAAGAACTTCAATTTGAGAATAGCTTGCAAGCTGCGGTAGATGAACGCGAAAAGAATAATCTAGCCAGAGAGAATGAAGCCCTTAGAGCCCAGATTCACAAAATGAAAATAGCGGCCGAAATCCCACCAGAAGTGTAAAAGATGAGAAGCTCGTAGACAATCTTTGGAGGAAGGTAGGGGAGCATGGTTTTGACTTGAACCAAGTAGAGGGTGAATTCGCCAGGCCCCTAAAGCAATTGGCCAAAAATGCGGAAGAATGAGAACGCATGATTGAACAACTGAAAGAAAAGTATGACAACGAGGTTGCAGGATTGAAGAAGAAGGTTATCACTGTCAAAAACAAAAAAGATAAGCAGGAAAAGTACTTTAAGGCGGAAAGTGAATTGTTACATAGGAATTAAACAACTAGAAAGAGAGTTGCATCAATTTCAATAACTGAATCAAGTAGCCGAAAAAACTTTGGAATCCAAGGCCCATCATATTGGCTGATTGTTGCAAGAAAAGGTTGTCATAAGATAAAGTGTCCGAAGGATCACTGATTTTATCGCGATAAAGTGCAATAGTTGTAAAGATATTAATAGATCCATGTTTTTTTCTGCCGCAATGAACTTTGTTTGTCAAGTAATGGAAAACCTCCACCACCTCCAAGGGGATTTAACAAGCAAGCCTGCAGCGAGACCGAATGATGTCCCGTAGTCCTCAGGAGCATTAGAGGCACTAATGTATTCACGATCACTGGAATTTGTTAGTTTGTTTGTGAAGTATGTATTTTCTTTTATTGAGTGCTAGTTGGTCGACGAGTCTGTTAGTTTTATAATTTGGTGGTTGTGATAAAAGTTGTTTTACTTTATGAAAATTGAAAATCCCAAAAAAAATATTTTGTTACTTTATTTTCCTTTCTACACTTATCTTTCAGAACTACGCTCGGTCTGATTCATACGGGGTCATGATACGTAGGCAATCTCCATACGATTCGACCATAACCAGAAGAAAAGGGAAAAGAAATAAGGAAAAAGAGAAAAGAAAAGAGAGGAAAAATATGAAACCGTGAGGAGGAAGCAATGGCAAAATAAGAGAGAGAGAGAGAGAGAGAGAGAGAGAGAGAGAGAGAGAGAGAGAGAGAATTAAAAAACAAAGAGGTATCATGCAAAAACAAGACGAATAGAGAGAAAAAAAAACAAAGAGAAGTTGTATATATGGTAATGGGGGGATGATGCAAGCAGCCGATCCAATGCATAATGGAAACCGATAACTGCTTAGGTTCATTCATCCCCAAATGTATGGTTGCCTATATGTTAAACTCTGACCCCTAACAAGTTTGTCGTTGTCTATCCAAATTCAGAGAACTGGTTAGTTTTGTGGCATTCTGGAAACCCACCCCTACAACACTCGTTCCAAAAACAAGTTGACTATGACCAACCAAGAGCTTGACGTAAGCATCATCGATCTCTCAAGAGAGGTGGAAGAGTTGGATGTTAATGCAATGAAAGAAGAGGCGTATAAACTGAAACAAATTGCTGAAATGTACTAAGCATGGGAAAAATGGCAACCACTGCGAGCCTTTCCCGTCAACCCAGCCTTTATCCCGCCATTAGACTAGTCGCATGATTATCCTACCACCGATCCACCTCAAAGCTTTCCTATTTGCCAACACTACCCTGGCACAACTCTCCAGACACTGCCAGCTCCACCACTCAAAGCAGTTCCATACCCTCCTCCACTAGTTGCTCCCATATTCTTGGCACCCCCAGCCGCTATACTCCATAGATCTGCGAGCAAACCTTTGTTCCGAACCCATGATAACAAGTATTACCCACGGAACCTACTTTCAAAACTCTAGAACCCTATTCATACACTCCTCGTTTTGACCTCCCTATAGAAGCTGAGAAACCAGCCAAAGATTCCGAGCAAGAGGAGATATTCAGGAAAGTTATAAGCTTAGAGAAATCATTCCGAGACATGTGGGAGTTCGGAGGTCAAGTAAGTGTGGCATACAAAGATCTATGTTTGATCCCAGATGTACAATTGCCGCCAGGGTTTAAAAGCCAAAGTTTGATTTATAGGATTGGCATGGTGATCTGGTAGCACACTTGAGAGGGTTTTGCAGCAAAATGAGGGGGATGGAAGAAAGGACGAATTCATAATGGAATATTTAATTCAATGTTTGAGTGGTTCAACGTTGGAATGGGATTCCCGGCAAGACCACGGAAAGTGGCATACGCGGGATGATCTAGCCCAGGCATTTTCCTGCCACTTCCAGTACAATATTGAAATTATTTCAGATCTATTGTCTTTGACCAAACATGAGAAAAAGCACAATGAGTGTTTTAGGGAGTATGGCAACTGTTGGAGAGAGTAAGCAGCAATGGTCGACCCTCCAATGAAAGAATATGAAATGGTAGATTACTTCTTGCAGGCCGTGGAGCCAACTTATTCCGGTCACTTTGTATCGGTTGTGGGCAAGCCCTTTAATGAAGTGGTAAAATTGGGACGCATGGTAGAGGAGGGGCTCAAGTCAAACAAAATCATGAGATATTCAGCAATCAAAGCAACCACCCAGGTCACTCAAAGTAGAACTGTGGAGATATCGGGAAGAAGAAGAAAGAGGAGGTAGCAACAATTAACTCAGGAGCCTGGTTCGGATCTACGGGTTCACCACATTGCAACAAACCTCGACCCCACCACCAAATCTAGCCCCACACTCAATATAGCCTACCACAACACTACTACCCATCCCATACTCCCGTTTTTCTGTCCATCATGCACATACATATACTCAACCTCCCGCTCACGCACAATGGCGTGCGCCAGCCCCTCAAAATTCTTACCAGCTCCACAAAATGCCTATCCACCTCCAAGAGCCTACCAAAATCCCCCAAGACCAGCTTTCCGGGAAAACCATGCGTTTAAGAATGAGAGGTTGCAGAAGAAGAAGACCTCCACACAATTGGGTGAATCCCATGCTAGCTTATTCCACAGCTTGAGATAGTTAGATATGTTGAGGCCGATTGAAGTAAAGTTGTTGAATCCTCCCCTGAGAGATCTTGATTATTTTGTCAGTTCTTAATATTGTTCTGATGCTCCATTGCACCACACAAAGAAATGTAGGCATCTGAAAAACGCTATCTAAGAGCTCATCGATTCACATCAGATTAAGGTGAAAGCTCTAGAATCACCCAATATGAACCAGAACTCGCTGCTCTGGAGTGCAAGAAGCCTTCGCAAACTGTCATGACGATCCGAGTTAGTTAGGGGAAGCCGATTGAAAACCTAACAAACGACATGTCATTGCTCAAGTTGAGTGGAACAAACAGTGAGCCATTTGCTATAGTTAAGAAGGGGTCCTCAGGAGATGGGATAGTGAAACAAGAAAATGCAAAAGTAGTGGAACCAGGGGTGGCGAGCAAACCTGTTGTTTTTGTGAAAGGTGCTCGTAAAGGGCACATCATCATTAAACCTGTAACTCAGCTACCAATAGTCAACAGCAGGGCTATCCCTTGGAATTACGAGCAAGTGACAGTTACTTACAAAGGAAAAAAGGTTAGAGAGGAAGTCTGCAAAACCCATGGATTGATCCATTTGGGGATGTGTTTCCCCCCCCCCCCCCCCAAGGGTTGTGAAAATCTAAACCCTCCAATAGATAACCTAGTGTTGGTAAACAAAAGTTGTGACTGAAGAGGAAGCAGAAGAGTTCTTGAAAAATATGAAAGTGCTAGACTATTCTATTGTGGAACAATTGAGGAAGATGCCTGCCCAAATCTCACTTTTGTCATTATTGATTCATTCAGACGAGCACCGTCGGGCACTGATGAAGATCCTGAAAGAGGACCACAATAGATAAAATCTCAGTAAATCACTTGGAAAAGATATCCAGCAAGATCTTCAAGGTAAATAGAGTCACATTTTTTGATGATGAACTGCCTGTAGAGGGTACCGAGTACAATAGAGCCATTTATCTCACGGTGAAGTGCGAAGAATCCGTGGTTACTTGGGTATTGGTCGACAATAGTTCAAGTGCGAACATTTTCCCTATCTTCACACTGAACAAGCTGAAGAGGGATGATGAAAGAATTCACTAGAATAGTATTTGTGTACGAGGGTTCGACGACGTGGGAAAAGATTCGGTCGGCGAGATAGTACTCGAGTTAACAATTGGACCAGTTTACTTTACCATGGAATTCCAAGTGTTAGATGTGGCTGTCTCTTACCATCTATTATTGGGGCGACCCTGGCTAAAGCGATCCCCTCTACTTTGCACCAAATGGTAAAATTTGAATGTGACCGACATGAAATAGTTGTGCACGGCGAGGAAAATCCGTATGCTCATAGTGATGCCATCGTACCATTCATTGAGGCTGAGGATGAAAAGGGGCCTTGGGTTTATCAGGTTTATGACACTGTATCGGCAAAGAAAATTCTAGAAGCAGAATGCAGTCTAGTGCCAAAGGTACCTGCTGCATCATTCACGGTGGCCGTTGAAATGTTGAGAAATGGTTTTTTCCCAGGAAAGGGTTTGGGTGTGTCGCTTCAAGGTATTATACAACCGGTGCCTATCCCCAAGAACATGGACACCCTTTCTTTGGGATTGAAGCCCACAATTGCAAATTTGAAAAGAGCCCCAAAGATGAAGCAGAAAGCATGGGCTCTTCCAAAGCCTATCCCACGTCTCTTAAGGTCATTTGTTAAACCCGACACCAAAAAGCACTCGATAACAACAATTTCCAATTTTGTGGTTTGTCCTTATAAGGAATTGCTTGAAAGGTTTGAGAAGTTGTTTGAAGATGTGAATATGGTAGAAGCTGGAGTGGGTTCTAGGAAGGCAGATGTGTAGTTTGTTTGGCAGTGTGCAAAAATCAACAATTGGGAAGCTACTACTTTCCCTACCAGGAAGGAGTTTTTGTATTTTGCTTTGATCTTCTTCCAGTTTTTCTGGAATATTCCAGGGTTGTAATTATGATTCTATGTTTCGTTCGTTTGGATGTGTAACCTTAGTTATCTTTCAATTTCAATGAAATGCAATTTCCCTTTTCACCATTTCTGATAGTTTTTACTTTTTTTTTATTTTTCTTTTCCTCTTGTATAGTTCTTTTTATGCTGGTTTCAATGATATGAAATATATAAGGAATCTTCGGCCGAGTCTTGAAAGCCAATCTAATTTTAAAATAATAATTCAAGAGGTAGAATGTGATGATGAATCAGAGTATGATGAAGATGGGTCATTTGAAGAAATTAGTAAAGAATTAAGCCACATTGAGGAAAAACCCAAACCAAACCTGAATGATACAGAGGCAATAAATATAGGGGAACAAGATAATATCAGAGAGACTAAAATAAGTGTCCATCTTGAGTTGCATCTTAGGGAAGAGATAATCAAAGCATTGATTGAATACAAAGATATTCTTGGGGAACTAGGACCTATAGATGCACCAGATTCTATGGGAATGTGAAACACGAGATTTGAAGCTCATACTGTTCCTGCAATATTTCCATGACCTTTGTCAACGATTTCAATCAGTAGAGTTTAGGCATTTCACAAGGATCCATAACGAGGTTGTTGATGCTTTAACTACCTTGGCATCGATGTTACATCATCCATATGAAGCTTATGTTGACCTGCTGCATTCCCAAGCCCGCGATCAACATGCTTACTGTAATATGGTGGAAGAGGAACTTGATGGTGATCCTTGGTTTCACGATATCAAAAATTGTATCTGGATGGGGGTGTATCCAGTGCAAGCCACAAGTGATCAAAAGAGGACAATTCGTCGCTTATCAAGTGTTTTTCCTTTGGTTGAGGGGCATTGTACAAAAGAATGCCAGATCTTAGGTTATTGAGATGCATAGATGCTAGACAAACCACAACCATCATGACGGAGGTACATTCCGGAGTTTGTGGACAACATTTGAGTGGATATGTTTGGAAAAGAAGATTCTCCAAGAAGGTTATTATTGGATCACCATGGAATGAGATTATATCAGTTTCGTGTGCAAATGTCACCAATGCTAGGTGAAAATAGATTTAATATATTCCCTACCATCTGAATTATATATAATGTCTGCACCATGTCCCTTTGTTGCTTGGGGCATGGATGTCATTGGGCCCATTGAGCCAGCAGCATCCAGTGGGCATTTGGTGGCCTTTGATTATTTCACCAAGTGGGTTGAAGCTAAAACATACAATTCTGTGACCAAGAAAACCGATTTCAATTTTTTGCATTCAAATATCATCTGGCGGTTCGGGTTCCTGAAAGTAATCATCACGAAAAATGTTGCAAATCTCAATAGTCATTTGATGAAAGAGGTATGTCAACAGTTTTAGATTACACATCGCAATTCCACCCCATACCGCCCCAAGGAGAATGGAGCAGCAAAGGCAACCAACAAAAACATAAAGAAGATACTTCAGAAAATGGCGGAGGACTCCAGGCAATGGCATGAGAATTTGCCCTTTGCATTGTTGGGTTATCGCACTACTATTCGCACATCAGTAGGGGCAACTCCGTATTTGTTGGTGTATTGAACAGAAGAAGTGATACCGGCAGAGATTGAAATCCCATACCTTCGGATTGTCGCTGAGGCTGAAATTGATGATGATGAGTCGGTCAAAACCTTCCTGGAGCAATTAAGTTTGATTGAAGAGAAAACATAAGCAGAAATGTGTAAATAGAGAATGGCCAGAGCATATAATAAGAAGGTGCGCATATGAGGGTTTGAAGTGAGTCAGTTGGTATTGAAATGTATCCTCCCTCATCAGGCGTAGGAAAAGGGCAAGTTCGCTCCAAATTGGCAGGGGTCGTTCAACGTGACGAGAGTGTTGGCCCATAGGGCCTTTTATTTAACAGATGTAGAAGGCAAGTGTGTAGAAATGGCCATCAATTCCAATGTGGTCAAGAGATACTATGTATGATTTTCTCTGGTTAAATTGTATTTTTTTGCACTTGACATGTTCTGAAGATTGGAATGACAAAGGCATTTTGTTTTTCTATTGAAACACTTTATCCTTTGTTACCCTTTTTGAGCCTTATTTTTTTCTTTCATACCCTTCTTTTAGAATAAGTAACAAACTCAGAAGCGCAAGCAGAAAAGAAAAGGAAAGGAAAGAGAAAAGAAAAGAAGAAGAAGAAGAAGAATAAGAAGAAGGAAAAGAAGAATAAAAAGAGAAAAAAAGAGGGATAAAAGAATTTAAACAGAAGAAAAAGAAAAAAGAGAAAAATAACAAAACAACAAAAAGAGAAAGAAGAAAGAAAAGAAAAGAAGAGAAAGATGAAGAAACATAAAAGAAAAATCACAACAACAAAACAATTTCTATGTCATGAACTTTGTTCGACCTGATTCCTTTTAAGGATACGTAGGAAACCTCATAGTTCGGTCCCATCAAAATAAAAATCAAAAGGTCCCCAAGAAAAAAATAGGGAAAAAGTTGTGGTTGTCGTAGGAAATCTGATTTTGAAACTTTTAATTTCGAACCCATTTGATTTGCTTTGAGCCATCGATACCCTTTCTTTCAAACCCCTTCCAAAAGCCCACATTATGGTCCAAAGAAAGACCTTCTGATCAGTCATCAAGATGCCAAGTCAAGCAAGTAGAGATGATTCCTGACAGGGACAACACTCCAGTTCGAACAAGGAAAATGCAAATGAGAGTCTTTTTGGTGAAAACCCTCACGGGAACCTTAAGGCAAAATTTAATTGAGCGATGAACAAATAAGAGAGGTCTATTGGTGAAAAACTTTCAGGGAAACGCAGGATGAACATGGTCAAGGTTTGGTTGAAGAAATCTAGTTATGGAATTTCGGGGCACCAAAGCATGGCAACTGAGAGTTGATTAGAGGCACAGACTGAGCCGACTAATCCGAAGTGCATGTCATGATCATTGGTACCAATTTTTCCATGCAGATAAGTATCTTTTCTTTTTCACTTTTAGCATGTCATCCAGTTTCAGATTCTTCTTATCCTTAACACTTAAAGTCACTGCATTTCATTTTCTTTTGAGTTTTATTTATCTAATATATTTTAAGCTTAATTTTGTTTGAGCAAGTAAGAAAGGATTTTAAAGATTACTACTAGCTCCCAAAAATACAAAGCACAGGTTGGCCATAACATACCAAAGACTACATGATGTAAAGTGGGATATAAAGAATCGCCAGAATCTTCATCGGTGGAATGATTTGGTTATCTCAGGAGAAATACAACGATTCTAATAAAGGGGTCAGGTATATAATACAACGGTTTGGGTACAGAATAGTCGGTTCATCCAAGGTCGTGAGGATTGATAGTTAGTTAGAAAATCACGAGGTTCAAGGCCAGTTCGGGGAAGCTAGTCAACACAAAGCATGACAGCAGAGAGGCCACTTTAAACAAGAATTCCACAAATTAACCACAACATTTCAAACTGACGAGATTTTTCTTTGACTGAAACTAGGGTAAGAAGCTGTAGTTTTCTCGAGGAGACCCGCCGTAGAAGAAAAGCAAGCACCATACAGGTATGACCGTAACTTTTCAGGATCCTCTTGGAAAATGGGACCTAGTTAAAGTTCAAAATAATCATGAATAGAGAAAAGGAACATAAGTTGTTTAAAATTCTGCACGTTTGAGATAGAATCTGATTAGGACTTTTCAAGACCCTCATGGACAATGGGACATAGTTTTAAATTAAAAACAATCATGAATAGCGAGATCTAGCACAAATATACCCCAATGAATATGAGTCGGTTCTGGAGATAGAATTCAGTTAGGAGTTGTCAGGACCCTCCTGAAAAATGGGACCTAATTTAAAAATAAGTAGAAAATATAGCATAAGTGTACCTCAAAGGAATATAAGTTGGTTCCAAAGTCCGCATGTTTAAGATAGGATCAGTCAGGAGTTTTCAGGACCCTCCTAAATAATGAGACTTCGCTTTAGGATTCCATTAGATAACAATATTTAGCATAAGTTCTGTAGGGTACTATAATTCAGCCGCAAGGAATTGTCACTCTTAGAATGAAATTTGACTTTGGATTATCAGAACCCTCCTGGATAATGAGACGTACTTTTAAGGTCTGCTTAGATAATAAGATGTAGCGAAAGTTGTACATCTAGAAGATATACCTTAGTGTTAAAATTGTTGTTAGTTAAGAATTTTCAGGTCCTTCCTGGATAATGATACGTAGCTTTAATATTTTTGTAGATAAAAAGATGTAGTGAAAGTCAAACCTTTAGAAGGTATAGCGTAGTGTTAAAATTGTCCTTAGCTAAGATTTGTCAGGTCCCTCATGGATAATGGGATGTAACTTTAATATTTTTCCTAGATAACAAGGTATTGCGGGAGTCACATTTTAGAAGATATAATTTAGTGTTAAAACTGTCCTCACGAGCCCCCTGGATAATGGGATGTAGCCTTAATATTTTCTTTTAGATAATAAGATGTAGCAAAGTAACACCTTTAGAAGAAATAACGTAGACTTAAAATTTTCATTTAATTAAGAATTGTCACGACCTTCCTTGATAATGACAGGTAGTTTTAAGACCCTCTTAGACAAAAAGTCTTAGTGGAAGTCATACCTTTAGAAAATAAGATAGATTTAGAACTGTCATTCAATAGAATCTGTCAAGACTCTCCTAGATAAAGGGATCTAGCTTTCAAATTCTTAGTGATATCTGGTAACATGGTTTAGGTAACGCTCACAAATGTGCCCAACCACCAAACTGGGGCATAAAATTTTCTTTGTTTTGTCTATTTTTTTGAAATGAGGTACCCACCTAGAGAAAAGAGAGAATAGTGCATGTTCTAGAGAACAAATGAATACAGTTCATGTTTTAGCAATCAGGTGCCACCTGGAGAACAAGAAAATACAATTCATGTTTTAGAAATCAGGTGCCCACCTGGAGAACAAGGGAACACAATTAGTTTTTGGCAATAGGCGCCCACCTGGAAAACAAGGGAACACAGTTCAAGTTTTGGGCATTCAGGCGCCCACTTGGAGAACTAGGGAATACAATTCGAGTTTTGGTAATCAGGACCCCACCTAGAAAAAAAGGAAATACAATTCAAGTTTTGATATTCAGGAGCCCACCTGGAGAACAAGGGAATACGATTCATGTTTTGGCAAGCAGGAGCCCGCCTGGAGAACAATGGAATACAATTCAAGTTTTGGCAATCAGGCGCCCACCTGGAGAACAAGGGAATACAATTCAAAATTTAGCAATCAGGCGCCCACCTGGAGAAAAAGGGAATACAATTCCAGTTTTAGCAATCAGGCGCCTACCTGGAAAACAAGGGAATACAATTCAAGTTTTTGGTAATTAGGCGCTTACCTGAAGAATAAGGGAATACAATTCAAATTATTGGCAATCAGGCGTCCACCTAGAGAACAAGGGAATACAATTCATGTTTTTGTAATCAGGAGCCCACATGGAGAACAAAGGAATACAATTGAAGCTTTGATAGTCATGAGCCAACGTGGAGAATGAGGGAATACAATTCAAGTTTTGGCAGTCAGGAGCCACCCTGGAGAACATGGGAATATAATTCATGTTTTGGGTAATCAGAAGCCCACCTGGAGAATAAGGGAATACAATTCGAGTTTTTCCAATCAAGCGCCCACTTGGAGAGAAGGCAATACATTTCAAGTTTATCAATCAGGAGCCCGCCAAGAAAGTAAGTGAATACATTTCAAGTTCGGCAGTCAGGAGCTTGCTTGGAGAACATAGAAATACATTTCAAGTTTAGCAATCAGGACCCCACCTTGAGAACATGGGCGTACATTTCAAGTTTAGCAGTCAGGAGCTCGCCTGGAGAACCTGGAAATTCATATCAAGTTCAGCAATTAGGAGCCCGCCTATAGAACATGGGAATACACTTCAAGTTTAGCAGTCAGGAGCCTGCCTGGAGAGCATATGAATACACTCAAATTCAACAATCGGGGGCCCGCCTAGAGAACATGGGAATACAATTCAAGTTTAGCAGTCATGAGCCGCATGGAGAGAAAGGGACTACATCCAAATTCAGCAGTCAGGTGCCCACCTGGAGAAAGGGGAAACATCTCAAACTGCAACTTTGAGTTTAGCAATACGGTGTCCACCTGAAGAAAAGGAAAACATCTCAGAATGTAGTTCAAATTTTGGCAGTCAGGCATCCACCTGAAGAAAGGGAAAATATTTCAGATTACAATTCAAGTCGACAACAGAGGAATTTCACCGGGAGAATACCAGTCAATAAGGACCACAAGAGAAAGTTTGCGGACGTAGATAGATTTTTCTGTAATTCATAGGTTATAGTTTAGTCTAGCTTCTTTCATTTTTTCATGGTGTAATAAGGGGTCAGCAAGCAGTAGCATCAGCAACAACAACAGTGAAATCATAGCTTCATGGTCCTCCCAGCTACCAAACATTCATGAACTACACTGACCTGATTCTTCTCTAGCCAAGGATATGTAGGAAACCTCGGAAGTAGGGTACGATCAATTTTTTCAAAAGTGCTTCCCACGGAGTATTCAAACGGACAAAAAATTACTTGTATCTACTCACTTTATCTTTGCACGAAAAGTCTTTGTGTTTCCAAGTAAAGAGGGGCAACTATGAGCACGTGATTTTTTCCCTATGAACTGCTCCCATAATTTCAAAACAAAATAATTTCTTTTCATCATTTTCAATTTTGTGGATTTTTGAGGAATTTTTGTTATTTCTTTGCATTTTTGACTGTACATTTTAATTGGTGAAAAATACAAAAGATATATATGTTTCATTTGCATTTAGGGGTTTGACTTTGCATTTTTAAGAATTAATTAGTAAGTATTTATTATACAAAGAGAAAAAATCACACAAAAATAGTTTATTTTAACATTTTAATTTTAGTTTCGAATTTTGGTAGTATTGCTTTTAATTTGGTTTTAATTGGGTGTAGCAAGTACTAGATGTAGTAATTAATTTAAATTGATAGGATAATGTGATTAGGGATTAACTTAGGTTTATTTTTATTTTATTTTAGTTTAAAAGAAATCAGAAAAATGATAAAAAAGAAGAAAAAATGAAAGAAAAGAATTAAGGAAGACAAGTTTTGGGCTGTTTGTTAGCCTGCTGAAGCTCAAACCAATGTCCTACACCCAAATAAACTCGCAGGGCCTAAATTTTCCCCCCAAACCATCCCAAGTCCAATTCGTTACCCGGTCCAGCCCGTCCCCCGCAAAACAACACCGTTTAGTCTAGTTTAGATCTGAGCCGTCGAGGATCTTTGATCCAACGTCTCTAAACTAGGGGTTTTTTTTGATATATTATTGTCCAAATGCGCCTACCACTCCCATCTATCCTCTCACATCACCCCACAGAGCCTCATTAGCACTGCCCTAAAATCGCTGCCCGCCAAAACTGCCTACGGCGGCGGCCAACGTCAAATCACCACCAAATTTACACCCTCGGTTCGCCTCTCCTTGAATCTTTGTTCGGAGCTATGAACCCTAGCACAACCACAGCTTCTCCAGTGGAAGCGCCGCCTCTGTTCAACCCCAAAATCACACCATGAAGTCCTCTGCCTTCCATGATTCCATATATCCACTTACCTTCCTTCAGATCCCCCCAAAGTGCTCAAATCTCGAATTTAAGGTTCGAGTCTCATGAGTCCAACCACTAAACCTGTGTATGAATGTTTTTCTGTCTCGATTTTCATAAGTTTGGAGGATTTTGTATTTTGATAACGTTATTCATTTGTTTTTCTAAGAACAAACGATCGACGTTATTTGAAAACGAAATAAGAGGTTCGAGTCATCATGCTTCCGAGTTTTTCAGCTGGTAAGTCCTTTCCCCTTGATTTGTTCATATTTTGCACCATGTTTCCTGCTTTTGTTCCTTTTCATCTACCTTCTGTTTCTTTTTCCCCCTTTATCGTTTATTTTGAGTTTGAATAATTGTTTTTTGCGATTGAAAGTTCATTGTATGTGTCTTTATCCTTCAATTTAGTATTATCTTCCGAACATGCCTTTTTGATTCTTCTTAACTTGTTTTAACTTGGTTTTAATTACTGAGATTAATTAGGTCATTTTGATAAATTAGCTAATCCTCTATGCAATTGCTTTAGTTAGTAATCTAGCTTAGTTGGAATTTTGGTTAGGGAATCTGTTAGGTAATATTGGCATGTGATTTTTTTTTCTTATCACATTTTGGGCCTCAAAGGTTCAGAGGCCCAAAGGGCCATAGAATTTGCTGACCCAGTTAGTCTAAGACCTTTGGAGTCATGTGTTTCGTTTCAGGGGTAATAAATAGGGTGTTGTAGGTTAATTTGGAAATTTTAGCAAGGGAATCTTTTGATAAAATATTTAGAAGCTTCTAGGAAGCTAGGTGGGGGAGGGGGGTTCAAGTTGAATTTCAGACGTGTAGTAGGCTAACTTGGTTAACAAGTCAGTAATTTGAGGGTGAAGTAGCAAAAAATTTAGGAAAGGGGTAGAGTTTAATAAAAGGAAAATCTGATAGTTGCCCTAGTCCCTTGCCTATAAAAGCACCCTAAACTTGCCTTGCAAGACAGATTGGGGAGTGATTTTGAGTGCTTAAAATCCACAAAAGAAAAATGCTATGAATTAGAGAGAACTTACTATTTCATTTAATTTTCTGTGGTTTTGATTATTTTTTTATTTCTAAAACTATTTTTTAATACATCCGAGTGACAAATGGTTTAAGCTTGGTCATTAAAGTCTTGATTTTAATGTTTTGCTGGCTATTGTTTGGTTTGAACCTTAGATATTTAGCTGTTATATATATCATTTCTAGGGTTTGGAGTTGTTTTTTTCTAGCTGTTGAGGTGTTCAATTCTACTGCTGAACCTTACCCCCTTTTCTATTCTCATTTCCATGTATTACTCAGCCTTATTGACATCATCTAGATGTATTTGAAGTTTGGAATTAGAATTTTAAAATAAATGATGACATTCATGATGAGTCATATTCCTGTTGTCTAACATCATTTATGTTTGTAATTTTCAGTCCTCAAAATATTTCAATTAGCATAATGACTCAATTTATTATGGTGTATATAAGTAGGACTGTACTGTGAATTGTGAAATTTAGGACTGTTTAATTTTGTTAAGCGTGATGTTTTATGGATCTGGGAATGAAGTCATGTGTGTTCAGGGTATTTTGAACCTATGCCTAAAAATAGGAGTGAATTTGAGTTCGTGCAAATTGTTAAACCATGAATTTCAGTTGTGAGGCATGATTATTCTGCTTTACTTTCTTGGAAAACAATTTTGGTTTGTATCTTGCTGTAGATCATTGAGGTTTTGGCCTTGGGTGTTTGATTAAATCCTTTGGGGGTACTTAATCAATTTCTTAAGTGTGAGGGTTTCATTTAGTTAGTGTTTTAATGGTCGTCAGGTTGTGAGTGATTCAATGATTATCACATGAATATGTTTGGACTTAAAATGGTTTGAAATGGTTGTTTAATGTTAGTAATTTTTGCAATAGCTTAAGTAGTAATTAGTCATGACTCTTTAAGGGTTATTTTCTTAGTATTTGTCAAGTTTTGCTTCCCAATTTTTAATTAAAGTTAGTTTGAGTTTTTTTTAGTTTAGAGTTGCATATTATATAGTGTCAAATTGAGTTTTATTTTGTGTTTAAAAGGATTCGTTGATCATCATGTTTGCTCTGTTAAATTGATTTCTCCAAAGGCTCGATCATGGGTCCTTGTCTTCAGTTATAATGTTCTTTAATTGGGCCTATTATTGAGGTCTGTCCCAAACCATTTAAAATAGCCAGTTCCCTAGCTATGGTATATTGGGCTACCAAGTTTTGACCCAATTCTTTTAGTCTCCGTTTTCAACAGTTTGGTCACCGGACTGGGCTTCACCTGGAGCCCTGTCTGATCACGTATTAAGCATGCATCAATGGTTGTTCAATTTAAGCCTTACCAGTTGGACCCTTGGTCCGTTTGTGCTGGGTTGTTATTTGGGTTTAAAATAAATAATCCTTTCTTATGCAAGTAGTCAGTTAGTTTGAGTAAAATTTTCTTAATCGTGTATAGCTCTAGCGAATTAAGACACTAATTAAAGGAGGTATTCCATATTAGATAGCATGAATAGTTATTGCCCTTTGAACTTAGCATCCTTTAAAATAAATTTGGGGTGCGCCATGCTAAACAAAAATGACAACTGCATGGCCCCCATTCAATTAAATTTGATCAAATCGTTAGAATTCGAGGCATGCCATTTAGAGAATTTTCATGGTCCTCGCAAAGGTAAAATGTATAGTTACTTTACGCGTGAGCTTTAATAATATTACCTTCCTAATTTCGGGTGCACATTTATGTGACCCAAATTTGAATCTCAATGTTAGATAAAATTTGTTGTAGATTGCGTGTACATTTATGTGACATGGTTTGAAGCATATTTTAAATGACGCTGCAATCCTCCTTTAATTAAATAAAAGAGGTTTAAAAGTTAAAATTGAACCATAGGTTAAAACATGTACTAAAATCAGATAATCAAGCCAATTATAAAAGTTGAGCGACCGTGCTAAAACTATAGAAATCGGGAATGCCTAACACCTTCTCCCGGTTTAATAGAATTTCTTACCCGGATTTCTGGTTCGCTGACTATAATACAAGTCGACATTTTCCTCGATTCGGGATTTGAAACTGGTGACTTGGGACACCATAGATTTCCCAAGTGCTGACTCTGAATCTTTTAATAATATAGTCCCGCTTTTATTGTCCTTTAATTAAAAAACTCCTTTAATACACCTTTAAAGGATGTAGTATAAAAAAAGGTGTGACAAATGTGGAGGAGGATCTCCCGGAATACTAATCCATTGTCCTGAAGTAAATATGCAGAACAGGGGGATCTTTTGAAATACCATTCCATATATCGAAATATCGTTATGTAGTCCAAAAGTAAATACATAGCTTATCCAACAGAAATAATAGTTACAACAAGGAAACCCATATTTTAGACTAAGCACAAGTCAAGAAAAGCAGGTAATTTCACTACGCATGTGTTGATACCTAACTTTTTTCTCATAATTTTAAAACATATATAAACTTTATAAATAGTGCACATGCATCATCATTTGATTTACAAGCATGAACAAGTATTTTTTATAATTTTATAAGGGGCTTTATATAAAATTATTTCTGCAATTTTATTATATAAGTACTCATTAATTACCTTACATATCAATTTTTATGATTATTTTATCATCTAAACTCATCATTACACTCATATAGGTTTTAAATGTTCTTGTATATTTCTTATAATTGCATTTGTATTTTTAAAGGCTAAAATTGCGTAATTTGCAATGATAGACTATATGTACTTAAAATTATTTATTTATGCAAAAAGTAATCTTTTATATTTTTATGCACAAATGCTATTTTTGTTATTTATCTATTATTTTTTACAAATTATTTATTGGTTAAATTTGGATACTTAAAATCTGGCCCCAATTTTAATTGATTTCAGACCTAATACTACCCGAAACAACCCAATTCACCTAAGTCCAAAACCCTTACTCACATCATTAAAACCCAATCCAGTCCGCTTAAATCACAGTCGTTGATAAAAAATGATCAACGAGTCACAAATAACCGTCCCTCTTCCTTATATCTCCACACCCCAAACCCTAACCTTCATTCTCCCAAACTCGCAACCTTTATTTCCCATCTTCTGATGAACCCTAAATTCTGTCACCTCACTCGAATTCCCTAAATCTCGTTCCAAATGGCATTCTTTGCCTATTCGCTTACATTTCAGTGTTTTTCCCTTATTTGGTGTTGTGTTACGAAGCAACTTAGGTACTTGCCTTAATATTCCAAGCACCCCATTTTGATTGTGTCCAAATCTATGTTTGCATCTTGAATCTGGACAACCTTGAATGCAAACACGTTATTTTTTGTCCTATCTCGCTGATTCACACTAAACCCTATAGCTTAGGGTTCTAGATTCTCTTTGATTCGAACCTAAACTGGTTCAAACTCTAATTTTTAGTATTTTTCTATCTATATTCATTCTATTATGTAAATCTACTTTTTTTTATTCCCTTTACTGACCTTATTTAGGGTTTCAGTCCCTTTTACTTGAACCAAATATGCTTCGGCTCTAGGTTTCTCTTTGAATAATCTCATATCTATGTTTATATTTTATGAAAATATTGATTGTTGCCTTTATTTTCTGCTAATTTTATGGTTTACCTAAATTTAGGGTTTCAAACCCTTTTTTTAAAACTAAGACTGGTTCAATTCTATGTTTCTTTGGAATAATTCCCGTCTGTGTTCATTTTTGTGGTATTACGTGATTCTTTGCAATTATTCTGTGCTAATTCTAGGATTTACCTAAATTAGGGTTTCAAAACCTTTTTACTTGAACCAAATCTTGTTCGATTCAGTATTCCTTTTTTCATTATATGCCTTATGTGATTCTTTACCTTATTTCCTACAGATTTTTTGTATCTTCACCTAAAATTTAAGGTTCAATTTTACTAATTTTAATTACTTGCCTTAGTATACAAATTAACTACTTCCTCCCTTGTTTTGATCCCTTACTACTTGATACTAGGAGAATCAAGACAAGTTGCTGGATTTTCTATGCTCTATTCTTGGCACTATTTAAACCTCTCCCCATTCCCCTTTGAGAAAAAGTAGTTCTGAATTCGAAAACTTTTTCACTACTATAAACGAAAGTTGTTTACTCTTACTCTCTTAAGCAATCATATTCTGTGTTTTGATTCCTGGACGGCTGAAAGACAAGGCCAGAAATCTTCAAGTATTTGCTTCAGTTTGGTGATGTTTGCTATGCTGTTGGGTTCCTTTCTTTCATGTTTCATCTTAACCGGTGAGTTATTTAATCCTCGGCCATTTCATTATGAATATTTGTTCAATGTGTTAATTCTATTAGACCATATTATCCTAGATACCATTAGTTGTAGTTAAGACATGTTCCTCACTCTGTGTTATTGAAGACCATCTTTTAGAGTTAAGTTTGTTATAAGCATACTTTCATACATTTCTCTAAAGTCCGGTTAGACATGTATAGATGTGCGCCTTAACAGATTTATAAGTTTGTTTGTTGAACTTTTTATAACGTGGCCTATTTGGTTCTGTTATCTCTATGTTATGATACGTCTATTGAACTATCTTAATCAGTTCCTGACTTAATTCTAATCAACATATTCCCTTTCTAGTACTTAGCCTGATCTAAAATTTCTATTGTCATTATGTATCTTCTTATAAACTAGCCTTACTAGCATGTGATTGATTGTCAATTCTTAAAACAAGATTAAGTATGCTTAGGTTCAAATGTATTTGCTATTTTTTACATGTTGTATATTCTATTCTGTCCTTAAATAAATTCTATAATCCATTATGCTCCCTCCTATTCCATTGCTATCCGATCCTTTCGAATCCTTATTCTTAGTTGGCTGGAAGCAAAAGCTATTTAGGTTCTATCCTCTGGCCTCCCTAGTGTGAGCATTGCTCAGGATTCATGTGAGAGCCTTATGAACTCTAACACACTACGATTGGTCCCTAGTATTCCTTGAACTATTTCTGATCAATTTCTCTAGTGTGAGCACTACCCTAGGTTCTTGAAGCCATTGGGAACTCTAACACATTAGAGATTTGGGTTCTGTATGCTTATCCTGGAAATATGGGTGAATCATTCGCTACTGGTTATTGTGTATCTATGAACATGGGCTTTTGGAGCTACTATGAGTTGAATGTCTAGCCAATGCAGGTGTATTTGGGCCTGCTGTTGGCTTCCTATAGTTTTACATGCTTTGTAATTCATTATTTTTTGGTCGGTAATAATTATTTCTTTCATAACTATTTTGCATTATTAGTAAAATAGGAAGGGTTCGTATTTTAATTTTGTAATAAAGGGGTTATAAATCTTTCCTATAGGGTCAATAATATGTTGTTGAATGTTGTACATTATAAATCATGTTTTTAGGTTCCTCATTGTGTTCAGTCATTATGTAATAGATATTATATCCCATGATTTCGTACGTGAGAGTACGTCGTAAGCTAATTTATGTAAGCTCAGAAATGAGATAATTTTAAAAATTACATAATTTAAGTTCATCATGTTATCTTGGAGGTTACTAATTTTTAAGATCATGAATAACAAGTACCAAGAGGGTTGGAAAGCTTAGACGCTAAACAAATTGAAGAAAATAACTTTCTTCGAAAGTCGACAAGTTTGGAATGTTATAACATATACTTTTGGGGTGATACTAGAGTGATTAAAATGATAACTGAGTTAATTAATGTGTTATTTTATTCATATGATAGTTTTGTGTTATGTTTCTAAGTCAAGCGAGTTGTGGAATAAAAGTTGGCAAAGGTCATCACATGTTGAATTTATTATGTGCTGAAATTTAGGTCAAATGTAGATACACTTTTCTCCCAAAACACTTGGATACAAGAGATAATCTACATAACAAATTGAATATCTACGAATGTAGGACTGCGCCAAACATCTCTCTATGGGGCCCGCATAGGCGGTTTAAGACATATGGATATATATAAGTAGCCTCAACCCCGTTTTAAGTCATTATTTTAAGTATATTCAGAATGTAGAACCCAATAATCGCTCTCTCAAGGTTCTCTCATGATCCAAGACCCAAACAAAGGACAAACAACACAAATCAAGTGTTGGGAATCCCGTGGCGCTAGTAAGTTTCTTGTTCTTCAAGTTGTTGCTGATTTTTGGGTGGTTTAAGCTCGTGTGGGAGGTTCTTTTATGTATTGTATATTCAATAAAATACTCTCTCATGGTTGTTGTATCAACCCTAGATTATTTCAAGTGTTTCAAATGGATTACACCATAATTATATAACAAAAGAAGAATAACACGTCTTTTAGGTTGTGTTGTCATTAAGGATAGTTGTGGATTGTTTTGTGCTGAAATTCCAAGTTGTTGCTTCTTTCTACGGTGATTATAATAGCCTACTAACTGTGTTTAATCTTTATTGTGTGTTGGTTAAGTTATTAGGAAATAAACAACAAGATAATACTTGGATTAACTTGTTGAAACACGTTCTCAAGTCGCTAAACTAAACGTGTGTTCATATTTGTAGGTTTTGTTAAATGACAAACTGACGTGAATGGAACATTGACATATGCCGAAGTCCAAGCACAAGAGAAACAAAGATCTGTTGGAAACACGTTCCAAATGCAATATACTAAACGTGTGTTCTTTTGTAGGTTTTGATGAATGTCAAACAAAGCAAAAAGCGATATATAGCAGTACTCAAGGACAAGCACAAAATGGATGCATTACAAGAAGCTCAAGACAAAGTTTAGAAATGTTATAATTGAGTCAATATTAATTGTGATCTTGATTCCTCAACTTGGCTCATAACATGGCTTCTCTACTAAAATTATTTTTCCAAAATCATGCATATTTAAATTAAGTGTCAAATGATTTTAAACTATGCATATTTACATTTGTTAAAATGTTTTCCAAGCATGCCTCAAAAATCTGGGCTAAGATAATCGATTATGTACTTATGATAATCGAGTATCTCTAAGCCAAGACTGCATGACAATCGATTGTGAATTAATGATAATCGATTGTGAGTAAGTCAGTTAACATCAGGTTTTTGCAAACTGCATAACAATCGATTGTGTACTTATGATAATCGATTGTTAACTGAGGCAAAGTTTTCAAAACTCATAAAAATCGATTATGAACTAATGGTAATCGATTAGAATGAGAAAAATGTCTCCCAGTGATTTTAAATAAAATGATAATCGATTGTGGCTTTTGATAATCGATTATATATGAGACAGAGAGTTTTGAAATTAATTAATAATCGATTATTCCATTTGATAATCGATTGTTGAAGCTGACCGTTGTCATATATTTTCAATTACCTTCAGGTAATCGATTGTTGATATTTAACAATCGATGTTTTGCTTAAAATCTGGAAAAGATTTTCTGAACGTTGTTAAAATAATCGATTGTTGATTTCCGGACAATCGATGTTTTATGCCAAAAATTGGAAAGGATTTCTTAACGTTATAAATAATCGATTATTGATTTGAAGTAATCGATTGTTGACGTAAAATCTGGGATTGAATTTTTAATCTGATAGGCAAACAATCGATTGTTTAGTCTTGACAATCGATTGTCACTGAGTAATTTCAGCAATCCTTAATTGGCAATTAGACAACGGTAAGACTGAGTTTTTCACCTATAAATACAGCTTCAACTCAGTGTTTTCACAACACCAACATATACACTTTGAGTATTTTCATTGCTAAAAGCTTTCTTACATTGATCGTCATTTTCCATTCATCCATAAAGCTTTTTGAAGAGCCATTCTATTGAGCTAAGTTGTTGTGATCTTGAGCGTACTATTTCTACTCATATCTACTCATTAAGGAGTGCTTTGTAAAGTGAGTGTGTTTTGTGTTTGTAAGAGAATTGCGATTCTCGTTTGTTGAGGAACTTGTGATTCCTCGGTTGAAGTCTTTGGGATTGTTATCCCCGAGCAGTTGAAGTCTTTGGGATTGTTATCCCCGAGCAGTTGAAGTCTTTGGGATTGTTATCCCCGAGCAGTTGAAGTCTTTGGGATTGTTATCCCCGAGCAGTTGAAGTCTTTGGGATTGTTATCCCCGAGCAATTGAAGTCTTTGGGATTGGTATCCCCGAGCAATTGAAGTCTTTGGGATTGTGATCCCCGAGCACCTGGGTGAGGCTTGTGTCCTCAGCTGTAACGGTTTGTTAAGCACCCGTAAGCTTGACAAGTTTAGTGGAAATCTCGAGAGAGTCTCTCGGGGACTGGACTAACCACGTTTGTGGCCAACCAGGATACATCATTGTGTAAGTTTATTCTACTGCACTTGTTTTAATTTCTGCAAAGTTTTTAAATTCCGCACTAAAACGCTTAATATTTTTAAAACGCTATTCACCCCCCCCCCTCTAGCGTAAAGCGTATTGTCCAACAATTGGTATCAGAGCCATACTCTCTGAAAGACTTAACCGTTTGAGAGAATCTTTCCATGGCTTCTACTCTAGACTCTTTTGCAGGTATTGATGAAGGACAGTGCCCCACAAGACCTCCTTTGTTTAACGGGACTAATTATTCATATTGGAAAGAAAGGATGCAGATATTCGTCAGATCAAACAGCCCTTACTTGTGGAAGGTGTACACCAAAGGAAATGAGGTTCCTGTCAAAAAAGTGGAAGGAGAATGGGTGCCAAAATCAGAAGAGGAATTCAACGCCGAGGATAATCGAATGGTCCAAAATAATTTTAAAGCTATTAATTTATTACTTTGTGCTGTTAATGCTAATGATTACAGGAAAATCTCCTGCTGCAAAACAGCGAAAGAAATGTGGGACAAGCTTGAGGTCACTTACGAAGGGACTGACCAGGTAAGAGAAGCTAAAATTGACTTTTTAACTCATGCTTACGAATTGTTCCATATGAAGGAAGGTGAAAAGGTAGACGAGATGTTTGAGCGGTTCTCATCAATAGTGAATGATCTCCACGCGCTCAAGAAGACGTTCACAGACAAAGAACTAGTTCGAAAAATCCTTAGGAGTCTAACACTGGCATGGCGATCAAAGGCCGATGCGATTCAAGAGTCAATTGGAATCACGAACGTCACCATAGACGCTCTTAGAGGTAATCTTAAGACTTATGAATCCACTATTCTTAACCCTGTTATTGATGAACAAAGAAGGCAAAAGATTGCTCTAAAGGCGAGCACAAGTCAATCACCAATTGAAGAGGATGGAGATAGCGAATTCGGACTCATCATCAAAAAGTTCCAAAAATTCATGCGAAAAGAATATGACCGCAAAGGGAAAAAGCAAGGTGAGCAAGTTAAATGTTATGAATGTGGTGAAACAGGGCATATCAAAACAAACTGCCCAAATCTTAAAAAGGAGAAGAAACCCTTCAAGAAGCAACGAGCATACTTATCTTGGGGAGGAGATTCCGGAGACGAATCCAGTGAAGAAGAAAATGAAGAAGCGGCAAATCTCTGCCTCATGGCACAGGAAGAAAATCAAAGTGAGGTAAGTCAAATCTCTTCTCAAAATTTTTATACTCTTGATGACATGAGAAATGCCTTTGATGAATTGTATGCTGAATTTCTCAAAGTTACAAAAACCGTCACTAGTTTAAGAGAAAGTGCTTCTCTAAAAGAACAAGATTTTCAAAAACAGTTTTCATTAAAAGAAAAAGAATTAGAAAAATTGGTTTTGGAAAATGAGAAGCTACTAGAACAAAACAAGTTTTATGGGAAAAGAAGTTCTGACAAGCCCGAGAGTTCTACAAAAAATTGTGCTTCTTGTGTAGACCTTAAGAATGAAGTAGGTAGATTAAAAGGCACACTAGATAAATTCAACTCCTCTCATAAAAACTTGAATGTGGTGCTTGATAACTTGAAATCAACCAAGCATGGAATAGGCTTCATAAATGAAGAAGAGGTTGATGCAAAAACCCAACCACCTAGAGCTCAATCTAGGATTAATAACAAAAATGCCTTTCCTAAAACAAACATGCATGCTAGACAAAATATTAGGAGACCTAGACATGACCTTCCGCCTAGCAATCGTCACCATAGACATGATGCATATTTTAGGCACAACAGTGATCATGCTAGAAGATCCCGAAATGTTCAACCTAGAAATGATTATGGTGCTCAAATTAGGAGAAATGAAAATAGAGTAAACAATGTGCATTATTCTAGCTACTATGAGCCTAGACGCATGCATAATCCAAATGTGACATGTCATTATTGTAGACGAATTGGTCATATTGCTCCCGCATGCTTTACTAGACATAGACATGCTACTCAAACATATCATTATAGTATGCATAACCCTCAAGGACCCAAAATGGCATGGGTACCAAAAGAGCATTGATTTGTTTTGCAGGTGTGCTTGAAGGAATCAAGTGTAGTGGATACTCCAAACACTTGACGGGAGACGAATTCAAAATTCCTTAAATTAAAGCACAAAGAAGGAGGAAGAGACGGAAAAGTCGATTTAGGCATTTTTTTTCAAAATCGGAAGTATTTTCGAAAAATTTAAAAGACAAAATACAAGGAAGACAAAGGCAAAATTGTGGAAGAAGCTTCTTAAATTGAAGAATGAGCCAAAAGACCAAAATGAACGGAGGATGTTCAAAATCAGGCAATTGGCAAAGTCGAAGGGAAGGTATCCCCCAAAAGGTAAGAGGAAAGTATAAATTGTCTTGATACAAGAAAAATCGATCATAATCGATTATTTATGCTTACAATCGATTATCAGTATCAATAATCGATTATTTGTTGATTCAATTTTTTTTGTCATGAAATCTTGTTGAATGTTTACATTGCTTGATAGAATTAAGTCTCATCATTTTAGCATCCCCCTTCCAAACAATCGATTATTTGTTCTGCCAATCGATTATTTACCAAAATCCAAACTCTCTGTGAGTGAAATAATCGATTACTATATATTGACAATCGATTATCTGTTTTAAACTTATGTTACCGTTTTGGCTCTACAATCGATTCCTGTCAGGTCATAAATATGAAAAACAATCGATTACCAAGTTTGACAATCGGCTATCTTTTTCAAATTTTTTTTACCGTTCTGGCGTGTAATCGATGTGTCAGATCATTTTCATTAATGACAATCGATTATTCTATTCAAACAATCGATTATTGAACGGTCAGTGAATTTATTTTTACCGTTTCAGACTTCAAAGCTCTTCAAATCTCTTCAAATCTTTTCAAATAAGTGTAAGATTCATTCCTTCTCTATATATAGGCTGCACATATGCTCTTGTATACTCACTCAAGCCTCCCAAGCATCAAATTATCTTGTTATCTTTGAAAAATCCTAGCACATCCTTTTCAAAAATGTCAAGCCGCAACTCCAAACGTGCTCGTTCCAAACAAGGTGCTTCTTCTTCTCGCCATCCATATCAAGATGGATCGGTTCTATTCTTTGAATCCGATGAAGAGCTCACCCGTTTCTTAACCAAATTTGAGAAACGCCTTATTCTCCCTCCTCGCTTTTCAACAAACGCTCTTGTTGCACCATTCATTCCAGCCGCGAATATGCTAAGAGAGTGCCAACTTTTCAATTTCCTACTCCTTACTCACCCCTACTTCAACATTACTTTGGTTGAAGCTTTTTACTCCAACCTTCACAAAGATGATGAGGGTGAACTCGTTACCAATGTTAACGGCATTTCCATTCTAATTTCTGAAGATAACCTCCACCTCATTGCCGGCATTCCGCATGATGGTGAAGACATCTACCAGTACATAAATGATGCCGGGGACATGATTGATGAAGCTAATCTCTTCCGCCAAGCCGGAGTCGCCTATGATGAGTCTTCTTCCCGTCGTCCCACCATAAAGGGTATGGACCCGAATTATCGTTTCATTCTCTATTTCATCACTCGTGTTCTCAAACCCCGTAAACTCAATCACACCACCATTTCCCAAGAGGATGCCAAATTTCTTCATGCCATTATCACCGGTGTTAAAATCAATTGGTGCAAGCTTATTCAATCTCATATGTTCAATGCCACCAGAGATGACATACCTCTCCCCTATGCCCTCTTAATAATGAAATTTCTTGAAGCTTCCGGGGTCAATATTGCTAATGGTCCTCTCAAAAAAAGAGCACCAAAATCTGGGAAATTTCGGAGTCTTCCTTTCATCATGATGGTGATCATGCTCCCGCTCCTCCTCAAAATCGACAAGCCCGTCGTGCTCATCCTCCTCAGGAGCCTACCCTCCGGACTATCTCTGACCAAATTACTCAATTAACCCGTGAGGTCCATGGTTACTTTGATCACGTGCATTATGCCTATGCTCAGGTGGTGCCATATCAAGCGCCTCCCAATGATGATGAAGGGGATGGGGGTGATGAATGATGAAATTGTTGTTTTTGATGATGTGAAATTGTTGTTTTTGATTTGTTTTTCCTTGGTTGGTTAGTTGTTGTTCGTTTTATTGTGTTTGGCTCCACCCATGTAATGTTATTTTCCAATAAATAAACTTTTGTTTATTTCATATGTTTTTTTGCATATTCTTCCCTTGTATATATTTTTGCTAATGGCAAAAGGGGGAAGAAACGGGATATCAAGAAGTATGCTATATCACTCTCAACTTCATTCATGCTTAAAGTGAGGGGGAACATGAATTGAGGGGGAACATCAAATTGCATACTTTACACTTGTCTTGGATTATCAAAATAATTATTGCATATATCCCGCTTATGTTTGCCATTATCAAAAAGGGGAAAATTGTTGGAAACACGTTTCAAATGCAATATACTAAACGTGTGTTCTTTTGTAGGTTTTGATGAATGTCAAACAAAGCAAAAAGCGATATATAGCAGTGCTCAAGGACAAGCACAAAATGGATGCATTACAAGAAGCTCAAGACAAAGTTTAGAAATGTTATAATTGAGTCAATATTAATTGTGATCTTGATTCCTCAACTTGGCTCATAACATGGCTTCTCTACTAAAATTATTTTTCCAAAATCATGCATATTTAAATTAAGTGTCAAATGATTTTAAACTATGCATATTTACATTTGTTAAAATGTTTTCCAAGCATGCCTCAAAAATCTGGGCTAAGATAATCGATTATGTACTTATGATAATCGAGTATCTCTAAGCCAAGACTGCATGACAATCGATTGTGAATTAATGATAATCGATTGTGAGTAAGTCAGTTAACATCAGGTTTTTGCAAACTGCATAACAATCGATTGTGTACTTATGATAATCGATTGTTAACTGAGGCAAAGTTTTCAAAACTCATAAAAATCGATTATGAACTAATGGTAATCGATTAGAATGAGAAAAATGTCTCCCAGTGATTTTAAATAAAATGATAATCGATTGTGGCTTTTGATAATCGATTATATATGAGACAGAGAGTTTTGAAATTAATTAATAATCGATTATTCCATTTGATAATCGATTGTTGAAGCTGACCGTTGTCATATATTTTCAATTACCTTCAGGTAATCGATTGTTGATATTTAACAATCGATGTTTTGCTTAAAATCTGGAAAAGATTTTCTGAACGTTGTTAAAATAATCGATTGTTGATTTCCGGACAATCGATGTTTTATGCCAAAAATTGGAAAGGATTTCTTAACGTTATAAATAATCGATTATTGATTTGAAGTAATCGATTGTTGACGTAAAATCTGGGATTGAATTTTTAATCTGATAGGCAAACAATCGATTGTTTAGTCTTGACAATCGATTGTCACTAAGTAATTTCAGCAATCCTTAATTGGCAATTAGACAACGGTAAGACTGAGTTTTTCACCTATAAATACAGCTTCAACTCAGTGTTTTCACAACAACAACATATACACTTTGAGTATTTTCATTGCTAAAAGCTTTCTTACATTGATCATCATTTTCCATTCATCCATAAAGCTTTTTGAAGAGCCATTCTATTGAGCTAAGTTGTTGTGATCTTGAGCGTACTATTTCTACTCATATCTACTCATTAAGGAGTGCTTTGTAAAGTGAGTGTGTTTTGTGTTTGTAAGAGAATTGCGATTCTCGTTTGTTGAGGAACTTGTGATTCCTCGGTTGAAGTCTTTGGGATTGTTATCCCCGAGCAGTTGAAGTCTTTGGGATTGTTATCCCCGAGCAGTTGAAGTCTTTGGGATTGTTATCCCCGAGCAGTTGAAGTCTTTGGGATTGTTATCCCCGAGCAATTGAAGTCTTTGGGATTGGTATCCCCGAGCAATTGAAGTCTTTGGGATTGTGATCCCCGAGCACCTGGGTGAGGCTTGTGTCCTCAGCTGTAACGGTTTGTTAAGCACCCGTAAGCTTGACAAGTTTAGTGGAAATCTCGAGAGAGTCTCTCGGGGACTGGACTAACCACGTTTGTGGCCAACCAGGATACATCATTGTGTAAGTTTATTCTACTGCACTTGTTTTAATTTCTGCAAAGTTTTTAAATTCCGCACTAAAACGCTTAATATTTTTAAAACGCTATTCACCCCCCCCCCTCTAGCGTAAAGCGTATTGTCCAACAAGATCAAGATTAAGTAAAGCAACAAAGTTATACATGAGTCGTTCTATAATTGTGATCTTGATCCGACAATTGATTCAAGACTTGGCTTCTCTCGTAAAATCATTTTTATCAAATCATGCATCTTTAATTTAAAGCAAAATGATTTTCAAACATTTCATTTTAACCAAAATGAATTCTAAACATGTCTTTCAAATCTGGACAAAGATAATCGATTATGTACTTTATGATAATCGATTATGTTAAAGCAGTGTACACCAGATTTTACAAAGCTGTAAGATAATCGATTATGTACCTTATGATAATCGATTATGTTAAGGCAGTGTACACCAGATTTTACAAAGCTGCAAGATAATCGATTATGTACCTTATGATAATCGATTATGTTAAGGCAGTGTTCACCAGATTTTTCAAAGCTACAAGATAATCGATTATGTGCCTTAGACTAATCGATTATGTTGAGGCAGTGAGCATCAGATTTTACAAAGTAGCAAAATAATTGATTATGGCTTTTCTGGTAATCGATTATATTAAAGACCATTGCCAAAGTATTTTCAAACACTGAAAAATAATCGATTATGTACAATCAGACAATCGATTATGCTAAGCATAAAATCGGGGATTGATTTTTGAACGTTGTCAGGTAATCGATTATACGATTTGGATAATCGATTATTCTGCTTAAAATCTGGGATTGATTTTTGAACGTTGGCAGATAATCGCTTATGCAGAATCAGATAATCAATTATCCTAGCACAAAATCAGCAATTTGTGATTGGCAATTAAGCAACAGTTTTGGGTGTTTTGAGCACTATAAATACAACTCAAATTCAATCTTCTAAACACAACAACTAATTACATTCTTGCTAAAGCTTACATACTCTCTTTGCAATCATTTTATATTCATTTCATAAGTTTTTGAGAGCCAAACTCTTGACGAAATTGTTGTGTTCTTGAGCGTATTGTTTTTACTCATATCTACTCTATTAAGAGAGTCTTGTCTTGAGTGCTAAGTGTTTGTACACACTTGAAGGGATATTCTAATCCCTTGTTGTAAGAAGGAAAAGTAGTTCCTTGGTTTGAAGTCTTGAGGTGCGGTATCCTCGAGCAGGTTGAAGTCTTGTAGAGTGTATATCTACGAGCAAGTGTACCGGTTTGTTAGGCACACGTAAGCTTAACAAAGTTAGTGTAAAACTCGAGAGAGTCTCTCGGGGACTGGACTAACCACACGTTGTGGTGAACTAGGATAAAATTCAGTGTGTTCTCTCCTTATCTTTTTAATTACTGCACTTACGTTATTCCTGCAATTTTTAATTCCGCAAATTTACATTGCTTTTTATTATAACGCTATTCATCCCCCCTCTAGCGTTAAGCGTATATTCTAACAATTGGTATCAGAGCCATACTCTCTGAAAGACTTAACAGTTTGAGAGAAACTTTCCATGGCTTCTACTCGTAGTGTTTATGCAGGACTAGGTGAAGGACAATGCTTCACAAGGCCACCACTTTTCGATGGCACCAACTACACTTACTGGAAGGAGAGAATGGGGATTTTTATACAATCAAACAACTTCCAATTGTGTAAAATTATCAAAACTGGAGAACTACAACCTACCAAAAAGGTTGGAGAAGAACTCGTTCCAAAAACGGAAGACGAATACGACGCCGATGATATCAGAAAAGTAGAGAACAACGCAAAGGCAATCAACATGATGTATTGTGCAGTGAACCCCGATGACTATCGAAAAATATCATGTTGCACCACTGCCAAGCAAATGTGGGACAAATTAGAAATCACCTATGAAGGTACGGACCAGGTAAGGGAAGCTAAAATCGATTTCCTAACCCACAAATATGAACTGTTTCACATGAAGGAAAACGAGAAGATAGATGACATGTTCGAATGATTTCCAAAAATCGTCAGTGACCTACACGCCCTCAAAAAGACATTCACGTCCGGAAAATTCTACGAAGCCTCACTCCGGAATGGCGTTCCAAAGCCGGCATCACAAACGTCACCGTCGACGGACTACGAGGTAATCTTAAAACTTATGAATCAACTATTCTTAACTCTCCTTTGGATGATCAAAGGAAAAGAAAGATTGCGCTCAAAGCATCAACTACTCAACCTCAAAACGATGAGGAGTCAAGTGATGAAGATGTCGAGCTTGGACTCGTTATTAAGAAATTTCACAAGTTCATGCAAAAGAAGTATGAACGAAAAGGTAAGCAACAAGGCGACCAATTGAAGTGCTATGGATGCGGAGAAATCGGGTATATCAAATCAAATTGTTCAAAAATCAAAAAGGAGAAGAAACCATTCAAGAAACAAAGAGCATACATCTCTTGGGGAGGCGACTCCGGAGACGAATCAAGTGATGGAGAAGGAAACGAGACCGCAAACTTGTGTCTTATGGCGCACGAAGAAACGCAAAATGAGGTATGTACTACTTCTAAGAACTACTTCACTTTAGAAGAAATGCAAGATGCATTTGACAAGTTGTATAAAGAGTTTATTAGCGCTTCTAAATCTATAAAAGATTTAAGAAAACAATTTTCTTCAAAAGGAAAGGATTTTGAAAAACTTACTCTTGAAAATGAGAAATTAAAAGAGGAAAACAAGTTTTATGGCAAAAGAAGCGCCGATAAACCCGAAAGCTCAAATAAGGACTGTACTTCTTGCAAAACTCTAAATGAAGAAGTAGAAAGTCTTAGAAGCACTTTGCACAAATTCAATTCTTCACACAAAAATCTCAATGAAGTGCTTGTAAATTTGAAATCCACTAAGCACGGTATAGGCTTCAAACACGAGCCAAAAGAAAAAGTTGAGTCCATTCCTAAACCACTTAAGACTCAACTTAGGCCAAACAAAATAAATGTCATTGCTCAACCTAGAAATTTTAATCCTAGAATTGCAATTCATCCTAGAACAAATGCTAGAAGAAATATTGGAATGTATAGACCACCTAGACAAGATTTTCGAAAACCACATCAAAACTATTTTCCTAAAAATAGAGTGGATGCTAGAAGAAATGTTGGCATGAATAGACCACCTAGACAAGATTTTCGAAAACTACATCAAAACTATGTTCCTAAAAATAGAGTGAATAAATTTAGACCCCCAAATTACTATCATCCTAGAAGAATGCACAATCCGAAAGTCATTTGTCATTATTGCAATAAAATTGGACATGTTGCTCCCGCATGCTTCACTAGACATAGACATTTCACTGCAGGACAATCACACCAATATGTTGCACCTAACACACAAGGACCCAAAATGGCTTGGGAACCAAAATCTCATTAATTTGTTTTGTAGGTATGTTTGAAGGGATCAAGTGCACTTTGGTATCTTGATAGTGGATGCTCCAAACATATGATCGGGGATGCATCAAAATTCCTTCAACTAAAACCCAAGGAAGGAGGAAATGTCATTTTTGGAGACAATAACAAAGGAAAGATTATCGGCATTGGATCGGTCGTTAAGGACGAATCCTCCTCCATTAAGCATATTTTGCTTGTTAAAGGTCTTAAACATAATCTCTTGAGCATAAGTCAATTATGTGACAAGGGAAATCTTGTATTGTTTGACTCCGAAGAAAGCTTAGTTATACGTCGTAGTGATTTTAAAATTATTCTTCGTGGTATTAGAATGGATAATATCTATATGGTTGATCTTGAAAATTCTTCATCAAGTTATGTGAATTGTCTTTTGAGTAAAGAAGACGACATGTGGTTATGGCATCGTAGAGTAGCTCATGTAAATATGAATCTTTTAAACAAACTAGTTTCACAAGAATTAGTAATTGGTCTTCCAAACATGAAATTTGAAAAAGATTCTACTTGTGATTCATGTCAAAAAGGGAAACAAACAAAAGCCTCTTTTAAATCCAAAAATGTTGTTTCAACCACTAGACCCTTACAACTTCTTCACATGGATCTTTTTGGACCATCTCGTGTTGAAAGTCTTGGTGGAAATCTTTATGCTTTTGTAATTGTTGATGACTACTCTAGATTCACATGGACGTTATTTCTTGCTCATAAAAGTGATGCCTTTCATGCTTTCAAAAGTTTTCTTAAACGTGTTCAAAATGAAAAGAACACAACCATCACTTCCATAAAAAGTGATCATGGGGGGGAGCTCGATCACAATCTCTTTGCGGATTTTTATGACGAACTCGGTATTGAACATACCTTTTCAGCTCCACGTACACCACAATAAAATGGAGTGGTAGAACGTAAAAATCGATGTCTCGAAGAGATGGCTAGAACCATGCTCAATGAGGCCGAAATTCCCAAATATTTTTGGGCGGATGCCGTGAGTACCGCAAGCTATGTTTTAAACAGAGCTATCATTAGACCGATACTCATGAAAACTCCCTATGAACTCTATTAGGGAAGGAAACCAAATCTTTCCCATCTTAGAGTCTTCGGTTTTAAATGTTTTATTCACAACAACGGAAAAGATAACTTGGGAAAATTTGATGCGAAATCTGATGAAGGAATTTTTCTTGGTTACTCATCACGTAGCAAAGCATATAGAGTGTTTAATAATCGAACCAAAACTGTTGAGGAATCTCCTCATGTAGTATTTTGTGAAAATAATGCTCGCTTGGCGAGAAAGGATTCTTGTGTTGATCTTGCAGATGCTTTAAAGAAAATCAATCTTCAAGACGAGGTACAAAAGGAGGATCCAGGAAGTTCAAGATGAAGTCATGGAACAACCTTCGGAAGAAGTACCACCACAAGAAGAAGAATCGATGATGCCTAAGCCTTGGAGGACGTCTAAAGACCATCCTCTTGACAAGGTAATTGGCAACATCGAGAAAGGGGTAAGTACACGAAACCTTCTTAAAGATACAGTAGGACATATGGCTTTTGTTTCACAAATAGAACCTAAAACCATTTCTGAAGCAATTGGGGATGAGCATTGGACCTTGGCAATGCAAGAGGAGCTTAACCAATTCAAACTCTAATGATGTTTGGGAATTGGTGCCAAGACCCGATAATCACACCATAATTGGTACAAAATGGGTTTTTCGGAATAAATTAGATGAAAATGGTATAATCACTAGAAACAAAGCTAGGCTAGTTGCTAAGGGATATAATCAAGAAGAAGGCATTGATTATGAAGAAACCTATGCACCCGTTGCACGCCTAGAAGCCATTCGTTTATTACTTGCTTTTTCATCATCTATGAATTTCAAATTATTTCAAATGGATGTCAAAAGTGCCTTCCTCAATGGGTTTATTCAAGAGGAAGTGTATGTTGAACAACCCCCGGGCTTTGAAGATTTTACATCTCCCGACCATCTCTTCAAGCTTAAGAAAGCTTTATATGGTCTTAAACAAGCTCCTCGAGCTTGGTATGAACGTCTAAGTAAATTTCTCTTAGACAATGAGTTTGAAAGGGGGAAAGTTGACACCACACTTTTTATCAAAAATAAAAACAATGACATTCTATTAGTTCAAATTTATGTCGATGATATTATTTTTGGTGCTACTAATGATTTTCTATGCGAGGAATTCTCTAAGTTAATGACTAGCGAATTCGAAATGTCAATGATGGGTGAGCTAAACTTCTTTTTGGGGCTGCAAGTAAAACAAATGAAAGAGGGAACTTTCATTTGCCAATCAAAATATTGCAAGGAGTTGCTAAATCGCTTTGAAATGAGCAACGCCAAAGCAATGGCCACCCCAATGAGTACATCCGACCATCTTGACAAAGATGAGAAAGGTAAGGAAGTAGACACCAAGAAGTATCGAGGTATGATCGGATCTCTTCTGTATCTTACTACTAGTAGACCGGACATCATGTTTAGCGTGTGTTTATGCGCTCGATATCAATCATGTCCGAAGGAGTCACACTTAACTGCGGTAAAACGGATTATGAAGTATCTTGTTGGAACAATAAATGTGGGACTATGGTATCCCAAAGATTCTTCATGCCAACTTGTGTGCTACTCCGATTCCGATTTTGCGGGTTGCAAATTGGACCGCAAGAGCACTAGTGGCACTTGCCATTTGCTCGGTAGCTTCTTAGTTTCTTGGTTTATCAAGAAACAGGTAAGTGTTGTGTTGTCCACAATCGAGGCTGAATATGTAGCCGCAGGGAGTTGTTGCGCTCAAATCCTTTGGATGAAACAACAACTCTCGGACTATGGCCTTAGTATTGATCATGTCCCTCTTCGATGTGACAATACTAGCGCCATAAGCTTGACGAAGAATCCTATTCTTCAATCAAGAACGAAACACATAGAAATTAGACATCACTTTGTAAGAGATCACGTTCTCAAGGGCGATGTCGAAATTGAATTTGTTGAAACCAAAAATCAATTGGCCGACATCTTCACAAAGCCTTTAGAGAAAGAGTCATTTTTCCGAATTCGTAGTGAACTCGGGATTCTTGACTCCACGTTGATCTAATTCATGCATTGCATTTTTATGTTTTAACGATTACTATCTTGAGCGTCGGAGGCGCCTAATTCTTTTTTGCAGGTATCGCCCCAAAGACAGGGGGAATTATCAGACACCGATGCAGAATAATCGATTTCTCTAATGTCAATAATCGATTATTCCCCATTTACGTTTTATGTTTATTATGCTGGAAAATTGACATAATCGATTATACAACACTACAATCGATTATCTAACAGTTTTGGCTTTGCAGGATTTTAGCTGTTAAATATAAAAATCGATTATCACATATCCCTAATCGATTATGTTGACCTTTATGTTCAGGTGTTAAGTCACTGTGTGAAAATAATCGATTATTTAAAACAGTGTAATCGATTTTCCTATTACCGTCTCAGATGTCCGTTACTACATTTCCTGAAATAATCGATTATCTCAAAAGCACAATCGATTATTCCCAAAGTCAGAAAATCACTGGGCACACTGTGTCAGAATAATCGTTTACCATAGTTCCATAATCGATTATTCTCAGTCTGTATTTCAAAATAGTTACCGTTTCTGACCGTTTGCTCCTTAAAGTTTTGCAGATTTCTTCACTTTAATGCTATTTCATTCTTCACATTATAAATAGGTGCATTATATCTTCAATGTCTTCACTCAAACATCAATCTTAGCTCCCAAATTCTCAATAATCTCTCAAAACTCTTCAAAGGCTATTACTATTTATTCAAAATGACGGGCAAAACTTCCAAACGATCTCGTTCCGGCAAAAATGTTGCCTCCTCTTCCGTCACTCGTCCACTAGTTCATTGTTATAAAGATGGTTCTAATTTACGATTCAATAGTGAAGCCGAACTTATGCGCTTCATGGAAAAATTTGAAAATCGAGAAATCCTTCCTCCTCGATTTTCCACGGATCGTTTCCTTAATCAAAGCGCCCTTCCATCCACAGCAAATATGCTTATACAAAGCCAACTCCTTGAATTCCTATATCTTCACACTCCTTACATTCACCCTCCTCTAATTCGGGCCTTCTATTAAAATCTTGAGAAGGACAAAGATGGTGAAATTTTCTCGAACGTCAATGGAGTTTCCATTCCTCTATCTGAGGCAAATATTCAAGCCCTCACTAAACTCCCACGCAATGGGGAAGACATTTCTCTCTATACTAGGGAAGAAGGCGCGTTATTTGATGAACAACTTCTCTTCACCCAAATAGGCATCGGTGAATTTATTGCAACTCCGGGCCATCGTCGTCCAACCATTACAAATATGCTCCCGGAATATCGCCTAATTTTTTATTTCATCACTCGCGTTCTAAAATCGTGAAAATTCAATCCCACAACTATCTCTCATGAGGATTTTAAACTCATGCATGCCATTATCACCGGGGCCCGCATCAATTGGTGCAAGTTCGTCATGACTCACTTATATGATGCAATTGGGGAAGATAAGCCACTCCCCTATGCTTTTGTCGCTATGACCATTCTTGTTGCCTCCGGTATCGACACCTCCGTCGGTCCTCACAAAAAGGCGACAAAACATTGGGAAATTCAAGAATCTTCATTTCCCCATATCGGTGAACATCCTCCTCCTCCACCTCAAAGATGTCGTCATCCGGCCCCGTCCGATGCATCCCTCCAATCTATTTCCGAGCAACTTGCCTCCATGTCCACTTCCCTAAATCGTATTGATATGAATGTCAATCGATTGACTCACGAGCTCCATGGATATTTTGATCACGTCAATTATCCGTATGCCCAAATTGTCCTTCGGGAAGATGTACCGGATGTCGAGACGGAAGTCAATGATGATAATGAATAATGTCTTGTCTCCTTGTTTTTCTAGTTTGCATAATATTATGTCTTTTATTTTCATGTATTTGCAATATTGTTTAATCAATAAAGAGTTAGTTATTTTTTTGCTAATGTCAAAAGGGGGAAGATATGGGCTATGCACACTAATACATATTGGCATAAATTGAGGGGGAATTCATAACTTGAGGGGGAACTTGTTGCATATCTATATACTTATCTTGGATCGTCATTATGAATTAATAAATATGCATATCCCGATATTGGTTTGCAATTATCAAAAAGGGGGAAATTGTTGAAACACGTTCTCAAGTCGCTAAACTAAACGTGTGTTCATATTTGTAGGTTTTGATAAATGACAAACCGACGTGAACGGAACATTGACATATGCCGAAGTCCAAGCACAAGAGAAACAAAGATCAAGATTAAGTAAAGCAACAAAGTTATACATGAGTCGTTCTATAATTGTGATCTTGATCCGACAATTGATTCAAGACTTGGCTTCTCTCGTAAAATCATTTTTATCAAATCATGCATCTTTAATTTAAAGCAAAATGATTTTCAAACATTTCATTTTAACCAAAATGAGTTCTAAACATGTCTTTCAAATCTGGACAAAGATAATCGATTATGTACTTTATGATAATCGATTATGTTAAAGCAGTGTACACCAGATTTTACAAAGCTGTAAGATAATCGATTATGTACCTTATGATAATCGATTATGTTATGGCAGTGTACACCAGATTTTAGAAAGCTGCAAGATAATCGATTATGTACCTTATGATAATCGATTATGTTAAGGCAGTGTTCACCAGATTTTTCAAAGCTACAAGATAATCGATTATGTGCCTTAGACTAATCGATTATGTTGAGGCAGTGAGCATCAGATTTTACAAAGTAGCAAAATAATCGATTATGGCTTTTCTGGTAATCGATTATATTAAAGACCGTTGCCAAAGTATTTTCAAACACTGAAAAATAATCGATTATGTACAATCAGACAATCGATTATGCTAAGCATAAAATCAGGGATTTATTTTTGAACGTTGTCAGGTAATCGATTATACGGTTTGGATAATCGATTATTCTGCTTAAAATCTGGGATTGATTTTTGACCGTTGGCAGATAATCGATTATGCAGAATCAGATAATCGATTATCCTAGCACAAAATCAGCAATTTGTGATTGGCAATTAAGCAACGATTTTGGGTGTTTTGAGCACTATAAATACAACTCAATTTCACTCTTCTAAACACAACAACTTTTTACATTCTTGCTAAAGCTTACATACTCTCTTTACAATCATTTTATATTCATTTCATAAGTTTTTGAGAGCCAAACTCTTGACGAAATTGTTGTGTTCTTGAGCGTATTGTTTTTACTCATATCTACTCTATTAAGAGAGTCTTGTCTTGAGTGCTAAGTGTTTGTACACACTTGAAGGGATATTCTAATCCCTTGTTGTAAGAAGGAAAAGTAATTCCTTGGTTTGAAGTCTTGAGGTGCGGTATCCTCGAGCAGGTTGAAGTCTTATAGAGTGTATATCTACGAGCAAGTGTACCGGTTTGTTAGGCACCTGTAAGCTTAACGAAGTTAGTGTAAAACTCGAGAGAGTCTCTCGGGGACTGGACTAACCACACGTTGTGGTGAACCAGGATAAAATTCGGTGTGTTCTCTCCTTATCTTTTTAATTACTGCACTTACGTTATTCCTGCAATTTTTAATTCCGCAAATTTACATTGTTTTTTATTATAACGCTATTCACCCCCCCCCCCCCCACTCTAGCGTTAAGCTTATATTCTAACGTAACTTAAGTCACTTCAATGGTGTTGTATTGCTGTTGAGGGTTGTTGTAAATTGAATATAACTTGGATTTTGACATAAAGTTACTATATGGGGTATGTATATTGTTTTCTTGCTTGTGCCTAAGGTTATGATGTTGATTAAGTTAAATGGACTGGCTAGACATTAACTTTTGAATAACATTTCTAATTGAGGATAGTTGAAGTTATGGAATGTTTATGTTGTAATAAAAATATGGTATAGGGCTGGAATAATTTACTAATGACGTAATTATCATGTTATGATACTTTTATGTTAAAGTAAGAAGTCTATATGGATTGATAAGGTGTACGGATTCCAATCAGAGCTTGCCGCTCGTCGTGATGTAGTTGTGACTTGTTGTTATATGGTGCCTTGATAATGATAATTATGTATTGATGGATTGCTCTTGTCATTGTTATTGGTATATGTTATTGGCGGAGGCTCTTCTTACAAGGGAGATGCTGCCCAAATTTACGTAAACAAGCTACTAGATTTAGTTATGGACTTAGCCTTTGCTCAGCACTGATTTTGAATATCCTTATATTATGATGGATTGAGTTGACTTGTATGTAGATTTGCTTGGAAGGGATTAAGGACTCAATGGGTTTAAGGTATGTTAAGGTATTTCCTTCTTTCTTTTAGCATGATCTAAAGTGAAATGAATGCGCTTCTCCATAACGGATCAACTCCTAGCAAATAAGGTTGTCCATGTTTTTCTTTCCTTATAATATTATTCAAAAAAAATGTGTATCATCCTTGAATCCTAATAAGGTTCATATTGAGGGTTTAGATGCCCATAATGTTCTATGTCACTCCAATAGATTTAGAAGGTGATTCCATGAGTCGAGCATGCATTATACATATGTATCTGTTTTACTCTACCGAGCCATGCTATAGTCGGTCGGGTACGACGCCTATTGTCCAACCACTAATTAGTTGGGTTTTGCCGAGCTCCACGTGGCCGGGTACGATTCTTCCGAGCCTTATGAAGGCCGAATACGTTTTTACCAAGTCCGCTTTGAGGCTGTGTACGATATGATGATGATAATTCCCACAAAGGCGAATGTTTTTTAAAAGTTTATGTAAATTTATGTATTATGCATTTCATATCAGTAGCCCCCAGAGGCACTTAGATGTTACATGTTGTATCTCTTCTATCTCTCTTTACATTACTGTTCTTGTTTATGCTTTCCTGCCTTACATACTCGGTGCTTATTTTGTACTAACACCCTTTTTGCTTGGGGTTCTGCGTTTCATGCCCGCAGGTCCAGATTGATAGGTTGGCAGTCCTCTTAGTAGGCTATCAGCTCGGCAAAGGTGTTGGCGCACTCCATTTTCTCCGGGGTTATCGATTTGGTTAGTATGCTTTGGATATGTATTTGATTGGTATATCTTGACCCTATCCCAACCTTTATGATTTTATATATTCTGAGAGTCTTTTAGATAGATGTCAGGTGTATGGATACTTGTATGGCCTTGTCGGCCTCTATTTTGAGTTTACAAATGGTAATGTCGGCCTTATAGGCTTGTATCTCATATGTATAAGTTTGTATATCATGTTAGGTCATCATATGTTGAGTATTCCCTTATGTTTTATTCTTGTTATCTCATGACGGGTTTTCTAGCTCATTTACTCATGATAGTATGGTATGAAATATATGTTACGTTGGTACTCAGTTGAGTAAGGCACCGAGTGCCCATTGCAGCCCTTTGGTTTGTGTCATGACAGAAGTGGTATCAGAGCAGTTCTGTCCTAGGGAGTCTACAAGCGGTGTCTAGTAGAGTCTTGTTTATGGGTGTGTTGTGCACCACACTTATAATAAGGAGGCTACCGGGCAATTAGTATTGTCACTCTTTCTTCTTACTCTAGATCGTGTAGTAGATCTTAATGTAAGAATTCAAACTTCTAAATTTGACTTTAGTCAAAATACAATGATACTTACATCCACAAAGACCGTTGGTAAGAGATTGCATGTTGATATGGAACAGTTGAGTCAGAGGTACTCGATCTCACATCATGCTTTTGATGAGTAAATATGAGGTCTTCAGCAGATCATGTGTGTACTAAGATGTGTAAGCTTCTTAACAAGGAGCGTTAAGGAAAGAAAATCTATTCACGAATATAGTGAAACAATATGAGGGATTCAGAAGGTAGATACAAGTTTCAACAAGTAAAAGAAGTAAGGTGAAGAGGGGTACGAGGCACCCAGTAAACGAAGATTTATTTTCAAATCAGGCAGAGAAATATAAGCATTTTGGTAACTTGATCAATGACAGGGGTAAGTACAATAGGCCACACCAATCTCCATTATGATCTATGAGATCTAAAAGATATCATTTAAAAGAAATATGGGATATCAGGATCCAATTCGAGTTAGAGTAACCCAAAAATTGTGGATGGGTTGTTATCATTGACTAATGTTTCCGAAAAATTGGGCAAATATGGTAATAGATCTCCTTGTAAGATACCGACATGGTGAACTCTAAAGTAGTACAATCATATATGAATACTAGAATATTCAAAAATTTCAGAAGGTAGGCAGTGGAATCCTAAAAGGGATAATTATTTACCTTTGTATGAGTCCTTCCCCTAAAGAGAGAGAGAGAGAGAGAGAGAGAGAGAGAGAGAGAATTTTAGGCAACCGAAGAGGCAGTGACATGAAGTAAGAGCAACTAAAAGTGAAAGAATTTTGTTGAAGTTTTCAGAATAAAGAGATAGCAAGAAATACTAGTCGGAAAACAGGAAGAGGGTAAATGAAATATTATGAGTAAGGTGTGATAAATGGTATGACAGGATGACAAATTCTACAGTCAAGTGAAGGGAAAGACAAAAGGTGACATACCGTGATGAATAAAAGTGTATAAGCCATAAAACCATATTCCTATTTTGAGAAATGAGTTGGTGACTCCGACGTGATTACCAGAAAGAAAAGGTAGACTCCGGAGTAATAGAAAGAGTATAGGCTGGTGAACAAGATAAACTGAACATGAATTGGGAATCGAATTATTTGATAATAGTCGCCATGAGAATTTTAGAGATTTCTTTCCGGCAATAAAAGAATGGACAACGGAAGAATAACCTTTAAAGGTCATTTAGTAAGATGCTTCCCTAAAGCAAGCACTATGAGCAGAGTTAATCATAAAGGACTAAGTGTGCTAGTTACAGTAGGTGACACCTTCGTGCGTAAGAAATTTAGTTATCACTTGTACAAAGTTTACCATAAGGTGATTAAGGTTCATTGATAATGTGAAAAAATGCCAAAGATGAAGAGGTAAAACATGTATAGGTAGATCGTCATAGTACTCCCCTAAACAGGGGAATATGTTGTGATATTGTATTAAGTCAGAGTTAAGCGGTTCAGGTAACCATGGAATGGTAAAGGAAGATTGTGGTAAAAAGGTGAAAAGGATGATGATGCATTTTGTTAGTTCCTACAGATATGACGCGACTCCAACAGATTATACAAGCACGACACCAGGGAGAGGCAGTAGAAGTTTCCCGCCAGGATGTTATTGATAAATAAGTATGAATGAACACTTGATACATTAGGAGCTAGTAGCGAGAGGCAAGTTAAGACAAAGGATATATACCAAGAGAGATTATGCAAAATATGCATATGAGGATGGACCAACAAGTAATTAGAAGTTGATTCAAGAAGAGCCCGATTATTGCTAGAAAAGAGGTCACAGATAAATCAACAGCTCATGCAAGATAAACGTAGTGAACGACAACATAGTGAATTCAGTCTCGTTGATATGAGTCGCAATCATTTCAAAAATATTAAATAGGATTTGAGGCAGTTAAAGATATCGTTTAAGTATTATAAAAATAAGAGAGAGTGCCACTAACGAGACAATCAAAATTTGAGCCTTGAAGTAACCCTACGAGCACAAGGGCACAAAGTTATGTAACTAAGGATTATTATAAGTGAGTAAGAATAATGAAAATCTCCTTCGGGCGCATGAGATAACAAGCTCGCAACTTTACAAGACCCATAAGGTCTCCCTAAATACTGCAACGAAAGACTAGCTAAGGAAGTAAGGGCGAATGTTTCCACCTAAGCATAGTGAGCTAATGAGTAAATGATCTTGTAACAACAGTGTCACTACAATATTGTACACACTCCATAAGAATGAGGCACCTATCGTGGCTAGTGAATGGGAAGAAAAAAATCAAAGGTGATGTTTGAGATTATATGAGGTACTGGAAATTACAATATTCGTGGGCAATAAGACAAGCCAAATATTCATGCAACAAGTGATAGAACGATTATGAAAAGTAATTACTTATATTTAAGGACAACTGAGAAGGCACAAAAGGAAATTTATGGTGCTAGCAAGTTAAAGGAAGGTTGTGAGTCGTATAAATAGATAGGTGTAGGTAATAAGGTAAAATATCATAGAAAAACATGGTTTTAGTTAGATATAGGTAAGGATAAGAAAAGACAAGTGAGAAGGTGACAAGAATAGGTGAGTCCTCGGAATTAAACCCATCACAACAAAAGAGTTGATAGCTTCCGTAACTTATCGAAAGCTCGCTACATCCTGAATGAACTCAGAAGAGTGTAAGACTAGGTGTATTTAGAAGAGATGGAATGCTGCACTGGTAGTATAATAAGGGAATAATTATGATAAACGATAGGAGAATAACATTTAGGCCTTTGATTGAGTAATGATTTAAAGAGAATGGATTTCATGAGTTCCATAGGATTTGAATACTCCCATAAGATGAATCATGTTGGGATACTATGAAATATGGTCATTGTAGAGTAGTATCTCCCAAAAGTGTATTAAGAAAATCACTTAAATTGTTCCCCGATGTGATGTGAGCCTCAATTAAAATGTATTATATAAGAGGTTTCAAGTTATGAGTGGTAGATTAAGATCAACATTAAGACTAGATCAACGATGGATGGATACAAGTTAAAAATTATGAGAGATTGGTTGTCAGTCATAAGATGAACAATAATGAGAAAGCATTAAAGTACTTAGATTTATACATGTAGGATAAGCATTGAGAGACTAACCTCGAGTTGGGTAAAAGATCTCGATATTAATAAAACAAAAGTAAGAGTTATTGTATAGTTTAACCTGCCTAGATGCAGAAAAGCCGTAAGGATGGATATCTGATTCTATGAAACAAGATATATCAATAATTGTAAGTTCAGAAAAGTATCAAGAGAAGAACTTCAGTACACCTATAGATGCCTAGAGGAACAACTTGTCATAGTTTTGTATATGTTCATATAGGGGCTTAGAGATTGGCTAAAAGATGGAGGAAAAAGGGGAGAAGAGTTCATAGGCGCTCATACAAGGACACTGTCGCACATACCACATGACATAAGGTAGCAACAGTTACAAGATTGGAAGAATTCTGACCACATGTCATGGCATGAGAAACATCCCTAAGGGGGAATGCCTTGGCATTTGGAGTTATCCATAAAACAGTTGTTTAGATGGAAAGATATGCATTACTGTATTTGTAAGAGCTATAGTTTATGAAGCTAATAAGCACATCAGTCAACATTTAATGACGAATGTTCCGAAGGGGGAATGATGTTACATCCTATGTTTTCGCACGTGAGAGTACCTTGTAAGCTAATTTATGTAAGCTCGGAAATGAGATCATTTTTAAAAGTACATAATGTAAGTTCATCATGTTATCTTGGAGGTTAAAAATCTTTAAGATCATGGACAACAAGTACCAGAAGGGTTTGAAAGCTTAGACACTAAACAATTTGATGAAAATAAGTTTTGTCAAAAGTCGACGAGTTTGGAATGTTGTAACATATACTTTTGGGGTGAGACTAGGGTGATTAACATAATAAATTATTTAATTTATGTGTTATTTTATTTATATGATAGTTGTGTGTTTTGTTTCTAAGTCAAGTGAGTTTGTGGAATAAAAGTTGGCAAAGGTCATCACAAGTTGCATTTATTATGTGCTGAAATTTAGGTCAAATGTAGATGCACTTTTCTCCCAATATACTTGGTATCAAGATATGTCATACATATCAAATTGGATATATACGAGCCTAGTCTAATGCATTAAACCTTTTGTCAATATGACATCGGACTAGAGAGATATTCACATTTTCGCAAGACTACGCCAAGCAGCTCTCTATGGGGACCACATAGGTGGTTTAACACATATGGATATATATAAGATGCCTCAACCCCGTTTTAAGTGATTAGTTACCCTATATTCAGAACATAGAACCGTATAAACACTCTGTCAAGGATCTCTTATGATACAAGACCCAAACAAAGGGCAAACAACACAAATCAAGTATCAGGCATCCCGTGGTACTAGTAAGTTTCTTGTTCTTTTTGTTGTTGCTGATTCTTTTTTTGTGGTTTAAGCTAGTGTGGGAGGTTTTTTTAAGTATTTGATATTTTGTCAAATGCTCTGTCATGGTATTTATATCAACCCTATATTATTTCAAGTCTTTCAAATGGATTACACCATATTTCAACATCAGAAGTGAAGAATAACACCTCTTTGAGATTGTGTTGTCATTAAGGATAGTTGAGGGCTATTTTGTGCTGAAATTACAAGTTTTTGCTGCTGCCTAAGGTGATTATAATATCCTACTAACTGTGTTTAATCTTTCTTGTATGTTGGTTAAGTTGTTAGGATGATAAACTACAAGATAAAACTTGGATTAGCTTAAGTCACTTCCATGTTGTTGTATTGCTGTTGAGGGTTGTTGCAAACTGAATATAACTTGGATTTTTACTTGAAGTTCCCATAGGAGGTATGTATATTGTGTACCTTCTTTTTCATAAGGTTATCTTGATTTTGATTAAGTGAAATGGATTGGCTAGACATGAACTAGCAAATTGATTAATGACTTAATTATCACGTTAATGATACTTTTATGTTGAATTAAGAAGTCTATAAGGATTGATAAGGGGTATACAGATTGGAATCGAATCTTGTCGCTCGTCGTGATGTAGTTGTGACATGTTGTTGTTATATGGTGTCTTGATATTGATAGTTATGTAGTTGTGACATGTTGTTGTTATATGGTGTCTTGATATTGATAGTTATGTATTGATAGATTGGTCTGATCATTGTTTCTGGTATCTAATATTGGCATGCTATTCTTAACTAAAGAAGATAGCTACATATGATAGTGTAGTTCAAATAAGTAGAAATAAGTTATGACTTAGTGAATAACAAAATTTTTCAACAAATTGCATGTGTCAGTACTTATCACCTCACGTGCACGGTGGTCACATACCAAAACAGTACAAAATCCTAAGGGGATTTCCCCCCACAAGGTTAGGCAAGCCACTTACCTTGAACCAAGCTCAAATCAAATATAAACACTGCTCGTTTCACAAAACAAGTCGACTCTGAATGACCCAAATCTAGCCAAAATCAATTGCATAACATGAATACAAGTACAAGGAACTAATCTGGCTATCGAAATCAAAGCTAAAACAAGAAATTTTGAATTCGCTCCAAAAAGCCTCCCCGAGCCCACATCTCATAATCTAGTAATAGTTACCAAATATAAACACCTATTCATTCACGAGTTCCCTCGTACCAAAATTATCCAAATCCGATGTCTTAATCCCACTCAAAACTCAGAAATTCAACTTTCTCCTTCATATTCCTTAATAAAATAAAGAAAAAACAGTAGATTAGTTAAATATAATAAAAATCGAGTAAGAAATCGTTACCCTAAAGCCCTCTCTAAACATTCCTCAAGGAATCGCCAATTTCCGAGCTCCCAATTCCAAAAATGGAGAAATCAATCAAACACTCGATTTCCCCCTTTTTCTGCCAGTTAAACTGCAACTATGGTCAATTACATGTTTCTGCAGTGCCGCATTTGTAGCTAAAACTCTAAATCTACAAAAATCACTTACTACACCTTCCTCCTCCTCTGCGACCATTGATTGCATCTGCGCATGTCGAATGTGCGGAAATTATATTGAACTTACAGACCAAAACTTGCACATGCGCACTACTCTCCGCTTCTACGACCATCGCTAGTGCGGGAATATCTTTGCACATGCAGACTCTGCTCCATTCACCTAAATTCACGTCTGCAATCCAAATCCCGCTTTTATGGGTTTGCACCTGCGGTGTCCACTCCATAGGTGCGACTACACCAGCACCAGAAATTCTAAGCAATTGCATATGTCTAAATTTATGCCCGTTGAGCATCTGAAACACACTCGAGCCGTCATATAACATCAAAAACTGCAAAAAACACAAATCACCCTCCAATCCAAACTAAACGAACTTGAAAATTCAAATTTCCACAAATTATGCTAAAACCTATCAAACCACATCCGAATGACCTCAAATTATGCACACAAGTCATATTCAATATTATGGACCTACTCCAACATTCATAATTGGATTTTGATTCCGATATATAAATTCCTTTACCGGCTCAAACTCCCAAAATTTGACTTTCGTCATTTTAAGCCTAAATGAGCTATGAACCTCCAAAACGTTATTTGGTTATGCCCCTAAGCCCAATATTATCCAACAGAGCTAAAAATTGATAGAAATCCATGCCGAAGCCATGTTCGCATATCTCCGACTATGGTCCAAATCCTAAGGCTGAAACCTCTATTTAGGGAGTAACTGTCCAAAAACACCCCAAAAACTAAAACAAAACCTCCCGAAAGTTCACAATAGAAAAAATAGAAATGGCGGAAGCATTTAATTGGTGATCGGGCTCCAATTCTCAAAATAATGGGTCGGTCTATTACACATCGCATAAACAATTTCATGCAGATTCGTTCGTTCTTACCTACTCCTACAATCTCGTTATAGAACGGTATCCGATGCACTTTCAGATTACCAGTTCTATCAAACAATTAAAACTTGGGAGGTTTGTATCCCTTTGGAAGTTCCACATCCGGCTGAATACATATGTCCTCATAGTTTAGACCTTCAACACTTTTACCAAGTTTAACAATCTAAACTCTACTAGTGAGCTTCTTGACTTCGTCTGTTATTTTTCTAATGAACAAGACCTTTTTAGTCGATTCAGGAATGTTTAAGGTTTATTCTGGGGTGTAGGGTAAAGTTTCTACATATATCAAATTCCTTTGATGGATTACTGTAACTTGGGTATAAGGGATGTCATTGGTCAAGGTTTTGGAGATCGAGGGTAGGTTGTTCACATTCTGGGAGTGTGATAAGTAATGGTTTGTGGGTATTTAGTTGGATGATGGTGGTGTTGTTGAGGGGTTGGTACTGGAGGCAGGTTAAGATTCTGAGGAGGCGCTGGATACTTCTATGGTGTAGGAGGATTTGGTAGTGGGTTTTGATTTTATGTGTTTTGTGGTGGTGTTTGGTTCTGGGTAGTCGGGTTTTGCTAGTTAATGTGAGGTACTTTAAAAGTTTCGGAGAGGTTTTCCAGATTTTGACTTGCTCAGGCTTGCCTTGTAGTTCCAGGATTTTCGATTCCAGATGTAAGACTAACTCATTATGCGAAGGAGTACTTCGACCATCTAAAGTTTCAATGTTTTCTACCATGGTCAAATTTTCTTTCCTGATACCACTCAAATAATCCATTTTTACTTTCACTTTGCTTTTGCCTTAAAGATCTCTTGGTGGAGAAGGAGAAGCTCTGGATCTAGTGTGATACACTGACGATGCCAATATGCACGAACCAACCTTTTGGAATAGGGATAATTAAGAGAACATAAAAAGAAAAAGGTAACCAGGTAAGGTGAAATGAAAGAGTATTTGCAATATTTAAATAGATTACACAAAGTCATGCAATGATTCACGTCCTAATTTGGGGACGTCATTGTGCCTGAAGTAGGCCCAAGCGTCACAAAGACTTGGAGAAAATCGATGCCAACATTTGCGTCATTTCATTAATGTGAAAATGTGTCAACCTTTTACTAAAAAGATAACTAAAAAACCAATGTAATTAAGCCTTATTACAATCGAAATCTAAAGCTTTGCTAGAAAGTACTAAAGAACATCATTTCCTTGTCTATTCCTTGAAGGACATTCTCCATGCTTGGCTCTTTTGACCCTATCAGGTTCCCTAGGTCGCGCATATACAACAATAAGTAAGCTTTTGCTAGATGCCGTCCTTCACGACCATTTGTGCCTTGAAAATTTGAGAGTCTCTTTCTCATCTTTCCCTCGAGCTCCACCAATTCTTGTTCTAAGTATTCCAATCCCTCTGCTGACTTAGTGGCAATCTTCTTCCATTCCTTTAATACCTCCATGTTCACTTTGTGTTGTTCCAGATGTTTAGCTTCAAACTCAAAACCATTTTTTGTAGCCTTCTATACTTAACCTACATCTCCGCAACATTATCTATGATCATGTCCTTCAGACGGATACCTGGCTTGGCGTCTTTCACTACTTGGTCCTCAAACCGTGATCGATAGTAGTACACATGACTGGCATGATACCTATCTGGCTCAATGGTTTCTCTTTCCAAAATGATCTTTTGGTTCCACATATGTTGTGCCTCAAACTTGAATGGAATGACATCTCTTTTGAAATCTGCCTTGAACTGGATTATGTTGGAAACCCGAGGTATGACCTATTTTCTTCCCGCTTGTATCATTACCCTTATAAGAGCATAATGATAGATACCTTATAACCCGATCAGTATCAGATGAGTATCCCTCTTGACCTAATGATTAATTCACCTATTGATTAATACACTACTAGGAAACTACTCAAACATCTAATGTACCTGCTCGCCCGTAAGATTACAGAAGAATTACACCCGACTTATGCCATTTCAAGGATGTGCAAACCTATCTGGGATAAAAGTCATTTTCTTTGGGTGATGGTCAGCTATTTATTTATTTAACAACCATCGCAGAAGCTCTTGTCGATACTCTTCCATCTAAAAGTGTTCCAGCAGCCAGACTTATAGTAACATATTACAACCTTTAAAATATAAAAATCCCACCTTGCACCAATCTAGAGTGCGGTATATCGTAGCTAAGATAATATGTATGATGGTATAAATTTTTCCCTCGATGGTTTCCATCAAAGTCCTGGGAACTATGGCTAAGCGAGTCTGAATCCTTCCTTCTTTCATCGGAAATATTAACAACCCCAAAAAGCAAAAGACGAACACATAAGCCCGTCGATGCGTTCAACCCAACGAAGTAATGGCAAGTTCATCATGATGAAAACGATACGACTTTCTATGCGTATAACACTCGTAAAGAAATTCAAAATGTATGATTTCTTTAAACATAGCAGCTTGTCATTTTTCTTAAAGCCCAACATCTTCAAAAAAATGCATGGGGAACGGGGGGGAGGAATTCTCTGGTACTAGTAACCCAGACTATCCTACGGCAACTTGGCGAAGCCTGTTATTTCTTCTAGAAGATGAGTCATTTCTATGTTTCCAAATTGAAAGACTATTTTTTTCTTGTCCCAGAACATGGTAGAAGCGTCAATCAATGCCCTATTTGGTTGTATGTTTAGAAAGAATGGAAGCTCACCAAGTACTCTTCTCACATAATTCTTGTCGTAAGGTGCAAGGCCTTTCCATTAGTCAAGTAGCAAAGGTTGGATGTTTTGAACCATACCAAACCTAAGGACATCGTGCTTCATTTTCTGCAAAGAAAGGTTATCCCCTTCCCCTCAAAATTTGACTATTTATGCAATAATAATCAACATGTTAGTACATTTTCTCCAAGTAATGCACGTAATATGATAGTGTCCATTGGGATTGTGGAAATTGCATCGAAAATTGGACAAGACTTATCTTAGCGCGTTGTTACATTAATAACGCTTCAACCTGTACTAGGTTTAGCATGATGCATTTACATTTCAAGTTGCAGTAGGGTTTGTATAATTGTATAGACTAGTACTTAGAAGTGGACAACTTGAGAGGGAAAGGCACGGACTGTCGATTGCACCGCTAATCGACTAGTCTACCACAGATAAGCCTTCTTAAATTAAAAAGTAATTTTTGAAAGAGCACGGACACTCATCAAGTGCTACTATGTTGGTAATTGGTACGAGTGGAGTATGACGTGGAGCATGCTTTATGCAGAGATAATAACAAGTTACTAAGTATTTGTATGACAGAATATATAAAAGCCATAAATAAGATAACAAAAGTAAGCATGGAATGAATAAAGAAGAAAGACAAAAGGACGAATTCAATTTAGTTCATAAAAATATATGTAGGATTGTGATAAATCAGGTAAGGAAGTAGGGATGGGAAAGGCATGATATAGCAGTTTTAGACAAGATGAAAACAGAAGAAGAGTGGTCATAATAAATAAAGGTAAATGGGGAAGGGATGTGCATGTAATAGAATACTTAACCAAACAAATGTGAATAGGGGAAGGATGTGCATAAAACAAAGAAAGTAATCTACATAAGTCAAGTTCATTACGGTATGAGCCTAAGTGTAAATTCCCAGTAGAGTCGCCATGCTGTCCTGCTCCATTTTCTCATGAAAGCGTTTTTCAACGTGTGACAACTCTTTTAAAGGAGGAATTAAAAGAGGAATTTCGCCATCTAACAATTTTTAAGGTACGTTAGGGCTCTATTTGCAAATAACTCTATTTTAACTAGTAAACGTCACTAAAGATCGGGTAATGACTCTTCGAAGTCTACCACAGTGGGTTGTGGCCAAACTTTAAAACTATATCGATTATTTAATTAAGCTAGGTAATCAAATAAACAAAGGGAAATATAGAGACCGAAGAGTCTTATTATAACACATTGGGAATTGGTACAAATCTTAATGATTACAAGGTTACAAATACATTGGTCTATGTCAAATGACTAAGTGTAAATAATAAGTATATAAATAAAAGAGGGGACGGGAGGTGGTCCTTTTTTAGCTTAAAGGATCACCCCATGCTACATAAATAATACTTCGCAATTCCCATAGAGTAAGGGGTTCTCATATTATTCAGTGGGCATATACTATCATCTCCTGCTACCCAATTACTATGTTGAAGTTGTTTACCTAAACGAGTTCTAATACAATACTAAGTCATACCTTATGTGTGTGCTACTTGTCCATGTTTACGGTCCATGAGGCTTTGGACCTCTATTGGGGTCGTTCTAGACAACTTAGTTTGCTCAAAAATGACAAAACTAAGCTACATGCAAAACTGATAGGACTTTACGTAAAGACAATTAAAGTCGCAAAATAGCCTCCAATAAGAAACAAATGCACGAGGAAAGATTTCACATTATAAAGTAGGAAATTTAAGAATCTAGGTGTTGTTTAAAACATATAGGTATGGAATTTAAGTGACTGCACAATTTAGGAATGTCTTATGGACAATTTGCTATTTGGATTATCTAGATTACATATTACAAGTTATAAAATCTATAGACACTATCTCTAAGTGATTTCTGTAATGGGGCAGTGAAAGACATTGAAAAAAACTCAGAGTTACACGTACTTGATCCTATTGACATGCTTTCTAACAGAGTTTCAATATTTATAGCTAGGTTCTCTTAATAGTTGATATTTGAACACATATTTATTGTGCTTATACTTATAGTCATGTTATCAAGGTGGGCAAAGTAATAAGACAATAAAGGCAGTCCATTAATTAAATTCATATGGACATTGTATCTAGATGCGTATTTGCAAAGGCATATATTAGTACGATCATATTGGCATGATATCTAATAAGCACACTACAATTGCACAAATTGAGCGAATGATTATTGATGCTTGACTCCTATTGGCCTGCTATCTAATAACGCGTCAGAGTAGACATATGAAAAGGTAAAGCACTTAAACTCATGCATCTGATAATGTGTGGGCATTAGACAAGTTGAGTGAGTGAAGTGCTTGAATTTCTTTAGGCATGATCTATATTAGCGTGCAACATACCAAACGGAACAACAAACAAGGCATGCTGAAATAGTAGATATGACACAAAAGACCGTATAAACATGTTTTCTACCCTTTCATGCAAATATGATAATACCCCAAGCCTTTTTTAATAATCTCCCGATTATTTGTCATACAAATTATTACAGCCCCAAACGAAATAAATACATGCCAAATCATAAATGTAAAACAACTCAGCGAGGCATCTGGACCATCAAATGGCTTAAAATTTTTGACAAGCCCATATTCCATACGCATATAGCATGTTCAAAACCTCCGTTCCAAGAAACAGTCCAGCAGCCCAAGCCCAAAAAAAATAATTCTCTTGCCCGTCCATTACCAATTATAGATAATTAAAGCAACGAATGGAAATTTATATAAACCCATAATCAATTAAGATACCTCAAATTCTAAGGTAGAGCATATACTTATTTGGACCCTAATACCAAAACTAACAAAAGTAAGAATTCTGCACGTCGTAGGCATAAGACACACACTTGAATATCACATAAGCACACATAAGATGTAGAGAGTATTCATCACACATAGATTGGACATATACATGGGTTTTCAAGATTAGAAAACAAGTTTGATGTAACAGTTTTCTTGGATACACATGCTTTTATTACAAGATCCACAAACAGAGGAGTTATGCATGAGAGTTCAAAGCAATCAGAGTCATGACTTAATTTCCAGAAGGTTAACAAGTAGCAATGACATACTCGAGAGATAATGACCAACATTAAACTTCACAAGAAAATCTTAACATATGCATGTAGGGCAACATAACTAAGACTTCTATGTGTGTTTTGTGACAATCGAAAAGTATTTAAGAGAAAACCTGTTAAGAAATTAAAGGTCAACAATATTGATAACTATGCATAGCAGATAATTATCAGGAAGGTATCTAATTCTATAGCATGTTCCATGACACATACCAAGGATAACACCAAGCATGAAACAAAGCAAACTAGCACTAGAAAGTACGTCCTATATAATAGTGTTGTGGCAACCAAAATAGTAGTGAGACATGCAACTATAGTATAGTGTTGAAGCTAACAGTAGCATAGAAATATACAGTCTGAAAAGCTCAAGATTCAATATGCATGAAGCTTTTAAGAAAGTGAGCAAGTTGAACGTTGCATATATGAGTGACTTAGCATGAAGAGGGAAGAATAAATTTGGAGCATTTTCTGAGCAGATATGAATTACAATAAAATTTTATCACAAGAATCCAAAGCAGAGTATGAAGATACCTTTACACCAGGCATTGATCAGGTTTAACATTCGAGTAAAGGAAACATACAAAAAGTAGGAATTTCCTTAGTTAACTACTCACGATTCTAAGAGTAGAACCGAAATAGAATTAGGGCATTAAAAACCACAAAGAGACATTAAGGCAAACATGATTGAAAACAAAAGAAGCATATTAGAAGGATCACAAAAGTTCAAGTAACTTGTAAGAGGGCCAGAACTTTATTACACCTAGAAAAGAACAAGCGACCCATGTAGAAGCTTTAAACTTAGGTAATATCAGAACTTACAGACTTGTAGAAGTAACATCATCGAGATTGATAATCAATAGAAAATGTGATAATCATACAATGTTAGAAATCTCATAAACCACACGAAAACTGAGCCAGATAATAGTGGTAAACACAATTATCATATATGAGGGAAGTAATTTAAGTTTTTAAGGTAAAGAACCCTAACTGGTTGTAAAGATAACCAAGAAAAAGAGTGAGGAATTTTGAATATCAGTAGATTATACACTAGCAATTGAAGGAGGAGAGTGAAAACCTCAGAACCCCTAGCGCTTCATAGTTCACAAACGCCTCGAGAAGGTCTCTGACAAGTTCTTGCACTGGAGTAGATCAATTAATAGTATTATGGCCTTGGATTGCAACCGTCCAAGAATTCAAAAGTTTCAAAAAAATACTTGAGCGTCACTGAATAAGTGAAAGAGTAGGATAGTGAGAGTAATCACAGTGCTGAGGTGTCTCTAAAAGAAAAAATTTGGGGAGGGTTTATATAGTGTTAAATTAAGGAGACAAACATGGAAATTATCAGTCAAACACAAGAAACAACAACAACAACAACAACAACTACCCAGTATGCTCCCACCAGGTGGGGTCTGGGGAGGGTAATATGTAGACGAGCCTTACCCCTGCCCGAAAGGGCAGAGAGGCTGCTTCCAATCGACCCTCGGCGAGTAGAGTAAAAATGGGAAAGCTGCATTAAGAAACAGAGATAAAATTAGAAACACAAGCAAGACAAAATCAAATAATAAAGCATAGGTACTCCCACAAAAGTAACGTAAATAGTTATGAAGACATAAGCAACATAAATACAGTCGCATGCAGTAATACCAAGAAGGAACTACCATACTAAAACACTAATCACCTATGAGCCCCTAACCTACAATCTTGATTCTAGACCTCCAGACTCCCCTATCAAGAGTCATGTCCTCGGTAACCTGCATTCTGGCCATGTCCTGCCTAATCACCTCTCCCCAATGCTTCTTAGGCCTCCCTCTCCCTCGCCGACCACCAACAATCTCCAACCGCTCGCAGCTCCTCACCGGGGCATCGGAGCCCCTCCTTCGAACATGCCCGAACCACCTAAGCCTCGCTTCCCGCATGTCCACCGGGGCCGCCCCTACCTTCTGTCGAATAACTTCATTCTTGATCTTATCCAGCCTGGTGTGCCCACACATCCACCTAAGCATCCACATCTCCGCAACCTTCATTCTCTGAACATGCGAGTTCTTCACGGGCCAGCACTCCGCCCCATACAACATTGCAGGTCTAACCACGGCTCTGTAGAATTTCCCCTTTATTTTGTGCGGAATTTTCTTGTCACACAGGACCCCTGAAGCAAGCCTCCACTTTGACCACCCCGCTCCTATCCGATGGGTGACGTCCCAGTCAATCTCTCCGTCCCCCTGGATCACAGACCCAAGATATCTCACACTGTCCCTCTTGGCGATGGCCTGAGAACCAAGCATCACTTCCCCGCTTACCCCACTCGGCTCCTCGCCAAACTTGCACTCCAGATATTCTGTCTTAGATCTGCTAATCTTGAAACCCTTAGACTCAAGGGTCTGTCTCCATATCTCTAACACTAGTTGGGTCCAGATTTGTGAGAATCTGACCAAGAATCAAGGGTCCTTCCTTATATGATGTATATGGACGATACATCATCCAAATCCCCACAGAATCAGAGTCGACCAAGACAAATCTCAGAAGATCGTTCTTGCCAAAACTAAGGCAAGAATATTAAGTAACACCACAAGTGCTTATACACGAGTGCAATACCTCAAAATAGGTAAGTAAATTATGGATTCACTCCATGTTTATGTCGGAATCACAGACAATTAGAGGCGCCTTCTAGGGTTTCTTTCAGAGACGAGAGAATATTCGAGAGGTATTTGGGCTTTTGTTAGGTGGGGAATGAAAATTAGGGTTTGGGGTTGGGTTAATTATAAATGAGAGGGGTCTGTGGACCGTTGATCTCTGAGATCAATGGCTGAGATAGAAGAAAGAGTGGTGCAGGTTGATTAAAATGGGTCATGACCGGATTAAATGAAAGAGTTTTTTGGTTTGGGCCGCTGAAGGGTTTAATGGGGATAGGCCAGCTTCTTTGAGCCTAGTTTTACCCTGTAATTAGCCCTATATTGGGCTATATAATAGAATACACAAAAATTGTTTAAAATAATTTATTAAATTAATTTATAAATAATACAAATATTACCAATGTAGCAAAAATGATTGAATGTAATAACCTACTATTATAAGAATATAAAATGCTATTTTGGTGTAAATAATGTAATTGTATATAGAATAAAAGCTATTATTGCAAAAGTATGTGAATAACCTAAAGATACAAATATAATTATATCAATAAAGTAAAAATATTATGAAAAATATATGTTGTTGCAAATAATAATTTGGATGATTAAGTAATCATCATAAAATAATTTAAGGAATAATTAATACATATTCAAGTAATTTAAGATATGAAATTAATTTTAAAGCTCTAAGAATTATTAAAAATTATAAAAAATGTTTGTATAAATCTTGTAAATTAAATAATGATGTAAATGATATTTTGAAAGTATATATACGTATTTTAAAAAATGTGAGGGCAAAATTGCGTATCAATGCTCTTGAGGTTTTATTGATTTTCAAGAATTAAATAGGTAAGTAGTATATACTTCCAATTAAGACTCCTCTCTCGATTAAATCTAAATCTTTCAAATGAACTAATGTGAGGTGCGGTGAAACTTGCAAGAACCTATTGGTAGGAATGATCTAACAGAAATATCTTGCGAGTTTTTCTTTATCTTAATTTAAACGGTAACTCAAAAAGCTCTTTCGATTACTTCCAAGAATCACAAAAATAAATTAAGACATATGATATAATGATATTTAATAATATGTTGCTCTTTTGATTGAATACTATAAAAAATAAAATCACAATTCTACTAAATCTCCTCCAATAAATTCAAGTGATTAAACAGTAATCAAATCTATAAACAACAACCAAAGTCACCAAATCATGTCAAACCCTAGGTAAGCTACTCTACAATTATGGAGGAAGTTATCACAAATATAATAAAAGAGTGAGAAAGCATCAATCTAATGTTATAATCCAAACTCCCGTATTTAATTGATGAATAGATGATGAAATTGTGTCTCTTGTAGCTTCCAATGCTTTTCCAAAGTTTCCGAGGTCCAAAATCCACTAAAAATCATGTTTTTGATGTATTTATACCATGTAGGAACAGGTCTAGACGAAACAATCTTTTACGAGCAGAAGAATGAGAAATACTTTGTAAAATTTGCGCATGTGTAGAATATGACAACGCCTGTCATTAGGGGTGCGCATTCGAATCCGTTTTATCGATAAATCGAATCGATTATTTGTTATCGAAATCGAAAAAATCGAAACCTTATTGAAACGATAACGATAAGCATATGTACAAATCGATAATCGATAAGTAATTATCGATAAGGGTCAAAATCGAATGCACACCCCTATTACTGTAGACACTTATAAAATGAATAATTACCTATTTGTGTAGATTAATGTAACATACAGAATGTATATATATTCCGCTACTATTTTGAAAGTGGCTATACAATATCATTTTTCCTAATCTATACCCTTTCATTTACTCGAAGTCCCTTACCCTATTATTTCCTCTACCACATTAAAGAATAATCATATTTATAGATCAAGGGAATGAAGTTCAAATTAATGAAAAATAAAATTAGTCATGATGATGTATTTAGTCTGTTTTATTTTTTTATACCGTTGGAGTGTTGGTAGCATACATTTGATTTCTTACACTATTTTTCTTGCATGTGCTTTATAAATGGTTTTGTCTTATTTTAGCTTCTTCTTATCCATATAAGTTAGGCGCGTTTATAGAGATATACTTTCCATGGAATCCCGCAAATTTTCTTATTGATGTAATTGATAACCGAATCGATATGACCCCCAAATTGATAAATCAAAATCGAAAAAATCGAAACCTTTTTGAAACGATAACGATAAGAATATGAAAAAATCGATAATCGATAAGTAATTATCGATAAGGGTTAAAATCGAATCGATAAATCGAATGCACAGCCCTACCTGTCATGACCTGAAAATCCTTCCGAAGAGGTCGTGATGGCACCTAGTCTCTACACAAGGAAAGCCTAACATTAACTGAGAATATTTATATTTGCTAGCTTTAATTTAAATAACTCTTAACAAATTACAATTTCCAAAAATGGTGGTACAAGTCACAATCCTTTCTAAGAGTAGTTATACAAAATAAATACATCATTGCTCCAAAACAAAAGGAACAAATAAAAAAATAAGTACAAATGAGAGTGACTCTGAGGCCTGCGAACACTGTAACAGGTTTACCATGAGTCTCCACCGCAACGACCGACACAACTACTACCAATCAAATACCTAGATCTCTACCAAAAAATGTACAAAAGTGTAATTTGAGCACACCACGATGGTGACCAGCAAGTATCAAGACTAACCTCGGTGGGATAGTGACGAGGAATAATTTAGATACCTAATGGTCAAATAAATTGAACAGGATTTGATAATAAACTATCAACCTAGAAATGAAATCGTAATATCAATAGCAGCGAGTGAACAAACTACTATCAGTAGAAACAATTAAAAGAAACATGCCTGGAAATGAAGACAAATCATATCGTTTCTGATGCACAATTTCGAGCCATCTCAAACTCGATGTCTCGTATCATAAACTCAATTACAAAACATTTAGCACACCCGGCACCTTGTGCCCAAGTATTTCTATCTTCTTTTACCCAACAAAGTTCTCATATTACTCAGTTCATAGGATCCACAACCAATGCAATTAAAACATTCAAGGAGTCTGATTTACATAACATAAGTGGGGTACGTCTTCTAAACTAATTAGGAACTCAACAAGAAAAGATGAAGTTATTTTTAGAAATCATTTAAATAAAGAAGTACCATTTTCAATTAAAGTACAACATCGAATGAAATATTACCTTTAACAAGGAATTTACCAAATTAACGTAGTAGAAATTCCATTTTTAAGTAAAATACTACCTCAGACGGTTTAAGGAAATTTAATTGAGCAACATAATGAATTAAAGATGAAACAATTATTGAAATTTTAAATATTGTAAAATAAGTATATAAATACGGTGATGTATTAAAAACCTATGAATTCCAACACAAAGGATCACGGCAACAAATGAATCTACATAGTGAAAACACTTGAATTGATAACAACAAATAAACAAATCAAATAGAAAGTGCACCATATCACCCATCGTTCTTTACCTCTCGTGCTTTTACTCTAGTTCTCACCATATGAATCAATATTAACATTTATCTTTCTTGTTGTGGCGTTCAACCTGATCCCAATTATATAATAATGATGCGGCGTGCTACCCGATCCCAATCATATAATGATGTTACGGCATGCAACCTGATCCAAATCAAATAATATTATTGCGGTGTGCTATCTGATCCAATTTATATAATAATATTGGGGCGTGCAACCCGATACAAATCATATAATGATATTTCATCGTACCAACCGATCCAAATCATATAATATTGTTACGGCGTGCAATCTGATCCGAATAATATAATATAGTTATTGCGTGCAACTCGATCCAAGTTATATAATGATCTTGCAGTGTGCAACTCTTTCCAAATCATATAATATTATTGCGACGTGTGACCCAATCCATACTATATAATGATGTTGCAGCGTGCAACCATGTCACGACCGGGTTCTCCCTCCATGAACCATTGTGACGGCACCTAGTCTCTATGACTAGACAAGCCTAACAATGCAAAATATAATCCATAGTTATAGAAGAAATAATTAAAACTAAACTGGTAAAGTAAAACAGTGGTTAAGGTGCCACTCGACACATACAATAACATCTATTGAAACTAACAAAAAAATTTCCAAAACCCGGAATCTCACAAATCACAAGCTAACGGATACGTAAGAAGCTCTAACTTCGAAAATGTCTAAACAAAAGAAAAATACTAAAAGAGCTATACTTATTACAAAAAGATAGAAAGAGAGTCCTCAATCTACGAACATAATATATATACCTCGAAGTCTCTACAGAAATGACTCCTTCAAAGGCTAACAGAACTGAGTGGGAGTACCTAGATCTACACAACAAAAATATGCAGAAGAGTAGCATGAGCACACCACAATGGTGCCCAGTAAATATCAAGACTATCCTCGGTGGGGTAGATACAAGGATAAGTCAAGACACATGCTGGTCAAATAAATAGTATAATTATTTGAGCAACGGAACAAGATATATATATATATATATATATATATATATATATATATATATATGTGTGTGTGTGTGTGTGTGTGTGTGTGTGTGTGTGTGTGTGAAGATTTTATGAAATGACAAATAATTCTACAATCACAAGGAGATAAGAAACAACAAGTAATACGAGAATATAAAGAATAATGATAGATAACCATGTCAAAATGCAATCCAACCCTAAGATCACAATACAACAAAGGAAGCACGAAACAATAACTCGGGTCCTACGGTGATGATCACATCAGGTCTTATATAACAATTTCCACGAATTTTCTAAATCAGAATCAACTAACAACTCACGAGTCCCACCATCTGAATATACACTCGGCATCCTATGCCTCCATCAGCCTTACGGTCATACTGACAACTAACTGTAAGAAACACGTTCTCGAACTAACGTGTGTTGATTCATGTAGGTTTTGATAAATGCCAAACATTGAGACAAGCATCGGTGATGGAACAATAACAGTCCAAGTACAAGATGGATAGTACGCGTTCAAGAATAGAAGATGCAATCAACTGTTGAGTAGGTCTTAATTTGTAATCTTGACTCAACGACTTATTTCTAATATTGGCTCTCACCTAAAATGATTTTCATAAAATCATGCATCATAAGTTTTTAAAGAAATAAGTTGCATATTTGCCAAAATGATTTTTAAACTCGTTTTGAGAAAATTGGGTTTAACAATCGATTGTCTTGAAGAAACAATCGATTGTCAAGTTCTATACTTAGTTTTTAAAATGTTGTCTTGAGACAGAAACTTCGTTTGAAATCATTTTTGAAACAACAATCGATTGTCACTGTTCAACAATCGATTGTCAGATTTTATACTTAGTCTCAAAGTTTTGGACAACTTACAGAATGTTTTCAAAATCTTCAAAAATGAAGAACAATCGATTGTCACTATTTAACAATCGATTGTGCTCAGTGATATTTCCAAACGGACTTCTTCCAACGGCTTTATCTATTTATGGTATAATCTTTACTCAAATCTTTTAGTCAAAAAGTTGCCAGAAATATTTTGAATATTTGAACAACAATCGATTGTCTAAAAGTTAACAATCGATTGTCATTCTTTTTAAATTCAACAGAAATCTTTTTAACCGGATTTTAAGGAATCTGTCTGTTGAAATTTTGCTCCAACAATCGATTGTGTAATATCAACAATCGATTGTCAGGCAGATTTTCAGGAGCGTTTTCTGGAACTAAAAGCAACGGTCTATTGCTCCATTTTCTCTATAAAACACTCTCTGAAAATCATTTTTTAAACACAACAACACTGCAGAAAAAGTAAAAAGCATACATTACATTCTTGTGATTCAAAATTCCATATCTTACATTATTTTTGAGAGCCAAGATTATTGATTGAGTTGTTGTGTTCTTGAGCCATATATTTTGTACTCATAATCCACTATTTGAGAGAGTTCTTGTAAAGTGAGTAAAAGAGTGTTCTTGTTAAACACTTGTAGTAAGAAGGAGTGTTATATTTCTTCTTGTAAAGTCTTAGGGATAGGTTTCCTTAAGCGGGTTGGTTGAGGCTTGTGTTGTATCAAGTTCTCAAGTTGTAAAGGTTCGTTAGGCACCCGGAAGCTTAACAAGTGAAGTCTTTGGGATTGTATCCCCGAGCAAATTGAAGTCTTTGAGGTGAGGAACCTCCAAGCAAGTGAAGTCTTTGAGGTGAGGAACCTCCGAGCAAGTGAAGTCTTTGAGGTGAGGAACCTCCGAGCCAATTGAAGTCTTTGAGGTGAGGAACCTCCGAGCAAATTGAAGTCTTTGAGGTGAGGAACCTCCGAGCAAATTGAAGTCTTTGAGGTGAGGAACCTCCGAGCAAGTGTTTGAGATTTGTGTGATTCAAGTCTCAAGTGTAAAGGTTTGTTGGGCACCTTAAGCTTGACAAGGTTGTTAGTGGAAATCTCGAGAGAGTCTCTCGGGGACTGGACTAACCACAAAGTGTGGCCAACCAGTATATATCGTGGTGTAATTTATTTTTACTGCATTTGTTTATTTCCTGCAAAGTTTAAATTCAGCAAGAAAACGCCAAATTTTATTAATACGCTATTCACCCCCCCTCTAGCGTAGAGCGTTATTTCTAACAATTGGTATCAGAGCCATACTCTCTGAAAAACTTAACAGTTTGAGAGAACCATCCATGGCTTCTACTTATGACTCTTTTGCAGGAATCGGTGAAGGAAATTGCTACACCATGCCTCCAATATTTGATGGAAACAACGAAGAAGAGGTAAGTATCTCTAATTCTCACTCGTTCGAAGAATTACAAAATGCATTTGAAGATTTGTATGGTGAATTTGGTAATGCTGTCAAAATGATTAAAGATTTGAAGAAATCACTTTCCCAGCAAGAATTAGATTTTCAGAAAAATCTCTCTTTAAAAGAAAAGGATTTTGAAGAACGTCTCTCATTGAAAGAAAAAGATTTCAAAAATCAACTTTCTTTAAAACAAAAAGATTTTGAAAATCTGTCTCTTGATAACGAGAATCTTGTAAAAGAAAATCAGTTTTTGCAAAATGATAGTGTAGAACTTAGACAAGTCATTAAGACTATGCATGAAGCTTCTTATGTTGATAAATGCTCTACTTGTACTTCCTGCGATTCTTTGAAGTTAGAAAACGCAGAACTTAGGAAAACTTTAGAATCACGAAGTATAGATGTCCCTAAGGTTATTGAAGAAAAGGAAACGTCGAAGAGAAATCAACGGCATAAAAGCAGAAATCCCATTAGAAATTTTACTGCTCCACCTAGAAATAATTCTAGGGCTGTAAATGAGTCTAGGACAAATTCCTTTAGACCACCTAGACATTACGCTAGGATGTATGAAAACAAGTCTAAACTTAACGCCTTTAGATCACCTAGATACAACTCTAGAAATTGGAATAATGAATCTAGAGTTAATCACTTTACATCGCCTAGAATCAATACTAGGACTATTGTTGATAAGCCTAGAACGAACTACGTTAGACAACCTAGAAATGACTCTAGGATTCTCAACGCCTCTAGGAATGACTCTAGATCACCTAGAATGTATTTGGCGCAACCTAGGCATTGGCACAATCCGAACGTAGTATGCCATTATTGCAATCGGATAGGTCACATTGCACCCGTGTGTTTTGCTAAACATAGGGATTTATCTTTTGGTTATAATTATTATTTGCCTAACTCCAAAGGACCCAAAAAGATATGGGTACCAAAAACCTCTCCGTAGGTATTTTTGCAGGTGTGCTTGAAGACTACAAAATTGTAGTAGATGCACCAAGCACGACACCCAAAGGCATCGAGAGGAATTTCGGTTAGCTATTCTCTTTGATAAAACCAAATATGTGCAAGTTATTAATGTTGACAGATTTGTTGATATATGGCAGCTGGTGTTATTAACATATAAGTTGTCAACTTGATTCTCACCCTGAAAAACGTTGACATGCGTTAATTGTAAGAATCAATTTGTGAAATTTCTTGTTGACTATACTTGTTGATTGACATGCTGAAAATTCATTTTTGATTACTAGTATCAACTATTAAATGCTTGATCCATGCTTTGACAAATGTTGATTCGTGCATTGAATGAGTACCTACTAGAATCATGTTTAGTTGAATTATGTCTTGGCAATCTTTTCAAACAGCAAAGTGTTTTAAATCATGTTTTAATATATGTTTTGATAAATGTTTTTTTTGCATACTCTCATAATCGATTTCCAGGACTTAAAACCTTTTTGGTCTAGTCCACAATCGATTGTTCACAGGCACAATCGATTGTCCGTATTTTTCTGAGTTTTCAAAAACTTTCTGTTTCTTGCAATTTTTTCAGGAACTAAGTGTCAAATAGTTCAACAATCGATTGTCCCTTTTCAACAATCGATTGTCAATCGGTAAAAATCTCAAGATTTGTTACCATTCTAAATTCTGAACTTGAAAGCTATCTTTTATCATCGTGTCAGTTCAAAATAGGCATAAACGTTCTTGAACTCTTTTTTTAAAGGCTAGGCTTTCTTCTTTATCATGCCCAATTGTATGTGTTGATATGTCTTTGTTAAACCATTCGTATCAATTCTCCTTGAATCATGCTTTGTTTTGGTTCTCATTATTGCAAATGCGCCTAATTGAAATATTTGACATTTGTTGCAATATGGATTGCTGAAAATAACCTTGTGTATCACTGTTAATAAAATAACATTTGATGCATTTGTTATGCTCTCCATCAAATGGATTTTTCATTGCTTTTGTAACAATCGGTATTTCCTGAAAAATGTCAAATTGATGTGTTGTGCTTAAACAGGTGATAAGATGGTTGATTCATGATTTGACTATCTATTTGAAACAGCATGCAATATATGTTTTGACAAATGCCTTTCAAAATAACAATAGGTATTTTTTTTGTTGATATAATTGATAAATTTATAGAAATCGTCATATTGTATATTCCTCAATATCCTTCCTATTCTTATGTGAATATGGTAAAAGGAATTAGCCTTAATACAATCTTCTTATCAAAAGAAGAAATATTTTAGGCAAATTTGTTACAAGTAAGAGGAATGTCATTACATTCCATTTTGTCTTACTTAAGAGGGAACTTGTGCTTTGAAAGAATTGATTGCATAAATTTTATTGATGATATTCTCTTAACAAATATCTGTTTGGGTTTTGAATTGTTATTATGGTGATAAATTGTTTATATATATATATCGGAAATGGCTTCACTTGATTAAGTGTTGGAAATGCTAATGTGCTCGCATGAAGCATTCAATTCAATCTCTAGCAAATTGAGATGTCAACGATGGAGGATGACATCAAGACAAACCGGGTATGATCGTTCCTTACTCTACCCTTTAGCTAGTTGAATTGGTATTATATGTCACAAGTATTGATATGAATGTTATTTTGATAAATTACATAATTGATTAAGTGCATAAATTGTATTGAGTTTTGATTTTCTAAATTGGTATTTATAACAATTGGTGTTGATTATATGTATTCATGATGGAAAATCTATTTTCATAAAAACGTTTTCATCCGAAGAATCATTATCTTCAACCATGTGTTGATGACGTTGTTTCATTCATAATCAATTGTCATAAATCCAAAATTGATTATAATATATTCAAAATTGATTACCATACTTCCAAAATCAATTTTCAGGACTTAAACCATTTTTGCCCAGTACACAATCGATTGTCAAGTTCCACAATCGATTGTCAGTGATTTTCTGAAATTTCAAAAACATTCTGTTTCAAGCCAAATTCTCAGAATCTAAGTGTCAAACTTGACACAATCGAGTGTCTCAGGTATACAATCGATTGTCTCAACGGTCAATTCCAAAACTCGACCGTTTTTGAGTTAACTTCAGGCATAATTTTTTTTCTATTCTCCCCTCTATAAATAGGAGATGGTGTCTTCATTCTCATCACCAAATATTCAAGCTCAAAGCCTCAAATCCTCTCTAAAAAGCTCTTTTTGCAAAATTCAAGCTTTCTTTCCTCTATCAATATGTCAAGAAGAACCCGTTCAAATAGGGAAGGTGCTTCCACCTCTACTCTTCCTCCCTCCGGATATCATCCATATCAAGATGGTGATGTTTTGGTCTTCAAAAGCGAAAATAAATTAAATCGCTTTCTTACTAATTTTGAAAAACGTGATATTCATCCTCCTCAAATCCTCCTCCAAATCAAGATCCAAATTCGGATATTTTAAATCATCTTACCCCCATTGAGACAAAAGTTGATCTTAACCCACTATGTCCAGGGATACTTTAACCATGTCAACTATCAATATGGTGCTGTTGTCCCATTTGAGGCACCGCCGCAAAACATGGACGAAGATGATGATAACGAGGATTAAATATTTTCTTGTATTTTTATTTATTTAATGGCCTATGTAATATTTTATCTATTTAATGAAAGTTGATTTTCATTTGAAATATCTCTCCTATTTCCATTATATGAATTTTTTTGATATTTTAAAAAGGGGGAAGTATATACTTTTTTCAAAAGGAAGAAAAGAAAGGCTATATGCAAGACTAGAGTTTATGCATACTTACATGCTTTCTTTGAATGTGTTGCATAAATTCAGGGGGAATCTTATATTTAGGGGGAATTTTTTTTTGCAAACTATTCGATTATCCCGTATAATAATCGATTATGTTGACGTTTGTTGAACTAGCATGCTATTATTAGACTTGTTATCTAGCCACTTTTTGTTAATGTCAAAAGGGGGAAAATAAACGGGCTATGCATGCATAATATATTTCCCATGCACTTTGATATAACTGCACACATTTAGGGGGAATCATCATTTGAGGGGAATATCTTATGCAACATGAACATGTCTATGATGCACATTGAATTATCTTGAACTGTTATCATTATGCATATCCCGATACATGTTTGCCATTATCAAAAAGGGGAAATTGTAAGAAACACGTTCTCGAACTAACGTGTGTTGATTCATGTAGGTTTTGATAAATGCCAAACATTGAGACAAGCATCGGTGATGGAACAATAACAGTCCAAGTACAAGATGGATAGTACGCGTTCAAGAATAGAAGATGCAATCAACTGTTGAGTAGGTCTTAATTTGTAATCTTGACTCAACGACTTATTTCTAATATTGGCTCTCACCTAAAATGATTTTCATAAAATCATGCATCATAAGTTTTTAAAGAAATAAGTTGCATATTTGCCAAAATGATTTTTAAACTCGTTTTGAGAAAATTGGGTTTAACAATCGATTGTCTTGAAGAAACAATCGATTGTCAAGTTCTATACTTAGTTTTTAAAATGTTGTCTTGAGACAGAAACTTCGTTTGAAATCATTTTTGAAACAACAATCGATTGTCACTGTTCAACAATCGATTGTCAGATTTTATACTTAGTCTCAAAGTTTTGGACAACTTACAGAATGTTTTCAAAATCTTCAAAAATGAAGAACAATCGATTGTCACTATTTAACAATCGATTGTGCTCAGTGATATTTCCAAACGGACTTCTTCCAACGGCTTTATCTATTTATGGTATAATCTTTACTCAAATCTTTTAGTCAAAAAGTTGCCAGAAATATTTTGAATATTTGAACAACAATCGATTGTCTAAAAGTTAACAATCGATTGTCATTCTTTTTAAATTCAACAGAAATCTTTTTAACCGGATTTTAAGGAATCTGTCTGTTGAAATTTTGCTCCAACAATCGATTGTGTAATATCAACAATCGATTGTCAGGCAGATTTTCAGGAGCGTTTTCTGGAACTAAAAGCAACGGTCTATTGCTCCATTTTCTCTATAAAACACTCTCTGAAAATCATTTTTTAAACACAACAACACTGCAGAAAAAGTAAAAAGCATACATTACATTCTTGTGATTCAAAATTCCATATCTTACATTATTTTTGAGAGCCAAGATTATTGATTGAGTTGTTGTGTTCTTGAGCCATATATTTTGTACTCATAATCCACTATTTGAGAGAGTTCTTGTAAAGTGAGTAAAAGAGTGTTCTTGTTAAACACTTGTAGTAAGAAGGAGTGTTATATTTCTTCTTGTAAAGTCTTAGGGATAGGTTTCCTTAAGCGGGTTGGTTGAGGCTTGTGTTGTATCAAGTTCTCAAGTTGTAAAGGTTCGTTAGGCACCCGGAAGCTTAACAAGTGAAGTCTTTGGGATTGTATCCCCGAGCAAATTGAAGTCTTTGAGGTGAGGAACCTCCGAGCAAGTGAAGTCTTTGAGGTGAGGAACCTCCGAGCAAGTGAAGTCTTTGAGGTGAGGAACCTCCGAGCCAATTGAAGTCTTTGAGGTGAGGAACCTCCGAGCAAATTGAAGTCTTTGAGGTGAGGAACCTCCGAGCAAATTGAAGTCTTTGAGGTGAGGAACCTCCGAGCAAGTGTTTGAGATTTGTGTGATTCAAGTCTCAAGTGTAAAGGTTTGTTGGGCACCTTAAGCTTGACAAGGTTGTTAGTGGAAATCTCGAGAGAGTCTCTCGGGGACTGGACTAACCACAAAGTGTGGCCAACCAGTATATATCGTGGTGTAATTTATTTTTACTGCATTTGTTTATTTCCTGCAAAGTTTAAATTCCGCAAGAAAACGCCAAATTTTATTAATACGCTATTCACCCCCCCCCCTCTAGCGTAGAGCGTTAACACTAACTGGCTAATAGGGCCACTCTCATATATAAAGTGAATAAACGAGGACGTGCCTCTATTCTTAGAACAAAAATGGAGGACTTCACATCTTATAGGAGCATTTCAACTATGGGTATGCTAATGCGAGTTCTTTAGGAGATACTAGCCACATGGTGAGAGATTGTCCCAGACTTCGGACCGATGTGTCACAGCGAGGTATTCAGGCGAGTAGAGGGCACCAATAAGGGGGAGGCCCAACCTGTTGATGTGTATCACATAGTGGGCTTAAGGCCTCTATGTCAGGTGATATTATTCAGGTATCCCTCAGTTTGTTATAAAGGAGCAACATCCCTAGTTCGTTATAGTCCTGCTTATCAGGAAGAGTACCATTATTTTGTTGTTCCATTTACGGGTGTGTTTCGTGATTTGCACTATGTTTATGTGATTATCTTGTTGGGAGGTTCTTTGAGTGATAACTGTGTCTATCATCTGTTTCTAACCGTTGTCGGGAGTTATTAACTAGTAGTAAAATTTGTATTGTCCGCTTCAGTAAGTTTGATGCAATTCCGAGTATTCTTGGTTGCGAGTTGTGATTTTTATGCTCCACCGGTGTGGGAGCCAATCCATGTTGTGATTTTGTTGATAGAATTGATCCAGTGAGAATTTCTAGATTGCTTGATGTGTACCCTACGTGTGATTCAAAGTTGAGGGCGGGACCCTCGTGATTTTAGGTGATTTGATATATTGTGACCAAGCTGCGTACCGTGGTAAGGGTTATATCCGTATAAGATTCTTGTGAGTCTTTTATATGCTTTCATTCTTTCTCGTTAGATGGCTTTGTAGATTAGTGTTTTATTAAATTTGTGCTTGTCCGACTTGTTTGATAGTCCGTTATGTGTTTCCCTTCCCATATTCAGTTATTTCCATTCTATCTTTCGTGCGTTTGAGCTTGTGCGGGGTGCCCATTGGTATTAGATGAGATTTGGTTATTCAGGTGTTTAGCTATGTGGTTTTTGTGGATAGTATATCACCGCCAGTGTTGTGGGGGTTTGAAAAGTGTTCCTATTGGATGTAAGGCTTATGACCGGTGCGGATTTGATCTCAAGCAACTATTATTATTAGAAACGTTGTTGTGGGCCTATGTGTAATGCATCATTTTGTGTGGTTGTACCCCGTGGGTGTTGGCATGAATTGAAGTAGGTGCTTGAGACTGATACCAGATATGGATTTAGAATCAGGTCTTTTGGAAATGGATGGAAGGTGAGAATTATGGCTTTGAGGCTTATTGCTATTGCTGGAAAGGTTAAATTTTAGTTGATATGGTGTCATCATGCTTATATGGATTGGGTGAGGTAGGATCACCTGCGAGTGTATGTTGGAAGTGTGCATTCAGTGAACTGAGGGCTTCGAGGAAAAACTTAGCACGTTCGAGGACGAACGTTGGTTTTAAGAGGGGGAGGATGTAACGACTCAACCGGTTATTTTTATGAATTTAAGGTTTGATCCCCTATTAATTTTTTTCCCCAAGTTCATTTCTGCTATTTTTAATTTGCCAGGATGTTCGTTTATGAGTTTCGGAGAGTTTTGGCACTTGGTCCCTAAACGAGAGCTCAAGGGTTGGAAAATTGACTGTAGTTAAAATAGTGTAAACACAGCCTCAAAATGGAAATTTGACGGTTCTGTTAGCTTCGTTGGATGATTTTGGGGTTGGGAGCATGGCCGGATTGTGTTTTGGCGGTCCGTAGCTAATTTAAGCTTGAAATGCCAAAGTTTGAATTTTTGAAGTTTTCGGTCCGATAGTGAGATTTTTATCTAAGGGTCGGAATGGAACTCTGGAAGTTGCAGTAGTTCTGTCATGTCATTTGGAATGTGTATGTAAAATTTGATGTCATTCGGACGTGGTTTGGTTATGTTTTTTATCGAAATTGTATTTTGAGGGAAGTTGGAGTTCTTAGGCTTAAATCCTTGATTTGTTAAAACTTCGGATGTTGTTTTAGGTGGTTTAGGGATTGGTGCAAGTTTGAATGAGGTATTAGGTGGTGTTGGTGCTTTTTGTGGAGGTCTCGGGAGCCTCGAGTGTGTTTCAGATGCTCAACGGTTCATTTTTCCCCATTTTGGAACTGTTGTTTTGCTGCTTCTGATATCCTTCTTCGCGACCCCGAAAACTCTTCCACGATCGTAATGCATTGTAAAAGACCACCTCGAAATCCTTTTTGGCATTGGCATCCTTCTCCTCGTGTTCGTGAAGCTCTACTTCATTCCTCATCCCGTTCGCATCCGCCATAACGCGTTCGCGTAGCTATGGAATTTCATTCTTCGCGTTCGCGTACTAGGTTACACATTCGCGAAGAGCAAATTTTTGCCCAAAATGTTTTCCTTCTTTGTATTTGTGTGTGTTTCTGCATTTGTGAAGAACATCTCGGTAGCCTTTTTTTTCTCTTTCGCAAACGCGAGACTTCCTCCGTGTTCGCGATGCTTCAAATGTTCGGGCAGAATATAATTTCCAAATCGAGGGTTTAACCATTTTTATCATATTTTGACTTCTAGAGCCTTGTTCTTGGCGATGTTTTGTGGGATTTTCATGTAATTCTATTGGGTAATAGTTTTTCAACTAGAATTAAATATATTCCATGATTTTTTCCTTATTTTTATCATTTAAATTGTGTTTTGCGTTGGGGAAGGAGATGGTTTTTGAAGAAAAATTCTAAAATTAAAAATCATAGTTTGAGAGACCAAATGACAACGGATTTGGATAACTTAGGTATGGATAGACTCGTGTGAGCGTGAGGATTCCGAAAATATATATATTTCACTTGATTCCGAGGCGTTCACCTGAGGGGAGTTTTGGTCATTTTACATAATTCCGTGTACTAGCTTGGAATTTGATTGTAGAATCAATTGCTTAAAGTGTTATTTACGTTATGAAGTTGAATTGAATAGATTTAGGCCATTTGGAGTCGAGTACTCGTGGCAAGAACATGGTTTCTAGTGGATTTTGAGCCGGTTCAAGGTAAGTAACTTGCCTAACCTTGTTTGTGGAACTTCCCCTTAGGACTTGAGTCTTCTTTGCTGATTGTATTCGGTGTGTGTGAGGTGACGAGTGTGTGCTCGGATTTATTTGTAGGAAAATTTGTCTTTTTAGGTTGTTAGGTCCTTATATTCACCGAGTATGAAGTATTTCTTGATATTATTGAATTTGTCTATTACTATTTCCACCTCTACATGTTTTAATCAGAATTAATTGACTTATAACATTCAAGGCTGGCCTAATAACATAACATCCTCCTTCACTTTATTTTCGAAACCCAATTTAAACACAACCTTTTCCTTTTCTTTTCTTTGTTTTTTCATTTTATTATATATTTTTTTAGATTTTGTAAAATGCAAAATAAAAATAAGACCTGATTTATTCCCAAAATTGAACTAACTATTTCCTCAAAATTGATTAAGTCCTAATTTTAAAAGGAAACTCATGACAAATTCAAAAATTAATTGTTGAAAATGCAAAACGGACTATTTTTGTTATTTTCTTCTTTGTAAAGTAACTTAATTACTAATTAATCCTAAAATGTGTAGTAAGCCCTAAATGCAAATGCCCAGTATATAGTTGTTGTATTTTTCATTAATTAAAATGCACAAACAAAATGTAAACAATTAGCATAAAATGCTACAAAAACCCACAAAATTTCAAAATAATGAAAAAAAATCATTTTGTTCGAATTTATGGGAATAATTCATATAGGGAAAAAGTCACGTGCTCACAACGGCTTCCGAGTAGGAGCAGCTGAGGCTGGAGATGTTCAAGAAGTATAAGCCTCCTGTATTTAGAGGTGTAGCATTAGAGGATGCTCTAGGTTTTCTTGATTAGTGTTACGACATTCTCCGTACTATGGGCATCTCAAGATCGAGCAGGGTTTCTTTCACTACTTTCCAACTTCGGGGAGTCGACTATGATTGGTGGTGCACCTATGAGTTAGAAAATCCATACGAGGTAGCTTCACTAACTTGGACCTAGTTTTCAGGCATGTTCCTGAGAGAGTTTGTCCCTCATAGCCTCAAAGATGCGTGGAGCGCGAAGTTTGAGTATCTGCGCCAGGGTGCTATGACCGTCTCGGAGTATGTTTTCTGTTACACTAGCTTTACTAGGCATGCCCCGGCCTTGGTTTCTACTATTCGCGAGAAGGTTCACCGATTTATTGAGGGGCTTATTCCTAGCCTCAGGTCTAGCATTGCTCGTGAGTTGGATATGGATATTTCCTATCTATAGGTGGCAAACATTTCTAGGAGGATAGAGGGTATGCATGCCAGGGAGAGAGAGGAGAAGCAGGGTCACAAGAGAGAGAGAAGACGAGATCAGGAGAGGGAGTTTTAGGAGACGAGGAGGCCCCGTAGGCCGGGGAGGAATACTAGTCCTTATTTTGGAGGTATGGTGCGTCATGGTAGAGGTTTTGCGGGTCAGCCGGTTCAGTTCGTGCTTCAGGCTTTACATGGTAACTTAGGTGTTCATAGGTCTCAGAGTACCCGTACCGCACAATTTCCACCGCCTCGTCCGCAGAAGTAGTGTACATGCTAATGAGGTGTTGCAAAGTCTTCTGAAAGACTGGAGTTGAGGTAACAGTAGGCATGTCAGGTTCCTGTACTCCGGCTAGATCTGCTAGTGGTTCCTTGGCGGCAGCTCATGCAGGTGCTCTCGTTGTACAACATGCGCATCCTCTAATGTCTGCAGTAGGGGACGCGGGTGCTTGATCATCTCGGGTTGTATGTGTCATTACCATTTGTGAGAGAGTAGAAGATATAGATGTTTAGGACTATGATGTCAAACATCTTGCACTGAAAGGGAAATCAAATGAAGTGAAATTCTCCTAAGGGTTACATAGCCTCTCGCAGATAAGTACATACATTTACGTACCGATCCATGGGACTCTAATAAACCGACTTGTGATTCGTGACTCATATGAACCTAGAGCTCTGATACCAACTTGTCACAATTCGGTCTCCCTTTGTGAACCATCGTTGACGGTACCTAGTCTCTACGACTAGGTAAGCTTAACAATGCGGAATATAAACCGTAGTGCGGAAGAAATAATTAAAACCGAACTACTAAAGTAAAACAGTGGTTAAGGTTCCTCCGCTGGGCACATACAATAACATCTCTTGAACTAAAAACAAAACTTTCAAAAGTTGAAATCTCACAAATCACAAGCTAAGGGATACATTGGAAGTTGTAACTACGAAATTGTATAAACAAAGGAAAAATACTGAAAGGGCTAATATTTATTGCAAAAAGATGAAAGAGACTCCTCAGTCTGAGGACGTAGATGATATACCTCGAAGTCTCTACAGAAACGCCTCCTTCTAAGGCTGACAGAACTGAGTGGTAGTACCTGGATCTGCACAACAAAAATATGTAGAAGAATAGAATAAGCACACCACAACGGTGCCCAATAAGTATCAAGACTAACCTCGGTGGAGTATTGACGAGGAATAGTCAAGAAACCTACCGGTCAAATAAATAGTATAATTATAGGAGCAACAGAATATGATATATATATATATTTGAAGACTTTAAGAAAAGACCAATAATGCTACAATCCAATGAGGGAAGAAACAACGAGTAATACTAGAATATAAAGAATGATGACACATAATCACAGCAAAATACAATCAAACCCTAAGATCAGAATACAGAAAAGGAAACACAAAACAATAGCTCGGGTCCTACGGTGGTGCTCACATCAGGGCTTTTTTCATAATTTCTAAGAATTTTCCAAATCTCAATTAATTCATAACTCATGAGTCCCAGCATCCGATATCTACACTTGGAATCCTGTGCCTCCATCAGCCTTACGGTCATACTGATAACTAACTGGCTAACTAGGGGCACTCTCACATATAAAATGATTAAACAAGGACATGCCTCTACACTTAGCAAAATCAAGGGGACTTCACATCCAATAGGAGTGTTTCAACTACGTGTATTCTTGTGCGAGGTCTTTAACTAGATTTCTACCAGCTAATAAAGGTAAGAAGAAGAGCGGGCAGCACAAACAATGTTCTCTCACCACATCCACAAGATAAAGCTCATACATGAAAGCGAGACACAATCAAAATATTAAATGAAAATAGAAATGCCTCCATAGGCTGTCGCAAATCCTTACTATTAATCCCTGACATAGCCCACCTTTTTCCGCTACATGTGCAGTTATGAAAAAATAAGTACCGCCTTATTTCGCCATACGTGCATCATAATTTTCCCGCCTTATTTTGCCACATGCGCAACCGACTTATAAACATATAAACATATCTCACCTTATTACTTCACATGTGCAATATATCAATAGCAACAGTAGCATGACAAAGACCTCGTGCAAACCCTCAACAACAATCGCACGGCAGAAACCTCGTGCATCCCAATATCAACAATTGCATGGTAGAAACCTAGTGCATTACAATATAAAACTGCATGAAGAAACCTCGCACATCAAAATATCAATAACCGCATGATAAGAAAGTTCGTGCATTACAATATAAATAACTGCACGGCAGAAACCTCGTGCATCACAATATCAATAACCGCACGACAGAAACCTCGTGCATCAAAACCTTAAGTACAAAGAGAACAAATACACGATATACAAAAGCGCAACAAGTGAATTAACTCAAGAATCTTTCTTTCATCGGGGGCAGTAAGACTAGCTCACAAGGAACAACCACAATAAAGAATACTAAACGTAATAAGAACAACTTGACAACAGAGAAAATAATATGAAGCAACGGACCTATAACATCTAATTCAACAAGGGAGTGAACAAGAGTCAAGTAATTTCAAATGAGGAAAAATCAATTACACATAGAATATCTACTCATCTGTTAAGATTGTTCAGATTACGAAGGATATACAACAATTTCAATTAAGACGAAAGAATTACCTGAAATATAATAATGATTTCCAATAAAAACAAGCAGTTATGAAAGATAACATTATAATGGAGGAGGTATATATCTTCAGTTAAGTAAGGTAAGAGTCATTTAGACAATAAGAAAGAACCATAAGGCAATTAAATACAAGTAAAACATATAGAGGTGGAACTAGTAATAGAAAAATTCAACCATATAAAGAACAACTTCATACTCAATGAATATAAGGACCTAAGAACCTAAAAAGGCCAATTTTGCAACTAATAAATTCGAGCACGCACTTGACACCTCGCGTACACAGAATACAATAAGCAGAGAAGACTCAAGTCCTAGGGGGAAGTCCACACACAAGGTTAGGCAAGATATTTACCACGAACCGGCTCAAAATCAACTTGAAACCACGTTCTTGCCACGAGTACTCAACTCCAAATTGCCCAAATCTATTCAGTTCAACTTTATAATATAAATAACACTTCAAGTAATTGATTCTACAATTAAATTCTATACTAATATGCGGAATTATGTAAAATAACCAAAATGCCCCTCAAGTCAACACCTCAGAATCGGTGATATATATATTTTCAGAATTCTCACGCTCACGCGAGTCTAGCCATACCAAAATTATCCAAATCCATATCATTTGGTCTCTCAAACTATGATTTTTCATTTTAGAATTTTTCTTCAAAAACCATCTCCTTCCCCAACCCAACCATAATTTAAATGATAAAAATTAGGAAAAGTTTATGGAATATATTTAATTATAGATGAAGAACACTTACCGATCGAATCACTTGAAAATCCTAGCAAAAATCACCAAGAACCGAGCTTTAGAAGTCAAAATGTGATGAAAAGGTGAAACCCTTGATTTGGAAATTATATTCTGCCCAGACATTTAAAGCATCGCGAACGCAGAGGAAGTCTCGTGTTTGTGAAGAAGAAAAATAAATGCTGCCTAGATGTTCTTCGCAAACCCAGAATCACGCACGCGAATGCGAAGAAGAAAAACATTATGGCCCAGAATTCGCTCTTCGCGAATGCGTGAACTATGCAACATCAGAAACTCGAACTATGCAACATCAGAAACCCAGAAGCATGCAAATGCATGATGGAGGACAAGAACGCGATGAGGAATGAAGCAGAGCATAGCGAATGCGAGGACAAGGATGCGAACGCAAAGAAGGATTTCAAGGTGGTCTTCAATAATGCATCGCGATCGCGGAGAATATTCGCGATCGCGAAGTAGGATATCAGAAGCAGCAAAAGCAGTAGTTCCAAGTTGGGAAAAATGATCCGATGAGCATCCGAAACACACTCGAGGCCCTCGGGACCTCCACCAAAAGCACCAGAAACGCCTAATACCTCATTCAAACTTTCACCAACCCCTAAACCACCTAAAACAACATCAGAAACTCGAATAAATCAAGGATTTAAGCCTAAGAACTCAAATTTCCCTCAAGATACTATTTTGATAAAAAACCTAACCAAACCACGTCCAAATGACCTGAAATTTTACACACACATCCAAAATGATATGTCACTGCAACTTCTGGAATTCTATTCCGACCCTCGGATCAAAATCCTACTATCAAAATGGAAACTTCCAAACTTCAAACTTCGGCATTTCAAGCTTAAATTAGCTACGGACCTCCAAAACACAATCTGACCATGCTGCCAACCCCAAAATCACCAAATGGAGCTAATGGAACCATTCGATTTCTTTTCCGATACAGTCTTCACACTATTATGACTACGTTCAATTTTCCAACACTTAAGCTCTCATTTAGGGACATAGTCCCAAAACTCTCCAAAACTCAAAACCCAACATCCCGGCAAATTAAAAATAGCAGAAATGAACTAGCGGAAAATAGTTAATAAGGGATTAGGGCGTAAACTAAAAAAACAAACCGGTCGGGTTGTTACAAACCCCATTCAAATCATATAATATTGTTGCGGTATGCAACACGATCCAAATATGCAAATCAACACCAATCACAATAAAAAACTCCCGGCAAAGGAATAATAGTATAACAACAATATCTTGACAGGGGAAATAATATTCTAAATAATAACATTCCGGCAAGGGAAAAATAATTTAACAACAATATCCAGGTAAGGGAAACAGTATCATAAAGAATAAATTCTCGGCAAAGGAACAATAGTATAGAAACAATATCCTGGCAAGGAAAAAAAATATCATAAGCAATAACATCCTTGCAAGAGAATCAACAAGTACATAATAAGTATCAATAAAAACCAAGAAGCACGATAACCTCAACAAAACAACAAGCCATAATAAGCACGTGATAACTACATCGTAATCAACACAAAATGGACGTGTAACATATATGCACGAAGTCATAGAGGAACTTACAATCAAGAAGTATCAAACCAATAAGGAAGGAAATCACTTCAATTAAGGTAATTAAGGGTCAATATAACATGTAAGAATTAGAGGAGAGCAAACAATGTCATATGGAGAATATAGAGGCAATTTAATCAATTAGGAAACCCAATCATAACGGGATACTTTCCACATAAGGACCTAAGAACCCTAGAGGCAAATTTCCCACAAATAAGTCCAAACACACACTCGTTATTTTGCATGCATGGACTACAATTAGCATATAAGACTCAATTCCTAAGGGGAAGTCCCCCACACAAGGTTAGGCAAGATACATACCTCAATTCGGTCAATTCAATACTCAATTAATCTTTTCCTTTACCAATTCATCAATGCTCGGCTCAATCTAGCCAAAAACGACTTGAATACATCAAACAATGCAAGAGAAAACAGTTCCAATTAATAAAACTATGATTCTTATACAATTTGCAAAAAGTCAAAATAGTCAAATTTTTTGGCCCACATCTTGAAGCTCGGCAAAAATTACAAAAATTGAATATCCATTCCGAAATGAGTTCACCCATACAAAAATTATCCAATTCATATACCATTTGGTCCTTCAAATCATCATTTTGTATTTTTGAAAGATTTCTCAATTTTTTCCAAATTCCTTCCATATTGCGAATCAAGTGATGAATTCAATGATAGATTCATGTACTCTAGCCAAATTCGCGTTAGAATCACGTACCCCGATGAATTTCTTGTAACACCTTCGAACGATCGCCAAGATCCAAGCTCTCTAGGTCAAAATATGAAAAAACCCTAAACCTCGTATTTACTGTACACCTCCCAGATTTCCATCACTGCTAATCGCAAAAAAAAAACCACCACTGACCGCGATACGGGGAGAATGTTCACAACAGTGACATGCTTTAGTATTTAGCCATATCGTTCTCTACAGATGTCCAAAATGTGATTTCTTTCCCTTTCTGGAAACTAGACACAAAGGGCTACAACTTTTTTGTTGAATAATCTCAAAATTCCTTGTAGATTAAAATATACAAGCTTCTGTACTTGGACCAGTGATCATGCAGAATATCTTGATGCGCGGCCGCACATAATATTATGCAGTCTGTACTGAGGTCTGCAAAATTTTAGTGCAGTCCGCACTCTTCTCTGCGATCCACATATATTTGGTGCGGTCCGCACTCCCAAAAGTGATAAAACCCTCTTAGAGTACCGAAATGGCCGGACTCGCTCAAAATTCACCACGAAAGACACCCGAGGCCCCCAGAACCTCAACCAAATGTACTAACACATCCCATAACATCATACAAACTTAGACCCACTTTCAAATCACTTCAAACATCATTATGACCACGAATTAGATGCCCAAACGCATGAAAATCACTATGAACGTCAGAACCTCTAGAATTGCAACCAAGCGTCTGAACAATATCAAATCAACTCCAAAGGACAGGCAAGTCCCAAATGACATTACAGAGCTGTTCCAACTTTTGAAATTGCATTCTGACCTTGATAAAATAAAATTCAACTTTGTGTCAAGCCACTCCATTTTCGAAACTTCAACTTTTCCAACTTTCACAAAAATGCCTCAAATTACCCTACGGGCCTCAAAACCCAAATTCATTCACACCCAAAGTCCAAAATCACAATACAAAGCTACTTACATCATCCTAAATTCATTATGGAGCCGTTTATTCAAAATTCAAATTTCGATCAAATTCTCTCCACTAAGCTTCCAGGACTATATTCCTTCTTTCCAATTCGACTCTTATTAATCAGAAAACTGAATCCATCCCTGCACACAACTCGATATACATAATAAGAAGCTGATCTTGAACTCAAACTGCAAAATCATATGCAATTGTTCAAAATGACCAGTCAGGTCGTTACATCCTCTACTTAAACAAATGTTCGTCCGCGAACAGGCCTGGAGTCATTCCAAAGGCATTGAACCATTGCATGAGCTCTCCGTACATACACCCGGAGGTGTTTCCCTATAACCCAACCTATGCAGAACTGACAATACCACTTAACTGATGGTCTCTTCTCCTCCTTAGTCCATAATCTTACAATAACCCAAACCTCACCATTTGAAATTAGTCATAGAACCTAAATTCCACATCATCACACTGATTACACTCAGACAAGATGAATCGAGCCAAAAATTCCAACCCAGAATACAATCACATGCTTATCTACGTAGCTCAAATACTCAAAGCAATAACCTTTGACCAGGCTGATCCACGCAACTCAAATACTCGAAGCAATAACCTCTGACTACCATAGTTACTCAAATAACACTTTGGATTTCTGTAATACACTTCATGTTGAATAAACCTTTTTCCGGACTTCCACAACACTGCCTATGATAAAGAAACATGCAGAAAGGCAGAGCCGCTCATGAAGTCAACAAGTGAAGAAACTCTCTTTCCCGCCAATGGCCAATAACCAACTCTTCGCAAAAACAACCAATTACTTCCAAACACTCATCACCTGCAATACCATAGTACCTATCTCAGGTTTCACAACCTCATATTTGGCTAATACAAGCAGCCCAACTAATAACTCATCGCAGAACCACACAGATTGTCACACTAGACAGTTTGTAGACCGAACTAGCGATGACTCAATTATGCAACAGAAATATAGGAAAACAAAGAATTTAATTATCTAACAAGTACAACATATGTAACAACAAAAGTATAAACTTTTTTCCTTTTTTCCCATCAAATCGACCTACAGAGGGAAAACACAACACCGGATAAACACAAGGAAAGGGTATCCCTCATAACATCCATTGCAGCATGCTGCCTGCTCCCAATTACTCATCCACCCAAAATTTTCGGGCTCACTAATCATATGAATACTGATATAAGATACAACAAAGTGCACAAATAAAACTGTGGGAAAAAGTGAATACTGATTTGGTTTTAATTATGATTCTAGATTTATAAAACTACACTGAAAAATCAAACTAAAATAAGCTAAGGTTAAACTATTGCGAGTTTTTCAAATGATTAAAAGGCACTAGGGTAGTGACTTCTACACAGGTGGTCAATTGGCGAAATCTTAGGTCTAAAGCAAGATTGTCACATTTGGGGAGTATGAAATAATTGTTGCTCGATTCTACTCATTCTATGCCTCTCGGTAGTTTGAGTGATTTTGTCTGAATTAACTTTCTCAAGACCAATTGGGTATGTAAATTTGCACAAGCAATCAGGGTTCAAGTCGAGTATTACTATCTCTAGGTTTTGACCTTTTAATTGGGGCTATCAATCTCTTTAATACGCCCAATTCCTTGTTGGACCAATTTCAGAGACATAGGCTCTCTTTATCAAAGAGCCAAAATCAACTAAACACAAACCAGTGTTTGCAACCACTAATTGAACAATTAAACATGAAATTAGTCCCAATATCAGACACACATAGCCAATCAAGTACTAAAACATAAAACCCATCAGTTACCCACACAAGGGTTGATCCACAACCCTAGCTTATGAATCTAGCTACTCATAATTAGAAGAGAAAACAAAGAAACAGATGAAGAAAAAATCATATTATTTAAATTCAAAATTAAACTTGAAGATTTAATGTTCAAACACAGGTAAAATTACTCGAAACAGCTAAAATATTTGAACCCACGAGTGTAGCCTTCAATACCAACTATAAAAATCCGCTTAACCTAAAAAATGGAAAAGAAGCTATTTATACTAAGCTAACAAATCTGGACTAAAATACCCATGCGGACTCTGAACTTGAATAAACGGCTCTCTAAACTTGGGCAATGCGGTCCGCATAGAATCGAATGTGGTCGTGGTGGCTTCTAGTGCGGTCTGCATGAAATGGAGCGTGGACTGCATCAGTATTCAACCTTGGACTTGGCAACTCTCTGAATCATCTCTCTACATTGATCCTAGTGCAGACCGCATAAAAACCTCGTGCGGCCGCATTGCCTTTTTATCTGAATATTAGCCTCTATGAATCTGACTTGTGTGGACTGCACACATGCCCACATTGTCCTTGTTTTTCCTAAGCGTTGTCTTTGTCTTGGTACTTGTGCAAGTTTCACTCCTTTTTGAGCTGAACTTTGACACCTTGTCACCTCTTGATCAAACCTGCAATCAAACACAACTTGTGAGCCTTTTGGGACTTATTTGTACACATTTCTAATCAAAACTTGACTATGAAGGAGTATAAAATGCATCATATACCCTAGTTATTAACTCCCCAAAACTTAAGCTTTTGCTTGTCCTCAAGAAAATAAAATAAGACCGCCCCTTAAGAGAAATTCCAAGACAATTCAGTTGTTATAATGTTACCTTATCTACCATCAGTTGGGACTAAAAATTGCCCTCAATACAAATGAATTATTAACAAAATTTACTCTTTTAAACGCCATTGATCCAGTGCGACACAAGAGCATCAAGAGTTGACTCAACACATCAAAGGACTCTTTCTATTACTTTAGTCATTGTGGAACCAAACTCATACATCCTTCGATTTCTTTAGCAAATACCACCTTTACAATAGTGGCATTCATAACGAGGTTAATGGGAATTCACTCATTGCTCAATAAGAAAAGTCACAAGTCCGGCTCTAAGTACCATATGCTTTCCCCTTATATGAGTCACCACTAATGTAAGCTTCATTCAACTAGAGATCATAGGGCTTTTGTGGAGACATAGTGAAGGTTTTTTGGTTCCGGGTAGGCACTATTTGGTCTAAGTAGGTTCCATCTTCACTTAAGCACTCTTTTTGTTTCGTTTTGGCACAAATTCACTTGACTTTTTGAGTTCTTTCTCTTATTTCAAAGGGATTAGAGAGACACATTGTCACTATTTCTTAGATATTTCATCTCTTTTATCCTTTCTCACTTTTCCACGCCTTTCATTCTTTGCTTTTCTTGACTCCCTTTTATTCATTTCCACATTGAGTATTCTTTTTGTCATTTTGCTTTCCTTTCTTTTTCATTGCCTTTTCTTTTCTTCATTTTTTGTACCTTTTTACCACTTTGTTGCAATCCTCGTCTCTCGCCCCAAACTTTTACTTTTGCCATGTTCTAAAGTAAATACCGGGTGTTTAGAGAGGGTACCTTTTAGAACGGGTAAAGGCTTGTACCATAGATCTCTATGGAAAAATGTCTAATACTCAAAAGGGTTGACTAGGTATTTTATCATTGGTAGGTTATGGAGGTGTTCAAGCTATCATTTGGACCAAGGAGAGCCTATAATCATGTCTCTAAAAATTCACTTAGGATTCGCCTTTACAAATATTCAGGGTAATTTCTAGACCAATGGCTGTGTTCTTGGACTTGGAATGCAATTACTCACCACACAACACAGTGTTGGGGGCCTACAACAACCTTAGATAATATTTGAGCATACATTGGTTCAGAGAAACCACTTGATGATTATCGGTCAATACAAGAGTCTCAAGGTCACGACTTTCACCATCCTAAACACAAGACTTTGTTTTTTGACCATACGATCAAAGGAAAATGTGCTAGGCCTAAGTGAAGCTTCGCTTGAGGCACCCTTAACCACGAACTACTAAAAAGAAAAAAGAAAAGAAAGACGGGCTCAAACCCTTAAGAAAGTTGTCACGCCATCCATCATTCGGAAAAGCCACCCAGTTCACACAAACTCCACATTTGGAAAGAACTGTTGCACTAAGAAAACCAAACACTTATTGCCAATGTTCAAAACAAAAATCTACGAACATAAATTAGAAGCTAAGAATGAACAATTGCAAAAAATAAAATGAATATATACAAGAGGGGATTTAATCGAATATACAATAGACGGGATTAATATGTAAAACGTAACATAACTTTGTATATAGACCCAAAAGTAAAATAGAAGTACGAGAAATGTAAAAAAATATTAAAAGTATATACAAAGAAAATATGAAAAATAATGAAAAAATAAAAACTGTCAAATATATACAATCATCCAAATCCTCAAAAATAGGTCTTACCCCCTTAAAATGAAAGTTGGCACTGTCCCCTATGCCAACTAATTCAAATAAGCACCGAAAAGAAAAGGAAAATGGATATAGATACTCCCTATGGATCGTATATCTGCATGGGAACTTCAGTGGTCCCTAGGTCCTCAATATGCTCATGCACCTCAAACTGATTCCCTATGGCCGACTGCTCTGCTGCTGGGACCTGGGACTGGACCTGGACAGGCTCCTGAGGTGCATCCTGTGGCTCACTGGAGGAGGTCTCTAGTGGGTCTGCACACTGGATGACTGTATCGTCTGCTTAGGGAATCATCCTCTTCCTCTTGGGAGGTCTCGAGGACTATTCATGCTGGGGATGAGGTGGTGGTACCGGGTCCTAGAACAGAAAGTACAAAGGTAGATGGAGCAGTGGTTGTTTCCATAAAGTTCTTTCCCTTTGGGTTGTCACCCTACATACTGTACCATGAGAATGGGTGCTTCGCTTTTACCTTTATATCAAATGGCCTCTTATCAACCTTGAGTTCCCTGAAGTAGATGGTCAAAAGCTGGGAAAGGGGTAGTTTCTGTCACCCTCACTGACAACCAAAGTGGTCACATGAGACATTACATTCTCGACATTTATGGAATACCCCACCATGATCGATGCTACTAAAACTACCCGATGAAGAGGGAGAGAGTTTTCATGAGTGGTGGGGTCCAATATGCTACATACAAATGTTTCCCACCCCTTTGCCTCGAAGTTCAAACTTCTTCGCAAAATCTTTATGCTCTCATTCAACCAATCAGGGATAGTACTTGTGACTGCAAGATACTGTGCCAACGAGGGACGAACCTCCTCGCCCGATTCCATCTTTTCCATGTACAGTGCCCCATCCTCCTCATCAACATCGAGGTAATCATTTATCATTTTCCCGTCGAAAAGCACCTTCAGATTTAGCATATTGGTCATTTATGTGGCCTTTTTTATATAGGCAGCATTGGTAAAGGGTTCCTTGATCAAGTGCTCGTGGGAATCTACACACTCACCAAAAAAATACTCATATACTACATACCTTATATCAAGGAGGGATCCTTTGAAATACATCTTTCAGAACCCCGTGCCCATCGGTAAGCTAGCCAAGTGGCAAATCATAGTGAGTGAATTCGATATTGTCTACGTAACTTAGAAAGCAATCAAGGGATATGCACTAGTGGATCACTTGGCCGAAAACCCCGTGAATGGAGAATTCAAACCCCTGAAAATGTATTTTCCTGATAGAGATGTATCATTCGTAGGAGAAGATATTGCAAAATCCTGTGATGGGGGAGAATGCTTTTCAACGAAGCAGAAAATTTCAAAGGAGTTGGCATAGGGGCAGTCCTAGTATCAGAAACCAGTCAGCATTATCCGATATCTGCCAAACTCAGGTTCCTGTGCACCAACCGAATACGAAGCCTACACCTTAGAGCTCAAGATGGCTGTTGACATGAACATTCAAGAATTGCTAGTAATTGGAGATTCAGATTTTCTTATACATCAGGTACGAGGAGAATAGGCAACCAAGAACTCCAAGATACTCATGTATATGCACCACGTGCAAGAACTGAGAAAAAGGTTCACAAAGACGGAATTCCAACATGTTCAAGAATTTAGAATGTGTTCGGAGATGCGTTAGCTACCTTGTCATACATGATACAAAAACCAGATATGAACTACATTGATCATATTACGGTGAAGGTCCATGATCAGCCGGCCTACTGTGTTCATGTCGAAGAAGAAGTAGATGAAAAACCTTGATTTCATGATATCAAGGAATACTTGAGAAAAAGGGAGTACCGGGGACTTGCAAATCCTACTCAGAAGCGCACACTTTGAAGGCTATCTAACTGTTTCTTTCACATTGGAGGAATCATGTGTAGGAGGATTTTGGATCTGGGATTACTAAGGTGTGTTGACCTAGGGGAAGCATCAAAACTGCTAGAAGAATCCATGACAGTTCATGGGGTCCACGTATGAACAGTTTTTTTTAGGAAAGAAAATACTCCGGGCTGGTTACTTCTGGATGACTATAAAGACGGACTACATCCAGTATGTCAGGAAATGCCACCACTGTCAGGCACATGCAGACATGATAAAGGTGCCACCGAATGAGCTTAATGCAACAAGCTCACCATGGCCTTTCGCCGCTTGGGGTATGTATGTTATTGGTCAAATCGATACGGCCGCTTCCAACGGGCATAGGTTCATCCTAGTAGCAATCGACTATTTCACCAAATAGGTCGAAGCAGCATCTTACAAAATAGTGAGTAAGAAAGTCGTGGCCGACTTTGTTCTCGAATGCATTGACTGTCTATTCAGGATTCCAGAGTCAATCATCACTGATAATGGTTCCAACCGCAATAGTAACTTAATGAAATCTATGTGTGAAACCTTCAAAGTTAGACACAAGAATTCTGCAGCCTACAGGCCTTAGATGAACGGAGCCGTAGAAGCTACCAATAAGAATATCAAGAAGTTAGTAAGGAAAATAATGGAGAAGCATAGACAATCGCATGAGAAGATATCATTTTCTTTATTGGGTTACTGCACCATAGTCCGCACATCAACTGGGGCAACCCCCTATATGCTAGTTAATGGTACATAGGTAGTTATTCCCGTTGAGGTAGAAATTCCCTCCTTAAGGATCATATAGGAAGGAGTATTTGATGATGCATAGTGGATGAAAAGTCCTTACGAGCAGCTAGCTCTTATAGATGGAAAGATAATGAATGGAGTTTACCACAGTCAACTTTATCAGAACAGGATGTGCAGAGCCTTCAACAAGAGAGTCAAGACGAGACAGTTCACACTGGGGTAGCTGGTATGAAAGAAAATTTTCCCGCATCAAGATGAAGCCAAAAGGAAATTATATCCCAACTAACAGGGTCCATACATGGTTCACGGGGTTTTTGATAGGGGAGCCCTTATACTTGCAGAAATGGACGGAGAAGTTTGGCCAATACCAATCAATTCAGATTCAGTCAACTGATACTATATGTAATCTTATGCTTTCCTATATGATGCAATTTGATATACGTCTGACTTGATTCCCGATTAAGAGGGGATACATAGGCAGCCTTATGGTTTTGGTCACGATTCAATAAACGTTTCATTTCCCCCCCGCAATTGGAAACTGGGGCAGAATTTTGATGAGGACCCTTAAAATTCCAAAGTAATTTCAGCCAATCGTCGCAATCAACCGTCTGAAGCATCAATCAATTAAACTGGGGCAGAATTTCGAGGAGGACCCTCAAAATTCTATAGCAAGAAAGGTTGCAATGTCTTGAACCAGGTCACAGTCGTTAGCTCATCTAAAAGATATCCTTAACTATGCATTTATGTTATATTTTTGCTTAATCATGCATGTCTATATCTAAAATCTCTTGTTTAGCAACTCTACCCCAACGATATGTACAGTATCACCAGATTAGATCTAAGTCGGTCAAGAAAATCTAGCGGGAACACGAACTAACCATCCCTCTCTACAAACTCATGATTTTTCTTTAAATGCAGACACTCGAATTGATAAATCATCAAATATACTATTAATATTTTCACTAATTAAAATGCACAAGCAAAAATGCAAACAATTAATAGAAAATGCCACGAAAATCCACAAAATTACAAATAAACAAAACAAATTATTTTGTTTTTGAATTTATGGGAGTAATTCATATAGGCAAAAATCACATGCTCACAGCTGTCCCTCTTTGTTTGGAAACGCGAAGGATTTTTGTGCAAAGATAAGTGAGCGGATACGAACGATTTTTTCCCATTTGAATACTCTGTTGGAAGCATTTTTGAAGAGATTGACCGTACCTTGCTTCAAAAATTGCCTACTTATCCTTGGCTAATATGGAATCAGGTTAGTGTAGTTCAGTAGTGTTTGGTAGCTGGGACTACCGAAGCTGTGATCTCAGTGTTGATGCTGCTACTGCTACTGCTTGCTAGGTCCCCTTATTACATCGAGTCAAAAATAAAAAGAAGCTAGACCAAGTTACGCCGTATGGATTACTGAAATAAACTATCGATGTCTTCAAACTTTCTCTTGATCATTGTTTCCTTGTTGCCTTGTATATCTTCCTGTAAAACTCCTTGTTGACTTATATTCTCCCGGTGAAACTCCTTGTTGCCTTGTTGACTTGTATTTCTTCCTGTGAAAACCTTGTTGCCTAGTTGCTATGTGTCTATTTCTCAAGCTTGATGCCTAATTGATAATCTTGAATTTTATTCCCTTGTTTTCCAAGTGGGTGCCTGATTATCAAAACTTGAATTGTATTCCCTTGTTCTCTATATGGGCTCCTGATTATAAAAACTTGAATTGTATTCCCTTATTCTCCAAGTGGGCACCTGATTACCAAAACTCAAATGTATTGCCTTCTTATCCAGGTGGGTGCCTAATAACAAAAAGCTTTCAAATGTATTCCCTTGTTCTCCATGTAGGTGTCTGATTACCAAAACTTGAAATGTATTTCTTTTCATCCTAGTGGGTTCTTGATTGCTAAAACTTGAATTTAATTCCCTTGTTCTTCAAGTGGGTGCCTGATTTCCAAAACTGGAATTGTATTCCATTGTTCTCCAGGTGGGCGCCAGGTTTCAAAAATTTGAATTGTATTCCCTTTTTCTCCAAATGGGTGCCTGATTACGAAAAACTTGAATTGTACTCCCTTGTTTTCCAAGTGGGCGCCTGATTGCCAAAACTTGAAATGTATTCCCTTGTTATTCAGGTGGGCGCCTGATTGCCAAAACTTGCAATGTATTCCCTTGCTCTGCAGGTGGGTGCCTGATTACCAAAAATTTGAAATGTATTCCCTTGTTCTCCAGGTGGGCACCTGATTTCCAAAACTTGAATTGTATTCCCTTATTCTCCAAGTGGGCGCCTAATTACCAAAAACTTGAATTGTGTTAGCTTATTCTCTAGGTGGGCGCCTGATTGGCAAAACTTTAAATATATTCCTTTGTTATCCATGTGGGCGTCTGATTTCCAAAACTTGAGATGTATTCCTTTGTTATCTCGGTGAGCTCATTCTCCCAGAAACTTGGATTGTATTCCCTGGAAATTGCTGCCTTTAAACCTGATCACAACAAAACAAAAGAAATTTTTCTGCCCCAGTTGTGTGTTTGGTGCATTTGTAAGTGTTAATTAAATCCCGTTACCAAATATCATTAAAAATTTGAAAGCTAATTCCCATTATCCAGGAAGATCTTGACAATTCTTAATTAAAATGACAGTTTTAAAAGCTGAATATCTAGTTATCAAAGAAGACAATAAAGTCGTAGCCCGTTATCCAGGAGGGTCCTGACAACTCTTAACTAACGACAACTTTAAGTATAGGCTATGTCCTCTAAAGGTATTACTTCCACTATGTCTTGTTATCTAAGAAAATAAATTCAAGTTATATCTGCTTGGGACTAGTAATTAGAGCTACATCCCATTATCCAAGAGGGTCCTAAGAATTTCAAATTAACTCCCATTAGTAGAAGGGACCTGAAAACTTCTAAAATTAAATCTCGTTATCCAAGAGGGTCCTGAGAATTTCAAATTAAATGCCAATTTTAATTCTCTGTTTCCTCTGCTCGGGATTTCTAACTACATTTAATATCCCATTATCCAGGAGGGTCCTGATGACTCCTACGTGAATCCTATCTTTAGGACAAAAATGAAGTCAACTTGTATTCATTGGGGAATATTTATGCAAGATTATTCTAGCCGTGATTGCTTGAGTTTTAAACCGAGTCCCATTTTCCAAGAGGGTCCTGACAACTCCTATCTGGATCCTATTTCAACATACAAGTCCTACAGTCACCTTATGCTCTTTGCTATTCATGATTATCTCGAGCTTTTAAATAAGTCCCATTTTCTATGAGGGTCCTAAAATTTATGGTCATACCTATTAGGTGCTTGCTTTTCAATGGAAGACTCCCTCGAGACTTCCCGAATTTCATGCCCTTGTTTCAATCAAAGAAAATCTTGTCAGTTTGAAATGTGGTGGTTAGCTTGCGGCATTTTTGTTGAAAATGGCCTCCGCGCCGTCATGCTCCATTGTGGCCAACTTTCCTGACCTGACTATGAGACTCCTGATTTGTTTGGCTGACCCCTGAACCCCATGGATTTTAGATGAACCGAGTGATCTGTACCCCAACATTTTGTTACACTCCCGACCTTCTTTCCAAAATGTATGCATCCTTCCTGATATTACAAAATTATTTAACTGATAAAAACTTTCAATGATTCTTCATATTGCAATTTTACTTCCACTGCCTCTATTATGTTTTAGCCTCAATGTACTTTGCCATTTGGGAGATGGTAGTATGCTTTGAAATTTCTCTCTTGGTTGTTTGAACAAAATTGACCTTGAAAACATCTTAGAAGAATGGAGACCCGAATGAAAATGAAATGCAATGACTCTGAGTTGTTCTTGAACAACAGAACTCAGAATTGGGTGACTATTTAAGCGGGAAAAGAGACTTATTTGTGGGGAAACAGGTGGTTCCAATGATCATGACTTGATCTTTGGCTTAGTCGGCCCAGTCTATCCGAACGATCCGCTTTCAGTTGCCATGCTTTGTTGTTGTGACCTTCCTTAACCCAATTTCTTCAACCAAACCTTAACCTTGTCTATCCCGCGGTGTTCTGAACAGATTTCCACCACCAGCCCTATTTTATTTGTTTATTTCTCGACTTACCGTCGCCTTAAGGTACCTGTGAGGTTTTTCACCAATAAGACTCTCTCATTTTGATTTCTCTCAACTCTCATCACCTTATGGTGCTCGTGAGGGTTTTCACGAATAAGACTCTCTCATTTTTATCTTTTCTTGCTCGAACGAGAGTATTGCCCTGGGTATGAATCACCTCTTTTTGCTAGACTTGACATTTCTTAAACACTGATCGAAAGGTCTTTCTTTGGACCGTAATGCAGGCTTTTGGATAGGGTTAGAAAGAAAGGGCATTAATGGCTGAAAACAATATTATGGGCTCAACATTACAACTTTCGGAATCAAATTTCTTAGCAAAAACACAACTTCTGCCCCCAGTTTTATGCTTGGGGACTTTTGCACTTTTATTTTGATGAGACCGAACCGTGAGGCTGCCTACATATCCTTAAAAGGAATTAGGTCAAACATAGTTCATACCCTGTAAATTGCTTTGTTGTTGTGGTTTCCTCTTTTCTCTTTCTTCTTTTCCTTATTCTTTCTTTTTGTTTCATGCCTTTTCCTTTGTTGTTTTGCTATTTTGCTGTTTTCTTCCTCTTCTTTTTTCTCTTTTCTTTCTTTTTTATCTTTTTCTTTCTCTTTCTCTCTTTTCTTTTGTCTTTTCTATTCTTTCCTTTGTTTTCTTTATTCATCTCTCACGCTTGCGTTTCTGATTTTGCTACTGATTTCGAGAGAGGGATATGCAAGAAAATAATTAAAGCTCAAAATGGATTAACAAAGGATAAAGTCTTTCGATAGCCGAATAAAATGCCTTCGTCATTCCAATCTCCAAAACACGCCAAGTACAAACAAACATGATTTAATAAAAGAAAATCATACATAATATCTCTTAACTGCATCGAAATTGATGGCCACTTCTGTGGACTTTCCTTCCATATCTGTTAGATACAACACCACGTTGGACAACACTCTTCACATGATCCACGGCCTTTGGCAATTTGGGTCGAACTTGCCCTTTGCCTCCGCTTGGTAAGAGAGGATGCACTTCAATACCAACTGACCCACTTCAAACCTTCTTGAGCGAACCTTTTTGTTATATGCTCTGGCCATTCTTTGTTGATACAAATGGTCGTGACATACTGGTACTAATCTTTTCTCATCAATTAAACTTAATTGCTCCAGGCAGGTTTTGACCCACTCATCATCATCAATTTTTGCCTCAGTGACAATTCGAAGAGACGGGATTTCAATTTCTACTGGTATTACTGCTTCTGTTCCATACCCCAATAAATACGGAGTTTCCCCTACTGAGGTGCGAACAGTAGCGCGATAGCCTAACAATGCGAAGGGTAGCTTCTCATGCCATTGCCTGGACCCTTCCACCATTTTTGGAAGTATCTTCTTTATGTTCTTATTGGCTGCCTCAACTGATCCATTCGCCTTGGGGAGGTATAGGGTGGAATTGTGATGTGTAATCTTAAACTGCTGACATACCTCTTTAATCGAACAACTATTCAGATTTGCTCCATTTACGGTGATGATTATCTTTGGGATTTTGAACCGGCAAATGATATTTGAATGGACATAATCGACCACGGCTTTTTTGGTCACCGACTTGATAATTTTAGCTTCGATCCACTCGGTTAAATACTCAATAGCAACCAGGATGAACATATGCCCATTGGAATTTGCTAACTCAATGGGCCCGATGACATCCATGCCCCAAGCAACGAAGGGCCATGGTGTAGACATTGTATGTAATTCAAACAGCGGGGAGTGAATCAAATCTCCATGCACCTGACATTGATGGAATTTGCGCATGAAACTGATACAATCTCGCTCCATGGTGAGCCAATAATAGCCCTCCCAGAGAATCTTCTTTGCCAAAATATACCCACTCATATGAGGTCCACAAACTCCTGAATGTACCTCGGTCATGATGGCCGTTACCTATCTACCATCTATTTTCTCTTTTGATCACTTTTGGCTTGTACCGAGTACACACCCATCCTGATATATTCTTTGATGTTGTGATACCAAGGATCAAAATCAGTCTCCTCTTCCACTATATTACAATAAACATGTTGGACTTGGATATGCAGCGGGTCAACATAAGCCTTATCTGGATGCTGTAACGTTTACGCCAAAGTAGCCAAGGTGTCAGCAACCTCGTTGTTGATTCTTGGGATATGCATGAACTCTACTGACTCAAGTCATTGACAAAGGTCATGCAAACATTACCGATATGTTATGAGCTTTAAATCTCGTGTTTCTCATTCCCCTTGAATCTGGTGTACCAGAAGGTCTGAGTCCCCCAAGACCAAGACTTCTTGGACACCCATCTCTGTAGCTAACCTCAGACCCAAAATATAGGCCTCATATTCTGCCATATTGTTAGTGCAATAGAAGCGGAGCTGAGCTGTAACATGGTAATTGTGCCTTGCTTCAGAAATGAATACTACTTCTATCCCGACGCCTTTCATGTTGGCGGCCCCATCGAAGAATAATTTTTTAGAATATACGCTTAACGCTAGAGGGGGGTTGAATAGCGTTATAATAAAAAATAATGTAAATTTGCGGAATTAAAATTGCAGGAGTAAGATAAGTGCGGTAAATAAAGAAGTAAGGAGAGAACACACCGAACTTATACTGGTTCACCACAACGTGTGGTTAGTCCAGTCCCCGAGAGAGACTCTATCGAGTTTTACACTAACTCCGTTAAGCTTACGGGTGCGTAACAAACCGTTACACTTGCTCGTAGATATACACTCTACAAGACTTCAACCTGCTCGAGGATACCTCACCTCAAGACTTCAAGCCAAGGAACTAAACTTTCCTTCTTACAACAAGGGATTAGAACTTCCCTTCAAGTGTATGCAAACACTTAGCACTCAAGACAAGACTCTCTTATAGAGTAGATGTGAGTAAAATAAATACGCTCAAGAACACAACAACTTCGTCAAGAGTTTGGCTCTCAAAAAGCTGTGAAATGAATATAAAATGATTGATATGAGAGTATGTAAGCTTAAGCAAGACTGTAATCAGTTGTTGTGTTTAAAAACGTGAATTAGAGGTGTATTTATAGTGATCAAAGTCACCAAGACCGTTGCTTAATTGCCAATCACTAATTGCTGATTTTGTGCTTGCATAATCGATTATATGATCTGCATAATCGATTATCTGCAGATCGTTCAAAAAATCATATGCGGATATTAAGCAGCATAATCGATTATTCAAGTTGCATAATCGATTATCTGTTAACGTTCAAAAATCGGATGCAGATTCTGTACAAGCATAATCGATTATTGCCTTGTGTATAATCGATTATATTTCAGCGTTTTAAAAATACTTTGGCAACGGTCAGTGATTAATAGATTATGCTATCTCGTATAATCGATTATTTTGTTGTTTTGAAAATCCGATTTTACACTGTCTTAACATAATCGATTATATTGCTGTCATGAAAAATTTCGGTTAACACTGTCTTAACATAATCGATTATAAGTAAGACATAATCGATTATATTGTTGTCTTGAAATTTTCGGTTAACACTGTCTTAACATAATCGATTATAAGAAATACATAGTCGATTATTTATGTCCAGATTTGAAAAACATGTTTGAAAATCATTTTGGCTAAAATGAAAATGTTTGGAAATCATTTTGGTTTAACTCAACGATGCATGAAAATGATTTTACGAGAGAAGCCAAGACTTGAAGAAGTTGTCGGATCAAGATCACACTATAAAGTGACTCATTTATAACTTTGTTGTTATTCTTGATCTTGCTCTTTGTTTCTCATGTTCTTGGACTTGGGCATACGTCAATGTTCCATGCGCGTCGGTTTGTCATTTATCAAAACCTACAGAAATGAACACACGTTTAGTTTTAGCGACTTGAGAACGTGTTTCAACGATTTCCCCCTTTTTGATAATGGCAAACCAATATCGAGATATGCATAAGATAAGTATAAGTTCCCCCTCAATTTATGAGTTCCCCCTCAATTTATGCCAATATGTATTAGTGTGCATAGCCCTTATTCTTCCCCCTTTTGACATTAGCAAAAATAATGAACTTTCATTAAAAATATTAAACATACATGAGAAAGCAAGAAAAATAGACAGAATATAATTCAAACGATACATAATAAAAAAAAATTATTATTCATTGTCATCATTAACATCCGGCTCGGCATCTAGCACTCCATCCGGAAGAACAATTTGGGCATATGTATAGTTGACATGATAAAAGTACCCATGAAGCTCATAAGTCAAACGAGTAACGTTTTGATCAATACGAGTCACTGAGGTTGACAAAGAAGCAAGTTGGTCCGAAATGGTTTGAAGAGTAGGAGCTTGAGGACGACGTATTTGAGTAGGAGGAGGAAGAGGATGTTCACCAATATTGGAAAATGAAGATTCTTGAATTTCCCAATGCTTTGTTGCCATTTTGTGAGGACCGACGGAGGTGTCGATAACGGAGGCTTCAAAAATAGCCATTATGACAAAAGTATATGGGAGTGTCTTATCATCCCCAATTGCATCATACATGTGAGTCATGACGAACTGGCACCAATTGATGTGAGCCCTTGTGATAATTGCATGCAAGAGTTTTGAATCCTCATGAGAGAGGGTGGTATGATTGAATTTGCGGGGTTTGAGAACTCGGGTGATGAAATAAAATATTAGACAATATTCTGGGAGCATGTGCGTAATGGTTGGGCGACGATTCTCCGGACAGTGGCCAATACCAATTTGGTGGAAAAGAAGTTGTTCATCAAATAAAGCGCCTTCTTCTCTAGTGTAGAGAGAGATGTCTACACCATTTTGGGGAAGGTTAGTGAGGAGTTGCAAGTTTTCCTCATATACAAAAATTGGAACTCCATTGATGCTAGAGACAATGTCACCATCTTCGTCCTTCTGTAGATTTGAATAGAAGGCACGGATTAGAGCAGGGTGAATGTAAGGAGTTTGAAGATATAGAAAGTCAATGAGTTGGCTTTGTATAAGAATATTTTCTGTTGATGGGGGTGCGCTATTTTGAAGATATCGAGTAGTTGAGAAACGAGGCGGAAGGATTTCTCGATTCTCAAATTTTTCAACGAATCGAAGAAGTTCGGGTTGAGTATCAAAACGCAAATAAGAGCCGTCTTTATAGTGAAAAACGGGTGGAGGAGCGGCGGAAGAGGAGGCAATATGTTTGCCGGAACGAGAGCGTTTAGAGTGCTTGCTTGCCATTAGTATGAAGAAATAGGAGCTGTTTCAAAAGTTTGAAGGCTTTGGAAGATTGTTTGGACCTAAGAGTGAGATTGAAGTGAAAAAATTTGAAGGATGGATACCCTTATTTATAGACTTGAAGATTTGATGGCATGTATTGAGTAAAAGCTGCAGATTTGCCAAGCCAAACGTTCAAAAAAACGGTAACAAAATTTTAAACACGGACCGTTGCTAATCGATTATGGAGGCTGAGTAATCGATTATTGCCAATATTTTGAATTGTAGTCAGAGAAGAAATCGATTATGCGATAGGAGATAATCGATTATTTGAAGACAGAAGTATTATGAGGGTCCGGACTTGGGGAATGATCGATTTTGGTTAATATGATAATCGATTATTTTAGTCCAGTGATATGACGAAAAGCCGAGACGATAAAAGGTAATCGATTATGCAGTACTAAATAATCGATTATTATAAAACCTGTAACACTGAATCTCAACTTAATCGATTAGTAATATATGATAATCGATTATTGCCAAATTCCTGCAAACCGAGATGTTAGAAATAATCGATTGTTCTGAGCCAATAATCGATTATTTGTTACCAGTGCCCGAAAATTCCCCCTGTCTTTGGGGCGATACCTGCAAAAAATAATTAGGCGCCTCCGACGCTCAAGTCAGTAATTATTTAAAGAAAAATGCAATGCATGAATTAGATCATCGCGGAGTCAAGAATTCCGAGTTCACTACGAATGCGGAAAAAGGACTCTTTCTCTAAAGGCTTTGTGAAGATGTCGCCAATTGATTTTTGGTTTCAACAAATTCAATTTCGACATCGCCCTTGAGAACGTGATCTCTTATAAAGTGATGTCTAATTTCTATGTGTTTCGTTCTTGAGTGAAGAATAGGATTCTTCGTCAAGCTTATGGCGCTAGTATTGTCACATCGAAGAGGAACATGATCAATACTAAGACCATAATCCGAGAGTTGTTGCTTCATCCAAAGGATTTGTGCACAACAACTCCCCGCGGCTATATATTCAGCCTCGATTGTGGATAACGCAACACTAACTTGTTTCTTGCTAAACCAAGAAACTAAGGAGCTATCGAGCAAATGGCAAGTGCCACTAGTGCTCTTGCGGTCCAATTTGCAACCCGCAAAATCGGAATCGGAATAGCCAACAAGTTGGCATGAAGAACCTTTGGGATACCATAATCCCATATTTATAGTTCCAACAAGATACTTCATTATCCGTTTTACCGCAGTTAGGTGCGACTCCTTCGGACATGATTGATATCGAGCGCATAAACACACGCTAAACATGATGTCCGGTCTACTTGCAGTAAGATAAAGAAGGGATCCGATCATACCTCTATACTTCTTTGTGTCTACTTCCTTACCTTTCTCATCTTTGTCAAGATGGTCGGATGTACTCATTGGAGTGGCCATTGCTTTGGCGTTGCTCATTTCAAAACGATTTAGCAACTCCTTGCAATATTTGGATTGGCAAATGAAAGTTCCCCCTTTCATTTGTATCACTTGCAACCCCAAGAAGAAGTTTAGCTCACCCATCATTGACATTTTGAATTCGCTAGTCATTAACTTAGAGAATTCCTCGCATAAAAAATCATTAGTAGCACCAAAATTAATAGCATCGACATAAATTTGAACTAATAGAATGTCATTGTTTTTATTTTTGATAAACAGTGTAATGTCAACTTTCCCCCTTTCGAACTCATTGTCCAAAAGAAATTTGCTTAAGCGCTCGTACCAAGCTCGAAGAGCTTGTTTAAGTCCATATAGTGCTTTCTTAAGCTTGAAGACGTGATCGGGAGATTTAAAGTCTTCAAAGCCCGGGGGTTGTTCAACGTACACTTCCTCTTGAATAAACCCATTGAGGAAGGCACTTTTGACATCCATTTGAAATAATTTGAAATTCATTGATGATGAAAAAGCAAGTAATAAATGAATGGCTTCTAGGCGTGCAACGGGTGCATAGGTTTCTTCATAATCAACTAGCCTAGCTTTGTTTCTAGTGATTATACCATTTTCATCTAATTTATTCCGAAAGACCCATTTCGTACCAATTATGGTGTGATTATCGGGTCTTGGCACCAATTCCCAAACATCATTACGTTTGAATTGGTTAAGCTCCTCTTGTATTGCCAAGGTCCAATGCTCATCCCCAATTGCTTCAGAAATGGTTTTAGGTTCTATTTGTGAAACAAAAGCTATATGTCCTACTGTGTCTTTAAGAAGGTTTCGTGTACTTACCCCTTTCTCGATGTTGCCAATTACCTTGTCAAGAGGATGGTCTTTAGATGTCCTCCAAGCCTTAGGCATCATCGATTCTTCTTCTTGTGGTGGTACTTCTTCCGATGATTGTTCCATGACTTCATCTTGAACTTCCTTTGGATTCTCCTTTTGCACCTCGTCTTGAAGATTGATTTTGTTTAAAGCATCTGCAAGATCAACACAAGAATCCTTTCTCACCAAGCGAGCATCATTTTCACAAAATACTACATTAGGAGATTCCTCAACAGTTTTGGTTCGATTATTGAAAACTCTATATGCTTTGCTACGCGATGAGTAACCAAGAAAAATTCCTTCATCAGATTTTGCGTCAAATTTTCCCAAGTTATCTTTTCCGTTGTTGTGAATAAAACATTTACAACCGAAGACTCTAAGCAGGGAAAGATTTGGTTTCCTCCTCTCATAGAGTTCATAGGGAGTTTTTATGAGTACCGGTCTTATGACAGCTCTGTTTAAAACATAGCTTGCGGTACTCATGGCATCCGCCCAAAACTTTTTGGAAATCTTTGCCTCATCGAGCATGGTTCTAGCCATCTCTTCGAGACATCGATTTTTACGTTCCACCACCCCATTTTGTTGTGGTGTACGTGGAGCCGAGAAGGTATGTTCAATACCGAGTTCGTCACAAAAATCCGCAAAGATATTATGATCGAACTCTCCCCCATGATCACTTCTTATGGAAGTGACGGTTGTGTTCTTTTCATTTTGAACACGTTTAAGAAAACTTTTAAAAGCATGAAAGGCACCACTTTTATGAGCAAGAAATAACGTCCATGTGAATCTAGAGTAGTCATCAACAATAACAAAAGCATAAAGATTTCCACCTAGACTTTCAACACGAGATGGTCCAAAAAGATCCATGTGTAGAAGTTGTAAGGGTCTAGTGGTTGAAACAACATTTTTGGATTTAAAAGAGGCTTTTGTTTGTTTCCCTTTTTGACATGAATCACAAATAGAATCTTTTTCAAATTTCATGTTTGGAAGACCAATTACTAAATCTTGTGAAACTAGTTTGTCTAAAAGATTCATATTTACATGAGCTACTCTACGATGCCATAACCACATGTCGTCTTCTTTACTCATAAGGCAATTTACAAAACTTGATGAAGAATTTTCAAGACCAACCATATAGATATTATCCATTCTAATACCACGAAGAATAATTTTGAAATCACTGCGACGGATAACTAAGCATTCTTCGGAGTCAAACAATACAAGATTTCCCTTGTCACATAATTGACTTATGCTCAAGAGATTATGTTTAAGACCTTTAACTAGCAAAATATGCTTAATGGAGGAGGATTCGTCCTTACCGACCGATCCAATGCCGATAATCTTTCCTCTGTTATTGTCTCCAAAAATAACATTTCCTCCTTCCGTGGGTTTTAGTTGAAGGAATTTTGATGCATCCCCGGTCATATGTTTGGAGCATCCACTATCAAGGTACCAAATTACACTTGATCCCTTCAAACACACCTACAAAACAAATTAATGAGATTTTGGTACCCAAGCCATTTTGGGTCCTTGTGTGTTAGGTGCAAAATGTTGGTGTGATTGTCCTGCAGTGAAATGTCTATGTCTAGTGAAGCATGCGGGAGCAATATGTCCAATTTTATTGCAATAATGACAAATGACATTCGGATTGTGCATTCTTCTAGGATGATAATAATTTGGGGGTCTAAATTTATTCACTCTATTTTTAGGAACACAGTTTTGATGTAGTTTTCGAAAAGCTTGTCTAGGTGGTCTATACATGCCAACATTTCTTCTAGCATTCACTCTATTTTTAGGAATATAGTTTTGATGTGGTTTTCGAAAATCTTGTCTAGGTCGTCTATACATTCCAATATTTCTTCTAGCATTTGTTCTAGGATGAGTTGCAATTCTAGGATTAGAATTTCTACGTTGAGTGTTGACATTTATTTTGTTTTGCCTAAGTTGAGTCTTAGGTGGTTTAGGAATGGACTCAACTTTTTCTTTTGGCTCGTGTTTAAAGCCTATACCGTGCTTAGTGGATTTCAAATTTACAAGCACTTCATTGAGATTTTTGTGTGAAGAATTGAATTTGTGCAAAGTGCTTCTAAGACTTTCTACTTCTTCCTTTAGAGATTTGCAAGAAGTACAATCCTTATTTGAGCTTTCGGGTTTATCGGCGCTTCTTTTGCCATAAAACTTGTTTTCCTCTTTTAATTTCTCATTTTCAAGAGTTAGTTTTTCAAAATCCTTTTCTTTTGAAGAAATGAGTTTTCTTAAATCTTTTATAGATTTAGAAGCGCTAATAAACTCTTTATACAACTCATCAAATGCATCTTGCATTTCTTCTAAAGTGAAATAGTTCTTAGAAGTAGTACATACCTCATTTTGAGTTTCTTCGTGTGCCATAAGACACAAGTTTGCGGTCTCGTTTCCTTCTCCATCACTTGATTCGTCTCCGGAGTCGCCTCCCCAAGAGATGTATGCTCTTTGTTTCTTGATGGGTTTCTTCTCCTTTTTGATATTTGGACAATTTGATTTGATATGCCCGATTTCTCCGCATCCATAGCACTTTAATTGGTCTCCTTTTTGCTTACCTTTTCGTTCATACTTCTTTTGCATGAACTTGTGAAATTTTTTAATAACGAGTCCGAACTCGTTATCTTCGTCGCTTGAATCCTCATCATTTTGACGTTGAGCCGTGCTTGCTTTAAGGGCGATTCTTCGTTTCCTTTGATCATCCAAAGGAGGGCTAAGAATAGTAGATTCATAGGTTTTGAGATTACCTCTAAGCCCGTCGATTGTTACATTTGTAATGCCGATTGATTCTTGAATAGCGTCGGCTTTGGAGCGCCATTCCGGAGTGAGACTTCGAAGAATTTTACGGATAAGTTCCCTATCTGTGAAGGTCTTCTTAAGAGCATGAAGATCATTAACGATATTTGAAAATCGTTCGAACATACCATCTATCTTCTCGTTTTCCTTCATATGAAAAAGTTCATATTCATGGGTTAGAAAATCTATTTTAGCTTCTCTTACCTGGTCCGTACCTTCGTAGATGATTTCCAATTTATCCCACATTTGCTTAGCCATGGCGCAACATGATATTTTCCGATAATCATCAGGATTTACAGCACAGTACATCATGTTGATGGCTTTTGCATTGTTCTCCACCTTTCTAATATCGTCTGCATCATATTCATCTTCCGATTTTGGCACCATTTCATTTCAACCTTTTTGGTTGGAATTTGCTCTCCATTCTTGATAATTTTCCACAGTAGAAAATTATTTGATTGGATAAATATTCTCATCCTTCCCTTCCAATAAGAATAGTTTGTGCCATCGAATAGTGGTGGCCTTGTGAAGCATTGTCCTTCACCTAGTTCTGCATAAGCGTTACGAGTAGAAGCCATGGATTGTTTCTCTCAAACTGTTAAGTCTTTCAGAGAGTTAGCTCTGATACCAATTGTTAGAATATACGCTTAACGCTAGAGGGGGGTGAATAGCGTTATAATAAAAAATAATGTAAATTTGCGGAATTAAAATTGCAGGAGAAAGATAAGTGCGGTAAATAAAGAAGTAAGGAGAGAACACACCGAACTTATACTGGTTCACCACAACGTGTGGTTAGTCCAGTCCCTGAGAGAGACTCTATTGAGTTTTACACTAACTCCGTTAAGCTTACGGGTGCGTAACAAACCGTTACACTTGCTCGTAGATATACACTCTACAAGACTTCACCTCACCTCAAGACTTCAAGCCAAGGAACTAAACTTTCCTTCTTACAACAAGGGATTAGAACTTCCCTTCAAGTGTATGCAAACACTTAGCACTCAAGACAAGACTCTCTTATAGAGTAGATGTGAGTAAAATAAATACGCTCAAGAACACAACAACTTCGTCAAGAGTTTGGCTCTCAAAAAGCTATCAAATGAATATAAAATGATTGATATGAGAGTATGTAAGCTTAAGCAAGAATGTAATCAGTTGTTGTGTTTAAAAACGTGAATTAGAGGTGTATTTATAGTGCTCAAAGTCACCAAGACCGTTGCTTAATTACCAATCACTAATTGCTGATTTTGTGCTTGCATAATCGATTATATGATCTGCATAATCGATTATCTGCAGATCGTTTAAAAAATCATATGCGGATTTTAAGCAGCATAATCGATTATTCAAGTTGCATAATTGATTATCTGTTAACGTTCAAAAATCGGATGCAGATTCTGTACAAGCATAATCGATTATTGCCTTGTGTATAATCGATTATATTTCAGCGTTTTAAAAATACTTTGGCAACGGTCAATGAATAATCGATTATGCTATCTCGTATAATCGATTATTTTGTTGTTTTGAAAATCCAGTTTTAAACTGTCTTAACATAATCAATTATAAATAAGACATAATCGATTATATTGTTGTCTTAAAAAATTTCGGTAAACACTGTCTTAACATAATCGATTATAAGTAAGACATAATCGATTATATTGCTGTCTTGAAAATTTCGGTTAACACTGTCTTAACATAATCGATTATAAGAAATACATAATCGATTATTTATGTCCAGATTTGAAAAACATGTTTGAAAATCATTTTGGCAAAAATGAAAATGTTTGAAAATCATTTTGGTTTAACTCAACGATGCATGAAAATGATTTTACGGGAGAAGCCAAGACTTGAATAAGTTGTCGGATCAAGATCACACTATAAAGTGACTCATTTATAACTTTGTTGTTATTCTTGATCTTGCTCTTTGTTTCTCATGTTCTTGGACTTGGGCATATGTCAATGTTCCATGCGCGTCGGTTTGTCATTTATCAAAACCTACAGAAATGAACACACGTTTAGTTTTAGCGACTTGAGAACGTGTTTCAACATAATTTCCATCCTAGCTTCTCGCCAGGTTGCACTTCATCAATATGCATCACCTCTTCATCAGAGAAGTATGTCTTTAAAGGTTTGTATTCTTCATCAACCGAATTCTCGGCCAGATGATCAGCCAATGCATGCACTTTCATTGTAGTCCTAGTCACATAGACAATGTAGAACTCACTGAGCAGGATCTCCCACTTTGCAAGCCTCCCCGTGGGCATAGGCTTTTCGAAGATGTACTTCAACTGGTCCAGGCGTGAGATGATATATGTAGTATATGACAACAAGTAGTGTTTCAATTACTGGGCTACCCAAGTTAGGGCATAGCACGTCCTTTCAAGATGAGTATACTTAACCTTATAAGCTGTAAATTTCTTGCTAATGTAGTATATAGCTTGTTCCTTCATTTTGGTGACTTCGAGCTAACCCAACACACATCCAAATTAGTTGTCCAAGATTGTCAGATATAGGATCAAAGGCCTCCCTAGTTCAGGTGGGACCAATACCAGTGGGTTCGACAAGTACCCTTTTATTTTATCAAAAGCCTACTGGCATTCTTCCATCCACTTGACCGCAACATCCTTTTTCAACAGCTTAAAGATAGGCTGACGATGTAATAAATCTGTGTGGATTTCAATCTCCCCAACAAACTCATCACCTTTATTTTTTTCCTCGGAGGTGACAATTCTTATAAGGATTTGATCTTTGATGGATCTAGCTCAATGCCTTGACGACTAACTACAAATACTAGAAACAACCCTAGTGGCACACCAAATACGCATTTTCTAGGATTGAGCTTGACATTGTACATGCATAGCCTCTGGAAGAATTTCCATAGATCTCTGACATGGTCAGACTGCTTTTTGGATTTCACAATTACATCATCCACATAGACCTCAATCTTCTTATATATCATATCATGGAATATGGTTTTCATTACCCACATATAGGTTGCCTCATCATTCTACAGACCGAAGGGCATGACCCTGTAGAAATATGTTCCCCATGGTGTGATAAATGTTGTCTTCTCCGCGTCCTCCTCATCCATTATAATCTGGTGATAGCTTGTGTAATAATCTCATGTTTTGCACAATTTTTTATCAATATATGGATGTTAGGTAGTGGGAAAGTGTCCTTTGGACTTGCTTTGTTGAGGTCACGATAATTGACACCCTGGTTTTACCGTCCTTCTTTGGCACAGGCACGACATTGGCTAAGTAGGTGGGATATCGTGTGACTCGGATGACCTTTACCTCAAACTGCTTCGTAACTTCCTCTTTGAGCTTAACACTCACATAAATTTTAAAATTCCTCAAATTTTTTTGACAGGAGGGCAGGCCGGGTTAGTGAGCAATTTGTTAACCACCAATTCAGTGATCAACCCTAGCATATCGTCGTAGGATCATGCAAAAACATGTTTGTATTCAAGCTGTGGTTCGATTATTTATTCCCATAGCTGCAACACAAGATGGACATTTATTTTAGTTTCTATGATATTATCTGCGTTCCCTAGATTTAAATCTTCTGTATCGCTCGGGTTTGGCTTGGATTTTTCCTCAAAGTGGCTCAACTCTTTACTAATTTCCTCAAACGCCCTTTCCTCATCATATTCTAGTTCATCCTCATATTCTATCTCTTGAATTGTTACTTCTAAATTAGACCGACTTTCACGACTTGGCCGAATAGTCCTTATGCATTTCATATCATTGGAGCCAACATAAAAATCATTGTACAAGAATGAAAGAAAAAGAAAAGAAAAATAAAAACAATCAGCACTAATGAAAACGGAAATTGCATTTCATTGAAATTGAAAGATAACAAGGTTTACATATCCAAACGGACAGAAACTCTGAATTACAACCCTGGAATGCTCCATAGAAATTGAAAGAAAAATCAAAGCAAACTATCAAAACTCCTTCCTGGTCAGGAGAGGAGTAGCTTCCCAATTATTGATCTAGGCACAAGGCCCAAAAAATTGCACATCAGCCTTGCTAGATTCGCATCTTCAAACAACTTCTCAAACCTTTCAAGTAATTCTTTATCAGGATCAACCATAGAACTGGAACTTATCATTGTCGGGAACTTCTCGGTGCCACACCTAACAAATAATCTGATACACCAAGGGCCCCTTGTCGTCATCCGCTTCGATGAGTGGCACAATAGCGTCATTGTGAGCATACAGATGGTTCTCAATGTGCAAAACTATTTCTTGTCGATCCCATTCAAATTTCACCATTTGATGCAAAGTAGAGGGGACTGCTCTAGCAGCATGGATCCAAAGTTGCCCCAACAGCAGGTTGTAGGAAACAGCTACATCCAGAACTTTGAATTCCATGGTAAAATACACTGGTCTGAATGTCATTTCGAACACTATGTCACTAACCAAATCTTTTCCCTCGCCATCAAACCCTCACACACAAATGCTATTCTTGTGGATTCTTTCATCCTTGGTCATTTTGGGTTTTCTCAGTTCCTCGGGGGCAAAGCACCTCCCCGATCGGGTTAATCCATTGGTCTCACAAACCTCTACTGTAACCTCTTTTCCTTTGTAAGTCACAGTTACTCGGTCATAGCTCCAAGGTATAACTTTACTTCTAATCATTGGTAGTTGAGTTACAGGTTTGATAATGACAGGTTCTGTGCAAGGGCCTTCTATGACAACCACAGGCTTTCGTGTCACCCCTGGTACAACCACTATTATGGTTTCTTGCCTCACCATCCCGTCTCTCATGATTCCTTCCTGACCACAACAAAAGGATAACTGCTTGCTCCGCTCAACTTAAGCATCACATCTACTTGTTTAATTCTCAACCGTCTTTCTCTCACCGGCTCGGATCATCATGACAGTTTGTGAAGGCTTTTCGGGCTCTCTTTCTTTATGCACTATCTCAATCATATTTGTCTCCTGATGAGCAACAACAAATTTTAATTCATATTTGGTGCTTCCGGAGCTCGCACCTCAATCCGATGTGAGCTGATGAGTTGTTGAATAACACTCTTCCAATGACAACATTTCTCTGTGTCATGTCCGAGGGCACCAGAAAAATACTCACAACTAACAGAATAGTCCAGATTTCTCGGAGGAGGATTTGACAATATTCCTTCAGTCGGCCTTAACATATCTAACTATCTCAATCTGTGTAATAAGCTGGTATATGATTCTCCCACTGGAGTTTAGGTTTTATTCTTCTGTATTCACTCAGTTTTTAGAGCTTGGTTGGCCTCGAAAGCTTGTCTCGGGATGTGTTGGTTTTCTCTTAGAGGATAGTTATTTTGTGGAGCTGATTAATTATTTTGTGGGGGTTGGCACATGCCATTGTGTGTGGGCGGGAGGTTTAGTATACGTTTGTGCATGATGGATGGAAAAATGGGGATCAGGCGGTGGGTGGTACTGTTTTGATAGGCTATATAGAGTGTGTGGATAGGTTTGATGATGAGATTGGTGCTGGTTGTAATGAGATAGACCCCGGGGCCCTAGCCAAGTCCCTCAGAAAATTGTCGCTACCTCTTCCTTTTTCTTCATTCCAATTGCTCCCCCGGTCCCGCTTTGGAAAACCTGGTGGTTGCTTTGATTGCTGAATAACTCATAATGTTTTTGGATTTGAGTCCCTCTCATACCATGCTCCCCATATTTACTACCTCATTAAATTATTTACCCACTGCTGATACCAAGTGACCAAAATATGTGGACTCCAAAGCTTTCATGAAGTAATATACCATTTTGCTTTCCTTCATTGGTGGGTCGACCCTTGCTCATTGCTCCCTCCAGCGGAAGCCATACTCTTTGAAGCTCTCATTGTGCTTCTTTTCCAGTTTCGTCAAAGACAAACTATCCGGGATAATTTCAAGATTATACTGAAAATAACATGCGAATGCTTGTGCTAGATCGTCCCATGTGTACTACTGAGCATGGTGTTGTTGGGTGAACCATTCCAACGCTGAACCACTTAAACATTTTGACTGAAGTATGCCATTAGTAATTCATACTTCTTGCCTGCCCCTCTCATCTTGCATCAGACACCGCTTAGGTATGCAACTAGATCATCATGTCCGTTGTATAAGTCAAACTTGGACATCTTAAAGACTGGCGGCAATTGTACATCTGGGAACAAATAGAGGTTTTTGTATGACACACTCACTTGGTCTTCCATCCTTCACATATATGTGAATTATTGCTCTAGACTTTTGACTTTCCAAAGCATCTCCTCATGCTAGTGATTTTTAACCGATTTTTCAGCCTCAACAGGGATTTCAAAATGGGGAGCGTAGGAGTACGGTTTGTGGGATTTGAAAGTGTGTTATATTAGGTAACACTGGTATCATGTGCTTGGAGCAAACGTTCACTGGATGATTCGTGGAGTATGGTGGGAGGAGGTGCCACAAAGATGGGAGCAACCGGTGGAGGGGGGTAGGGAACAACTTTGGGTGGTGGAGCTGGGGGTGCTTGGGAAGTTGTACCCTAGTATTGTTGGTAGATGGGGAACTTAGGGGTAGATCACTGGCAGGATGGTCATGTTACTGGACTAATGGTGGGATGAAGGTCGGGTTGGCGGGATAAGCTGGTTGTGGCTGCCCTCTTACCCATGCCTGATACATCTCAACCATCTGATGCTTCAGTTTGTACATCTCTTCTTTCATTATGTTGAATTCCAATTATTCCACCTATTTTGTGGGATAATTGATACTTGTGTCAGTTTCTTGGTTGGCCATAGTCATCTTACTTTTGGACCGAGTGTCATAGGAGTAGGTTGCCAGAATACCGCAAAACTAACCACCTGTCTTAACTGGATAGACAACACCAAAACTTGTTAGCGGTTAGGTTTCAACATATAGGTAGCGACATATTTCGGGATGAATACACCTAAGGAGTTAACGGTTTCAATTATGCAGATGGATTGGCTTCTTGCGTCATCCCGGCTTTTATTCGTATGCCACTTCCCTTTTCTCTCTTGTTTTGTTTTCTTCTTCCCCTTTCTTCTCTCAGCTTGTTTTTGCTTACCTTCTTTTGTTTCATTACTCTCTTTGTTATTTTACCATTGTTTCTCTCATGATTTTCTCTTCTTTTTCCCTTTTTCTTTTTTTAGGTCTGGACGATTCCTATGGAGATTACCTACGTATCATGACCCCGCATAAATCAGAATGAGCATAGTTCTAACAGATAAGTACAGAAAATATTTTTAAAATTTTTTATTTCATAAAGTAAAACACTTGATTACAGCTTCTAACGGACCCTAAGAAAAGAAATCAACAGACTCCAACTCAAACGAAACCAACAGACTCTAACCCTAAAAAATGAAAATAACTAACTTGACAACCTACTACAGACTCAAATAAAATACAAACTTCACAAATGGACTAACAGACTCAAGAGAAAATCATGAATACATTAAGGCCTCTAATGCTCCTGGTGCCTGCGAGACATCATTCGGTCTCGCCGCAGGCCTGCATGCTAAATCCCTTTGGAGGGGGTGGATCTCTTCCATCACTTGACGAACGAAGGTCATTGCGGTGGCAAAAAACATGGATCTTGTCATATCGTCATAGTTGATACACTTTACGGTGATGTAATCAGCGATCATCCGTACCCTCTCTCATATTGCACCCTTTTCTTGCAACAATCGCCCAATCTGCTGGGCCCTGGCCACAAAAGTTTGTTCGGCAACACGATTCAGTTCTTTAAATTGTTGCAAATCTTACTCCAACCGTGCTATGGATGTGTAACAATTCTCTCTTTCATCCTTAAAGTCTTTTGCATTCTTAACCATTTTGTTTTCGCCCATGGTGACCATCTTCTTCAACCCCACAACCTCTTTGTCATGCATTTTTTTTAGTTCTTCAATCTTGCATGCTCGTTCCACTGCATTTTTGTCCAATTGTTTTCGGGCTCTGGATAGATCACCATCTTCTTTGTTGAAGTCAAAATCATATTCTCCTACTTTCCTCCTTAAATTGTCTATGAGTTTCTCATCCTTCGCACTTCTGGTGGGATTTTCTACAGCTATTTTCATTTTTTGAATTTGGGCTGATAAAGCTTCATTTTCTTTGGCAAGTCTTTTCTTTTCCCCCTTGTCTACAGCAGCTTGCAAACCATTCTCGAATTGAAGGTATTTTACTAGTTTTTCCAATTTCCCTATTGTGGCCCTATATTTGCTTTTCTTGGCCAACCGATTTCATTGTTCTTGTGATACCTCACCAAACTCCTACAGATGTGGTCTCTAAGACGGCCTTCTGAAATCCTAATGGTTAGCACTATGCCAGATTTGGAGCGAATGTCAGTACTTGACGGCGAACACTCGAGTACGTGACTTGTCTAAAGGTTAGGAACCATTTGGCACTAATGTCTTCATCCTTGGGAACCATTTGGCACCTCCGAAATGTCTCATTACCCTGTACGGAGCATAAGGTTGGATGCTCCAGAGACCCATCAAAAGGAAGTGAGGCCCGGTAGCTGGCATATATATGATTTCATCAATGGGGAGCCACCCGAACGTTAACTCTATTTGACTTGCCCTTCTGGTACAGAGATATGATACCCATTCTATGACCCCCTCTAGTAATCTGTACCCATCAACTCTGGTATAAAATTCCTCTATGCAGCTATTTTTCAATGACCCATAACTCATGAATTGAGTTCAATGCCACAGGTGTTCAGCCATCCACATATTTAACAACAAGTTGCATCCTTCAAAAAAAATCCCCTCCGGCTTTACAGGCTGTGAGGGCACGGAAGATTTCAGATAATATCATGGGTGAGAGGGTGCTCTTGGCCTGAGTTAGGAAGGTACTGACAACCCCTGCTATTCGTAAATCAATATTCCTATCTTTCCATGGAAACACCAAAACACCAAAGAAGAATACCATAAATGTTAAACACATGTGTTCTTCCCATTTGAGTCAGTTTCCCTTGCTAACAATTTTATTTTCCGGGTCGTTAAAACCCCATATGTGCCCATACCTCTGGTATATAAACTGTGAAGTACAAAACCCAGCTGACAGATCGTGATTGTGAACTCCCTGCTTATCTTTGGTGAATCCAAGAATTGGTGTACAGCGACGGCCCTTGGTGCAATCAAATACTGGTGGATTATAGGAATTTTGGGGCCCCCGATTTATCCGGCTATTTCTTCCAGGGTTGGAGTGTGTTCAAAGTCTGTGAAATGAAATACTTTGTGTTCCGGGTTCCAAAATGTAATCAACACCTTTGTGGTGTCCCCTATAGGATTAATTTTCAACAACCCAATGAGTCCTCCCAAGTGCGCATTGACCTTGTTTTGCCCTCATCCACCTAGATCATTCTACTACATGTACAACTCTAAAGGGATTTTGTTCATTATTATTATTGATAAATTTTGTTTCGTGCCCATACTACACATTTATTAGGATGATTAAGCTCAAATCATTATTTATTGGACTCAAAAACAAAGTTAAAATCATTTTCAAATTTTCAGTTCAAAATAAAATCTCGGCTTTGCTGATATGGCCTTTTAGCACTTTCGAGGGAAGGTTTTGAGGCTGTGCCTGCTACTGGCCAAAATTTGGAAAATAATCATGGGCGGCTGTTCTTGCAAAAGCAGCCTTCCGTCACCTATTAGGGACACTCAGCTAATGTTGACAATAACAGCTTATTTATTTATTTATCACAAACAAAATTTTGTAGGCTATTTTTTCAAAAATAAAGTTGGGCCCGATGGGGGTTGCTTTCGTATCTCACGCCTTGTGAGAATCAAACCGGCGTAGTTCGGGCAATTCAGATAAAATTAAAAACCAGCTTCTTTTTTCTTTTTTTCTCTTCTTTGTAGCACACAAGATCCATCAAGATGGTATGTTATTTTGGGTGCACCTGTCCTAGACGGACCCAACCCCTGTGTTGAGTCCCCTAGGAAAAATGCATGATACAAGTAAGCGTTCCTACTAGGTATCTGGCATGAGGTTAAGTTATTCAAGGTTCAAAACCTAGGTATTTGTTCTAGAGTGTGTACCCGAGCGGACAACTCAAGTCGAAGAGGGGGCTACGTACTGGGAACCAAAAGCCCATCCGGCTTTGTAACTTGTCCAAGCCTCTTTCTTTTTTTAACGTATGACACTAACAGAACAGGGAGTCTTGGCCAGCGAGCACATCCCCGAAGATGAGAAGAGAAGGGTTTCGCGGCAATTGATATACACACTTAGCACATTGGGTACAGTATTGAAATAAAATCAGATATTAAAAAAAGCCAAATACATCAATTATTCTAAGCTCGAATTCTGAACCCTGAACCAGAGATCTAGGTTCAGGTCCCCAGCAGAGTCGCCAGAGGTGTCACACCTCCTTTTTATCACTATACCCTGCGAAGGGAGTAGATAAGGGAGTTTTCCAATTAAAGGACAATAGAAACAAGATTTATTTATTTCAAGATTTTAGAGACGCCACTTGGGATAATTAATTGTATCCCAAATTACCGGTTTAAAATCCCGAATCGAGAAAGGTTTTGACTCTGTCATACAATCTGCGAGCCAAAAATATGGGTAAGGATATCTATTAAACCGGGAGAAGCTTTTAGGCGTTCCCGAGTTCCGTGGTTCTAGCATAGTCGTTCAACTGTTATATTCAGCTTAATTATTTGATTTTTCTAACATTTTGAACCTATGTGCAAATTTTAACTTTTTAAATGCTTTTATTTAATTTTAAGAAGATTGCAACGTTGTCGAAGTGGTCTTGAACCACGTCACATAAATGCAACTGTAATTCGTGACACATTTTATCTAATGTTAAGATTTGGATTTTGGTTACATAAATGTACACCCGAATTTAGGAAGGTCAATTATTTAACTAGCACGTCTAAAGCATTTGCGTGTTTTCAAATTTGCGAAGGACATGGAAATATGCTAAATGGTGCACCTCGAATTCTAAGGATTCAAAATCAATTAAGCGAGATCCATGCCGTTATTATTATTTTTCTTGGGCGCGGCGCACCTCGATTTTAGTTGTAAAGGGGAATTAGACTAAATTTTGTAAGGTCGTATGTACTTGTCACTAATACAACTCACCTTAATTAATGGACGAGGGATCCAAATACAATTATCACTAGCTAGACCAAATTGTTGCACCAGTCTTGTTTCAAATTTCCTTCAGGGATTCAAATTTCCTTCAAGGTTTTGGGCTTAAGCTGGCCTTTGACCCAACTATTGTGCGACAGACTTATATACTAACGAGATAAGGCAATTGAGCTCAAACACAAGACCAAAAGAGGCTTAAACAAACGAGTCCAACAACAGTATTGCTGATGTGGCCAGTCACGCAATCTTTTGACAAAGAATAGACTTCGACAACAAAATTTGAAGAAAAATCCAATTTTAACAAGCAAGCAGCAATTAACCTCAACTGTCATACCTTTACAATCTTGTGCTGATATAGCATGTTCTCTTGGAACAAAACTATTTCGAACCCATTTTACCAGACAAACTCCACAGGTCCCAAACCAAGGCAGAATCAAAATACATGCCATACAAACATGAAAATTCCGGCACATATAACTTTACACAACCTTCAACATCACTACAGATCTGAAAAAACTTGCTAAAGTTTAATGTTCCTTTATCATGACAAAATGAGTTATGGCTACATTATCTAAAAGTAAACATGAAGAAGGAGATGATGGCTATTAAATTGCCTTACAACATTGTTCAACAGATTCCTATCATGATAGTTCCAACCCCATTAACAAAACAAAACTCTAGCATAGTCCTAAAATAGATTATACAAACCATGCCTGGATACAATAATATTCCAGTAATTGTACTAATTTAATCGAGTAAGCACATGACCAATCCTTCAATAGTGAAAACCATTATATTCATTTTCTGAGTCATATATGAGGATCCTCTTTAAATCTCACATGTTATAGAAGTTGAGGCATACCTGGAAACGAGAGAAAATAGGGGTGAAGGATCAGCAGCAAGAACAATAGGAATTAGCAGCAAAATAACTAGCAAAACAGACTTCACACCCATAAAGGATGTGTAATGAACCAGAATAGCCAGTTCAAACAACTGATGACCCAACAAAACTTTAAGATGGATTAAAAATGCCTAATCTTCATTCATTCTAAACCCCAAAGCAAAGGCATGACTGATCCAGAGAATGAAGCTTTAAGATCCTATCTCTTAAACTACCAGTGAACATGCCTTTATAGACAAGTTACTAGGGCAGCCCTAAGGTTTGTTATTTCGTTTTAGTTTCGCATTTTAAAACTTGTTCACCAAGTTATAGCACAAATAGTAGTAGGAAACCCTACTAGAAGTTTCCAAGGACTTCTTTTAGTGGTTACTGCCAGATTCCCTATCCTAAATTGCCCAAATTACCCCACATACCACTAAGATTTACTTCAGAATAAACAACACTAAAATGGGCTATGGGTCATGAGTCTATTAGACTCAATGGTTCAAACTAATATGGCCTTTAAATCAGACCAAACCTTTTGGGAATGGGGTTTGTATTAACCTCACAACAAAAATTAGGAGTTCCAATCAGCTAAACATGTAAACTAATGGACTAATTAATTAGGAACTAATTAAGCTTTTCAGATAAACCTAAATATATTAAACTAGGTGACCAAAACAGGAGGTGGAATCAAAGATTGAACATACCATTAACTAAATAAAAGAAAATCACAGAAAATACATTGAGTAGAAGGGTTTTGGGTTCAGAATGTTTGGCCCAGTCTGAATTTGAGATTGACCTTTGACCAAAAGGAGAAGAACAAAAGAAAAATGAGAAGAACAAGGCAAAACAAAAGGAAAGGGACTCACCGGATCAAAGCATGAGACCTATGGTGATTGGAACCTCTAACTTTGTCCTTTAATAGCATCAGTTGATCGTTTTTGAAATAATCAAAATGAAAAATCCTTCATCGCAGGTTTAGAGATTTCGGTTAGACCTAAAAACTAATATTCGAACCATTGCAATGTGATTCGAGAGAAACTGAGTTCAGATTGAGGAATAAGGGGCCATGGGGATTATAGGGTGTTAGATTGGGGTGATTTGGAAGCAACATCGCCGGACACAGTGGAGGAACCCATGGCGGAACCATAGGGTTTTGGATATTTGACAACTTCGGGTGAGATTTGAAAGGGATGGATGATGGCGTGGGTATAGGGGGGATAAGGCAGAGCTTTGGTGTAAAAACAGAGGTCATTAGATGATCGTTGTTGGCGGAGGCAATTTCCGGTCGTCGGTTTGTGGCGGTGGACGGCGGGGTTGAGTCTGGTCTGAGAGAGATAATAGAGACGAGAGGTAGTGGGTTCTAAGGGAGTAGGGTCCATTTGGGCATATATATACCTAGGGTTGATCACTTCTGAGCCGTTCGATTTTGAATCCTAGACGGCTAGGATTGATTAAATCAAAATGACGCCGTTTGGTTTATTAGGGGAGGGGGCAGGACCGGGTTCTGGGTGGGTTTTGGACCGGGTCAGGGAATTTTTGGGCTGACAATTAAACAAATTTGGCCCAATTTGGGTCTCTTATTAAAGACCAATTCTTTTTTATTCTTTTTCTTCTTCTTTTTTAAGTTAAAAACTCCTTTTCTTTTCAAATTAAAATAAAATCTAATTTATTGTAAAATCTATTTAACGTACCAAAATGATAATTAATCCTAAATGATCATTATCACACATAATTAAAATAAAATTTGAAAGAAAAATCACCTAAACTTAAAGTTAACATTAAAGGTGAAATTAAACAATTTTTTATTTTCCCTTTTTATAAAATGACTAGTTGCTAATTAATACTTGAAAAATGTCGAACTAACTTCTAAATGCACATGAAACACATTATTTTTGTTTTTTCAATAATTAAAATGCACAAGCAAGATGCAAACAATTAAAAGAAAATGCCACGAATATCCACAAAATTGCAAATAAACAAAAGAAATTATTTTGTTTCGGGAGTAATTCAAAATGGTAAAAAATCACATGCTCACACCCCATCCAACTGCTAAAATCACCCGACCATAGCCCGTCTAAACGACCCGCCCAGCTCCCCGTTTAATCCAAGCTGTTGATCGAAATGATCAACGGCCACAATTCCTCTTTCCCTTTTTAATTTACCAACAACCCAAAACCTAAATCATTTCCACCTACCAGCCGCCTTACCCCCACCCCCAATTTTCTCAAACTCTCTCGAAGCTTCTCAAAAACCCTAGCCGCCTCCAACCACTTCCACCCTCAAGCTACTGGAATCCATGGCTTCCTATGCCATCGGAGTCTTACACCAGCTTCCTCTGACTCCTACACACCTGACGTTTAAAGATTCAATTCTGAACATGACGAAGCTTGGTCTAGGCTTTGATTGGTTCGAGTTCTATTACCATCTTCTGCCTATCTCCGGCATGTCATGGCTGTTCAAGCTTAATTTTGACCTCTCCGGCTTAGATAAGTGACTTTTCCAAGCCTTTCTCACTACTGGGGTTCTTCTAAAACCCTAACATTTCAAGGTTTTTCTGATCCATTGTATATTTAAGCTTTCCCTAAGCTTTTTAAACGATTTTTCTAGCTTTTCTTCTGAAAACTACATTCAAAACAATTTTTTTCGATCTATGTTTTCTGAAAAGTATTTAAATGTTTCTCTGACTCTATTTTCTTTTTGTGTGTATCCGCCTCTACTATTTTCTTGTATTTTCTTTTTACGGTGTTCTTTTATGCTTCTTTTACGGTGTTCTCGTATACTTCTTCTAATGTATTTTCCAATACTGTGTTCTCGTATATTTTCCTCTATTGTGTTCTTGTGTGTTTCTCCTACTCTATTTTCCATTATTTTGTTATTAAGTGTTCTTACTAAGTTCCACCTACTAAGCATTATTTAAGTTTCTTCTAAAACTTCTTAGCATGCTTCTTCTATGGTTCTTATCAATTTTTTCGTTGTGTTTCCTATTATCTTCTTCTGCTCTAATTTCTTTGAAATCTTCTACTTTGTTCTGCATGTCACTTTCCTATCATGTTTTCTCATGATTTTCTGTTGCTGAAAGGAACATGTTGGAGGTTTCAGCCTTTTATGAGGCCTCTGAACCTGTTTCGATTTAATTACTTTCCCTCTCAACTCCGCACTCGATTATTGGTGGAAACCCTAGAATTTTGGGTTCTTCCAAGTTTTGTTATGTGATTTTCTTTAAATAGGGTTTTATTTCGAAACCACTAACTCTTTCAGAGAAATTTGAGTCTCTAAACTGAGTATGGACATCCTTGTTTTCATATGATTCTGACTTTTTGCTAAACGCTTCTACACTGAATTCTTTCTACTGATTTTTATAATGACACAACCTCTTCTCTCATATGTCTGTGTGTTCTTTATATATGACAAAAGTCCCTCTAAAAGGGTTTTCAAATTTGTAATTAGCTCAAATTTGTGATTAGCACACATAATGAAGTGAATGTAGATGAGATAATGCTAAAACTCAAAGTTTAAACCAGTTTAGGCTCGAATCAAAGAGAATATAAAATCCTAAACTTTAGGGCTAAGTAATAATCCACAACAGATACGTAAAATAACTGTACTCATGAAGAGCAAGGGACAAACACAAATAGAATACACAACAGGTTGAGGATTTTGAACCGAATTTGGTTCGAATCTCTTAATGCTTGCCATTTTAGGCAAGTTAATAGTAATACCAAAATCGGGTAGCAAATAAAGATGAGGGGCCAAATAAGGTAAGAAATCAATGATTGACTCCATTATGGGGTTGGAATCGGAGAGATTAGGGTGATGACGGCACTATGGTTTTGAAAGGAGAGAGGGAGTGAATAGAGACGCTGGGCTGGGTGCAAATGATTTAGGGTTTTGGCCTGGTAGGTTAGTTTAAAAGGGTTGGAGTGATGTGGACCGTTGATTTTGGGAGATCAATGGTCCTGATTTAAAGATGTTGGGTCGGGTAATTTGGACGGGTACAGGACTGGGTTAATGTGTTAGGGATCATTTGGTTTGGGCTGGATGTTATTGGGCTAGTGTAAAGGTGTTGGGCTTGTGTATTGGGTAGTCTTAAGTCCAAAAATAGGAGTAACTTAGGGTTAATTTTTTAAATATCCAACATTTAATAAATAAATTATTTTTAAAAGTGATAATATCAAAAATATCATGTGTATACTAAAGTAATAAAGAGTAATTACTTAACATTATAAAAAATATGAAGTTATTTTTTGCATAAATAATGTGATTATGCATGCATATGGGTTATTATTGTAAATATGAAATTTAGCTTAAAAATATAAATGTAATTATGAAAAAACACTGAAAAATATTTAAATATTGTGATGGTATAAATGATAAATTTAGATGATTAATTCGTCATAAAATAATTTAGAGGGTAATTATTGGATATTTATATAATAAATGTAGAAACAAATTGATTTAAAGCCTTTAAAAATTATGAAAAAAAACTTTGTGTATGCCTGTAAATCAAATGATGATTCATATACACAATTTTGAATAGCTGTCCATCTTTACCTGAGAGGATGAAAGAGTTGTCGGGTAAAAAAATAATGACCGATTTTGACCGAATGGGATGTTTTGAAAAATATAGGTCGTACCCTAGTCTCTGAACTATCTATATATCCCTGATTTTACAGGCATAACAACATCGGTTGTCTTATTGATTGTCAATGGAACACTTTGGGAGCTCACAATAGAAGTCTAGGTGTAGTCGTACAATTGGGATGAAGATTGAACCCAGGTGGATATGATTGATCAGACAATGAGACCAGACTGGTAGTAGTCGAGATGGATGTGAACCCTGGGAAACCATGAATAGAAAAAGGCGGTCCTTGGATATTGGCCCATGCTTGACACATTTCAATCATTTGTAACTTCGGTATTTTATTTTCCTCAACCAGAGTAGACTATTGTTGAACCCTATGATCCTGAGCCTCTTGAGCATGCGTAACAATTTCGATGTCAATTGTCATTTTTCCTTGGTTTTGTATTGTGAGCTTACCACATACTAACCATCTCAAAATTTCTTCACCATTAAAAACAAAGAACACGTTAGAATTGGCTCAATCAATTATTATCAAGTATTTTTTTGTTTTTTAAGATTTTGAATTTTAAAAATATGCGATCGAACCTGATATGGGCTGCCTACATATCATATGAAAACATGAATCAAATCTTTGCATAGTTCAAGTAACTCCAGAATGGAGTACATAATATAAATTTTTTTGCATTTTGTTTTATTATTTTTTTGGGAATTTTCGAATAAAATGTTTATATAGAGGAAAGAAAATATTTTTTTATTTTTATTTTTTTTCAAAATTATCGAAATAAAAATTCTAAAGAAGAAAGAAAATATCTTTTCGGTTTTGTTTTTGTTTTTTTTCAATTTCTGGGAAAAAGACTTCTAAAAATAGTAGAAAATATTTGTTTTATTTTAACTGGATTTGTTTTCTTTTTCGAATGAAAAACTTCTACAAAGAAAATATTTTTGGGCTTAAAAATTTTTCCGATTTAGGATTTTCTAAGGAAAGACTTCTAAATAAGGAATTAACGAATAATATTTTTGAAATTTTGAATATTAGGGGCCAGAATAGATGAGTTTTTCCTACGTATCTCACATCCAGTGAGAACCAGACCTGCTTAGTTCGGCATAAAGATGGGAATATCTCAAAATCTTAGTCTGTTTTTCAACACCTTTTGAGCGAAATTAGACACGTTCCGAATTTGAACACAAGGATTCGATGAGACCCATGTGAATTTCACTCTCTCAGTTTCTTTCTTTTGTTTTTTTTTTCAATTTTCTTTCCATATTCTAAAATTAAGTCAACATCAAATCGGATCAAATAAATTTACAAGTAGCACGTAAGATGCATCAGGATGTTCTTTAGTTTCGGGTACAACTGTCCTAGACCCCAATGTTGGGTCCCCTAAGTCAAATGTACACGATGAAAACAAATGTACCTACTAGGAATCTGGCATGAGGCTATGTTATTCTAGGTTTAAATCCTGAGGGAGCATTTCAGACCTGGCTTACCAAGCGGACAGCTCGAATGAAGATGAGGAAAACGTACGAGGAGCATGAAAGTCTACATAACCTAGTTTGTGATCCAGCCTCATTCTATTTGGTATGATTTCTAACAGAACCCACACGTACGTGTGCACCATATTTTTAGAATACTCGAAAGGGAGGCGTAAGAAGATAGTTTAACACAGTTTAAATAATACATAGTGGTAAATAAGCGGCAATTAGCACATTAGGCAAACACAGTAATATCAACAATCAGAAAGCTAAGTATAGATCGCATTACAAGCTCAAATTTTGAACCCTGAAATAGAGATTCTGGGTTCGATCCCCAGCAGAGTCGCTCGAGTTGTTACACCTCCTTTTTTTCGAAGGGATATAAGGAGTTTTTTCAATTAAAGCGAAATTATTCAAAATGAAATTATTATTTATTTAACAGTCGTCACTTGAATAATTATATGGTGTCCCAAGTCACTGGTTTATTTTAAGTCCCAAATTGAGAGAATTTAACTTTGTTTAAAGTCTGCAAAAATCAGAAGACCGGGTAAGGAATTTTCTTAACCCGGGAGAAGGTGTGTGGCACTCCCGAATTCCGTGGTTTTAGCAGGTCTCTTTACAACCATATACGTGTCTTAATAAACGTATTGTTATTTATTTAAGAACCTATGTGTGTTTTACCTTTTATCGCTTTTAATTGCTTGATTATTCGTGATTATGAAATTATCTTGAAATGAGTCACGCGTACGTGTACTCTTTTTGTGTGGTGTGTTCAGAATCAGGTCACAGGTACATGTACACAATAATACAAAATTAAGATTATTTACCAAATTTGCAACGATTTCATACTTTGCCTTTAACTTGAGAAATTATAATTATATCACGCGAACGTGTACATAATCGCAATTTATTAATACGCGCCTAAAGCATACTAGCGATTATTGAGAATTTTTTCCTAAACTAATTTTGAGATAAGTGTAAGAACATGAATTATGAAATTATTTGTGAAAAAACATATAGGATTAGATTTTTGGACTCCCTACTGTATGATCGGTGTGGTGAACAAATGATTATTCCAATCACTCAAAAGCTTTTTCTAGGTCAATTTTCAGAATGATTTGGCCTTGTTTGCCTTTTGTTTTATTTTTTTTGGAAACTATTTCTTGGATGATAATTGCATTATAAGAAGCTCTTCTATTTTTCATAAAACTTGCTTGGCAAGGACTTATTAAATGCTCTAGAAATGGTTTTAGTCTATTTGCAAAAATTTTTGTAACAATTTTGTAAATAGTATTACATAGGCCAGTTGGGCTGAAATTCCTAATATTAATGGCATTTGAAATTTTGGTATAAGGCATATGCAGGTCTTGTTGATATTTTTAGGGACTTCTTGTATGCTGAATATGTCATGACAAAGCTTGGTTACTGACTGTCCTATTATTTTCCAATATTTATGGGAATAAATGGATGGAGACCATCACGACCTAAGGCCTTAAAATGTTTGAAAGAGTATATAGCCTTTTTAATTTCAATATCTAAGAGAGGTGTATCTAAGGATTTGTGGTCTGGCTTAGGGTATTAAGAAGTATTTGCAAGTTGGATAGTCCACTTAGTTGAGGAATGAGAAGTTGTGACGGTATTTGTGAAATAATTTAAACATGTGACCTAATTTGGTGGTGTTCGTTAATCCAGTTTTCATTATTATCTTTAAAGAAATTAATTTCATTCCTTCTTATCTATTGGTAGAAAAAATATGAAAAAATCTAGTGTTCGTTTCTCCTTCATTTAACCAAAGAATCCTAGACCTCAACTTCCAATAATCTTCTTAGATTTCTAGGATATCATTATAATTCCTTTTTAAGTCTTTTTCTAATTGTTGATGAAAATTACTAGTAGTGTAACTATTGGAATTTTGAATCCCTTGAAGCCTAGCCAGTAGCTTCCTCTTTTTCCCCATTATATCTCCAAATGTATTATTCTTCCAAGGCTTAATTTTGTCTATAAAGTTTTGGCTTCCTTTAGCCAGTTGTTTTCGAATATTGTTTGAAACTCTGGATGCTTGCACCAGAAGGTTTCTAGTCTAAATGGTGCATTATGGTGTAACCTATTTTTGGGAATTAATTCAATTAATAAAACATTATGGTCCCAGTGGGTTTTGGGTAAATAATTACAGAACTTTTTGGGAATAACTAAATCCATTCTTCATTTCCTACAATTTTATCCAGACGTTCCATGATGAGACATTTGTTCATATGTCTAAGATTGGACCAAGTATACTTACACCCTTTGAACCCTAAATCTATTAAGTTACAACTATTTATCTTAGACCATATAAAATTAGTTTTACTATCTTTGATAGGTGATAGCATTCATGTATGCTCAACATCATTAAAGGAGAAGGATGAAGCTTTGGAAACTCCAAAAAGGCCCATGACAAGGTCTCAAACAAAGAAATTTCAAAACAAGCTTAATGTTCTTCAATTGGCAATTAAAAGGTGTCTTATAATAAAAGAAGAGCTCCAGCACAAGGGGGTTCTTTGGCCAAGTCTTACAACTATTTGAAGGCCCAGATTAAAGTCCAAGAGAAAATGGAATAAGGCCCAAATATGCCCCAAAAGAGATGAATTTTCAACCGCCCAAAAAAATAGTTTCTAGAATATATATTTAATAGTTGTTTTAATCTATGTTGACTTGAATTGGTCTATATGTATGTGGACTACATTGGTCTTACTGTGGGTAGTCTTCTATACTTCTAGGGAATATAATTCTCATTTATTGAAGTCTTGACTAGCTCGTTCATCACTACTATATAAAGAGGTGCTTGTCTTCTATTGTATGAGCATTTAAGAATAATATTATTATTGTGAGTTCTTTTGAACCTTTGTGAACTTTACTTTGAAGATGCATCTTGCAACCCTAACTACTTCATAGCTTAAGGTAGTAAGATAATTTCTTTATTGTGATATATTTGGTTTCTTTTGATATTCTTCAAAGGCGACTAGTTTCTTTTACTAGTTGTTGTCGTAAGTTATTCAAACTAGAAGTCAAGATCCGAATCTAGCTGTTGATTAGCTTATCTCTAGTGAAGGAAAATGGTTTCATAACCAACTTGTTGTCATTAGGATCTCCTCAAAATCTAGATGAACATAATCTCAGTGTTCTTGGACCTTTCCTTGAATTTCGACATATCTAGTTTATTTTTCTTGCTTTTCTTAATCTGCTTGCATTTCTTTACTACTTCCGCATTTCATCAACTTAATTTCTTTAAGTTCTTGGATCTCTCAACCTTTGTGTTATCAAGTGGTATCAAAGCGGTTGTATCAAGATTCCGTTCTTGATAAATCTTGGGGATTTCTTGAACAAAGGAGCAAAAAGAAGGTTATTGTAGCAGTGAATAGTACACTATTAAAAGAAGAAGAAGAAGGGAGAAATATATTTGCTCTTCAAGAAATCAGATTTTATTTGTGTTTGTTTCCAAAGTTAAAAATCCTTTTCTTTGTTCGAGGGTTGTTTCAATTAAATCCTACTCCTTCTAGGATTCGTTCTTCATTTTCTTTAGTGCCCCAAAATTCCTTGTTTTACTACTAAGGACTTTGATACGAGTTGGGTTGAATTATAAATCTACAAGGTATTTTCCAAAGGTTAGTTGAGGGGAAAAAAGCAAGAGTGGAAGAGAACAATTGAGAGAAAGAGCCAAAGATTGACTGATAACTATTAGTATTATTTTATTATTTTAAAAATATGTCTCATACAGGTGCTAGTGATGATAAATAGAGGGCTCTTCAAGAAGCCGAAATCTAAGCAAGAAATGATTTCATCCTACAAGCTATGCATCAACAATTTGAGAGATGGGACTTGCAATTCCAAGAGATAAGGGATACTATTGACGAACAAAATGATACAATAATTGCACTTAGGAGGGGAAATCAACCTGATGTAAAACCTCAAAATAATCCTAGGCCTCATAATAGAATAAATGTACCCTATGCCCCCATTGTAAATCAAAAAACCCTTAGATGAATTTGTTGATGATCTTCATGTAAATCTAGATAGGGTGAGAAGAGATAGGAGGGGATAACGAGGTAGACTAGAAGATGATAATATTAGCAGCATAAAAATAAAGATGTCATCTTTCAAGGGCACAAGAGGTCCAGACTTGTACCTTGACTGGGAACGGAAAGTTGAGGCCATCTTTGACTGTCACCACTATTCTGAAGGTAAGAAGGTTAAGCTTGTTGTTGTTGAATTTTTTTATTATGCTTCTATTTAGTGGAAAAAGCTTACAAGAGACAGACAACAAGATGGACAACCAGCCACTGCTACTTGGACCGAGATGACGAGAGTCATGAAAAAGAGTTGTGTGCCTTCCTACTTTCAAAGAGACCTGCAACTGCGTCTCCAAACCTTGAAGCAAGGAACCATGACTGTAGATGAATACTTTAAGTTATGGATATGGCTATGATCTAGGCTAATTGTATGGAAGAAGAAGAGGCCATTATGGATAGATTTTTTAATGGTTTAAATAGAGAAATAGCTGATGTAGTAGAGATACAACAATATGTAACTATAGATGAATTAGTAGATTTGGCTATAAAAATAGAAAAGCAAAATAAATAAAAAAAGAAGCAAGCTAGCTCATGGAGAAGTCGGCCAAACACCAATTCCATTAAGCCATGGCCAAAACAAGAAGTGATTTATAAACCTCAAGAAGACAAAGTAAAAGTTAAAGTTGATAATAAAGAGGGAGGTAAAGCTTTCAATTCTAGATCCTCTAAGTCTTCTAGTTCCATTCAATGTCACAAATGTCATGGAAGAGGCCACATGATGCATGAAGGTTCAAATAGAAGAAATATTCTTTTGAGAGAAGAGGGAGGAGTAAGTGAAGATGATGCAGAACTTCCTAATGATGGTTTGGTCGGGGTAATCATGAGGACTATAGATGGAGAATATGAGATAGAAAAAAGTGAGGAAGAGGAAGAAGAGGAAGGTGTGAGTGAAGATGATGTAGAGTTACATTTCAATGATGGTTTGATTCGGTAGATAGGAGGATTATGACTACTAATTTAGGATTCACTAGTGAAGAACAAAGAGAGAATATATTTCATACTAGGTGTGGAATAAAGGGGAAAACTTGTTCTATAATTATTGATAGTGGTAGTTGTGCTAATGTGATGAGTTTAAACTTGGTGAACATGTTAGAACTTCCATGTATGAAACACCCTAAGCCCTACAGACTCCAATGGTTGAATGATAGTGGTGAACTGAAAGTCAACAGACAATGCATGATTTCCTTCAACGTTGGTAGGTATGTGGATGATGTTCTTTGTGATGTGGTTCCCATGCAAGCGTGTTACATCTTGTTAGGTTATCCATGGCAATATGATAGGAATGTTTTTCATGATGGAAGGAAGAATATGTATTCTCTTGAGCTTAATGGCAAGAAGTATACTCTTGCACCTTTAAGTCCTTCTTAAGTGTTTGATGATCAAAAGCGATTGAGAGAAATAATAGGAAAACAAATGGGAGAGAAAAAAGGTGAGCTTGAGGGAAAAGAAAATAGAGAAGGTTGAGAGGTAAAAAAATATGGCCAAGAGAGAGAGAGAGCAGCAACTTGGGCAAAGTGGTAAAAGGGGGTTTGAGTGATAAAAAAGAAAGTTTTGGTAAGCGGAAAGAGGCAGAGAAAAAGAAAAAGGAGAGTTTGTACATAAAATCCAAAGAGTATTTGAACGCAAGAAAGGAGGGGCTATCCATTATACTACTTACTTACAAAGAAGTTTTGATTAATTCTGAGTCACTAACTTCTTCTTTGCCAACTACTGTTTCTTCTCTTTTGCGGGATTTTGATGATATCTTCCCTGAGGATATCCCTAACGGTCTACCACCTTTGCGTGGCATTGACCACCAAATTGACTTTGTGCTTGGAGCACAAATTCCAAGTAGGCCTGCTTATAAGAGTAATCCAAAAAAGACAAAAGAGCTTCAAAGGAAAGTTGAGGAGTTGCTTGAGAAAGGTTTTGTGAGAGAGATCATGAGCCTTTGCTCTGTTCCCGTCTTATTGGTACCCAAAAAGGATGGAACTTGTAGGATGTGTGTGGATTGTAGAGCAATCAACAAGATAATGGTAAAGTATCGCATCCTATTCCTCGTCTTGATGACATGTTGGATCAATTGCATGGATCCAAAAAAATTTTTAAAATTGATCTAAAAAGTGGTTACCATCAGATTTGAATGAATCCGGAGATGAATGAAAAACTGCTTTTAAGACCAAGTATGGGCTTTATGAGTGGTTAGTTATGCTTTTTGGCTTGACTAATGCAGCCAACAGTTTCATGAGATTGATGAATGATATTATCAAGGATTTTCATGGGAAATTTGCGGTAGTTTATTTTGATGATATCTTGATTTATTCTAAAAATCTAGATGAGCATGTGGAACACTTAAAACAAGTTTTTGAAGTTCTCAGAGAGCAACATTTGTTTGCTAATCTTAACAAGTATACTTTTTGTATGGATCATGTGGTATTCTTGGGTTTTGTGGTTAGTTCTACGGGAGTTGAAGTTTAACTAAAGTTAGGAGTTTTCACGGGCTTGCTGGTTTTTATAAGAGACTCGTTAGAGACTTTAGCACCATTGCTGCTCATTTAACTGAAGTCGTTAAGAAAGATAAGACTTTTTTATGGGGAAAAGAACAAGATGATGCTTTTAACTTGTTGAAAGAAATATTATGTTCTGCTCTTCTTTTGCAATTATCCGATTTTTCTAAATCTTTTGAGGTTGAATGCGATACCTCTGGAAAAGGAATAGGGTATGTTTTGATGCAAGACTCGAAGTCCATTGTATACTTTAGTGAAAAGCTGAGTGGAGCTACACTGAACTACTCAACTTATGACAAAGAGCTATATGATTTGATAAGGGCTTTAGCAACATGGCAACATTATTTGTCGCCAAGAGAGTTCGTGGCTAAGACTGATCATGAATCCTTGAGATATTTGAAAAGCCATCGTATGCTTAATTGTTGTCATGCAAAATGGGTTTAATTCATTGAAACTTTCCCATATGTGATTTCTTACAAGCAAGGAAAAAAGAATATGGTCGCCGATGCACTTTCAAGAAGGTATGTCTTGGTTTCTCCTCTTACTTCTAAAGTTATGGGTTTTGATCAAATCAAAGAACTTTATTCTAATGATTCTGATTTTGGCAAGGCTTTTACAGATTGTAATTTGGGTCCTTATGAGAGGTTTAATCTTCAAGACGGATTCCTTTTTAAGGAAAATAAATTATGTATTCCTAATTGCTCTTTGCGTGAATTGTTTTTTAGGCAAGTACATTGTGGTGGACTCATGGGACACTTTGGAGTGCCCAAAACTTTGGATATACATCCTGAATATTTTTTTGGCATGGCATGCAAAAGGATGAAAAAAAGTGTGCTCTCAATGTCGTGAATGTAAGCAAGCCAAATCAAAAGTGTTACCACATATTCTTTATACTCCTTTACATGTCCCTACTTCTCATTGGATTGATATTTCTATAGATTTTGTGTTAGGACTTCCTCGAACTAAGTAGGTAAGGATAGTATATTTGTGGTGGTAGATAGGTTTTCAAAAATTGCTCGTGTTATTCCATGCTTGAAGACTAATGACGCATTACATGTAGCTGATTTATTTGTGAAGGAAGTGGTTAAATTACATGGCATACCTAAAGCTATCGTTAGTGATAGGGATGCTAAATTTTTAAGTCACTTTTGGAGAGTTCTTTGGGCGAAGTTTGGAACTAAATTGCTATTTTCTACATCTTGTCACCCACAAACTGATGGGCAAACTGAGAGCTGTTTTAAAAGGAAAATTAACTTCTTGGGAAGAACATTTGACCACGGTAGAATTTGCCTATAATAGAACTATCTACTCTTCTACTGGTAAGTCTCCTTTTGAAGTTGCTTATGGATTCAATCCCCTCACTCCCCTTGATTTGTTGCCTTTGCCTACTAAGGACATTGTTAATCTTGATGGTATGAATAAGGCTGAAATGATGAAGAAGATTCATGGACATACAAGGATTGCAATTGAACGGAAGAACGAACAAACTGCCTTAAGAAGAAATAAGGGGAGAAAATCTATCATTTTTAAGCCGGGAGATTTAGTTTGGGTGTATTTTAGGAAGGAAATATTTCCTGCCAAACGAAGATCAAAATTAGATCCAAGAGGAGATGGGCCATTTGAAGTCCTTGAAAGGATTGGAGACAATGCTTACAAACTTAACCTTCCTAGTGAATATCAAGTTAGTAATACCTTTAATGTTTCTGATCTTTCCTTGTTTGATGCATGGTCGATTTCGAGGAAAAATTCTCATCAATAAGAGGGGAATGATAGGATTCATGGCAGCTCAACATCATAAAAGGGGAATGACAAAGCTCTGAAAATTCCAAGAAGGCCCATGACAAGGTATCAAACAAAGAAATTTCAAGACAAGCTTAATATTCTTCTATTGGCAATTAAAAAGTGTCTATAATAGAAGAAGAGCTCCAGCACAAGGGGTTCGTTGAGCCAAGTCTTACAACTATTTGAAAGCTCAAATTAAAGTCCAAGAGAAGATGGAATAAGGCCCAAATATGCCCCAAAAGAGAGGAATTTTCAGCAGCCCAAATAAGCCCAAAAAATAGTTTTTAAATATTTATTTAGTAGTTGTTTTAATCTATATTGACTTGCATTGGTCGATGTGTATGTTGAATATATTGGTCTTAGTGTGGATAGTGTTCTATGCTTCTAGGGAATATAATTCTCATTTATTGAAATCTTGACTAGATCCTTCATTACTACTATATAAAGTTGAACTAGGATGTATGTAAGAAGTTAAGTCGTTCCACACAAAAAAAAAAGAATAAAAGAAGTAACATGTCTTCGTGCGATTAAAATACACGAAAAAAAGGATAAAATTTTACAAAACTTAGCTCAAAGTAATAAAAAAAAGATAGACAACAAAGTAGAGAGAAATAGAAGAGAATATATTTCTTCTATGTATCCAAGTGTATTACAAAATGATTTCTCATCCTCTATTTATAGTACTACATAGAGGTATACTAAAAGAATTCCATAAATATGTCATTAAGCTTTTGAGATCATGGAGGAAGATCATGGGGGAGATCATGGAGGTGTGGGAGTTACAACCATAAGTATTGGAGTAGTGGGAGTTATGGAGATAATGGATAAAAGTAGTGGGTGTTATAGGAGTTATGGACATCCACCATAATCTAATATTTCATAACACTCCCCCTTGGATGTCCAAAGATAATGTGCCTCGTTAAAACCTTAACTAAAATAAAACCCAATGGAAAAAAAAATTCTAGAAAAGGAAAAAGAGTACACATATCTAACAAAATGCATTTTTGTTGCCTCGTTAAAAACCTTGCAAGGAAAACCCAGTGGGACAAAACCTTGTAAGGGAAAAAGAGTGCAACGCGCATTAACTCCCCCTGAAAAGAGCATCAATTCACATCCTTGAGCCTTCGCATTCCAATCTTGTGTACCAGCTTCTTGAAGGTTGACGTTGGTAGAGATTTTGTGAAAAAATCGGCCATATTATCACTTGAACGAATCTGTTGCACATTGATATCACCATTCTTTTGAAGATCATGTGTTGAAAATAACTTTGGTGAAATATGCTTTGTTCTATCTCCTTTTATGAATCCTCCCTTCAATTGGGCTATGCATGCTGCATTGTCTTCATACAAAATCGTGGGTAGTTTGTCACATTTCAAACCACATTTGTCTCGAATATGATGTATTATAGACCTCAACCACACACACTCTCAACTTGCTTCATGAATAGCGATTATCTCAGCATGATTAGATGAAGTAGCCACAATTGATTTCTTAGTCGATCGCCAAGATATGGCAGTGCCTCCACAGATAAACACATAACCTGTTTGAGATCGAGCCTTGTGTGGGTCAGATAAATATCCAGCATTAGCATAACCAACAAGATCAGGACTGCAATTATTGCTATAAAATAAGCCCATATCGGTAGTCCCTTTTAGATACCGCAATATATGTTTGATTCCATTCCAATGTCTCCTTGTGGGAGCAGAGCTATATCTTGCTAAGACATTAACTGAAAAAGTTATGTCAGGCCTTGTAGTATTTGCAAGATACATTAGTGCGCCAATTGCACTAAGATATGGTACTTCAGGACCAAGTAGCTCTTCATTCTTTTCTTGCGGTCGGAATGGATCCTTATTCACATCAAGTGATCGAACAACCATCGGAGTACTTAAAGGATATGCTCCATCCATGTAAAACCGTTTCAATACCTTTTCTATATAGGCAGATTGATGAACAAAAAATCCGTTTGCCAAATATTTAATTTGCAAACCAAGACATAATTTTGTCTTTCCGAGATCTTTCATCTCGAATTCCTTCTTTAAATAATCAATTGCCTTTTGGAGTTCTATGGGAGTTCCAATAAGGTTTATGTCATCGACATATACGACAAGTACAACAAATTCCGATGTTGTTTTCTTTATAAAAACACATGGGCAAATGGCATCATTTATATAGCCTTCCTTTAATAAATACTCACAAAGACGATTATACCACATTCGTCCTGATTGCTTTAGACCACACAAAGATCTTTGCAATTTGATTGAAAACATTTCCCGGGACTTTGAATTATGAGTGTTTGGCATTTTGAATCCATCGGGAATTTTCATGTATATCTCATTATCAAGTGAGCCATAAAGATAGGCAGTAACCACATCCATTAAATGCATGTCAAGCTTTTCAAGGACAGCAAAACTAATGAGATAACAGAAAGTTATAGCATCCATTACGGGTGAATATGTCTCTTCATAATCGACACCAGGCCTTGGAGAAAATCCTTGTGCAACAAGGCGTGCCTTATATCTTTGTACCTTGTTTTTCTCATTTCTCTTGCGTACAAAGACCCATCTATAGCCAACAGGCTTAACACCATTAGGTGTTTCAACTATAGGCCCAAAAACTTCATATTTTGCAAGTGAATTCAATTCTGATTGGATTGCTTCTTGCCATTTTGGGCAATCAAGTCTTTGTCGACATTCTCCAACAGATTGAGGTTTAAGATCCTCACTTTCTTGCATAATGCTAGATGCAATATTATATGCAAAGACATAATCCACCACTATATCCACTCGATTAAAATTTGTCTCAATATCGATTGGATTTATTGATAGTTCCTTATTTTCCTGAGTCTCGGGCTCAATGGATTCTTCATGAATCTCAGAATTTATTAAATCGTGAATTTCCTCATGAGATTCTTTCGTAGTGTCATTTTGATCATTTGCTTTCCTTTTTCTAGGATTTCGATCTTTGGAACCTAATGGCCTGCCACGTTTTAGGCGTGCTTTCGACTCATTAGATATGACACTAGAAGATTGTCCAATAGGGACATCAATACGGATTGGAACATTCTCTACGGGGATGTGAGATTTTGTTATCCTTTTCAAGTCCGTGAATGCGTCAGGCATTTGATTTGCTATTCTTTGCAAATGGATAATATTTTGCACCTCTTTTTCACAAATAGAGGTATGTGGATCAAGATGAGATAATGATGGATTTTTTCACAAAATTTCCCGTTTGGTTTCACCAACTTCTCCCCCTAATTTTGGGAAAAGTGTCTCATCGAATCGACAGTCTGCAAATCGTGCAGTGAACAAATCCCCTATCAATGTTTCGAGGTAGCGAATAATGGAGGGCGATTCAAACCCAACATATATTCCTAACCTTCTTTGCGGACCCATTTTGGTGCGGTATAGCGGTGCTACAGGCACATATACTGCATCCAAAAATTCTTAAATGGGATATATTAGGTTCATGACCCAAAACTAATTGCAACGGGGAATATTTGTGATAATTCGTCGGTCTGAGACGAACTAGCATTGCTGCATGCAAAATGGCGTGACCCCAAACCGAAGTGGGCAGCCTCGTTTTCATGAGTAATGGTCTTGCAATCAACTGCAGACGTTTAATTAAAGATTCTGCAAGACCATTTTGAGTGTGAACATGAGCTACAGGATGTTCCACTTTTATCCCAATTGATAAGCAATAATCATTAAATGCTTGGGATGAGAACTCAGCAGCATTATCTAGTCTAATAGACTTAATTGGATTATCAGGAAATTGTGCTCGTAATCGAATTATTTGTGCCATTAATTTTGCAAATGCAAGGTTGCGTGATGACAATAGGCACACGTGAGACCATCTGGAGGATGCGTCTATTAAGACCATAAAATATCTAAAGGACCCACTAGGTGGGTGAATAGGTCCACAAATATTCCCTTGTATACGTTCCAAAAACGTAGGTGACTCAGTTCCAACCTTTGTTGGTGATGGTCTAATAATTAACTTGCCTTGATAACAAGAAGTGCAATAAAATTCATTATTTAAAAGAATCTTTAAATTCTTTAATGGATGCCCATATAAGTTTTCTATAATCCGTCTCATCATAATTGATCCAGGATGTCCCAATCGATCATGCCAAAGTACAAAAGTATTGGAATCAATAACCTTTTGGTTTACTGTGGAATGTGCCTCAATTGCACTAATTTTTGTCCAATACAGGCCACAAGATAAAGATGGGAACTTCTCAATAACCCTCTTTTGGCCAGAGACATTCTTTGTAATGATGAGGTATTCAAGATTATTCTCATCTATTGTCTCAATATGATATCCATTTTGACGGATATCTTTAAAACTCAACAAGTTCCTCTTGGACTTGGAAGAGAACATTGCATTCTCTATGATAAATATTGTTCCTTTAGGCAGAGTTATAGTTGCTCTTCCGGAGCCTTCAATCAATTTACTACTACCAGAAATTGTAGTAACATCTGCCTTACACATACTTAAATAAGAGAAATATTTCTTCTCTTTGAATATCGTATGTGTGGTACATGAATCAATTAAACAAATATTTTTACAACTGGACGTTGATCCAAGTTTGCTTTGTGAGATATCCATATTTGCTTCCCATGGTTTGACATACAAAAGAAATATACGAAAAATATTAGTATTTTTTTTATAGATATTAGAATAAACAAATTTATGTCTATGATTCAACATAATAGTTTCAGTGCGGTCATTATGAAAAAAAAATATCTTTTATCATAGTTATTCTCCTTTTAATACTCTTGTATCCGTTCCTTAATAATTAAACAATATTTTCAAAAATCTGCTGAGGTTAGTCGATTAACTAAATCGGATAGTCGACTAACATGCCTTGTGGAAAAGGTCCAGTTTAATAGAATATATTGGTTAATCGATTATCTGTTATGTTAATCGATTAACTTACTGAAAAATCATTACAAATAAAGCATAAGATGAATGTGTAATCTAAAGTTACATATTTTAAAACCATAATACAAAACTTAGCTTTACTAGCTTAAAGCAGAAAATATAATATTTGAACCATATCACAATAATAGATAACTTATGTAAACTATGATAATTGTTTATTCCTTAACTACTACGAATAAGTAAAAAATAAAAATATCAAACTGCTCAATCTTCTTTAACCATGGATCGATCACCGATCAAGTGATCTATTTCCCCTCAGGGTGCTCAAAGAAGTCTGCCACATCCAAGTGGGTGATGTCAAAATTATTGTCAGAGACAAAATTGGTTTCAGGGCCTTTACTCTTTAGAGATGCTTGATAAAGCTCAACCAAATATCTTGGTACACGGCAAATTTTTGCCCAGTGCCCTTTTCCACCGCAACGATAACATATAGTTTCTGAACTATTTGCTTTTGGATTCTCATAATTCCATTTCCGCTTTTGGTGGTTATATTTCTTTGGGGGGTGACTAACACCAGGAAAATTTCTTCCTTGTCCACGTCCACGGCCATGACCCCGACCACGACCATGATTAAAGCCATAGCCTTTTCCACGTTTAGCATAATGGGAATACACCTTATCTACTTCAGGCAATAGTGTAGACCCAGTGGGTCGATTTTCGTGATTTCTCATGAGCAGGTCATTGTTTCGCTCAGCCACAAGGAGAAAAGAAATCAGCTCAGAGTACTTTTTGAAACCTTTCTCTCTGTACTGTTGTTGCAGAACCATATTGGAGGCATGAAACGTTGTAAACGTTTTTTCAAGCATATCATATTCAGTTATAGTATCTCCACAGAGTTTCAATTTAGAAGTAATTCTAAACATTGCAGAATTATATTCAGAAACAGACTTAAAGTCTTGGAGCCTCAGATGAGCCCAATCATATCGTGCTTGTGGCAGAGTGACCAACTTTAAGTTGTCATATCTCTCCTTTAAGCCATTCCACAAGATAAGTGGATCTTTGACTGTGAGATATTCAATTTTCAAACCTTCATCAAGGTGATGGCGCAAGAAAATCAAGGCCTTAGCACAGTCTTGGGTGGATGCATTATTTCTGTCTTTAATGGCGTCTCCAAGACCCATTGCATCCAAATGGATTTCAGCATCCAACACCCATGTCATGTAGTTCTTGCCCGAAATTTCAAGGGCAACAAACTTTCTTTTCATAATGTCAGACATAATTAAAACAAAATTAGGAGGAGAAAAAATACCTTAATTTTCTCAAAGAGATTCTTGAGATAGTAGAGCTTCGTGCTGATAACGTGTTACAAAACTTAGCTCAAAGTAATAAACAAAAAGATAGACAACAAAGTAGAGAGAAATAGAGAAGAGAATATATTTCTTCTATGTATCCAAGTGTATTACAAAATGATTTCTCATCCTCTATTTATAGTACTACATAGAGGTATACTAAAAGAATTCCATAAATATGTCATTAAGCTTTTGAGATCATGGAGAAAGATCATGGGGGAGATCATGGAGGTGTGGGAGTTACAACCCTAAGTATTGGAGTAGTGGGAGTTATGGAGATAATGAATAAAAGTAGTGGGTGTTATATGAGTTATGGACATCCACCATAATCTAATATTTCATAACACAATCATTATTTTGGAGTCTTTATTATTTTCAGTAACTAAGGAAAATTTTAATAGACCAATTATTCCTGTGTATAATTACAGAGTCTTCAATTATTTTGTAAAAGTTTTCTAATAGCTCCAATTGGAGAAATGCTAATAGCCTCTTCCTCCTTATCCCAACTGCAATTAGGGGTGTGCATTTGAATCGGTTTATCGATAAATTGAATCGATTATTTATTATCGAAATCGAAAAAATCAAAATCGAAATAATCGAAACCTTATTGAAACGATAACGATAAGCATATGTACAAATCGATAATCGATAAGTAATTATCGATAAGGGTCAAAATCGAATCGATAAATCGAATGCACACACCTAGACTGTAGATACTTGTAAAATGAGTAATGACCTATTTGTGTAGACTAATATAACATACAAAATGTATATATATTCTGCACCTATTTTGAAAGCGGCTATACAATATCATTTTCCTTAATCTATACCCTTTCCTTTACCCTAAGTCTCTTACCCTATTATTTCCTCTACCACATTTAAGGAATGATCATATTTAAAGATCAAGGGAATGAATTCAAATTAATGGAAAACAAAATTAGCCGTGATGAAGTATTTTGTTTCATTTTATTTTTGTATGCTGTTGGAGTGTTTGTGGCATGCATTTGATCTCTTAATTTAGTTTTATTGCATGTGCTTGTTTATACAATTTTTATGTTATAAATGGTGTTGGTCTTATTTAGCTTCTTTTTTGTCCATATAAGTTAGGTGTGTTTATAATGATATATTTTTCGTGGAATCCCGCAATTTTTCTTATTGGTATAATCGATAACCGAATCGATAAGCCCCAAAATCGATGAATCGAAATTAAAAAAATCGAAACTTTATTAAAACGATAACGATAAGCTTATGTACAAATTGATAATCGATAAATAATTATCGATAAAGGTTAAAATCGAATCGATAAATCGAATGCACGCCCCTAACTGCAATGTCCATTCTGGCAAAAGGGGATTGCGCCATGACCGCAAGAATGAAAGCAATCCCTAAATGTTGTGCACGGTTCACCAATCAAGACCGAACCTTCCGCATTCTGAAAGTCTATAAATAAATATTAATCAAATTTTATGTTTAAGTAAGAAAATATAAATGAAGTAAAATTTGTGTAAAACAAGTGTTAGAGACAATAATACAACTTATAGACCGGTTTAGATAAAAATTAATAAGGTGTAGTGTCTGAAATCCCAAACTAATTTTGATTTGCCATACTAATTATATACTTGAAACTTCAAAAACTAAATTATATTGTATTATGAAATGTTTTTATGTTAAGAATCCAATTTTTATTTAGGCATATAAACATATATAAAATTAGGATTTTCATTTGATGAGAAAGCAAAGGAGGAGAAATTTATACCTATTGATATAAGCATTAAACAAATCATAGAGAACAAAGTGATGAATGCCTTCCCCATAGCCATGTTGAGAACTGAAAAGTGTGCAATTTCTTCTCTCTCTTTTTTGATGAGTTATGACTTTGTATAAATGCCTATCACATTTTTTGCTATATATAGTTCTGAAAATCACAATAAAAGGTAAGTGCAATCTGAAATACGTTTGAAAAGAATGCAAGTACTTTATTTATGATAGAGCGAGGAAGTTAGAAATTACCTTGGTTTCCATAAGGATACACCGCCTTTCCTTGTAGTGATGCAGCAAAATTTAATAATAGGTCCAACTTTAATCAATAATATATACCAACTTACCAAAATAAAAACAAAAAAAAAAAGGAAAGAAAGAAAAAGTCCAGAGGCCAACACGTTTCGCCATAAAAAAAAAGATTTTTTTTTCTTCGAATATAATTTCACCTACAATGAAATTTTCAATTTTCATTTAAAGATATATTTTAGAATTTACCAAAAATTTTAAAAATTTCAAAAAATCATTTTCACTTCTGATCACTCATAAAAATTCAAAAATAACCCAAGATTATATTTATATTCAAACACAACTCTAATTTTCAAATACTATTTTCACTTAAATTTTTTTATATATTTTCAAAATTATACAATTCTTATGTACAAACGGCAAAAAATTTCAATGTAAAGTGAAAGGGATTACATGATTGTGGAAATCTCTTTTGAACAAAATATAGAGTTTACTTTATGTGAAAAATTTTATTATGTTTTTTGAAAACTTTTAGAAGTATTCTTTCTATTATATCTTCTCAGTAATTGTTTCAGAATATGATTTTTAATTTTAATTGCTTTTAGTTAATATAAAAATTAAAATTAATAAGAAAAGTATTTATTTTAATTATTTTCCTTTGTACCATATATACACCCTTAGAATCATATTCCACGTGTTAATCAAAGAAGTCAGGGGTGTCAATAGATATTTAAAAACTGACTAAATCGATCGAACTGTACCGTATTAAATTGGATTTAGGTTTCTTTTGATAAAATCATAGGTTTTTATATGAATTTATAAATGTAGCGATAATTAGGGTAGGTTTTTTATTTTATGAAAATAAACCGAAAAAAATGTAGACAATAAATTTGCGTCGAGAAAATAAAATCAAGACTGAAAAATATCGCAACAATCGTAGTATTTTTTTGAATATTTGAGTGTTACAATCTCTATGGATCCTCTGATTCTTCTTTCCAATAGTAAATAAATTCAAGGGCCTCTAAGCTTGATCTTGAATATATATTTGTTGTCGCGAACGATGATCTTGTTCTTGAGCTTAAGCTTGATTGCTTGAACTTGACCTTGTTTTGTTCTTTGTTCTTGAGCTCGAATTTGATTTCTTCTTCGTTCTTGAGCTTGAACTTGATTTCTTGAACTTGAACTTGAAGCTTGAAACTTGTGGAGGAATTTGCAACGTTTGATCCACGAGCTCTTTCTTACTCCTTGTTATAACTTCTGGTCTCTTTTCTGGGTTATAAAGAGCCCTATTTATAGTTGTGGAAGGGAAGAGTTGTGATAAGAACAAACTCTTTCCGACCAATCAAAATGAAATGTGACATGGTCACATTTGATTGGCCAGAACATGTGACTTGCACACGTAGCATGATGTTATTGGCCCTTTAGTGTGACTTGGCATGCCTTGTCATTTTGACACGTGGCATGATCCTATTGGCTCTTCCACTTGACTTGGCGTGCCACATCATTTGAAACGTGGCACCAAACTAGACCTCTAGGAAGATGACATCTTGGGCTTAATAAAGTGGGCTCATCACTTTAGCCCCATTAAATGGGTTAGCCCAATGGATTAAGACTCATTTATTTAATCTATACATAATTGGATATATATGTAATTAATTCAATATATTAGCCCATATATTTATTTGGACCAATATATCTTGAATTTAAAATATAGTCCAAATTATTTTATAAATTTAATTTTAATAAAATATATATGCCTACAAATGCCCCCTACTTCAAGGCTTGTCAAGGTCATTAAACTTTTGAAGACTAGGCTTGAAGTAATAACTTGATAATCGCATATAAATCATATTTGCCAAAGCAGATAATGGATCAATATATAATTAATTATGTATCCGTTGGCAGCCTGTTGGTAGTTTGGTCCACACCTAAATATTTGCGGGGACTTTTACCATTGTAATTTTCGATGATTAAGACGTAAATCCATAAGATGTGGTACAACCCCAAAGAGATGATAATAATTATTATTACTATCGTATAATATAAAGGCCACTTTTTTCAATTTCATAGACCATCTATACAAGCTGACCAAATTCATCTAGATTTGGAAATTCCTTTCTTTGATTAGAAAAGGAGAACCGATGGCAACAGTATTGCAATCCTTTCTTTGATTGGAAAAGGATAACGGATGGCAACGTTGTTGGATATTATGCGTAGGTCCAATCTCAATTTGAATCCTTCCATGAGTTCAATTGGAACAGCAATCCCACATTTTAATTATGCCTTTGCAAGCCGTCCTCGGCACTTGTATATATAGACGCATGTTCTCCAATCATGAATATCAATATCCTCCGCTTGCAAGCTATCTTGTGTCCACTTTTGACTATTCGGAAGCATTGACGCGAAGGTAATTTCTTCTTCTTTTCTTGTGCTTATCTTGTTTTGTCATTTTTTGTAGTTCAAACGAGATCCACGCGCAAATAAGGCGGTCTTAGGGTGTGAGGTGATGGGTACTCATCCCTGCCCAATTCTTGGAGAAATTACTCGCAAAATGGCCCAATTCTTGGAGAGATTACTCTCAAAATGACCCGATTCTTGGCGAGATTACTCTAAAAATGGCCCAATTCTTGGAGAGATTACTCTCAAAATGGCCCGATTCTTGGAGAGATTACTCTCAAAATGGACCAACTACGGAAGAGCATTTCATCCATTTAGGCTTTTGTACCCATTCTAATATTCTTGATTTGGACTTTGATAACCCCTCTTGTCTTTCTTTTTTTTTTTTAGCACGAAGAGATGGAAAAATTCAAGGACTATACCTCACCTTCCTCAAAATTTAGATATCTCATCATCGAGACTGAAGATGGCATAGAACAAACCAAGCTTTTGGTTCTCACCTCACAAGTCGGCCGATATGCAGCCCCACGGCCTCCTCTAAGGAACTCCTTTCATGTAGAGAACTGGACCTTGGAGCATAAATCGACTTCTAATCCATTATCCAATATGTGGTCTCTCCAAGCACCAATCCATCGTCATGTAAATATTGCTAGCACCCTTCCAAACCTATGAAGTCGCATAATTCAAGGCGAAGTACATTGAGGAAACACAACAACAATCGAGGGAGACTATCGTCATATCCCAGGATATTGGGAATGGGCTGAAGATGTTCGTGGTGGAAGCCAACAAACTCTGAGTAGAACAAATATTTACGATGTTGTATATGCCTCACTTTTCACTTATGAACGAAACTCGAACATTTTACAAGCATTTTGTGAGGCTTGGTTCCCCAAGACGAACACACTTCATACATCAGCTAGGAGCTATCTATATCTCTTTGAGACTTAAATATCCTTAGGGGTTTGCCCATTGCGGGTTCTCCATATGAAGAGGTGGTACCTAAGACAATAGAACTCATCGGTTTGAATGAAAAATAAGTCAGATTTATTCTTTGATCTTGTGAGTATTTATTTGCCGCATTTCATCATCTTAAGGAAGGTACGGGTGCTACCCAAAAGGTCTCCTTCAGCAAGTAGACAAGTTTTTGGTGTAAGAAAACTTTAATATATAGACTTGCCCCGCTGCGACATGAAAAGAAATCTACACGCCAAAAGTCAACACATAATCATAACGGAGTTATTCCCGAGACGACGAGGTGGTCGACTGATCAAGAAACTATATTCTCTAAGCTTAGGGTGAGGTCTGACAAAAAAGATGAAACATATGTAGCGGCACTCTTATAAATTGGGCTATGTGCCTTTGTGTTCCCCAAGGTAGAGAACTCCATTCGTTCTCAGACTTTTAAGATGGCAAGCATGATGGCATACGGGTGACAGATTAGCCTTGCAGTCCCAGTTTTGGCAAGTATTTATCATGGTTTAAATAAGATTTCGCATTCTACCCAACTTGATCAGGTCAAAGTTTCTTTTCCCATTCATTATGTTTATGGTTGGCTTGCACATTACTTCAAAACCCATTACCGACTAACTAAGGGTCCGTCTGTCCCTTTGATGGTGGTATACTCAAGAGAGGGCGTTGCAAGGTACTTTGACGAGAAAGATGGAAGAAAATGCATCCACAATGGGGAGGATATAGTTTGGGCACCAACAATGTTAACCGATTTCCGTCCTTATTATTACGTGCATAACGATGCCCCTCAAGAGTTGGAATCAAATTACTTCATCAGCTTACGTATTAATTACCTCCCTTTAAGGTATGGTAACTCATTCATCATCGAGCCATAGAGCCCGCATCGGTTTGGTCGTCAATTTGTATTTTACCAGAACGTCCCCGTATTTTTGGAGAACAATATCTGTAACACCTCTTTAGATGAAGGAATCATATTTTGAAGGATTTGCACACTGTATCGATCTATGTCACGTGTGTTTTTTCCTCCAGCGGGAGATCCTATGGAGAAGTCTTTACTAATTATTTCTTGGTGGGAGAACGCGCATGGGACGTTTCTCGAGAATAACGTACAAGCTTTGGTAGACAATATTGGGATAAAATCTACAACCCCTTTAAGAGGTAAAGATCAAGGTGTTCGAAAGAAACTCTCAAAATTTAAAAAATAATCAACTCCAATCCCAAAAGTAGTTACGCAATCTAAAAAAATGAATCTTAAATCCTCAGGGTCAGCTTTGAAAGAAGTGGTGTGCACTTCAACAACAATAGAGAAACACCCTCTAGTTCTTCCATTTAACACGCGTGTTCCTCAAGACACAAGCCAGAGTAACCATGAAGATCAAAATTGGAAAAGAAAACGGCCTAACCCAGTAGAGATCGTAGAGGTTCAAAGTGTCGATAATCCCTCAAGAACGCATATAGCTTGTAACAAAGAGGTAAAATACAATCACCTCACGCATTACTCCCCCCCCCCCCCTTTTTAGGATTACCTTCACTTATAAATTACTTACCTACTTTGCCTTTTCTTAATGCAGTTAAACACCATTGGGAATCCAATGGTATCCCCATGCGACAAGCCGCAAGTGAGTGATGAATCTATTGGAGGGCCTACGTGTAAAGTGAAGTCATCGTCAAAGGCGTCATCTCTTTCTCATGATGAATCCCTAAAAGGACAAACTCCAAATGAGATAACTCGCATTTCACCAATGAAAAATATAGCGGTATCTATATTTGAAGGAAAAAACATTGTTTTCAATCGCAAGAAGGAATTCATTTTTGGGACTTTGGGAGGATATTTGTAATTGGCTCTCCAAAACTCATCCGGAATTGCTCTCATCTTATTGGGAGAAAATCGTTGATATTTTCGAGGATATGAAGAAGACGAATATTCTGGATTTTTCTCCAATAAAAGATTTATTGGCTTCTCTTTTTAATTTGCCTCATCATATGACCAAGCGCGATCCGATATGGCTGATAAGATGAGTGAAGATGAGAAGCTAGAGATGATTTCCAAAGCTAAAGAGCGTCTCAAATCGTTCAAACTTGAAGCAAGTGAGAAAGTCAAGAAAGTTTCCTCTAGTGAAAAGAAATTGAAGAGAGTCGTGAGGAAGTTGCAGACATTACAACAAGAGAGGGAGAACCTCGAAGGTGTTATAAAAGCGACTCAAAAGGAGCTTGAAGAGATTCAGGAAAAAAATTCAACTGCCGAGACTGAGGTCTTTTCATATGACAACGTCAATTTGTTGACTGTTGATGATTCGGCCAATTTGGAGGAGAAGAAGAAGAACCTGGAGACTAGCTGTCAAGAATTGATCAACTACAAATTTTGTTTAGATTAGGTTGTCAGCATTATCTCCTCTTTTAGCTTTATATTAGGTTGACCTAGTGTATATTTATTTCATCTTGGATAAGATTTCTTCTCGTTTGCTTTACATTACCCGACACTTATCTTAGTTGCATAATTTTCTACTTTACGCACTTGTAACGAAAGATTCATATCTTGTCGTGGGAGAGTCCAAATAATGAACCATTTGATTTTTTGAAAATTAGAATTTAATATCTAAAATATAACCAAAATTCATAATCAAACACCTTCAATATCGTCCCAAATAATATTTTGAAACCAACTTTACGTTGCACCTCGCTATCAATTCCAGATATGCGCAGTCTCACTAAAAAATCATATCTTGGTATAGGAACGTTAAAATTTCAAACCATTTGATTTTTTGAAAATTAAAATTCAATATCTAGGACATATCCAAAATTCTCAATCAAATAACTTTAGAATCGTCCCAGATAATATTTTGAAATCAACTTTAGGTTCCACCATGTTGAAAATTTCAGATTTGCGCGACTTCGCCAAACGTTTTGCATCTTGAAGTAGCAACGTCGAAATCATGAACCGTTTTATCTACTGAAAACGTAACTTCCAGATATATAACATATCCAAAAGTTAAGATTTAAGTCCTTGCGGATACATTCAGATAATATTTCAAAGTCAATACTAAATTCTAATACACCGACAATTTCAGATTTCCGCAACTTCACCAAATATTTTGTATCTTGATATGGAAGCCTCGAGATCGAAAGACGTATTACTTGTCATAAATCAGAATTTAATAGCCATATTCTCACAAATATCTTGTGGTTCAAATCTTACTAAATTTGAAATGTTGCGCCAAACAATCATTTCCTTATACTTGTGTTTCCTTTTGATGCCTCGCTTCTCTTCCCCCCTCCTTTTTTTAGGCAGAGGAGGGACTTGGACACCAAAAAACTTGAAGGTTTGGCGAACCTGAAGACATAAGGAATATCTGGACTTTAATGCAAATACTTGGTATCCTTCAAAAATCGGCCCATTGAAGATATCAAATTTACCAAGGAGGATTGCCCCTTTAAATCAAAGAAGATCAAAGTTCAACAGGAGGATGACATTTCAGCTTGATCTTGCATTTCTTCATACTTCATTGGAACAACAATTGGGGCAATATGTATCTTTTGAACTTATGCGAATGAACTTAGAATAAAACTCTAAGCTGCCTACGTACCCTGATAAAGAGGATCAAGTCATACCGTAGTTCAGACTGGGCAATTTTTTTTAATGACCTAATTTTTCCTAGGCCGCTTCTTTCGAAGTTTTCAACCTAGCGGACTCTTTGTTTTTACGTACTAACTTTTTCCTAGGCCGTCTCTTTCGAGATTTTCCACATAGCAGACTTTCTTTTACATCCTAACTTTTGCCTAGGCCGTCTCTTTCGAGATTTTTAACCTAGCGGACTTTTTTTTTGGCCATACACGGTTTATACTTTTGCGGGCAAGGAGTGTCAAAACATGCAGTTTAGGCTCGTGCATCAAGGAGCGTCATGACTTCAAGGATAATACTTCTTCAAAAACTTTCCATTTATAGGGCCAATTCTCATACCATCTGCATCAACCAGCTTATAAGCCCCACTTGAGTAAGCTTCTTGTACGACATATGGCCCATCCCATTTTGAAGTGAACTTCCCTACAAGTTTATGGGAATTAATTATGGGTCTTCGTACGACAAGGACTTGATCTCCTACTTGAAAGGATCTCTGGAAAACTCTTTTATTAAACCTCCAATCTCTTTTCATCAAGAGCTTCTAACTCTGCTAACTGAAGTCGAGCATTTTCTTCATCAGTGATTCCTTCTTGAATAGCCAGTCGTAACAAAGTTATTTGACGCTCAAGTGGCAAGACGCCTTCAACCTAATGAACGCGTGAATAAGGAGTCGCCTGTGTTGGCGTGCGGTGAGTCATCCTATATGCCCATAGAGCTTTTTCTATACGGTCATTCTAATCTCATTTGGACTTGGAGACGACTTTATTTAACAAGTTGCATAGAGTCTTGTTGAATGCCTCGGCTAGACCATTGGCGGCAGCATTGTACATCGAAGAGTAATGTTGCTTGAAGCCAAAAAGCTCACAAATCTTGTTCATCAACCTATTGTCGAACGGCTTGCCATTATCCGTTATTATGTAATGGGGAATGCCAAAGCGATAGATGATGTTCACTTGGATGAAAATTGCAACATTTTCCTTCTTTACCTCCTTAAGAGCAACAGCATCAGCCTATATTAAGAAGTAGTCGGTTGCAGTATGTGGCCACCAGAGGTCTTTGTCAATGGTCCAACAACATCCAATCCCCAAGCGTCAAATGGTCGGGATGCAACAGTCGGTGCAACACTTCAGGAGGTTGATTAATAAAATTCGCATGGATTGACAAGCCTTGCATTTTCAAGCAAATCTTTTACCATCGTTGGCCAATAATATCCCATCCGTTTTATATGGAAGTGGAGCTTTGGTCCAGACTACTGTGACCCACATACCTCAGAATGTGCCTCTTGCAAAGCTTTGAGAGATTCTTCTTCTCTTAGGCATCCAAGAGTACTCCCTCGAACGACCTTATGTATAGAGTATCCTTGTAATAAAGAAAGCAAGGCGCACGATGACGGATTTCAGTCCTTCTCCTTAATTTTTCTAGACGTATCCGTAGCATAAGTAGTCGAAAATGGGTTGGTGCCATTCTTCTTTCTCAACTTCAGAAACAACAACAACAAGATGCTTGAGTTCGTTTTCTTCACCTTCAGCATCATTTGGAGGCGGTACTACCCATTTTTGGCAAACAGTAACTTGCACTTGATCAGGCAGGGTTAAAGATGAAGCTACGGCAGCTAAAGCATCAGCCTTATTATTTTCTTTCCTTGGTACATGTTGAATAGTCACCTTACTGAGCCATCCCATCAATTTTTAGCGTAATCATTATATGGGCATAGTTCAGGCTTCTTAACCTCGTAACTATCCAAAAGCTGATTGACCACTAACTGGGAGTCACCAAAGACTTGCAATTGCAATTGCTTCATATCGATGGCCATTTCAAGCCCAAGTATTAATGCTTGATACTCAGCAACATTGGTTGAATAGATCTGTGTCAAGGTGAAGGAGTAGGGCAAGACTTCACATTGGGGAGTGACAAATACTACACCAGCCCCAGCTCCCCCATAATGCGCAACACCATCAAAGTACATCTTCCATGGAGGTTGAACTTCAATGACCATTGTATCTTCATCAGGTAGTTAATCAGCAAGATCCCAGTCAACATGTATCGGATGATCTGCCAAGAAATCTGCCAATGCTTGTCCTTTTACAACCTTTTGAGGGATGTACAAAATCTTAAATTGTTGAAACTTGAGGTACTATCTCGCTAGTCGATCACTAAGAACAGGATTTGACATTACAAACTTGATGGGATTTTCATTAGAAACAAGACGGACAACATGAGCTTGAAAGTAGTGCTTCAACTTTTGAATTGAGAAGACTAGCACCAAGCACAACTTCCCAATTGGCAAATAATTCAACTCGTTTGGTGTCATCATCCTGCTCAAGTAGTAAAGAGAGTTTTATTTCCCCTCACTATGTTCTTGGGTCAATAGTGCTCCAACAGACCTTTCTTGTGCCGCAATGTATAGTATCAATGGCTTTCCAGGTACAGGGGCGGCTAAAACTGGAGGCTTCATCAAGTAGGATTTAATGCTCTCGTAGGCATTACTGCATGTTTGGTCCCATTTGAAAGGGACGCCTTTCTTCATAAGGAGACTGAATGATTGACACCTCCCAGCTAGAATCGAGATGAACCTCCTAAGGTACGCCAGTTTCCTTTGCAGACTTTTCAATTCATGGATATCTCGAGGCTCAGGAATTTTCAAAATTGCATCCACTTTGGCTTGATCGATTTCGATCCCCTCGATGTCGGACAATGAAACCAAGGAACTTTTCAGAAGTAACTCCAAAGGCATATTTCAATGGATTCATCCTAAGTTGGTCTCTTCGGAGAAATTCAAATACCATCCTCATGTCTTTCATGTGGCCGCCTTTCTCTCTTGATTTCACCACCAAGTTGTCAACATAGCATTTGACATTCTTGTGGAGAAGATCGTCGAAAATATTTTGCATAGCCCTTTGGTAAGTACCGCCAGCATTCTTCAAGCCAAAAGGCATTACCTTGTAGCAATAAATACCCTTGGGCGTGCAGAACGCAGTAAGATCTTCATCCTTTGGTGCCATGTGAATTTGGTTATAGCCGGACGAACCGTCCATGAAAGACATTGCCTCGTAACCAGTAGTAGCATCTCTCATCAGCTTTGGAATAGGAAACATGAATTCATCTTTGGGACACGCATTATTGAGGTCCCTGAAGGTAATGCATAATCAAATCTGGCCATTTTCTTCCTTACAGGGACAATACTTGAAACCCATGTTGGGTATTTAACTTCCCGAATAAATCCAGCTTCAATGAGTTTGTTAACTTCAACTTCAATTAGGGGAACTAAGTCTGGCCTGAAGCGCCTTTGAGCTAGTTTAACAGGGCGAGCACCATTTTTGACTACAAGGTGATGGACTGCTACTTTCGGGTCTAAGCCAGGCATCTCTTTGTAACTCCAAGCGAAGACATCCCTAATCTCTTTGAGTAACTCAATATAAGTGCATTCATCATCAGCTTTGAGTAAAGCACTTAGGTAGGTGGGTCTTGGTTCTTTATCGGTGCCAAGGTTAACTTCTTTTAAGGAATCAACTGTTGTCTTCACTCCTTTTTCAAGTTCAGGTGGAGCATCTTTCGCATATTCATCTTCTTGAGGATCCCCATCATTAAAGGATATGTGATAACATGGTGAAACATGCTCCAATTCTGTGTTATCCTCCATCAAAGGTGGAACACCATTCTCGCTTTGTACAGTGACATGATACGAAGAACATACACTTTCTTCATCTTCGTCACGTTCCTTTGTGTAGACCACAGTATATGGCTTTACCTTCGGTACTTCTTCACATGAAACCACAAGATTTGTTTGTCGCCTCATTCTAAAAGGAACCAAACTTAGGAAAAATTTAGAGATCTCCTAAATTTTGGGTGAAGTGGGTGTTCTTGTATTCCGATAATTTCTCTGGAACTTATTACCTTTCTTTAATGGCCCAATCTCTCAAGTACGGAAGCTCTCACAGTTGATTTTCCAAGTTGATCAAAGATAGAAGGCATGTTAGAAGCGGCAGATTTGTCTTCTACATTGATATAATTGCTAATCGCCCTTGTTATTGAGATGTGCACTGGTGACAGTTGCTTGTATCCCAAACCTTCACGTGGTTGCCTCGTTGCAGCTTCTGATGGGAGCTTCCCTAACTTTGACGGCTCATTGGGATTGTATCCAGCTTTTGCAAATGGCTTGTAAGCGTTAGGGTCAAAACCTTCATCTGTTCTCTTTGTAGGGTGTACCACATTCCGCAAATGATTTTTGGCTACAAGCCCTGCAAGCGGCTTTGAGGACGACTTTACTGACTCAATTCATTTGACCGGGAGAGTTAACTCCTTTAGCATGCTAGCTTGGCGATTAGATGGTTCACCTTCATCTTTCTTCCTTTTAGGGACATATTGGACCGCTGTACTTACTTTCTTGCCATAAGGTGTAATATTCCCTCCATAATATTTATTCACGTTGGGTAGTACATCCTTACTAACAGCTTTGGCTTCACCAATAGTCACCTCTTCTCTTTTAGTTGAGGGATCTTTATTCTTGCTTTTCATACCATCATTAGCTTTCAGCTCCCTCACAATGCGATTCTTCAAGTAGAACTTTGCATCGGTGAAGTGTGACTCATCCTTGGTGAATGGCTCATCATCATCAATTATCATCTTCTCGACTTCACTTTCCTAGTATTTTAAACATTGATGGTAGGTAGATGGAACTACTTTATTCTCATGTATCCAAGGCCTCCCAAGCAAAACATTTTATGAAGTCTTTGCGTCGATCACATGCAGCCATGCACTTGATTGCATATCTTTAATAGTGATTCCAAGCCTGATCATGCCTATGGCTCTTTGCCCCCATTGCTTGAATCCTTGGATCATCACACGACTTTTTCAGAGTTCGTTCATAGGAATACCAAGTTCTTTCACAGTATGGATTGGAAAAATGTTCACTGAGGATCCTCCATCAACCAAAATCTGATTTACCCTTTCATTGCGCATATAGCCAACCAGGTACAATGGGAGGTTATGAGGAGTGTTACCTAGCAAAATATCGCCATTTGTGAACGTGACCTTCTCCTCCCAAGCATTAACTTCTTGAGGAGTGGGCTCGATGGGCTTTTCCAAAGATGGTGCCAACGGTAGGTCATCACGCTTTTCTTCTCATTTGTTAGCATGGCAACAAGAGGCATCAATGCCCTCTTGGGAAATCTTCGTGCAGAACCAACTTGGTAAAACCTCCTCCAAGGTCACTGGATTTCATGGCTTTTGAGGGTGGTGCATCTCCACTTTTGCTTTCTTCAAATGCCTAACTGGATTCTTTTTTATTGGTCTTTTTACCATCATCTTCCTTGTTGGTTGTTCAACGGATTCTTTTCGTGGGCTCCTTTTGTGGCGCCTACGACGAGTCACCAATGTCCAACCTTCATCATCATCAGGTTGGTTGACTTCAGCTTTGTCGCTCTCCAGTAATTCTTCATCTTTACTTTCTTTAAAACCACATAATTCATCTGGACTGAATGAGCCAAAGGTGATAGAGACATGGTTTGCTCTTGCTTTCTTATCTTCAAGCACGATCTTCTTTTCGCGAGCCAAGTCCATGACTTTATCCTTGAAGACAAAGCACTTCTCCACAGGGTGGCTTACAAGTCGGTGATACTTGCAGTAATTAGGATCATTTATTTTCCCAGCTTCATTTGGTCGCTTTATCTCCGGAAGCTCAATGAGATTTAACTCGAGGAGTTCTTCGAAAATGGCTGGCACACCAGAATCCAGGAATTGGCACTCTTTCTCCTGCATTCTCTTTGAGTCAACTTTCCACTTGGCTTGTCTTGAAAAGAAGTGGATTTCATACTCTGCTTCTTGCTCACCGTCGTCATGAACTTCATAGGTGATCTATTGCCATTCATAGATTCTTTGCTTTCAGACTTGGGTGTGAACTTTCCCCACTTCCTGACTTCTTGCTTGTCATTCGCTTAGCAAGGTTCATAGATGGGCAGCCTTTCATTTCAAGCGGAGGCCATGCTCAATTCCATGTCATAGGCACGAGTTGCAAGTTCTTCAAATGTGCTAGGATTGATGCCTTGCAAGATGTAGCGCAATCCCCAATGCATGCTTTGTATGCACATCGCTATGCCCGAAGCTTCACTAAAGCTGTCTTTGCAGTTGAGGCTTGCATTCCTCCATTGATAAAGACGATAACTGGTTCCCCCTTTCTTTGACAAGTATTTGCAAGCTCACAGTGTGTCTCGTGCTATAAAAGCGATTGAGGAACTCTTGCTCTAGTTGATCCCAGCCATCGATAGATCCAGCCTCGAGGTCCGTGTACCAATCCAAAGCATTTCCTTTTAATGAGCGGACAAACTGTTTGACGAGGTAGTCTCCATAAGTCCCAGCATTGTTGCATGTTTCAACAAAGTGCGCCACATGTTGCTTTGGGTTACCTTTAACACCAAACTATTGAAACTTTGGATGTTGATAGCCAGCAAGAATCTTCAACATATCAACCCTTGCAATGTACGGCTTTGCATATGTAAGGGAGGATTTGGCAGCAATTCATATTTGTTCTTGATGGTTCCTTCAATGAACTGCTTCAATTGATCGATTGGAATCATCCCTTCAGATGAGACAGGGATAGCCTTAGTGGATTTTGCTTGTCTCAGGGGAGAGTCTCTCTCTAGAATCTCTGGGAGCTTGCCGAGTGCATGGGTGGATTCTTCTTCCATCAGAATTCCCACCCTATCTATTAGCTTGTCAATTCTGGCCTCTTGATTTTGCATGCATTTGGTCAAACCAGTGATTGTTGTGAGCACGTGATTTTGTCTCGCTTGACAAGTTCCTATAAATTCATTAAATTAGGAGTTTTATTTTATTATTTGAATTATTAGGAATTATTTGCGTGATTTTATGTCTATTTGAATTTTTTCCTTTTATTGTTTGATTTTTAGGCATTATTTGAGTGATTTCATGTTTATTTATATTTTCTTTTATTATTTGATTTTTAGGAATTATTTGAGTGATTTCATGTTTTTTGCATTTTATTTTATTATTTGAATTTTAGAAATTAATTTTATAAGTGTTTATTTGCATATTACACATTTTAATAATTCATAAAAAATATAAAAAAAATGGCATGTGTGCATAGGATTTGAATTTTACATTTTTTAGTTAGGTTGTTAATTAGCTAGTATTGAAAATAAAGAACATAACAAAATTGGTAAATTTTCCTTGAAAGTTAGAGTTTAGGAGTATACTTAGTTATTTCATGGTAAAATATACTTTAGGTTATTTTTATTTTGCTATTAAAAATCTGAGAAAAAATTTATAAAACAAAAAAAAGAGGAATAATTGATTGTATATATATTGGCTTGTTGAAATACCAGTTTTGGGCCAATTCTAGCAACAAATCTAGCCCAAAAATTACCAAACCCACTAGATATAGACCCAAACCCAATACCTTGCCCGGTCCAAAAGCCATGGACACAAAACGATGTCATTTTGCCAAGCAATATGAGATGTTGATCAATCTTGATCAAACGGTCAAGATGCAAGGTTGGGTACCCTATATAATTGTCGGACAAACCTCCCCCCCCCACACCATTACAGACCTCGTACCTTGTTCAAAATACACTAAAATTGCTGATGTAACGCCTCCCAGCCCTCGCCGTATCACCACCGTCCTCCGCCGACCGAAAATCGCTGCCGTCGACGGTGTAACTCTGATGGACCCAAAAATAAAACCACACCTTCTCCCCACTCCCCTCTTTCTAACCCCACCATTGGGCACCCTCGAATATAGCCCCATCTCGTCGAACATTCATTAAAGTAGCGGCGGTGCCGGCTCCAATGGGGTCCAAATTAACACCCTACACTCCCCTTGCATCCTCTACCCAAAAACATGTCCAACTCCTTTCAAATAATTCTCAAACTCGTCGAATTTCCAATCTGAGATTGACCTAATTTCGAAGATTAATCTTTAAAGGTCGTTTGAATTTCAAAAAAGAGTCGCATGTTTGTATTGGCCAAAACCAAACCTGTGACTCCGCTTGGAGGCTCAAATTGAATTCAGTCAAGTTTTATTTTTAAAGAGCAACTGGTAAGTGTCGTTTTTTTCCTTTCTTTTGTTTATTTTTATTATTTTGCTTCTTTGTTAATACTTTCATCTTGCTTTAAGTTTTGGCTATTAGTTTAATTAGAAGTACTGATTAGTTTTGTTCAGAATTAAGTTGGATTTTGGTGACCTGTTGTTTGGCTTGAATTTTTGTTATTCTGGTTTTTTTTGTAATCTCTTAGCTTTAGACTCCAACCATGTTTTGAATTACCCCCGTCTTTAGCTTAATGACCATGTCTGATCTAATCTTACTTCCTGGACCCTCACGTTCATTGTTCAGTTTAGCTTAATGTTGAACAAATCGTTGGTAGTAGTTCAAATGGGAATCAGTTTCAATTTTGATTATTCCAAATGGTATAATAGCAGCTTTCCATGTTTTCTTTTAATTTCAGTATTTAATTGGAATTTTCGATTCAATAGCGTTTTGATTTCTGAGTTGGATGTTGTTTATTCCTGATTACTACTTCAAATTTACTTAGGGTTTGGTTATAACTGATAATTAGCTGAGTAAAGCAATAATTTTAGCACATTAAAAGGGTAATATAGGGTTTTAACTTAGTGCATGTAGTTTTTGGATTAAAATAAGGGTAGTTAAGGTATTCTATTAACAAGAAACAATGCTAGAATCTTTTATACCCTTCTAGAAGGGGATTTTAGTTTAAAAATCAGTAGTTTAGTGTAGTAACTTCGGAAACAAGTCAAAAAATGAAGGACCAAGTAGGTAAAATCTGAAAATCAAAAGAGGGACTAGTAGTTAAAATGAAATAACAACTAGCAGGGGACATTGACATAAAGATAGCAGGGATTGTCATCACTCTACGCACACAGGCCAAGTGCACACTCGCGCCTATGATAGTAGCCGAGATCTTTCGCGCTCTCGCAGCTTGTAAGGCCGGGAAAAATTTCTTTGAGGGGTGCAATATATTATTACAAATGTGGATGACTTAGCATCTATGCCACCATCCCCAATTCATGAGTTATGGGTCCACAAAGAAAACTTGCATAGAGGAGTTTTACAGGAGAATTGAATGGCTCAGCTTACCCGAAGGTGTAGCAAGATGGACATCCTACTTTCATTCCCTCACTGGCAGTCAAATAGAATGGACATTGGTATGGTTGTCTATGGATGAGATCGTATACATGCCGGCAATAGATATCTAGCATTATACCCCGCATCGGGTCTTGAGACAACTCGGGAGATGCCAGATAGTGCCAAAAGACAAAGATATTAGTTACCGGGTAGTCGAGATTGGACCTGATGGTCAGTTCCCCGAAGCAACGGTCCGCAAGATTTGGAATGATGCCAATACCTAACAGCAAACACTTGCGTGCAGGATCGGGCTAGAGGCAAAGTGTCACGAGGATACCTTGATTGGTACATGAGAGAAATTGAGTTTGAGAGACCACCCAAAAGGCCTCATCTCTAGGATTCATCGAAACGTCACAGGAACAATGGGACTGGCTAGCCAAGGAAAATGAGTACAGGGCCACCATAGGAAAATTAGAAAAACAAGTCAAAGAGATTCAATTTGAAAATGGTTCGCAAGCCACTGCAGATGAGGGAGAAAAGAAAAGATTAACTAAAGAAAACGAAGCATTGCGAGCTCAATCCATAAAATGAAAACAACCACAGGAAATCCCCCCAGGAGCGCGAAGGATGAAAAGCACATAGACAATTTAAGGCGAAAAACAACCGAGTATGGGTTTGACTTGAATAAAGCAGAAGGTGAGCTATCCAGGCTTCGAAAACAACTAGCTAAAAATGCGGAGGAACGACCCCGCATCATTGAGCAATTAAACTAAAGGCATGATGATGAGGTTGCTGGGTTAAAAAGGAAGGTCATCATGGCTGAGAACAAAGTGGCCAAGCAAGCTAGGGATTTCAAAGCCGAGAGAGAACATTGTTATGCAGCGATAGCAAGGTTGGAGATGGATTTGCGACAATTCCAATAACTGAATCAGGTAGCAGAGCAAACTCTAGAGGGAAGGGCCGAGCAAATTGGGCGGCTATTGCAAGAAAAAGGTGTTATCATGGAGAGAGTACGGACGATCGTAGACTACATCACCCTAAAGTGAAACCTGCTGCGAGGATATGACAAGATCCATGTTCTTTGCCACAGCCATGACCTTTGTTCGGTAAGTAATGGAAGACCTCCACCACCTGTAAGGGAGTTTAGAACGCAAGCCTGCAGCAAGGCCGAATGATGCCCCGTAGGGCCCAGGAGCACTTGAAGCATTAATTTATTCATGAAGATTGCATTTTTTTTGTCAAAAAATACATATAAAAGTCTGTCAGTTTAACCTAGAGTCTGTATTTTCTTTTATGCATTGTTAGTTGTTCTTCGAGTCTATAGTTCGTCTGTTGTGAGAGCTAGTTAGTTTCTTGTTTAAATCTGTCGGTCTTTCCAGTCCTTGTAACTGAAGTTTGTTATTATGAAAATGGAAAATTCGCAAAATATTTTATGCTTCGCTTTTAGTTGCAAGAATTACGCTCGGTCTGATTCATGCGGGGTCATGATACGTAGGCAATCAACATAGGATTCGACCATAATTGAATAAAAATAGGAGATAGGGAGAGAGTAAGGCTAAAACAAAGGGGCTTCGCAAGCAAAGAAATAAAAGTCGGGATGACGCAAGCAACCAATGCATGTAGTGACCAACTGCTATTTAGGTGTATTCATACCCAATATGTGGCCGCTTATGTATTAGAACCTAACCATTAATGAGTTTTTGGTGTTATTCTGGCAACCCACTCCTACAACACACGGTCTAAGAGCAAGCAAGTCATGGCCAATCAGGAAATCGATGTCAGCATTAATGACCCCTCGAAAGAAGCAGAGGAATTAGACGTTAATTCAATGAAGGAGGAAATGTATAAGCTAAAGCATCAAATGGTTGAGATGTACCAGGCATGGACAAGAGGACAGTTGCCTCCAACCTATCCGGCTAATCCAACCTTCATCCCGCCATTGGCCCAAGCACCTGACCAGTCCACCACTGATCTACCCTCAAGTTTTCCTATCCATTCACAACATCAGGGTACTACCTCTCAACCACCACCAGCTTCACTACCCAAAGTCACTCCTCATCCTCCTCCGCCAATTGCCCCCATCTATGTGGCACCTCCGCATCCTCCACTGCATAGGTTCTCAAGTGAGCCCCTGCTTCAAGCTTATGACCCTCAATACTATCCACCAGAACCTGCTTACAAGACCCATGAGCCTTACTCTTATGCTCCCCGTCCCTAAATCCTGGTAGGAGTTGAAAAACCAATCAAAAATCTTGATCAGGAAGAGATGCTTAGAAAGGTCAAGAGTTTGGAACAAACATTCATGGACATGCGGGGATTAAGTGTCCAGGTGAGCGTGGCGTTCAAGGATCTTTATCTATTTCCAAATGTGCAGTTGTCTCCAGGTTTAAAGATGCCTAAATTTGACTTATATGATGGACATGGCGATCCGATCGCGCATCTAAGGGGATTCTTCAGCAAAATGAGGGGTGCAGGGGGAAAAGATGAATTGTTAATGGCATACTTTAGCCAGAGTTTAACTGGGTCAGCACTAGAGTGGTACACTCGGCAGGATCACAATCGGTGGTATACTTGGGATGACCTGGCACAAGCGTTTTCTTTCCACTTTCAATATAATCTCGAGATTGTCCCAGATCATCTATCTCTGACAAAGTTGGAGAAGAAACAAAATGAGAGTTTTAGGGAATACGGCTTTCGGTGGAGGGAACAAATAACCAGAGTTGACCCGCTCATGAAGGAGAGTGAGATGGTTGATTATTTTCTACAAGCTCTTGAACCTACCTATTTTGGACATTTGGTGTTAGCAGTGGAAAAGTCTTTCAACGAAGTAGTCAAGATGGGAAGTATGGTCGAGGAAGACCTCAAAGCCAATAAAATCATGAGCTACTCTGCAATTAAGGCGACCACTCAGACCATCCAGGGTGGAGCTAGGGGAACATTCGGAATGAAGAAGAAGGAGAAAGTAGAGACACTGGAGTCGGCAACTTGGTTCAGGCCTCGGGCTCCATCTCAATACACCCAGCCTCGTCCTCACCACCAAACATACCCACGCACTCCACACGACCCACCACAATATTACTATCTACCATTAGAACCTCGCTTCTCATTCCATCACGCGCAAGCACATACCCAACCTCCCCCTCATGCAACGCCAGCCCTAGAAAATACCTACCCAACTCTACAAAATCATTACCCACCCCCAAGAGCCAACCAACAACCCTTGAAGCCTGCCTTCCGAGCCAATCCAGTCTTGAGAAATGAAAGGGTGCAGAAGAAGAAGACTTTAACTCTGCTGGGACAGTCCTACACTAGCTTATGCTACGACAAATGGATATGCTAAGACCAATTGAAACAAAATTGCCAAATCCTCCCCCGAAGAATCTTGATTATCCAGTCAGCTGTGAATACTATTCCGGTGCACTCGGGCATGACATCGAAAAGTGTTGGCATTTAAAGAACGCTATCCAGGAACTTATTGACTCCTATCAGATTGAGGTGCAGACTCCAGAGGTACCTAATATTAACCAAAACCCATTGCCAGCCCATCAAGAGACCAACGGATTGAGATCGTGGAAAAAAGGGGAGAGTCCAAAAGGCCCTCACAGACAATGATGATGATCAAATCCAGTAAAGTTAAGCCAACTGATAGTGCAAGAAGTGAGAAGTTGTTAATCGATACAAAAGGAAGAAGCAACAAACCTGTCGCAGTATAGGGGAGCTCAGCAAGTACGACTTCGCCAAAGCAGGAACAGGCAAAAGTAACAGTACATGGGACAGCTAGAGAACCTGTCGTGGTTGTGAAAGGTGTTTGCATATAGCCAGTCATTGTAAAACCAGTAATCCAGCCACCAATCATCAACAGCAAAGCTGTTTCTTTGAGATATGAGCAAGCAATAGTGATGTATAAAAAAAATATGTTAGGGAAGAAGTATATGAGGCCCGGGGTTTAACCCAATTAGGAGGTCCTTTGCCCCGAAAGAATTGAGGAAAGGAAGAATCTCTAAAGATAACCCGAAATCCGTGAAGAAAGCTGTGTTGGAAGAAGAGGCGGAAGAATTCTTGAAGAAGAGGAAAATGAAGGACTACTCCATTATAGATCCGTTGAGGAAGACACCAACTCAGATCTCTTTATTATCCTTACTAATCCACTCAAATGAACACCACCGGGCGCTGATGAAGATTTTGAATGAAGCCCATGTCCCAGACAAGATAACAGTTAATCATTTAAATAAAGATTGAAAACAAGATATTCGAGGTAAGTCGGGTCACATTCTCTGAGGATGAATTGCCTATGGAGGGCACTAAGCACAACCGGGCTCTTTATCTGACTGCGAAATGTGAAGATATTGTGGTCACCCGAGTTTTGGTCGACAATGGGTTTAGCGCAAATATTTTACCACTCTCCGCATTGACCAAGCTGAAGATGGAGGATGAAAGGGTCCACAAGAATAACATCTGTGTTAGAGGTTTCGATGGTGGAGGCAAAGACACTGTGGGAGACATAGTGCTGGAAGTGACAATAGGGCCTGTTGAGTTCACCATGGAATTACAAGTGATGGACGTAGTAATCTCTTATAAACTATTGTTGGGTAGGCCCTGGATTCATGCAGCCAAAGCAGTGCCATCCACACTGCATTAAATGGTCAAATTTGAATGGGACAGGCAAGAGATTTTGGTGCACGGTGAAGACAGTCAGTGCGCTCCCGGTGATGCAATCGTACCTTTTATTGAATCTGAAGACAACAAAGGGCCATGGTTCTACCAGGTGTTTGATACAATGTCAATTCAGAAAATCCCAGAAGGTGAGGTTGTCATGGCCCCAAAGATAGCAACCGCGTCCGTCATGGTAGCTTCAGAAATGTTGAAGAATGGTTTTATGCCCAGAAAGGGTTGGGTGCTTCTCTACAAGGCATTGTGCAACCAGTATCCCTCCCCAAAAATCTAGACACTTTCGGCCTAAGGTTCAAGCCTACAACCGCAGATATAAGGCAAGCCATGAAGCTCATGTAGAAGGCTTGGGCTCTCCCAAAGCCCATCCCAAGGTTGTCCAAATCATTAATCAAGCCTAGTACTAGAAATGGCTCCGTGCCAAGGATTCTCGGCCCGCTGATTGACGCGGACGGGGATCTTGATAAGGGGTTAGAAAGGTTGTTCAACGAGGTGAATGTGGTCGAGGCAGGGGAAGTGTAGAGCAGAACAGATGTGCAGTTTAAGGGAGCATGCGCAAAAGTCAATAACTGGGAAGCCAATCCTCTTACCACTCGGAGGGAGTCATGGTAGTCTGCTTTGATTTTCCTTTCAGACTAGTTTGGATTAGCTTCAGAGTTGTTAATTCGGTTGTTATTTCCGTCCGTTTGGCTGTGTAAACTATGTTATCTTTGATTCTAACTAAATGCAATTTCCCTTTCAGCACTACTGATAGTTTCCATTTCTCTTTACTTCTCTTTATTTTCTCTTTTGTACAGTTATTTTATGCGGGTTCCAGTGATCTGACATACATAAGAACTCCTCGGCCCAGTCTTCAAAGCCAATCACGGTTGAAAATAATAATTCAGGAAATAGAACATGAGGATGAACCAGAGTATGATGAGGAAGGGGCATGGGATGAAATTAGTAAAGAGCTGAACCAATTTGAAGAGAAACCCAAACCAAACCTGAATGATACAGAGGCAGTCAATTTAGGAAGCCCGGATAATGACAGAGAAACAAAAATAAGTGTCCATCTAGAGCCACAACTTAGGAAAGAAATAATTGAAGTACTGTTTGAATACAAAGATGTCTTTGCATGGTCCTACAACAACAAGCTCGGATTGAGCACTGACTTGGTGGTGGACAAGTTTCCCACTGATCCAGCCTGCCCAGCTGTCAAGCAGAAGTTGAGAAAGTTTAAAACTGATGTGAGCATGAAAATCAAAGAGGAAGTGACCTAGTAGTTTGAGGCAAAAGTCATCCGAGTCACACGATATCCCACCTGGTTAGCTAATGTTGTGCATGTACCAAAGAAGGATAGTAAAACCAAAGTGTGTGTCGATTATCGTGACCTCAATAAAGCAAGTCCAAAGGACAACCTCCCTCTACCGAACATTCAGATACTGATTGACAATTGCACGAAGCATGAGATCGGGTCATTCGTGGATTGTTACGCAGGCTACCACCAGATCTTAATGGATGAAGAAGATGCAGAGAAAACAGCGTTCATCACACCATGGGGGACATATTGTTATAGAGTCATGCTTTTTGGTTTAAAAAACACTGGGGTGACATACATGAGGGCCATGACAACCATTTTTCAGGATATGATACATAAGGAAATAGAGGTCTATGTGGATGATGTGATAGTAAAGTCTAGAAAGTAATCCGACCATGTCAAAGATCTGAGGAAATTCTTTCAAAGGCTCCGCAGATATGATTCAAACTTAACCTGGCAAAATGTGCATTTGAGGTCCCCTCAGGGAAGTTGCTAGGGTTCATAATCAGCCACCGAGGCATCGAACTAGACCCATCAAAGATCAAAGCTATACAGGAGTTGCCGTCGCCGAGGAATAAAACAGAAGTGATGAGTCTACAGGGAAGATTGAATTACATCAGTCGGTTCATTGCTCAGCTTACAACCATCTGCGAGCCCATCTTTAAGCTATTGAAAAAAGATGATGTGGTGAAATGGACAAGAGAGTGCCAGGAAGCTTTTGACAAGATAAAGGAGTATTTGTCGAACCCACCGGTATTGGTCCCGCCAGAACCAAGAAGACCCTTGATCTTATATTTGACAGTCTTGGACAACTCATTTGGGTGTGTGTTAGGTCAGCACAATGTCAGCAGAAGAAAAGAGCATGCCATATACTACCTCAGCAAGAAATTTACGGCCTACGAGGTTAAGTATACTCATCTTGAAAGGACGTGATGTGCCTTGACGTGGGTAGACCAAAAGTTAAAGCATTATTTTTCATCACACACCACTTAACTTATCTCACGATTGGACCCATTGAAGCATATTTTCCAGAAGCACATGCCCACAGGAAGGCTTGCGAAATGGAAAATCTTGCTCACAGAGTTTGACATTATCTATGTGACTAGGACTGCCATGAAAGCAAAAGCATTGGCAGATCATTTAGGAAAATCCTATAGATGAAGAATATGAACCCTTGAACACATACGTCCCAGACAAGGAAATGATGCATATTGATGAAATGGAATGGGATGAGAGATCGGGATGGAAATTGTTCTTCGATGGGGCTGCCAACATGAGAGGCGTTGGGATATGAGCAGTGCTCATTTCTGAGAAGGGCATCATTACCCAGTCACAGCTCAACTCCATTTCTATTGCACCAACAACATGGCAGAATATGAGGCATGCATTTTGGGTCTGAGATTAGCAGCAGACATGGGTGTCCAGGAAATCTTGGTCTTGGGTGACTCGAGCCTTCTAGTACACCAGATTCAAGGGGAGTGGGAAACAAGAGACTTAAAGCTCATACCAGCGGCAGTGCTTGCATGATCTTTGCCAATGATTCGATCAATAGAGTTCAGGCACATCCCCAGAATTCACAATGAGGTTGCTGATCCCTGGCTACTCTGGCACCAATGCTACATCACCCGGATAACACTTATGTTGACCCGATACATATCTAGGTCCATGATCAACATGTTTACTGCAACATGGTGGAAGAAGAGCTTGACGGCGAGCCTTGGTTCCACGACATCAAGGAAAATATCAGGAGATGTGTATACCCAGTACAAGCCATGAGTGACCAGAAGAGAGCAATCTGTCATCGTTCAAATGGGTTTTTCTTCAATGGAGAAATGTTATACAAAAGAATGCCAGATCTTGGTTTGCTAAGATGCGTAGATGCTGGGCAGGCAACAATTATCATGAATGAGGTGCATGCCGGCGTCTGCGGGCCACACATGAGCGGATATGTTTTGGCAAAGAAGATTCTCCGGGCAGGATACTATTTGCTCACCATGGAGCGGGATTGCATCAGCTTTGTGCGCAAATGTCACCAATGTCAGGTGCATGGAGACTTAATTCACTCTCCGCCGTCTGAATTGCATACGATGTCCGCACAGTGGCCTTTCTTTGCTTGGGGCATGGATGTCATCGGGCCCATCAAGCCAGTAGCTTCTAACGCGCATAGATTTAGCTTGGTTGCTATTGACTATTTCACCAAATGGGTTGAAACCAAAACCTTCAAGGCAGTGACCAAGAAAGCCGTGGTCGACTTTGTGCATGAGAATATCATTTGTCGGTTCGAAATCCCCAAGAAGCTCATCACATACAATGGGGAAAGTCTCAACAGTCACTTAATGAGAGAAATGTGTCAGCAGTTCAAGATCGCACATCAAAATTCTGCCCCGTACCGCCCCAAGGCAAATGGAGCAGTTGAGGCGGCCAATAAGAACATAAAGAAGATACTTCACAAAATGGTGGAAGGGTCCAAGTAGTGGCATGCGAAGCTACCCTTTGCATTGTCAGGCTATCGCACCACCATTTGCACTTCAGTAGGGGCAACCCCATACTTGTTGGTATATGGCACAGAGGCGGTAATCCTAGCCGAAATCTAAATCCCGTCTCTTCGAATCGAGGCCAAAGCAGGAATCCACGATGAAGAATGGGTCAAAGATCGCTTGGAGAAATTGAGTTTGACTGACAAGAAAATATTGGTGGCGGTATATCACAGCCAGTTGTTTCAATGAAGGATGGCCAGGGCATATAATAAGAAAGTGCGTCCCAGAAAGTTTGAAGTAGCTCAATTGGTATTAAAGTGCATCCACCCTAACCAGGCTGAGGCAAAGGGCAACTTCACTACGAACTGGCAAGGACCCTTCGTCGTATCAAGAGTGTTATCTAATGGACCATTGCATCTGACAGATGTGGAAGGGAAATGTGTGGAAATGGCTATCAATTCGGATGTTGTCAAAAGATATTATGTATGATTTTCTTTTAGATCATTGTCTATTACTTGGCATTTATTTGTACATGGCATATTTTGAAACTCGGAATGGTGAAGGCATTTTATTCTGCTATCTAAACACTTTATCCTCTGCTAACCCTTTCGAGCTTTAATTATTTTCTATCATAACCCTCTTTTCTGAATCGGTAACAAAGTCAAAAACACAAATGTGAAGAAGGTAGTGAAAGGCAAAGAAAGGAAAGATTGAAAACAGAATAAAAGAAAAGCAAAGAAAAACAAGAAAAGGAAAGAGAAATGAGAAATGAGAAAAGGAAAAGAAAGAAAGAAAAGAAAACAAAAAAAGAGAAAAAAGAAAAGAAACACAGAAAGAAAAAGGGTAAAACAGACAAAAAACATCAAAATAAGGAATCTTCATGAACTATGTTTGACCTGATTTCTTTTAAAAGGATACGTAGGCAGCTTTACGGTTCGGTCTCATCAAATAAAAATCCAAAAGTCTCTAAGCAAGAAACTAGGGCAGAAGTTGTGGTTGTTGTAAGAATTTGATTCCGAAAGTTGAAGCTTTTCACCCATTTGAATTGCTTTGAGCCTTTGATATCCTTTCTTTCTAACCCTATCCAAAAGCCCACGTTACGGTCCAAAGAAAGACCTTCTGATCAGTCTTCAAAAGATACCAAGTTGAGCAGTAGAGGTGATTCATGTCAGGGGCAGCACTCCAGGCCAAGCAGGAAAGATAATAAAATGTGAGATTCTTATCAATGAAAACCCTCACGAGCACCATAAGGCGACGAGAGTTGAGAGAAATAAAAATGAGAGATCCTCATTGGTGAATACCCTCACGGGCACCGTGACGCGAAGGTAAGGCAAAACGCAACACTCAGAAATGAGATGTTGGTGGATGAACACTGTAAGGCAAGGCAAGCTAGGGTTTGGTTGAAGGAATTGGGTTAGAAAGGTCATAACAACAAAAGCACAGCAATAGAAGGTCGGTCATCGAAACGGACCGGGTCGAATAGGACGAATTGCATGTCATGATCATGAAAACCATTTGTTCCTCTCACATAAGTTTTCTTTCTTTTCTTTCCTACAGTCAGTGAATCGGGAATTCTTTACCCTAAATACCGTTCGGAGTAATTGCATTTCATTTTTCTTTCGAGTCTCTAAAGTTTTTTGTTTAAGCAAACGAGAGGAATTTCAAAGCCGATTATCAGCTCCCAAAGGGACAAAGTGCATGACGCCCAAAAGTGTAACAAAGATAACAAGTGTGGAACAGCAAGGGGAGGGATTCACGAAACTGTAATTGATGGAAGAGACAAGAGTCGGCAAAGTAAAGGAACACTATGCAAGATGTGGATGCAAAGTAAAACCACAAAGATCAAGAGTCAATCAAGCATCATAAATGCACCGGGTATTCTCAGGGAAGGGCGTAAGGATTTTAGCAAAGGCTCGAAATGTAAACATAACAAAGCCACAAGGGTCATAGGATCAGCCAAGCATAACACCCTAACTCAGAAATCGTCAAAGAAGGGTACAAGACTTCTGGCAAAAGAGGCAAAAGCGCAACACAAAGGCGGAAACGGTCATGAGGGTTGACCTAGCATGATATATCACCTCATCAATCGTCAGAGAAGGGTATAATACTTCTGTCAAAAGAGGCAAAAGCGCAACACAAAGGTGACAACGGTCATGAGGGTTGACTCGACATGATATATCAACTCATCAATCGTCGTAAAGGGGAATCAAGAATTCTGGCAAAAGTTCAGAGGTGCAACACAAAGTAGGGAGCAAAGTAAAGGCACAAAGGGCAAGGGCCAACCAAAAATCATAGAAAGACCGGGCGACCGCAAGGAAGGGTGCAAGGATTTTGGCAAAGGAGCAGAAATGTAATAAAAAAATGAAGAACAAAGTGAATCCACAAGGTTTAGAGGGTTGGCCGAAGCGTAATACATTAATTCATCAATCATCGGGAAAGGACATAAAGAATTCAAGTAAAAGATTAGAAATGTAATACAATGATGGGGAGCAAAGTAAAGCGTAAAGGTTTCGAGGGGTCAGCTGAGTAGTTCAAGTGACTCATCATCAACATGGGCAATGGAACATGACAGGGGAGAGCCTACCTCCAACAAGAATGCCGCAATGCAGTCACCACTTTTCAAATTGACTAGTTTTCTTGGGTTGACACAAGGGCAGAAAAATTCCAGAAGTGCCTAACGGAGGCTATCTACAAGGGGAAAGCAAGCACTTGGCAGGTATGACCAAAATCTCAGGGCCCACCTGGAAGTGGGACTCAGTTCAACTCAAAAGGGACACAGTCCATCATAAATATCCTCCCCAGCAAAAAGCACAATGGGACAAGCTTTAATTAGAAAACCCCAACAGAAATAATTAAGGGTTAAAAGAAGCATAGAAGTTAAGATGGAACGCAGTTTATAACTCAAACGGGCGGGGGTAACATGGGAAAGCACCAACACCTCCCACCAGTAAGAGTCACAGAAACCCTCCTGCACAATAATCACTAGCAGAAACAACCAGAAATTAGAATTGGCATTTAAGTTGGAACCCTCAAAACCCTCCTGGAAATGGGACTTATTTAAAGGTTAGAGGTAATCATGGATAGGAAAGAGCATAAAATGACTTGCATGTTAAAGTAGGATTCAGTTAAGAGTTGCCAGGACCTTCCTAAAAAATGGGAGTTAGCCTAGAACACAAACAGTCATGGGGCATGGTCAAACCCAAATACCTTCCCAGCAAGAGTCAACAAGAGGCATCATGACCCGTCTGGATAATCGGATCTAATCGTAGGAGTTATCAGGACCCCCTTGGATAATGGGACATAACTCTAAATACTAACCCCCAGCAGTCATATTTTGTCGTCAAATTAAGAGGTGTCAGGACCCTCCTGGATAATGGGAAGTAGTTTTAATCACCAGACACCAGCAGACTCCCAGCAAATAAAACTCATAAAAAGACATAGTGGAAAATAATACCTTTTGAGAAACATAGCATGGTCTTAAAGTTGTCATCAGTTAAGAATTGTCAGGACCATCCTGGATAATGGACTTAGCTTAGATTTAAAGATATTTGGTAAGGGGATTTGATTAACACTCACGGATCCACCCAGTACCAAACTGGGGCAGGAAGAATTTCTTATGTTTTGTTTGTTTTGTTGTGATCTGGTACACGGACAGCAGTCTCAGGGAATATATTTTCAAAACTTAAGTTTCGGTAATCAAGCGTCCACCTGTAGTACAAGGGAATATTTTTCAAAATTTCAAGTTTTGGCAATCAGGCGCCCACCTTGAGAACAAGGGAATATTTTTAGAAATTCAATTCTTGGTAATGAGGCGCCCACCTGTAGAAAAAGGGAATATTTTTTAAAATTTCAAGTTTTGGTAATTAGGCGCCCACCTGTAGAACAAGGGAATATTTTTCAAATTTTCAAGTTTTGGTGATCAGGCGCCCACCTGTAGAACAAGGGAATATTTTTCAAATTTTCAAGTTTTGGTAGGGAATATCTTTCAGATTTCAAAGTTTTGGCAATCGGGCGCCCACCTGGAGAACAAGGGAATATTTTTCAAATTTCAAGTCTTGGTAATAAGGTCCCCACCTGGAGAACAGGGGAATTTTTTCAAAATTTCAAGTTTTGGTAGGAAATATCTTTCAAATTTCAAAGTTTTGGCAATCAGATGCCCACCTGTAGAACAAGGGAATATTTTTCAAAATTCAAGTCTTGATAATTAGGCGACCACCTGTTAGAACAAGGGAATATTTTTCAAAAATGCAAGTTTTGGTAATCAGGCGCCCACCTGTAGAACAAGGGAATACTTTTCAAGATTCAAGTTTTGGTAATCAGGCGTCCACCTATTAGAATAAGGGAACATTTTCAAGATTCAAATTTTGGTAATCAGGCGCCCACCTGTTAGAATAAGGGAATATTTTTCAAAACTCAAGTTTGTTAATCAGGCTCCCACCTGTAGAACAAGGGAATACTTTTCAAGATTCAAGTTTGGTAATCAAGCGCCCACCTGGAGAACAAGGGAATATTTTTCAAAAATTTAAGTTCTGGTAATCAGGCGCCTACCTGTAAAACATGGGAATATTTTTCAAAAATTCAAGTTCTAGTAATCAGGCGCCCACCTGAAGAACAAGGGAATATTTTTCAAGATACAGTTTGTAAGGAGAACAAGGGAATATTTTTCAAATTTTCAAGTTTTGGTGATCAGGCGCCCACCTGTAGAACAAGGGAATATTTTTCAAATTTTCAAGTTTTGGTAGGGAATATCTTTCAGATTTCAAAGTTTTGGCAATCAGGCGACCACCTGTAGAACAATGGAATATTTTTTTTAAATTCCAGTCTTTTTAATCGGGCGCCCACCTGGAGAACAAGGGAATATTTTTCAAATTTCAAGTCTTGGTAATAAGGTGCCCACCTGGAGAATAGGGGAATTTTTTCAAAATTTCAAGTTTTGGTAGGAAATATCTTTCAAATTTCAAAGTTTTGGCAATCAGATGCCCACCTGTAGAACAAGAGAATATTTTTCAAAATTCAAGTCTTGATAATTAGGCGACCACCTGTTAGAACAAGGGAATATTTTTCAAAAATGCAAGTTTTGGTAATCAGGCGCCCACCTGTAGAACAAAGGAATACTTTTCAAGATTCAAGTTTTGGTAATCAAGCGTCCACCTATTAGAATAAGGGAACATTTTCAAGATTCAAATTTTGGTAATCAGGCGCCCACCTGTTAGAATAAGGGAATATTTTTCAAAACTCAAGTTTGTTAATCAGGCTCCCACCTGTAGAACAAGGGAATACTTTTCAGGATTCAAGTTTGGTAATCAAGCGCCCACCTGGAGAACAAGGGAATATTTTTCAAAAATTTAAGTTCTGGTAATCAGGCGCCTACCTGTAAAACATGGGAATATTTTTCAAAAATTCAAGTTCTAGTAATCAGGCGCCCACCTGAAGAACAAGGGAATATTTTTCAAAAATTCAAGTTCGGTAATCAGGCGCCCACCTGTAGAACAAGGGAATACTTTTCAAGATACAGTTTGGTAATCAGGCGTCCACCTGGAGAACAAGGGAATATTTTTAAAAAATTCAAGTTCTGGTAATCAGGCGCCCACCTGTAGAACAAGGGAATATTTTTCAAAAATTCAAGTTCTGGTAATCAGGCGCCCACCTGTAGAACTAGGGAATATTTTTCAAAACAATTCAAGTTGTGGTAATCAGGTGCCCACATGTAGAACAAGGGAATATTTTTCAAAAGAAATTTCATGTTGTGGTAATCAGGCGCCCACCTGTAGAACAAGGGAATATTTTTCAAAAAAAAAATTCAAGTTGTGGTAATCAGGCGCCCACCTGTAGAACATGGGAGAATATTTTTCAAAAAAATTCAAGTTGTGGTAATCAGGCGCCCACCTGTAGAGCAAGGGAATATCCTTCAAAAATTCAAGTCTTGGCGATCAGGCGCCCACCTGTAGAACAAGGGAATATCTTTCACAAATTTAAGTCTTGGCGATCAGGCGCCCACCTGAAGAACAAAGGAATGTTTTCAAGCTTCAAGTTTGGTAATTAGGCGCCTACCAGTCAGAGCAAGGGAATGATTTTCAAGTTTGGTAAAGTTTTGTAATCAGGCAGCCACCTGCAAATCAAGGGAATACACGTCAAGTCTAATAATTCGGTAACAAAAACAGAAGAAGAGAAGGCAAGGAGTCAACAAGGCGACAGTGAGTTTACAAAAAGGAACGCCAGTCAACAAGGCAACAAGGAGTTCACGGAAAGAAATACAAGGCAACAAAGCAACAAGGATCAAGGGCAAGATTGAAGACATAGATAGGTTCTTTTGTAGTCCGTAGTTCATAGCTTAGTCTAGTTTACTTTTATTTTTCAAGAGGTGTAATAAGGAGGTCAGTAAGCAGTAACAACAACATCACCATCAAAATCATAGCTCATAGTAGTCCCAGCTACCATACATTCTAGAACTACACTGACCTGATTCCTTTAAAGCCAAGGATATGTCGGCACCTTTGAAGCAGGGTTCGGTCAGTCAGTATTAAAAATTCTTCTCATGGAATGCAAAGCAAGAAAAAATCCCTCACCTTGCTCATTTATCTTTTCCTATAAACTTTTCGTGTTTCCGAGCAAATAGGGGCAGCTGTGAGCACGTGATTTTTGCATCGTTTTGACATGTTCCTATAAATTCATTAAATTAGGATTTTTCTTTTATTATTTGAATTTGTAGGAATTATTTGCGTGATTTTGTGTCTATTTGCATTTTTCCCTTTTATTATTTGATTTTTAGGAATTATTTGAGTGATTTCATGTTTATTTGTATTTTCTTATAAAGAACATAACAAAATTGGTTAATTTTTCTTGAAATTTAGGGTTTAGGAGTTTACTTAGTTATTTCATGTTAAAATATGCTTTATGTTATTTTATTTTGCTATTAAAAATCTGAGAAAAAAATTATCAAAACAAAAAATACAAAAAACAAAAGAGGATCAGTTAACTAAAAAATGGATCATTCCTTTGCTTTTGGAAGACCCAATCACAAAATTTTATTATCTCCCTTCCAAGCCTTCTATTTCATCTGCTATTTTTTAGGAATAAAAAAGGATACAAAATAGACTTTGTTTATTATATTAAATTAAACAAAATTCTTATTATTAAAACTAATAAAATAAACCCTCGAATCACAAATATATATAGCGGGGATGTCTCTTAGTAATGTCTAATGGCTACTCGCGTTATTGGCTTGTTGAAATACCAGTTTTGAGCCAATTCTGGCAACAAATCTAGCCTAAAATTACCAAACCCACTAGACGTAGACCCAAATCCAATACCCTTCCCGGTCCAAAAGCTATGGGCACAAAACGACGTTGTTTTGTGCCAAGCAATCTGAGCCGTTGATAAATCTTGATCAAACGGTCAAGATTCAAGGTTGGGTACCCTATATAATTGTCGTACAACCCCCCCCCCACCATTACAGACCTCGTACCTTGTTCAAAATACCCTAAAATTGCCGGTGTAACATCTCCCAGCCCCCGCCGCATCACCACCTCTGCTGCTGGCCAAAAATCGCCGCTGCCGGCGGTGTAAATCCGATGGACCCTAAAGTAACACCACACCTTATCATCGCTCCCCTCTTTCCAACTCCACCATTGGTCACCCTCGAATGTAGCCCCATCTTGTCGAAAATTCTTTTAAAGGAGCGGCGGCGCCGGCTCCAATGGGCTCCAAATTAACACCCTACACTCCCCTTGCCATCCTCTACCCAAAAACAAGTCCAACTCCATTCAAATTCCCAAACTCGTCGAATTTCCAATCTGAGCTTGACCTCATTTCGAAGATTAATCTTTAAAGGCCGTTTGAGTTTCAAAATGGAGTCGCATGTTTGTTTTGGCCAAAAACAAACATGTGACTCCGCTTGGAGGCTCAAACTGAATTCAGTCAAGTTTTTTTTTGAAGAGCAACTAGTAAGTGTCGTTTTTTATCCTTTCTTCTGTTTATTTTTATTGTTTTGCTTCTTTGTTAATACTTTCATCTCGCTTTAAGTTTTGGCTATTAGTTTAATTAGAAGTACTGATTAGTTTTGTTCAGAATTAAGTTGGATTTTTGTGACCAGTTATTTGGCTTGAATTTTTGTTATTCTGGGTTTTTTTGTAATCCGTTAGCTTTAGACTACAACCATGTTTTGAATTACCCCCGTCTTTAGCTTAATGACCATATCTAATCTAGTCTTAATTCCTGAACTCTCATGTTCATTGTTCAGTTTAGTTTAATGTTCAACAAATTGTTGGTAGTAGTTTAAATCGGAATCAGTTTCAATTTTGATTATGCCAAATGGTATAATAGCAGTTTTCCATGTTTTCCTTTAATTTCAGTATTTAATTGGAATTTTTTATTGAATAGTGTTTTTATATCTGAGTTGGACTACTGTTTATTCCTGATTACTAGTTCAAATGTACTTAGGGTTTGGTTATAGCTGATAATTGGCTAAGTAATTAATTAGCTGAGTAAAGCAGTAATTTCAGCATATTACAAGGGTAATATAGGGCTTTAACTTGGTGCTGGTAGTTTTAGGATTAAAACAAGGGTAGTATAGGTATCCTATTAACAAGAAACAATGCTAGAATCTTTTAGACCCTTCTAGAAGGGGATTTTAGTTCAAAAATCAGCAGTTTAGTGTAGTAACTTGGGAAACAAGTCTAAAAATGAAGGACCAAGTAGGTTAAATCTGAAAATCAAAAGAGGGACTAGTAGTTAAAATGAAATTAAAGGGTTTCCCTAGCCTTTGGCTATAAAAGGGACCCCAATTCATTCCAAAAAAGGGGTTAGACAGTCTGAAATTATCTTTAAAACTCCCAGAATTTTGAAGCTTAAAAATCTCTAAAAAAATTCCTGAAAATCTCCAGTAATCCAAGTTTTTCACTGTTACATTGGATTTTACCTTTTAAAACTCTTGACCTCGGCTCTCTATCAGTTATTTAGATATAGGAAGTAGAAAAATAATCTGAAATACATATATTTGGTTCAAGTACTTGTTCTGTTTTAAATTCAAGCTGGTCAGGTTCATGTATGGCTGGTTGAGGTTCCTGTGAGCCATTTGGGTGGTCTCTTACTAATTTGAGTTGGGATTTAAATTTCTTTGGTCATTTGGAGTCATTTCTAGGTTTTAAAACTACACATAAGCTGTGTTATCGTGTGATTGTTGTGCTGGTTAAGCATGTTGACTTTCATTTTTTGTCTACCTAAATTACAGGTACTTCTCAGTGTTAAATTGTGTAAAGGATAAATTCAACAACTTCAAATACTTTCCTGGATGAATAATTCATTTTCCCCTGATTTTAGTGTTAATTTCTATTCATATTTGTAATTCCCATGAACTGAGTAATAGTGTTTAGCATTAATTGTATGTAACAAAACAGTACATATGGATTATATAGACTCTCACTTATGCTATTTGTGACTTTTGATTAGTGAATCTGGATTGCTTTACCTCCAGTTGAACATACTTGTCTAGTTTCTTAGTAGTAGAGTCTGCCAGGGTAATTTGGTCAGTTCAAGGTCATGGTGGTATAAATTTTGAAATTAGTTTTTTACAATAGCAATGGATTTAATATATGAACCTCAGTTTCAATTCAACATTTGAGTCTTGACATTGTTAAAAATAGTGTTTTAAGGTGTTAGTACAGATTCCATTCAAGTTCAACATTTCATGTGTAGCTGGTAGCTATGTTAATTCACTCAAAAATGGTCTTTGATTTCCTATGAATTTGCGGCAATTTGGTTATTGTCATTATTGTCCATTTGCACCAGGTGTATTTTTAGTTTAGATACTGTGAGTTGGTCTATTTTGTTTATAACTGGCGGCTGTAAAAGTAAGACTTGGGCTCATTTAGGAGCCCAGCAAGTCCCATGTATGTTTCAGCAGCTCAACTCGGGCCATTGAGCCCAGGCAGCTCCTTCTTTATACAAAAAAAATTTGGGCTTACGATTGGGCCCCAAATGATAAAGCACAGTCGAACAAGAACTGAAACAATGCACAATAGACTCATTAGCCCCAAATAGGGACAAATATAATAGAAAACATTAGCTTGCTCTAGGATCGGCCTTTAAAATAATAAAATAAGGTATGCTGCGCCAAACAAAAAATCACGAACTTGTGTGGTCCTCTTTAAATGTTCTCATATTTAGAAACTCGGGACACGTCGTTTAGCAAATTTCACGGCTTCTCGCAAAGATAATAACGCGATAGTCGCTTTTAGGCACGTCTTTATTAATTTTATCTACTTAAATACGGGTGCGCATTTATGTGACTCAAATTTAAATCTCAACGGAGTTGGAATGTGTCAGAAACCACGGGGGCATTTATGTGACGTGGTTCGAGACATATTTTAACAACGTTGCAATTTTTTTTAAATAATAATAAAAGTGGTTAAAGATTAAAAATACACATAGGTTCATAATTGTACAAAATAAGATAATTTAAGCCAAATATAACGGTTGAGCGACCATGCTAGAACCATGGAACCCGGGAATGCCTAACACCTTCTCCCCGGTTAACAAAATTCCTTACTCGGATTTCTGGTTCACAGACTGTTAAATAGAGTTATTCTTCCTCGATTCGGGATTCTGAACGGTAACTTGGGACACCATAAATCTCCCAAGTGGCGACTCTGAAATTCTCTTAAATAATTGAATCTTGTTTCAATTGTCCTTTAATTGGAAAAACTCCCTTATCTACGCCTTTCGCCGGGTTGTAGTAGTCAAAAGGAGGTGTGACAATTGCTTCTGTCAAGTTTGCCAACTGCTCCTCCATAGATGAAGTGTTTGCCAACATGGCTGGCATGATTGTTATGGACGATGGAGAATAGCATGGATTTTCACACAGATTGATCCTTGATTGGCTCACGTTATGTGGTGTAAGTGGGGAGGATCCAATACTTGAAGCATCATCATCTTCCATCATAGCAAATGCTTGGATCCTGAGAGGTCAAGTAGAGCAAGAGTTTTCTTGATATTTTCAACAACATTGCTTCCTCCTTCAGATGCGTTTGTGGCAGATCTTGCTCCTTTTGAGGATGAAGTTCCGAAAACAGGGGTTGATGCGGACGGCACTTGGGATGCTTGTTGTCCTAAAGAGCTTTCTTTTCTCCTCGTAACCGGTCCGAAGCTTCCAAAGGTAACATCGAGGATGCGCTCCACATTAGCGTATAACCTGGAGTTAGAAGTCTTGGTGGAAGTTGAAACGGAGTTGATTTTCTTTGGAGCCATTTCAATGTTCTTGAACTTTGGTGATTGAAAAGTTGAGATGAGAGGTAGAGATTGTCCCACTGGGCGTGCCAGAATTTGTAGATAATAAATTTGCATCGAGAAAATAAAATCAAGACCGAAAAATATCACAACAATTGTAGTATTTTATTTCGAATATTTGAGTATTACAATCTCTATGGATCCTCTGATTCTTCTTTCCAATAGTAAATAAATTCAAGGGCCTCTAAGCTTGATCTTGAATCTATGTTTGTTGCCGCGAATGATGATCTTGTTCTTGAGCTTGATTTCTTGAACTTGACCTTTTTTTGTTCTTCGTTCTTGAGGTCGAACTTGATTTCTTCTTTGTTCTTGAGCTTGAACTTGATTTCTTGAACTTGAACTTGAAGTTTGAAACTTGTGGAGGAATTTGCAGCATTTGATCCAAGAGCTCTTTCTTGCTTCTTGTTATAACTTATGGTCCCTTTTCTGGGTTATGAAGACCCCTATTTATAGTTATGGAAGGGAAGAGTTGTGATAAGAACAAACTCTTTCCGACCAATCAAAATAAAGTGTGACATGGTCGCATTTGATTGGCTAGAACATGTCACTTGCACACGTGGCGTGATTTCATTGGCCTTTTAGTGTGACTTGGCATGCCTTGTCATTTTGACACGTGGCATGATCCTATTGTCTCTTCCACTTGACTTGGCGCGCCACATCATTTGACACGTGGCACCAAACTGGGCCTCTAGGAAGATGACATCTTGGGCTTAATAAAGTGGGCTCATCACTTTGGCCTGATTAAGTGGGTTAGCGCAATGGATTAAGACTCATTTATTTAATCCATACATAATTGGACCTATATATAATTAATTTAATTATATTATCCCATATATTTATTTGGACCAATATATCTTGAATTAACTTATAGTCCAAATTATTTTATGAATTTAATTTTAATACAATTTATATGCCTATAAAAAGTATCCAACCGTGCCGAATAAATTTACATTTGAAAAATATATTTATGTATTAATTTTAAAAACATTATTTTTCCTTAGGCCTCCGAACTATGAAAACAATTACAAGCCGATAAGTAATTAAACTCAAAATTCTAATTCTCAAACTTGTTATGCTACTCTTATTGAAATTAAATTATTTTGAGCATATTCACTAGCAAGACACAAGGTATTTTAGCGTTTATGAGTAGCAAATTAGAATTTATTGAATATGTTGCCTTTCGTATGATTCGAAATTATCCTTTTGAATATTTAATCTATTCTTGAGTCTCAACTTCGTTAATATCTTTTCACTTGTGTGATTTATATTTTCTTTGTATTTGCTTAGTTTCTTTTACTTTATTGTAGAATAGTTGTTGGATCTATACTTTGGCCATCTTTCATATTTTCTCAATTCATCACCCTTTAAACGGTAAAAATGTGTAGAGAGTTTGATAAGTCTTATAAAAGTATGTATGTCATTGCATTCTTCTTCCACTGGTGACTTTTACATAAAATTTAAAAAAAATCAAATATTAACCAAACGGTACTGATACTGAAGAGAAACTAACATGATCGGGATGGTTTCGAAAAGTCTAATTTTAGTTATACATAATAGAATAACCGAAAATTGCTATGGTATAAATTTTATAAAATAACCGGTTGAACCGAACCATTGACACCCCTAAAAGAAGTGCTCTTTAGGGCTGCTTATCGGACGGGTTGGACGGTTATTTACTCTTAACGGTTTGGCTTATCGGTTATTAGCTTTTAAATATATTAATCCGCTAGCCACTCAATAATATATAGGACAGATTGGCATCGGTTAGCTCTTATCGGACGATTTATCGGCCTAGTTCAATCTATATTACGTGCATTAATTGTTTCCTGATAGTCTAGCATACAAATGCAGAATAAAAAATTACACATTAAGTTTAGATATACATATCTGTTAACGCCTACATAAAAATGATACAGTGTGTCATGTGTTGTGAATAAAGAAGAACACATTATAGGCTACATTCTCCCAAAGCAGACTACATATTAATCCAGAGATACATATCTGTTAAAGCATTTGAACTTGTATCTCCCTTGTGAGATTAGACCTTAGAAATATTGATTCTTGTTTATCCTGGTGTTTTCTGATTTCTTAAGTACATCACTATTTCCTTTAATTTACGTTGGTCGATGATTTTCATTTATTGTGGATATTAAAGTAAACAGAGGAAAAGAACGGTTTTTGCAGTGCAAAATTCCCAAACAAAAGAACAAGCAAGAAAAATGGAGTTGTCATTTGTATTACTCTATAGTTATGCCACATCCTAGGAATTTACTGACTAGGGAGAATTCAGGAACTCAACTCTTCAGTCACACGGTATTAAAGGCCATAGTATACGTATTTAGGAATTAGGCGTTAGAGTAAGGCTGTAATTTGGGCCGGTCCCGGGCCTAAATGGGCCGGGCCTGGCGGTCTCAAGCTTGAGGCGGGCCGGTCCGGGGCCAAACGGTCCCGGTCTTTTCGGTCCCAATTGGTGGAACAGGCCCATGGTGGTCCTAAGCCCACATAGTCCCGGGCTAAATGGGCCGGGCTCGTGGGCATATACGGGCCTAACAGGCTTTTTCGTTGCGAACTATTTTTTTTTAATTTTTTTATCTAAGGCACTTTCTTTAAAACTATATACATATACTACTATAAATTACTTATATATAGCTACATAAATATAATATAAATATAATATATATATATATATATATATATATATATATATATAGAGAGAGAGAGAGAGAGAGAGTATATATAGTATGTTAGTATATTATAAATTTAATATATATAGTGTATATATAGTATATAGTATGTTATGTATGTATATATATATATATATATATATATATATATATTTAATATATATAGTATACTTGATGTTATATATATTATATATATATATATATAGTAGGTTATATATTTAATATATATATATATATATATATATATATATATATATATATATATATATATATATATATATATATATATATATATATATATATATATATATATATATATATATATATGGTATATAGTATTTTATATATATTATATATAGATAGTATGTTATGTATGTATATTATTGCTTATAAAGAATTGCAAGTTAAAGACCAAAAAAATATTGCAAAGAGATATTCAAGGGAATGTCTTATAATTTTTATTACCAAAAAATGGCATATCTTTCTTAGTCTTCTTCCCTCCAATGGAATGAGCACAACAAGGTGCTAATACCCCCATTAAAAGGAAAAAAAAAAACTAAGGAAGATGTGCCAAAGTACAAGTTACACCATAATCTACATTGTATCTCTAACAAATCTCATAACTCCTTCAAGGTTCGGAGAAGGTTCCGTGGCGGAAAAGAAGCTTGTTCATCACCGCTTCCTGGCGAAGCAGCATCCTCTGCAAGTTCCGCTATCATTTCTTCATAAGCGTCGTCTATCTTTGGTTGTGATTCTACAAGTCCAAAGTTTCTTCTTTCTGCGCGGATCCAATCTTTGAATAGTATTGATTTTTCCAAGCTCTCCGTCATAGATGTTCTATGATCGCCTATTTGAAGTCTTGCTTGAGTGAAAGCGCTCTCTGATGCAACTGTTGAAGCTTGAATAGATAAAATATCCCGAGTCATCCTTGCAAGAACAGGAAAATATTTTTCCATTGCCTTCCACCATTCCAAAAGATCAAGTTGTCATCTGGATTCTCCTTTTCAAGTCACTGCGACAAATAAACTTGAAGCTAATTTAGATGTGAAGTGTCATCAAAATTATCACCTTGAGAACCCCTCAACTTCGTCCAAGATTTAAGTGTTTTTAGGCCCGTAACCCTTTTAGACGATTCTGTACTGGAGGAAGTAGGGGTTGGAACATTTGGCCTAGCATGATCTAAGGTAAGTTGATAAGCATTATACATTGTTTGAGCATTTATTTTAATTGATGCTTTTGCATCTCTTAGTGTAGCAAATTCCTCATGTGAAAGATCTAAACTCTTATAAATATTTGAGTACCAAAAGTGAGTACCTCCTAATTTCACTGTAGGGTTTAATATTGCAGCAACACCATAAATAGGGGGGATAGGGAAAAATATTATTTAAACTTTTCTTTCATTGTAGTTATAGCAAGTTGATAAATTTCCCTACCCTCCGAAAAATCAACAAACAAATCAGATAGTGTTGCAATATAAACTACACAGTTTGAAATAGTTGGATAATATTGCCCCGAAAATGCATTAGTAGCAATTTGAAAATATTCTAAAAAATCTATAAGAATTTTAACATTCGTCCAATCTTGTTTTGTAAGGATTTCATCATCATCCTCATCACCAACACGAGAATTAAATGTTGCATTAATTTGGTTTCTATACTCATATGCAACGACTAAACTTTCGTACATATAATTTCATCTAGTTGGACAAGGTTTAGGGACCTTTCTTTCTCTAAGGCCATATTCATCACATTTTTTAAAATACTCTTTAACTCTACTTCTACGGTTTGAATAAAAAAGCCAATTAAGAGCCATTCTAACCTTTTCAATTTCTAAATTTAAAATTCTCATTCCATCACCAACAACAAAATGGTAAATATGACAAAATACATCTCACATGGAAGAAATTACTAAATGCAGGATTCAGTGTTGTTGTAAGTATGCCTATAGCACTAGTGTTACTAGAAGCATTATCCATAGAAATTGCCATTATTTTATGTCTAATGCAAAAATATCCACAAATATCAGTAACAGTATTGGCAATAAACTTACTTGTGTGCCGTGAATTTATATTTCTATAAACAATAATGCGTTTTTGCATTATGCACTCTTCATCTGTCCAATGACTAGTAACGGTTAGATAATCACAGTCATTATTACTTATACCAATATCAGTAGTAATAGAAATTCGATTAGTTATATGAGTAAACAAATAACACAAATATTGTTCATATTCGTATTTATATTTATAAATATCGCTCTTAACCATTGCGCAGGGCCAACCTTTGAAGTATGGTTAAAAATTCTTCTAATATATTGCACAAAATGAGGGTTTGATGGAAAACTAAAGGGTTAGCACATAAAGGTAACTATCTTTGCTAATTCTTCACGATCTCTGTTAGGATCGTAATATAAAATACCACCAATCACAGTGTTAATTCCTGGTTGAACTAGATTTGAACTAGTACTAGGGTTAGCCGCAGTATCTACACTTGTCCCCTGTTCCTGCGCTCTCATTTGTAAATATTTAGCTTTATCTCTAGAGTGTGTTTTTATGTGCCTAGCCAAAGTACCTGTATCGCTACGGTCTCCAGTATATTTATGCACTAGCAATTTCCCACAAGTTTTACACTTAGCCTTACTTTGTTCTCTTTCTTGAGTAAAGAAATGCCAAACAATTGATGTTTCGGGGCGTTTAGAAGGTTGTCAATTAAATGTAGGGGTTTCTACAGGTGAGTTGGTCGGGGCATCAGTTGGGTTATTAACAGGACTAGTAGGTGTATCATCTAAATCCGGTTGGGTTTCATCTACATCCTCATTTTCCTCATCATTTTCTAAGATAATTTGATTAGGATAAAGAGCATTCATAATTTCTTCACTTAATTGTTCACCCGGTGCAACATTATGGCAAAATTGACTATCAGAAAATTAAAAACAATAGTTATTACTATCAAGAATAATAGGAGCTGCAGGACGGGTAAATAAAGAAGGTCGGGGAGCCGGGAGGAGGGTAGTAGGTTGGTCACTACTTTCACCAGTTTTAGTTTTCCCTTACCGCCAAACATTTTTTTCAAAGAAAATGCCATATTAATTACAATTATTCAAACCAAAACACACAAAAATATATCCTTAAAAATTAAGAGTTCGAACGAGTGTACCGAATTGCCGAACAACTTCTTGAATATTGCAAATTGTTGGACATTCACCAACTTCACAATTTTCACGAAATTGCAATAAAAAAGTAAGTAATAGAAGAGAAATTAAATATAGATTGAGAGAGATTGATGAATTGGTGAGTAAAAATGAAAGAATGAGGGAGTATTTATAGTTGAAAAATGGGAAAAAGTATAATTATATAAAGTTTAGGGTTAAAATTAAGTTTGGGGGTAAATGGCTATTTTTTAAAGTGGCCAACGGATAAATTTTGAAGGACAACAGCTAGATTTTAAAAATCTGACCGTTAGCCATTTTTAAAATTTTTTTTTAAAGTTGATCGTTGGGACCGGCCCTGGACCGCCTGGCAGTCCCAGTCCTAACGGTCCCGGACTTGCGGTCTTGACCTCTTGAACCGGCCCATTGAGCCCGCTAAGACCGCAGTCCCGAGCCGGTCCCGGGACCGAACCGGACCACTGTGCAGCCTTACGTTAGAGATAAAGTATTGGAAATAGAAGGGTTTTTTATATTTAATATTTATATGGATAAAAATAAATTATATATATATATATATATATATATATATATATATATATATATATATATATATATATATATATATATATATATATATATATATATATATATATATATATATATATATATATATATATATATATATATATATATATATATATATATATTCTTAACGGGTTAATAGATTATCCGTTAAGAAAATTGAATAATTCGACCCAAACTGATAAGCTATTAATAAAAGAAATTCAATCAATTCCCCATCCCTTAAACCGTTAACCCGATACCAATAAGCCATTAAATTTCGATTTCTCTCTCATTTCTAATTGTTGATGTGTGAGAAGGTTAGACCAAAATTAAAAGTTTTAAAAATTGAGGGACCAAAATTGTAAAATTTCCATTTTCCTTATGTCACTCTAGACTCTAGAGAAGCCTAGACTCAACAAAAAACAACTGAAACCCCTCTCTAAATACATTGATTTTCCTAGCAACATTTCTTCGAGACAAACGTGTAAGTATTGCGTAATTTAATTTTCCTTGTTTTAGATTTTGGGCTACATTAATTCTCAATTTTTATTGAAAATTAATAGCTGGATTGATCTTTGTACGCGGATTTCTTGAATCTTAGTTGTATTGGATCTGAATAAGATTGCAATGAAGAAATTTTGAAGTTGGGTTTGTAGATTTAGGTCTTTAAGTGATTTCACTTATCAGACTTAGCCCTAGTGCAGGATTCTTGATTCTTGGGATTTGGGGTTTCTCTATTCTGCTTCAAGATTCAATTTTTCTGTGGATTTAGTATTGAATTTGATTAATTACATATCCCCAGAAGGAAAAAAAGAGAAATAAACAGGAGAAAGTTGTGTCCTTGTAAGCATTTTAGCAATTAAGTTGAGGAAGGAATTGTGAGTAGGTCAGGTTTCTTCAAAATGGGGAAACCATTATTTTATGAGATATTGGAAAAGCCAGCAACGAGTTGTGTAATTGGAATATGCAGTACAATTTGGTTCTATATTCAGAAATCAAATATTGGTTATTCACATGTGGGTATGAGTTATGAAACTGCTGTGGAAGGTCATCATTGGAGGATAATAACATCAGCATTTTCGCATATTAGTGTGCTTCATCTTGTTTTTAATATGAGTGCACTTTGGAGTCTTGGAGTTGTTGAACAATTGGGAGATATAGGTCTTGGAGTTGAGTATTATCTTCATTATACATTGGTTTTGGTTCTTCTTTCGGGCATGCTTGTCCTGGCAATGTACCATATTTTGATTCAGAAATTTAAGCTTGAGTATTTTCGGAGAGTTACTGCTGTTGGATATTCTTGTGTGGTGTTTGGGTGGATGACGATTCTTTCAGTCAAGCAACCATCGTCAAAACTGAATCTTTTTGGTTTTCTTTCACTTCCCATCAGCTTTGCGCCATTTGAGTCACTCATATTTACTTCTATTATTGTTCCTCAAGCGAGTTTTCTTGGGCATTTATCGGGAATTATTGTTGGTTATGCTGTTGGTTGGGGTCTGATACATGGGATGAACAATTACTGGGCGGTTACACTGCTGGGATGGACTGTGATTGTGTTTGTTTTCAGTTTGAAAAAGTCTGCTACATTTGATTTGAACTTTCTTGAGATTGAACCTGTCACTGATCCCTCTTTGCCTTCTGTACGGTTTCTTGCAGCTGGAAATGGTAGAACCTTACAGATGAATACGTTAGCAGATACTGGCGCCAATCTTGTATAGCTTTCACTGCATACTTTCTTGAGATTGAACCTGTCACAAATCCCTCTTTGCCTTCTGTTCGGTTTCTTGCAGCTGGAAATGGTAGAACCTTACAGATTAATATGGTAGCAGATGCTGGCGCCAATCTTGTATAGCTTTCGCTGTTTATTGGGAATTACAACGTATTTATTGGTATTGCGATTTTGAAGGATGACTGGTTTACCTGCCCAGTAATCTCAACAATTGTCATTTAGACGACAATATGTTCATTGATTCTCGAAATACTGGTTTGTTTAGGTAACCACTGTCATGTGTAAGTGTGGCTGTAATTAACATATTTATAGATGCACCATAATATTCCACTTAACACTGAATTTTTGTGTTTAGGTGTTTTAGCCATTGTGTTCCATCCAATGCATGCATCCCAATTATTTGTTAAATGATTTAGCAGGATGGCATCTGCAAATCTCATAAGAATATCTGTTGTCTGTTTTTGAGGCTATGTAATGAACCACTAATTTTACTGCTCTCAATTTCTGTCCATTACAATGCTTATTTTATGTCAGAGTAGATTCATGGATTTTGCTTATACTGTCAAAGCATGTGTTGCACGGACTCTCCAAAATGCTGCCTCACCCGTATCGGATCCTCCAAAAATGCACTACTTTTGGAGGATCCGACATGCACCCAGTGACATTTTTAGAGAGTCCGAGCAACATAGGTCAAAGCTTCAAGCTTAGTTGCTTATTATGTGCTTTGTGCTACCGCCCCACCCCCACTACTCTCCCATGAATGAAACAGAAAGCAATGAAAACGTGGAGACATTCAATACCTAGTCAAGAAAAGAGTCTTATGTTAAGGATGAAGATAGTCTTCAAAGAGAAAAAAAATGACTGCTTCAACTATCTAAGTTCTGTTTATGAATGAAATTTGGCCCTTTGGGAAGTTTCCGGAAACTGCAAAAGAGATTTATTTGTCAATCTTGTCCTTGAGAAAGCCTAATATGCAATTTCTTGTAAAGTTTTACCTAATAAAATTTTTGGTCAGTGCTTGCCTCAGAATATAGAAGACACTAGATGTGCAGAAAACACTTTTGACATGTAATTAGTTGCTAACTTAATCGGTTAACTTTTCATTCTTTTCTTGATCTGTTTTAGTGATATACTTTTAATACCTAGATCATTCTCCTTGTCCAGTTTCTTGAATCATTTATTAGCTTAATGTGATGCATGCTTAAATTCTATCTCATGGAATATATGTTTTTAACGTTTGATCTTTATAGGACCTTATATTAGCTAGTTTTGGGTCAGGGAGTATCCTTGTACCTTCATTGAGCAGAATAAGTTTGGAACTTTTTTGGCAAAATACATAACTGGGCCCTTAAACTTGGCCTTCTTGTCACTTGGACCCCTAAACATAAAGTTGTTCCTATCAGGCCCCTCAACTAAACCACATTCGCGTCAATTAGACACTTTGTAGACCATCTGAAAAAAAGTTTTATAAAAATTAAACGCGTGTATTATACAGTTGCCTCTAACACCTTAAAATATTCCACCTTATAGAATTAACTCCCAAAACAAATTGAAATTCATTTCAGAAAATGAAGAACCCAATCGTTGGCACTGACGACTTAGCACCCTAAAAAGCCCGCTGAAATTTTCTCTGTTCAACTTTATTTTGTTCATGCGTCTTTCGATCCCACATTCAATCATGTCACTACAACGTGTCTAATTGGCACAAATATGGTTTAGTTGAAGGGCCTAATAGGAACAATTCTATGTTTAGATATCCAAGTACAAAAAAAGCCAAGTTTAATGGTCCAGTTATTTATTCTGCCAACTTTTTTCCTTAAATCTTTTGCAAAATCATAAATTTGCAATATTTTGGAAGGTTCCCTTTGTTAGCTGGTTTTGGGTCAGGTAGTATCCTTATGTTAAAAGAAAAAAAAATGGGTACGGTCCTTATGTAAAATTTGGTTTCTCCTCATGAGAGTATTTACTGTATTTGGTTTTTCTCTTTGCTTTCTTCCTCTCTTTTTTGTCTTTATTAATTTCTTCTGGCAAATATAGCTGTTCTATCCCAATATTTTCAATCAAAGAACATACTTCCTTACATCAAACAATATGGGGTTACTGAGAGAAAAAAGAACGAAAAAACAAAACAACGTATCACCAATTCAATCCCCTTCAAATTAGTAATCTATTGTTACCAATCAATCGATATAAACAAATAAAAGTCAATATCAAGAATACAAGTGAATGAGCAGCTGAAAAAGTGGGTTTTCAGAAAGAAATGAGAAAATGGCAGAGGCCAATACAGCCGAAGAATGTTACTGCAGTTCCGTGTCGCTAAATTTGCCCCAGAGCTGTATGCATATTTTTGTAGTATATAATTCTACTGCCACGAATACTGGTTAGCCATCACCAAGCAACAAGAGATTAATAGTAAGATTCCTCACGCCTGAAGCCATAGAACCTTTCAAGAAACTCGTCGAATTTACAGTGTGGAGGTCTGCAGTGTTCAAATATTAAGAAATGTATCAGTATATGCAGTAAGAGTATGAGCAGATATATGATGCATATAACTTGAGTAACAGCCTTCATCTCAAACATCCAAGAAAGAAACTGTTTAATGAAGAATACAAAGAGAACAAGATATATTGATAATGTTGTCTTCATTGGAAAGAGGACATGATCCGAGAGAAAACCCTAATCTTGGTGTCCGGAGAAAAGGGAAAAAAAAAAAAGGAGTCTCAGCAGCATGCTAGTTAGGGGTGTTCAACCCAAACCGAAAAATTGCACCAAACCGAAAAGTCAAACCAAACAAAAATCTGAACCAAACCGACATATAAATATATAATTTTTATATATACTTTTAAGACTTTATATAGTATTTTCTTTCAAAAATATCTAGAAAATATTTGAGATCATCTCGTAGGATGTAATATTTAATAGAATTATGTAGTGCATTCATTTTTATTTACATTAAATAATGAGTTGTATCACTTTCTTATCAAGTGCTATTAAAACGGGTCAATCATCTCTTTATTCTACCATATATATCAAGATTTCTTATATCTTTTCGAATTTGAAATGATATTTCGATAATTTAAAATTAAATTGAACATATCATTATATAGGTATCATATTGATTTTTATGTTTAATTATTAAATTCGATTAGTCTTGAAAGCGTACATAAACAAAAAATTATTGTTAGACGACTAAGAAAATAACTATCATGTGTTACTAAAAAAATTCTCCATAAGAATATTTTAAATCATATGTTTGTCAATTTTTTAATCTTTACCAAACATAAATTCACTTATCAAAACTTTATCTATAACGTTAATAAAGTAATATTGAAATAATATTTATGTAACAAAAAACCCGAAAAATCTGACAAAGCTGAACCAATCCAAAATCCAAACTAGTATACTTGATTTAGTTAGGTTTTGATAAAAACTGAACCGACCCGGTTCATGTACACCCCTACATTGCCAACAATATTACACAATCTCCATATGCATGTTTAAACAATGAAATTAAAGCAAAATCTTAGTGAGAGAAAATGTACCATGATGATGCGATAACATATTTATAAGAAAAACATTTGCAAATATGTTGGAAGAGTGACACTTGAAGGATAGCCAACACTCTGATAGGCACAAAAGCCTAGAGTCATGATTGAACTCATTGTTTATATCCTTAATTAGAAGTCATTTGCAAAGATATTCCAGTTACTACAACCATTGACACTCATATATAAGGGAAGCATCTCAATTGAGCGGTGTGAAAGGAAGAAGAGAAGAAAAAAATAAGATATGTAAAATCTACTCTGGATGCATTACTGGTCAGAGGAATTCATTTTGGACATGATTTCAAAAACCATGATCAAACAGAGTTTAAGGCTTCATAGACAACATCAACTTAAGAATCCACACTTCAGAGAAAATTTTCTTAAACTATATTGCTATGGATGGAAAAAACAATACAGAGGAAATCTAGAACTAAGGAAAACTAGTAACAATTTTCCTCAAATAAATCATAACTACCATTTAAGAAGCTTTAACTGACTAGAGGAAAATTCTCCGGAAGAGGAAGAATTGGGAACTTTATATACCATGGAATTAAACTAAAAATCTTTTGTGTGATTCTCTGTTTGTGCTTTATTTTTGCTAACCCGAGGAAGGATGTAGACTTTTCCTACACAGACTGACACAATTTTTTTTTTTTAAAAAAAACCTGGTAGACCAATTTCAGTTTGATAAATTAGATCAAACCAGGATTTGCCAAACTCTTAGTAGTTGCCATGCTTTGCAATGTCAAAAAGATGTTATCTTACCCTGTTAAGTTTTCAAATAAAGGGAAACATGAACTCAGAATTCAGAAATTCAGCCATGAAACAGGCTTTTGCATTTTTTGTTGTTGATGGTGTTTGTGGGGTGGGGTGGGTCTCGAAATGTAGTCAATTTTAAAAAGGAATCTAACATAAGGAAGGAGAACTACAGTTTCTTTCACGTCCGGTATTTGATAAAGCGTTCTTAAAGTCTAAGATCACTTACTATTTTTTTGTATCTTCTTTGGACATTCCACCATCAACAGCCCCCTCTACATGTGATGAGCTGGAGTTGGAGCTGCCATCTTGAGTATCTGTCTGAACACGGTGGGAGAAACTGTGCCCAAACGATTTCCATAACCTTGAAGAGAAAGAAGGCGGCAACTCTCTCATGTTCCCATCAGATGGCATTTCAACTGGCTGTGCTGAAGTGGTTTTCAGCTCCGAAAATCTTACAGCTCCTAAAATCCGTTCTGGTAGTTCTGATTGAGCTTGACTCTCAATAAGGAAAGCTAAATCAACAGTAAGAGTTGATAGATAATTAAATGCGAGATGAACAATTGCATTTGCTATCACAGAAGATCCAATATCAATATCTACTTCTACGAAGTTGTCTGCTATACAGTAATTACATGTCAGCGCACGGCCAATGACGCATATAGCTTGCTCCCCAACTGCCTTTCTTACAATCCAAGGTCCTTTAACAACATTTGCTATCAATTTAAGCCTTCTAGTTCTAAGCGCATCATCCCCTTTCAAGAACTGCTCCATTAAAGACTCTTCGGAGACGGACTCAAGACCCACAAAATATGCAACGACACTATAATTTTCCTTACTAGGAACTTGCAAGTTGAAAGCCCAAACAAAGGGTTTGCGACCAGTTGGATTTTCCTCTTGAAGAGCCCTCCTGATACGGTGTGTTGGACTATTCAGGAGACCAGAAATCTTTTTGGGACCTTTAATCCAATCAAAACCAAGAGGTTTTAGAAGAAACTCACCCCCACGAACTTTAACCTTTGTTAAAAAGTATTCTGGACCTCTTACCATGAAACTATTCCCTGGTGGAGAAGCCCAACCATTTGAGCAGTTATCTGGGTCCAGAAGAGGAACGGCACCCTCTGATTTCACCCTCTTTATCCATTCAGGTTCATCATCACCATCAAGATTGGCCATATGCAATGCAAACTATCTGTACGACACCACCTTAGTTTATGATTAGATGATTTTATTACCAGGATGTAGAATTGATATACTAAAAATATTATTCAAAGTTGCTAGAATGTAAAAAAACTAGAGAGTAGCTCCCCTCAAACTTAGAGTTCTCAATAACAAATTCAAAAAGAGTAAACAATTTAACAGATAAGTGCCATTAGGAAAATAAGGTGTACAAGAGACAGGCCATGCCTAAACTGTGACGAAAACAGACAATCAATGTGCATGCTCTACTCCTGCACTTATTTGACATATCCCTCTACATCATCTTACTGTTTTCTAGCCCTTAAGTCTAGAATTACGAGACAGCCAGTGATTATAGGCTATTTGCGAAACATAATACTAGTATTTACAGCCCCTTTACATTTCATTAACTGACATCCTTCTGATGAAATTGCTGTTTCTTTCACAACAAATTTCTGAATATGCTGACTTGCGTATCTTGACCAACTGCAAAAGGATAAACCTTGCTATATCACTGCTAGAGTTTACATCTTTCAATTTCACAGTAAGTTAACTTTACAACCTATCAGGAAGCAATAGTTACAAAACTTGGACCAGATTTTTCTCGTCATTGAAACACTTTAAAATGACAATATTTGTCTGAGTAAAGGGCAGTGTCACTGCTATACCCCACACACCAAACAACTATACTCTGAGTTGTGTCCTCTCTTTAACATCTTTATCATCATTGATCTAGATCTGATCACCTATATCAAGTTTTTACTAGTATTCTACTGCCTATTCTTTTTCCAAATAGTCATTCTCTTATCTCTGTTCAAATTCTGTAAATTAGTTTTTTCATTAAAAATGCATTCTTACCTGGCACGTCATTGATAAGAAAAGGTTTTAGGAGGTTTCACTGGCAAACTGCGGTCACACATTGACCTTGACTGCCGGAGGCAGGAATGTAAGTTCATAAAAAAAGGCTTCAATGTGACTTGATAATTTGCTATCATATCATCCTTACCAGTTTGCTAATGGCATTTGCTTGTTGGGTTGCATGCCATTTGCGTCTAGGAGAGTTGCAGTCTGTTACAAGCTGCTTTTTTCATTTCAAATCATTTCAATACGAATGTGCTCTTTAAAGCTACCCAGCTAAAATTAATATACTTGTATATGTACCCAATAAGGTTAGCCAGATACCAGCTCATCAAAAGCAGTTTATTTCTACATTTTTTTTCTTCTTTACTTTCCACCCTTCCTTCTGTTTTTCAGGCTTCTTTCAGCTAGCCATAGCTTCTGTCCTAAGTGATATGTGGGCTCAAAAGTAGAAGTCATTCCCTAATAACGGGAGAAAAGGGGACCAAGTCTTACATAGGTGAATTTCATGAAGAATAAGAAAATACAGCACAAAGGCAACAGCAATACAAGCCTAAACTTGCTTAATGCATCAAAATAAGATGCATAAGCTTACCACCAAAAAAAGGAATAACATGATCAAAATTCCAACATCCTAATACTAATTGGTATTTTCTTCTTTGATCACAATATATAAGTTACTATTTCTCACCTTAACTCCAGACATCTAAACCATTTCGGAAACATGTGAACCTAAATTGAATTCGCTTTCCTAGGATGGGTGACCTTCTGGAATGTGTTCGCAACACATCCCTCACTTTTTCAAAAGTTTTATTCAACAACAACAACTACCCAGTAAAATCTCAGAAAGTGGATCTGAGGAGGGTAATGTATACGCAGACCTTACCCCTACCTCGATAGGGCAGAGAAGCTGTTTCCGATAGACCCTCGGCTCAGCTCAGAAAGACAAAAAAAAATTCATTAGTAACTCCAATAGAAACCGTAATAGTAACATAAGCATAACAACCAAAAGATAAATGACATGCAATAACAGTAATCAGTAACTAATGCCCGGGGCTAAGATAAACAACAATTTTTCAAAAGTTTCATTCGTTGAAAGAAAATGAATCCATTTTGAAACTTCATCCAATAGAGATGGATTTTCTTATCCAATTTACTTCTTTCAGAACAATACTTTCTAAGAACGGAACTAGTGATATTTCAGCAAATACCACTGCTGAGGGAGCTGGCTGTTGGAGCAGAGATTTAAAGATATTGCAGAAAATTCCCCTTAAAAATATTAATCTTACATTATCTAGGGCTTATGTTTAGATAATTATTTACGCTATTTCTGCTGGAATTACTAATGCTCTCTTGTTTTTGTCTTTCCTTTCCTTCACTGAGCCGGAAGTCGATTGGAAACAGTCTCTCTGCCCTTTCGGTTAGGGGTAAGACTCGTCTACATATTACCCTCCCCAGACTCCACTTTGTGGGACTATATTGGGTAGTTGTTGTTGTTGTTGTTGTTGTATCTAGGGCTTATATTCTGAAAACATGTACAAGATCGTATCTCTATCCGTTGTAATACTATCCCCTGGTAAAAGTTAGTTTGGATCTCAGAAATACAAATAGATTATTTAGACAAAGGAAATAATAGTATCAAGTCAACTATCTCAATTTTCCAAGAAACGCTCACTACATATAGCACACTTTATCTAATTCTAGGATTAAATTTTCTAATGACCATAATAGCCCACTTTTCCTGATATACTTCCAATTATATATTACCTGTCAGCTGTATTTATATAATACCCAAATAAACACATCCAAAGAATGATTAATATAAATACTAACGCAGATCTAAAAGAAGTACTAATGTGTTAAGCTAAGAATAAAATTGGGGGATTAATGTAAATTAAAAACAAAAACATACCGTGAGAGTTTGATCAGGTTTTCTGTTTGAAGTGTGATCGTGCAAAGGAATTGTCAATATGGAGGAGAAAAAGCTCCAAAAAATAAAATATAGAAGAAATTAAATTTGTTTGGTTTTTGGGGTCTTTTGAAAATTTCAGGAAAAAGAACAAAAAGTGATTCTTCTGTTCTAGATGATTTGAAGGTGAAAGAAGTGACAGAGAAGACAGACATGTATAGGACTCTCTTTCCTTTTTAATTTTATTTACTTTTTTTTTTTTTGGTCTTTTGATATTTAAAATTATTTGCATAATGCGAAGCTTGGGTATTTGGAAATTTTGGACAGTTTTTCTTTTAAATATTTTAAGTTATTAACTACGACCATAAGATTACTTATACTTTTCATATAATTTTAAATATTAATTTTATTTTAAGAATTTTGATAATGTATGTTCGAATTCGCACTTTGAACGCCTTCACATACATTGATATGAAATAGAGGGAGCAAAAACTTTATCTTTTGATTAAGAGCATGTGTGATCATGCAGTTAAAAATTACTTATTTTGGAAAAAAAATTTATTTAAAAACATATTTTAAAAAAGTAATTTGATAAAATAATAGATTATGTTTGGCTAATTCGTTTTAATAATATTTTCTGCAAGTTCACTGTGTTTGAACAATCTTTTCAAAAAGTACTTTTAAGTATTAAATTACGAAAAATAACAATAAATATTCAATTTGTAGTTAGTATTATTTAAAAAATAAATAAAATTAAACATTTATTATAAAAGAATTCTAAAGTAAAATATCAATTAAATATTTCAATCAATATAACTTATAGTTATTCCAAAGCGATGACAATAACTATTCGGTATTACTTATTGTTTACATGATAATTTAAATATAACAAAACATATCATTCAATATAAAATTAAAATTTATTTTTAGAAATAGGAGAAAGAGAATAAAAATATGATTAAAATAAAAAAAGAGAAGAAAGATATAGTAGAAATAAAAAAGGAAAAGGATAAAAAAAATGTTAAACCAGTGAGGGATAATTTGCAATATATATATTGTAAGCTTATTTTTATCTTGAATAGATTATGTGCTTCTATTTTTACTTTTTGGAATAAGCTAGTTTCCCATAAACAGAAAAACTGCTTCTGCTGCTACTCAAAAGTACTTTTCATCTTGGCCAAACACTTTAAATTTTTCAAAAAGTACTTTTTTGATGACCAAAAAGTACTTTTGGCCTCTTAAGTTTGGCCAAACGGGTTCTAAATCTTACATCTACTAGTCACACAATATAAGTGTTATACCACGCACTATTGCGTCGATGTTACGCTCCCCTGTATTATATTACGATGATGTTATGCTCTGCAGTATTATATTACGACGATTTTACACCCTAGAGTATTGTACGTTGAACTTGTCGTAAGATACGTCAGTTCAAGTATAAGATTATTTGGAGATTATAAGTATTATGCTACTCAAACAAGAGATAAGTAAATTCGTGAAGGTGACAGGGTAAGCAAATTGAAGAAATAAATTTTATCGAAGTTTGATATTTTGAGATCAAATGTGGTCCAAACTATAATATCCCTTATTTATGAATTAGTATCGTACAAGGTACCACATGACTATGATAGCAAACTATATAAAGTGTGTTAAAAGTGAGTAGTATTATAAATAATTTGAGATAATTCTAGTAGATAATTAATTAATTATTAGTTAATGACAGATTAACAAATTGATTAAAAACTAGTTAATTTGTTTGGATAAGCTTATGGAACCTTAATGTGGAGCAAAGTCTTTAATCAATTAGTGACTCTTTGCTCATGTAACAAAGGTGACAAATATAGAGAAAATTTTGGCTAAGTCATCAGTAAAGTGGGGCCACTCTCAAAAGGTTAAGAAAATCTCTTTAATTCATTTTTGAATCTCTACATGTCAAAGAATATTCAGCAAACTTATACAAAGTGTTATAAACATAATTTGCTACAAAGTTCATACTAGACTACAAAGTTCATGCTAGACTACTTGGCAACGTGAGAATTGAGATTTTAAGGAAGTACAATATAATCTTTCTCAAGAATATTATATGAGTGTTTTCTATTTCGATCCGTCGTTACGTGATTTGTCGCAATCAACGTGTGTTAGAGGGATTGTCAAGAGAATTAGTTCAAGTATGTTAAAGTTATCTCTTATTTCCTTTTGGCATAATCTATACGACACAAACAAAACGAGCAAATGCACAACTTCTATAAATGACTCTATTCATAGAAGTGTTAGATGTGCCTATGTTCCTGAATTCCATGAGTCTTATTATTACATATTCTATTCATGGGTCTTAGAAAAATGCGTAAGTTGAAAAAAGTTTACTTCATGATATTACTCAAATGCATAATGGTCTTATGACATTCCGAGAGATTTTATTGACGGACTTCTCATGCATGACATTTATTTATACATATATATTGACCCATGGCCAGATGGTATTATATACGCATATATATGTATATGAGATATGGAAAAAGATTACAATGTTATTTACGCACCACCACGTGATTAACTCGTATACGTTGATGATTTTGCCCATATTGGTCGAGATGATATGATGGGATGCTCTCAGAGGCTTGATGATATTATGAACACGTGTACTTATGCACGATATGACATTCATATGCCTAGCTCTCAAAATTACAAAAGGTTCAGATCTGGAAGATGATGAGATGGCTATGATCACTAAAGATTTCAAAAAGTACCTGATAAGAAAAAAGGGTTCATCAAGAGGTACAAACTTCAACAAGACAAGAGCTCCTGAGGAACAGACCAATGACGGCTGCTATAAGTGTGGTAAGACTTATCACATGATTAAGAATTTCCCACAATGGGAAATTCAGTAGAAGAAAGAAAGGGCTGAACGAAGAAACAGGAAGAAGGAATAGGTTCAATCGAAAAGAAACAAAGGATCAACCAAAGTTATAGTTGTTGCTTGGGGTGAAACCTCTTATGAAGACTCAGAAGATGAAGGTGAAGAAGAGTAAGCTCTTATGGCCATTGGACAATCATAGGATGAGCAAGAGGTAAGTATTATGCATCTCAAAGACAAAGTTAAATTTTTGCCTAAAGAAAGGTTGGATGAGCTATTATTAGACTTCATTGATGAGTCTGAGATAGTTAACAATGACAAGGAAGTTCTGTCTAGGGAATGTGTTATCCTAAAATCAAAATGCAAAAGTCTAGAATCTAGGGCTGATGAGAGTGACAACAAAAATGTTGAATTGAAGAACCAGGTTCTTCAACTTGACAATAATGTTCTAGAACTTAGGTCTGAAAACCTAAAACTGAAACTAGGAACAGGAAAGAAGAAAGTTTATCACTCATTTCTCACTCTAGAATAAAGTCTAGGAAAAATGAAAGGTGAATTGTATAAGAAAGATGAATTGATTAAGATCCTAAAAGAAGGCCTAGGAAAGGTGAAACATGAACTACACAGAACTTGAAAATAGAACAAAGCTTCTGATGCACTCTCCTTGTTGCAAGAGCATCACAGTAGCAACAAAAAAGGACTTGGTTATGGGACTCAAACTCCAAAATAGGACCCCAAAAACAAGTACCTCACACTTCCTGAGAATAAGATCTGCATATACTGTGGTAAGATTGGCCATTACAAAACTGAATGCAATGCAAACGAAAAGGCCAGTCAAAATAACAAAACTTTTGTTCAAGAGAAACATAAGCTGCCTGGTTGGGAAAGAAAGAATATGATTCATCCTTTTGCCCATAGAAAGGGACCCAAACTATTTTGGGTTCCTAAGACTAAAGGGACCCAAACTAGTTTGGGTTCCTAAGACTAACCCCTGATTTCTTTTTGCATGTTCAAGTGAAAAGGAGTAGCCAAATATAGTACATGGATAGTGGCTGCTCAAAACACATGACTGGGAACAAGGACCGGTTCCTTTCACTTCAGAACCTAAAAGGAGGTAATGTCTCATTTGGTAATATAAAGAAAGGTGAGATCATTGGGGTTGAAAATGTAGGTAAGACAGACTCTCATTCTATTGAGAATGTCTACTTGATAGATGGCTTAAAATATAGCCTAATCAGCGTGTCACAACTGTGTGACAAAGGTAACCTTGTAGCTTTCACCTCTACCAAATGCTTTGTGATTAACCTTACCACTGACAAGATTGTTTTGCAGGGAAAAAAAGTTAACAATATTTACATTGTAGATTTGTTAAATCTTTCAGAAAATGAACTCACTTGTTTAAGTGTGTTAGTCAATGATCCCCTCCTGTGGCACAAAACACTTGGTCATGCTAGTTTAAATCAGCTAAACAAATTAGTCTCTAAGGACTTGGTGATAGGGTTACCTAATATCAAGATCAAAGATGACAAAGTTTGTGAGGCATGTGCAAATGGGAAGCAGGTAAGGTCATCCTTCAAATCCAAGAAAATGGTAAGTACGTCCAAGACGTTGGAAGTGGTTCATATGGATCTCTACGGTCCAATGAGAACCATGAGCAGAGGTGGAAAGAAATATGTGATGGTGCTTGTGATTATTATTCTAGATTTACCTGGGTACTATTTCTGACATCTAAAGATGAGGCATTTGAAATGTTTACTGCTTTTGTAAGAAAAACTCAGAAACAATTAGGAAATCAACTTGCATCCATTAGGTCTGATCATGGAACTGAATTTGAAAATGCAAAATTTCCTGAATATTATGACGAAAATGGTATAGATAACAACTTCTCTGACCCTAGGACTCCACAGCAAAATGGAGTAGTTGAAAGAAAGAACAGGACCCTTGAGGATATGGCAAGGACCATGCTTCTCTCTAGTAAATTACCTCACAGCTTCTGGGCAGAGATTGTAAACACTGCATGTTACATAATCAATAGATGCATGACTAGACCTCTTGTTGAGAAAACTCCCTATGAGTTACTTAAAGGGAGAAAACCAAACATATCCCATCTTAGGGCATTTGGTTGCAAGTGATATGTGCACAATAATGGAAAAGACTCACTAGGTAAGTTTGATCCTAGAAGTGATAAGGTAGTATTCTTGGGATATTATTCACATAGCAAAGCATATAAAGTTTTCAATAAAAGAACTTTTTGTGTAGAAGAAAGTGTGCATGTTGTATTTGATGAAAATAACATTCTTTCTGAGAGACAGGAACATGAAGATGAAGCCATTGTACTAGTAAAAGAATTGACTGAAGTAGCATCAAAAGAAGGAACAGGTGATGGAACAGGTTCTTTCACTTAGGGAAATCTGAATGGGGGAACTAATCAGGGAGAAATTGAAACAAACTCTCTACAAGAACCAGTCTATGAACCTATTCCTCAGCAACAGAACAAAGGAGAATCATCTAGTAGAAACCAGTTGGTGGTGAAATCCCACAAGTATCAAAGTTGTCATCCCATTGAGAACATAATTACTTATCCAACATCTGCAGTCAAAACTAGATCACAACTAAAGAATATGTGTGCATTTGATGCTTTTCTATCTCTTATTGAACCTAAAAATATTGTTGAGACTTTGCAGGATGCAGATTGGGTCAATGCTATGCAGGAGGAACTCAACCAATTTGAAAGAAGTCAAGTATGGCATCTAGTTCCAAGACCCAAGGACAGATCAGTCATTGGTACGAAATAGGTCTTCAGGAACAAACTTGATGAAGATGGAACGGTTACAAGAAACAAGGCAAGGCTGGTGGTTCAGGGCTACAACCAAGAAGAAGGTATTGACTATGATGAGACCTTTGCTCCAGTTGCAAGACTAGAGGCAATCAGACTCCTCATAGCCTTTGCAGCACATATGAAATTCACTCTCCATCAGATAGATGTCAAAACTGCTTTCCTGAATGGCTACCTCAAGGAAGAAGTGTTTGTGAAATAACCTCCAGGTTTTGAAAGCAAGGAATGTCCTAAGTATGTGTACAAGCTGGACAAGGCTCTATATGAGCTCAAACAGGCCCCAAGAGCTTGGTATGAACGACTATCAAAATTCCTTTTGGAGCATGGGTACAAAAGAAGTAAAATTGACAGCACTTTGTTCCTAAGGGAAAAAGGTAAAAACCTTCTTGTTGTGCAAATATGTTGATGACACAATATTTGGGGCCACTACTGATAGGTTGAGTAAGGAATTTGCAAAACTAATAGGAAGTGAGTTTGAAATGAGTATGATGGGTGAACTAAACTTCTTCTTAGGCTTGCAGATCAAACATAGCCCAAATGGGACCATGATCCATCAGCAGAAGTATACGAATGAACTAATCAAAAGGTTTAAAATGGAGGACTCCAAATAAATAGATACACCTATTGCAAATGCCACTAAATTAGATGTTGATGAACCTGGTTCATCAGTTGATCAAAAGTTGTATAGGGGTATGATTGGTTCACTTTTGTATCTCACTGCCAGTAGACCTGACATTGTTTTCAGTGTATGGCTTTGTGCTCATTTTCAGTCAAATCCAAAAGAGTAACACTTGACTGCTGTCAAGAGGATATTCAGATATCTGAAAGGCACCACTGATCCGTGTCTTTGGTATCCAAAGGTAGTAATTTTGATCTAGTAGGATATGCCGATGCTAATTATGCAGGTTTCTTAGTGGACAGGAAGAGCACTTCAGGTATGGCATGTTTCCTGGGTTCATGTCTTGTGTCATGGGCTACCAAAAAGCAAAATTCAGTTGTCCTATCTACTGTTGAAGCTGAATATGTTGTTGTTGCTTCTTGTTGTGCTCAATTGCTATGGATGGTACAACAGCTGGTAGACCTTGGAATTGAAGTGGGATGAATTCCAATATTCTTTGATAACACTAGTTCTATAAGTATAGCAAAGAACCTTGTTCATTATAAAAGGACCAAGCACATAGATGTTAGACACCACTTCTTAAGAGATAACTATGAGAAAGGGTTAATCTCAATAGAATTTTGTGCTACTGATAAACAAATAGCTGACATCTTCACTAAAGCACTAAGTAGAGAAAACTTTGAAAGGAACAGGTTGGAATTAGGGATCATTAAGATCACCTAAAAAGGTCCAGCTCAGAATTCACAATGAATATATATATATATATATATATATATATATATATATATATATATATATATATATATATATATATATCCAGACTAATCCTTACTCAGTTTCATACTTTAGTTAGTATACTCCTATAACATATGTTTATATGACTCACTGATCTCTTACAAAGTTTTTCTATTCTGATATTTGATGCATGATCAAGAGAAGTTTTACTTGAAGAACCTGGTTCATTGGTATATGCTCATGAGAAAGTTCGTGTATGTTTCTATACTTTGCACAATTAGAAAGATAAATATTCCAATCGTGAGCAAAAGTCCTAATTGGACCAAACTTCCAGAAATTCTATCCGTTGAACATTGAACAAGTTTCATTATCTTAGGAGTCTAAATAAAACAGGACTTTTTCCTTAAAGCTAGCGTCACCCATTAATCACCAAGAGACCCAGCGTCACCCATTAATCACCAAGAGACCCAGCATCGCCCATTAATCACCAAGAGACTAGAATTCTAATGTGATTAGACCTCTAATTGACTACTGAAAAAAGCCTATCATTACTGCACTTAATCATAACCCCTCTTTAAATACATACCACATCCCTTCTTTTTGTTCATAACAATCATTCACCTCTTCCAAAATTCTGATCATCCCCTTCATCTCCAAAATTCCCAAAATTCCTAGAAATACTCTACCATCACAAATCCTCAAGACAATCCAGGTACTCCCCCCACCATTATCTCCTAATATCTCATCATCAACTCCTTCTATTGAAACCCTAAAACCTAGGTTTCGTCGCCAGAAAATGTTGTCCAGGAAAACTGTAGTTTCTGGTACTTTGAGAAAAACCTTAAACGAAATACGAAAAACTAGCCAAAAGAAAGAAAGCTCGGAATTTGATTCAAGCTCTGAGTCTGAGACATTTATCTCTGCCAGCTAAGGAGAAGAACATAGATCTTCTGACACTGACAAAAATCAAGAAACCCCAAGAGAGGTAAATACATGTTTTGCATTTTCTGATGTGGTAGAAAGGGAAGAAAATAGGTTTATGTTGGTAGGATCTATAAAAAATGTAGAAGGGGCTGGGTCTAGTAGAAGGGGAAAGAAAAAGAAAAAAGAGGTTCTTGCTATTTGTGGTAGCGTAGAAGATGGTGGCATCAAGTCAGGGGGAAGTAGTTCTGGAGAGGCTGCTGAAGGCCTTATTCATCTGAGTGAGCAGCAAGATGAACCTGGTTCATCTGTGGAGGACACCCTGGCTGACATCTTGAATAAGGTTGGGGCCAGTATGATCTAAAGAAGGGCAAGGCTTCTTCCCAAAAGACCCCAACTGCTACTAAACCAACAAAGAAAAGCAATGTGTCATTTTTCAAGTCTGCTGCTCCTTTATTACCTAAAGGAAGAGCAACAAGGAGCAGGGTCAAGCAAAATGAGGCAGAACTACAAAAAGCTTTAGAAGAAAGTAAGAAAAAGAAGAAGGAAAAAGGAAAGGCAAAAGTTGTGGAAAGTTCTGAGGCTGCTAAATATGAGGAGAAGGAGATGAAACTGATCCATAAAGAAAGAGGTACAATTGTGGAGGTTCCCATTGTCAAACTAAAAGGAACCAATATTCCTGGAAAGAAGTGTTCAAAATCTATATCTGTTGAACCCTCCTTGGCCAAAAGAACTAGGTCGATAGTGAAAGGAAAACAGGTAAAGGTTACTGAAGAAGAAGAAGAAGAAGAAGAAGAATGGAGTGGGGAAGAACACGAGGAGGAGTCTGAAAAGGAACAAGATCGATTTTCCATCTTTGGTAGGAGGAAGATTCTGAAAGGGAGGTTGCTGAAAGACCTGGAGGAGCCAAGGATGATTAGATTAGTAGATACCCTAGATGCACATGGCTGGAAGGACATGGTTCTTTAATTGGATAGAAGGTTGGCAAGAAAGGAGATGATCGAGTTCATGGCTAATACCACCGTGAAAAATGGGGTAGTCACCAGTGTGGTTAGGGGAGTGAAGGTGCAATTTGATGCACCTAAATTTGACAAGATTCTGGACATACCCTGTGAGGGTTATGATGACTACACTAGGCAGAGGTGGCCTTGTATAGATGATCTTCCTAGTTCTCTCCAAATCACCAGGAACTTCTCTGATACAGAGTCTGCTGAAGATGTGCCAGAGGCAAGGTTTGTGCAATAGAATGAGATGAAGCCTGAGCACAATGTGTTATTTGAATTTGTGAACAAGAGTCGGCTGCCCAGACAGGAGAGAAAGCAAATTGCTAACTACATGGACTTGGTTCTTCTGAAATGCCTTGTGAGAGGAAAGCAAATTAACTGGCTTGCCTTCATTGTCAAGCTGCTGCACAGGGTCATAAATGGCTCCAAGGCTCATGCCACCCCTTATGGTTTCATACTGAAAATTGTGCTGGATAGGTTGAATGTTCCCTTGAAGAAATGGGAAATGGCCTCCAGCAAGGACTATTTTAGTGCCAAAACCCTGCAGGCTTGTGACTATCTCCTCAGTGTAGCCCCAGTTAAACATGGTTCATCTCTGAAGGCTGCCATGAACAACAAGGTTAGGGCCCTGGTTCAAGAGTGTCGGACAAAGGATGCTGAGATTGCTAGGCTCCAGGCTCGTGTTGTTGGACTAGAAAATGAGAGGAATAGCCTAATAGATGAGCTAGCAAAGGAAAAGGAAAAGGGTGAAGGGATTCTTCAAATAATGCTCAATCTTCTCCAGTCCCAACCCTCTAGTTCCTCCAAGCCTTAGGTCCCCCAACACTATCCTTGAACCAGTCTTGTAACCCCCCCCCCTAGTGACCCAAATTAGGGTTTTTTTTTGGTTTTTTTCGCTCATGGTTGGATGTTTTTTCTTTGTTTTTGTGGGCTGTTTTGTAGAAGCATCTCCTTATCAATGACAATTTGCTTTTCTCTTGCTTTGTGAAGATTATGTTCTTAATAGTTAAGTTTTGTCAAGATTGATTATTGTTTCACTAGACCATGCTTTCACATGCAGTTTCCCCAGTGTCCATGAGTAACTATTACAATCTAGGATTCACATTATATGTAACTTTTTGATGATGCCAAAGGGGGAAGAGATATTGTGCTTTACTTTATATTCTAAAAAAGTGATATTTATAATCTGATTAAATCCAGTCCTTAATGATGAGTTACAATTCTAAGTAGATGTGTTGATAATCTAGCTAAGTTCCATAGGTTCTCTGATTAGTAAAAGCATAGAGTTTGTCATCATCAAAAAGGGTGAATTTGTTGGTCCAAGTTCAATTGAAGTTTTGAAGAATTACAAATGAACTCAGTGATGGACCATGTCTATCTTATGAGACACAGTAGTTGTCAACCTATGCATATGAGATGCACGTGAAGAAGATAAGTCTTAGGGATCAAGCAACAATATCTTCTGAACTGATCGAAAAAATTGCATATGGGATAAGGAGAAGAAGTCTCCTTATTAGAAGAGAACACAATCTCGATCAAGGATAAATGTTGGATTTTGTATTGGTCTAGGACTCAAATTCGATGGAGGATCAACAATTGAGTCTCAATCAAACTCTGATTACTAACTTAATGAATAACGAATTTTGTTATCTTTTACAGGGATGCACATACGTTGAAGCTAAACTAAATTGAGAGAAAAAGAGCAAGGCAATTTTGCAAGCAATTTATGTGAGATTAAAGTGTGCACTCCTCTAGCTACTTGAACGAGATAGAAGAACCAGTTCCATTATGTTTATTCTTAGTCTACTTCAATTGTAGTAGGTGGTTTAAAATTGTACCTTTCCAGCTTTCATAGAAGCAATTGTATTTGTTACTTTGAGTATTCAAGTTAGAGTTAACTTGAAGGTGTCGCAACAATTGAGGTTGTGTGCCCCACTGGCATTAGAGTTAATCCTTAGGTTTACAAAGAGTTTCGTAAATATTGTTTTGGCTTAGTGATTTTAGTGGATGTTTGGGAAAATCCTATTGGGTAGTAGGTCGTGGGTTTTTTTACCTTTTGAGCCAGGTATTTTCCACGTAAAAATATCTGTATTCTTTAATTTGTGTACTTTTATTTCCTCAAACAGTAGTAATTAGAATACCTAAAGGAAATAGGTTCTTCTTGATCGAAAATTGGGTACTACAAAAATCACCGCCCTCAAAAATGTTAAAAGACTTAGATTTATACATATTGATAAGCAATGAGAATAACCTAGAGTTTGGTAGCAGACCTCAGTAACGATAAATCGAAGTAAGAGTTATGGTGTAGTATGACCTACCTAGATGCAGTAAAGTTATGCAGATAGATAACCGAGTCTATAAAATAAGATATAGAATATATCAAAGTACCGGACGAAGAACTTCAGTATACCTATAGATGCCTAGGGGGACATCTTGTCAAGCTCTGTATATGTTTACAATGTGACGCCTAGAGATTGGCTAAAAACTGGAGGAAAAGGGAGAGAAAAGTCACATAGCCGCACTTACTAGGTCAGAGTCGTACATGCTGCGTGATAGAAGGTAGGAATATATACGAAATTGGAAGAATTCCGGCCACAAGGCGTGGTATGAGAAAGAGGCATAAAGGGAGGAACGTCTTGTCCTTTAGATTTATTCACAGAACAATTGCCTAGATGGCAAGGAGAGTATTAAAGTATTTGGAAGACATAGGTTATAAAAATGATATATGCATCAGTCAACGTTCGAGGACGTAAAGGGGGGAATAATGTTATGACCCGCAGTATTACATTGATATTACACTCCCCTGTATTATATTACGATGATGTTACGCTATGCAGTATTATGTTATGATGATGTTACACTCTATAGTATTGTACGTTAAATTTGTTGTAAGATACATCAGTTCAAGGACAAGATTATTTGGAGATTATAAGTATTATGTTATCCAAATAAGAGATAAGTAAATTCATGAAGGTATTTTCCACGTAAAAATATCTGTATTCTTTAATTTATGTACTTTTATTTCCTCAAACAGTAGTAATTAGAATACCTAGAAGAACTAGGTTCTTCTTGATCGAAAATTAGGTACAACAAAAATCACCCCCCTCTCTTGTGAGGTATTGACGTTTGGAACATCAAAAACGTTAAAAGACTTAGATTTATACATATTGATAAGCAATGAGAATAACCTAGAGTTTGGTAGCAGACCTCAGTAACGATAAATCAAAGTAAGGTTATGGTGTAGTATGACCTACCTAGATGCAGTAAAGTTATGCCGATAGATAACCGGGTCTATGAAATAAGATATAGAATACATCAAAGTACCGGACGAAGAACTTCAGTATACCTATAGATGCCTAGAGGGACATCTTGTCAAGCTCTGTATATGTTTACAATGTGACGCCTAGAGATTGGCTAAAAACTTGAGGAAAAGGGAGAGAAAAGTCACATAGCCGCACTTACTAGGTCAGAGTCGTACATGCTGCATGACAGAAGGTAGGAATATATACGAAATTGGAAGAATTCCGGCCACAAGGCGTGGTATAAGAAAGAGGCATAAAGGGGGGAACGTCTTGTCCTTTAGATTTATTCACAGAACAATTGCCTAGATGGCAAGGAGAGTACTAAAGTATTTGGAAGACATAGGTTATAAAAATGATATATGCATTAGTCAACGTTCGAGGACGAATATTCTAAAGGGGGGAATAATGTTATGACCCGCAGTATTACATTGATATTACACTCCCCTGTATTATATTACGATGATGTTACGCTCTGCAGTATTATATTATGATGATGTTACACTCTATAGTATTGTACGTTAAATTTATCGTAAGATACATCAGTTCAAGGACAAGATTATTTGGAGATTATAAGTATTATGTTATTCAAATAAGAGATAAGTAAATTCATGAAGGTAAGAGGGTCAGAAAATCGAAGAAATGAGTTTCGTCGAAGTTTGACATTTTAAGATAAAATACAGTCCAAGCTATAATGCTTATATTTATGGATTAGTGTCATACAAGGTACCATATGACAATGATAGCAAGATGTATAAAGTGTGTTAAAAGTAAGTAGTATCATAAGTAATTTAAAATTTTAATTATGTAAGTAATTAGTTATTATTGGTTAATGAGAAATTAACAAGTTGATTAATAAATTGGTGGATAATTAATTAAAATCTTTGGATAAGCTTATGAAACCTTAACGTAGCAGCAAAGTCTCTAGTCAATTAATGACTTTTTACTCGTGTAACAACGGTGGCAAATGTGGAGAAAAGTTTGGCTAAGTCATCACTAAAGTGGGGCCCACTCCCAAAAGGTTAAGAAAAAACTTCAATTCATTTTTGAATCTCTACGTGTCAAAGAATGCTTCAGCAAACTTATTCATAGTGTTAGCAACATAATTTGCTACAAAGTTCATACAAGGCTACTTAGCATGTGAGAATTGCGATTCTAAGGGAGTACGATATAATCTTTCTCAAAAATATTATATGATTTTTTTTCTACTTTGATTTATTGTTACATGATTTGTCGAAATCAACGTGTGTTAGAGGGATTGTCAAGAGAATCGGCTCAGGTATGTTAAGGTTGTCCCTTCTTTTCTTTTGGTATGATCTATATGATACAAACGAAATGAGCAAATACACAACTTCTATAAATGACTCCATTCATAGAATTAGTAGGTGCATATGTTCTTGAATTTTCATGTGTCTTATTATTACATCTTCTATTCATGCGTCTCAGAAAAGTACGTAAGTTGAAAAAAGTTTACTTTATGATATTACTCAAAGGCATAATGGTCTTATAACATTCCGAGAGATATTTTTGACATGCTTCACATGCATTACATTCATTTATACATGTACATTGACCCATGACCAGATGACGTTATATACACGTGTGTGTGTGTATATATATATATATATATATATGTGTGTGTGTGTGATATGAGAAAAGGTTACAACATTATATACGCATCACCACCTGATCAGCTGGTATATGTTGATTATTTTTCCCATAATGGCTGAGATGATATGATGGGATGTCCTCAAAGGCTTCATGATGTTATGAACATATGTACCTGTGCACGACATGATATTCATACGCATATGCATGAAACTATAAGTATTTCATGAGCTGCAGCTTTATCCAGACTTACAAGTTCATTTAGTCCATGTTTCTTCCATGTCTTTTATATACTTATTCATGAGCCTTACATACTCGGTACATTATTCGTACTGACGTCCTTTTGTTAGGGGCGCTGCATTCATGCCTGGAAGTATAGAAAATCAGTTGACGAGCCCTCATAGTAGATGATGTCAGCATTCAGCGAAGGATCGGTAAGACTCCACCTCATTCAGAATGCAGTCGAGTTTGAGTTATCGTGTCAGAATTTTGCTACAGACATATGAGTAAGCCAGCATCCTGTCCCATTTGATATCAAATACTCTTAAAGGATTTGTAGACAAAGGTTTATGTTGTACAATATGTCAGAGGCCTTTACGGCCCATAAGTACTCATATTTTAAGAAAGAGGATTCATTGAGACAGTGCTTTGCCACTTATAGTTATGCTTACAAGTTGTAGCCATGTTGGCCAAATTACTAATAATAGTATAATAAGAAAAATATGTTATGTTGGTACTCGGTTAAATAAAATACTAGATGTCCGTCGTGGTCTATCGGTTTGGATCGTTACAATAAGTGAATATCTCAACTTTATTACTTTTTCTATAAAAGCTTTATTAATGAAAACAATTTATTTAGGGTAAGAAATCCTTTGTGGTTTGTTTTACTCTTAAAATAGTAAATGTTATTTCGGTTGTAGAAGTTATAAAAATCGCCACTTAGTTGCTCAGGTGAGTCAGCCAAATATATACCACCAAAGGATGTGGTACTATGAATGAGAGTGATCTTTCCTTAATCAGAGGTCTCGACGTCAAATTCTGAGAACAGAAAAATCCTTGGTAGGGAGCACTTTTTCCAAAAGGGCTCTATACGGCACAAATTCGAATATAATCAAATTCCAATATAAATACTGAACACCAGGTGGGAAACCAAAAAAAAAAAGTTAGGGGACATGGAGTCATAAGTTGTATTCATGAAAGAGGGAAGCACGGTTTGCAATGAATCAAACATGAAATATAATTCAGAATTTGACAAGGTTGGGCAAACGTTGGAAATTAATTCCACCCTGCAATTTTTCTCAAAGTGATAATAGATTCATAATAGAGAGTTACAAGTCAAAACCAACAGGTATCCTCCATGATAGCGAGGAACGTAAAAAACAACAATAACAACCCAATATAATCCTACAAGTAGGGTATGTTTAACCAAAAAATGTAATTTTGGTCAAAGCATGAATTTTAGAGAAGAAATCGGGTTACTGATAATCAAAGAGACCGAAATATAATTGGCTTTCAAAGAATAAGAATAAAGCAATAAAAAATTGTATTTCACTATGATCTCAAGAATGATCTATGTGTCCCAACAAATGATAAAACTTCCTCCTTTGATAGTTGACAAGAAGTAACGGATTATTCTAGATAATAAAGAGCATTTAATGAGACGTTACATAATCATTGCTATTAAATACTGAATAACTAACGTGTCAGGTATTTAATAATGAATGTAGACTACTTTTTGTTTTCAGATTCGTGTCTTCAATGCCCTTTTTATCCGTTGATATTGAATGCTTTAGATAGATACGAGAATCATATCTAAGATTCTCTCTCGTGACTGTTTTCATTTCTCCCACCGTGCATGTTGTCTCCGGGTCTTTTAATCATTTATTGCTCTTTGACTGTTTGACTAACCCACGTGTCATGCCACATCACCTTTAATAAAAACTCAATTTTTTTCCAATACAGATAGTCCCCCACTTTTCATTTATTTATCAATTAAATAATTGGGAAGTGGATTCTGAAAAAGAATTTTTGCCACAATTAAGGCTTGTGTCAGTATCGATGTCTTTTCTGTCTTTCTTATTTAATACCCTGTACAAGATTCATATGTTGAAGTGTTCTCGTGTCAACCTTCAATCTTCCCTTGATTCAACTTAGCTGAACATGAAACAATGAAGAATACATTAGCTACGTAGGGAAAAGATTATGAAAACCTGGAGAAGGATTACAATTCCTTGGCTGGGAATTTTAACTATGAGGTCAACTGGGCCTTCTTGAAATCTCGTCGTGATACTTAAATGGAGGCTTCTCAGGAAACATTTGACTTGAAATCTGAGTTAGCCAAAGTTTTAGACTTGATTGAGAAGAATTATTAGCCAACCAAAACTCCTTCTCCTGAATCTCTTCTCCAACAATGGAAACTCCCGGGGTTGAAGAACCTTTGAACTTATAAGCAACAGTTGAAGTTACTGAAGTTACAATTCCAGTAGACGGGGGTATCTTATCTATTACACAACCTTTAGGAAGATAAATCCCTGTGTCTACTACTTCTCATGAAGTTTCAGCCGAGCCCAATGAAGCTGCGATTCCTACCGCTCCAATCACTTCAGTGACCAATGAAGATGATTAACCTTTACTTCTTTTTTGTTTGATTCTGATGATGTGATGAAGTCCCCAGTTTCTATAATGGGGCATCTGTTTTAGAAAAATGTATTGTAATAGCTAAGTTTTTTTCCCTTAGATTTTTATGTTAAGAAGTTTGTATAATACTTCTGCTTTAATTTTTGCAGAATGATTTTACCTTACTCTTGCCTATTTTTCTTGTTAGGACTTAGAGAATGCTTTCATAATTCTTCTCATGTGTAATAGCTAAGTTTTTTCCCTTAGCTTTTTATGTTAAGAAGTTTGTATAATACTTCTGCTTTAATTTTTGCAGAATGATTTTACCTTACTCTTGCCTATTTTCTTGTTAGGACTTAGAGAATAAGTTAGCATTTTTTATCCTTTTCAGAAAATGCTTTCATAATTCTTCTCATGTGTTACCAACATGAGGAAAAATAAAAGAGGGCCCTTTTATTTATTGAAACTTAATGAAGAAGACGTCTCAACTTCATAATGGTGTTAATATACGATGAAGAGATAGTAACATACATGTTTCTCATAAAATAACTTTTGTAAAGTTTTTATTCATGAACTTTGATAAGTTTCTTGAGTATTACATGTATTAAAGTACATCTATAACTTTCTTGCAACTGTTTTCTTTTAACAGATTTACAAAATATATAAGGTTTTTATTTATAACCTGTTCTTATACATAGTCATGTCCCTGCCTTTTCATTCTTAGGAAGGGTTTAAGCAATGACTTCATTGTTCTAAGAAAGAAAGAACACTATGATAATTCTCGTAACTTGAGTCGATTTGAAAATCTTCAATTTTGCTCTCTCATATCTATTTTCTGCACATACTTATGTGTATATAGTACAGTCCCCCAAGTGTTTGGGTGGTGGAGTATGAAGCCTCGAACACTTGAATATTTGCTCCCAATCTTTGGTCCTTTTTCTGGAAAAAAAAAACATACGGGACTCGGAGGTGCGATTATAGATGAAGACTGCCTAACTTGTGTTTATTTCCATCAGATTATTGTAAACCTGGGCTAGGAATTTAAGAGTATTCCAATTTGCTGTGCAAGCCGCGACTCATCATTTGGCACGAGTTAGGGTTTTTTCCTAGAATCTAAAATCGTTAGTATAATTTTATCAGTTCAAAGAAAAAAATTCTAACTTGGCGATACCTGACCGTGGGTCTTTCTTTAGAAGTAATATCTCTTTAAATGAACGACATTCCAATGTGAAGATAGAACCTTGCCTTCCATTGTCTCTAGCTCGTATGCTCCTTTGCCCGCAATTTCACGAATTCGATAAGGTCTTTCCTATGTTGGACTTAGCTTTCCTGAACTAACTGACTTTGTAGATTGGAAAACTTTTTTTAACATGAAGTCCCCAACTTAAAAAAACCTGAGGCGTGCTTTCCTATTGTAATAATGTTCAATCACTTGATTTTGAGCTGCCATCCTTATCAACACAGCTTATCTTCTCCCTTCAAGTAAGTTAAGATTTACTCGTAACTCTTCATTGTTCGAGTCTTCTTTTGCTTGAATACGTCGTGTACTAGGTTCACCTATCTCAACTGGTATCAAAGCTTCTGCACCATCGACTATTGAAAATGGTGTCTCTCATGTACTTGTTTTTGCCGTAATCCGATATGCCCATTAAACTGCTGGTAATACTTCAGGCCAATTGCCTTTTGATTCTAGTAACCTTTTCTTTAGTTGTTGAAAATTACCTTGTTTGTAGACTCTGCTTTCCCATTACCTACTGGATGATATGGTGTCGACGTAATTCTTTTGATTTGCCAATTTTGAAAGAATTCTGTGATTTGAGCTCCTATACATTGTGGCCCATTATCACAAACTATCTCCTTTGGAACATCAAAGCGGCAAATTATATTTCTCCAAATGAAATCTTTAACTTCTTTCTCTCGTACATATTTAAACACTCCTGCTTCTACTCATTTAGTGAAATAATCAGTAAGTGCAAGTAGAAACTTTACCTGACCTTTTGCCTGAGGTAATGGTCATACGATGTCCATTACCCATTTCATGAAGGGCCACGGAGCTATGACAAGATGTAATAACTCTGCTGGTCTATGCATGTTATTTGCATACCTTTGACATGTCACATTTAGATACGAAATCAATTGCTTCTTCTTCCATTTTATGCCAGTAATATCCCGCTCGAATTAATGTTTTAACCAGTGATCTACCCCCTGCATGATTTCCACAATGTCCCTCATGTACTTCTCTCATCACATATTCTGTTTGAGAAGGTCCAAGACACCTGGCTAATGGTCCACCAAACATATTACGGTACAAGTTTCCTTGACACAATCAGTAACGAAAGGCTTTCTTCCTTAATGCATGAGCATTCACCTTGTCTTAAGGTACGGTTCCGCGCTACAAAAAAGACACGATTTTGTTTCTCCAATCCCAAGTTAAATTATTAAAATTTACCTCATTTTTGTCAGGGTCAAGAACAGAGTGAAACAAATGTATAATTCAGGCATTCGCATCTTTTGCTATATCTGCTGCAGATGCGGGGTTGGCTAAAGCATCTGCTTCCAAATTCTCTTCTCTTGGGATTTGCATCACTTTCCAAGTTTGGAACTGTCTTATTAACTCCCGTTCCTTTCCGATGTATTCTTGCATTCCAGTTTCTCTAGCTACGTAGGTCCCCAGTATTTGATTGACTACTAACTGTGAATCACTTTAGATTACAATTTGCATGATACCAAGTTCTAATGCTAGCTCCAAACCTGCAATCATAGCTTCATACTCTGATTTATTATTAGTTACAAGGTGACATTTTATAGTTTGTCTAATTGTTTCATCCGTATGTGGTATAAGAACAATTCCTAAACCTGCCCCATATATATTAGATGAACCATCGGTAAATAATAGCCAAGTCCCCGGATTAGCTCCGTTAAAAAATTGTAATTCTTTTTCTGCTTCTAGATGTATGGTTTGACTAAAATCAGCTACGAAATCAGCGAGTACTTGAGATTTGATAGCAGTTCGAGGTTGGTAAATTATTTCGTACTCACTAAATTCTATAGCCCATTTTTCTAATCTTCCTGATAATTCATGTTTATGCAATATATTTCTCAAAGGAAAAGCAGTAACAACCACAATAGGATGACATTGAAAATATGGTCGTAGTTTTCTAGATGCCATGATGAGAGCTAATGCTAATTTTTCTAGTTGTGGATATCTTATCTCTGCATCTAATAAAGTTTTACTTACATAATAAATCGGTGATTGCTTACTTTGGTCTTCTCGTACTAGAATGGAACTTACGCTACTTCTGATACTGCTAAATAGATGAGTAGCTTTTCACCTTCTTTAGGTTTAACCAATAAAGGAGGATTTGATAAATAAGTTTTCAAATTCCTAAGTGCTCGTTGACAATCTTCATTCCACTCGAAATGGTCTTGCTTTTTGAGCGCAGAGAAGAATCTGAAGCATTTTTTCTGATGATTTTGAATAAACCTCCCCAAGGCCGCTATCCTTCTTGTTAACCTATGAACTTCCTTTTTACTAGTAAGGATGTCAAGTATTTCTTCAATTGCTTTAATCTGGGAAGGATTCACTTCAATTCCACAGTTAGATACAAGAAAACCTAAAAATTTACCAAATGCAACTCCAAATGCACATTTTTCAGGATTGAGTTTCATATTAAATTTCGCAAAATTTCAAAGGTAACAGTTAAATGAGAAATATGGTCATGGGAATGCTGGGTTTTGACGAGCATGTCGTCTATATATACCTCCATTGTCTTTCCCAAATTTTCTTGAAGCATTTTGGTAACTAACCTTTGATAGGTTGCTCCAGCATTTTTTAGACCGAAGGGCATTACGTTGTAACAGTAAGTCCCCCGGTCTGTGATGAAAGAAGTTTTTTCTTCATCACCGGGGTTCATTTTATTTTGATTGTACCCCGAATATGCATCTAAACAACTTAAAGGTTCATGACCTGCAGTTGCATCAATCAATTGATCTATGTGGGGTAAAGGAAAAGAGTCTTTTAGGAAAGCTTTATTTATATCAGTGTAATCTACACAAACTCGCCACTTACCATTCTTTTTAGGTACGACCACCGTGTTAGCTAACCAATCAGGATATTTTTCCTCACGAATGGACCCGATTTTCAACAAATTTTGGACATCATCTTGAATTACTTGATTTTTGAAAGCTCCTTGCTTTCTTTTCTTTTGCTTAATTGGGGTGAAAGATGGGTCTTCGTTAAGCTTATGAGTCATCATATCCGGTGGAATACCTGTCATATCAGCATGGGACCAGGCAAAACAATAACAATCTACGTTAGCTTTTAAAAATTCAATTAACTTGCCTCACATGCCGGGATTTAGATTGGCTCCCACATAAACTTTTTTCTCTGGCCATTGTTCAAATAACATCACAGCTTCGAGTTCTTCTATCATTGTTTTAATATTCTCGTTTTCTTCAAGTTCTTGAATTGCATCGGGCCTCGAATCTAAGTTTGTTGTTTCAGTTGAAGTTTGATTGCTGATACCTTCAACTATTTTCAATCATTGCTATTTTTCTTTACTTGTGGTGCTCGTATCTGTTATTGCATTGATACTCTTGGTTATTTGTTGATCCCCTCGGGTTTGACATATTCCCCAAGGTGATGGAAATTTAATGACTTGATGTAAGATTGATGGAACATCATCCATATCATGGATCCAAGGTCTCCCCATGATTACATTGTATGCTATTTCCAAATCTACTACCTGAAACTTAGTTTCTTTAACAACACTTGCGACGTAAGTTGTCAGAGTTACCTCACCTTTTGTTACCACGCTTCAATTGTCGAAGCCTGATAAAGCATGCGCTTTTGGAATCATCTTGTCTTCAGCTTGCATTTCTCGCAGTACTCTTAGTAGAATAATATTTACAGAGCTACCTGGATCAATCAAAACTCTTTTTACATCAGTGTCAAATATAATTAAAGATATTACCAGAGCATCGTTATGCGGTGTAGTCACTCCTTCCGTATCTGCATCATCAAAGCTTATACTCTCATGTTCTAAGGTTTGCCGTACTCGCTTTCCGTGTGTAATCGTCATTTTGGAAACTTTGTTCGTAGCCACATGTTACTCCGTAAATACCTTCTCCTCCACTGATGACATTTACTATCCTCTTAGGTGAAGTTGGTTTTGGTGGCTCTTGCATATTTTTCATGTAGGCTTGCTTTCCTTTTTCACTGAACAGCTCCGTGAGGTAGCCTTGTTTGAGAAAATGATCTACTTCACTTTTTAAAAATCTACACTGTGAAGTTTTATGCCCATGATCATTGTGAAATTCGCACCAATGGTCTGGGTTTTGTCTGTTTGGATTTGACCGCATCTCTTTTGCCATCGTACCTTATCTCTCATACTCCTTAGAACAGCTACAAGCTCAGAATTAGTTACATTAAAATTATGACCAGCAAATCGTGCCATTAAATTTCTATCATCATCCCGTGGCTCTTGGTTGTTTCCATCACCTTTGAATCTGGATGAAGATCTGGTTCCCTATATCTCGACCTCTGATCATAATGGTGATTATTTTGCCTAGAACGTGGGTCTCTTCCTGCAGGTCTCATATATGGATCGTATATGTTCTTACCTGACCTTTTGTCGGCTTCAAACCTTCGGGATTCGATTCTATCTTCTCGTTGAGGTTGAGATACGGTATCCTCTTCAATTCTGAGCTTCGTACTGTACCTGTTATAAACATCATTCCAAGTAGTTGCGGGAAAGTCACGAAGATTTTCTTTAAGTCTTCTCGTGGCTTCTGAACTTTTGCCATTCAAATTGCTAGCAAAAGCTATTGCAACCCAATTATCTGGTACACGGGGCAGGATCATTCTTTTACGTTGGAATCTATCAACGAAATCTCTGAGCAATTCAATGTTCCCTTGTTTGATTTTGAAAATATCCTCCATTCTCTTTTCCACCTTTTGAGCTCCCGAATGTGCTTTAATGAAAGAACCTACAAGCTCAGCAAAAGAATTTATAGAATTTTCAAGTAAGAGAAAGTACCAGGTTAATGCTCCCTTGGTGAGTGTTTCTCCAAAAAATTTGACCAACATTGATTCTATTTCTTGTTTGGTCAAATCATTGCCTTTCACTCTAAATGCAGTTACGTGATCACGAGGGTCCGTTGTACCATCATATTTTGGGATATCAGGCATTTTGAATTTCTTTGGTACCGGTAAAGGAGCAGTACTTGGTTTCCACGGTTGTTGCTAGTATTTATCCACGTTTACTCCTTTTTATCACAGGTGGAACTCCAGGGATTTGCTCAATACGCTCGTTCTGCTCCTTGAGTTGTTTCTGCAAGGTTAGTACCAAATTTTGAAGATGAGAATTACCTGTATTACCTAGTTCTTCGTCTTTTGAGTCACTATGAACTGCTCCATTGCCAGAATCAACTAGACTTGAGCTAGAATTTTCCAACGTGTTGTTATTTGGTGTTGCTGGTGCAACAGTCAATTGATCAACTAGGGCTCGCAAGGCTTTGTTAATTCGTGAGTCGATTATTTTCTTTAACAGTTCATCTCTTGTTTCGGCTCCTCCGTCATCATGTTCAGACATATCGTTTGGAGTTCCTTCGCGAGATCCACGTGGAGAAGCTTGAAGGTTAGTATTATTGAGTTCCTCATCATTAATTTGTTGGTTCAGATTTGCATGGTTGTTGTTGTTGTTGTTGTTCGACATATTAACAATAAGATTGAATGTTGATTTAGCAAGAATGGATTATCAGAACCAATTTTTTTAACAAAAAAATATAATTTTGGTCAAAGCTTGAATTTTAGAGAAGAAATTGGGTTATTGATAATCAAAGAGACCGAAATATAATTGGCTTTCAAAGAATAAGAATAAAGCAATAAAAAATTATATTTCACTATGATCTCAAGAATGTTCTCTGTGTCCCTACAAATGATAAAACTTCCTCCTTTTATAGTTGACAAGAAGTAACAGATTATTCTAAATAATAAAGAGCATTTAATGAGACGTTACATAATCATTGCTATTAAATACTGAATAACTAACGTATCAGGTATTTAATAATGAATGTAGACTACTTTTTGTCATCAGATTCGTGTCTTCAATGCCCTTTTTATCTGTTGATATTGAATGCTTTGGATAGATACGAAAATCGTATCTAAGATTCTCTCTCGTAACTACTTTCTTTTCTTCCACCGTGCATGTTGTCTCCCGTGTCTTTTAATCATTTATTGCTCTTTGATTGTTTGACTAACCCACATGTCATGACATGTCACCTTTAATAAAAACTCAATTTTTTCCCAATACAGGGTCTAGAGATGGTAGGATATACACAACCTTACCCATACCCTGGAAGGGCAGAAAAATTATTTTCGGTAGACCCTCAGCTCACAACGAGCGTAACATGCCTCAAATATAATTAGTAATACGTGAACACCGACACTACGAGAGAAATAGTGTAAATTACTTGATTTCTTAAAAAAGACCACCACAAAGAATATTGGTAATATGAAGAAAATCATGTCGAGCAGACGAGCACAATGACTTGCCACAGAATGGGACTTGCACATTTTTCAACTAAAAAGTCAATGACCCTACAAAGTAATACTAAAATGCAGATGACTCTAACCAACCTAATTAAGACTAATAAGCTGAGCTACATGAGAAACACATGATGATTTTGAAACATAGACTTGAGCTAATGAAAACAAATGATGATTCTGAAAAAATAGACCAACTTTATACTCTCTGGCCAACACTGCCTGTGTGTTTTTTAATCCTTTGATATAGCACTAGTATCAGAAGCATTGTCATTTTGAGGAGATGATAGTGAACTTCTCGAATTCATATCTCCAGCTTGGTGCAGTTGTTCTTGCAGTTGTTGCTGGTGTTGCAACTGTTGCTGCTGCTGAAACTGGTGGAGCTGATGTTGCTGAAACTGGTGTTGTTGCTTATGAGAATGTATCTGGAGCTGCTGAAGCTGTTGCGCAGCCAACAATGTATGCATCGCATGGTTGTTAGAGTAAAATTGCTGATTGCGTCCGAAGGATGTTGGGAAGTTCATCATAGGTCCGCCATTTGCAATGCCTTGCCCAGTTAGCACTTTCAGATGCTGTATCTCCTCCTTTAGAGCATCATTCAATGCTACATATGGAGAAATTACAGAAAAAAACACTATCAATTAGCCACTCTCTGGACAAACCCCAAATATTTCGTGCTCAAAATGTTTTCATGCACATGTATTAAAGAAACTAACAAAACATTAAAGAAGATCAATAAATACGCGAGCACAATTTTGGACATATAGAAATGCTGCATGAAAGCACTTCAGGACTAATAGTCCGTAGTACATCCAGCGCTCCTCTATGACATAGGGTAAGGGTGTAAATTGTCAGGTGTGTAAAAGACAAATGCACATTGAACAAGATGAAGAGTTCATATAGTAATTTAGACAGAAAATTCTAGCAAACATCTTGTGGCAATTTATGAGTGCAAAACTAGCAGAGGATGCATATTGGCTTTTCCACCATTTAGGCGGCACCTGATGTCTGGTGCATCATTTGCAGCAAATTTTTCCATTCATTGACTGATGAGTGACATTGTTAAAACATGTCAAATGATGGACAAAATAGATTGACAGAGATCAACATCAAACTTGCAGCCTTATCTATCGTGAAAATATACTTTGTACCTTATCTAGAAGGGTCACTTTCCTCCCCTACAATCCCTTTTGACAAGTCAAAAGTATCATTTATTGAAACAACAAGATGGTGAAAATATTTTACAAATAAAAGAGTGGCTCAACCACAGGTTTCTAACTTGCTAACCCATTCATCTATACACACTTGTATCCTCCCATTACACCATAAAATGTACATGAAACAAGAAAGATTTCATAATGCTATATACGTCCCTTTCATTAACATAAAACAATCTCCTATTCATTTTGGTCCATCCAAGCCAAAAAAGTACATGAAGTGATGAAGGTATATTTCTCCATACTTCAAACTCTTAATTGTTCCTCTATTGTGAATGGTGCAACCCATGCAATACTAATCAATAACATGCAAGATTCCACCAATGCCAAACGAATTTGCAATGTAACAAAATCTGGTTGGTGACTTCTCCGCTTCCTTGCACAAACAACGCCAAGTCATTACCATTCTCCTCCTCTTTAAGTTGCCCACACTCAATATTGCATCTCGCACGGTGCACCAAATGAAGAATGCAAACTTCTTTGACGCCTTGGTGCCCCATTCCTTCATCCTTCCCTTCTATCTACTCCATTCAATTAAACTGATCTGAATAAAATTCTTTTTGTCCCTTTCACCCTCAACACCATCCTGTGCTCTCCGTCATCCCCTTCAAGGCAAGCATAGAGTTTATAAGAGAACTCATCTATTTTCTCCCGTTCCGAATTTTTTATCGCCATTCTAAATGTGAACTCCCATATTATTCCTTGACCATCCCTTCTTAGGTAAACGATACCATAGCCTTCCCTTCCCAATGGTTTTTGAAACCTAAGTATACCATGCTAAATCCAGCGGAAAGTAATTCAGTTCCAATAGGCAAATTAATTGCCAAGATAACACTGTTTCCCAATGAGATAAGGTTAGTTTTGAATTGCAACTATTCCAATTTAGGAGCTGAACAAACCGATGGACTATTTCAAACTTAACGAAGTACTTGCAGTTTAATTACATCCACACATATTCTGTTGTATAAGACTGCTTTTCACCACCAAGTTGAAACATATAAAAAGAAGTGATGGCACCCACATTTTTCAAAATTGAAAAAATACAACAAGTGTCTCAAACCCAAACTAGTTCATCATCCACATAGGGTTGCACCACTAATCTGGCTGAAGAAGTTGGTAAAAGCTGAAGAGATCATGGAGAGGAAAAATTTGAGAGAGAAAGAGAGAAGGAAATTTATGTTAGGAAAGTGTTCTATCAGCCTAGTACAATCTTTTACTGAGAACAAGGAAATAAGATCCAGTTGAGATATGAGGATTTATCGTAAATTTTCTATGGTGTGAAGGGTCTTACAAGGTGAATTGTAGCCTATTGGTGTCCTCTTACCTTTCCAATTTTTTTATGGACAAAACAGAATAGTACTAATACATGGGCGCCCATCATGACACTAATTCATGAGTTTCTCATATTCAAGCACCATCATGTTCTGAGCACAAAGATTTGAAGTTCTAACTTCTGAATTATGCAACTACTCAAACCTCCACTACAACACCATTAGCATTCGAAGAAAGTATTCACTTTAGAATATTAGACTTGTATATAATATTCCTTTATCTGAGTCAAACAGGCCCTATCAAAAACTATGCTTAGCCTTGAATGGTAATATGTGTTGTGTTGGTTTCTGTATAACAAGATGAAGAAAATGGCAAAATTACTAGTATTTATTACCACAAGGTTAATACTACACTCAATGTGAAAGTGATGCAGTAAATCGAAATTGATTTCACTTTCTTCTGGAAGCAGAAAAAATTTCAGAGACCAACAAAGCCTAAATCCAACCAGACCTTATCTTGCATTTGACAAATAATCCCATTTGGATCAGCTTGAATGTTCAAACACTAATTACACTAAGGAATACTATCGAAGAAATGGCAAACTTTATTCAGACAGATGAAAACACAATGCTGGTTATGGGGAAAATATTACTGAAGAAGTCATTATTCGGATTCGTACCATCTTGCAGATGCACCTGTTGTTCCATTGTTTGTAAACGCAGTTTAAGTTCACTGTTTTCAGCAGTCAGACCATTTGTATCCCTCTGTTTCATGAGGAAACAAAAACAGACATCTCAGTATCCATAATCTTATGATAAAAGTACAACCCAGTATAATCCCATTTAGTGGGGTCTGGGGAGGGTAGTATGTACGCAGACCTTACCCCTACCCTGGGGTAGAGAGGCTGTTTCCAAATAGACCCCCGGCATCCTTCCCTCCAAGAACTTCCCACCTTTGCTCTTGGGGAGACTCGAACTCACAACCTCTCGGTTGGAAGTGGGGGTTGCTTACCATCAGCGCAAGCCCCTCTTGTCTTCATAATCTTATGATACATATAAAGAAAAAGTTAAAGATACATATATCTGTACATTTGTAAGTATGCAAGCAGATGCCGCGGACACTAGACTAAGCACTTATCTACTTCCATCACTTCAATTACACTCAAGCCCGAGTTCGGCAACAGAAAGAAAACACAAATAAAAAGAGAATGAAAACAAACAATTACAGGGCAGTGAGAGCAACTGATATGCACCTGCAATAGGGTCAATTGAGCAGACAAAGTAGTTGTTTCTGTTTGCAAAGTCTGCACTTTCCTCTCAAGCTCTGCTATATACCTCATTTTCCTTTCCTTTGATCTTGCAGCTGATTGCCTGTTGGCCCAAATCCTGTTGCACCGTATAAACAAAGACAATAATGAGAGAGAACACAACTGGAGATTTGTTTGAGTGAAAACAACAGTTCAACTAGGCAACTTAATTAAGCTTGAAACACTGTGCCATCCCAACTCTTTTCTCTAATCTTAGTAACACGATTACCCTATAAAGAAAAAATTCTATGCCATTTGTCTTTATATTAGCCCAAGAAAATATGCAGCTCTCTCACTCTACATGGTTTCTGTTGCCTGCTTCAAACTCCCCGGAGGGGCCTACAGTTCTAATCTTACATATTCTCTGTCTCTTTTGCCAGCCTCCCTCCAATGGACAAACAAGTTCAAATTTCCTGAAAGCCAGCGGAGGGGCAGTGACAGAGTACCAACCTCACCAACAACAGAGGCCACTTTAGCTAATTTAGAGGAGTCAAGAAAGCTGGATTTTGGTTCTTAGAGGTGGATTTCTACACACCATTAATGAAATCGAACTTCTGGGGAGATTCTTCTGCTGTAGGCTAAGGAGAGCAGGAAAGAACAAGAAATAGAACAGAAATGTTTGGGTAGCGGGAGGCACTTGTTGGCGCAGTTAAGGTAGAGGGCCCATAAGTGCCTTGTCTCTTTATTTTCCTTTCTAACAAGTCTCATCATTTCCCCGTCTTCTTCAGCCATTGAAGGGAAATAGTTGATAGAAGAGACCATAGGCAAACCTTTAGAAGTTTGATGACAAAACTGCTTCATTAGACAAAAAAAAAGACTGAGGAGCAAGTGCTAGTCAACATATAGATAAAATGCCTCACCACCAATGGAACAAATGATTATCTTCAGAAGGAGCAGGCATTCGCAAAACAACACTGTATACTGTAGCATTAAATCTAAATTTTTTTTAAACATCAAGAACATATTTAGGCCCCTCCATCAATAGTCTGCCCCTAGACCTCTACGTAAGATTTCATCCCAAGCAAGACCATGTACCAGAAAAGCAAAATGCAAAGGTATAGCGAAGCTAAAATAAGGTGAAAGAGACTGCAAACTGAAATGAGAAACAACATTTCCATCTAAAGCCTTACCGCTTGGCACGTTTTGGATCAACAAGAGCGAGTTCAGCAAGCTTCGCTGCAGACGTTGCTTTCTTAGTTTCAAGTGGAGATGCCTCATCGACACCTGACATGAGCATCTCTGGCTTGATTGCAGTTGAACCATCCATGGACTGGCTATGCTGATGTCTAACCCTTGGCTTCACGCTAGCAGTGGGGCCCACATTATCTGACCCTGCAGCTGCTGAAGCCATTGCTGGAATTTGCAATGAACCTGAAGCTGCAGCTGCCGAAGAAGAAGACTCATCCACTTGAAAATCAGAAGACACAGATGAAGAATTAAACTTATCCATGTCAAGGTACATTGAGAGGAAGTCCTCCTCAGTCTCATCCGACAGAGACGGTCCATCCAGTCCACCAACAACACCAAGATCACTATCAAAGCTAATATCATCAGGAAGAGTAAGAATCTCCGAGTGGGCACGCCGATGACCAAATTTCTTAGGCGGGTTATCAGGCATTCTGCTTATATCATGACTAAATCGGCTAGAATCAGCCGACAAACCATGACAAAAATGACCTGATTCTGAAGCATTTCCAGGTCCTAAGGGAGGTAAATTAGCTAATCCAGATTGTTCCAACTTTGCATTGGAACTACCCCCAGGAGGTGAAAACAATGAGTATCTCCCGAATGGAGGCAATGAACCTACTGTATGGCTTGAAGACTTATCCTTATCCATATAAGTTCTCCCAGTCCACACAGTATAAAACCTACCCTTCAGGTTAATGATCTTCAAATGCTAAAATATCACAGAGCCAAAAAATCAAACTTTTACACATATACAATATATCTTCCAGACAGAACAACCTTGATAACAAAAACACAAAAATCAACAGGTAATAATTCGTTTTTCGCTTAAAGCAAGAACCTTCTCACAGTGTAAGTTGTTTTTTCTGCATCTAAAATCCTGAGGTATTCAAATTCCACCAAAACTTGGCTGTAACAGAACATGAAACCCCTTGCTGAGACCCTGTATTGTTGATTTCACAAATACTGAGCAAGCTTATCTCAGATCAATTTCCTCGGTAAAATGTACCCTGAAAATTGGAAAGAAGGAAAATGAGCAAAGCCCACAAAACTCTTGGATACCAAAATGGGATTTCTCTTAGGAAAAATCTTAGATTCAAGAAAAAAACACAAATCCGGAATCCATTTTACAAATTTATTTATTTATTTTACAAAACAAAAAAAAGAGGAGAAGAAAGTGAAATTCTTACACCGTTTCTTTTTGATCTCCAGAAAAGGCAAAATAGGATAAAGCAGCTTTTCACATAGGGAATAAATCATACGCTAGAGAGAAAAAAGAGAATGTGAAAGGAAAAAGCTTTGAAGAGAGGATAAAGAAAAGAGGCAAAATCTGAGAAGTGTGCTGCGCCTGCGGTGGAAGGAAAGTGCAACTTTGTAATTATAATAATGCTTACGGACATGCTATAAATTCGGACAGGGATTCATATCCCGACATGTTGACATGGGCACCTTATTCTTTTGGAATCATTGCACTTCTGATCCTTCAATTATTGATGAATTAGTCATTTCTGGTCCTTGCATTATAAGCATGTTTTATTTTGAATTGAGAAAAATGAGCAATTTTTGTGTCTTTACACTTGCTATATGTTATATTTTTAGAATTACACTACCCTCGAATATCGAGTAACCAAAAAAAATTAATTTTAAAAAAAGTTTAATGATGTAACAACAAATACTATCTGTTAAAGATGTAATATTCACGAGAATGCGGGTACATATCATTAAAGCATTTAATATGCTTAACACAAATAACTATTTGAAGTTCAATATGTTAGAATAATGATTCCGACTAAAATATAATAGTCTTCATATCGAATAATTTGGAACAATAACAACATAAGCGGAAGCGTACCTGAATCCATTTGTGAAAATCCTTAAGCCTCCTTTGATGATTGTTTGAAAGCTCCTTAATCCTAACTTCAAGATTGTCTTGAAGTCTTACACAAGAATTTCACAAGATTGTTTCACAAGTATATCTTCCAAACAACAAATATTTGAGATTGGTTTTCCACAAGAATATGCAAGACAAAGATTGGTTCTCTTGATTCAATGGGAAGAAGAAGAGATTGTCTTGCTATAATGTGGGAACCATAACCCCCACTTTATAACAAATGAGTTACAAAACTCAAGAGTCACAAGCATGTAACTATGGTTACATATATGTAACCTTAGTTAGCCCATCATTAACTAAGGTTACCATTTTGGGTATCTACATATTAGTCCTACACTTTATATGACAATACATTGGCCCCCTTAACATAATGTCCATAAGACCACAAAATTAGGCCAAACCAAAAGATAGCACATAACATATAATTTATCCATATATTGTTCGTATGTATGTAGATATAAGTCCATATATCTTACAATCTCCCACTTGGGCGAGATACACATACATATGTACAAACCTTAGCATTATATGTTACAATATAACCTTAGGAGCTCAAAATTGCTATCATAATAAAATTGTCATGAACAATCCGGTCCATCAATCATACCAACATAGGACCTAAGAGCTCTTAGTTACTCATTCGTAACTAGAACCAACATAGATCACGTATATCAATATAACCAACGACATGGATCAAGTGTAGGTATGTAGCATGGAAATAACATAAAGTGTGGTCAATAGAATGTCTATTTCCAACTGGTTCTCGTTATTTAGATCAATCATAAACTGTAAGAGTACAAAACTTTAAAAACTGAATATCTGCGCAGATATAACTGAATTACTGAATTTCTGAATATAATGGACAATACATAAATGTACAATACAAACTCCCACTAAAATACATAATCCTTATCTGATTTGACACCCATACAAGCAATATGCTCATGACATACTTTTGGTGTCAATCCCTTAGTGAGCGGATCCGCAAGCATGGAGTTTGTACTAATGTACTCAATGCACAATTGTCCATTTTGTACTCTTTCTTTAACAACCCGAAATTTGACGTCCATATGTTTTGCTTTCGTCAAACTACTGTTGTTATTAGCATAAAGGACTGCCGATCTGTTGTCGCATAATAGCCTAATTGGCTTTTTGATGCTATCAACAATTCGCAGTCCACCAACAAAATTCTGCAGCCATAATGCCTCATTGGATGCTTCATAACATGCCATGAATTCCGCTTCCATGGTGGAAGTGGCCGTAAGAGTTTGCTTGATGCTTCTCCAAGAGATAGCACCGCCAGCAAGCATGAAAATATAGCCTGAAGTAGACTTCAAACTATCCTGACATCCAGCAAAATCGGAATGGGTATACCCAATGATCTCAAGATGGTCCGATCTCTGATATGTAAGCATGTAATCCTTTGTTCTCTGTAAGTACCTCATGAACCTTTTGGCTGCCTTCCAATGGTCCATTCCCGGATTGCTAAGATATCTGCCTAACATCCCAACAATGTATGCTATATCAGGTCATGTACATACCTGAGCATACATCAGACTACCTACAGCCGAAGCATAAGGCGTCTTCTGCATTTCCGAAATTTCATAATTATTATTTGGGCACTATTTGAGACTAAACTTGTCTCCCTTAGCAACAGGGGTGTTACCTGGTTTACAATCCTGCATGCCAAATATTTTCAGAACCTTATCGATATAGCCCTTTTGTGACAGACCGAGAACACCTTTGGAGCGATCTCGTTGTATCTGAATTCCTAATACAAAAGAAGCTTCACTAAGATCTTTCATTTAAAATTTCTTTGAAAGAAATTTCTTAGTTTCATGCAATAATGCTATATCATTACAGGCAAGCAGTATGTCATCGACATATAAAACCAGAAAAATATACTTACTCCCACTGAACTTATGGTATATACAGTCATCAGCAACATTCGGTTCAAAACCAAAAGATGTAATGACTGCATGAAACTTATAATACCATTGACGGGAAGCATGCATGAGCCCATAGATGGATTTCTTTAATTTGCAAACCTTTTTCTCTGATTCATCCGAAACAAAGTTTTCAGGTTGCACCATATAAATTGTTTCCTCAATGTCACCATTGAGAAATGCTGTCTTAACATCCATCTGATGAAGCTCAAGATCAAAATGTGCTACTAGTGCCATTATAGTCCTGAAAGAGTCTTTCGATGAAACTGGAGAGAAAGTCTCTTTATAATCAATGCCTTCCTTTTGAGTGTAGCCTTTTGCGACAAGACGAGCTTTATACTTAATAACATTGCCCCCTGAATCCCTTTTGGTTTTAAAAATCCATTTACAAACAATAGGTTTAATACCTTCGGGCAATGTAACAAGCTCCCAAACGTCATTATCGCTCATAGACTTCATCTCATCATTCATGGCATCAATCCACTTTTGAGAGTTAGAACCCTTAATGACTTGACGGAAGTTGATTGGATCATCTTCCTTAAGTCCAATATCGCTTTCTTGTTCTTGGAGAAATACAACATAATCATCCGGAATTGCATTTCTCCTCTCTCTAGTGGATCCCCTTAACGGCACTTCAGTTTCTTGAGGTTGTTGAGTTTGATTTTCATTAATAATATCAGGGTCCTGATGGGGGAGATTTTCGAGATTGTCTTGAACTGGAGTTGTGTGATCCGTGTCAGGAATGAGAACACCCTGACCAAGATCAACAACTTGAGGGAAAGACACATGTTCTTCCTCAAAGACAAAATCTCTAACAACTTTATCTCCCCACCCCCCAAACTCAATATCCTCAAAAAACCTAGCATTACCCGTCTCAAAAATAGTTCTTGAAGTGGGATCATAAAACATAAAACCCCTGGACCTTTCAGAGTATCCAACAAAATAGCTACTACCGTCTTAGCATCCAGTTTCCTTTCATTCGGCCTATAAGGCCTTGCCTCAGCTGGACAACCCCAAATGTGTAAATGCCTAATACTGGGTTTATGCCCAGTCCAAAGTTCGTATGGGGTTTTGATTGTAGCTTTAGTTGGAACTCTATTAAGAATATAAGCTGCGGTTTTTAATGCTTCACCCCAGAGTGAGTCTGGTAAAGTAGTACGACAAATCATACTTCTTACCATATCCTTAAGGGTCCGATTTCGTCTCTCAGCTACACCATTCATCATAGGACTTCCTGGCATAGTATACTGAGGGACGATCCCACACTCATCTAGGAATTAGCAAATGGCCCTGGACGTTGTTCACCTGAACCATCATATCTGCCATAGTATTCACCACCACGATCAGATCTAACGGATTTAATTCTTTTGCTTAGTTGATTTTCAACTTTAGCCGTAAATGATTTGAACACGTCTATGGATTGGGATTTTTCATGAATAAGATATAGGTACCCATAACGAGAGTAATCGTCTATGAATGTGATAAAGTATTGTTGACCATTCCTACAAGGAGTAGGGAATGGCTCACAAATATCCGTATGTATCAATTCTAAGACGTCCGAAGCTCTCTTAGCACCTAATCTCGTTTTGTTTGTTTGTTTTCCCTTGATACACTCAACACATATATCCGAATTTGAGGAATCAAGAATTCCATCTGACACGAGTTTCTGAATTCTTTGAATGGATATGTGACCCAAACGTGTATGCCAGAGTGATATAGAATTCTCATTAGTTAATTTTCTTTTGGTACCAATTAAACTTGTATGCAAAGTTTCATTATTTGAGGTTATTGTATCAACCAAATATAGGCTATCAAATGTTGATAAAAGACCAGTACCGATAAGATTTGAATTCTGAAAGAGACTAACTTTATTGTCACCGAAAGAACATGAATAACCGGGTATGTCCAATTTGGGAACAGAAATTAAATTCCGTCTAAAAGACGGTACAACAAAAGTCTCATCCAAATCTAAATAAAAACTGGTCTTAAACAACAGCCTAAACTTTCCAATAGCCTCAACTGGCACCTTCTTGCCATCACCCACATAGATGTATCTTTCACCATCATTTGGTTTTCGGCAGTTCAGGCAACCCTGCATAGATATACTTATGTGAGTAGTAGCAGCAGAATCTACCCACCAAGTATCCTTAGGTACCGAAATTAAATTAACTTCAGAACAAATAAGAGAAAGAAATGTACCTTTTTTCGCACGCCAAGCGTGGTACTTGGTACAATCCTTCTTCACATGATTAGTCCCCTTACAGAAAAAGCAACCTAATTCAGTAATTTCAACCTTAGGTTCCTTATGTTGCTTTTTATTCTTGGGCCTTGCAACCGCAACTTCCTTACCTTTCCTCTTCTTAGGATCCTTAGAAGAGGATGCCAAATGAGCACTTTCAGTCTTATCTTGCTTTATCCTTTCCTCCTCTTGCACACAATGTGAAATGAGCTCATTAAGAGTCCATTTCTCCTTCAGGCAATTGTAACTGACCTTAAACTGATCAAAGTGTGCAGGAAGAGATATCAAAACTAAGTACACAAGCAGTTCCTCAGGTAATATCCGCTTGAGCGACTTAAGTTTCGAAGCAAGATGAGACATTTCCAAAATGTACTCCCTAATGTTTCCCTTGCCCTTATACCTCATGGAAACAAGTTTACTCAATAGTGTACTTGGTTCCGCCTTTTTGTTTTGTTCAAAACGCTTTTTAAGGTTCTCAAGGAAAACTTTGGCATTAGTTTCATCATTCATAGTGCCCTGAATGATTCTGGAATTGCACGTTTCATGATCATTAGACTCATGCGATTCGAGCGTTACCACTTCTCCATCTCCCTCCTTTCATCAGGAGAGGATGTATCCTCAAGAGAAGCAGGTTGCTCATTCCGAAGTGCAAGGTCAAGATCCATGCAACCGAGAACGATCACAATGTTCTCTTTCCATTCCTTAAAGTTTGTGCCGTTAAGCACAGGGATGCTATTGATGTTGGCAGATATCGAAGCAGCAGAAGAATTAACTGAAAATAGAACAAAAGGATTACTTAATACTTGCTTACGATAACTTGAACTTTAACTGTACTTTATAGATTCAAAATAGGCAAATCCCATTACAAGATACCTAGCACAACATTGATTTTAGTCTTTGGACAGAAAATCAACTTGTAAGTGGTACTCTTGGTGTAGTGATCAAATATTGACAATAAACTCCTGTCAAATATCAAGCCTTCCTTTGGGCCGACATAATATTCACATGGAAAACCAAATAATTGTCACATATTTATCACCACAAGCATGTTCGAATTCCTGCCAAATAACAACCTTCCTTTGGTCCGGTGTTAAACGCATGGAAGACTAACATCCACAGTCATCTTATATTTCAAGATCAATCAATCTACACAATAGAGGTTACTTTGGCAACATAATGCTTCAATTGACTAATTTAAAATATTAGATACTAAAAATCTTAGTTCCTTAAGCCATATTATGAATCTTAACTGAATATGTTACATGTTTTGACATGCAACATCTGAATATTAATTGTTATAAACTTAGTTGGACAATTCCAAAATCTGAAATTTGATGGACTAAAACAATCAATATTCAAAACTTAAATATTAATGTATAATACATTAATAATTTAAAAACTTAATATTAATTGACATATTATAAATATGCAATTAAAATCTGAAACTTAAAAGACTTAAAACGTTTTATTAATTATAAAAAACGTTTCTTACATTATGTCCCCATTAAACAACCAAAATAAAACGTTTTCAGCACTTAACTGCCTGATAATCGATTATCAGGTCCTTGATAATCGATTATCAGGGCTTGCTGGTCCAGGATAATCGATTATCTTAAACAGATAATCGATTATTCTGGCATTCTGGAATTTCTAAATTTTGCTGAAAATTGAGATATTCGATTATTCAAATTGAATAATCAATTATTCCATTGTTCTGTTTCAAAAAATCTGTAACTTAATTGCATAATCGATTATGCTCAATGGATAATCGATTATGCTACTGTTCTGTCCCAAAAAATTTTACGGAAAAATTGACATAATCGATTATCAAAAAATTGATAATTGATTATTCCCTGTTTCTGTTTTGCAAAATTTTGATCAACATATTCAACATAATCGATTATTTTTCCAGTATAATCGATTATGTTATTGTTCTGTCCAACGACTTAACAAGTTTTTTCAACAAGAAACTTAAACATTGAATCATGTTGCTCATCAACCAAAATCATGCAAAATTCAATGTTTCAACTCAAGTAGTGATAACATGATATTAAAACATCAAAGTTCATCAGAAACATAACATTCATAAAATCATGCTATTTCATGGTACTAGAATTTCTTAAACAAAATTCTAACTTAACTTGAACATGAACTTTATATAACATGAATCTTATGAACATCCAAATTATCCAAATATGAAGGTGGCTCTGATACCAATTGTTAGAATAATGATTCCGACTAAAATACAATAGCCTTCATATCGAATAATTTGGAACAACAACAACATGAGCGGTAGCGTACCTGAATCCATTTGTGGAAATCTTTAAGCCTCCTTTGATGATTGTTTGAAAGCTCCTTAATCCTAACTTCAAGATTGTCTTGAAGTCTTACACAAGAATTTCACAAGATTGTTTCACAAGTATATCTTCCAAACAACAAATATTGGAGATTGGTTTTCCACAAGAATATGTAAGACAAAGATTGGTTCTCTTGATTCAATGGGAAGAAGAAGAGATTGTCTTGCTATAATGTGGGAACCATAACCCCCACTTTATAACAAATGAGTTACAAAACTCAAGAGTCACAAGCATGTAACCATGGTTACATATATGTAACCTTAGTTAGCCCATCATTAACTAAGGTTACCCTTTTGGGTATCTACACATTAGTCCTACACTTTATATGACAATATATTGGCCCCCTTAACATAATGTCCATAAGACCACAAAATTAGGTCAAACCAAAAGATAGCACATAACATATAATTTATTCATATATTGTTCATAGGTATGTAGATAAGACAATAATTGCTATGAGATTGTGTCTAAATCGATAATGACACAAGTTTCTAAACTATTTAATGTGTTTTCTCGCAAAACAAAAAATGACTCAAAGTTGCACTTTTTAGAAATCACGCTAACGCTGAATAAGTAATATTCATGAAACATAACTTAAGTCCCTGTCATGACTCAACGTAGTGTGAGAAACTCAAGTTCTCTTCCGATATGATTGCACTATGTCCCAATATCCCAACCAAAACACAATTCCTCCCAAACCACCTAACATAAATTCCCAACTAGCATTAATAGAAACTGAATCCTCTTCTTTCAAGGACAAACTGAATCCTCTTCTTTCAAGGACAAATTAGTGGCAGATGAACATAAAAATAATATATCTATCATATCCCCATTGCCCTACCAAATACCCATGAAAATTAATTAGAGACTCCACATAGCAATATTTACACTGTCCCAATTAGCACCGAAGATAAACAAAGAATTTACTATCTCTGGAGATTCTCTCTCATAATTATCATATTATATTATAAGTGTGAAGATTTTAGTGTAATATTATTTTACTATACTATCATTTAAAAGTTAAAAGACATAATTACCCTTTAAATCTACCTTTTAAATCAGTAAATAAATCTGAAATTATTGTATAACATATGAGGTAAGTGTATTGGAAAAGATTGAGTTTATATATTAAAAGTGGTATAAAGATGACGTGTAATGACACGTAGACTAGTCAAAGAGTTATGATTGACAAATAGACACGAGTTGTAACAGATATGAGCGGAGGCAAAGGAAGAGGCACGAGCGGTTAATCAAAGGACTCAGCGCTCGTACCTATTTAAGCTTAAAAATCAAGGAAAATGAATCTGACAATATAAGGGAGTACACATACAGTATTTAATGAGCTTTAAGTACTAAAAATATTAGAGAATCTATATTAAATATAATAATTATATAACATAGCATTTAATATCTTTAATTATCTATAATTGCCTCATTATGACAAAGGCAAAACGCATATCTCCAAAAAAGCTATAAAAGGAAAAGAATTGATCAATTGTAAGAACACAAAACACTATCTGAATATACTGGTCTATTTTACTTTTCTGATTATATTATTTTTATTCAGATTACTTTCCTTTATACATTTTTTATTATCAGTAACCCGAGTTCTTCTAAATTAAAACTTTGACCGAAGTGCCATTTTTCGGTTAAATAAATTAGTTCTGTTGCAGGGAATTTGATAATCTATTTAATTTAATTTTCCTTGTTGCATCAACCATGTCGAACAATAATGACAACATTCAAGGAAATGAAGGAAACCAACAACTTCAAGGAAATCTATAGGATAATCACACCTCGTTCCCTTCTCCACAAAGCTCCCCTCGACGCTCTCGAGAAGGCACTCCTGATGGATCTTATGCACTTGGAAACACTCAATTTGAAAATATTGAAGCTATCGATGAAGCTTTGCAAAAACTAATTGTTGCACAGGCCAATGAATCTCGTGAAGGTTTTGCTAGTCACTTACATGCTGCACCACTCACGCCCACTCCAAATAAAAACACTCTGGAGAATCCTCATTCTGGGCTCGTTAATTCAAGAAGTGGTGGAACCTCCAATGAGTTACAAGAAGGAGTACTAGGTAATTTAGTCAATTTAGATTTACAAACTTTAGTACTAACATTGCAGAAACAGCTCAAGGAGTAAAGTGATCGCATAGAGCAAATACCCGAGGTGCCGCCCGTAATCAAAGGGACATATATGGATAAATATTTGCAGCAACCTTGGAAGCTAAGTGTTGCTCCCCTCCCAATACTAAAGAAATTCAAAATGCCTGATATTCCAAGATACGATGGAACAACTGATCCACGAGACCACGTGACTACATTCACAACAGGCGTCAAAGGCAATAACTTGATTAAACATGAGCTTGAATCAGTATTGGTCAAGAAATTCGATGAAACACTCACTAAGGGTGCATTAATATGGTATTCTCTTTTACCTGAAAATTCTATAAATTCTTTTGTTGACCTTGCAGATTCTTTCACCAAAGCACACTTGGGTGCTCAAAAAGTCGAAAGAAGAATGAAAGATGTTTTCAAAATCAAACAAGGGGACTCAGAATTGCTTAGAGAATTCATGGACAGATTCCAACGTGAAAGAAAGACATTACCGCGTGAACCTGACAATTGAGAAGCTATAGCTTTCACCAGTAATTTGAATAAAAAAAGCTCCGAGGCAACAGGGCGACTCAAGAAAAGTCTTTATGAATTCCCAGCCACAACATGGAATGACATTTATAACAGGTATAACACGAAGCTAAGGATCGAAGAAGACATTATTTCACAGCATCAAAAAGAAAAAAAGATAAGTTCGAGATGGGTGGAAATAGAAAAAAGGTCCGATAAAAACAGGTATGAACCATACATGGGACCTGCGGGAAAAGAGTCACGGTTAAAATAGGATAATCAAAAATATGACCACAGATCGAGAAATAGAGAGTCGGGCTCGTCATCAAGATCAGGGAATGATCGAAACACACTTGAGTCTCGAGATGATGATAGAAATTAATGGAAAGATTTGTACAAGTTATACGTTTCGTCACCACTTTGTAGGTATTTTCTTTTATGGTTCATATTCCGGATTGGGTTCATCCCTGTAGTAATCAAATGAATTGAGTCGTCTACATGAAAGCGTAAGAACTCAACGGGATTCCCTTCTTTGTTTGTTTGATTCGAAGGGGAAGGACCTATTGAGTTCTTAAGAATCATAATATTTTTTTCGTCTAAATGATAAAATGGATTTCTTTTTCTTTTCAAAAACTCCATTTTCCTCATTTTGCTGATCAAGTTTTTGAAAAATTCACTATTCGGACCAGGGCTTAGTTGATCCATGATTTATGTTTCATCTTTCCTTTCCTTTTCGTTTGTCTCGAGAAATCTATCGATCAATTACGATTCTTTCTTTTTCTCTTGATTCTTTTCCGATCGAGATGTATAGATCCTGTTCATGGATTAACGAAAAATGTGCAAAAGCTCTATTTGCCTCTGCCATTCTATGTGTCTCTTCCTTTTTGCGTATGGCATCGCCATTCCCTTTGGCAGCATCCACTAATTTGGAACTTAACTAAGAAACTTAAAGGCGAGGTTCGGTAGTTATTATTTCATTGTGAGCACTTCCGAACTCGTAGCTATTTTGAGAAGTATGGGTGACAAGGTATGATAGCCGTAAGAGATGAGATCGAATCCAAACAGACACAAGCTTGATTATTGGTATGAATTTCATAATGATCACGGGCATAAAATGGCTGTAAGTTTTTACAAAGTGAAGTTAATCATTTAGTAAAATAGAGGTATCTCACTGAGTTATTCATTGAGAAAGGTAAGCAAGCATACATGAACAATAGGCAGGAGCCCCCTAAACTACCTTCTCCAAAAGGACTGTCAACGTTATTAGCAGGGGAGAAGATGTCAATGGTGTGACATACACCACAGCTAATAAAATTTCCAAAATCACAATTACTCAAGGGAAACGAGTGCGACATGTTTTAGAGGAAGACAACATTACATTTGATGATGCAAATGCACACGGCGTATTATCTCCTCATAATGATGCGCTGGTAATATCTCTACTTGTATATAATACTAATGTGAAACGAGTTTTGATTGATCCATGTAGTTCCATGAATATTATTTTTCTACGAGTGTTACGTGAGATACAAGCTGAAGATAAATTAATACCAAAGGTGCAGACTTTATCTGGTTTTGACAAGTCCAGTTTTGTGACAAAAGGAGAGGCAATACTCACAATATTCGGAGAAGGAGTTGTCAAAGATAAAAAGTTTCAGGTAATAGATATGGAGATGGCTTATAATATGATCCTTGGGAAACCCTGGATCCATGAGATGGACGTTGTTCCTTCAACCTTGCATCAAGTTATTAAATTTCCATCACCATGGGGAATATGTCAAATCCGTGGAGATCAACATACATCCAGGAACATCAACTCTATAGCAGATTCAAGTACGAAAAACGAAGAACAATAGCAATCACATAATCCAGTTGAGGGCACCACAACACAAACCTCAACTGAAAAAGGACGTGAAAATATGGACTCAAAAGCTAATACCATTCAAGAACCAGAGGAAAACGAAAATATCAAAATAAAAATTGCAAAACTAGAGCATGTAGTGCTATTTGCACAATTTCCTGAAAAGAAAGTCTATGTAAGGACCAATCTAAGCCGAGACATGCAAGGTAAGTTGATTAAACTTTTCAAAACTAATGCGAACTGTTTTATCTGGTCCCATTCTGATATGACAAGAACATCATCAGAGGTAATGACTCACAAATTAAATGAAGATCCATCGAACCCTCCTATCAAACAAAAGAAAAGAAAGCAAGGAACTTTCAAAAATCAGGTGATTCAAGAAGAGGTCCAAAAATTACTAAAGATTGCATCAATTAGTGAGGTAAAATATCCTAATTGGTTATCCAATACTGTTGTAGTACCGAAGAAGAATGGCAAGTGGCAAATTTGTGTAGATTACACAAACCTTAACAAAGCTTGTCCTAAAGATTCATTTCCACTACCACATATAGATCAACTAATTGACGCTACTGCAAGACAGGAACTATTAAGTTTTTTAGATTCATATTCAGGTTATAATCAGATCAAAATGGATCAGGTAGATAAGGAAAAAACTTCATTCATAACAGACAAGGGGACTTACTATTATAAAATGATGCGTTTTGGTCTCAAAAATGCTGGTGCATCATATCAATGTCTAGTGACTAAAATATTTCAAGAACATCTGGGAAAAACCATGAAGGTTTATATAGACGATATGCTCGTTAAAACTTAGAATTCAAGAGATCATATATCACATATGTCTGATACATTTTACATTTTGCACAAATTTAATATGAAGTTAAATCCGGAGAAATGTGCTTTTGGTGTTGCATCAGGTAAGTTTTTGGGTTTTCTTGTTTCTAACCGTGGTATTGCAGTGAATCCTGCACATATGAAGGCCATTGAAGAAATCCCTTATGTGCTTTCAAGTAAAAAAAGAAGTGCACATATTGACAGGAAGAATTGCAGCCTTGGGAAGATTCATTTCTAAATCAACAGAAATGTGCTTTAAATTCTTCTCAAATCTTAAAAAGCAAGATCATTTTGAATAGAATGAGGAATGTGAGAAGGCACTCAAAACTTTGAAGACATACTTATCAAATCCATCATTGCTCGCAAAACCAAAGGCTATGGAAAGATTTCTCATATATCTTGCTGTTTCAAAAGCAGCGGTAAGTGATGTTTTAATCCGTGTGGACCAAGGTAAACAATCTCCGATCTATTATGTCAACAAATCATTATTAGATGCGGAGACGCGGTATCCTCAATTAGAAAAACTTGCACTTGATTAATCATGGCATCTACAAAATTAAGACATTATTTTCAGTGTAAATGCCGTAGTAACTACTTATCCATTACGTAATATTTTACATAAGCATGAGTTATCAGGAAGGTTAGCTAAGTAGGCTATAGAACTAAGTGAATATGATATCATATACCAACCTAGAACTGCTATAACATCTCAAGTGTTAGCTGATTTCGTGGCTAATTTTAGCTAAGGGATGCAATTAGAAGTAGAAAAGGAGTTACATGTGTTCAATAGAGATAACCCAAGAACTTGGACCTTATTTACAGATGGTTCATCTAACGTAAAGGGTGCAGGTTTAGGGATTGTTTTGATACCACCTAGGGGAGAAGCCATTAGAAAGCCCAGTAAATGTCATTTTATAACTAACAATGAGGCATAGTATGAGGCTGTGATTGCAGGTTTAGAACTGGTACGAGAACTTGTCATAAATCAGATTATAATCAAAAGCGATTCTCAGCTCCTAGTTAATCAAATACTGGACTTACATGGGAAGCAAGGATGCAGTAGTACTTAGAAAAGGTACGGGATTTGATAAAGCAATTTCAAACCTGTAATATGACACAAATACCGAGGGATGAAAATGTTGAAGCAGATGCCTAGCTAATCTCGCATCTGCAGCAGACATGGCAAGTAATGAAAGTGCTTTAGTTATTCATTTATTTCATTCAATTCTCGACACCGATAAGTATGAGGTAAATTTTAATAACTTAACTTGGAACTAGAGGAATGAGATTGCAGTATGGTACCGTCCATGAAGATAAGAAAAAAACTCACGCGCTTCGAAAAAAGGCTACTCGATATTGCTTAACGCAAGGCAATCTTTACCGAAAAATGTTCGGTGGTCCCTTAGCAAGATGCCTCAGACCTTCTCAGACAGAATACGTAATGAGAGAGATACACGAGGGGCATTATGGGAATCACGTAGGAGGAAGGTCATTGGTAAGAACCTTAATTAGGCTAGGTTATTATTAGCCCAAAATAGAAGAAGAAGCGGAAATTTTCATGGCTAAATGTGATAAATGCCAAAGGTACAATAATAATATACATAGGCCCACGAAGTTATGCATCCGGTCATTGCACCGTGGCCATTTATGAAATGGGGGATGGATATCGCAGAACCACTACCACAAGCAAAAGACAGGTAAAAGTTTGCTCGTACTCACTGATTATTTTACTAAATGGGTGGAGGCATGAGCATTCAAACATGTGCGAGAAAAGGAAGTTAGAAATTTCATTTGGCAGAATATCATATGCCAATTCGGTGTGCCAAAGGAAATCGTATGTGATAATGGCCCTCAGTTTATAGGCACTCAAATCACAGAGTTCTTTCAAAGTTGGCAAATCAAAAGAATTACATCCACACCTTATCATCCGGTGGGTGATGGGCAAGCTGAGTCAACAAATAAAGTCATTATCAACAATTTAAATAAGCGTTTAGAGGAATCCAAAGGTAATTTGGCCATAGGTGTTACCTGGTGTTTTATGGGCATACCGCACAAAAACAAAAACAAGTACAGGAGAAACACCATTTTTATTGGTTTGGAGCTGAAGCTTTAATTCCAGTTGAGATAGGAGAGCCGAGTACGAGGTTCCACATACATCAAAATATTCTAATGACAAATAAATGCGTGTAAATCTTAATTTACTTGAAAGAAGAAGAGAAACTACACTAATAAGAATGGCAGCATAGAAGCAGGTCATAGAACGATACTATAATCGAAAAGCACGCCTTAAATTCTTCAAAATTAGGGACTTCATACTCAAAAATGTTTTTCAATCTACAAAGGCAACTAATACGGGAAAATTAAGTCCAACATGAGAAGGACCCTATAGAATTCGTGATATTGCGGGAAAAGAAGCATACGAGCTGGAAATAATGGATGGCAAGATACTACCTTCAAATTTGAATGTTGTTCATCTGAAGAGATACTATTTCTAAGGAATACCCACAGTCAGGTATCCATATTTTAAATTTAATTTTTGAATTTTTATAATTTTACTAACGATTTTAGATGATAGGAAAAAATCTAAAGTAAAAAGGGTACGTATAGACAAAAAAAAATCCGATTAGTAGGAGGTAATTCTTTGATTCGGATTGGAAATAATGATAGGAAAGTCATGATCTGGCAGTCTCTACGAACTAAAGAAATCAAACATTCGGTGATTTGAGTGGGATAAATATCAGCACGATCTAAAGAAGAAACTTGATTTCTAAGAGACTCTCTGTCATTATAAAAAGATAGTTCCGCAGGAACTATCTCCTCTACTAAAGGTTCACGAGGAGGTTCAGAAGATTCTTTGACCCTAGAAGAAGATCTTTGTGGAAAAAAAAACCCTAGTTCTAGAAGAGGGTCTACAACCAAGTGAAGAAACAGAAGAACTACGTACAGATAAAGATCCTAAATTACGGAGCCTACCTCCTCTTTTTCTCATAATAAGGGCATTAGGGAAGTTATCAATTATGGGGACACTTCTAGGATTACGGTTTGATGAAGATATGATAGTACGAGGAAGAAGCAAACAAAGATTTGAGAAATTAGATGTTCATAATACTTTATGTGGTAAAGACAAAGAAGAAAACTATATTTATACTAAGAAGCAACCGTCAAAGGAAAAATCGCAATGGTGGAAATGTTGTAATGAGAACTGGGGCTTCGTGTTTAGTGAAGCTGTAAAAAATCCATAAAAGTCATTGCAAAGTTGCAAAATCAGTAAAAAGATGCATGTGTAACAGATATTAAATGGAAGTGACAACTAAAGCGTTAATTTTATTGTAGCATTTATGGTTGTAAATATTCCCGCTTTAATAAAATTCACTTCCAAAATATTCAATTGATGAATAAATGGCAAGTGGGGGGGGGGGGGGACTATCTGTATTGAAAAAAATTGAGTTTACATATTAAAAGTAGTATAAAGATGATGTGTCATGATACGTAGACTGGTCAAAGAGTTATGATTGACAAAGAGGCACGAGTTTTAACAGATACGAGCAGAGGCAAAACAAGAGGCACGAGGGGTTATTCAAAGGACTCAGTGCACGTACCTATTTAAAAAAATAGAATCAAGGAGAATGAATCTGACAGTACAAAGGAGTACACATACAATATTTAATGAGCCTTAAGTACTAAAAACGTTAGAGAATCTGTATTAAACACAATGATTATGTAACGTATCATTTAATGTCTTTAATTGTCTATAATGACCTTATTATGACAAAGACAAAACGCATATTTCCACAAAATTATAAAAGGAGGAGAATGGATCAATTGTAAGGACACGAAATACTATCTGAATATACTGGTCTACTTTACTTTTCTGATTATATTATTTCTATTCAAACTACTTTCTTTTATATATTCATTGATTATCAGTAACCTGAATTTTTTTAAATTAAAGCTTTGATCGAAGTTTATTTTTTGATTAAACACTAAGTGGTAAGTATATTAACAGACTCAATGCTAAATATTGCTACAATAAATATTATATTTGTTACTATCACATTGCCTTTGCACCTCCTAGAGTCATTTGTATTCAGTTAGGTTCCTCTTCTTCTTTTGCAACGTCTGTTCCGATTCTCTAATGTTCTGTACTGGAGGGAGGGCATTGAAAATATTGTTCATATTCTTTTTATTTTATATATTTTTTCCTTTTGTGATTCCACCTAATTAGGAATAGAAGATAATCAACACTCTTACTACTTCTAACAAAGACAAGTGTCTCTAATCATAGATATCACTCCACCAGAAGCAATGTATGAACAAAAGAGTTGTTCGATATATAAAACATTATGCAGTAATGCATGAATAAAAGAGTTGTTCGATACATAAAGTATTACGTATTTATGTATACTTCAAAAAAGATTCGTATCTAATAATATGAATTTTCTTTTTATTCTTTTTTTATCAGTTGCACTATAATACTCGATCCGTATCTCATAATATGAATTTTCTTTTTATTCTTTTTCTATCAGTTGCACTATAATACTCAATCCTTTTTTTATTGTAGGTTCTTTTTACATGGGAAAGGATTAGAGGGAATCCATTAAGAGAAAATCTTATAGCTGTATCTTCGTTTTTTCTTCCGAAAGTTTTCTTTCCTTTATTTTTTTCTTATTTTCTTGGTTTTTTGCTTTTTTCTTTTTTGTTGTAGATTACAGTAAAAGAAATCCTAGATAATTAATCAAACCTGCAGTGGAGTATAATTTATTGCAAAGAGTATGTATGTGTGTCATACATTATCTTTTATTTCTATCAAGGTTTTTATTTCTAAGTTGAAGGAGTTTTTTTTTGGAAATAAATATTTGAGAGCTGGCAACTTCTGCCACATTCATCATATCTTTAAAATCATATTTAATTATTCTAAAATAGCATAGAACACCAAATGTATAACCATTTATAGTTTTATCTGAAGATGGCATTCGAATGTGTTGAAGCTATGAAACATTTGATGCAACAATGTATGTGTTGGAATAAATCCGACTATAAAAAAATATAGCCTTCATATCGAATTATTTGGAACTAAAACATAAGCGGAAGCGTACCTGAATCCATAGGTGGAAGCTCCTTGATCCGGCTAGGAGTTCGTCCGGGGTTTGGCTTTCCACTTGATGTGCAAGACAATGTAGAGTCTTTCTAAATTATATGGGAAGAAGAAGAAAGAATGGTCTCGCATCAAATGGGAACCATAACCCCCTATTTATAAGCATGTAACCTTAGTTACATGCATGTAACCTTAGTTAGCCCATCATTAACTAAGGTTACTCTTTATGGGTATCTACACAAAATTAGTCTCTACACTTTATATGACAATGTATTGGCCTCCTTAATAATAATGTCCAAAAGATCACTAATTTAGGCCAAACCAAAAGATAGCTCATAACATATAATTAATCCATATATTGTCCATATGTATGTAGTACAAGTCCATATGTCTAACAATCTCCCACTTGGACGATATACTCAGGCATATGTACAAAACTTAGTATTATATGTTACATTATAACTTTATGAGCTCAGTATTGCTATCAAAATAAAATTGTCATGATCAATCCGGTCCATCAATCATATCAACATAGGATCTAAGAGATCTTAGTTACTCTTGCGTAACTAGACCCAATATTGATCACATATATCAATATAACCAACGATAAGGATCAAGTGTAGGTATGTAGCATGGAAATAACATAAAGTGTGGTCTGAAATAGAATGTCTATTTCCAACTGGTTCACCTTATTGAGATCAATCATAAACCATAAGAGTACATAAAACTTTAAGACTGGATATCTGCAGATAAAACCTTAAAGACTGAATTACCGAATGTACTGGACAATACATAATTGTATAACACAAACTCCCACTAAAACTCATAATCCTCAACTTATTTGACACCCGTGCGAGCAATATGCTCATGAAATACTTTGGGTGGCAATCCCTTAGTAAGCGGATCCGCAATCATGTAGTTTGTACTGATGTGCTCTATGCACAATTGTCCATTTTGTACTCTTTCTTTAACAACCAGAAATTTGACGTCCATATGCTTTGCCTTCGTCAAACTACTGTTATTGTTAGCATAAAAGACTGCTGATCTGTTGTCGCATAATAGCCTGAGTGGCCTTTTAATACTGTCTACTATGCGCAGTCCACTAACAAAATTTTGCAGCCATAATCCCTCATTGGATGCCTCATAACATGCCATGAATTCCGCTTCCATGGTGGAAGTTGCCGTAAGAGTTTGCTTGATGCTTCTCCAAGAGATAGCACCGCCAGCAAGCATGTAGATATAGCCTGATGTAGACTTCAGACTATCTTGACATCCAGCAAAATCGGAGTCGGTATACCCGATGATCTCAAGCTGGTCCGATCTTCGATATGTGAGCATGTAATCCTTTTGTTTTCTGTAAGTATCGGATGACCCTTTTGGCTGCCTTCCAATGGTCCATTCCCGGATTGCTGAGATATCTGCCCAGCATCCCAACAATGTATGCTATATCAGGTCGTGTGCATACCTGAGCATACATCAGACTCCCTACAGCCGAAGCATAAGGTGTCTTCTCCATTTCCATGGTCAAAACTATTCTTTGGGCACTGTTTGAGACTAAACTTGTCTCCCTTAGCAACAGGGGTGTCGCCTGGTTTACAATCCTGCATGCCAAATCTTTTAAGAACCTTATTGACATAGCCCTTTTGTGACAGACCGAGAACACCTTTCGAGCGATCTCGATGTATCTGAATTCCTAATACAAAAGAGGCATTACCAAGATCTTTCATTTCAAATTTCTTGAAAGAAATTTCTTAGTTTCGCGCAATAATCCTATATTGTTACTGGCAAGCAGTATGTCATCGACATATAAAACCAGAAAAATATGTTTGCTCCCACTGAACTTATGGTATATACAGTCATCAGCAATATTTGGTTCAGAACCAAAAGATGTAATGACTTCATGAAACTTGTGATACCATTGACGGGAAGCTTGCTTGAGCCCATAGATGGATTTCTTTAATTTGCAAACCCTTTTCTTTGAGTCTCCGGAAACAAAGTTTTCAGGTTGCACCATATAAATTGATTCCTCAATGTCACCATTGAGAAACGATGTCTTAACATCCATCTGATGAAGTTCAAGATCAAAATGTGCTACTAGTGCCATTATTGTCCTGAAAGAGTCTTTCGATGAAACTGGAGAGAAAGTCTCTTTATAATCAATGCCTTCTTTTTGAGTGTAGACCTTTGCAACAAGGCCAGCTTTTAACTTAATGACATTGCCATCTGAATCCCTCTTGGTTTTAAATATCCATTTGCAACCAATTGGTTTAACACCTTCGGGCAATGAAACAAGCTCCCAAACGCTGTTATCGCTCATAGACTTCATCTCATCATTCATTGCATCAATCCACTTTTGAGAGTTAGAACCTTTCATGGCTTGACGGAAGTTGATTGGATCATCTTCCTCAAGTCCAATGTCACTTTCTTGTTCTTGGAGGAAGACAAGAGTATCTTCCACCATTTCCAAGTTTGCCTCATGTTCTTGGAGAAATACAACATAATCGTCCGGAATTGCACTTCTCCTCTCTCTAGTGGATCTCCTTAATGGCACTTCAGGTTCTTGAGGTTGTTGAGTTTGATTTTCATTAATAATATCAGGAACTTGATTAGGGAGATTATCAAGATTGTCTTGAACTGGAGTTGTGTGATCCGTGTCAGGAATGAGAACACCCTGATCAAGATTAAAACTGGAGGAAAAGACACATGTTCTTCCTCAAAGACAAAATCTCTAACTTTATCTCCCCACCCCCAAACTTAATATCCTCAAAGAACCGAGCATTACCCGTCTCAAAAATAGTTCTAGAAGTGGGATCATAGAACTTATACCCCCTGGATCTTTCAGAGTATCCAACAAAATAGCTACTAACCGTTTTAGAATCCAGTTTCTTTTCATTTGGCCTGTAAGGCCTTGCTCAGCTGGACAACCCCAAATGTGTAAGTGCTTTATACTGGGCTTATTTCCAGTCCAAAGTTCATATGGGGTTTTGATTGTAGCTTTAGTTGGGACCCTATTAAGTACATATGCTGCGGTTTTCAATGCTTCTCCCCAGAGTGAGTCTGGCAAAGTAGTATGACAAATCATACTTCTCACCATGTCCTTTAGTGTCCGATTTCGTCTCTCAGCTACACCATTCATAGTAGGACTGCCTTGCATAGTGTACTGAGGAACGATCCCCACTCATCTAGGAATTTGGCAAATGGCCCTGGACGTTGTTCACCTGATCCATCATATCTACCATAGTATTCACCACCACGGTCAGATCTAACGGTTTTAATCATTTTGCTTAGTTGATTTTCATCTTCGGCCTTATATTATTTGGACACGTCTATAGATTGGAACTTCTCATGAATGAGATATAGGTATCCATAACGAAAGTAATCGTCTATAAATGTGATAAAGTATTGTTGACCATTTCTACAAGGTGTAGGGAATGGCCCACAAATATCCATATGTATCAATTCTAAGACATCTGAAGCTCTCTGGGCACCTAATCTCGTCTTGTTTGTTTGTTTACCTTTGATACACTCAATGCAAATATCCGAATTTGAGGAATCAAGAATTCCATCTGACACAAGTTTCTGGATTCTTTGTTTGGATATGTGACCTAAACGCTTGTGCCAGAGTGATAAGGAATTCTCATTAGATAATTTTCTTTTGGTACCACTAGAACTTGTATGCAAAGTTTCGTTATGTGAAGTTATTATGTCAAACAAATATAGGCTATCATATGCTGATAAAAGACCAGTACCGATAAGATCTGAACCTTGAAAAAGACTCACTTTATTGTTACCAAATGAACAAGAATAACCGGATATGTCCAATTTGGGAACAGAAATTAAATTCCGTCTAAAAGACGGTACAACAAAAGTCTCATTCAAATCCAAATAAAAACCAGTCTTAAATAATAGCCTAAAATTTCCAATAGCCTCAACTTCGACCCTTTTGCCGTCACCAACATAGATATATCTTTCACCATCACTTGGTTTTCGGCAGTTCAGGCAACCCTGCATAGATACACTTATGTGAGTAGTAGCAGCAAAATCTACCCACCAAGTATCTTTAGGTACCGAAATTAAATTAACTTCAGAACAAACAAGAGCAAGAGATATACCCTTTTTCGCACGCCAAGCGTGGTATTTGGTACAATCTTTCTTCTTGTGATTAGTCCCCTTACAGAAAAAGCAACTTGATTCTGTAGTTTCAACCTTATTTTCCTTGTGTTGCTTCTTCTGGGGCCTTGAGACCGCAACTTCCTTATTTTTCCTTTTCTTGTTGTCTTTAGAAAATGATGCCAAATGAGCACTTTCTATCTTATCTTGCTTTATTCTCTCTTCCTCTTGCACACAGTGTGAAATGAGTTCATTAAGAGTCCATTTATCCTTTAGGCAGTTGTAACTGACCTTAAACTGATTAAATTGTGCAGGGAGAGAGATCAAAATTAAGTACACAAGTAGTTCCTCAGGTAATTCCAACTTGAGTGACTTTAGTTTTGAAGCAATATGAGACATTTCTAAAATGTACTCCCTTATGTTTCCTTTACCTTTATACCTCATGGAAACAAGTTTACTCAAAAGAGTACTAGTTTCCGCCTTTTCCTTTTGTGCAAAACGCTTTTCAAGGTCCTTAAGGAAAACTTTGGCATTATTTTCTTCAGTCATAGTGTCCCTAAAAGATTCTGGAATTGCACGTTTCATGATCATATGACTCATGCGATTTGAGCGTTCCCACTTCTCCATCTCCTTCTTGTCATCAGAAGAAGATGTATCCTCAAGAGAAGTAGGTTTCTCAATCCGAAGTGCAAGGTCTAGACCCATGCAACCGAGAACTATCATAATATTTTCTTTCTATTCCTTAAAATTTGTGCCGTTAAGCACAGGGATGCTGTTAATGTTCGCAGATATTGTAGCAGCTGAAGAATTCACTGAAAATAGAACAAGTACAACTTAAAACATGCTTACAATTATTTGAATTTTAACTTTAGTATACAAATTCAAAATAGGCAAATCCCATTACAAGATACCTAGCACAACATTGATCTTAGTCTTTGGACAGAAAATCAACTTGTAATTTGTACTCTTGGTGTAGTAATCAAATATTGACAATAAACTCCTGTCAAATATCAAGCCTTCCTTTGGGCCGACTTAATATTCACACGGAAAACTTAATAATTGTCACATATTTATCACCACAAGCATGCTCGAATTCCTGCCAAATAACAACCTTCCTTTGGGCCGGTGTTAAGTGCATGGAATACGAACATACACAGTCATCTTATATCTTAAAATCAATCAATCTTCACAAAAAAGGTTACTTTGGTAACATAATGTTTCAATTGACTAATTTAAAATATTAGATGCAAAATTAATTAGTTCTCTAAGCCATATATTGAATCTTAACCGAAAATTACATGTTTATTATGTAAAATCTGAATATTAAAATCTGAATATTAATGGACAAAACATTAATATTATAATCTGAATATTAATGGACAAAATATTAATATTAAAAACTGAATATTAATGGACAAAACATTAATGTACAATTAAAATCTAAAAACTTAAAACGTTTCTTTAATAATGAAAAACGTTTCTTTAATTAATTGTACATTATGTCTTCATTAAACTGCCAGAAAATAAAAAAACGTTTCTGCAATAAATTGCCAGATAATCGATTATCTTTTCAGGATAATCGATTATCTTGGCATTCTGGAATTTCCAATTCTGCTGGAAATTCCAGGATAATCGATTATCCTAAAGGGATAATCGATTATTCTGGCTTTCTGGAATTTCCCATTTTACTGGAAATACCAGGATAATCGATTATTTGTTGATAATCGATTATGCAGGCTTACTGGTCCAGGATAATCGATTATCCTAAAGGGATAATCGATTATGCTGGCTTTCTGGAATTTCCATTCTGCTGGAAATTCCAGGATAATCGATTATCCTAAAAGGATAATCGATTATGCTGGCATTCTGGAACTTCCAATTTCACTGGAAATTCCAGGATAATCGATTATCCTAGAGGGAAAATCGATTATCTTGGCCTTCTGTCCATAAATTTAATGGTGCTTTCAACAAAAGGCTTAATCATGGAATCATATTCAACAATCGAAAATATGCATATAATCTCAACATTTTAATTCATATGGTGATAGCAAGGTATCGTAATACTGAAGTTTAACATCAACAAATCATTCATGAAAGCATGCCATATCAAGGTACTAGAACTTCAAAATTAAAATTCTAACTGAATTTTAATCACTAAGCATTATAACATTGAATTCATGAATTTCCAAATGACCCAATATGAAGGAGGCTCTGATACCAATTGTTGGAATAAATCCGATTATAAAAAAATATAGCCTTCATATCGAATTATTTGGAACTAAAACATAAGCGGAAGCGTACCTGAATCCATAGGTGGAAGCTCCTTGATCCAGCTTGGAGTTCGTCCGGGGTTTGGCTTTCCACTTGATGTGCAAGACAATGTAGAGTCTTTCTAAATTGTATGGGAAGAAGAAGAAAGAATGGTCTTGCATCAAATGGGAACCATAACCCCCTATTTATAAGCATGCAACCTTAGTTACATGCATGTAACCTTAGTTAGCCCATCATTAACTAAGGTTACTCTTTATGAGTATCTACACAAAATTAGTCTCTACACTTTATATGACAATGTATTGGCCTCCTTAATAATAATGCCCAAAAGTCCACTAATTTAGGCCAAACCAAAAGATAGCACATAACATATAATTAATCCATATATTGTCCATATATATGTTGTACAAGTCCATATGTCTAACAGTATGCGCATAAGACTTATTTTGAATTTTTTTAGGCAAACTCATTTTGTATAGCTGGGAGATTGGATTTTCTAAAGATGGTAAGTTTTAAGTACTAGCTTAATTTTCACTTAGCGACATTGCATTTCCTTCCTTTTGTTCTCTCAATAATCAACTCCTTAGTAACATTGAGAGGAGTGTGTCCTTACTTTTTGGGATTCATTTTGTTTCACATTATTCTTTAGGTAAGCACAAATAGTATTTTTAAGGAAGTATTCGGTGAGATACAATCATATTACATGATTGTACCTAATAACATCATTATTAATCTCATTCGTTGTACCTACATGACTAAATATACTAGCTATATTTCATTGGTTCAGATGATATAAAACATTTTTTTTTCAAATTTCTTATTACTCATCACACATTGTGTTTAGTATTATTTATATTTTTTTAAAGTTTATAATTATTAACATGGATATACGTGCAATGCACGCGTTCAAAACTAGTTAAAATACAAGGCAAAAGAATCCTTCACGAAGTTTTGAAAAGAAAATTAATTGAGCTTTAGAAACCTTCAGAGTCGTTTCCACTAATCGATCTGGAAGAGGACTACTAAACAAAGAAGAAAACATGGCAAAATGGGTCATGGTTCATATTTGGACACTTCTTTTTCACCGCTATCTAGATTAGACTCCCTCAACTTCCTGCATAATTTTATGATGGGAAAATACTACAAAACAAAATTGGAAGTACAATAAGTAGACTTCAAAAAATTGTTGCATACACCTCAGTAGGCCTATGCACGATTATGTGTTGAACTCCCTCTAAATCTCATAGGTTCTCATAAGCAACACATTCTCTACGAAGGTGAGAATTTACTTTGCAAAAATTATGGTCACCTTGAGGCAGTGCAAAATTATAAAGCATAATGAAGCTACAGAAGAGTCAATGCTAAGGAATAACAAGCAAGCAACTCTATTAAACGAAGACAAAGAAGAATAATGGAAGACAGTCTCTTTCCACAAAGGGAAAAAAAAGTTTCAACAGAAAGTTCAACAAAGATCATGGAGAACATTCCGGTGACAGGTATAAATTTTTTACGTCAACACTGCTAAGTACTTGACCTCTCAAAAATTTACGTACAGAAACAAACAAATCTCTAACACACGCCCATATCTTTGTTTAATTCAGGAGAACCTTCCAACCATAAGGTAAAAACAAAAACCACTTTTCACCATTTGAGAAGGTAGACACAGTTTTAAAAAAAATACCAACAGTCCTAATAAAATTGTCAATAATAAAAATATTTTAGTAATGAAGTAAATTATTCTCCACTATCAACGGGCACATCAGACCCCATTCACTCAACACATAAGTCCACATCCTTTCTCCACCTATCACCTTGCATGCAATATCCTAATGATGACTTAATTACCAATAATCTCTGTATTAACAGTCCTAATAAACCACAATCTCTCACACATAACACAGAACAATCATGTGTATACAAATGACTCGTTGCATGAGCCCACTGAGCAAAAACACATGGCAACAAGGCAGACTACTATACAACAAATGGCCAATTCAAATATACACGCTACCCAAAATGAATCCCCCCCACTGCCTATTAAAACCTGTACGCTAACCCACTCTAATGACATGTAAATAGAACCCCTAATCATTGAAAACCTAGCAGTTGGATTTCAAGCTTCTAAGAGTAATATACTATCTACTACAAAAACCTTCTATATCCAACAATAATGCCTAAAAATCCCAATATCAGTCAGAAGGCGCTATAGCCTGATCCAACTATAAAGAATGAATAACACACAAGCCATGGCAAACACTCCACTCCCACATAATCAGATTCCAAACCATCAGAGGATACTTATTCAACCTCCGTTACCACAAAATCATCAACCTCTATCATGGGTGAAGATAGGCCTGGTGGGTCATTTCATCTCGTTCAACATCATGTTGGAGGGTAGGGAAACCATGATTTTACCACAAAACACCCACCATCTGTCCCAACTCATCTCACAAGATGTTCGTCTAGCAATGAACAATCATATAAACCAAATCTGGATAAACAATGTACAACAAAAAATTGCTCCAAATATGCCTGCCAACCTCACTCAAACAATGAATGGGGAATAAAATCTTCCACCAATACTACCCTTTTTCGCCCCGGAAGTTGTAACAAATTGGAATGCACATGGAGACCAATCTCACAATTTCCATGCCCACAAAACACACCCCATGCACAACCAAGGACCTCTACAACCTTCATTACACCAAAATCCAGATTATATGGAACAAGTAATGGAGGAAGGGGTGGATCATGTCAACATAATACCAGAAAATCTAGTCGAAGATTCAAACCTCGACGAAGTAAAGTCTATCTGTTCATGGAGATGCAAGAGCACATGCAGATTTTCTACTCCAATGACACTTTATAAATGCACAATGGACATAAGGCCTCCAACAGACCCAATGGTTGGTCAATATGCATTGATTCTTGTTCTATTTCAAAGGAGTAACCTGATGCATGCATCAAGAGTGAGGGAGAATGCGGAGATACACCACCAAACGTTCAACATGAACAGATCCATCACCTTCATATTATGTAATTTGTGGAGGAAATAATGAAGATTTTAGTTTAAACTTCCGAGACTTGGTCAACACAAACCATCCTAGTATGGTCACTCTTCTTGAGACCAAGATGGACAACCATCTTCCACTGCTCAACCCTTTTGGCTTCTCGGACATTATAGAAATTCCACTAGAAGGCCAGTCAGGTGGAATGGTAATCGTGTGGGATGATATAGTGATCAATGTTCATAGCTTTGTTTGTAGGAGTCAAGAAATAAATGCTACAATTAAGGTAATTTCTACTCACAACTCTTGGCTATGTACTTCAATCTACGCTAGTACGGATAAATATTTTAGAAACAAAATGTGGAATAATCTCATAGACTTGCATGCTTCCTACACGGGTCCATGACTTGTTGGAGGTGACATTAATGATGTCCTGGGTGCAAATAAAAAAATAGGAGGTAAAGATATTAATGATAAACTTTCAAAACTACTATGGGATTGTATTAATAGTTGTAACCTCATAGACCTATAATTTAAAGGTTGCAAATCTACATGGTCCAACTATAGAAATAAGAACAATGACCTCGTTATGAAAAGAATTGATAAAGTCTTTGCCAATGAGGAATGGATCAGCCTTTTCCCTAAGGCCACTGTAACTCACCTTCCTTAAACACACTCAAACCACAATCCTCTTTTAATAGAAATTATTCCCAAGAAAAATTGTTCAACTCAAAAACCTTTTAAATTAGAAACTTATTCGTATAGGCATCCTGAATTCATCAACCTCGTAAAAGATAGTTGGAAGGATTCAAACTACACTCAAGCTTCTAATAAATTCCTTGTTAATGTCAAAGATTGAAAAAATAGGCAGTTTGGGATATTTTTAGGAAAAAAATTAAAATTCTATCCAGACTCGAAGGAATTCAAACTTCCAAAAACTACCCTAGTAACACTTTTCTTCAACAACTAGAAAATAGGCTTCAAATTGACTATAACAATATCCTTAGAATAGAAGATGATTATTGGAAACTTAGAGCAAGAATATCATGGATCCAACAGGAAGATGCTAACACAAAATTCTTCCACAATATGACTTCCAATAAACATCATAGATGTGAATACCTAATTTTTGACCTCACCCAAATTCTATATTATTTTATTGTAAATATTTAAATCTTAATATAAAAACTTTTATCTTTCTCTTAAAAGGTTTCATTTATGAAAATTTAAAAAAATAATACAAAAAAAAATTATTTTGATTCTTAGAGTATAACTTTTGTTCCTATTTTTAAATAGAAGAAAATTTATAAAATATATATATATATATATGGTTTATTCTAATTTTAAATGTAAGCTATAGTATTTTTCATAGTATAATTTAAACTATAATATAAATATTAGGTTTTCTTTAGTTTTTTCTAAATCTAAAGTAAGTTTAAATCTAAAGTAAGTTTTATATGCATGTGTGCGTTTTTTATTTTCTTTTATTTAACTAAAAAAGGGGTTAGGAAAATTTAAATAAATATATATAAAGTTTAAAAAATATATAAAAAATAAAATAAAACAACCCAACTTCCCCACTATTCCTAACTTCTCAATCCCCACTTTCCCACTTTCTTAGAAGTTATAAAACTACTCATACTCATTTATATAAAGAGAAAGAGACTTTTGTTATAAAAAAGAAAAAACAAAAAGAGAGAAGGGACAACAGAATCGTAAAAAGAAAAAGAAGGAAAGACAATTGATAAAAAAGAAGGAGAAGAAAGGGCACAGAGAACGAAAAAAAAAAGTTTGGCTAAGTTATTGAATCTAAAGTTGGAGTTCCAAATTTTTTTCGTGGTTTCGAGTCCGCGGGTTCTAGAAGTTTGATAATAAGTAGATTAAATCGATTATTGAGTAGAATTTTCGCAAAAGGTAACACTCAATCTTGTATATAGATTAAACATGATATATGAGATCTATGTTTCGTCAATGTTTGAATTTTATTTTAATTCGCTTGTGATTTTTGCTAGAATCATATATATATGTGCTCTTATTTTGTTATATGATAAGATAGAAAAAGTTGGTTAAATTTTGTTTTCTTCTTTGTATGTAATATTTAATATGTGCGAACAATTTCCATACTAATTCATGAATTTTGAGGAGCCTATTAATAAAGAAATAAAACTTTTGCAAATAAAGTCATTCTTTTTCTTTCTTGCTTTCATTATCAACTTATCTATTTTTGCTATTTATTCTCGTCAATTTGATTAATGTTCTGTTGCTTAAATTTAAGATTTTTATATTTAAATAGTTATATGGTATGTAGTAATTGTATTACAGTTGTTTAATGAAAGATACATTTGAATAGTAAAAATGAGATGGAAACATTTATAAAAATATTTGGTCTTACTATTTAAATAGAATTCACACCTGAACTGTACATTTCCTCAATATTTGTTGATTTGGTATCTTGAATAAGTTATGTGGATTTTGCATGAACACATCAACATTTTTATTTAATTTAAATTGGATATTAGATTCAATATGCAGTAAGTTACTGAAATAAGGGACTATAAAGGTTGGACTAACACTAATAATGCTTGGGCGCGGTGGTTTGCATGAGAACTGAGCCAAGGTTAACAAATCAAAATCACGCTCATTTCTTCTATAATTGTGTAATTGTTATATTTGGTCCAAATGTCTAAAATGCCTTTCTTCCACAAAGATATTCTTCCATAACTCCTAGCCTTCACAATAATCTCAAACTTAGGAAAGAAATAAATCATGAATATGCTGGAATGCTTTTGGCCTGCACTTTATTAATTAAATCATCGTAATTGTGTACACGTTCGCGTGACATGATTATGACTCCCAAAATAAAACAAAGTATGCGTTCGCACAACTTCAACCAAACTTTTTTCTTAAAAAATAAACAAAGCGTTACTAATTGTGCACATGTTTGTGCGGCATGATCTTTAACGTGCCAATGGAAAAGAATATACGTACTCTTAACTCAATTTTTTAATTATGAACTATCAAGTGATAAAAAACGGTTTAGAGGTAAATGCACATAGGCTCTAAAGATGAGTAGTTAAAAAATTTAAGCCAAGTAATAATTACTAAGCGACCGTGCTAGAACCACAGAACTCGGGAATGCCTAAGACCTTCTCTCGGGTTAATAGAATTCCTTATCTAGAATTTCTGGTTAGGAGACTTTTAAAAATAAAATTTTCCTCGATTTGAGATTTTAAAATAAACCGGTGACTTGGGACACCAAATAAACTATTCCAAGTGGCAAATCTAATAAATAAAATAATATCATTTCGAATAATATCACTTTAATTGGAAAAACCTTCATACCCCTTCGGGTGTGTAAAAAGGAGGTGTGACAGCGTTGTCGACTCTGCTGGGGAAAATAACATAGAACTTCTAGTTCAGGGTTTAGAATTCGAGCTTCAAATGTGATCTATACTTGGCTTTATTAATTTGATGTTATTACTGTATTTTTGGGCCTAATGTGTTTATTGCCGCTTATTTACTGCCTTGATATTATTTCAATTGTATTAAACTACTTTCTTACGCCTCCCTTCTGAGTCTTCTAAATTTATAGTGCACACGTGTGCCTGGCCCATTTCTGTTAGAATTCCTACCAATTAGAACGAGGCTGGATCAAGTAACTATGCCGGGTAGACTTTCGTGCTCCCGGTACGTTGCCCCCACCTCGGCTCGAGCCGTCCGCTTGGGTAAGCCAGGTCTAGAACACTCCCTCAGGGTTTAAACCTAGAATAACATAGCCTCATGCCGGATCCCTAGTAGGAACATTTGTTTGCATCATGTGCATTTGACTTTGGGGACTCAACACAGGGGTTGGGTCCGTCTAGGACAGGTGTACCCGAGAATTACAAGACCATCCTGATGTATCTTATGTGCTACTTATGCATTATGTTTGATTCGGCTTGTGCATGTTGACCGGCTCCTAAAAAGAACAAAATAAAATAACTATATATAAATTGAGGGAAAACCAGAAGGGAGGAAATTTTATCCGATTTTTGAAAACTATCAGTATTTATCCCAAAAGATTATTACGAAATAGCCTAATTGTTTTAAAAAAAAGTGTCATCCTATTCCTGAAATAAATATGAACTACACGGGTCTGATTCTCACCGTATGTGAGATACGTAGGCAACCTCCATACGGGTCGGCCCCATTTTTTAAAAAAAAATAATTTAACAAAAGGAAAATGTGTCTAGTGTTTTTTTTTAAATTAAAGACAAATTAGCAAACCCAGTTTCGGTTAATCACCAATTTTTTATTTTTCTTTCGGAATAGCATTAGAACATCTTCAAAATAGCATAACTTTTATCATCATGCCCATCCCGACCCTAAAGTTATCTCTGGAAGTATGAAAGGGCCATAATTGCAAAAATAACCACCCTCTCTTGATTTTTCCTAAAATGGAGTTCCATACAAAAGATTGTTTTACAAAACGAGTGCATTGATTCTGTCTTTTGAGGCTAGTGTCAACCCTAACCTTAATCACCCACAGGTACAAAATGAGCACTATCCAAAACACACCACTGACAGATGTAGATGGGTTTCTACTTCAGCTTCAGATGTGGTGGATTCATGTCTCCACATGATACGTAGGCAACCCATACCAGGTTCAATCGAATTATTTTAAAAAATAAAAAAATAAAAAAAGAATAAAGTGGTAAAAAAAGAAAAAAAGGAATCAAATTCAAGATGTAAATAAACTAATTAACTAATAAGCCGGGATGAAGCATGAAGCCTTCCAAACTCATTCTAGAAATAAAAATGGCGTTAGGTGCATGACATATAATGTGTTATTAATATCCGCAAAATGCCTAACTCTAACATGTCTGTTGTTTGTCATTTAAAAGAGATAAATTAAATAGAGATGGTTCGTTTGTGGTTTAAACTGGCGACTCACCCTTACAACACAATGTTAAAAGGAAAAAGTAGAATGGCAAACAATAGTGGGAATGAGTCAGATAATGATGATGTCCATGGACAATTGGTCGAACAAGGTTCAGGACTTTTTGAAGAAGTTAGAGTGTTGAAACAACAATTGGTAGATATGTACCAAGCCTGGGTGAATGGACATGCACCGCCCTCACTACCTATAAGGTCTTCGGATAATCTTCATAATGTGTCCATAGCAAATAGAGTGTCCATCTCCATAACAAGTAACCCATTGTACCAACCTGGATTCAGTCCGAGCATTAACCTTCCCACTATCCCCAGTACTTCCATTCCACGTCCTTCAATGGGACCCCTCAAAAATGACCCACATGTTGTACCAATCGTACCAACTTTCATCGTTCCTCAACCGGCTCTCACTCAAAAGCTCAACAATGATCCAAAATTGAATGATCATGATACCCAACATTACCCTCTAGAAATGACTTTCAAGGTTCCAGATTCATACAAGCACACTCCTTAGAACATGTTCCCAGTTGAGATCGAAAAGTCTGAAAAAATATGGAACATGAGGAAATGACCAGAAAAATGAAGAGCTTGGAACAAACCATGAGAAGCATACAGGGTTTGGGAGGCCACAAGAGTGTTTCGTTTAATGATATATGCATGTTTCCCCATGTTTATTTGACACCAGGCTTCAAGACCCCCAAGTTTGACAACTATGACGGTCATGGTGATCCCGTTGCCCATTTGAAGAGGTATTGTAACCAGTTAAGAGGAGCAGGAGGTAAAGAAGAATTAATCATGGCTTATTTTGGGGAAAGTTTGACAGGAATTGCTTTAGAGTGATTCATATATCAAAACATATCTCACTGGCACGTTTGGAATTACATGGCTCAGGATTTTGTCCAACAATTTCAGAACAATATTAATATAGTTCCGGACCGCTCCTCTCTTGTCAACATAAAGAAGAAACAAGCAGAAAGCTTCAGAGAATATGCAATCAAGTGGAAAGAGCAGGCTGCTAGGGTCAAACCACCAATGAAAGAGGCAGAAATGATTGACTACTTTCTCCAAGCTCAAGCTCCTGATTACCTCCATTATATGTTGGCCGCTATTGGTAAACCTTTTGCTGAGGCGATTAAGATTGAGGAAATAGTTGAGAATGGCATGAAGTCGGGCAAAATTATGAGTCAGGCAGCTCTTAAGGCGACCACGTAAGCAATTCAAAGTGGGTCAGGCAGTTTTGGAAATCGAAAAAAGAAGGAGGAAGGATCCATGATGGCATCTGGGTTCGGGGGAGTGCAAAGAGGAATAGTTCCTTTGTACGTGCAATTCCAACAAGGACAATCCAATTCTCCTCAACATTATTATCCGCCTTAAGGTCCCCGGTACTCTGTTCCCTCGCAAAAATACACAGTGTTTAATTCTCAGGCTTATGCTAGGCCTCCCAATTACCAACAATGGCGAGCAACGATTCCACAAGATTCCCGTCAAATCCGGCTGAATTTTCAGGTTCCATATAATCCTCGTCCCAAACAGGAATATGTGAGAGAACACGAGCCAAAGAAAGAGTTCACCCTAATTGGAGAATCGTATACAAGCCTATTTCAAAATTTAATGCAGCTGAAGTTGATTGAACCCAGTAAGCCGCATTATGCGAATCCAAATTCAAAAGGTTTTGACTCCAATGCGAGATGTGAGTATCACTATAATGGCCAAGGCCATAGTACTGAAAATTGTTGGACATTAAAGAAAGCCATTGAAGATTTGATTGAAGCAAAGGTAATTGTGGTGGAATACAATAAAGACACTCCTAATATCACAAACAATCGCTCCTTGCTCATGATAATACACATTTTATTGGGATGCTTTGTGATGATCGGGATTATGAGCCGTCTGGCAAGACAGAGATGATTGTTGGAACCATAGGACAAAAGCCAAAAGTGATAGTAAGACCGCCTCAATCGGCACTGTTATTTGTGAAAGGTGTGAGTTCTAGTTCAAACTTGGAAGGTTCTGAAAAAATGGTTCTCTATGTCCCTGGAAGCACAAAAAAGACTGAGGTTCAATTGGGTGGGCCAAAACTTTACATCCCTTGGGGCATTCAAAAGATTGTTCCTAATAATGCTTTGATAAATATAACAGAGCCAGTTGTGATCCAACCTATTGCACAACTTCCAGTGTCAAACACAAAAGATATTCCCTGGAACTATAACAAGACTGTCGTGACATACAAAGGAAAAGAGATAGTGGAAGAAACAGACGAAATGGGAGGCTTGGCCCGCTCTGTAAGGTGCTACTCACCATAGGATTTGAGAAAAGTCAAGCAAGCCAAGGAAAATCACTTTCTGGTGAAAGAACCTGTCTTAGAAAAAGAAGCAGAGGAATTCCTTAAGAAGATCAAAATGCAAGACTACTCAATCATCGATCAACTAAGGAAAACCCCCCTCAAATATCTTTGTTATCTCTGATTTTTCATTCTGAATAACATCGCTGTGTGTTGATCAAAACTTTGAACGAGGCATATGTTTCCAAGAGACTATAGTGAATCAGCTAGAAAAAATGGCTGAAAGATTCTTTAAGGTGAATAAAATTTCTTTCAGCGATGTAAATTTACCTGAGGAAGGGGCTAGGCACAATAAAGCTTTGCATCTTATGGTCAATGTGAAGGGCATTACGTGAAAGGAGTCAAGATTGACGGAGGCTCAAGTGTAGATGTATGCCCTCTTTCTATTCTACTCCAACTGAACATTGACACTAACAGAATTTGGACTAATACTGTCAGCATCAGAGCTTTTGATGGTTCAAAAAGAGACACTATTGGGGAAATCGAACTCACCATGACAATTGGCCCGATTAATTTTAACATTGTCTTTCAAGTGTTGGATATGAAAACCTCCTATAATTTTCTTCTGGGAAGGCCGTGGATCCATATGGCCAGAGCTATACCATCCACCCTACATCAAATGGTCAAATTTGAATATGACAGGCAAGAAATTGTTGTTCATGGGGAGGAAGACCCATCCGTCTATAATGATCCGTCCATTCCATGTATCGAGGCCAAGGAAGGATGTGAATCCCTCATATATCAAACATTTGAGTTGATTGAGGTAGACCAAGTGGAAGAAGGAAAACCAATTCTGCATCCCTATTTTTCAGCCATATCTATGATGGTAGCTTCACTGATGTTGAGGAACATCTATGAACCAGGAAAAGGATTAGGATCATTTCTGCAAGGAATTGTGAACCCCATTGCTCCCTTTTTAAAGAAATATACCTTTGGCTTGGGTTTTAAACCAACATCGCCTGACATAAATAGAGCCAAGGCCCGCAAAAAGAATGGTTGGAAATTGTCAAAACCAGTCCCTCGCATTGCCTACTCTTTTATCAAGCCACAATTTGAAGAAGTCCAAAATCCTTCTACACAGGATGACATTGATGAAGTTTGTCAGGGTCTCAAGGAGATGTTCTATGGGATCAATATGGTTCACGTTGGTGAGGGCTATAGCCGTGCAAGTGTTCAGCTGATTGGTCCAGATACCTCGCTCAACAACTGGGAAGCAACTCCTCTTCCCATCAGGAAGGAGTCTTGGTAGTCTGTTTTGTTGTTTTTTCTGTATTTGGATTATTTTCAGGGTTGTAATCCATATATTTCAGTTTAATTTCTTTTCTTTGATGTTAACCCTTCTATCCTTTCAAATTGAATGAAATTAAGTTCCAGTTTCATAGTAGAATTCCGTCTTTTCCTTTCCCTAATTTTGTTTAATTTCTCATCATTTTTCAGTTGCGTTAATGCTGGCTTTAAAAACATGACATGCACGCAGAATTCATGCCCAGATCTTAAAAGGTTTTCTAATCTCGAAATAACGAATTAAGAAGTTGAGTATGATGAAGATGAGGCTTTTAAGGAAATAAAAAGAGAATTGGATCAATTTGACAATAAGCCTAAGCCTAACTTAAATGAAACTGAGGCAATTAACTTGGGAGATCCTGAAGAAATCATTGAAACAAAAATAAGCATTCATACCGAACAAAAGACGAGAGATGCCATAATTCGAGTTTTGTTCGAGTATAGAGATGTATTTGCTTGGTCGTATGATGACATGCCGGGTTTGAGTGCCGATTTAGTGGTCCATAAGCTTCCCACATATCCTAATTTTCTACCATTCCAACAAAAACAAAGGAAGTTTAAGACAGACATGAGTGATAAGATTAAAGAAGAAGTCACAAAGCAACTAAGTGCAAATGTGATCAGGGTCGTCTGATATACTATACGGTTAGCGAACGTTGTGCCAGTACCAAAGAAGGATGAGAAAATTAGAGTTTGTGTTGACTATAGGGATTCAAATAAAGCAAGTCCAAAGGACAACTTTACTTTACCCAACATTCATATCCTTGTGGACAATTGTGCTAAACATGAGATCCAATCTTTCGTGGATTGTTATGCTGGGTATCACCAGATTCTAATTGATGAAGAAGATGCAGAAAAGACCGCCTTCACCACTCCATGGGGAACTTACTGTTATAGGGTCATGCCATTTGGTTGGAAGAATGCAGGAGCAACATACATGAGGGCCATGGCTACTATATTCCATGACATGATGCACAAAGATATTGATGTGTATGTTGATGACGTGATCATTAAGTCTAAAACACAAGATGATCATGTGCAAGACTTGAAAAAGTTATTTGAAAGGCTACGAAGGTACAATCTCAAACTCAATTCAGCCAAATGTGCATTTGGAGTTCCTTATGGGAAGCTTTTGGGTTTTATAGTTAGTCGAAGAGGCATTGAGTTAGATCCCTCCAAGATAAAGACCATTCGAGAACTGCCTCTCCCGAAGAATAAAAAAGAAGTCATGAGTTTGCTCGGGAGGTTAAACTACATCAGCAAGTTCATTGCAAATCATACAACCACATGTGAGCCTATTTTCAAGTTGTTGAAAAAGAATGCATCTATCAAGTGGACAGATGAGTGCCAAGAAGCTTTTGATAAGATCAAGGAATATTTGTCAAATCCTCCTATTTTGGTCCCGCCGGAACCTGATAGGCCTCTGCTTTTATATCTTTCAGTAAATGATACTTCTTTTGGTTGTGTTCTGGGTCAACATGATGTCATAGGCAAAAAGGAACAAGCAATATATTATTTGAGCAAAAAGTTTACCACTTATGAGACCAAATACAGTCTTTTGGAAAGGACATGTTGTGCCTTAACTTGGGTCGCTCAGAAGCTTAGGCATTATCTTTTGGCATATACAACTTACTTCATATCGCGAACGGATCCCATGAAATACATCTTTTAGAAGCCGATGCCCACTGGCAGATTAGTAAAGTGGAAAATCTTGCTCACAGAGTTTGATATTGTTTATGTCACTCGCACAACCATGAAGGCACAAGATTTAGCTGATCATTTGGCAGAAAATCTAGTTGATGATGATTATGAACCTTTGAACACATACTTCCAAGATGAAGAGGTTAATTTAGTTGAAGAAGTAGCACAAGATGACAGTCAAATTTGGAAACTATACTTTGATGGAGCTGTTAACAATAAAGGCGTAGGGATTGGAGCAATTCTTGTATCACCTATTTGGCAACATTACCATGCCATAGAACGACTTCGTTTCTTCTGTACAAACAACACAGCAGAATATGAAGGTTTCATCATGGGTCTATACATGACAATAAACCTATATATGCATGAACTATTGGTGATGGGAGACTCAGATTTTCTTATTAGGCAAGCTCAAGGCGATTGGGAGACTCGAGACATCAAGCTTATTTCATATAAGCAATGTGTGGAAGATCTTAGCAAGAGATTCGAGTTCATCGAGTCAGATACATTCCCAGGTTTCACAATGAACTAGCTGATGCCTTGGCCACTCTAGCCTCAATGCTTCCATATCCTGGTAATACTCACATTGACCCATTAGAAATTCAAATTCGGGATCAGCATGGTTATTGCAATACAATTAAAGCAGAACTAGATGGTGAACCATGGTACCGTGATATTAAACAGTTTCTGAAAACAAGAGAATATCCAAAACATGCTAATATGGATCAAAAGAGAACTATTACGCGACTCTCTAATGGTTTCTTTTTGAGTGGAGAAATCCTATACAAAAGAACCCCATATTTGAATTTGTTGAGATGTGTGGATGCCAAAGAAGCTGAAATTATTATGAATGAGGTGCATTCGGGAGTTTGTGGTCCGCACATGAATGGATATGTTCTAGCAAAGAAAATCCTTCGGGCAGGATATTATTGGCTTACTATGGAGCGAGATTGCTTTCCTTTTGTTCGCAAGTGCCACCAGTGTCAGATTCACAGTGATTTGATTTACTCGCCTCCTTCAGAGTTGTATCCTATGTCAGTTCCTTGGACTTTTGTTGCTTGGGGAATGGACGTCATTGGCCCGATTGAGCCAAAAGCTTCAAATAGGCACAACTTCATCTTGGTTGCAATTGATTACTTCACTAAATGGGTGGAAGCTATTACATTGAAAGCAGTTACCAAGAAAGCAGTAGTAGACTTCGTTCACTCCAACATCATATGTCGTTTCGGCATTCCAAAAACCATTATTACGGATAATGCTGCTAATTTGAATATTCATCTTATGAAGGAGCTATGTGGACAATTTAAAATTGAGCATCTCCATTCTACTCCTTACCGGCCCAAAGCTAATGGGTTGTTGATGCTACAAATAAGAACATCAAAAAGATTCTTAGGAAGATGGTCCAAGAGTCTAGACAATGGCATGAGAAATTGCCTTTTGCTCTTTTGAGATACCGGACAACTATCCGTACATCAGTCGGTGCAACGCCCTACTTGTTAGTTTATGGTATTGAAGCGGTCATACCTGCTGAAGTTGAGATTCCCTCACTCCGAATAATTGTTGAAGCGAGAATTGAGGACACTGAATGGGTGAAGTCCCAGTTGGAACAGTTGAGTATGATTGATGAAAATCGTTTGGTGACAGTTTGTTTCGGTCAGTTATACCAACAAAGAATGGCACGGATTTCAATAAAAAAGTGTGCCCAAGAAATTTGAGGTAGGACAGCTTGTTTTGAAACGCATCTTCCCACACCAAGAAGAAGCAAAAGGAAAGTTTGCCCCGAATTGGCAATGTCCTTACTTTGTCAAGAAAATATTGTCGAAAGAAGCTCTACACTTGGCAGATATAGAAGGAAAGGTGACAGACATATCCGTCAATGCAGATGCTGTCAAAAGATACTACGTCTGACACGCTTTTATTGGGGGCATTTGGTTTATACTTAGAATTATCAGGTTGGGATGACGAAAGGCTATTATTCTCGCTATCCAAACACTGGTCAACCCTAGTTAGCCCTTTGAAGCCTTGTTTATATTTCTTTGTTTTACCCTCTTTTGGAACCAATGTACTTTTTTTAATAAAAAAATAAAAAATCTACCAATATATATATATATATATATATATATATATATATATATATATATATATATATATATATATATATATTAAAACAAATCATCGAAACAGAATCCTTGAACTACGTTTGACTTGATTCCGAAAGGATACGTAGGACGCCTCTCTCTAAGGTTCAGTCACACCAAATGAAAAATCCATATTTCCCCAATATTCAAAGAAACTGGGGCATGTTTTTATTTTTATTTTTCGACGATGTTCCATCAGATGGTTCCAAAAGTTGTAATTCAGCTGAGTAGTTCCCTTTACATTTCCCTTTTAAGACATTCTGATCAGCTTTTGAGAATGCTAAGTCAGTACACTACGAGTGATACTTCAACCATTGCAAAGAGAGAAAAACAAATGAGAGAGTCTTATTTGTGAAAACCCTTACAGGCACTATAAGCCGATGGTGAGCCGATGGTGAGTTGGGAAAACAAATAAGAGAGTCTTATTGGTGGACACCCTTACGGGCACTATAAGGCGATGGTGAGTTGAGAGAAAGACAAATGAGAGAGGTCAATTGGTGAAAAACCACATAGGGCATCGCTGATTGATTTTAGATCTTCTTATATCCCGGCACAAGCATGGTTAAAGAACTCAGTTTCAAAGAGAAGTTTACAACAAATTTTGAGAATTAGACAGTTTAGACGGATCGGGCATCCAGTCCAAAGTGCATGTCATGTTCATTGATGTCAGCATATTCCTCCAGATAAGTCCTTTCTTATTTTTCCCCTGAAAGGGACGCTTCTTGATTAAGTTGTAATGCTCATTGGTTCACCTACTTATTTTCTTTCGTACTATTATTCTCAAGTCCCTTTCAATTTTTGTCAAAGCAAAGCAAAGAAAAGGCCACAAAATTGGTTACAGTTTCCCCGTTACATGAAGCAAAAGTTTCTGGGCATAAATAGTATGAAGCCGACTTTAATATTCCTTGTCAAACAAAGGCTTGAAGGACTTAGCAATGTTTCAAGGGTCCACAAAAGTTATTCATCAAAAGATGTTTTGGGTAACAAGGTTGTTTGCCCCATAGACACAAAGGATGATAGGCGCAAAATAGTCAGGTATTGATGTTGAGAAAGAAGATCTTCAGAGAGTAAAGTCAGAATCTCTCGACAATTTGTACGATCATCGACAGGATGGTTCTCCTAACAAGTGTAATGGACGCAAGTTCAAGTCGCCCAAGAAATCAAGGCCACAAACTCACCGCCATTTTAAAACTAATGAATCTTTCTTTGTTTAGAACAGGAAAAGATAGTTTAGTGAAACAGTTCATGAAAGATGAACACCACCAAATGGAGTTCTCAAATCCATGATTTCCTTCCAATATACATGTAAGCAGGTTATTTTTAGTTTCATTATAGGGAATCAACACCCCATCTTCAACACAGGGTACAACATCCCCTGGTTGCATCATTTTGTTGCCAACACAGGGTACAGCATCTCCTGGTTGAATTATTTTCTACATAGGGTACACCATTTCCTAGTAGCATTTCAGAGTGTCACGAGCCTCATCTTGTTGTCAACACAGGGTACACCATCCCCTGGTTGTATTATTTTCAGTCAACACAGGGTACACCATCCCCTGGATGCATTATTTTATGTCAACACAGGGTACAATATCCCCTAATTGCATTATTTTCTGTCAACACATGGTACACCATACCCTAGTTGTATTATTTTCTATCAACACAGGGTACAACATCCCCTGGTTGTCTCATCTTGTTGTCAACACAGGGTACACCATCACCTGGTTGCATTATTTTCTGTCAACACTGGGTACAACATCCCCTGGTTGAATTATTTTCTACATAGGGTATAACATTCCCTAGTAGCATTTCAGAGTGCCACGAGCCTCATCTTGTTGTCAACAAAGGGTACACCATCCCCTGATTGCATTATTTTCTGTCAACACATGGTACATCATCCCCTGGTTGCATTATTTTGTCAACACAGGGTACAATATCCCCTGGTTGTCTCATCTTGTTGTCAACACAGGGTACACCATCCCCTGGTTGCATTATTTTCTGCCAATACAAGGTACAACATCCCCTGGTTGCATTTATTTTTTATTTTTTTTCAATTCTTTAATTTTGCAAGCAATGATAGTTTAATATGTTTTCAATAACTCACAAAAATTTCCTAGTGCAAACTGGGACAGAAAATTTTGTTCATTTTGTTTGTTTGTAATGGCTTGTAGGTTTCCTTCGAATTGCCATCTACCATGGTAAATAATATAAAAGCTATCCCACAACCGCTTAAACAAGGTAATTCTGTCAAACCATTATAAAGCTTTAATAACAACGGTGACTTCACCACTAAAACTTGCTACCAGTTGATCAATTACACCCACCCCGGTGGAACATGACTTCACCTGGATATGGAAGTTACACTATCTCAATAAAATAAAATTCTTTCTATGGCAGTGTCTCCATGGTAGAATCTCTTGTCGACTATGCTCTATCGCATAGGTATAAATATTGATCCGCAAATGCACTATATGCCGTAGAGATGAAGAAAATATTACACATCTTTCTAAAATGCCCAAATATTAGAGAAATATGGAAGTCATCTGGCATGAACATCCATAATATCCTTGGTAATAACAATTGGCTCCTCAATTATCTCATATCACAATCTCTTACAATTGAATGGGCTGATCTACTCACTTTCCTCTTATAGGGTATTTGGATTGTCAGAAACAAAAACAAGAAGAATTTGCCACCCCTATTAAAAAATATGACGGTCAAGCTTTGGAATTCGTCTTTCTAAACTTCAAAGGTGGACCTCTTCAAACCAAAATATCGATCAACATAACTTGGCACGCACCCCAAAAAATTGGTATAGACTAAACACTGATGGAACATACAAAAATTGTGCTAAAATTTCAGGACTAGGAGGAGTATTCAGAGATCATACAGGTAATTAGATCATTGGCTTCCAAAAATACGATACTGCCATTTCTCCATTACATGCTGAATTGCAGGCAATATACGAAGGACGCCAAATTGCCACTAATTTCAAACTCCTCCCCTTGAAGTGGAAGCATATTCAACAGAGGCTATCAATGCAATACATCAGGATCATATATTTTTTTCTAACATTGTCCATGCATGCAGATCATTAATGCACCGGCATAAGGACCTCCTGTTTCGACATAACTTTCGTGAAGGCAACCAAGTGGCACATCTCCTAGCTAAAGACGCTACCAAAAAAGACTTTAAGCAGTTAAGTTCGGACAGCCCAAAGCTCCATGCAAATCCAGCTCTTTTTGTAAAGCAACAACTGACGACGGAACAAAATGGAGACTGTCTTTTTGCAAAATCTTTCGCAACTACTGCTTGTAATATACTTAAGAGGTAACCAAAATATGGCTTGTGATATTCCACCAATGAATGGAGACTTTTCAACTACTTGTAACAAGCTTAATGACTTCTAGTTACTATAATAAATATTCCGTTACTATCAAAGAAACTTAAGTACCAGAGTGACAAGAAACAATACTGCAAGCAGGTAAAGTGCATTATATGCTTTCCATTTGCAGTCAAACATCATCTTTGGACTGGATGTTCGTGTCCAGTAGGGAGATTTGTTGCTTTGATTGAACTTATCTAGACATTTAGTGATAACAGAACTAAGTTACACTTTTCATTTTGTAGCCAAATCATGCTTGATGCACAACTAAATTTATCCGATATAATTGTCGGCCAGCCGAAACAAGACAAAGAACTCTAAAAATAGATAATAAGGAACTTAAAATCCTTATGAGTCTTTTGGTTCTTCAGCATTCGCCTAAAATGCACAATGTGTCATTAGAAGACTCAAGAAATTGTACCAGTTTCAGGGATGACGAGTAAAACCAAATGAAGTACTGCTGATTGACACAATAAACAGGAATAGACCGGGCAGGGAAGAGTGAGTGTATCACAGGACAAAGCTTGGCGTTACATGTTACTATATTCTTTTTAAGAAGACTGTATAGTCAAATAATTTTCTGCACAAAAAGGGAACATAGCAGTAAAACCAAAGAAGCACTCAAAAGAAATCACAACTTGAAGGGGAAAAAAGCTATATCCCCCAGGAGAAACGAAAAAAAGCCACACATTAATAACAAAGAGCAAGATAGCGCTTATTCACTAAAAGAAGCCACGGCTCCCCCTCTCAGAGTCTGGACATATCTCGGCGACTTGCTGACAGCTTACTGACAACTTCCATTCCCAGAAGGAAATAGACGAAAACATTCCCCTTTGACTGAGTTCCATCAGAAAATATAGTCTGGCACCAGAAGGGGGAATCTTGCTACCTCTGCTTCAAACGCACTACCTTTTGGATCTGCTAATCTGCGGAGAAAGAAATACAAACATGTTTTAGTACAACAAAAGGCATTGCAAAGTAACAAATGATTAAATGCAAAGAAGTAATTAAAAAGTGATAAAAATGAAAAATTCCTGGACTGACATTTTCTGTTCCTTCACAGAGTCAGATGTATAACAACCTGAGTATCTACAAAATGGAGCTTAGAGATTCCATAAACTTGTATAATGATGCACCTACACTTTGGGTAGAACTCAGTGAAGAAGAGCAACAAAACTCTGTTGTCTTCATCTATTATTTATTCATTATATCATTGTGACCAAATGTTGAGGCAGAAAACAGCAGATCCGATTTTCCAAGTTCAAATCTGAGTACTGCCTGAAGTCAAAGGAAAAAACAAATTGCCAAATTCTCCTATTTTCTTCCGTTATAAAATATTAAGTATTGAATGTATATGATATGGGACATTTTCTTTCAGAGAGAAACCTCATCACATAAAAGAATGGATAAACTTTTGTTGGAGTGGAATAAAAAACCTTAATATATTTTTCTTAATAGCCATGGTGTCCGGACCAGCCTATGTGCACGTTGACTAATTCCACGGGACACCTACTACCTCCACCAACAACAGGTACCTATATCCATCAGGGAACAAATCAATCAGTGTTTTTTGTGTTTTTCTCTCTCCTGGAATTTGAACCTGAGACCTCAGGTTCTTAGCCCAGTAATATCCTCTTCAGCTAATCCTGTCTGTCCGGCTCGAACGCTATCTGACTGTGTCAAAAGACTTGCTTTGCCCTACCACTTAAAAGCCTAGCAAACGCTCACCTGATTATTCATGTCAAAACATCTCACTCCAAGGACACATTTGAAGCTGCTGATCTACCCCATCACTGAAGTGAACTACCAAACTTTGAATTGCTTCAAGCAATGTTTTCTGTGAAGCTATAAACCTAGTAAGGCTGCAAAACTATTGTTTCACTCCAAGGTCAAAATAAGACCATATCGGATTAGGATCTACAAGTTGGCCCGTAAAATGGGTGTATGCATGAAAGAACTGCAATTACCATCCACTACAGAGTACAGAGTGAATGTGAAGGTGTAATAATAAACTCATTTCAAACGAATAGACAGAACATCTTGATGGTGTAGCAATTGCAGTATGTGACATACCTCCCAGGTACGAAAGTAAAAGCTCCTTCAATTGAGCCTGGTGAAGATGACTGTGTTATGCAGCTTTCATAGACAAATTCTTCTTCACCTGGTCGCAGTAACGGAAACTGCAAATATTATAAGAAGAGCAAAAAATGAGATGATCTCAGCACAAATAGAGGCTGGGGCCAACTGGTCCAATAATTCCCAATACAAATAGAAAGAAAATGCCGCAGCTCCCATTGTTAACCTTTGTATCTCTGGGAAAAAGGACTACGCATATCGCTCAAAAAAGAGGCCACTGGTGCATCTAAAGGAGAAAACAGAAATTCAACAATTGCAGTAAATGAGCATAAGGAAATCTGCTTGTTCTTTCATTTTTAACAATAAACAAACATGTTCCCTCAAAATCTAGACAAGAGGGGTTGCTCTGATGGTAAGCAACCCCCACTTCCAACCGAGAGGCTGAGAGTTCGAGTCTCCCCAAGAGCAAGGCGGGAAGTTCTTGGAGGGAAGGATGCGGAGGGTCTATTTGGAAACAGCTTCTCTACCCAAGGGTAGGGGTAAGGTCTGCGTACATACTACCCTCCCCAGACCTCACTAAGTGGGATTATACTGGGTTGTTGTTGTTGTTCCCTCAAAATCTACTATTTCTGTTTCTCTTTTTATCTTCCTTTTTTTGGTTGAGAAATCAAATATTATTTCATCAATATCACACCATGCGATCAAAAACTATTTACAACAAAAGAGTGTTTCCATCACCATTTCATACAAATAATCCCACCCACCATTGTGCTCTTTTTTCTATTACATGCTGATTTCATCTCTATTCTCAAACAATCTTTTGATATAGTGCTGAAATTATTCAGGTCAGCTGAATATAGATCACCAACCTTGGTTTGGGTGGGGGAAGGGGGGAAAGGGGAAGAAAAAGAGCCTGCTGCTGTTCATTCAAGGTTGAGTTCTTTGATACTTAAGTTCTTTTTTTTTTTTTTGCAAAAGTATGACAGAAATAGGAGAGTTTTGAAACATCCAAAAGAACTCCTGTGGAACTTCAGATTTTAGTCCATAAAGTAAATAGCTGACAGCTTAAAATGCCTTTCCCTCTCTCCTTCGTGTTAAATGAATATTCTAGTATTTCTCCATATCTCTTTTACACATTAACCCTGTAAAAGATCAACATAAAGACACTTCTCAACTGACTAGAGCACTAACACGTTCATAATGAACTTAAAGAAAAAACATGAAAGATCCCAAGTTCATTCATCTCTGACAAACATGTCCCCTTCTTTCTTTTCCAAAGAAAGTAAAAGCATCTTATGACACATGAGAAAGATGCCCATGATGAATTTGCTAGATAAAGCTGACAGTTGAACGTATAAAGATCAACAGTAAGCTTCGACGTTTTAATTAATAAGGATTATTTCCTCATCAAACAACTTCATGAAAATGATACCTTCCCGATCACTGCTTCTCCATTTACATCATCTACAATTCTGTTATTGCAGCGGATGATCCAACGTCTCCAATATAGTTGACAAGAGCTGAAGGTCATCCCATTCACTTTGCATCCTTCAGGTGAAAGAGACATGCGGACGGAATAAGCAAACAAGAACTTCTCAGAATCATCTTGAAGGTTACTGAACTCTGGGACGAACACAGAAGAAGCACGAACCTGACATAAACCATCAGTCTTCAGGACGAAAATTAAAATACAAAAAAACTGACAAGAGCAATGTCTATTTGGTTTGCTCTATGGTGTCGGAACAATTACCTTTACACCATTTGTTACAGCAAGAGAACAAAGTGGAGGTTCTTCTGAGAAAAGACTGATACTTCTGACTTTTCCTTCTTTACGGACTTTGATCATGCCATTTTGCAAACGATGGCCATGTTCCTCTAGCCACAATAGCATGGCATCTTGCTGTTGACCGCCTTTTACATCATGAACGGAACTTATCAAGGCATTCGGTACACAAGGGAGCATTTCTCCATCAGTCGTGAGATTCCTAGTACCAACATAAAGTTGACCATTGGAACAGTTGAGGAAGAAAATTTTTTCATTACAACCGCAAGAAGCTGCTACGACGATGTACTTAGATCGATTGCCAAATCCAAGATGTCTGATAATTTCTTTAGTTTCTATTATCATCTGATGTAAAGGCAGCAAAGATACATTCACTAGATGGTCATAAAAGGAGTAGCCTCCTATAAGGCCCAACAAATTCCCAGCCGCCGCGCTTCTGCTGAACTCCTCACTTGTCAGTTCTTGACCATCACAGAACCGGTAGAGAACCCTAGTAGGAAGAGGCAACTTCACTTTTAAACTCTTCTCCAACTCCTGTATTTCATCCTCAGATGCACCTTTACGCAATGTAGACAAAATTTCAGGGAAATTTATTGCTAGCCAATCTCTTAATCTGCCCCAAAATCTTTTAACTCTTGTAACCAACGGCCAAGGGTACAGATTAAAAGCTTCCCGCCACGTTTGATAAGATGCCTAAGTAAACAATATAAACATGGTAAGATCAGAAGTGTTTCAGCAATGCAAACTGATGGCGCATATGTCTGAATGCATGCAGATACATGTGCAAGCCATGACAGAACATTTACACAGAGTGTAATTGGCAGCGGAGGGTTACTGTTAACATGATCAAAACAGACAAGAAGCCGTTAAAAATGACACAACAGAGATTCGTCTCAACCTAGAATTACCTGACACTTAGACAACACATATAACCAGACAAATGTTCCACCTCTTCATTCTCCAACATCATAAAGTAGGCAACAAATGAAAACTAATCTTAAAGAAGAGAAAAAAAGAATCTGAACAGAAGCATGCCCATTTCCTTTCTTTGCAAAGCTTAAATCATAAATCTAGTGAGCGTGCATGACAGAGAAAAATGAAATTCACCAAGCAGACGCCTCTTACAATCAAGAGAAGAAAAGACAGACACTTTTTTTTCAGTTGTATTTCTCAAAGTTTCTACTTTACAACAACATAAAAGAGGCAACCGTTGCATCACTTCCCCCAAATACTGAGCCTACATTTGATGCTGAGGTCTTGATTACTTTTCTTCTTTCAAAATTGCAGATAGGTCAGGTATAGACTACTAGGACCCACGTTTCCAACAACGATCATATGGACCCTTTACAGCTAGAACTAGACAAAAAATTGTCAGCAAGTGCTATTTCCTACAATATTTTATGATTGATGGAGAAAAACTATTCTTGTGTAACTATTCCGCATTTGAATGAGCATAGATGCATATTATATTATGAGGGTAGAGTTGATAGTTGTTGATTATCTAGAAGCAAAGGGAGAAACAATGTTTAAGCATCGGTTGGAGGAATGTCATAGCAGCACAAGGCATTCGTATTAACAAAAAACTCATTAAGAGAATTTAGTTCGAAAAGTTTTTATCTTGATAACATTTTTAACACTACCAAACACCTAAGACTAAGAAGTTCATTATACCCTACAATCAAAACCCAAGTTAGAAGTTAATTTGCTTTAATCCAATCCTATTCCACGATCTTCTGTGTGCTCAATCATCACATTTAAAGATGTTTACAATGAATTGCTCTTCTAAATTTTTCCTTTTTTTCTTGTGGGGTTTTTATTTTTATTGATATAAACTAATACTTCCTCCGTCCCAATTTACCCTTAAATGAATTAATTTACATCCACACAAATAACATTGCTTCATTTCAGACCCAAAATTTCAAGAGTCTTTCTTTTTTTTCTTAAACTCCATGTCGTGTCAAACACCACCACCTAAATTAGGATAGAGGAAGTACAACGAAATTATTAGCTCAAGGAAGAAACAATCAACAATCAACAAAGAATGCTTCAATCACTTGTAATAATGCACTCCCTATATCCCTGTAGTAGTACTAACTTCAAATAATAAAAATTAAGAAATGTCAAAATTCATACCAAAAATTAATATTTCGACCCTTTTTTGAGACAAAAAGATTAATACTTTGGACTAAAACCTCAGTTAAATGCATAAAATTGAGCAGCTATACCTTGAAAGAAGGCATGAGGTTGTCAAGTGGGTCAAGTGGGGAAGAAAGATCAAGATCATCAGCACAAAATCTTGACCAAAGCAAATCATCAGAAGCCCAATTCCTAAACCTCTTACTAACACAAGCTACTGACGCTGCATCTTGAGGTGCTAATTTGGATAAGATTATATGCATAGTCAGCCCACCTAAGCTTTCTAGATCCATCTTTTTCTCCTCCGTCTTCCGCCGCTGGAGACTATTAGATAATACAGCACCGCTTTGCTATTGTACTTACGTAGAGCTCTTTTATCGGACTTAAAGCGGTCGTTGCTTTGTCATATGCTATATGTTAGATGTTGGATTGGAATGGAAAATGAAAGGGGGTCAATTAATAAATAATCATTTCAGTGAAAAACAAATTAATACTCCGTCTCAAATTACCTCTTGCGATTTTTTATAAGCTCCTTATAAAATATTAATTAATTCTTTGTTTTTCTATTTTATCTTTGTTTATATCTTATCCTATATAATCATTTCATATACTATATAATTTTTTTTAAGAAACATCTTACTTTTCTTTATTTAGTAAGTAGCTAACATAAACTTTTAGATGGTATATTTAGAATTTGGATTTTATTATTTTACCTCGTAAGATTTTTAATATTAAGTTATTATATTTTGTATATAAATTTATGTTTCATATAGTGGACTTCTTTTTGCCCCTTGAAAACCAGTGGTTAATATCTGCTTGCCTGGTTGTTAGTCTTGCTAGCTATACCTATTCTATTTTGTCTGTTTGCCGTCTCATCCCCTCTTCTTCCACGTGTTCAAAGTTGGAAGACGCAACTCATTCATCGAAATAATATATCTTTAAGAAAATTGGAACAAGTCATAACTGTTCAGCTGAGAAGGACAGTTAAAAGTGACTAATCAGAAACAAAATAAGAAGAAGTATCCCGACTTCTGTTAAGACAAAATCGAAATATCCTGCCGTCACCATTACTTTTAGTATTTTTTTTTGTCTTTCTTTCATTTAGGCTATTTTCCTTAAGAACATTACTGACTTGGCTTAAATGTCAAATAATTACCTATTGTTTGAAACAACAGTGACTTCGGGTATTTTCACACCAATATTTTCCCTGCTTTTTTTTTCTCCTGTCTTTTTATTTGGAAAGACTTCCATTAAATGTTTCTGTGAATGAAGCGAAACCAACTTGATTGTCAACATAAACAACAATTTTAATAAAAAATAATTAAATTTTTTTTGTTTGGAAAAACAATTGTTTGCGGAAAAACTAGGTTTATGTTTTCTGAAAACAGCGATCTTGATAACAAGATTAAGGAAACATCTCGTTAATTCCTACGAACTGTCAAACACTTTTCCGTGTTTTGGTCAAATTCATCTTTTCCGGTGGATATGCCTGTAAACTGGCCTTTTAAACAGACAATGCACTTAAATGTCAAACAATAAATTAAAACAAAGAAAGAGAGGTAGAGAGAATAAGAAGTTAAACCACCAAAAATTGAATTTCTGATCTGTGTTTTCGCCTGTTTTCTTTCGTAAACAGAAGAGGAAAAAAAGAGGAAAGTTAAAAAAAAAAAAAAAACTAACACCTAACGAAAAGAAAACAAAAAGGCAAAACACAGAACATAACTAAAAGACCAGTCAGCATATTGAAGGTTGAACTATCCCAAGCAACTATATGTTCCATTTCCTGTGCCTTTTGTCCTGAAATCTTGGCAACAATGACGCACCAGGTACCTACCACACCAAAGAGGAAGAGGAAAGAACCGTTTAAGTGGAGTAGCTTATAACTTAATATATCTCGAAGAAGCACAAAATAGAAAACAAATAACTGACAAATTTTAATTTTCAACCATGAAATTTGTAGTGGACTGACAAAAGCGAATGTACAAGTAATTATCGGTTAAAATGAGGTTGAAATTGCAACTTCCTGAGCACCGCTGGCTAGTTAGAGAGTTTCACGAAGTAACTTTTTCTCTCTTTTTTGGTGGAATAAAATTAAAATGCAAGCTCAAACCAACTTCACTCTATGCTCTATCTTTGCATTCTGCCTTTCTCAAAATAAATTATTTTTAGCTTCTGGGGCCCACATGAAAGAGTCAATACCCCGACGTCCAATGGCTCAAAATTTGGCATGTTATCGCTCCAAAATATCCCAACTCATTGCCTAAATATCGGGGAATCAAATAAATAGTAGAACGCACCCAACTGCAGATTCAGATCAGGTTGATACGAATATTCCAGTCTGAAGGTTTTCGCATATATCAAAAGTTTTTCCGAGAAGAATTCTAACACACCATACCGTAACCCGTAAAAAACTATATCCACTTGGCACTGGGATTCGAGATAGTCTAAGTGGTAAAAAGTGAAAGCAGGAGGCAACACTACTTGTTTTGTTTGATTCGTTCAATTGGACCTTCAGACAGGAATCCAAGCTGAAAGTAGAAGGCATTACTACTCGCTCCATTTGATTAGTTCAATTGGCCCTCAAGACACGGTAAAAACGTTAACACAAACGAGGAGGTTGATGCCCTGTTGCTTAGACTACACTGTATATCGCCCTACATTTTACAATCTGTCATTTCAAAGGATCATTCTCATCCATTGCATGGAAGAAAAGGACGGTAAAAACTGATGCTCGGTTGCTTGGAGCGAACAAGTTAGCAATCATACCCCTATCTGTGGCTATCAATAAATTGTAACATAGCTAGAATTCCATATTTCACCAAGTTCCTAGTCTTTGTAACAGTTTGATGAAGAGGAATATAAAAAGGGTAATGCATCAGGAGATAATCATTTCCTTTCGAGAACAAGAGCCCGGGTTGGAACATGGTTCAGCTCGTAGTTTATGAAGCTTTCTGTTTCACGTTAAATCAGTTTATTAACTTGCAATAATCTCTTTTTGAGATCAACGATCTAGCTAAGACTACGTTTCTCATTGAAAATGTTTTTTCTGCTCATTAATATTAAGATTATATATGGTGAGAGAAGGTACCTTTACAAGGTATATAGGGTTTAGTGGCTCCTTCAAGCCTTCGTACTCCAGAAAAGCAGGTCAAATATCACAGCATATATTTTGCTGATCAGGATATTCTCACCCTAGCTCCAGCGGTAATCTAAATAATCGGATTAACCTAAGTTACCGGAGAGAAATAAAGGGAAAAGTTACAGGTTGAGGAGTGAACATACAGCTCCTGACAAGACTCAGTCAACAAATCATTAGGTCCACAATATCTTGCATACTGAAGCAAGTAAAATCCGTCATTTTAAAGCATTTAGGTTGAGATATGCTAGATGCCAAGGACGAATAAAGCCACTAAAGTATAAGATAAGGCTCTGCAGACCATACAAGTGCCACGTCGAACCCACGGGAAAGGTTTGGTTAAGATATGCCACATTCCACCAAGTATACAATGGTATAACCTTACATGTCCTCCAATTTTTCTTCTAAATAGTCCCCACACTAACAATTCATTCTTTCCCTTTCGAAGAGTGATTTCCTCTGGAAATGAAATTGGAGATTTTTGGAACATGGGGATGACTATTGTATTCACAACAGCAGAACAGAGCACAATAAAATTCTGCTTAACGAACATGGGAAACGGCTTCACCTATTTGATTAAAAGACGTCAACTGTAAATCAACAGACCATATTGTGAAGTTGGTTCTGGAAACCAGTTTGTAAAGGAATACATTTATGTACTAGTATACTAGCGAGTCATAATATTTTAAGCAGGTATGTTAGGATTGAATGATCTTTCATATTTCAAGGGAATTCTGGTAAGCTATTTTTAGCTCCTATCCATCCATTTTTTTGCAGCTAGAAGAGTCCTAACCATTCCATTTGTCCACATCTCTTCGGCTCTTTTTCTTTATTCTGAAAGAAAATTGAACATTACCATACTTACTATTCCTCGACTCTTTTGCCTACCAGAAACTTGAACGTCACGTGGTTACTAAGGCAGGCTAAGTTACAGACACCCATAAGCCAAAATCCTTCAAAAAGGGGCCTGAATCCAAAAAACTGTCTCAATTACTTAAGAACTCACTTAGCTTCTAGCCTATCCAGCTTTAATAATGATTTCGTTTGGTAAACTCATTCACATTATCGAATTAATGTTTCAACTGTAGTTATTGACTATACAGTTCGTCTTTTTTTTTCTCCTTAGGGCGGTGGGGGAAGCAAGTAAAAATGGCTACTAAGTTGAGAGGACGTTAGGTGATTGGAGTATGATAGCTTATTCACTTGGAAGATAAGATTTTAAGTCCGTCTGCATGTTTTTAACTAGTTGTAGAGCCAACAAGCTATATCAAATTATTAATTTTATTAATGGAGCTGTATCAATTTTTTCATGTAGTGTAAAAGATGTATTCATTTACTTTATAATGATGGCCAAAGGTAAGAAACGACTTAGCAGAATGCTTCTTATATGTGCACGAAAAGCTCTCCTATAGGTGAAGGGAACGTATCTGACTTTTATAGGGATATAGAGAATTCTATTACTGAAAACATGAATATCAAATTTTGCTAGTGCTCTTGCGCAAAGTTTTGGATAGATTTAATGAGTTTGTATCTCATACTAGTATATTCCGAAAAAATATATTAAAGAGAAGGCATATTTATTAATGCAGGAATATAGGTTTCAGGAATCAGTAAAATTTTAGGTCCATAAAGCCAATTTACAACTCGATCCAAATAAAGGTTCCTTACAAGTTCTACAAAGAGCAAATACATATCAACTACAGACGAAATACCAAATCTCATCAGATCTCAAAGTGAGCTACATTATCATGAGTATAAACAATGCAATCCTAACTAATGCATATACCCAATATGAAAACTGAAATAAAAGTAGCAACAAAAATATGATGATAAAACAAGCACTAACAAATTATGTGAAAAATTGGGGTAATCACATGCAAAAATGAGAAGGCTCTTACTAAACCAATAATAATGAACTATAAGAGACAAATAAGATGATAGCATATTTAACTAATAATATTATGTTAGCTTGGAGCACAAGAAGGCGAAGATCCAGAAAAATAAAGTATAATAAGCATGTGAACAACAATCAATAGAAATAAATGGTCATATTGAGAAAGAGATCTGCCTCACAAAAAGCAATATGTCACAGGAAAAGAGAGAGGATCAATACTGAGGGGTTCACCTGATTTATAGAATTTCAGTGAAAGAAAGGAAAGCCTATTGCTCCAGAATACAACTGCTTCTCCACCACTAAAGCTCAACCTAAAGTCGGAGGTATGGTGCAAAAGGTACATGCTAGACATCTAATAGGGACCCTCACAAATTTAGGATGCTACGAGAACAGGAAAGAGCGCACTAGCAAGATCAAGCTTAATTGTTTCCTTTTGCTTTCACTTTGGTGCATACCGGATTTTAGTGAAGATGCTGCCAGCATCATAGAATTTATTAGCTCCCATAAGGAAGGGGTTCAAATGGATTCCCCCATTATAATTTATGGCTCCCTTCAAAATTACGGATGTAATTCGTTGCTTTTTGCTGTACATATTCAGCACGATCTTATTGCTGAATTATACCTTTACTGAACCAAAAAATGACTCATGGAAAAGTTGTCACAACACTAAGGAGGCTTCTGGACTAGAGAAATAATTCCAATAATTACCAATTTCACAAGCAATTGGATTCCAACTTTTCACGGTTTTCTTCTACAACTATTCAAGCTTTTCACCCCAAGCAAAACTTTCTCAAATGTGAACTTTACACAAAACCATCAAGAGTCTAGATATTCACTTCTCATCCAGGCCTTTAGATACTTAAGATTTCATGAAATGGGAAAAGTCCAACTATTCATTCTCTTCCAAAAAGAATTACTAGCTAGCACATTGATCCTCTCTCTTTCCCTTGGACAATGGTAGTTCTTTTTTTCAAAAAAAAAAAGGGGGGGGGGGGGGGGGGGGGTTTGGACAAAGGAGATGGTCTAAGCACCGAAACCAATTAAGAAGTTGGAAAGACAGGAGAGCAAATGGAAATTTTTTTAAAGAACAATCCACATGAGTCAGGAGTTGAGCAGTTACCTAGCTTAAGGAAATCTTCTCAATGATTGCCTGACCCTTGCCCACTTTGACTACTTGGCTTCTGCTTGTGTATTTGAGAGAGTAGATTAGCAGCAAATAATAGAGTTGCCTGGTAGCGTTCATTCTTGTCAACCTCTGATTCTGGTCCCTCCTGTACTGACCCATAAAGTGCAGATTGCAACTGATGCATTTGAGTTGCGAGACCCATCCCAGAGGCAACAGGCATGCCATCCTGTGGCTGAGGAACATTAGCACCATGAGTCTGACTGGGCAATGAAGCAACATTTGTTGGTTGCTGAGAGACAGATGAACCATACAGTCCTAAGGCATCAGTGCTATGAGTCCCAGAACCACTCACAGCATCCTGATGTGTTCCAAGCTGAAAGTGGCGATCAACATGGGGCTGAGCTGAGAGCTGTGTACCTTGAGAAATCATGGTCGATGTCAATGTCTGAGGAGGACCACCTTGTGCTCGCAAGTTTAGGCTATGCTCTTGCATTTGGCTAAAACCAGTGGCCCCTTGAGAATAATGGTTAGGTGTGTTCAAGCCTGCTGGATGAGCTTGAAGCTGCGGTAAAACTTGCGTTTGGTTGTTAAACTGGCTACCAAACTGTGCCATGTGATCGGCAGCTTGACCAGGATCTTGATGTTCATATCTCCAAGATTGTTGCTGCACTTTACCAGGTGCAACCGCAACAACTGATGCAGGCATCCCGGCAGAAGCTCCTGCAGGCACAGTTGCCCCTTCCACACTTGATAACTTGTTAGCTGGTAGCATCTTTGCTAGTGTTGCAATAAGTTCAGGTGTTAAAGTGACCCCTGCTTGGGTTGGTGCTGAAATATTGCTTTGATGCACAGGATTCACAGGGCATGCTGCAGTATTACTTGGCTGAGCAGAATTTGCGGGGTGCGCATCAGTTAGGGGACTGACTTCTTTTGAAGGCAGCTTCAGATCTTCTCGGGTAACCTGATTATAGTTCATCTGTGAAACCCTTTCCAGGGACGGCATTGCATCATACGCAGCTTGAGAGGATGTTATCCGTGGTGCATCCACATATTGAGGTTGATTGGACTCTGGTGGCAAAGATGTGTTACCAAGTATATGATGCGCAAACTTTAAAACCACCCCATAAAGACGCTCTGGACCAACAACTTTCAGAACTTTCGTAAGGAAGTCAGAAGGTGGCACCAAGAACATGGTGGTCCCATCACCAAATTTTGCAACCCCAGCACGATCTTTTGAGCCCAAGTACCTCAGAAACTCTGTATATGAAGCAAAATCCTCTTCGCTATCCGGCAAGAAATAAACAATATTGAACCCAACAGCATCTGCGTAGTGTTTAGTTAGCATGTCTAATCCTGTTCTGGCGGAGCAATTGACTACCTCAGGACTGCAGAAAGTAAGATTTCATCACTCGACTGTTCCTTATTAATTTTGTAGTGGCATTTGAATGCTATATCACAGGACTTAAGTATATCAAACCTATTAGAAGTAATACGGTGCATGCAACTGAATGAAGAAAAAAATAATAAAAGTCATACACATTAGTTCTAAGTTAGTTATACCAAGCAAGACCATAAATATGAAATTTTCAAGTAGCCAAAGAAGGATCATGCACATGCCAATGCTAACAGCAAATCTTGATAACCTTTTCTCGAACATATTTCAGAATAAGTTTCACAATAATTCTGTGAAGAAATCCCCCCTCCCCCCAAAAAAAAATCCAACAAAAGGTTAGAAATCACTGTAGCTATCAATTGAAAAACAAATTTGGAAAGATGAAAAGTGACCCCCATCAACAAGCTGAGAAATCTGGACAGTGTTGAATCAGTGAGGCAATTCAAAAACCTGATCTTTAGAAAACAAGAAAAATACAAAATACTTACATCTCCGATTCTATCCTTTCGCCAATAGGCACACAGCGAGCATGACAAACAGGTGTTCCACCCTTGGCGATAACGCCGCGCCATATATAGTCATAACCAGGAGCTCGACCATCTGTTCTTTTAGGAGGGAGAGAACTATCATATGGCAAAGCCCCATCAATCCTTGATCTTTTAGTTTCCCTCTGAAGTTGGCTAGAATCGAAAACATCCCAGCCACCAAGGGCAGATCTATTAGGTGGTTTCTGCTCACCTGAAGGAGAAGAAAGCACCCCCGGTGTAGGAGATGACTGCTTCCAATTTGGACCTCCAATCACAGTATGAGGACTTGTGTCTCGCAATTTCCGAAGCACTGGCGAATCAGTAAATTCGGGGCCTGAAATAACAGGGTCAAACCTGCCTTGCGTGCCCAAAGGCCTTGCTGGGATATCAGGACCATGAATACCATAAGGTGGCAAATGCCCAGGTACATTAGAAGTCAACATAGGGCGACTATGGCCAAATAAGCCCATCTGTGCTGGTTGGAATGGGTTTTCATTGGGATAAAAATCAGGTGCTGGGCCCATAATTGAAGGATGATACTCCAAGAAATCTCTGCCAGGTGCAGGACCACTGCTTGAATATTCTATTGTGATTCTGGGATCATTGAAAAGCTTGCCCTGCAACCCCTCTTTAGCACGATGGGCTTCCTCTATGCTTCTAAATTCAACCAATGAGTAATTGCTATCATAAAATGTTTTTATTCCATCAATCTCACCAAATAAAATCATAGCATTGTGAAGCATGTCTTCATCAACATGGACAGAGGGTGGATAACTTATACACAAAACTTTACTAGGTTGTCCGCTTTGTCCCGCTGGCAACTGGAATGCCTGCGCAAAAGAAGATGCTCGATGTGAAAATTAGGACTAACAAGCATATATTTCATTCAACATAAAACCATCTTAACCACCCAATGTTCTAATGGAATATCTATACTAATCATAACCACTGGTTAACCACCTAGTTTTCTAATGTCATATTTATACTAACCACTACCTTCAGCATTTGGCACACGCCACACCCAACTTTTGCAAACTGATGCAAACAAGTAACAGTACTAACAGGTCGTTTTGGTTGGCCACATTAAGGAGAGCTAATCCCAGCATGAAATTTCCACATAATAGTACATAATTTGCAACATAAAACTCTATTACATATGTAATCTACAATTTTTGGTTTCGGCATAAAATTCTACAAAACTATTGGCGCCTTTGGTTCATAGTATTACCTGAAAAAGTGTATCTAAAGACAGAAATGCCTTAAAGTAGGCAATCTCTATTAAACAATCCCTGTATTATATCATTCACAACAAATCTTACATCATTTTTCACCACATAACAAATCCTACAATTCACCAAAAAATCCCACATTATCATTCACCACATAACAAAATGTCAAAATCTATATTATCATTCACCACACAAAAAATCATATTATCATTTACCAGATAACAATCCACGTGTATAATCCCATGAATCATACCACTCTTAAAAAAGATGGAAATCTTTGAAAGAAAAAGGAGCATTACATGTTGCCTTTTGAAGCCAGCATGCATAGGATCAGAGTAGTTCCTGACAAAATTTTGAGGCATAACCCGAGTGTCAGGATGGCCAATGCTCCTATTGGGATATTGTCCATCCCTCATCTCCCGAAACTCCAGTCCTTGCTCCTAAAATATTTAAGAATTCATTTTTTTTATGAAGAATGATTTTAAAAAAATTAAGAAACCACAATCAACCAGAAGATTACAGGGTGAACCTAAAAGTTGTGTTAGCAAGAAACAATTAATCAATCAATCAACTAACTTTCACCCACACTAATTGGTTTCAGTTATATGGGTCTTAAACATTCAAGCCAATCTATTTAGGAACGCATGCTAGGTAGGCATGCACCAAAGAACTCAGCATTCAGAAAGTTTATCATAATCAGTCTATTTCTACACTTATTGTCAATCTACACACGACCCACTTCCTTTATGCAGACTTTGGATGCACTATGCTTTGCTAAGCTCACATATGCAGAATTTACCACACCTTGGCTACACCGAACACTAAGACTATATGTTCCTCTTCAACTCAAACTTTGATTCTTACTGTTAAGTTCCAGATTGGTGGAGGAAATTGATTGTGTCCTCCTTATATGGTCTTTGGCAACCCTTCCTCAAGAGGTAGCTTTTGGGTTTAGGCACAAGGTTTATTTCTCACATGGCATCACAACCAGGCCTATCGATCCATGTTATTATATATCTCAATGTTGGGGCCCAGTTTTATATTATTCATGCTCCAATTATCTAATGCTGTGTGGGGGAGATGTTAGTCCCAAGTTGGTTGAGAATGGATTGTAATCTCGCTATGTGACCTTGGGCAATCCTTCCCTCAAGAGCTAACTTTTGGATTTGAGTTATTTCTATATGCCTTGTACTAGCAAGGTGACTGTCGCGCAAAAACCTTTCTATAGAGTATAGACACCAAAACTCATTTACGAAAGCTAAAACCAACATTCTTAAGGTTGACAACTACTTCCATGATCATAGTATATTTTCCACTACAAAATGTACAACTCCAGAAAGCGAATCAAATCTCTACAGTAAGAGTAAACCATGATGTAGACAAAATAACTTACTCTTCTAGCAGGTTGTGACCTGAGATAATCGACGCGGATCTGTTCACCACCAACTTTTTTGCCATTCATGTTCTTCAGAGCTTCTGCTGCATCTTCCAGTCTAGTAAAATCAATATATGCGGTATTGCGATCCCTGATGAACTTAAATTCTTGAATTTTACCAAATCCCTTGAACTGATCTTCCAATTCTTTTGACACGGACTTGCTAATCCCAGCTACCCACAAACTTTTGCATGGCTTAGCCTGTACACCAGACAGCATAACTGTTGTTAGACTAACTACCTGACACAGTGCAATGCATAATGAGAACCACAGCAGAACAAAAAACAGACAGGTAACCTAATGTCTGTAAGACTAAAATCATGCCGGGCAAATAAACCAGCACTTGGACAACTATAACAAAATCTAAAATGTTTCAGTCATCAAAGAATAGGAGTTGAGATACCCATAGCATTAAAGGAACTCCGCAAACATACAACACAACAAATACAAAATCATGCATAATGGGAACCACAGCAGAACAAATAACAGACAGATAACCTAATGTCTGTAAGACTAAAATCATGCCGGGCAAATAAACCAGCACTTGGACAACTATAACAAAATCTAAAATGTTTTCAGTCATCAAAGAATAGGAGTTGAGATACCCACGTTAAAGGAACTCCACAAACATACAACACAACAATAATGGCATAGTGTTGCCACATGAGCACAAAATACAGAGTGCACATTGACCAACAGTAAAGACGATCAAGTTGTTAAATACAGGTGGATCTTCACAGAACAATCTCCAAGTCAATTAAGCATTCACATAAAAGTTTGTAACATTCTTTAATGAGCATATCCCGAAACAATACTATGCCATATATACTGGCCAAAATCTCAGTCCCAACAAAAAAATGAACTATGCCATATATACTGGCCAAAATCTCAGACCCAACAAAAAAATAAACTCAAGTTAAGAGTGACATTGAAGAACAGGCAATGTGAGGCTAAGTACCAAATGCCCATACAGTAGACATGATTGTATGGTAACCAATTTTAATGCATTGAGGTCAACATAAGGAGGAAAAAGTCAAGCTTCAAAGCAATTTATTGAATATTTATTTTTCCTAGAAGTAACTAACCTTCAATTCTCATGATAATGTCCAAACGTCGAGATGAAAGGGGAAAATCGTTTCAAGAGGTAGAGCCGGTGAATAGTTTGTAGCAACAGACATTCCTGTTTTTGTCTATCCCAAGTATTGTATCCATGACATGTATAGTTCAATTTGACTTCCCCCAAACTACCCCTATGTGTATGCATATTCTACCAACCAATTCAACTAATAAACACATCACTTAAGGATCCCAAAAGGACCAGCTACCCTGAGGTGGCATGCATGTAGCATGTATGATAATCAAGAAGTACATGAAGATTCACGCCAAATTTATAATAGCTTGAAAGATATGATACCCTCCATTGATGAATAAACATATCATTATTTGAAGAGAGAGCTAGCTCAAACCATCAGGAGTGCATGTAATCCAACAAAAGTTGTAGTTTGCTGACTATCCGGGCAATTTTTAGTGCTTGGATGTTCAGTCTTCCAATCTGCTTACCAACTATCTGCTCTTTCTAATTGTTCATAACCTTCACTTTTAATATCCAGCTATACCTCTAGCAACTAGAGTTGTAAAATATGTATCGCCAGACACCCTCTACATCCAAACTTAACAACCCTTTAATCCCAAAAGTAAATACAGGGAGTCACCATATATGCATATCATTTGTTTTTGTTTTATACCAAACAAGTTTATAAAATAGAATATCTTAACTTTCCTTCAGCTGGCTGTTTTCCTGTAAGGACTGGTTCTCTTGTATTCCCTAGAAAGTATCTCCAATAGGTGGTAAAACAGGGTTATTTTCAGAAAGTATTATCAAGTCTTGACCATACTTGTGAAAAGTGAAAAGAATCTCCTGAACTTGATTTCCAGGGGGATGCTTATATAAGTACTAACTCTTTTCATAGATTTACATAATAACGCCTAAACATTCACATATTGATTCTTCTCTTTTCTTCTATTCGGGGGAGACATAACATTCAATGCATTGATAAGTGAAATTTACTTTATACCCATCTTTATTGGACTTCGTTGACATAGAGATATTCCTTATCGAGAATAAGCATTCGTTTCTGAAGGTTGTTCCATTTACTTTCATTTACTTAATTTTTAACAAGCAACTTTTAATAAGTAATCAGTGTTGGATAGAATGAAACGTCATCAAACATTTCACAAGACTTGAAATATTAAAGACAATTTGAGTAACTAGATACCCATATTTTGGAGCGGTACCTAAACAACTCCTCAACTAATTAGCATTTGCTGTGTAATTACACGTATCAGTTGATCTCAATGTCTATTTAAATGTTACGGGAATTGCATTTGGAGGATAAAGCATCTGAGAACCGTTGAGAAAGGACGTGGACACTAAAAAGTCCAGAAATCTCCATCGCTTAGAATGGATATTCAAATAAAACGGAATCTATAACATATATAGTACGTGGTTGACATTTACGTCCAATTGATTTGCTTTTTTGATGGTATTGCAGCTGGGCGATTAACGTTCTGGTTTTTTCTACAAAAATCTGTTTTAAGGCAGTTTCAAACAACAAATAGTGCATATCGCAGATCGTGCTCATGGTACTGGATGTGTGAAGCGATCCATACCGTTCTAGAATATAGTAATGGAATATGCTCTTGTATAATTAATTTGCTCTTCTTTTTCTTTCAATTTTGATTTGATTACCTTTATGATTGCCAGACAAGCACAACATATTGGAACTTGGTATAAACTTCGAATAAAGATCCTAAAGCTTTGCATATTTGAGCACGTTTTGAAGTCTAATTTCAGCGTTCATTCAATTGCCCAGTTTTCTGCAACGTCCATAAAAGTTATTTGCCTGCTCTAATGAGCTGATTTTGTTCGATTCATAAGTTTAATGTACCAATCACCGATTTCGCAGCTGATTAAAATATTTCTTCCTCAACAAATAGATTGGTCAATGTTTGGGATGGAATTGCAAATAGATGTTGGCTAAGATCTCCTAATTGCAAAATTTTGACTTTGAGATTTATGGCAACCATCATTCGGCCAAATGGATCAAATTTGTTTCTTTAATCGCATATACGCACTCGAACAAAAATCGGCATATTTCTCCTACTTGTACTCGTTCTTCTACGAAAATAACATCCATCAAGTGATTAAAAAAAATCTTCCTAATATTGTTCATCTATTTCGTTTTTCTATTTTCTAAGCATCTACTTATCTCAGGCGTAGATCTTGTTCGGCTAGTCATTTTATCTTTTGTTTTGATTTTTGAGTGAGGCAAAAGGCTTAAGGATTTCCTGTGTATGATCGGGAACACACAAACATTGACGACAAATTCTAACAAAAATAAATTTATAAACATCGGTGAAAAAACAACAAAAATCCATCTGATTGAACATAAAAAAAAACAAACCGGTTTTGCGAACTCAATCCTAAGTGGATTGCCGTGAAAGAAAGATCCTTGAAGCGCGTCCTTAGCCTGTTTAGCGTCATTGATGTTCTTGAAATAGAGAAAAGCGAAACCACGAGCTGAATATGAGGTTACGCTATCAACCGGCCCGTACTTCTGGAACAGAGCCGTTAGATCGGCTTCCGTTACGTCAGGGGTTAGGTTACCCACCCATAGATTATTCGACGGCATCTCTCCCGGCGGCGCCATTATCGAACCCTAGAAAACTAGTTTAACACAACAAAAAAAAAACTAGAAAAAATTATTAGATTGAGATTTTGAAAACCTAGAAAAGAGAGAAAAGAAAAATTTTATAGCAATAGAGAATAAGAAAATAATTATATGTTTTGAGAAAGACGGTTTTCGCTTAGAGAGGAAGAAGAAGAAGAAGAAGAGGCGACGATAAGAAAGAGGGGACTATGTGAAATTGTGAATCCAAGGTTGTAAGAAGTCACATCTTTTTCGGTTGTATCTATAAATAGACAACTTTAACCCTCTCTTTTGTATTATTTCCTTGACAAGTTATCCTTCCTTTTGTCCCAAATGGGGACACGGCGAAGAAACATCCAGAAGTCCAACCAAATTATTATATTTCGTAAATGGTATGATATGTCCTCTACTATTAATTAAGTATTATTTAAAATTGTTCTTTGTTATATTATCGGGTCAAAAAATTTCTTATCCCTATATTATTAAACAAAATTACTCCAAATTGACGGAGTCGGAACGCAGCAAGGATTTGAGGTTCAAGGCCATCTGATTTTTTTTAATCCAATTGATCCGAACTTGCTTTCGACCCATAAATTTGACCCACCCTTTTTCAGCTGATTTAACATTTAGAGTCTTAATTTTTTAATGTGGCGACCAAAAGGAGTCATTACTTGTTTTCGTACTCATTATGTGCTTTCGAAGCCTTGAAAATCTCATTTAGGGTTTCTTCGATTTGCGTGCACAGCCCAGACGCATAGACGGAAAGCTTAAATATGAATTATGTGAGAAAATGCTAAATTTTGATATTAAATTGAGTAAATTTTACTTCGGTCAATATTTTGGGTAAACGGAGCTGGAACCGTGACTTGACGGTCCCGGAAGGTCCGCAGAAAAATATGGGACTTGGGCGTATGCCGGGAATCGAATTCCGAGGTCCCAAGCCCGAGAAATGAATTTCTGAGTAAAATTGTTTTCTGAAAATGTTTAAGAAAAATGGAAATGAAATTTGATTAAAAGACTATGGTATCGACCATATTTTGTTCCGGTGCCTGGTACAAGTCTTATATATAGTTTGAGCGTTTTCTGTAAGGTTTGGTTGAAAACGGACGTCGTTTGACGTGTTTCGGACATAAAATGAAAATTTGATGGTTTATGAAAATTTGGAAGAAATCATGAGTTTTGAGGCTTGATTCGATGTATATGATGTTATTTTGGCGATTTGATCGCACAAATAAGTCTGTATGATGTTTTTGAGGTATGTGCACATTTGGTTTGGAGCCATGAGGACTCGGGTGAGTTTTGGATAGGTGTCGGATTACATTTTTTAACTTTGTAAAATCTAGTGTGTTCTCTTCTGTGATTTTCACATTTGCGAAGATGTGCCTCGCCATTGCGAGATTTGCATTGCAATTGCGAAGCCTGGGACCTGGGCCTATAATCGCAAATGCGATCCCATTGCTCGTAAATGCGAAGTAGGGGATTTTTGGCACTACTCACAAATGCGATCTCAGACCTTGCAAATGCAAAAGTAAGGTGCTCGCAAATGTGACTTTCCCTTCGCAAATGCGAGAATTGACAAAATGATAAGGGTTGTCAAATGCGAACATAGCTTCGCAATTTCCACAAATGATCGGGGTTCGCAATTCCCATATCTGAGGCTCAGCAAACTTTATACTTAGTCGATTTTTCATCATTCTTTTAAAACCCAAACTCCATAGGCGATTTTTCAAGAACAAGTTTCATTCCAAATCATTTGTAAGTCGATCTTTACTCAATTCTTTCAATCATCAACATCATTTAACATGTTTTCAACCTAAAATCAAGGATTTCCATGGGTGAAATTGTAGTTTTTGGGTAGAACCTAGGTTTTTCTAAAATTGGGGATTTGGACATCAATTTGAGGTCCGATTTCAAAACAAATAATATATTTGAACTCGTGGGGGAGTAGGTAACATGGTTTTGGTTCGAACTCGGGTTTTGACCACGTGAGCCCGGGGCATTTTTGGACTATTTCCGCAAAACTTTGGGAAATTCATTTTTATGCATTCAAATGAGTCATTTAGCATTTGTTGATGTATTTAAGTAATTTGTGACTAGGTTCAAGCGGATTTGTGGTGGAATCGAGGAGTAAAGCTATAATTGAGCTTTGAGGTGAGTAATAGATGTAAATGATGTCCTGAGGGTTTGAAACCCCGGAATTGCACATCGTAGTGCTATATTGAGGTGACTTGCACGCCGGATAGCGAGCGTGGGGCAGAACACCGTTGGGGATTGTGACCTGGTCCGTCCCGATAGATGAATTTACTGCGTATTTGATTGAATATAACCTGTTATCATTATGATTTGAGCAGATTGTCATATTTGGGCTTCGTGTCAATTGATTGAATCCTTCAGTTATTGCTATTACTGGTTTCTTATCATTTTTACGTATTATTGAACTCAGTCCTGGTATTTAATACTATTTTTCAAACTCAGTCATTTTTTTCTCAAACTTGAAACCTAAATAATACTTCTAATGAAGTTTGGGCTAAATATTTATATATTATTGTGCCCGAGAGGCTTATGTGATTCTAGATTGAGTATGAGATCGGGCTGCGCGCCACAATAGTATTATATTGATATTGATATGAGGCCGAGGGCCTAGTTGATGCCACGAGATGGTTTATATTGCACTTGGGCCGTAAGGGGCCCATCTCGGAGTCTGCACATGAATGGAGCGGGTTGCACGCTGCAGCGGGTACTAGAGAGTATCGAATTATGCGTTGTATTTCATATTTGACTGTTATTTACTTACTTATCTGTTGCAGTATTTCCTTAATTTTATTTCATTGGTTTATAGACTCTATACTACTTGGTTTACATTGTTGCATTTATAGAATTACTTTGTGCCTATTCAAGACTTCTTATTCTCAGCCTTTATTTATGTTTATTACTCACTCGGTTGGAGTACTCACATTACTCCCTGCACCTTGTGTGCAGATCTAGGTGCATCTAAGGCTGAGTGAGGACTTCTCTGCCGAGCAGCTTATCCGAGATTATCAAGGTAGCTGCATGACCTCTGCAGTCCTGATTTCCCTTCTATCTTATTAATTCATTTTCGCATTTCTTTAGAACGATATGTAGTAGGATACTCATGTATTAGAGGCTCAGACTTATGATATCGGATTCTTCGGGCTATGTAGTAGTATTGGTATTTGGGATTTCCGCATGTTTTTACTCTATTTTAGTATATCAGTATGATGACTTAGTAATTTATCTATGTTAATTAATTCATGAGTTGTATAAAAATGGTTGAGGTTATTAAATTGGTGGGGCTTGCCTAGTAGTGTGTCGTGCGCCATCAGGATCGGGGTTGGGCTCGTGACAAGTTGGTATTAGAACCTAGGTTACTTGGTCTCGCTAGTTATGAGCCAGTTTAGTAGAGTCTCGTAGATCGGTATGGAGACGTCCATACTTTTTTTTGGGAGGCTGCAGAACCTTTAGGAAAACTTCATATTCTTGAAATTCTTGTCGTGCGACTTTGTTGAACTGAGAACTAAACTTCTATTGTTCTATTCTCTCACAGATGGTGAGGACACGAGCTACCGAACGTTGTGGACGACCACCGGTACCACCTACTGAGGCCACCAAAGGCCATGGATGCGGTCGTAGTCGTGGCAGAGGCAGAGTAGTAGGGGTTGCGCCTGCTGATCCACCAGTTGTCCCAGCTCAGGATCAGGCTCCAGCTGCAGACATACCAGCAGCACCTATTCAGGAACCAATTGTGCCCATCGTGATTTCGAGTCTTCAGTAGGCCTTGGCTAAGATATTATCAGTTTGCACTGGTCTGGCTCAGGTCGTTTCAGCCACCACAGCAGCAGCAGCTACTTCACAGGTTGGGGGAGGCAACCAGAACCCTGCTGCTCGCACACCTGAGCAGGTGGTGCAGGGACTACAGACACTAGAGGCACCTCCAGCTCAGCAGGTCGCACTAGCTCAGGGCTTCGTGGTTCCAGCTATGCTAGACGATGAGCAACGTCGTCTCGAGAGGTTCGATAGGCTCCAGCCTCCGACTTTCAGTGGTGCTGAGGCTGAGGTGTATAGGGTTTTCTTGACAAGTGTCATCGTATGCTCCGTATGACGGGGATCCTTGAGTCGAGTGGTGTGACATTTACCACCTTTCAGTTTACTGGAGCTGCTCTTACTTGGTGGGAGGACTTTGAGAGGTGTAGGCCTGTCGGTGCAACACCTCCTTCTTAGCAGCAGTTCTCCGCTCTTTTCCTGGAGAAGTATGTACCTCATCTCGCAGAGAGGAGCCGTGTAGGCAATTTTAGTGGTTGACGCAGGGGGATATGACAGTGACTCAGTACGAGATGAGGTTTTCACAGTTGGCCCGTCATGCTATTTGGATGGTTCCATCAGATTGTGAGAGGATCCGGAGATTTGTGGATGGCCTTGACTACCATCTCTGTATTTTGATGATTATAGAGAGAGTATTGGGTGCTATGTTTGAGGAGGTGGTGGATATCGCTTGTGAGATCGAGTCAGTTCGCCGTAGAGAGCGAGAGGAGAGGGAGGCCAAGAGGCCTCGTGGATCGGGCAGTTACAGTGGTTCTCCTTCGAGGGGCAAGTTCCAGCATGGTAGAGGTCATTCTTTCAGGCTTGCTTAGTCAGCCTGTTCAAAGTATCGTGGGGGATCTTCTGGCCGTGGTCATCACGGGTCCCAGTAGGGCCAGTCTTCACTCAGCGCCCTCACAGCTCAGAGTTCATCTCATGCCCCATCAGCTCAAGGTTCTTCTACACCGAGTACATCTGCTAATCAGTCCGGTGGGTTCCCTTCAGTCCCTATCTCCAGCACAGGGTAGCTGTTATGAGTGTGGAGAGTTTGGTCACTTAAGGAGGCAGTGCCCTCGACTTCGTGACAGTCAGCATCAGCATTAGCAGAGGGGTCAGCCCTCGACTTCTGCTCCAATTACTTCATCACCCGCCCTGCCAGCTAGAGGTGGAGATCAGACAGTCAGGGGTCGTCCAAGAGGCTAAGGTCAATCTGGTGGTGGCCAGACTCGTTTCTATGCTATGCCGGGCTGGACAGATGTTATTGCTTCAGACGATGTCACTACAGGTATTGTTTCAATCTGCCATAGAGACGCCTCGGTATTATTTGATCCCGGTTCCACCTATTCTTATGTGTCTTCATATTTTGCTCGGTATTTGAGTATGCCCCAGGAGTCCCTTTCTTTGCATGTTCATATGTCTACCCCGGTGGGCGATACTGTTATTGTGGACCGTGTGTACCGGTCATGTGTTGTGATTATTGGGGGTCTGGAGACCCAAGTTGATCTATTTCTATTGAGCATGGTGGACTTTGACATTATTCTAGTCATGTATTGGTTATCTCCGTGTCATGCTATTCTAGACTGTCATGCTAAGACAACCACTTTGGCTATTTTAGGTGTATCGCGGATCGAGTGGCATGGTGTGACTGATTATGTTCCTAGTAGAGTTATTTCTTTCTTGAAGGCCCAGCGTATGGTTGGGAAGGTTTTCTTTTCCTATTTGGAGTTCATGAGGGATATTGGAGCTGAGACTCCTAGCATTGATTCTGTTCCAGTTGTGAGGGATTTTCCGATGTATTTCCTGTAGACCTGCTGGCATGCTATCGGACAGGGATATTGATTTTGGTATTGACCTGGTGCCAGGCACTCAGCCCATCTCTATTATGCCATATCGTATGGCACCAGCGGAGTTGAAAGAATTGAATGAGCAACTTCAAGAGCTCTTAGATAAGGGGCTCATTTGGCCGAGTGTGTCACCTTAGGGTACGCTAGTTCTGTTTGTGAAGAAGAAGGATGGCACAATGAGAATGTGCATCGATTATAGGCAACTGAACGAAGTAACAGTGAAGAATAAGTATCCACTACCTCGCATTGATGACTTATTTGACCAGCTTCAGAGCGCGAGGGTGTTCTCCAAGATTGATCTCCATTCGGGTTATCACCAGTTGAAGATCAGGGATTCAGATATTCATAAGACTGCTTTCAGGACTAGATATGGTCACTATGAGTTTCTTGTCATGTCTTTCGGGCTGACCAATGCCCCAGCAGCGTTCATGCATTTGATGAACAGTGTATTTCGGCCTTATATGGGTTCGTTTGTTGTCGTATTCATTGATGATATTCTGGTGTACTCGCGTAGCCAGGAGGAGCACGTAGAGCATTTGCGAGTAGTATTTCGGAGAATAAGGGAGGAGAAGCTTTATGCAAAGTTCTCCACGTGTGAGTTTTGGCTCAGTTCTGTGGCTTTCTTGGGACATGTGGTGTCCAGCGAGTGTATTCAGGTTGATCTAAAGAAGATAGAGGCGGTGCAGAGTTGGTCTAGGCCATCCTCGTCCACATAGATTCGTAGTTTCCTTGGGTTGGCAGGCTATTGTCATCGTTTTATTTAGGTATTTTCATCCATTGCATCGCCCTTGGCCAAGTTGACTCAGAAGGGTGCTCCATTTGTGTGGTTGGACGAGTGTGTGGAGAACTTCTAGAAGCTCAAGACAGCCTTGACCATAGCTCCAGTATTAGTTTTGCCATCAGCTTCTATTTCTTATACAATGTATTGGGATGCCTCGAGAGTTGGGATTGGCTGTATGTTGATGGAGGAGGGTAGACTTAAAGCCTCATGAGAAGAACTACCCTGTTCATGACCTAGAGTTGGATGCCATAGTCCATGCTTTGAAGATTTGGGGGCACTACTTGTATGGCGTATCTTGTGATGTGTTCACCAATCATCACAGTCTTCAACACTTGTTCAAACAGAAGGATCTTAACTTGAGGCATCGGAGGTAGCTAGAGTTGCTCAAGGATTAGGGTATCACTATTCTGTATCACCCGGGAAAGGCCAATGTAGTGGCCGATGCTTTGAGCCGAAAGGCGGTGAGTATGGGGAGCTTGGCGTACATTCTAGTTGAGGAAAGGCCATTTGCAGTTGATGTTCAGGCCTTGGCCAATCGATTTGTGAGACTAGATATTTTAGAGCCCAGTCGGGTGTTGGCTTGTGTGGTTTCTTGGTCTTCCTTGTATGACCGCATCAGAGAGTGTTAGTATGAGGCTCCGCATTTGCTTGTCCTTAAGGTAGGGTTCATCATGATGATGCTAGCGATGTGACCATTGGAGATAATGGTGTATTGAGGATGCAGGGCCAGATTTACGTGCCCAATGTGGATGGGCTTCGGGAGTTGATATTGGAGGAGGCCCATAGCTCGCGGTATTCCATCCATACGGGTGCCTCGAAGATGTATCAGGATCTTAGACAACACTATTGGTGGCGGAGGATGAAGAGAGACATTGTGGAGTATGTAGCCCGGTGTCTTAATTGTTAGCAGGTGAAATATGAGCATCAGAGACCAGGTGGCTTGCATCAGCAGATGGTTATTCCTGAGTAGAAGTGGGGGAGGATTACTATGGACTTTATTGTTAGACTTCCTCCGACTTTGAAGAAATTTGATGCTATTTGGGTGATTGTTCATTGTATGGTGTTCTGATTTCCAGCATCTCAGATAGAGGTACTCAGTTTACTTTGCAGTTTTGGAGAGCCGTGCAGCGTGAGTTGGGTACTCAGGTGGAGCTAAGCACATCGTTTCATCCTCAGACGGACGAACAGTTCGGGCGTACTATTCAGATATGAGAGGACATGTTGCGTGCTTGTGTTATTGATTTCAGTGGTTCTTGGGATGCATTTTTATCGCTTGCAGAGTTTGCCTACAACAACAGCTACCATTCCAACATTGAGATGGCACCGTATGAGGCCTTGTATGGGAGACGGTGTAGATCCCCAGTTGGTTGGTTCGAGCCCGGCGAGGCTAGACTACTAGGGACACATTTGGTTCAGGATGCCTTAGAGAAGGTGAAGTTGATTCACGAGAGACTTCGTACAGCTTAGTCGCGTTAGAAGAGTTATGCAAACCATAAGATTCACGATGTTTCTTATATGGTTGGTGAAAAGGTTTTGCTAAAGGTTTCGCCCATGAAGGGTGTGATGAGATTTGGGAAGAAGGGCAAGCTTATCCTTAGGTTCATTGGTCCGTTTGAGATTCTCGATCGAGTGGGAGAGGTGGCTTATAGACTTGCATTGCCGCCTAGCTTATCAGCCGTGCATCTAGTTTTTCATTTATCCATGCTTCGGAGGTATCGCGGCGATCCAGCCCATATATTAGACTTCAACACTTTCCAGTTGGACAAAGATTTGTTTTATGAGGATGAGCCGGTAGCTATTCTAGACCGGCAGGTTCGTCAGTTGAGATCCAAAAGTTTTCCTTACGTTCGTGTTCAGTGGAGAGGTCAGCCCCCTGAGGCATCGACTTGGGAGTCCGAGTCTGATATACGGAGTCATTATCCTCATCTTTTCCCCGACTCATGTACTTCTTTCTTTTGTCCGTTCGAGGACGAACGGTTATTTTAGAGGTGGAGAATGTGACGACCCAAAGGGGTCATTACTTGTTTCCTTATTCATTCTGTGCTTCTGAGGCCTTGAAAACCTCATTTAGGGTTGCCTTGATTTGTGTGCGCAGTCCAGGCGTGTAGCCAGAAAGCTTAAATATGAATTATGTGAAAACAATGTTAATATTTTGATATTAAATTAAATAAATTTGACTATGGTCAACATTTTGACTAAACGGACCCGTAACCGTGACTTGACGGTCCCGGAAGGTTCGCAGAAAAATATGGGACTTGGGCGTATGCGTGGAATCGAATTCTGAGGTCCCAAGCTCGAGAAATGAATTATTGAGTAAAATTATTTTCTGAAAATGTTTAAGAAAAATGGAAATGAAATTTCATTAAAAGACTATGGTATCGGCCTGTATTTTGTTTCGGTGTCTGGTACAAGTCTTATATATATTTTGAATGCTTTATGTAAAGTTTGGTTGAAAACAGATGTCGTTTGACGTGTTTCGGACTTAAAATGGAAATTTGATGATTTATGAAAATTTGGAAGAAATCATGAATTTTGAGGCTTGTGTATATGATGTTATTTTGGCGATTTGATCGCACAGATAAGTTCGTAGGATTTTTTTGAGGTTGTGTGCACATTTGGTTTGGAGCCCAGAGGACTCGGGTGAGTTTTGGATAGGTGTCGAATTGCATTTTTGAACTTTGTTAAAATCTGGTGTGTTCTCTTTTGTGATTTTTGCATTTGCGAAGATGTGCCTTGCAATTGTGACCTCGCAAATGCGAGATTTGCATAGCAATTGCGAAGCCTTGGACCTGGGCCTATAATCACAAATGCGATCCCATTGCTCGCAAATGCGAACTAGGGGATTTTTGGCACTGATCGCAAATGCGATCTCAGACCTTGAAAATGCAAAAGTAAGGTGGCCGCAGATACGACTTTCCATTCGCAAATGCGAGAACTTGCAAAATTATATTGCGAACCCACCTTCGCAATTTCCATAAATGGTCGGAGTTCGCAATTCCCATATATTTGAGTCTCAACAAACTTTATACTTAGTCGAATTTTCACCATTTTTCACCATTCTTTCAAAACCCAAATTCCATAGGCGATTTTTTAAGAACAAATTTAATTCCAAATCATTTGTAAGTTGATCGTTACTCAACTCTTTCAATCATCAACATCATTTAACATGTTTCAACCTAAAATCAAGGATTTTCATGGGTTAAATTGGGGTTTTTGGGTAGAACCTAAGTTTTTTAAAATCAGGGATTTAGACCTCAATTTGAGATCCGGTTTCAAAACAAATCATATATTTGAACTCATGGAGGAATGGGTAACACAGTTTTGGTTTGAACCTCGAGTTTTGACCATGTAGGCCCGGGGCGTTTTTGGACTTTTTGGGCAAAACTTTAGGAAATTCATTTTTATGCATTCAAATAGAGTCATTTAGCATTTGTTGATGTATTTATGTAATTTGTGACTAGTTTCGAGCGGATTTATGGTGGAACCGAGGGATAAAGCTATAATTGAGGCTTGAGGTGAGTAATATATGTAAATGATGTCCTGAAGGTTTGAAACCCCGGAATTGCACATTGTATTGATATATTAAGGTGACTTGCACGCCGGATAGCGAGCGTGGGGTAGAGCACCGTTGGGGAATGTGACCTAGTCAATTCCGATAGTTTAAATTACTCGTATATTACTGAATATCACCTGTTATCGCTATGATTTGAGCTGAATGTCATATTTGGGCTTCGTGCCAATTGATTGAATCCTTCAGGGATTTCTATTACTGATTTCTTACCATTTTTACGTATTATTGAACTCAGTCTTGATATTTAATACTATTTTTCAAAATCAATCATTTTTTTTCTCAAACTTGAAACCTAAATACTATTTTTAATGAAGTTTGGGTTGAATATTTATATATTATTGTGCCCGAGGGACTTATGTGATTCTGGACTGAGTATGGGATCGGGCTGCGCCCGCAGCGATATTATATTGATATTGATATGAGGCCGAGGCCTAGTTTCTGCCACGAGATGGCTTATATTGCACTTGGGCCGTAAGGGGCCCCTCTCAGAGTCTGCACACCCCCAGTGAGCGCCGTCAACGATAATGAATGGAGCGGGATGCACGCTGCAGCAGGTACTAGAGAGTACCAGACTATATGTTGCATTTCGTATTTGATTGTTATTTACTTACTTATCTGTTGCAGTATTTCCTTAATTCTTTTTCATTGGTTTACGGAGTCTATACTACTTGGTTTACATTGCTGCATTTATAGAATTACTTTGTGCCTATTCAGGACTTCTTATTCTCAGCCTTTATTTATGTTTATTACTCACTGGGTCGGAGTACTCACATTACTCCCTGCACCTTGTGTGCAGATCCAGGTGCATCTGAGGCTGAGTGAGGATTTCTCTGTCGAGCAACTTATTCGGGATTATCAAGGTAGCTGCATGACGTCCGCAGTCCTGATTTCCCTTCTATCTTATTGATTCATTTCCGCATTTCATTAGAACGATATGTAGTAGGTTGATACTCATGTATTAGAGGCTCAGACTTGTGACACCGGATTCTTCGGGCTGTGTGTTAGTATTGAAATTTTGGATTTCCGCATGTTTTAACTCTATTTCAGAATTTCAGTATGATGACTTAGTAATTTATCTGTGTTAATTAATTCATGAACTGTATAAAATTGGTTTAAGTTATTAAATTGGTCGGGCTTGCCTAGCAGTGTGTCGGGCGCCATCACGACCCAGGTTGGGGTCATGACATTTGTCCACCCTAATCAAATAAATTTTTTCTCATCTCCATTACTCAAAATTTAAAATTCCAAGACACAAAATCCAGTCTCTCGTTGTGATTCTTAGTTGAATATTTAAGGCGTTGCTAAAGGTGGGTTCAATGTTTGATTCAACTGCTATATCAAAGAAGAGGTGCCATTGTGGGGAGATTGCCAACAACTTCCACTCAACCTTATCTCAAAATCCTAGAAGGAGATTGTATAAGTGTGTTAAACCTAAAGTAAGTTATAATTTTACTTGTGATTCGTTGTTTGAACCTATATACAAAATTCGCTCCTCTTTTCAATAGCATAATTATTGGTTATTTTTGCTAGAATGAGTTATACAGATATTGAGAATGGCAAGACGAAGCTTTTCCAGACAAGATTTGATAGAAATCAACAAGTTGTAGTATAAATTAGATGTAGAGAATATGATAATCAATGTGTTGAAACAGTTGTTGGATACGTGCAAGCTTGAAAGGGATAAATTGGTGGAAACAATTGATATATCTAAGGCTGCAAAAAATATATAAGTGAAGATTGCAAAGGAGATTGAAGAGAAAGTGTTGAAGATGATGATGTTTATTTTGATATCGTTTGTAATGTTTACTGGCTTTGCAGCAATGATGATGAATTAATGCATCACTAGTGCATATTGTCTTTGATAAAGTTAAATATTTTTTACAAAATGTACATTTTTAATTAAAATGCCCATGAATATTTTGTATTGATCAACTGGTTTGTACATCATAGAATATTTCTAGTTTGCAATTTGTGTAGTGCCTATTGATTAGCAATGGTGTTGTATTGTAACAACCCGACCGGTTGTTTTGAGTTCTAGTGCGTCGTTCAACAATCTGAGGCCATAAATAGCTTCATCTCCGGTGTTATGACTTGCACGCATGGTCAGAATTGGATTTCAGGAAGTTCGGAGTTGATTTGGAAAGAGAATTCTTATCTCGGTAGCTTAAAGTTTGAAAGAATTAGCTTGGATTGGAGGTCGATTCGTGGTTTTAGCATTGTTTGATATGCTTTGAGGCTTCAAGCAAGTCCGAAACGTGTTTTGGGATTGGTTGGTACGACTGGTTAGGGTCTCGAGGGCCTCGGGTGGATTCCGTATGGTTAACAAATTGAATTTGGGTAAAAAGTTGTTGCTGGTATCTGCTTTCCTTCTTCGCGGACACGAAGCAAGTCTCGCGAACGCGAAAAGGGAAGTGAAAGGCTGCTGGATTTGGCCTTCGCGAATGCGAAGAGGAAGTCGCGAACGCAATACGAGGAGAAGATCGTGAACGCGTAGAAGGAAAAGCTAGGTGGGGTCTTTAGCCTATGCGAACGCGAAGGGGCTGAGTAACTGTCCTTCGCGAATGCGAGAGACGGGCCGCAAACACGCAGAAGGGCAGACCTGGGTTGGGCAGAATGTTTAAAATCGGGATTTGAGTTCATTTTACCCATTTTTCTCTTAGATTGGGCGATTGTTAGAGCTTGTTATGAGGGGGTTCCATCATTCATCATGAGATAAGTAATTTATGCTAGTTTTGAGTTAAATACAAGGTTTATACAAGGATTTAGATATGGAAATTTGTAGAAAACTTGGGGTTTGAGGGAAGACCTAGAAAATTTATATTCTTGGAATTTGGCCACAATTTTGGGTATGGAATTTAGAGAATGTTGTATATGTTTGAGTTCGTGAAGCTATGGGTAAACTTATTTTTCGAAAAGTTTTGGAATTCGGGAACGTGGGCCTGAGGCATTTTTGTCAACTTTTCGATTGGGGTAGGAATTGCTAAACATTGGATTGTAATAAGTAATTGAGCATATGTTAATGGATTTGTATAATAATTGGCTAGTTTTGGACCATCTTGCATCAATTTGAGCCTTCAGAAGGGCGTGAAGTGCCGGTTACGGATATTCGGAGCGAGGAGGGAATTGTTCCCATAGGTGAGTTAATTGGTTATGTGGTCCTATCTGTGGGGGCTACGTACGCATGAGGTGACGAGAGTCCGTGCGTAGCTACTATTATGCTATTATCCGAGTAGTCTAGGACTCAAAAGCATGTTGTACTTGGATTACTTGTAAACTCATTGACAGCTAGAATTGCTTAAATCACATCGAATCAGTAAATGAATTTAAAAAAGGATTAAACTTTTATTTTCTTAAATCATTAAAGGAAAATTGGCTTTTATTGAAATAAACATTTCCCGATAAACTCTTAGTTGGCTGTTTGACTCTGTGTGTATGTGTGTGTGTGTGTGTGTATATATATATATATATATATATATATATATATATATATATATATATATATATATATATATATATATATATATATATATATATATATATATGTGTGTGTGTGTGTGTGTGTGTGTGTGCCCGCGTCGCATGTATGATTCGCGAGCGGGATATTTATTTATTTCATGTTGACCGTGTCACATTTATAATACGCGAGCGGGGTAATAGATGCATATATAGTTCGAGCCGTTCGATCCTCGGCATTGCACAGTTTATTTTCTGTTAGAGCGAGCCGTACGCCTTGGCCTGATTTGCACATGCTTGTATTGCTCTCATATAGATTATTTGAGATCGATTCTTGCTCTCCCCGACTCGAGATAATTGGAAACTTACTGGATTATGGATCCGAAGATTTTTAATATAAGAAGGAACTTTCACTTGTTCATGCCTTACTTGAATTTTCTATCATTATTAATAATTCCTTGGTTATTCGCATTAATAATATATCATTATTGGACCACTAGTATGTATCGAAGTCGCCCATCTCGTCTCTACTTTTTCGAGATTAGACGGGATTCTCATTGGGATACATTATTTTCATAGTCATACTACACTTCTGTGCATTTTTGTTTCACATGCACCTATATCTCTAGTGGCTTACTAGGCGTAGCAGCATGGTTGATGCGAAGACTTAAGCGAGATGCACTTTTCGAGATGACCCGCAGCCAGGAGAGTCTCTTTCATTTTTCTGTGTTTATTTCTGTCCAATATTGTACTCTGGATGGTTGTTTGATGAATATAATTTATTTATATATTTTTATATGTAAATATTAAATATTTTAAATAAAATATGAATAAATATATCATATTCTCCCATATTTTCTAACGTACTTTGTGACAACATTCGTGGCAGCTCAATATCATTAAAGGAGAAGGATGAAGCTCTGGAAACTCCAAGAAGGCCCATGACCAGGTATCAAACAAAGAAATTTCAGGACAAGCTTAATGTTCTTCAATTAACAATTAAAAAGTGTCTTATAATAGAAGAAGAGCTCCACCACAAGAGGGATCTTTGGGCCAAGTCTTACAACTATTTGGAGGCCCAAATTAAAGTCCAAGAGAAGATGGAATACGACCCAAATATGCCCCAAAAGATAGGAATTTTCAGCAACCCAAATAAACCCCAAAAAATAGTTTCTAGAATATATATTTAATAGTTATTTTAATCTACGTTGACTTGCATTTGTATATGTGTATGTTGACTACATTTGTCTTAGTGTGGGTAGTCTTCTATGCTTCTAGGGAATATAATTTTCATTTATTGAAGTCTTGGCTAGCTCCTTCATTACTACTATATAAAGGGGTGCTTGTCTTCTTTTGTAGGAACATTGAAGATTAATATTATCTATTTCTTTTGAACCTTTGTGAACTTTACTTTGAAGATTTATCTTGCAACCCTAACTAGTTTATAGCTTAAGGTAGTAAGATAATTTTCTTTCTTGTGATATCTTTGGTTTCTTTTGATATTCTTCGAAGGCAACTAGTTTCTTTCACTAGTTATTATCATAAATTATTCAAACTAGAAGTCAAGGTGCGAATCTAGTTCTTGATTAGCTTATCTCTAGTGACGGCAGTTGGTTTCACAACCATATTGTTGTCAGTAGGATCTTGTCAAATTCTAGATTAACATAATCTCGGGGTTCTTGGACCTTTCCTTGAATTTCGACATATATAGTTTATTTTTCTTGCTTTTCTTAATCCGCTTGGATTTATTTATTACTTCCGAATTTCATCAACTTATTTTCTTTTAGTTCTTGGATCTCCCAACCTTTTTGTTATCAAAGCAGTTGTATTAAGATTCCATTCTTGATAAATCTTGGGGATTTCTTGAACAAAGGAGCAAAAAAAAAAGGTTACTGCAGCAGTGAATATTACACTATAAAGAAGAAGAAGAAGAAGAAGAAGGGAGAAACATATTTTCTCTTTAAGAAATCAGATTTTATTTGTGTTTGTTTCCAAAGTAGAAAATCCTTATTTTTGTTCGAGGGTTGTTTCAACTGAATCCTACTCCTTCTAGGATTCGTTCTTCACTTTCTTTAGTGCCCCAAAATTCCTTGTTTTACTACTAAGGGCTTTGATACGAGTTGGGTTTAATTATAAATCTACAAGGTACTTTCCAAAGGTTAGTTGAGGGGAAAAAGGCAAGAGTGGGTGAAAACAATTGAGCGAAAGAGCCAAAGTTAGAGTGATAACTATTACTATTATTTTAAAAAGACGTCTCATATAAGTGTTAGTGACGATGAACAGAGGGCTCTTCAAGAAGCCGAAATCCGAGCAAGAAATGATTTCACCCGACAAGCTATGCATCAACAATTCGAGAGATGGAACTTGCAATTCCAAGAGATAAGGGATACTATTGCCGAACAAAATGAGACAATAGCTGCACTTAGGAGGGAAAATCAACCTGATGTACAACCTCGAAATAATTATAGGCCTCACAATAGAATGTACCCCATGTCCCCATTGTAAATCAAGAAAACCCTATAGATGATTTTGTTGATGATCTTGATGTAAATCTAGGTAGGGTGGGAATAGATAGGAGGGGACAATGAGGTAGTTACTACTTCCGCATTTATCAACTTATTTTGTTTAAGTTCTTGGATCTCCCAACCTTTGTGTTATCACTTCCAGGAGAAAGAGCATATGAAAATTGAAGAACAGAAACAAAAAAGTGGGAATTGAGTAGTCAACTGGCAATGAAGACGCAAATGGACTTAAGCACCATAATTGCGACGATAGCAACTGGGAATCATGAAGGAAATCACCATAGTTGCAACTAGAGAACTATAGTTGAAACTATAGCCTTTATCTACAAAAGGAAGTCCAATTGATAAGGCCATAGCTGCAACTACAATTTTCATAGTTGCAACTATGGAGAATCTTAGGCCAAAAAACTCTATAAATAGAGAGTGCATGTTGGAAAGAAGACATTGAATCTTGTTGGAATAAACCACTTTTTAGTCTATCTTTTCTTTAGTATTTTTTACTAGTTGTATTTCTTTTAAGAGAATAATATTTCTTAATAAGTACTTTGTTCCTAAATTAGTTTTTTACTTATCTCATAATGAAATAATCTTTTTTATTGGGATAGTTGATGAAGCTTGATATATATATATATATATATATATATATATATATATATATATATATATATATATATATATATATATATATATATATATATATATATATATATATATATATATATATATATATATATATATATATATATATATATATATATATATATATATATATATATATATATAGTTTTATATTGTGCTATTATAATAGTTTTAACTAATCATTGTTATCACTTCTATTATTTTATCTTTAAGTTACTCTCATTTTAATTTTATAATTCTCACGGAGAAAAATTAATATATAGTAACTATTGAATAAAATAGTGAAGTGAGGGTAATTATTAGTAAGCTATTATTAAAAGTCGGTAATCTTGCTTGCCTCAATTTAATTCTCACAGAGTAATTGAAGTCGCAGAAGTATTGATTTAGTAAAAATATTATTACGAAGTTTTTACTATCTTTTAGCACAATTCAGACCAGAAGATACTTCGGTTTAACCGTCACTAGTTTTAACTCAGTTAATTACATAACCTCATGGAGTGATATTAGTTGATTAATTCTTAGTGAGATAAGATATAATTGTATGAGCAGTAAGCAATTATCCTTTAGAGAAGTACATGTAGAAAGTGAGATTTTATTATAATATATTATCAAGTGAATTCAACGATTTCCAGCTTTATTAAATTACAAATCTTTCAAAAGTTGTTTAATTTTGTTAAATATTTAACACGTTTTAATTTAAAAAACTTTTCATCAATCTAATTCTCTCAAATAGTAGCTCAAAATACTATAAGTCTGTGGAATAGATTTTTCCAATCTCTGTGGAAAGATATCATAAACTATACTAGAATTTGACTAAGCACGAGCACGAAATACACATTGGCTTCAACAAATTTTTGGCCCCATTACCGGGGATTGATATACATCTACTTCAGATTAATTATTTTGTTACTAATTTGAGATCTTATTATTGTTATTTATCTGCTTATATTATCAGCAATTACTAAGTAGTACTATAACTACTACTGTAATATTAATATTATCATTTTCTTGTTGTAACAGCACTTTACAAAGAAAAAAAATATATTAATATTATTATTGCTATCATTACCTTTCCTTCATTTAGTGTAATTATTATTAGTACTATCATCTATTGTATCTTTTTTTTTCTCATTGTCAGTACTTCGACACATTTCTTTTTATTTTTCAATATAGTTTGTCGTTATATGATCACGCCCAATTATGCCTTATAAAAGGAAACACACACATTGCAAATATATCTTGGGTATTTATGCCTGGAGTCGAATCCACAGAGAATTAACCTATCAATCAATTTTGTTGGATCCCAAACGTCAGAAACAACAGTGATGGTATTTCTAATAACTAATACTGAAAGTAAAGAAACATCTGTAAACTAAATATGCTTGAGTTGCAAACAATAATGAGAAGTTTCTAAGGTAGTGATTTTCCCAATTGATGAAATCCCTTCCGGTTACACTTCATATAGATTCACCAAAACATCTCTATCAATCATGAGCACTCTTTATACTGTAAATCTCTCGAGAGTAATCACGATAATTTATTAGATGCACTCTCCCGAGATACGCTAGCTAACTTTATTTATTACAACTCACTTGAGATTGTACCCAACACTTCGTTATCCCTAATCCTGCCTTTAAACCCGCAATTTTAGATCTCTCGTATACTTTGGGAGTGGTGTTGTTCAACAATTACCTAAATATGCACTCTCTAATGAGTTATTCACACTAAATAGGCATAGCTAATTGAGGATCCTGTCAATTAACTACAACAAACACGTAGTTGAACAAATAGAGATTAACTGGCAAACTATATTAACATAATCAAAAAGTTCATCATTCAATAGGTTCCATCAAAACCTTAGACTAAAGTATTTAACAAATTAACATACAAGGCTTGCAATTGAATGGAAGAAGGAACAAATTGCCATATAAAGAAATAAGGGGAAAAAATCTGTCATTTTTAAGCCGTGAGATTTAGTTTAGGTGCATTTTCGGAAGGAAAGATTTCCTACCAAATGAAGATCCAAATTAGATCGAAGAGGACATGGGCCGTTTGAACTCCTTGAAAGGATTGAAGACAATACTTACAAACTTAACCTTCCAACTGAATATTGAAGATTAATATTATTATTGTGAGTTCTTTTGAACCTTTGTGAACTTTACTTTGAAGATTTATCTTGCAACACTAAGTAGTTCATATCTTAAGGTAGTAAGATAATTTTATTTTTGTGATATCTTTGGTTTATTTTGATATTCTTCGAAGGCGACTAGTTTCTTTTACTAGTTGTTATCGTAAGTTATTCAAACTAGAAGTCAAGATCCGAATCTAGTTCTTGATTAGCTTATCTCTAGTGAAGACAATTGGTTAACCAACTTGTTGTCATTAGGTTCTAGTCAAATTCTAGATTAACATAATCTCAGGGTTCGTGGACCTTTCCTTGATTTTCGACATATCTAGTTTATATTTCTTGCTTTTCTTAATCCGCTTGGATTTAGTTACTACTTCCGCATTTATCAACTTATTTTCTTTAAGTTCTTGGATCTCCCAACCTTTGTGTTATCACTTCCAGGAGAAAGAGCATATGAAAATTGAAGAACAGTAACAAAAAAGTGGGAATTGAGTAGTCAACTGGGAATAAGAAGCAAATGGACTTAAGCACCATAATTGCGACGATAGCAACTGGGAATCATGAAGGAAATCACCATAGTTGCAACTAGAGAACTATAGTTGAAACTATAGCCTTTCTCTACAAAAGGAAGTCCAATTGATAAGGCCATAGCTGCAGCTACAATTTTCATAGTTGCAACTATGGAGAATCTTAGGCCAAAAACTCTATAAATAGAGAGTGCATGTTGAAAAGAAGACATTGAATCTTGTTGGAATAAGCCACTTTTTAGTCTATCTTTTCATTAGTATTTTCTACTAGTTGTATTTCTTTTAAGAGAATAATATTTCTTTATAAGTACTTTGTTCCTAAATTAGTTTTTTTCTTATCTCATAATGGAGTAATCTTATTTATTGGGATAGTTGATGAAGCTATATATATATATATACATATATATAGTTTTATATTGTGCTACAATAATAGTTTTTATCTAAACATTGTTATCACTTCTATATATTTTATCTTTAAGTTACTCTCATTTTAATTTTTTAATTCTCACGGAGAAAAATTAATATTTAGTAACTATTGAATATAATAGTGAAGTGAGGGTAATTATTATTAAGCTATTATTAAAAGTCCGTAATCTTGCTTGCCTCAATTTTAACTCTCACAGAGGAATTGAAGTCGCAGGAGTATTGATTTAGTAAAAATATTATTACGAAGTTTTTACTATCTTTTAGCACAATTCAGACCAGAAGATATTTCGGTTTAACCGTCACTAGTTTTAACTCAGTTAATTACATAACCTCGTGGAGTGGTATTAGTTGATTAATTCTTAGTGAGATAAGATATAATTGTATGAGCAATAAGCAATTATCCTTTAGAGAAATACATGTAGAAAGTGAGATTTTATTATAATATATTATCAAGTGAATTCAACGATTTCCAACTCAATTAAATTATAAATCTTTCGAAAGTTGTTTAATTTTGATAAGTATTTAACACGTTTTAATTTTAAAAACTTTTCATCAATCTAATTCTCTCAAATAGTAGCTCAAAATATTATAAGTTTGTAGAATAGATTTTTCCAATCTCTGTGGGAAGATATCATAAACTATACTAGAATTTGACAAAGCACGAGCAGGAAAATCCTATACACATTGGCTTCAACAAATTTTTGGCCCCATTGCCGGGGATTGACATACATCTACTTCAGATTAATTATTTTGTTACTAATTTGAGATCTTATTATTGTTATTTATCTGCTTATATTATCAGTAATTACTAAGTAGTACTATAACTACTACTGTAATATTAATATTATCATTTTTTTTTTGTAACAGCACTTTACAAAGAAAAAAAATATATTAATATTTCTTCTTATTATTGCTATCATTACCTTTCCTTCATTATCTTTAGTGTAATTATTATTAGTACTATCATCTATTGTATCTTTTTTTTCTCATTGTCAGTACTTCCACACATTTCTTTTTATTTTTAAATATAGTTTGTTGTTATATGATCACGCCCAACTATGCTTTATAAAAGGAAATGCACACGTTGCAAATATAACTTGGGTATTTATGCCTGGAGTCGAATCCACAGAGAATTAACCTATCAATCATATTTGTTGGACCCCAAACGTCAGAAACAACAGTGATGATATTTCTAATAACTAATACTGAAAGTAAAGAAACATCTGTAAACTAAATATGCTTGAGTTGTAAACAATAATGAGAAGTTTCTAAGGTAGTGATTTTCCCTATTGATGAAATCCCTTCCGGTTACACTTTATATAGATTCACCAAAACATCTCTATCAATCATGAGGACTCTTTTTACCGTAAATCTCTCGAGAGTAATCACGATAATTTATTAGAAGTACTCTCTCGAGATACGCTAGCTAACTTTATTTATTACAACTCACTTTAGATTGTACCCAACACTTCGTTATCCCTAATCCTGCCTTTAAACCCGCAATTTTTGATCTCTCGTATACTTTGGGAGTGGTGTTGTTCAACAATTACCTAAATATGCACTCTCTTATGAGTTATTCACACTAAATAGGCATAGCTAATTGAGGATCCTGTCAATTAACTACAACAAACACGTAGTTGAACAAATAGAGATTAACTGGCAAACTATATTAACATAATCAAAAAGTTCATCATTCAATAGGTTCCATCAAAACCTTAGACTAAAGTATTTAACAAATTAACATACAAGGCTTGCAATTGAATGGAAGAATGAACAAATTGCCATAAAAAGAAATAAGGGGAAAAAATTTGTCATTTTTAAGCCGTGATATTTAGTTTAGGTGCATTTTCGGAAGGAAAGATTTCCTACCAAATGAAGATCCAAATTAGATCGAAGAGGACATGGGCCATTTGAAGTCCTTGAAAGGATTGAAGACAATGCTTACAAACTTAACCTTCCAACTGAATAATGAAGATTAATATTATTATTGTGAGTTCTTTTGAACCTTTGTGAACTTTAGAAGATTTATCTTGCAACACTAAGTAGTTCATATCTTAAGGTAGTAAGATAATTTTATCTTTGTGACATCTTTGGTTTATTTTGATATTCTTCGAAGGCGACTAGTTTCTTTTACTAGTTGTTATCGTAAGTTATTCAAACTAGAAGTCAAGATCCGAATCTAGTTCTTGATTAGCTTATCTCTAGTGAAGGCAATTGGTTAACCAACTTGTTGTCATTAGGTTTCTAGTCAAATTCAAGATTAACATAATCTCGGGGTTCGTGGACCTTTCCTTGATTTTCGACATATCTAGTTTATATTTCTTGCTTTTCTTAATCCGCTTGGATTTAGTTACTACTTCCGCATTTATCAACTTATTTTTTTTAAGTTCTTGGATCTCCCAACCTTTGTGTTATCACTTCCAGGAGAAAGAGCATATGAAGACTGAAGAACAGAAACAAAAAAGTGGGAATTGAGTAGTCAACTGGGAATGAAGAAGCAAATGGACTTAAGCACCATAATTGCGACGATAGAAACTGGGAATCATGAAGGAATTACCATAGTTGTAACTAGAGAACTATAGTTGAAACTATAGCCTTTCTCCAAAAGGAAGTCCAATTGATAAGGCCATAGCTGCAGCTACAATTTTCATAGTTGCAACTATGGAGAATCTTAGGCCAAAAAACTCTATAAATAGAGAGTGCATGTTGGAAAGAAGACATTGAATCTTGTTGGAATAAACCACTTTTTAGTCTATCTTTTCTTTAGTATTTTCTACTAGTTGTATTTATTTTAATAGAATAATATTTCTTCATAAGTACTTTGTTCCTAAATTAGTTTTTTTCTTATCTCATATTGGAGTAATCTTTTTTATTGGGATAGTTGATGAAGCTATATATATATATATATATATATATATATATATATATATATAGTTTTATATTGTGCTATAATAAGTTTTTGTCTAATCATTGTTATCACTTCTAAATACTTCATCTTTAAGTTACTCTCATTTTAATTTTTTAATTCTCACGGAGAAAAATTAATATTTAGTAACTATTGAATATAATAGTGAAGTGAGGGTAATTATTATTAAGCTATTATTTAAAGTCCGTAATCTTGCTTGCCTCAATTTTAACTCTCACAGAGGAATTGAAGTCGCAGGAGTATTGATTTAGTAAAAATATTATTACGAAGTTTTTACTATCTTTTAGCACAATTCAGACCAGAAGATATTTCGATTTAACCGTCACTAGTTTTAACTCAGTTAATTACATAACCTCGTGGAGTGGTATTAGTTGATTAATTCTTAGTGAGATAAGATATAATTGTATGAGCAATAAGCAATTATCCTTTAGAGAAATACATGTAGAAAGTGAGATTTTATTATAATATATTATCAAGTGAATTCAACGATTTCCAACTCAATTAAATTATAAATCTTTCGAAAGTTGTTTAATTTTGATAAGTATTTAACACGTTTTAATTTTAAAAACTTTTCATCAATCTAATTCTCTCAAATAGTAGCTCAAAATATTATAAGTCTGTAGAATAGATTTTTCCAATCTCTGTGGGAAGATATCATAAACTATACTAGAATTTGACAAAGCACGAGCAGGAAAATCCTATACACATTGGCTTCAACAAATTTTTGGCCCCATTGCCGGGGATTGACATACATCTACTTCAGATTAATTATTTTGTTACTAATTTGAGATCTTATTATTGTTATTTATCTGCTTATATTATCAGTAATTACTAAGTAGTACTATAACTACTACTGTAATATTAATATTATCATTTTCTTTTTGTAACAGCACTTTACAAAGAAAAAAAATACATTAATATTTCTTCTTATTATTGCTATCATTACCTTTCCTTGATTATCTTTAGTGTAATTATTATTAGTACTATCATCTATTGTATCTTTTTTTTTCTCATTGTCAGTACTTCGACACATTTCTTTTTATTTTTCAATATAGTTTGTTGTTATATATGATCACGCCCAACTATGCTTTATAAAAGGAAACGCATACATTGCAAATATAACTTGGGTATTTATGCCTGGAGTCGAATCCACAGAGAATTAACCTATCAATCATATTTGTTGGACCCCAAACGTCAGAAACAACAGTGATGATATTTCTAATAACTAATACTGAAAGTAAAGAAACATCTGTAAACTAAATATGCTTGAGTTGTAAACAATAATGAGAAGTTTCTAAGGTAGTGATTTTCCCTATTGATGAAATCCCTTCCGGTTACACTTTATATAGATTCACCAAAACATCTCTATCAATCATGAGGACTCTTTTTACCGTAAATCTCTCGAGAGTAATCACGATAATTTATTAGAAGCACTCTCTCGAGATACGCTAGCTAACTTTATTTATTACAACTCACTTTAGATTGTACCCAACACTTCGTTATCCCTAATCCTGCCTTTAAACCCGCAATTTTTGATCTCTCGTATACTTTGGGAGTGGTGTTGTTCAACAATTACCTAAATATGCACTCTCTTATGAGTTATTCACACTAAATAGGCATAGCTAATTGAGGATCCTGTCAATTAACTACAACAAACACGTAGTTGAACAAATAGAGATTAACTGGCAAACTATATTAACATAATCAAAAAGTTCATCATTCAATAGGTTCCATCAAAACCTTAGACTAAAGTATTTAACAAATTAACATACAAGGCTTGCAATTGATGGAAGAATGAACAAATTGCCATAAAAAGAAATAAGGGGAAAAAATTTGTCATTTTTAAGCCGTGATATTTAGTTTAGGTGCATTTTCGGAAGGAAAGATTTCCTACCAAATGAAGATCCAAATTAGATCGAAGAGGACATGGGCCATTTGAAGTCCTTGAAAGGATTGAAGACAATGCTTACAAACTTAACCTTCCAATTGAATATTGATGATTAATATTATTATTGTGAGTTCTTTTGGACCTTTGTGAACTTTACTTTGAAGATTTATCTTGCAACACTAAGTAGTTCATATCTTAAGGTAGTAAGATAATTTTATTTTTGAGATATCTTTGGTTTATTTTGATATTCTTCGAAGGCGACTAGTTTCTTTTACTAGGTTTTATCGTAAGTTATTCAAACTAGAAGTCAAGATCCGAATCTAGTTCTTGATTAGCTTATCTCTAGTGAAGGCAATTGGTTTCATAACCAACTTGTTGTCATTAGGATCTTATCAAATTCTAGATTAACATAATCTCGGGGTTCTTGGACCTTTCCTTGATTTTCGACATATCTAGTTTATATTTCTTGCTTTTCTTAATCCGCTTGGATTTAGTTACTACTTCCGCATTTATTCTTGGATCTCCCAACCTTTGTGTTATCACTTCAAGGAGAAAGAGCATATAAAAATTGAAGAACAGAAATAAAAAAGTGGGAATTGAGTAGTCAACTACGAATGAAGAAGCAAATGGACTTAAGCACCATAATTGCGACGATAGCAACTGGGAATCATGAAGGAAATCACCATAATTGCAACTACAGAACAATAGTTGAAACTATTGCCTTTCTCTACTAAAGGAAGTCCAATTGATAAGGCCATAGTTGCAACTACAATTTTCATAGTTGCAACTATGGAGAATCTTAGGCCAATAAACTCTATAAATAATGAGTGCATGTTGGAAAGAAGACATTGAATCTTGTTGGAATAAACCACTTTTTAGTCTATCTTTTCTTTAGTATTTTCAACTAGTTGTATTTCTTTTAAGAGAATAATATTTCTTCATAAGTACTTTGTTCCTAAATTAGTTTTTTTCTTATCTCATAATGGAGTAATCTTTTTTATTGGGATAGTTGATGAAGCTATATATATATATATATATATATATATATATATATATATATAGTTTTATATTGTGCTATAATAATAGTTTTTATCTAATCATTGTTATTACTTCTATATATTTTATCTTTAAGTTACTCTCATTTTAATTTTTTAATTCTCACGGAGAAAAAATAATATTTAGTAACTATTGAATATAATAGTGAAGTGAGGGTAATTATTATTAAGCTATTATTAAAAGTCCGTAATCTTGCTTGCCTCACTTTTAACTCTCACAGAGGAATTGAAGTCGCAGGAGTATTGATTTAGTAAAAATATTATTACGAAGTTTTTACTATCTTTTAGCACAATTCAGACAAGAAGATATTTCGGTTTAACCGTCACTAGTTTTAACTCAGTTAATTACATAACCTTGTGGAGTGGTATTAGTTGATTAATTCTTAGTGAGATAAGATATAATTGTATGAGCAATAAGCAATTATCCTTTAGAGAAATACATGTAGAAAGTGAGATTTTATTATAATATATTATCAAGTGAATTCAATGATTTCCAAATCTATTAAATTATAAATCTTTCGAAAGTTGTTTAATTTTGATAAGTATTTAACACGTTTTAGTTTTAAAAACTTTTCATCAATCTAATTCTCTCAAATAGTAGCTCAAAATATTATAAGTCTGTAGAATAGATTTTTCCAATCTCTGTGGGAAGATATCATAAACTATTCTAGAATTTTACAAAGCACGAGCAGGAAAATCCTATACACATTGGCTTCAACAAATTTTTGGCCCCATTGCCGGGGATTTACATGTATCTACTTCAGATTAATTATATTGTTACTAATTTGAGATCTTATTATTCTTATTTATCTGCTTATATTATCAGTAATTACTAAGTAGTACTATAACTACTACTGTAATATTAATATTATCATTTTCTTTTTGTAACAGCACTTTACAAAGAAAAAAAAAATTAATATTTCTTCTTATTATTGCTATCATTATCTTTCCTTCATTATCTTTAGTGTAATTATTATTAGTACTATCACCTATTGTATCTTTTTTTCTCATTGTCAGTACTTTGACACATTTCTTTTTATTTTTCAATATAGCTTGTTGTTATATGATCACGCCCAACTATGCCTTATAAAAGGAAACGCACACGTTGCAAATATAACTTGGGTATTTATGTCCGGAGTCGAATCCACAGAGAATTAACCTATCAATCACTTTTGTTGGACCCCAAACGTCAGAAACAACAGCGATGGTATTTCTAATAACTATACTGAAAGTAAAGAAACATCTGTAAACTAAATATGCTTGAGTTGTAAACAATAATGAGAAGTTTCTAAGGTAATGATTTTCCCTATTGATGAAATCCCTTCCGTTACACTTCATATAGATTCACCAAACATCTCTATCAATCATGAGCACTCTTTTTACCGTAAATCTCTCGAGAGTAATCAAGATAATTTACTAGATGCACTCTCCCGAGATACGCTAGCTGACTTTATTTATTACAACTCACATTAGATTGCACCCAACACTTCGTTATCCCTAATCCTGCCTTTAAACCCGCAGTTTTGGATCTCTCGTATACTTTGGGAGTGGTGTTGTTCAACAATTACCTAAATATGCACTCTCTTATGAGTTATTCACACTAAATAGGCATAGCTAATTGAGGATCCTGTCAATTAACTACAACAAACACGTAGTTGAACAAATAGAGATTAACTGGCAAACTAAATTAACATAATCAAAAAGTTCATCATTCAATAGGTTCCATCAAAACCTTAGACTAAAGTATTTAACAAATTAACATACAAGGCTTGCAATTGAATGGAAGAATTAACAAATTGCCTTAAAAAGAAATAAGGGGCGAAAATCTGTCATTTTTAAGCCGGGAGATTTAGTTTGGGTGCATTTTCGGAAGGAAAGATTTTCTACCAAATGAAGATTCAAATTAGATCCAAATTAGATCCAAGAGGACATGGGCCATTTGAAGTCCTTGAAAGGATTGAAGATAATGCTTACAAACTTGACCTTCCAACTGAATATTGAAGATTAATATTATTATTGTGAGTTCTTTTGAACCTTTGTGAACTTTACTTTGAAGATTTATCTTGCAACCCTAAGTAGTTCATATCTTAAGGTAGTAAGATAATTTTATTTTTGTGATATCTTTGGTTTATTTTGATATTTTTTGAAGGCGACTAGTTTCTTTTACTAGTTGTTATCGTAAGTTATTCAAACTAGAAGTCAAGATCCGAATCTAGTTCTTGATTAGCTTATCTCTAGTGAAGGAAATTGGTTTCATAACCAACTTGTTGTCATTAGGATCTTGTTAAATTCTAGATTAACATAATCTCGGGGTTCTTGGACCTTTCCTTGATTTTCGGCATATCTAGTTTATATTTCTTGCTTTTCTTAATCCGCTTGGATTTAGTTACTACTTCCGCATTTATTCTTGGATCTCCCAACCTTTGTGTTATCACTTCAAGGAGAAAGAGCATATAAAAATTGAAGAACAGAAATAAAAAAGTGGGAATTGAGTAGTCAACTAGGAATGAAGAAGCAAATGGACATAAGCACCATAATTGCGACGATAGCAACTGGGAATCATGAAGGAAATCACCATAGTTGCAACTACAGAACAATAGTTGAAACTATTGCCTTTCTCTACTAAAGGAAGTCCAATTGATAAGGCCATAGTTGCAACTACAATTTTCACAGTTGCAACTATGGAGAATCTTAGGCCAAAAAACTCTATAAATAGTGAGTGCATGTTGGAAAGAAGACATTGAATCTTGTTGGAATAAACCACTTTTTAGTCTATCTTTTCTTTAGTATTTCTACTAGTTGTATTTCTTTTAAGAGAATAATATTTCTTCATTAGTACTTTGTTCCTAAATTAGTTTTTTTCTTATCTCATAATGGAGTAATCTTTTTTATTCGGATAGTTGATGAAGCTTGATATATATATATATATATATATATATATATATATATATATATATATATAGTTTTATATTGTGCTATTATGATAGTTTTTTACTAATCATTGTTATCACTTCTATATATTTTATCTTTAAGTTACTCTCATTTTAATTTTAATTCTCACGGAGAAAAATTAATATATAGTAACTATTGAATAAAATAGTGAAGTGAGGGTAATTATTAGTATGCTATTGTTAAAAGTCGGTAATCTTGCTTGCTTCAATTTTAATTCTAGCCGCAGAATTGAAGTCGCATGAGTATTGATTTAGTAAAAATGTTATTACGATGTTTTTACTATCTTTTAGCACAATTCATACCAGAAGATATTTCGGTTTAACCGTCACTAGTTTTAACTCAGTTAATTACATAACCTCGTGGAGTGATATTAGTAGATTTATTCTTTGTGAGATAAGATATAATTGTATGAGCAATAAGCAATTATCCTTTAGAGAAATACATGTAGAAAGTGAGATTTTATTATACTATATTATCAAGTGAATTCAACGATTTCCAACTCTATTAAATTACAAATCTTTCGAAAGTTGTTTAATTTATTTAAGTATTTAACACGTTTTAATTTTAAAAACTCTTCATCAATCTAATTCTCTCAAATAGTAGCTCAAAATATTATAAGCCTGTAGAATAGATTTTTCCAATCTCTGTGGGAAGATATCATAAACTATACTAGAATTTTACAAAGCACGAGCAGGAAAATCCTATACACATTGGCTTCAATAAATTTTTGGCCCCATTGCCGGGGATTGACATGTATCTACTTCAGATTAATTATTTTGTTACTAATTTGAGATCTTATTATTGTTATTTATCTGCTTATATTATCAGTAATTACTAAGTAGTACTATAAGTACTACTGTAGTATTAATATTATCATTTTCTTTTTGTAACAGCACTTTACAAAGAAAAAAAATATATTAATATTTCTTCTTATTATTGCTATCATTACCTTTCCTTCATTATCTTTAGTGTAATTATTATTAGTACTATCACCTATTGTATCTTTTTTTTCTCATTGTCAGTACTTTGACACATTTCATTTTATTTTTCAATATAGTTTGTTGTTATATGATCACGCCCAACTATGCCTTGTAAAAGGAAACGCACACGTTGCAAATATAACTTGGGTATTTATGCCCAGAGTCGAATCCACAGAGAATTAACCTATCAATCACTTTTGTTGGACCCCAAACGTCAGAAACAACGGTGATGGTATTTCTAATAACTAATACTAAAAGTAAAGAAACATCTGTAAACTAAATATGTTTGATTTGTAAACAATAATGAGAAGTTTCTAAGGTAGTGATTTTCCCTATTGATGAAATCCCTTCCGGTTACACTTCATATAGATTCACCAAAACATCTCTATCAATCATGAGCACTCTTTTTACCGTAAATCTCTCCCAAGTAATCGCGATAATTTACTAGACGCACTCTCCCGAGATACGCAAGCTAACTTTATTTAGTACAACTCACTTTAGATTGCACCCAACACTTCGTTATCCCTAATCTTGCCTTTAAACCCACAGTTATAGATCTCTCGTATACTTTGGGAGTGGTGTTGTTCAACAATTAGCTAAATATGCACTCTCTTATGAGTTATGCATACTAAATATGCATAGCTAATTGAGGATCCTGTCAATTAACTACAACAAACACGTAGTTGAACAAATAGAGATTAACTGGCAAACTATATTAACATAATAAAAAAGTTCATCATTCAATAGGTTCCATCAAAACCTTAGACTAAAGTATTTAGCTACTCATAACAACGTAAAGATAAACTACGAAAATATTCATCATGGAAAATTGCAAGAAATAGAAGAGATAAAGAACTATAATATTTTTGGGTGATCTCTTACACTTGTGTATCTTGCAAAAGTAATCTCCAAAACAAGTCTGCCCTAATGTGGCCGAATTTTTACATCTTATAAGGGGCTTTCACCAAATTTTCCCGACTTGACACTTTGGTCCCTGAAATTTTGGCATTCTGCTGCGGTACCACCGCGTTTACGCTAGGACCGTGGCCAGAATGGTCCTCTGAATCTTTGGTAATGTTTTGCCACTGTCCTACCGCGGTTACGGTATGACAACGGCAATTGTTCCAGTTCTGGTTTTTTCCCTTCACTTGGCGCACTTCGTGGGTATTGTTTGGTTTGCCTCCTTTTCTCCATAATTGATCCCAAAAGTGCTCCACCGACTTCTTTTATTGGATGTAGCCTGCAAAGCATGAAAAACACTAATCAGAACATTTGGTTATCATTTTTTGCCATAAAGCTATACAAAAATGTGGTTCTTTAGGACATACTTATTGTCTAATTAACCTATTATCAACACCCCAAACTTAAATCTTTGCTCGTCCTCGAGCAAGTTGAACCACACTTCTACGCCTATTCGTTTGATGTATTACCCTTTTTATGAAATTACCTGACCAAATCCTCCCAAGTTGTTATGGAATTGATGGGGAGTGAGTTCAGCTAGGTCTGGGCAGCTCCTGTCACTAAGAGTGGAAACAACAATAGCTTGATTGCTTCCTGAGTTACATTGGGATGCCTTTGGGTTTTGCAGATAGATAGAAAATTCTTCAAGTGCTGCTGAGGATCCTCAATTTGTGACCCCAAAAATGGTCCCTTGTTTTGCAACAAATACAGTATGTTGTTTGTTATTCGGAATAATTCATCATGTATCTGCGGGACTACAATCGCAGTGGCTAGATTTTCAGTTGTGGATTGTGTCCAGTCATAGAGAGCAATCTCTGGCACTATTGGTACTTCTGAGTGTTCCTCGTGGTCTCACATGATTGTTTCGAATTGTGCAGTTGTTGGTTGTTGTTTGTTTTTCCAGTTGGCTCGATTCAAAGCCTTGAAAACTTTCTTGGGATTTGATAATACTTCAAATACTTCACCAGATCTCGATGAGTTTCTAGGCATGCACATGTGCAACCAAGTCAACAACCATTAAATTTTTAATGTAAAAATTGGGTATAGAGAAAACTGACCACACTAAGATTTTGGTACTTCTTTCAGTTGTAATTGATAATACTGTTAACTCCCCAGCAACGATGCCAAAATTTTGATCACGCCCGACTATGCCTTATAAAAGGACATGCGGACGTTGCAAATATAACTTTATGCCAAGAGTTGTTGGACAATACGCTTTATGCTAGAGGGGGGGGGGGTGAATAGCGTTTTAAAAATATTAAGCGTTTTAGTGCGGAATTTAAAAACTTTACAGAAATTAAAACAAGTGCAGTAGAATAAACTTACACAATGATGTATCCTGGTTGGCCACAAACGTGGTTAGTCCAGTCCCCGAGAGACTCTCTCGAGATTTCCACTAAACTTGTCAAGCTTACGGGTGCTTAACAAACCGTTACAGCTGAGGACACAAGCCTCACCTAGTTGCTCGGGGATCACAATCCCAAAGACTTCAATTGCTCGGGGATACCAATCCCAAAGACTTCAATTGCTCGGGGATAACAATCCCAAAGACTTCAACTGCTCGGGGATAACAATCCCAAAGACTTCAACTGCTCGGGGATAACAATCCCAAAGACTTCAACTGCTCGGGGATAACAATCCCAAAGACTTCAACTGCTCGGGGATAACAATCCCAAAGACTTCAACCGCTCGGGGATAACAATCCCAAAGACTTCAACTGCTCGGGGATAACAATCCCAAAGACTTCAACCGAGGAATCACAAGTTCCTCAACAAACGAGAATCGCAATTCTCTTACAAACACAAAACACACTCACTTTACAAAGCACTCCTTAATGAGTAGATATGAGTAGAAATAGTACGCTCAAGATCACAACAACTTAGCTCAATAGAATGGCTCTTCAAAAAGCTTTATGGATGAATGGAAAATGATGATCAATGTAAGAAAGCTTTTAGCAATGAAAATACTCAAAGTGTATATGTTGTTGTTGTGAAAACACTGAGTTGAAGCTGTATTTATAGGTGAAAAACTCAGTCTTACCGTTGTCTAATTGCCAATTAAGGATTGCTGAAATTACTCAGTGACAATCGATTGTCAAGACTAAACAATCGATTGTTTGCCTATCAGATTAAAAATTCAATCCCAGATTTTACGTCAACAATCGATTACTTCAAATCAATAATCGATTATTTATAACGTTAAGAAATCCTTTCCAATTTTTGGCATAAAACATCGATTGTCCGGAAATCAACAATCGATTATTTTAACAACGTTCAGAAAATCTTTTCCAGATTTTAAGCAAAACATCGATTGTTAAATATCAACAATCGATTACCTGAAGGTAATTGAAAATATATGACAACGGTCAGCTTCAACAATCGATTATCAAATGGAATAATCGATTATTAATTAATTTCAAAACTCTCTGTCTCATATATAATCGATTATCAAAAGCCACAATCGATTATCATCTTATTTAAAATCACTGGGAGACATTTTTCTCATTCTAATCGATTACCATTAGTTCATAATCGATTTTTATGAGTTTTGAAAACTTTGCCTCAGTTAACAATCGATTATCATAAGTACACAATCGATTGTTATGCAGTTTGCAAAAATCTGATGTTAACTGACTTACTCACAATCGATTATCATTAATTCACAATCGATTGTCATGCAGTCTTGGCTTAGAGATACTCGATTATCATAAGTACATAATCGATTATCTTAGCCCAGATTTTTGAGGCATGCTTGGAAAACATTTTAACAAATGTAAATATGCATAGTTTAAAATCATTTGACACTTAATTTAAATATGCATGATTTTGGAAAAATAATTTTAGTAGAGAAGCCATGTTATGAGCCAAGTTGAGGAATCAAGATCACAATTAATATTGACTCAATTATAACATTTCTAAACTTTGTCTTGAGCTTCTTGTAATGCATCCATTTTGTGCTTGTCCTTGAGTACTGCTATATATCGCTTTTTGCTTTGTTTGACATTCATCAAAACCTACAAAAGAACACACGTTTAGTATATTGCATTTGAAACGTGTTTCCAACAATTTCCCCCTTTTTGATAATGGCAAACATAAGCGGGATATATGCAATAATTATTTTGATAATCCAAGACAAGTGTAAAGTATGCAATTTGATGTTCCCCCTCAATTCATGTTCCCCTCACTTTAAGCATGAATGAAGTTGAGAGTGATATAGCATACTTCTTGATATCCCGTTTCTTCCCCCTTTTGCCATTAGCAAAAATATATACAAGGGAAGAATATGCAAAAAAACATATGAAATAAACAAAAGTTTATTTATTGGAAAATAAAGATAACAAAAGTAATCGATTATTGATACAGTAATCGATTGTTTGACGGCGATTTTCCTGTAGAATACTTGAGTATTTTGCGTCATGCTTTTATGATCCCCTTTTCTTTAGGGTGATACCTGCAAAAAAGTGTTGACGCCTCCGACGCTCAAGTTAGAAATTATGTAAGAAATAAAATGCAATGCATGACTTAGATCAACGTGGAGTCAAGGATCCCGAGTTCACTACGAATTCGGAAGAAGGACTCTTTATCTAAGGGCTTTGTAAAGATGTCTGCCAATTGGCTTTTTGTTTCAACAAATTCAATTTCGACATCGCCTTTTAGAACGTGATCTCTAATAAAATGATGTCTAATTTCAATGTGTTTTGTTCGCGAGTGAAGAATGGGGTTCTTCGTCAAGCATATGGCACTAGTGTTGTCACATCTAAGAGGAATGTGGTCAAGACGTAGGCCATAGTCCAAGAGTTGTTGTTTCATCCATAGGATTTGAGCGCAACAACTCCCCGTGGCTACATATTCAGCCTCGGTTGTGGACAACGCAACACTAACTTGCTTCTTACTAAACCAAGAAACTAAAGCGCTACCGAGCAAGTGGCAAGTGCCGCTAGTGCTCTTGCGGTCCAATTTGCATCCAGCAAAATCGGAGTCGGAATAGCCAATAAGTTGGCATGAAGAACCTTTGGGGTACCATAGACCCATATTGGTAGTACCGACAAGATACCTTAGAATCCGCTTTACCGCAGTAAGGTGAGACTCTTTCGGACATGATTGATAACGGGCACAGACGCACACGCTAAACATGATATCCGGACGACTAGCAGTAAGATAAAGAAGAGAGCCAATCATACCTCGGTACTTTTTGATGTCGACTTCCTTACCTTTTTCATCTTTGTCGAGATGATCGGATGTGCTCATGGGAGTTGCCATTTCCTTTGCATTGTTCATATCAAAACGTTTAAGCAGTTCTTTGCAATACTTGCTTTGACAAATGAATGTACCTTCCTTCATTTGTTTTACTTGTAATCCCAAAAAGAATTGTAACTCACCCATCATGGACATCTCAAATTCGCTAGTCATTAAGTTTGAAAATTCCGACCGATCCGATGCCAATAATTTGTCCTTTATTGTTGTCACCGAATACAACGCTTCCTCCTTCTTTGTGCTCTAGTTGAAGGAATTTGGATTCGTCTCCTATCATGTGTCTGGAGCATCCACTGTCAAGGTACCATAGTACACTTGATCCCTTCAAGCACACCTACAAAGCAAATTAATATTCTTTAGGTACCCATACCATTTTGGGTCCTTGGGGGTTAGGCAAATAACGACCATAATAATATGAAGAATCTCTATGCTTTGTAAAACACATAGGTGCAATATGACCTATACGATTGCAGTAATGACATACTACGTTCGGGTTGTGTTGATGCCTAGGTTGAGCCAACAAAGTTCTAGGCGAATGAAAAAGATTAACACTAGACATATTGTTCCCACTTCTAGTATAATATCTAGATGGTCTAAAGTCATTAGTGCTAGACTTGTTGAAGGACCTAGTGTCATGTCTAGGTGGTCTAAGCTCGTTCCTAGAGTTATTTCTTGGTTGCCGAAAATTACTATTTGTAGGCTTGTTTGCAAGAATCCTAGATTCGGATCTAGGTTGTCTAAAGATATTAGTTCTACCCTTATTTTCATACATTCTAGCATAATGTCTAGGTGGTCTAAAAGAATTTGTTCTAGGCTTGTTTAATACCTTAGAGTTATTTCTAGGTGGAGTAGTGAAGTTTTTGTTTTTATGCCGTTGATATTTCTTAGGCGTTTCTTTTTCAACAACTTTAGGAACTTCTTTACTACGTGTTTCTAATGTTTTCCTAAGTTCTGTGTTTTCTAGTTTTAAGGACTCACAAGCAGTACAAGTAGAGCATTTATCAACACAAGAGGCTTCATGCATAGTCTTGATGACTTGTCTAAGTTCTATACTATCATTTAACAAAAATTGATTTTCATTTGCAAGATTCTCGTTATCACGAGACAGATTTTCAACACCTTTTTGAGCTAAAGAAAGACGTTCTTCAAAGTCCTTGTCTTTTAAAAAGAGTTGTTTTTGAAAATCCTCTTCTTGTAAAGAAAGAGTTCTTTGTAAATCTTTAATAGTCTTAGAAGCATTTACCAACTCATCATGCAGTTTGTTATAAGCAATTTGCATATCGTTAGATGTACTTACCTCGTCTTTTTCGTCTGCCATGAGGCACTGACCAGTTGATTCATCGTTTGTGCTGACCGCTTTTTGAGGCATGTTTTCGTGCAATTCCTCAAGTTTGTCCCACATTTCCTTAGCAGTTTTATAGTGGGAGATTTTTCGCCAAAGTTCCTGGTTCAAGGCGTTATGTAATATATTCATAGCTTTAGTGTTGTATTCACTTACCTTATCTTTCCCGACTTTTGTCGTCAGTTGATCACTGTGTTTAATAGCTTGCCATAGATACAAATCGTTTGCCATTGTAAAAACTTGCATCCGATATTTCCAGACTGAGTAGTCGTTTTCGTCTAATATTGGAGGCGACATGCTGCATTCTCCTTCACCTATTCCTGCAAAGAAATTTAGAGTAGAAGCCATGGACGGTTCTCTCAAACGGTTAAGTTTTTCAGAGAGTATGGCTCTGATACCAATTGTTGGACAATACGCTTTACGCTAGAGGGGGGGGGGGTGAATAGCGTTTTAAAAATATTAAGCGTTTTAGTGCGGAATTTAAAAACTTTACAGAAATTAAAACAAGTGCAGTAGAATAAACTTACACAATGATATATCCTGGTTGGCCACAAACGTGGTTAGTCCAGTCCCCGAGAGACTCTCTCGAGATTTCCACTAAACTTGTCAAGCTTACGGGTGCTTAACAAACCGTTACAGCTGAGGACACAAGCCTCACCTAGTTGCTCGGGGATCACAATCCCAAAGACTTCAATTGCTCGGGGATACCAATCCCAAAGACTTCAATTGCTCGGGGATAACAATCCCAAAGACTTCAACTGCTCGGGGATAACAATCCCAAAGACTTCAACTGCTCGGGGATAACAATCCCAAAGACTTCAACTGCTCGGGGATAACAATCCCAAAGACTTCAACTGCTCGGGGATAAAAATCCCAAAGACTTCAACTGCTCGGGGATAACAATCCCAAAGACTTCAACCGCTCGGGGATAACAATCCCAAAGACTTCAACTGCTCGGGGATAACAATCCCAAAGACTTCAACCGAGGAATCACAAGTTCCTCAACAAACGAGAATCGCAATTCTCTTACAAACACAAAACACACTCACTTTACAAAGCACTCCTTAATGAGTAGATATGAGTAGAAATAGTACGCTCAAGATCACAACAACTTAGCTCAATAGAATGGCTCTTCAAAAAGCTTTATGGATGAATGGAAAATGATGATCAATGTAAGAAAGCTTTTAGCAATGAAAATACTCAAAGTGTATATGTTGTTGTTGTGAAAACACTGAGTTGAAGCTGTATTTATAGGTGAAAAACTCAGTCTTACCGTTGTCTAATTGCCAATTAAGGATTGCTGAAATTACTCAGTGACAATCGATTGTCAAGACTAAACAATCGATTGTTTGCCTATCAGATTAAAAATTCAATCCCAGATTTTACGTCAACAATCGATTACTTCAAATCAATAATCGATTATTTATAACGTTAAGAAATCCTTTCCAATTTTTGGCATAAAACATCGATTGTCCGGAAATCAACAATCGATTATTTTAACAACGTTCAGAAAATCTTTTCTAGATTTTAAGCAAAACATCGATTGTTAAATATCAACAATCGATTACCTGAAGGTAATTGAAAATATATGACAACGGTCAGCTTCAACAATCGATTATCAAATGGAATAATCGATTATTAATTAATTTCAAAACTCTCTGTCTCATATATAATCGATTATCAAAAGCCACAATCGATTATCATCTTATTTAAAATCACTGGGAGACATTTTTCTCATTCTAATCGATTACCATTAGTTCATAATCGATTTTTATGAGTTTTGAAAACTTTGCCTCAGTTAACAATCGATTATCATAAGTACACAATCGATTGTTATGCAGTTTGCAAAAACCTGATGTTAACTGACTTACTCACAATCGATTATCATTAATTCACAATCGATTGTCATGCAGTCTTGGCTTAGAGATACTCGATTATCATAAGTACATAATCGATTATCTTAGCCCAGATTTTTGAGGCATGCTTGGAAAACATTTTAACAAATGTAAATATGCATAGTTTAAAATCATTTGACACTTAATTTAAATATGCATGATTTTGGAAAAATAATTTTAGTAGAGAAGCCATGTTATGAGCCAAGTTGAGGAATCAAGATCACAATTAATATTGACTCAATTATAACATTTCTAAACTTTGTCTTGAGCTTCTTGTAATGCATCCATTTTGTGCTTGTCCTTGAGTACTGCTATATATCGCTTTTTGCTTTGTTTGACATTCATCAAAACCTACAAAAGAACACACGTTTAGTATATTGCATTTGAAACGTGTTTCCAACAAGAGTCGAATCCACAGAGAATTAACCTATCAATCATTTTTGTTGGACGTACTAAATTCTTTAGAATCAACTTCCCTTTCCCCAAACGTCGGAAACAACAGTGGTGGTATTTCTAATAACTAATACTTAAAGTAAAGAAACAACTATAAACTAAATATGCTTGAGTTGTAAACAATAATGAGAAGGTTCGAAAGTAGTGGTTTCCCCTATTGATGGAATCCCTTCCGGTTACGCTTTATATAGATTCACCAAAACATCACTATCAATCATGAGCACTCTTGTTATCGTAAATCTCTCCCGAGTAATCACGATAATTTACTAGACACACTCTCCTGAGATACGCTAGCTAACTTTGTTTATTACAGCTCACTTTAGATTGCACCCAAGGCTTCGTTATCCCTAATCCCGCCTTTAAACCCGCAATTATCGATCCCTTTTATACTTTGTGAGTCATGTTGTTCAACTATTACCTAAATATTCACTCTCTTCCGAGTTATGCACACTAAATATGCACACCTAATTAAGGATTCTGTCAATTAACTACAACAAACACGTAGTTGAAAAAATAGAGATTAACTGGCGAACTATATTACCATAATCAAGAAGATCATCCTTTAACAGGTTCCATCAAAACCTTAGATAAAAGTATTTAGCTACTCATAACAATTTAAAGACTACGAAAATATTCATCATGAAAAATTGCAAGGAAAAGAAGAGATAAAGAACTATGATATTTTTGGGTGATCTCTCACACTTGTGTATCTTGCAAAAGTAATCTCCAAATCAAGTCTGCCCTAATGTGGCCAAATTTCTACATCTTATATGGGTTTTCACCAAAATTTCCCGACTTGACACTTTGGTCCCTAAAATTTTTATGTTCTGCCGTGGCCATACCGAGGTTACGCCAACACCGCGGCCAGAATGGTCCTCTGAATCGTTGGTAATGTTCTGCCGCTGTCCTACCGCGGTTACGTTCTGACAGCGGCAGGCCATGTTTAGTTTGGTTTTGTCCCTTCACTTGGTGCACTTCGCGGGTATTGTTTGATTGGACTCTTTTTCTCGGTAATTGATCCCAAAATATAGCCTGCAAAGCATGAAAAGCACTAATTAAAGCATTTAGTTATCACTTTTTCCCATAAAGCTATACAAAAATATGGTTCTTTAGGGCATAATTATAGTATAATTTCCTATTATCATTACATATCATTATTTTCTTATTATTATTTATTTATAATTATTTTTCTATAATGTTATATTATTATTGTTAGTATTAGTACTTCTACAATGTTATTCTTACTAATCACTATTATTCACTAGTACAACTTTTGTTTATAATTAATAATAGTGTACTATTTTAATTCATTGTTAGTATAACAACTGATGCTTACTTGTTAGTTTCATTGTTTTGTATTTTTATTTTATTTTATTAAGACTAACTACTAGTATTATTATCCATAATATTGCGGTATTTTTTTCTTCACTAACTATTTATATTTGAAATTTACTTTAGTTAGTTATTAATTACTAGTACTATACTAGAAATTAGTGTTAATTTTTTTTACATTCAAAATTTTAAATATTTTGTGACCCGCTCTTCTATAAAAGAATTGGATAATTACGATCCAGAAATTGAAAGGTATCTTCGATTACGCTGGAAAGAACAACATCGCTTTCTCAAAGAGCAACTTGTAAAGAAATGGAAAATCAGGAAGTAGAGGACATTAATCCACTTGGGATCCCACCACTAGTCCATGTAGAGAAGCAATTTGATGAAGTGGCACCAAGGCTAGCAAACAGAATCCTTGGGAATTATACTAGACCAGAACCCTTCAACTGTGAATCTAGTGTCAGGAAACCTCTAGTGGCAGCCAACAACTTTGAAATCAGGACCGGTCTGATTCAAACAATTCAACAATTTTGTATCTTCACTGGTGATACACGTGAAAATCCACATAGTCATTTAATTGGTTTTCTAGAACTTGTGGAAACTGCTATATAATGGAGTACCTCCTGAAGCTATCAAGTCAAAGCTATTTCCTTTTTTTTTAAAAGGAGATGCCAAGACTTGGTTGCGAAGTTTACCTCAAGGGTCCATTACGACATGTGACCATATGACTCAGAAGTTTTTAAACAACTCTTTTTCCCCTGCTAAAACAACAAAGTTAAGACAAGATATATCTAATTTCTTACAGACTGACACTGAGTCAGTTTATCTAGCTTGGGAAAGAATAAAAGCAATGGTAAGAAAATGCCCACACTATGACATTCATGAACATATGCAATTGTACATTTTCTATCACGGGCTAAAACTCTCAGCTAGAAATGTGATAGATGCAGCTGCATGAGATTCTATAATGGGAAAAAACATAGAGCAAGCATTACAACTGTTGAATAAAATTTCTAAGAACGCTATCCAATGGCCATCTGAGTATGTAATCATTAAAAAGGCTGCTACGATAAATCAGGTTGTGCTTTAAATACACTAACGCAAAAAATTGTTTCCTTGGTACAAATATTTGAATCTTTTCAGGTGAATATGCAACAATCAAACCAAATTGAGGCTTGTGACATGTGCACAAGAAACCACCAGAATCATGAATGTCAAGCAACCAATCAAATAGATGAACAAGTTAATGTCATCGGTTACAAGCCATATCCGTTTGGGAGTTCAATGGCACAAAAGCATCCAGGATTTCAGTGGAGTAACTGAAATAGTGCAGAAAAATCTCAAAGCTTCCAGAAACAACAGGTACAAGGTCCGCCGGGATACTAGAGTCAAAATCATAGGCAAACAAGTTACAGACTTTATCAGCAAGCAAGACCATATCAACAAGTAGGGTCATACTAGCAGAGGCCCCAACAAGCTCATCCAAGTATTGATAACCTTTTGTACAAGTATATTAAGGTCGCTGATGAAAAGATGGAAAGCCAAAATTTATCCCTAAAAAATCTTGAAATTCAATTAAGCCAATTAGCAGCTATTGTGTCAGAAAAGATTCAGGGTCCCTTACTAAACAATACAGAGAAAAATTTAAAGGAGCACCTTAAGGCCATCACTTTACGGTCAGGTAAGGAAAGGAACTTGATAAACCTTATGCATATAGACAAGAAAAGAACCAGACAGTAAAACAGGTAGACAAGGATAAGAATTTTGAAAAACCATCTAAACTACCAAAGGAGAAAGAAATAAAGAATAAGGAAGAATTTTTTTTTTGAAAAAATGGCTGCCCCAACTATGAACTGTTTGTAGTTCATTTGGTCCAGAGGTTCATTTACGTAGTAGAGGTCACAAGTTCGAAGCTGGGCAGCTTCGTTATTTGTTATAGCTTTAGACAAGAGGGGTTGCTCTGATGGTAAGCAACCCCCATTTCCAATAGAGAGGTTGTGAGCTCGAGTCTCCCCAAGAGCAAGGTGGGAAGTTCTTGGATGGAAGAATGCCAGGGGTCTATTTGGAAACAGCCTCTCTACCCAAGGGTAGGGGTAAGATCTGCGTACACACTACCCTCCCAGACCCTACTAAGTGGGATTATACTGAGTTTTTGTTGTTGTTGCTTCCCCAACTGCGGCAATTCCTTTTCCACAAAAAATGAAACGAGAAAAGCTTGATGGTCAATTTGCAAATTTTTGGAAATCTTGAAACAAATTCATATTAATGTTCCTTTTGCTGATGTTTTGTTGCAAATGCCTTCATATGCTAAATTTTTAAAAGAAATTTTATCAAGTAAACAGAAATTGGAAGAAGTTTCTATGTTAATGCTTACTGAAGAATGTAGTGCTATACTTCAAAATAAGCTACCGCAAAAACTTGGTGATTCTGGCAGTTTTACCATTCCATGCACTTTGGGAGGTGTATATTTGAAAAAACACTTAAAAATTATGGAGCTTTAATAAATTTGATGCCATTTTATATCTTTAGAAAATTGAATCTTGGTAAAATAAAGGACATAGGTGTTTCTATTCAGTTTGCAGATCAAAGTACTAAGAAACCTAAGGGAATAATTGAAAATGTTCCTGTAAGAATAGATAAGTTTGTTTTCTCTATAGATTTTATAGTACCTGAAATGAAATAATGTCCTGATGAACCGATACTTTTGGGTAGACCATTTCTTGGTATAGGAAAGAAATCATAGATGTTCATCAAGGGCAACTAATCTTGAGAGTTGATGAAGAAAGAATCATTTTTGATATGCAAAATATACTAAGATTTTCAGGAGATGAGGCATCATCTTCATGCTTTTCTATTGAAATGATTAGTGATCTTGCAGATGAATTCAAAGATGACCAATTAATTTTAGACTCAATGGAAAGATGTTTGACCAAATCAGGCACCGCACAAGATTATGATCCCACAATTAGAAGGGAAGCTAAAATACTGGAAAAAGATTCTGAGGATAAGGAGATGCAATCAAAAGAAGTTCAACCAAAACTGGAACTCAAAGTTCTTTCCTCTCAAATAAAATATATTTATCTTGAGCAAGAACTATTTCCAGTAATTATTTCATATTTTTTGACTGCAGAACAAGAAGAAAGACTAATTCAAGTCTTAAAAGCACATAAAGGAGCCTTAGGGTGGACGTAGAGGTGACACGACCAAAACCCTGAGCCTGTTATAATGGCGCCTCTCGTAAAGACAATGCCAGCCAACTAACCCATTTTGCCTTTTCAAAACAGTTAAATATTAGTAAAAAAACTAGGTACGAATAGATAACCACAAACTAAGCAAAAGATTTTTATAATGTGCCGAAAACAACCGAAAACACAACACGTTACCGAGGTGTCACAAGTCACGAGCATCTACTAGAATATAAATACAACTACAAGGTCTGAAATATACAAAAAAACAAGATTGAACAACGAAAAGGGAGAAACGAGGTGCTACAAACACTGTCAGCCGCCTTACAAAACCCCGATAACTTTGCCTTTAATTAGCCAAAACCCGCTACCGGGAGTATAAATACCGGCATCTGCACATAAGGTGCAGGGAGTAAGTGAGTACTCCAACTCAGTGAGTAATAAAGGTAAATAACAACTGAACAGTAAGAAATCATGTAAAGCAACCAATATGCTGTATAGAAGCAGTGTAAAACCCTTTGAGAAAAGCAATGAAGATGTGAAATCTTTAAAAATATCTTAGCTTAGTTTAAAAATCTTTTGAAAATGACTTTCTCCACTATTATACATTAATTGCAAAACAGTTAGTGCCGATAAGCACAAATAATCCGCCCCTCGGGCACAAATACCACATTATAATAGGTAAAATGACAAGTAAATATGGAAGATGAACAGATAAAAGTTCGCTCCTCGGGAAATATTTTAGAATACTACCAGCCCCTTGGGCTACCTCACCATCACTCGTATCAGCCCCTCGGGCTCACTCTCAGAATAATATCATCCCCTCGGGCTCACACTCAAAATGATATCAGCCCCTCGGGCTACCTCACAATCACTCGTACCAGCCCCTCGGGCTCACTCTTAGAATAATGGGTACCCGCGCTCAGTGTGGGTGTGCAGACTCCGGAGGGGCCCCTTATCACTCGACACTTGGCTCAAGACATCTCATGGCATATAAATGTATCTCATGCTCTTGGCCTCATATCACTCAGCATATCCTCACATATGGTCTTCGGCCTCTCTCAATCCGAAAATCATCACAAGCCCCTCGGACATTAGTAAAACAATAGTTTTAAGCCCAAAACAGCATTTAGAAAAATCATTTAAGTTTCAAATCTGAGTAAAAGTGGCTCAGTTTGTAAAACAATAGATATCAACAGGACTGAATTCATGTAATAAATCAAATAGTGAGGAAATAGTGATTAAAATCCCCGAAGAATTCAAATAATTGGCACGAAGCCCAAATAATGGAATCAACCCAAGTCATGATGATAACAAATAAGTTTCTGTCAAATAAGCGGTAAAATCATCAATTCGGACGGACCAAGTCACAATCTCTAGTTGTAAAAGGCCCCACTCTCATCATCCAACACGTATCTCACCTCAATATAGCACTACAATGTGCAATCCGGGGTTTCAAACCCTCAGGATATCATTTACAATCATCCTAGCTCGCGACACGTTTTCCCCTCCAATTGGCCTCCATGCGCGCCGAATCTATCCAAAATCAGAACGAATACATCACAATATGCTAAGAGAACAAAGTCCAACGGAAAATAATCAATATCGGGCACAAATCCCGAAATTACAAAAACCCGAGCCTCAGGCCCACTTCTTGAAACTCAGGAATTTTTTATATCAACGGGTTCCTATCCTTCCACGAGTTCATACATACCAAAAGTTCTAAAATTTGACCTTAAATGGTCTATCAAATCTCAATTCAAAAGTTCAATTTCTAAAGCCCTAGCTCTTCAATTTTAGGCTTAGTTTCCATGAATTTCTAGGTGGTTTTCACAATAAAAACGAGTTTTAAGTTAAAAAGTTCTACCTCCCCTTCCATTGCTCTTCAATTAGCTCTCCCGAGCTTCAAAGTCGCCCAAAAATGGAGGTTCTAGCCTCAAAATTGCGGAATAGCCCTTTATAAACATTCTGCCCAGCTATTAAATTCCTTCTCTACGATCGTAGATAAAATCATGCGATCGCGATGCACAAAACTCAGCTCACGCAAAATTACTCTATGCGATTGCAATTATCACCATGCGAATGCGATGCTCTGCCCCTTTAACTCACTGTGATAGCACAAACACTCACGCGATCACGAAGTCACACCAAACAAGCCTATGCGATCGCAATCCCTTATACATGATTCGTGTAGAACAAAATCATGCTGCCCCAAATTGCCCTATGCGAATCGCATTCATAACCATGCGATCACATAGAAGAACATCTGAACTAAACACCAGCAGAAATTTCTGCAATTCTCCAAGTCCAAAAAAGGTCCGTTTAACCATTCAAAGCTCACCCGAGGCCCTTGGGACCTCAACCAAACATGCCAACATAGCCCATAACATCATTCAAACTTGTTCAAATCATCAAAACACCTCAAACAACATTGAATTACCCAAAACTCATCGAATTCAAGCCTAAGTTTTCTAAAAACTTCCGAAATACTCTTTCGATAAAAAACCTGACCAAACCACATCCGAATGACCTGAAATTTCGCACATACATCCTAAATGACATAATGAAGCTACCGCAACTCTCGGAATTCCATTTCGACCTCTATATCTAAATATCACCTATCAACCGGAAAACGTTAAAATCTCACTTTCGCCAATTCAAGCCTAAACCTTCTACGAACTTCCAATATGCATTCCGATCACGTTGCCAAGTCATAAATAACCCAACAAAGCTAACCTAATCATAAAAATTCTGATCCAAGCTCATATACAAATAAGTCAACCCTTGGTCAAACCTTTCAAATACAAAATTTTCCACTAAGACTGTTTCCTTCAAATTCATTCCGATTTTCCTGCAAACCAAAACCAACGATTTACATCAGTCATAATACGTTACACGGGGAAAGTCATGCCCGAGAACTGGCAATCAAAGTGAAAAAGCTCAAAATGATCAATAGGGTCATTACATCCTCCCCCACTTAAACACACGTTTATCCTAAAATGTACCCAGAGTTGTTCTAGAAGCCAACCAATAGCTGAATTACTTTACCATGCATATACCCGGGGGTGATCCCACATCTCCTTATCTCATATAGGTCCGATAACACATTGTAACTGAAATTACACAATCCAGTCAAGCCCATAAGCCATAGAACCGCATTTCCACTTCTGCGACCATCAATACGATCAAACCTCACACCTATGCTCTGAATAGACCCGAATCAGCTGTAATAACCCATGTCAGCAACCTTGGGAGCAATCCCATGATATACCACACAACTCAAACACTCGTAGCGATAACTTCTATTCATAACAGTTGCCCACACTACCGAATACTGGTAGAAAACCTCTTATCAACTTAAGTCTCATTCCAACACTTCCATATACTACCAACAATAAATGAAATTCACACTAAACCACGACCATTTCTCAGGTCAACCATTCATGAAGCTACTTCTCCTCTGACAAATACCATAGAAATTATTTTTTTCGAACCTCAATCTTATCCTTCCAACATGCTGAAATCGAATTCGTTCATATTTATAATGATCCCAGCGATCTCCTCTGACCCAGCACACCACTCTGGTGACATGACATATCAATAGAGGCCTAAGCCACAACTGGCGCAATAAGCGCACCAATAAGCAACAGTCTGAACATACTCAAATCGTGAAGTGACTCACACGAAAGAGCTGTACCTCAAGCTCACCGATACCACCACAACACAAGGCTGAGAACCCATCTCACATCATAGAATAAAACACACGAATCTAGCCTACAAGGATATATATCCACATAGCTTCGCTACAAATGCACGATCCTATCCAAACGCTGTTCCACATGAAACACCTCATGTCACTGCACTCAAAATTGACAACCACACACTATTTGATGTCTGGAACCAAAGCAAATCATTACACCAACGGTGAAATAAGTAACATATACCACGCAAACCAGATAGGACATAACTGATACGTCATTCACCGAGACACACCTAACTACTCTTCCCGCTCGACTTCCACTATGAACCCCAATAGAATCGCACCATATGTGCTCATAACCAACAAATCATAATGTCTTGCAACACAGAAAGGAAACTCATAGATCTCTCTAGATCACTGATAAGCTCAATAACAATCGAATCAACACATCCCTCAACATTACAACTCGGAGCCAACCAAGCCGTCTTAAGATAGAACACGCACCGATATTGGCCTGCCAATGAACTCCTTATAAAGGAAACCTGAAGTTTCTTCTTCCACCTCTATAACTCTATTGGTGCCCTATGATACGGTGCAAGGCACCAAATCAATACCGAAATCAACAACCTCGTCCGGCGACATGCCCGGCCACAAGAAACACACCCGAAAAGTCCCTTACCACGAACTGAATCATTTTGAGAAGCCTTAGCATTGACGCTCACTACAAGAAAATGGTGTTATTACGATGGTTATTTTAGCATATACTGAATGTTTAAAACCGCCATAATACACATTAACGGCGGCTCTTAAGAGCGCCACAATCCCGCCCAACCAAAATTATATTATGGCGTTTATGGGCAAACGACTGTAAGTACATGTAAAACCGCCGTATTTTAACAGTTTAAATATGGCCTTTATTTCTACATATTAAGGCGGTTTTAAACCACTGTAATTGAGTTTTTTTCTGCTTCAACCTTTTCACAATCCTATTTTTTCACATTTTGAGTCCTTTTTATTGAATCCTATGCTTTGAAACTTCTGTAGCACTTCATAATCAATTAAACACAATATAGAAGATTAAATAAGAAAAATATTCGTTATATAAAATATAAGTGCACCAAAATTGCACCATCCAAATACTAATGCTTCAAAGTGTATTTCAACAGTAATATCTAAAAGATTCATAGTTGATCCAACAAAATAATCACAAATTCACACTTATATTAATTATACCAACATTACATCATCCAAATATTAATGCTTCAACTTGTATTTCCACAGTAATATCCAAAAGATCCATAGTTGATCCTATAGAATAATCACTAATTCACACTTGGACGATCATCATTGTTACTTTCATCTAAAGATCTTCTTGGTTCAACAGTTGATGGTGCATCACATCCTAAATCTGGTGCCTGAAAAAAAGGAAGAAAAAAATTCAATCAATAAGCAAATAACTAAAATTTTAACAGGTAAGCTGAAGTAGTAGGACTGGATATACAGAAATCACATTGAAATCAATGAGTTTAATCTCCAAAAAAGTGACTACACGGCTTAGGAAACCACTTTATGTTAAAAAAGAACCATAAGAAAAACAAGTAACTACAATTTTACTGTAGCATGAGAACTTATACCTGTGGAGAAGTGGAAAATATGTGAGCAAACTCCTCGGGGATATTCCTTATGTTCCTTTCATATAAGCTAATTAGTGCATCTAATTTTGATTTCACATTTGTCATCTCTTGTTGCCACGCCGGAGTTGGAGCGGTAGTGCTAGATGAACCCACATAACCACGACGGTATCTCGCAGATGTCTAACTACATCCAAGCCTAAACCTCGAACACGGCCGGGGTGCTCGGGACCGAATACTATGCGAAGAGCATCATTTGGTGAAGGTTCATCAAAACTTTCTGCTCTTTCACTTCGAATTTCTTCAATTTTTTGCTACAAAAATTGAAGAAGCATAAACTGAGCAATATGAAGGTGCTTGGAACTTGGAAATGACAAGAATTATACATTAAAATAGGCGGGAGAATTCAGAGACAATCTCAAGTCAAGTATAAAACAAGTTTAAGCACAACTGCAGCCAACCAACAGGGAACTAATATAAGCGGTTGATCATCTGTTTTTACCATTTAAAAACTTCGTTTATTCATCCCATTCATGAACTAATAAAGAAATAATCTATTCCACCTTAAGAAGCAGCACAGTTCAATAAACATGTTTCATGACATGACAGTAAGCATTCAATGAAAGAAACATGGATGTAGTATCAACTTTCCAAGGATCAATCTCTGTAAGCTTTCTTGTAGGCTCACCAACTCATATGTGGTATTCTTTTAAGACAACTGTGTAGTAATTATTGACAGCACAAATATGTAAAAGCATGAAGACAAATAAAGATGAAGAACAGAAAATGAAACGCAATAAAAAAATGCATACTGTAAGTACATGAACATGTTGTATCGTCTTTAATCTCCACATCTGTTAAATAATCAAAATTCAAACAACATAAATTCTTAAATTTCAATTACTTAAGGTGCTTATCTTAATATGTGGGATCAGCCTTTATGTTGGATATGTCATTAAAATATCTATCTTTTACCTGATTAAAACCATTACAAATCACATCCACATGGTTTTACAAAAAGAAAGACACATATTCATGCTCATAACTCCTGAATGGAATAGAAAGCTGAATCAAGAAGACAGATAAAAATGTAAAATTGATTATGAAATGCAGGAGGACCAATTCCAGCATTTTTAAGCAGAGAGGCAACATTATAGTTAAAAAGACCATACAGCTACATCTGGTAAAACAATCTTAATGATTCTTCCCCTATTTATAATCACTACACTGATTCAACTTCAACCAAATTTTAAACAAAAAAGTAAAGAGGAATGTGAAATCGCTCGCATAAAACATCATATCCAAAAAAAGTCCATTTCTAACATGCTTCGACATCTGTGGTGATTTGGGGAAACCCACTAGACAAGCAATACCAATCTAAAAATAAAATATAATTATACAACAGAAGGCACCAAAAATGTTACTTACCCCAATCACCCTAGCTTCATCAGTTACATAACTCCCATCTTTCTTTTTATGAGTCTCAGTCCACATTTTGTCTCGATCAAAAGCTTTTCCCATCACCTTCTGAAATTTTTAAAATGAATAATGTAAGTAATTAAGTGAGAACATATATCTTATCTAAGTTAAGCACTTAAACTACCATTGCAGCCCTTCTTCTAGCCAAACTCGTAGCACCACAAGTATGGGGAAGTTGATTTTTTCGTATCTGTGCATTCTTCTTGCAATGCTCCTACAAAATTAAATAGGTGAAATTCTATTATATAAGACCAAAATAAGCAAAAGCAGAAGCAAGAAATAGAAGAAGCAACAGAAGTAGATACAGTAGCAGAAGCAAAAGAAGAATCAAATAGCAGAAGCAACTATAACAGAAGAAAACAACAGAGCAAAAGAAGAAGCAGACGTAGCAGTAGCAGAAGAAACATGTACCAAGTTTCCCTTTCAAAGTTTTTCCTTCAACAATATAAAAACTGTTATAATATGAAAGTAATTTAGTAAAACATGAACAAGAAATATAAGCAACTTAGTGAAACATGAACAAGAAATGTAGATAGATAGAAGGAAGCGATTTTCTTCTTCAATTGTGTGTTTTTCTATTTATTACAAGGCCTTTATATATGCATAAAAAGTGAAGAAAATCTATCATGGAATATGTCATCCAACATACAAAATATGTCATTGAAGATGTCATAAACCATTTGAGATGAAGATCACGGAAGAAGAGTAGACATCCACCATAAATTGATATTTATCATAACACTCCCTCTTGGATGTCTATAGATAATGTGCCTCATTAAAACCTTACTAGGAAACAAAATCCTATGGGAAAAAAAATTCTACTGAAGGAAAAAGAGTACACATGTATAGAAATATGCCTTTTTGTTGCCTCGTTAAAAACCTTGCAAGGAAAACCCAGTGAGACAAAAACTTGTAAGGAAAAAAGAGTGCAATGAGAGAATCAATTCACATCCTTGAGATTTCGCATCCCAATCTTGTGCACTAGCTTCTTGAATGTTGACGTCGGTAGAGATTTTGTGAACAAATCAGCCATATTATCACTTGAACGAATCCGTTGCACATTGATATCACCATTCTTTTCGAGATCATGTGTGAAAAATAACTTTGGTGAAATATGCTTTGTCCTATCTCCTTTTATGAATCCTCCCTTCAATTGAGCTATGCATGCTGCATTGTCTTCATACAAAATCGTGGGTAGTTTGTCACATTCAAACCACATTTGTCTCGAATATGATGTATTATAGACCTCAACCACACACACTCTCGACTTGCTTCATGAATAGCAATTATCTCAGCATGATTAGATGAAGTAGCCACAATTGATTGCTTAGTCGATCGCCAAGATATGGCAGTGCCTCCACAGATAAACACATAACCTGTTTGAGATCGAGCCTTGTGTGGGTCAGATAAATATCCAGTATCAGCATAACCAACAAGATCAGGACTGCAATTATTGCTCTAAAATAAGCCCATATCGGTAGTCCCTTTTAGATACCGCAATATATGTTTGATTCCATCCCAATGTCTAAGTGTAGAAGCAGAGCTATATCTTGCTAAGACATTAACTGAAAAAGTTATGTCAGGCCTTGTAGTATTTGCAAGATACATTAGTGCGCCAATTGCACTAAGATATGGTACTTCAGGACCAAGTAGCTCTTCATTCTTTTCTTAAGGTCAGAATGGATCCTTATTCACATCAAGTGACCGAACAACCATCGGAGTACTTAAAGGATATGATTCGTCCATGTAAAACCGTTTCAATACCTTTTCTATATAGGCAGCTTGATGAACAAAAATTCCGTTTGCCAAATGCTCAATTTGCAAACCAAGACAGAATTTTGTCTTTCTGAGATCTTTCATCTCGAATTCCTTCTTTAAATAATCAGTTGCCTTTTGGAGTTCTATGGTAGTTCCAATAAGGTTTATGTCATCAATATATATGGCAAGTATAACAAATTCCGATGTTGTTTTCTTTATAAAAACACATGGGCAAATGACATCATTTATATAGCATTCTTTAATAAATACTCACTAAGACGATTATACCACATTCGTCCTGATTGCTTTAGACCATACAAATATCTTTGCAATTTGATTGAAAATATTTCCCGGAACTTGGAATTATGTGTGTTTGGCATTTTGAATCCATCGGGAATTTTCATGTATATCTCATTATCAAGTGAGACATAAAGGTAGGCGATAACCACATCCATTAAATGCATGTCAAGCTTTTCAAGGACAGCAAAACTAATGAGATAATGGAAATTTATAGCATCCATAATGGGTGAATATGTCTCATTCATAATCGACACCAAGCCTTTGTGAAAATCCTTGTGCAACAAGGCATGCCTTATATCGTTGTACCTCGTTTTTCTCATTTCTCTTGCGTACAAAGGCTCATTTATAGCTAACAGGCTTAACACCACTAGGTGTTTGAACTATAGGCACAAAAACTTCACGTTTTGCAAGTGAATTCAATTCTAATTGGATTGCTTCTTGCCATTTTGGCCAATCAAGTCTTTGTCGACATTCTCCAACAAATTGAGGTTCAAGATCCTCACTTTCTTGCAAAATAATAGATGCAACATTATATGCAAAGACATAATACACCACTATATCCACTCGATTAAAATTTGTCTCAATATCGATTGGATTTATTGATAGTTCCTTATATTCTTGAGTCTCGGGCTCAATGAATTCTTCATAAATCTCAGAATTTATTAAATCGTGAATTTCCTCCTGAGATTCTTTCGTAGTGTCATTTTGATCATTTGCTTTCCTTTTTCTAGGATTTCGATCTTTGGAACCTAATGGTCTGCCATGTTTTAGGCGTGCTTTCGAGTTATTAGCTATGACACTAGAAGATTGTGCAATAGGGACATCAATACGGATTGGAATTCTCTGCGGGGATATGTGATTTTTTTTATCCTTTTCAAGTCCGTAAATGCGTCTGGCATTTGATTTGCTATTCTTTGAAAATGGATAATCTTTTGCACCTCTTTTTCACAAATAGAGGCACGTGGATCAAGATGAGATAATGATGGATTTTTCCACAATATTTTCCGTTTGGTTTCACCAACTTCTTAATTTTGAGAAAAGTGTCTTATCGAATCGACAGTCTGCAAATCGTGTAGTGAACAAATCCCCTGTCAATGTTTCGAGGTAGTGAATAATGGAAGGCGATTCAAACCCAACATATATTCCTAACCTTCTTTGCAGACCCATTTTGGTGCGATATGGCGGTGCTACAGGCACATATACTGTGCATCCAAAAATTCTTAAATGAGATATATTAGGTTCATGACCCAAAACTAATTGTAACGAGAAATATTTGTGATAATTTGTCGGTCTGAGACGAACTAGCATTGCTGCATGAAAAATGACGTGACCCCAAACCGAAGTGGGCAGCCTAGTTTTCATGAGTAAGGGTCTTGCTATCAACTGCAGACGTTTAAATAAAGACTCTGCAAGACCATTTTGAGTATGAACATGAGCTACAGGATGTTCCACTTTTATCCCAATTGATAAGCAATAATCATTAAATGCTTGAGATGAAAACTAACTAACATTATCTAGTCTAATAGACTTAATTGGATTATCGGGAAATTGTACTCGTAATCGAATTATTTGTGCCATTAATTTTGCAAAAGCAAGGTTGTGGATGACAATAGGCACACATGAGACCATCTAGAAGATGCGTCTATTAAGACCATAAAATATCTAAACGACCCACTAGTTGGGTGAATATGTCCACAAATGTCCCCTTGTATACGTTACAAAAACACAAATGACTCAATTTCAATCTTTGTTGGTGATGGTCTAATAATTAACTTGCCTTGATAACAAGAAGTTCAAGAAAATTCATTATTTAAAAGAATCTTTAAATTCGTTAATGGATGCCCATTTGAGTTTTCTATAATCTGTCTCATTATAATTGATCCAGGATGTCCCAATCGATCATGCCAAAGCACAAAAGTATTAGAATCAATAACCTTTTGTTTTACGGTAGAATGTTCCTCAATTGCAGTAATTCTTGTCCAATACAGGCCACAAGATAAAGATGGGAACTTCTCTATAACCCTCTTTTGGCAAGAGACATTCTTTGTAATGATGAAATGTTCAAGATTATTCTCATCTATTGTCTCAATATGATATCCATTTTGATGGATATCTTTAAAACTCAACAAGTTCCTCTTGGACTTGAAGGAGAACATTGCATTCTCTATGATAAATATTATTCCTTTAGGCAGATTTATAGTAGCTCTTCCAGAGCCTTCAATTAATTTACTACTACCAGAAATTGTAGTAACATCTGCCTTACACATACTTAAATGAGAGAAATATTTCTTCTCTTTGAATATTGGATGTGTGGTACATGAATCATTAAACAAATTTTTTACAATTGAATTTTGATCCAAGTTTATTTTGTGAGATATCCATACTTGATCTTGTATGTCTAGTTAGTGCATGCATCATTAAATTATTCAAGTTAATTAGCATGATTTAAAGTGTACAAAATACGTGTAGGACAATACCGGCTAATATGAATACCCTTATTTCACTAAGATCTTTATCAAGCAATTTTAGTAATAATTTGGCTAAGTGATTTGACATGCTACGTAACTAGTATTGTTACTTTTCTAGATTGACCATATAAAAGAATTATATGTGCACCTAAAGAATATAACCTACATAGTATCTCCACATGTACTAATATTCTGTATGTAGGCTTGTCAAAATAAATAGTTAAATGTAGCTAGTATACTTGAATTCAATAAGAAAATTGACTTGAAAACAAAAACAATTTCAAGGAACCTCATTATTACTACCATGATTTATTTCTACACAGAAGAAGATGAATAATCGATAAAAACTTCATGGATTTAGCCAAAGTAGGATGTAATATTTTAATGACGCAAACACTATTTATATTCATATTTTGGATACGTACTACTGTCAAGAAAATATTATTGTTATCTTAGTCTATTGTTGATTACTTCTATTTATATTTTAATAATGCAAGTCAATTAAGAAGCAGTTCATTAAAATTATTTCATCTTTATTCGTAAATAAAGAGATCATGGTGAAGTATGAATATCTTTCTCTTTCTATTTTTGTTTTAAACATAATTGAGAAAAACTAAGTATCCAACAAAACATATCATTATTCTTACAAAAGAGAGAAACATGTTGTACCTGATAATTTTAAATCAGAGTCGAGAACTTTAAAGGAAGATAACCTACCGTAATGGTTAGAGATTTGTGCTGATAACGTATTATAAAATGAAAGTAATTTAGTAAAACATGAACAAGAAATATAAGCAACTTAGTGAAACATGAACAAGAAATGTAGATAGAGAGAAGGAAGAGATTTTCTTCTTCAATTGTGTGTTTTCCTATTTATTACAAGGTCTTTATATAGGCATAAAAAGTGAAGAAAATATGTCATGGAATATGTCATTCAACATACAAAATATGTCATTAAATATGTCATAAACCATTTGAGAGAAGATCATGGAAGAAGAGTAGACATCCACCATAAATTGCTATTTATCATAACAAAAACATAATTGTTAATCCACAAATTCAAAAGAAAATGCATATAATCACACTTATCTGGAGCACTAACACACTAGCTACATAGTAACATAGAATATAACTAGATTAATTTGGTGCACTCTTTTGTGTTTCTCCATTTTTCAGCCACTTGGTGACCCGGTGCTAAAGAGAAGCTGACAGTTGCTGATGAATTAAATTTTAACAAAGCATTAAGCTATATATTGTACCCTATATGTTCTTTGTATACTACATCTCCATCATTTCCAGTTTAATGTATCAAAATAAATGTCATCATTTACTCACTTATATCTTGGTTCCTATTTATAGGTGAAAACAGGCCAGTCTTATATTACAATCAGTAGCAGAAAAGAAGAAGATAGCAGTAGCAACAATAGCAGAAGAAGCAGAGGAAACAAAATAAGAAGCAGTAGCAGAAGAAGAAAAAGCAACAAAAACAGAAGAAGAAGTAGTAGCAAAAAAAGCAACAAAAACAGAAGAAGAAGCAGATTAGTTCTTTGCTTTTTTTATTTATTAAAAGTAACTAGATTTCTAGGTTTTGGATTTTTGATTAGTTAAGCTTTTGATTTTTGTTTTCCTGAATCGTTTTGTGTTAATTCATGACCAGTGTGCTTAAGTGGTTTAATTTGATCGATGGAACATTAATTTAGGATTGAAATAGGTTCAGTAAAATTTGATTCATCACATGTTTATTAGAGTATTATTGTTTCCATATGGCATTTTACTTTGTTGTGAATTGCTTCAATTTATTGTTTACTTTTTTTTTAATGATGCATTTGGCCTTAGAACTCCTATTAATTAGACTTAAATTAGGTTCAACATAGGTTATAGGGTTTTTGATTCAATTTTAGGATTTGTTGGATATAGGTGATTAATTGACCATGGTCACTTCTAACTAGGGTAAAAGGGGGTTGGGGTTTAGCAATAATTTCAGATTGAATTCAAGGGTAATATAAGCTTTTTAGATAATAAAATTCTTGCAGTAACATGAATGAGAAACCCCTAGAACCTTCTAGTTGGGATTTAAATAGAATTTCAGTAACTTAGTATTAAGACTTGAGACACACGTCAGTCTTTTAAGGACTTCTCAAGAAAAAACTGAAATAAAAGAGGGACTAAATGTGTAAAATGAAATTAGAAAGAGCCCCAGTATTTTTGTCTATAAAAGGTAGTCTCTATTGCCTTGCCTAAAGGAGTTTTTTTTTTTCGGTTCTTAAAACAACCCACACAAGTTTTAGAGAGAGATAGATTTAAAATTCCAGATTCAAAGTTAGAAAGCCATAGAATCTGAAAAAAATTCGAAATTCAAATTTCAGAAACCAAAAAAAATTTGAATCTGAAAATTGAGAGTTCTAGAAATCCAAAATTGAATCCTTGTTCATTGAAGGTTAAAATATGGACTAAACAGTAGCTTTAAGGTCTGACTCAGAAGTGCTGGAGTGTGCATTCACTTATTTGAGTACTATTTTTCCAAAAACTGGTTTGTTGTTGGTTTTCTGTTCGTTTGAGATCAATTTCCTTGGGTTATGACACTCGATCTATTGAGTTTTTTTTACTGCTGGTCTTAATTGTCATGTTTTCTCTACCGATTCCTCATTCTTTTTCTTTGTTCACTCTCCAGGTACATATCCTGAATCCATTTCGATGTAGCTCTCAAGTTTGGAAATAAAATGAAAAGTGATGCATGATTTCATGTTGATTTTTCTTTTAATGAGTTATTGCATTTCAAGTAATTCCATGACTTAGCTAAAATCTTATTGTATTAATTGGACTGTATAGACTGTTTTCAGAATTGTATGAGTATGATATTAGCTGTAGTCTAATTAATTTCAGTTTGGTTATCATGTTAATTTGAGGTTCAAACTTAGATTAAGATTTAGTTTTGAAATGGAATCCAAATTAACATGTGTGATCACACTGATTTGAAACTAAATATGTCCTGTAGCTTAAACGTAATATTTTATTGAGTTTGCTCATCATAGGCTTGTTGTTGCTCGTCATATGGGTGTGAATAGTAATATTTATATCATGTGTTTTATGAATGGTTTAGAAATGAATCCGTAAACAGATTGAGAACTTCAGTGGTCCCATTTATTTTTAGTCCATAATTGAGTTGTTTCAAAGTGTACCAATTGAACTAAAGGGCTATTAAACTTCCAGATCGAGTATATTAACTATCAATAGGCAAACAAGCTGAAACTGTGCATGACTGTTGAATTGAAAAGTTAGTGGGCCTTTGATTGGAGTAAATCATTTGTTAGTTCACAAAATTTTTAGCAGGCCCAAGTTGAAATCAATACTGTATTTTGGGTTTGTTCATGAGCCAAAGCTGGACGGCTTTGTGTAAATGAGAATTGGGCCAATTATTTAAATAATTAGAGGCCCAAGTATTATCAGGCCCCCTTTTGAATTAGCTCATTTTATGGGCTGATCAGGGATCTAGTCTTAGATCCCAATCTCCAGCTTGCTTCTGCGCTAGGCTTGTATTGAGGCCCAATATCAGATAGCTTCTTATAGAGCTGGGTGATATATCTTTTCTTTCTGGGCTAATTTCGAAGCCCAAAAATGTTGAAAGTTTTAATTAAGGTTAGGGGCCTAGATTTGTAATGTAGGTTTGAGCCTTTCAAGATAAGTAACGAATTTGAATTAAGGGTCCTTCAGTAATGGAGTTCCCCTTATTTAAGTTTGGACTTAATCTTGAGGCCCAAATTTCCTTGAATGTTTTTAATAGTAGTTAATTAATAATGTTAACCAATTAAGTTTTTTTTAGAGACAATCTTTAATAGATAATAATAGTTCTTCTTTAGGTATCCTTTAAAAAATATATTGCGGAGCGCCGCACTAAATGAAATCCACAAATTGTGTGGCCCTCATTAGTCATTTATTTAGAAATAATTAGAACCGGGCCGTGCCGTTTAACGAATTTTCATGGCCGCCCACAAAGTTAATAACACGTTAGCCTCTTTAGGCATGTTCTTAAATAAATTTACCTTCTTAAATTCAGGTGTGCATTTCATGCGACCCCAAATCCAAATCCCAAAACATTGAATAAAATGTGTCGAGGGTCCGGGTGTATTTCATGTGATGTGATCCAAAAACATATTTTAAACGACTTTCAAATTCCTAAAATTATTAATTTAAAGCGGTAAATACTTCCAACTTGCATTATTGGATAACATGTATTAAAATAAAATTTTAGCCAAATATAATAGTTGAACGACCGTGCTAGAACCATGGAACCCGGAGTGCCTAACACCTTCTCTCGGGTTAATAAAATTTCTTACCCAGATTTCTGGTTCACAGACTATAATAATAGAGTCAAACCTTCCTTGATTTTGGATTTAAACCGGTAACTTGGGATGCCATTAATTATCCCAAATGGCGACTCTGAAAATCTCTTAAATAAATAAATCCTGTTTCGATTGTCCTTAAATTGGAATAAATCCCTTTAACTATGCCCTTCGCCTGGATTGTAGTGTCCAAAAGGAGGTGTGACAGCTCTAGCGACTCTGCTGGGGATCAAACCCAGAATCATTGCTTTAGGGTTCAAGAATTTGAGCTTTGAATAACTGTTATATTTGGCTTTATGATCTTCTTACATGTTCCATGATTTATGTGCTAAATGCTTTATCGCTTTGATATTTGGTGAACTGTATATATAAATTGTTGCCAAACCCTTCCTCTCTCTAAGTCTTCTAAATCATGGAGAAGGGTGCACTTCGTGTGACTTCTCTTCTGTTTAGAGTCTTATCCCAATTTAGAACGAGGTTTGGACAAGCTGCTAAGCCGACGGAGCTATGTATCCCCAGTACGCTGCCCCCACTCGGCTCGAGTTTTCCGCTCGGGTAAGCCAGATCTAGAAAAGTAAACCCAGGGCTTAAACTTAGTATAACAACACCTCATGCCGGATCCCTAGTAGGAACGTTTGTTTGCATCACGTGCATTTGATTTAAGGGACTCAACACATGGGTTGGGTCCGTCTAGGACAGGTGTGCCCAAATCAAAAAGACCATCCTGATGCATCTTATGTGCTACTTGTGCATTTATTTGCTCGGTTTTGCATGATGACCGGCTCAAAGTTGGAAGAAATAGAGCAGTGTTAATGTATAAGTGTTAGTAACCACTTGTTTTGAAAAACCACTATCCAAATAATACCGAAACTTTGTCGGATTTCTAAAACAAAAGAAGAGAAAGGGAAGGAAGTTTTGCTTTAGTTTTTTTTCCCGATATACGCCAGTTTGTTTCTCACCGGATATGAGATACGTAGGCAACCCCCATCGGGTCCAACTTCCCTATTGCAAAAATAACCAAAACACCAAAATTTTTATTTTGGCCACAAATAAGTCAGGTGATGCCATTCTTGTCTAATATAAGCCGAATGTCCCCAAGAAGGTGCCAGAAGGCTGTTTTTGCAAAAATAGTCACCTTTAGTCATTTTCATCGGTTAGCGGACACAACCTCAAATTCTTCCCCGAGGTGCTAAAATGTCGTATCTGCAAAACCGAAGTCTTATTTTGAAACAAAATTGAGAAAGTTTTTGAAAAAAAGAGATGATGTGGTTTTCCTTTCTAGGTCAAAACAAGTTTTTGAATCACTTTAATAAATGTGCAGGATGAGTATGAACGAAATTAAACCCTTCACAGTTCTTACAGAAATCCCCTCGAAGCTCCACATGTGGGGGAATGAGTTAGGATCGGGCAACAAAGAAACGGTGGAAAAGGTTCTGGGAGGCCTCGTCGCTTTATTAAAGGTCAAACCAATGGTGGACATAGTTGAGGCTTTGATACCTTTCTGGGACCCCACCCCCAATGTATTGCATTTTTCTGACTTTGAGCTCACACCTACATTGGAGGAAGTTGCGGGTTATGCAGGCCTCAATGGGAATCTTAGAAGCAGGTATTCGTTGGCACTAAGACCGGTAACTTTCCACAGGTTTCTAGACTTGCTAAGTATAAGCCGGGATGTTCGGGATGGAAATATATCAGAAGGATATTGCATACTCCATTTCTTATATCATCAATATGGCAACCCCTGAGGTTTTTAAGAGCCAAACACTGGTCTAACCCATGCCGGAAATAAAGACAAATAGGAGGCAATGCGGGCCTTATCTTTCATGGTAGCTTTCGTATGAGTTGTAGTGTGTCCAAGAAAAGATGGTCATATAGAGTTCGGACTTGTAGAAATGTTAGATGTGGCAATCAAAAAAGCCACAGCACAGTAGTTACACTGGTTGTGTCTGAAATCTATCGAGCCTTTACTATATTCCGAGAAGGTGGAAAGTTCTTCCAGGGTTGGAATCTGTTGCTACAGCTGTGGATGCAAGAGCACCTCTATCACCGGACTGGGTACATGAACTATGGTTTGACCAGGTTGAGCTGTATTGAAGAATTTAAAACTCGGGTAACAGGTGAATTCCCTGACGGTACAAAGGCTTGGCTATCATGTTTGGGATCTTTGACCGCTGACAAAATTGAGTGGGCTTTCGGATGGCTTCCCGCTACTGAGGCAATATACACATCAGCTAAAGTATCTTATATTCTCTTGATGGGCATTTAGAGCATCCAACCCTATGCTCCATACAGGGTTTTATGCCAATTGGGAAGATTGCAAACCGTCCACAGTGATGGATCTAAGCAAACAAGTCATCGAATTAGGCCCAAAGGCCGCCTTTCCAGAAGGAAAAATCTGCCAAATATGGAATGAATGTAGGTTTCTTGAGCCTAAGACCATAGTACGAGATCGATCTAGAGTGTGAGCATGTGATTTTTACCCCGTTGAAATTACTCATACAAAATTCTCAACTTAGGATTTTTTCCTTTTTTATTATTTATTTTAGGATTTAATTGCGCATATCAGTGTGTGTTTTCATTGATGCATGCATGACAATAACAATAAAATAAAAAAAAATTACATGAGCATTTAGGATTTAATTTCACATATTTTTTGTTAAAATTAATTGGTAGTTAAGGTTTATTTTGAAAATATAAAATCACAAAAATTAAGTAGTTTACTTTGGCATTTTATTGTTAATTGTTTTGCATTTCATGATTAATTTTCATTTCTGCATTTTGAGTTTTGATTTTGTCAAATTAAGAATTTTAAAAATAAAATTAGGAAATAATTAACCCAGGCGTGCCACAATTGGGCCAAGCCTGGGTGACCCAAAACATTATACCCGTCCAAATACCCAAACCAGCCCAATAATCTGTCTCAGACCCAGGTCCGTGTAAGAGACGCCCCAAAACGACGTCGTTTTGGGGCGATTCATCTCATCCATTCATATACATCAATCCAACGGCTATGAAACCCCCTTTCCAAACACATAAATATGTCCAAACACCTGTTTATATTGAGAAAAAAATAGTCACCATCCTCGTACCTAACTACACCAGTGTAACACCACCCCTCAAGCACTGTAACGCCGCCGCCGGAAATTGCCTCACGGCGGCGGCCGACCAACAAATGGCCCCAAATTTACACCACTGAATCCTCTCCACCTCCTGTTTCCCCTACCACCGTTAGCTCCTCTCAAATACCTCCCCAGCTTGTCGAATATTCGAAAGAATAGTGGTTGGCTCCACCGCCTACGGTGGCACTAACGCCAAACTGACCCAAAATAACACCCATGAATCACCTTGTTCCCCTCTTCCCAACCATCTAGATCTCATCCCTCGAATCCTTACAGACCTCTTCTAATATCAAATCGAAATTTGACCCAAACCCTAATCTCACCGGAACCCCCTAAAAATGGTCCCTGGTGACCTTCTCACCTTCCCATCCACAACCCCACAACCAACGACCCATGAATACAACTAGGTTTGGCCAAAATTGAATTTGAACCCCATCCCATCTCAAAGTCAATCAGCCGTAGCCTGAAACCCTCTCTTCTTCTCAAACAATGAAGCAAAGGTCTCAAGAGACCAAACACCCTCTCAGAAAGGGTCGAAGAATCGTGAGATTTGAAGAGTCTAATTTTAGGGTTACCAGGAAAAGAAAAGCTAAGTTTCTTTTATACTTCTTTCTCTGATTGCTGTTAATTTCCCCATTCATCTTTTTATTTGTTTCTTGTTTCCCCATTATAATTGTTTCCTCTGAATGTGTTAATTTCCTTTGGTTGGCTTCGTAATTCTCTTAATTACCTCCTTATAATTCTATCTAGGTTTCTTCTGAATGTTAAATTGCCTTTGTTTGTTTTTATAATTGTTTTCATCCTCATAATTCTTTCTAGGTTTTTCTGAGTGTTCATAATTTCCCTTGTTCATTTTTATAATTATTTTAATTTCCTGTCATTTTCCTTATAATTATCTTAGTTTTCTTCTGAGTGTTTTCTTTTGTTTGTCTTTATAATTGTCTATTGAAATGGCCCTTGTTCGTCTTTATAATTGTGTTAATTCCCAATGTTCTTCTTTATAATGGCTTTAGGTCTCTTCTAAGCGTTTTAATTTGTCCGTCCTTATAGTTGTATAAATTTTTCTTCCTTATAATTGCCTTAGTTCTTTTCTTAGTATTTTTATTTCCTTTGTTTGTCTTTTAATTACTTTAATTGCCAATATTCTTCCTTATATTTCTTTAGTTTTCTTTTGAGTGTTTTAATTTGTTCGTCCTTATAATTGTTGTATAATTGCTCTTTGTTCTCTTCTGATTGCTTTTATTCTTCCTTTCGTTTGCTTCTGCAATTTTGTTATGTAAAGGCATGCATGCCCATTTGCTCATCTGTTAGGTTTTTCTGGTTAATGACTTCATTTCCACCACATGCTCTAGTTTTACCTGCTTCTAGTCTGCTTAATATTTAAATTCACAAGTGTCCCTGAATTAGCATGCTCTGATTTTTCAGTTCTTTAGGTTCCAAAATCGATTAGTATCCATGTACTTATGAAGGTTGTGATGATATATTTCATCTTTGTTTATGAGTAATTTAATTACACATTGTGATATTTTCCTGAATATATGTTGCATTGATCAAATTTTGACCCTTGGTTGTTTGCTTTTGCATAATATAGTCTGCAATTCAGAATTTGATCCTAGTTCCTAATAATAATCTAGGTTTATAACCTGAAATAGTTAACTAGGGTCAGTTTCTGACCAAATAGATAGGAACCAGGGTTTAGAAACACTTATGCCAGTAATTAAGAAAATAGGACAGGGGTATTAGAGGTATTTGAACATGGGAATCTTGTAACAAACTCTTGGAACATTCTAGTAAGGGGTCCAAGTATAATTTCTACCTCAAAACTTGAGGCACAAGTTAGAAAGTCAAGGATCATTTAGGCAAATCTGAAAATGAGTAAAGGACTAAAAGGAAAAACAAAAAGATTTTGTTGCCCTAAGGATTCAGTTATAAAAGGAATGTCTGATTATCTTCAAAGGGACTTTTTAGAGCTAGAGGGCATTTTTTCAGATATAGAAAAAATATACACATTGAGATACACTTTCAGATAATATTCAACTAAAATCCACTTCAAGTTTGTTCTTCTGGCTGAGTCTTCTTTAATAATAGAAGTTCCACTCATTATAAGTCGAAGATGGATTGATTGCATGTGCATTTTGAGCTGTTAGGGAGACCTATTTTCATTATTTGCCTCTCAAAACATCCTTAGATCCTGGGTTTACTGGTTATTTTGGCTGTTGTTGCTTGTTTGCCTTACGTTTGCTTTACTCATAGGACTTCTTCTGCTGTAATTCCAGTTAGCATTCTTACTCAAAATCTGGGAAAACATAGTTATACATGTTCGAGATCATAATTGATAATGAAGATGATCCTATTTTATGTCGATGTCATATTATGAATGTTTTAGTTTCAATAGTATTTCTGGTATTGTAGTATGCATAAACGTGTAATAATGCTAGACTGCACTTGGACTATAACTTTAACTTGTTTAGATTTCAGTAAGCTTAAAATAGGATAGTCCATAATTGACCTGGTGTTCATGATCTATGTTGTAGTAGGGATTCGATAGTTGTGTATATATATATATATATATATATATATATATATATATATATATATATATATATATATATATATATATATATATATATATATATATATATATATACTCTGAATGACGAGTATATCAATCTCTTTCCTTAGATGCCAGATTCGAAGTCTGAGTCATAATCTATTAATTTGTTGATATAATATCATTATCAGAATTCTCTTTGTTAAAATGTCTTAAGTTTGTTTTAAAAATGATCAATTCCACAATGTCAACAATTGTAGTATAGCAAATCGAAAGGTTGCTATTATTATCTATGATGGACTTGTAGGCCAATGTTTCTGGGCTCAAGATGAAGGCCCAAACTGTTGTTAGTTGTAAACATGAGGAAATACAGTCCTTGGGCTTGCTACTAAATAAAGCCCAAGTTGCAAAACCAGCCATGAATGAGGCTAAAAAATATAGATGCTGAATCTCTTTCCCGAATATATCACACATATATGAAAAAACTAGGACGAATCTTTTAAAGACGCGTATAATAGAAAACAATAGTTGTTTCAGGTTGCCTTTCTAAAATTAAGTGAGCTGCTTAACAAAATTATGCACTATGTAGGCTCCTTAAATGTAATAAAAATGCATAGAAATTTGGAGGTGATGTTTAGCAAATTTCACGGCCTTCCATGAATTTTCAAATGCGTAGTTGCTCTAGGCGCGATATTTTTATAAGATATCTTCCTAAATTCGGGTGCGCATTTATGTGACATAAATCCAAGTCTCAATGATGTTAAGATGTGTTGAGAACCCAGGTGCATTTATGTAACGTGGTTCGAGACGTATTTTAATAACGTTACAAATATTCCTAAAAACGGTTAATAATTTTTTTTAAAAAAATTGCATTATTGGATGAACATGTATAAAAATTAGGAAATTAGACATTTATAATAGTTTAAGCAACCGCGCTAGAACCACGGGATCCGGGGGTGCCTAACACCTTCCCTCGGGTCAACATAATTCCTTACTTAGAATTTTTGGTTTGCAGATTCCATTTGGGCAGTCGAAACATTTCCTCGATTTGGGATTCTAAATAAACCGGTGACTTGAGACACCAAAAGCCAAACCTATCCCAAGTGGCGACTCTTAATTAAATAAATAATCCTATTTCAAATAATGTCACTTTAATTGGAAAAACTCCATTATACGTGTCATCCTTCGGGGTAGCCATGTAAAAAAGGAGGTGTGACCTAGAGGCGAAGTGGACCCTAAATATATGATTTGGTTTGGAAAAAGATTCCATATCCCTAAGAGACCCGCAAAGGGGCCGCATGTCCAACAATTCACTGATGGAGCCCAGGCGCAATGGGATTGGGAAGCCAAAGAAAATGAATATAGGACCACGATAGGAGCATTGGAAAAGGTGGTTGGGGATCTTCAGTTTCGAAACTGCTTCAAAGCCACAACCGACGAAGGTGATAAAAAGAAATTGACTCAGGAAAATGAGACCCTTGGGGCTCAGATCCGACGTATGAAAGTAGCGGCCAATAACCAAGGAATAAGTTGGGCCGATGAAAGGTTGATAAACAGACTGAAAAGGCAAGTCTTGGAATGCTAAGAAGACATGGAAAAATCCGAAAAGAATATGGCAAGAATCCAGGCGCATTGTGCGAGAAAAGTAGAAGAGAAGGCCCAATTTGTGCGACAAATGAAAAGAAATTGCGAGGCAACTATTACCAATCTGAGAAGAAGAGTGACTACCCTTGAGGGCGAGGATTTTAGACAAGCCAAAGATTTCAAAACTGACTGGGAACATTGCTATGGTTTGATGGCCCAAATGGAGGAGAAACTACAACAACTTCCAAATCAACATCATCATGATTCCCAAGTGTTGGAAGCCGGGAGTAATAAGATCGGACGGTTGCTTCAAGAAAAGGGAAATATTAGAGAGAGGATAAAAGCTATTGCTGATTATATTACCACGAAGTGCCACGCATGTGAGGACATGGCTCATAGCACCTTCTTTGTTGCAGTGATGGTTTTTGTTCCACAAGTTATGGAAGATCTCCACCACCTCCAAGGGGATTTAACACATAGGCCTGCAGCGAGACCGGATGATGTCCCGAATGCCCCATGAGTATTAGAGGATTTTATATATTCATGATTTTTCCAATTTGAAAGTGTAGTTTTGTTTATTTGAGTTGTAGCAGGTTGTCAAGTCAGTTGTTTGCATTTTGAGTCAAAGTCGATTGTCTCCGGCTGAGTTAGAGTCTGTTAATGTCCTTACAGTAGTTGTAATCAAATGCTTCATATTGTGAAAATTGAAAAGTCCAAATATATTTGTTGTACTGATTTGTCAGAAGTTATAATCAGATGTTTTGCTTTATCAAAATGGAAAATTCGAAAAACAGTTATTTCATGCATTCATTTGCAAGAACTACACTCGGCCTGATTCATGCGGGGTCATGATACGTAGGCAATATCCATAGGATGGGACCACAACCAAAAAGAAGAAAGGAACACAATAAGAAAAAGAGAGAAGAAAGTGGAATAGAATAAGAGCTGGGATGACGCAAGCAACCGATTCTTGTAGTGACCAATAACTGTTTAGGTGCATTCATCCCAAAATATGTGGCCGCTTATATGTTGAAGCCTAACTATTAACAAGTTTTGGTGTTGTTGAATTGCATTCCAAATAGGTAGGTTAGTTCTTGCGGCATTCTGGCAACCCACTCCTACAACATGATGTCTATGAGTAGTCAGATCATGGCCAATCAGGAAACCGATGTCAGCATTATTGACTCCTCAAAAGAGGTAGAGGAATTGGACGTTAATGCCATGAAGGAGGACATGTACAAACTAAAACACCAAACGGCTGAGATGTATCATGCATGGGTGAGAAGGCAACCACCACCGACCTATCCTGCTAATCCAACCTTCATCCCACCACTGGCCCAAGCTCATGACCATTCCACAACTAATCCACCCCCAACTTTCCCCGTCCACTTGCAGCACTAGGGTACGACCTCTCAAGCACCGCCAACTCCACTACCCAAAACTGTTCCTCAACCCTTTCCACCAATTGCTCCCATTTATGTGGCACCTCCTCCTCCCCCACTCCACAGATCATCAAGTGAGCCTTTGTTTCAAGCTCACGACAATCAATACTACCCACCAGAACCCGCTTACAAAGCCCATGAAACTTACTCCTATGCTCACCATTTCGAAATCCCGGCGGGAGTTGAAAAACCAATCAAATATTCCGAGCAAGAGGAGTTGCTCAGGAAGGTCACAAGTTTAGAACATTCGTTCCGAGATATGTGAAGGTTAGGTGGCCAGGTGAATGTGGCGTTGAAAGACCTTTGTCTATTCCCATATTTGCAGTTGCCTATAGGTTTTAAGATGCCTAAGTTTGACTTATATGATGGACATGGTGATCCAGTCGTGCATCTAAGGGGTCTTTGTAGCAAAATGAGAGGAGCAGGGGAAAAGATGAATAGCTAATGGCATACTTTAGTCAAAGTTTATGTGGGTCGGCATTGGAGTGGCACACCCTGCAAGATCACACTCGATGGTACACTTAGGATGAACTATCACAAGCATTCCCTTGTCACTTTCAATATAATCTTCAAATTGTCCCAGAACGTCTATCATTGACAAAACTGGAAAAGAAACACAACGAGAGCTTCAGAGAATACGGTTTCCATTTGAGGGAACATGCGGCCAGGGTTGATCCCCCAATGAAGGAGAGTGAGATGGTAGATTATTTCTTGCAAGCTTTGTGGCCCACGTATTTCGGTCATCTGGTGTTGGCAGTGGGTAAATCTTTCAACGAGGTAGTTGGAATGGAAGTATGGTCGAAGAAGGACTCAAATCCAACAAGATCATGAGTTACTCTGCAATCAAAGCAACCACTCAGGCTATCCAAAGTGGGATTGGGGGAACATTTGGAAAAAAGAAGAAGAAAGAAGTAGCTACAGTTGAGTTAGGAACTTGCTTTAGGCACAGGCTCCATCCCATTACAGCCAACCCCGCCCTCACCACCAAACATACCCACACACTCCATATGGCCCACCACAAAATTACTATCTACCGTTAGAACCTCGTTTCTCAGTTCATCATGCACAAACATATACCCAACCTCCCGCCCACACACAATGGCGTGTGCAAGCTCCACAAATTAATTACCCCGCTCCACCAAATAACTATCCTGCAAGAGCCTACCAACAACCTCCCATACCAGCTTTCCAAGCCAGCCAAGTTTTAAAGACTAAGAGAGTGCAGAAGAACAAAAATTTCATGGCTTTGGGAGAGTCATATACCAGCTTGTTCCACAGATTGAGGCAGCTAGACATGTTGAGGCCAATCGAAGTAAAATTTCCAAACCCTCCCCTAAAAAATATAGATTATTCTGTTAGCTGTGAATAGTGTTCTGGTGCCCCGGGTCATGATACCGAAAAGTGCTGGCATCTGAAGAACGCATCCAGGAACTTATCGACTCCCACCGAATTAAAGTGAAAGCTCCGGAAGCACCCAATAGTAACCAAGCACATTTTTGACCCATCATGAGACCAACATGATTGAGATACTGGACAAGGGAGGAGAGCCAAAAAAGCCCTCACAAACTATAATAATGATCAAATCTAGTGAAGTCAAGCCAATTGAGAGTATGAGCGATGAGAAGTCAGTGATCGAGATGAAGGAAATAGACATCAAACCTGTTGTGGTCAAGGGAGGTCATCAAGCATGGTTGTACCAAAGCAGGAAAAGGCAAAGATGATAGTACACGGGGTAGCTAGGGAACCCTTAATAGTCGTGGAAGGTGCTCGCATAGAGCCTGTCATTGTAAAACTGGTAATCCAGCCGCCAATCGTCAATATCAAAGTTGTTCCTTGGTGATATGAACAAGCAATAGTAATGTACGAAGGGAAGGAAGTTAGAGAAGAAGCTTTTGAAGCCCGGGGCTTGACCCGGTTAGGGAGATAATTCGCTCCTGAGGAGTTGAGGAAGAGCAGGATCCGCAAGGATAACCCAGAGTCGGTAAAGAAAACTGTATCAGAAGAAGAGGCAGAAGAATTCCTGAAGAAAATTAAAGTGCAAGACTACTCCATTATAGAGCAATTGAGGAAAACACTGGCACAAATCTCCTTGCTCTCCTTGTTAATCCACTCAGATGAACACCGTCGGGCACTAATGAAGAGTTTGAACGAGGCCCATGTTACTGACAAGATAATAGTGAATCACCCGGAGAAGATTGCAAACAAGATATTCAAGGTAAATCGGGTCACGTTCTCTTACGATGAGCTGCCCGTGGAAGGCACCGAGCATAATAGGGCTCTTTACTTGACCGTGAAATGTGAAGATGCTGTGGTCACCGAGTTCTAATCGATAATGGGTCCAGCGCAAGTATTTGCCCGCTCTCCACATTTAGCAAACTGAAGGTGAAAAATGAAAGGATCCACAAGAATAACATTTATGTTCGGGGGTTTTATGGTGGAGGCAAAGATTCAGTGGAATATACAGTGCTAAAACTGAAAATAGGCCCCATTGAGTTCACCATGGAGTTTCAAGTATTGGATGTGATAGTTTCTTATAATCTTTTACTGGGAAGACCCTGGATTCATGCCGCTAAGGTAGTGCCGTCTACTTTGGATCAGATGGTCAAATTTGAATGGGACAGACAAGAGATTGTAGTACATGGTGAAGATAATCAGTGTGTTTTGGGTGATGTCATCGTACCTTTTATTGAATCTGAAGATAGCAAAGGTCCATGGGTCTACCAGGTATTCGACACAGTGTCAGTTGAGAAGATCCCAGAAGGTGAAGTTGTCATAACTCCAAAGATAGCAACCACGTTAGCCATGGTAGCTTCAGAAATGATAAAGTATGGTTTTATGCCCGACAAGGGATTGGGTGCTTCTCTGCAAGGCATCGTGCAACCGGCGTCTCTCCCTAAAAATCTGGACACTTTTGATTTAGGGTTCAAGCCTGCAGCTGCAGACATAAGGCGAACCAGAAATATAAAGCAGAGGGCCTGGGCTCTCCCAAAGCCCATCCCATGGTTGTCCATGTCGTTTTTCAAGCCCAGTTAGAAAGTGCCCAGTGCCAAATATTCTCAGTCCGCTGATTGATGCGGATGGGGATTTGGATAAATGGTTCGTGAGATTGTTCAATGAGGTAAATATGGTTGAGGCCGAAGAAGGATCGAGCAAGGCAAATGTGAAATTTGTGGGAGCACGTGCAAAAGTCAACAATTGGGAAGCCACTCCTCTTCCCACCCGGAGGGAGTCGTGGTAAACAATCAGTCTAGTCTGGATTAGCTTCAGGGTTGTTGATTCAGTTGTTATTTTCGTCCGTTTGGATGTGTAAACTCTGTTATCTTTCTAAATCTAATGAAATGCGATTTCTTTTCCAGCAGTGCTGATAGTTTCCATTTTTATTTATTTGTTTTTCCTTGTCTTCTGGTACAGTTATTTTTATGCTGGTTCAAATGATCTGACATGCATAAGGACTCTTCGGCCCAGTCTTAAAATCGATGTAGTTCAGAAATAATAATTCAAGAAATTGAATATGAGGATGAATCAGAGAATGACGAGGAAGGAGCATGGAATGAAATTAGTAAAGAGTTGAGCCACTTTGAGGAGAAACCCAAACCAAACCTGAGCCATACAAAGGCAGTCTATTTAGGGGGCCCGGACAATCTTAGCGAAACCAAAATAAGTGTCCATATGGAGACACAACTTAGGAAGGAAATAATTGGAGTGCTTCTTGAATACAAAGATGGCTTTGCATGGTCTTACGATGATATGCCCGGATTGAGCACTAATTTGGTGGTTCACAAAATGCATACCGATCTAGCCTGCCCTCTTGTTAGACAAAAGTTGAAGAAGTTTAAAACTGATGTGAGCGTGAAAATCAAAGAGGAAGTGACCCACTAGTTTGAGGCAAAAGTTATCCGAGTCACACGGTATCCCACCTGGTTAGCCAACGTCGTACTCGTACCAAAGCATGATGGTAAAACTAGGGTGTGTGTCGATTATTGTGACCTCAACAAAGCAAGTCCAAAAGACAACTTCCCATTGCCAAACATCCACATACTGATTGACAACTGTGGAAAACATGATATCGGGTCATTCGTGGATTGTTACGCAGGTTACCACCAGATTTTGATGGATGAAGAAGATGCGGAGAAAACAACATTCATCACACCGTGGGGGACATATTGCTATAGGGTCATGCCTTTTGGTTTGAAGAACATTGGGGCAACATATATGAGGGCAATGACAACCATCTTCCATGATATGATACATAAGAAAATTGAGGTCTATGTGGATGATGTGATTGAAGTCCAGAAAGCAATCCGATCATGTTAGAGATCTGAGGAAATTCTATCAAAGGCGCCGCAGGTACAATCCCAACCCTGCAATATGTGCATTCGAGGTCTTCTCGAGGAAGTTGTTAGGGTTCATAGTTAGTCGCCACGGTATTGAACTAGATCCATCAAAGGTCAAAGTCATACAAGAATTGGCGCCTCTGGGGAACAAAATAGAGGTGATGAGCGTGTTAGGGAGATTGAATTATATTAGTCGATTCATAGTGCAACACACAAAAACTTATGAGCTATCTTTAAGTTACTGAAAAAGGATATTGCGGTGAAATGGACGGGAGAGTGCCAGGAGGCTTCTGATAAGATAAAGTAATATTTGTCAAACCAACGAGTGTTGGTCGCATCGGAACCAGGAAGGGCCTTGATATTTTATTTGACAGTCTTGGACAACTCATTTGGATGTGTGTTGGGTCAGCACGATGTCACTAGGAGAAAAGAGCAGGCCATATACTACCTTAGCAAGAAATTCACAGCCTACGAGGTTAAGTATACTCATCTTGAAAGGACATGATGTCCCCTGACGTGGGTGGCCAAGATGTTAAAAATTACTTGTCATCATATACCACTTATCTCATATCACGTTTGGACCAGTTGAAGTACATTTTCCAAAAGCCATGCGCACTGGGAGGTTCACAAAATGGAAAATCTTGCTCACTGAGTTCTAAATTGTCTATGTGACTAGGACTACAATTAAAGCACATGCATTGGCGTACCATTCATCTAAGAATCAAATAGACGAAGAATATGAACCTTTAAATACATACTTCTCGGACGAGGAAGTAATGCATATTGATGAAATAGAACATGGCGAGAAGCCGGGATGGAAATTATTTTTTGACGGGGCCGCCAACATGAAAGGAGTCGGGATAGGAGCAATGCTCATTTTTGAAGAAGGGCATCATTAACCAGTCATAGCTCACTCAGCTTCTAGTGCACCTACAATATGGCAGAATATGAGGCATGTATTCTGGGTTTGAGGTTAGCGTCAGACATGGGTGTTCAGGAAGCCTTGGTCTTGGGAGAGTCAGACCTTCTGGAACACCAAATTCGAGGTGAGTGGGAAACAAGAGATTTAAAGCTCATACCATATAGGCAATGCTTGCATGATCTTTGTCAACGATTTCGGTCAATAGAGTTCAGGCACATCCCCAGAATTCACAATGAGGTTGTTGATACCTTGGCTACTCTGGCGTCAATGTTATATCATCCGGATAAGGCATACCCAATACATATCCAGGTCCATGATCAACATGCTTACTGTAACATACTGGAAGAAGAGTTTGACGGTGGAACTTGGTTCCACAACATCAAAGAATATATTAGGATGGGTGTGTATCAAGTACAGGCCACAAGCGATCAGAAGAGAACAATTTGTTGTCTATCAAGCAAACTTTTTCTCAGTGGAGGGGTTCTCTACAAAAGAACACCGGATCTTGGGTTGTTGAGGTGTGTAGATGCTGGGCAGGCTACAACCATCATGAACGAGGTACATTCTGGGGTCTGTGGACCGTATATGAGTGGATATGTTTTGGCAAAGAAGATTCTTCGGGCAGGGTAGTATTGGCTCACTGTGGAGCGGCATTGTATCAATTTCGGCATTGTATATATTTCATGGCAAATGCCATCAATGTCAGGTGCATGGAGACTTGATTCACTCTCCGCCATCTGAATTACATACAATGTCTTCACCATGGCCTTTCGTTGCTTGGGGCATGGATGTCATCGAGCCCATCAAACCAGAAGCTTCCAATGGATACAGGTTCATCCTGGTCGCTATTGATTATTTCACCAAGTGGGTTGAGGCCAAAACCTTAAACGCAGTGACCAGGAAATCAGTGGTCGACTTTGTACATTCAACTATTATTTTTCGGTTTGGAATCCCCAAGAACCTCGTCACTGTAATGGAGAAAATCTCAATAGTCATCTGATGAAAGAGGTATGTCAGCAGTTCAAGATTACACATCGCAATTCTGCCCCATACTGCCCCAAGGCAAATGGAGCAGTCGAGGCAGCCAATAAGAACATAAAGAAGATACTTCACAGAATGGTGGAAAGGTCTAGGAAATGGCATGAGAAGTTACCCTTTGCACTGTTAGGCTATCGCACTACCATCCGCACTTTGGTAGAGGCAACCCCATATTTGTTGGTGTATGGCACGGAAGCAGTCATCCCGGCCGAAGTCAAAATCCCATCCCTTAAGATTGTCACCAAAGTAGGAATTGATGATGAAGAATGGGTCAAAGCTCATCTGGAGCAATTAAGTCTAATTGACGTGAAAAGATTGGCAACAGTATGTCGTGGCCAGCTGTATCAACAGAGAATGGCCAGAGCATATAACAAGAAAGTGCGTCCAAGAAAGTTTGAAGTGGGTCAGTTAGTGTTGAAACGCATCCTCCCCCAGTAGGCAGAAGCAACGGGCAAGTTCGGCCCAATTGGCAAGGGCCGTTTGTCGTGTCAAGAGTGTTGTCCAATGGGGCATTGTATCTAACATATGTGGAAGGAAAATGGCTATCACTTCAGATGTATTCAAAAGATACTATGTATGACTTTCTTTTGTTTAAATTATTGTCTTAACTTGGCATGTTTGTTTGTACTTGGCATGTTTTAGAGATTGAAATGACGAAGGCATTTTATTCAACTATCTAATCACTTTATCGTTTTGCTAATCCTTTTGAGCTTCAATTACTTTCTTTTCATATCCCTCTTTCGGAATAGGAAATGAAAGTCAGAAACGCAATTGTGAGACGTAATGAAAGGAAAGGAACGAATTGAAAAAAAAAATAAGAAGAAGAAAGGAAAGAAAAAAAAAAGAAAAACACAAAAAAAGAGAAGAAAAATAGAAGTAAAAAAGAAAGAAAGAAAACGAAAACAAAACAAAGAAATGAAAAAAGAAAAGAAAAGTAGAAAGAGAAAAGGAAAAGAGAACAGACAACCAACCATAAAATAAGGAATCTGCAAGAACTACGTTTGACCTTATTCATTTTAAGGATACGTAGGCAGGTTCACGGCTCGGTCTTATTCAAAGAAAATCCAAAGGCCCAAGTAAGAAACTGGGGCAGAAATTGTGTTTATTATGATAAATTGGATTCCGAAAGTTGTAGATTCTGAATCCATAGGAGTGATTTTGAGCCTTTTGTACCCCTTTCTTTCTGACCTTATCCAAAAGCCTACATTACAGTCAAAAGAAAGACCTTCCAATAAGTCTATAAGAAATTCAGAGGCAAGTAAGAAGAGGTGGACCATACCCCAGGACAACACTCTAGTTCAAGCAGGAAAATAACAAAAATAAGAGTCTTATTGGTGAAAACACTCCCGGGCACCATAAGGCGATGAGAGTTAAGAGAAATAAAAATGAGAGAGTCTTATTGGTGAAAACCCTCACGGGAACCATAAGGAGAAGGCAAGGCAAGAGGCTACAATAGAAAGAGGGCTATATGTGGAAATCCGTTCAGAACACCGTAAGTCAAGCAAAGGTAGGGTTTGGTTAAAGGAATTGGCTTAAAAATGGTCACAAAAACAAAGCAGGGTAACCGAAGGCTGATCATCAGGACAGACTGGGTCGATTAAGCCGAAGTGCATGTCATGATCATGAAAACCAGTTGTCCTGCCTCAGATAAGTTTCTTTCCTTTCCTCCTCAATAGTCGCTAAATTTGGAATTCTTTTACCCTAAAAATATTCTGAGTCATTGCATTTCATTTTCTTTCGCGTCTCCAAAGTCATTCTGTTTAAGAAACCAGGAGAGAAATTTCAAAGATTACTACCATCTCCCAAAGGGACAAAGCACATGCCACCCAAAAACGTAACAAAGGTAGCAAAGGTTGAAACAACAAGGGGAGGAATTCACAAAATCTTTAATGATAACAAATGCAGCAAAGGTTGAAAGAACAAGGGGAGGATTCACAAAAGCTTGAATGATAAAATTAACTCGAGAGACAAGAGTTTTGCAAGTGAAGGAGCACAAGATAAAGACGGGGAGGCATAGTAAAGCCATAAAGGCTCAGGGGTCAGCCAAGCATAGCACACTAATTGGGTAATCTCAGAAAGGATGCAAGGATTCTGGCGAAAGAGTCAGAAGCGCAACACAAAGATGGGAAAGGTCGCAGGGGTTAGCCAAGCATAGTAAACTAACTTAGCAATCTTAGGAAAGATGTAAGAGTTCTGGAAAAAGGGTCGGAAATGCAACACAAAGATGGGGAGCAGAGTAAAGCCACAAGAGTCAGAGGGTCAACCAAGCATAGTACATGATCGGTAATCTCAGGAAAGGTGTAAGAATTCTGGCGAAAGGACCAGGAGTGTAACACAATAACAGGGGAGCAAAGTAAAGCCATGAAGGTTCGGGGGTCAGCCAACCAATTCAGGAAACTCATCATCAACATGGAAAATTGAACACAACGGAACACAACAGTGGGGAGGCCGCTTCCAATAAGAATGCCGCAAGTTAACCACTACTTTTCAAACTGACAAGTTTTCTTTGATTGATACAGGGGAAGAAAAATTCCAGAAGAACCTAAGGGAGGCCATCCACAGGGGAAAGCAGGCACATGGCAGGTATGATAAAAATCTTAGGTCCTATCTTGAAAGTGGGACCTATTAAAACTCAAAAAGGAACATAATCCGTCATAAATATTCTCCCCAGCAAGAGAACAATGGGACAAAACTTTAATTAGAAACCCCAATAGAATCAACCGAGAGTTAAAAGGGGCACGGAAGTTGAAATGAGACTCAGTTTAAAACTAAAAGAGGCATGGGAAACATAGGCTGGCAAAAACACCTTCCCCAGTAAGAGTCGTCGGAACTCGCCTGAACGATGATCCCTAACAGAAACAACAGGAAGTTAGAATTAGCATTTAATCTGGAACCCTGGATCTTCCTGAAAAATGGGACTTAGCCTAAAAAACAAACAAGCACAGGTAACATGGGCATGCACAAATATTTCCCCAACAAAAGTCATCAGGACCCGCTTGAATAATGGGATGTAGCTCTAGATACTAATCCCCAGCAGACACATTTGGCCATCTAATTAAGAGTTGTCAGGACCTTTCTGGATAATGGGAAGCAGCTTCAATCACCGATCCCAGTAGATCTTTAGCAGATATAACTCGGATAATAAGACATATTGAAAAATAATACCTTTTAAGAACACAGACTAATTCTAGAGTTGTCATAGGATTTGATTAACACTCATAGATGCATCCAGCACTAAACTGGGGAAGAAAAAAAATTTCTCTTGTTTTGTTTGTTTGATCAGGTACACAAGCAGCAGTCTCAGGGAATATTTTTCAAGTTATAAGTTTTTATAATCAGGTGCCCACCGGTAGAACAAGGGAATACTTTTCAAGATGCAATTTTTGGTAATCAGGCGCCCACCTGTAGAACAAGAGAATATTTTCAAGATGCAAGTTTTGGTAATCAAGCGCCCAGCTGTAGAACAAGGGAATATTTTTCAGGATGCAAGTTTTGGTAATCAGGCGCCCACCTGTAAAACAAGGAAGTACTTTTCAAGTTGCACGTTTTGGTAATCAGGCGCCCACCTATAGAACAAGGGAATACTTTTCAAGTTTCAAGTTTTGGTAATCAGGCGTCCATCTGTAGAACAAGGGAATATTTTTCAAGTTGCAAGTTTTGAGAATCAGGCACGCATTTGGAGAATAAGGGAATATTTTTCAAGCTGCAAATTTTGCTAATTTGGCGCCCACCTGTAGGACAAGGAAATATTTTTCAAGATGCAAGTTTTGGTATTCAGGCACCCACCTGTAGAACAATGAAATATTTTTCAAGAGGCAAGTTTTGGTAATCAGGCGCCACCTGTAGAACAAGGGAATATTTTTCAAGTTGCAAGTATTGGTAATCAGGCGCCCACCTGTAGAACAAGGGTATACTTTTCAAGTTGCAAGTTTTAGTAATAAAGCGCTCACCTGTAGAACAAGAGAATATTTTTCAAGTTGCAAGTTTTGGTAATTAGGCACCCACCTGTAGAACAAGGGAATATTTTTCAAGAGTCAAGTTTTGGTAATCATGTGTCCACCTGTAGAAAAAGGAAATATTTTTCAAGTTGCAAGTTTTGGTAATCAGGTGCCCACCTGTGGAACAAGGGAATACTTTTCAAGTTGCAAGTTTTGGTAATCAGGCGCCCACCTGTGGAACAAGGGAATACTTTTCAAGTTGCAAGGGAATATTTTCAAGGTTAAAGTTTTGGTAACCAGGCGCCTACCTGCAAAATAAGGGAATACAATTCAAGGTCAATATCCACATGTTAAAGAGGAAATGCAAGTGAACAAGGCAACAACAGGAAAATGCACAAGGCAACAAAGCAAGATTGAAGACATAGATAAGTTCTTTTATAATCCCTAGTTCATAGTTTAGTCTAGTTTCTTTATTTTTCACAAGCTATAATAAGGGGGTCTAGTAAGCAGTAGTAGTAGCAGCAGCAGCAGCGTAGCTGAAATCATAGCTACTGGTAGTCCCAGCTACAAAAACTTCCCGAACTACACTAACCTGAATCCTTTTTAGCCAGGGATATGTAGGCAACATCAGAAGCAGGGTGCAGTCAACTCTTTCAAAAAATTCTTCACACGGAGTATTCAAACGGGAAAAAATCGCTCGTATCCGCTCACTCATCTTTGCACGAAAGCTCTTCATGTTCCAAGCTAAGATGGGCAGCTGTGAGCACATGATTTTGCCCTACATGAATCACTCCCATAAATTTGCAAATTTTCTTTTAATTTGATATTGATTAGTGTGTGATAATTTTTAGGGTTAATTGGTTTGATTTGGTAGTTTAATTTAGTTTTTAGAATTAATTTAGGGTTTTAGTTTAATTTTAAAATAAGAAAATTAAAAGAAATTTAAAATTAAGAAAAAAAAAGAAATTGAAATAAAAATGAAGAGAAAAACAATTGAAAAAAGAGAGAGAAAGGAATTCGGGTCTGTTTTATTTTAAATTGGGCCATTTTTTTGTTTATTATCTCAGTCCAAATGCATAGCCCAATCGTTCCAGCCCAATCCCCGTCCCCGTCCGGTCCTGCAAACAACCAGTACGACGTAGTTTTCCCCCTCGCTAATCTTGGCCGTTGGATCTCATCAGTCGAACGGTGCGGAATTAATGACGTTTTGAGTTTAAATCTGTCGGATCCCCTTACCCCCTCAATCATCTCTCTCACTTACTCTGACCTCAAAGACACCCCCACCGGCTCCGCCCGAGACCGCGATCGGGAATTGCCCCACGGGTGCGACGATGATCACCCAATTCTGTCCAAAATTACACCCCTTCTTCACCTAATCATCCTCATCACGACTTTGGCCTTTGTTCCCTTCAAATCCAACCCCAGCTCCTCGAGAAATTGAAATAGTGGTCGCCACCTCCGCCGCCCACGGCGGCGCCACCCTCCAACGACTACCAAATTAACATCCCTGAACCACCTTCCTCTCTTCTCTCTAAATCTACAACCCATTTTCCCCAAAACCTTACCAAAATCTTCAAATATCAAATCAAAAACTCATACCAAGACGCCAACTCGCCCAAACCCTTTCAAATTAACACTCGTGAACCACCTTCCTCTCCTCTTTCCAAACCCCCAAACCCCGTACTTCAAATCCTTTCCCATTTTCTCGAATATCAAATCGAGTTTCCGGCCAAAACCCTAAATCCTCCAAATCTCACCAAAGTCACACCATGTGATCTTCCCACTTCCCTCGTTCCTAATCCATCACTAGTGGCCTTCGAATCTCGCCCAAGTTGGTCGAATTTTAAATCATAGAAGCAGAGCTCTAGAGTTTTTAAGTGAGTTTTCTCTTCTTCTTTTATTATTCATTCAAATTAGTTTCCTAATTAGTTCCTTTCTTTATTTTTATTAGTAGTAACTAGATTTCTAGGTTTTGGATTTTTAATTAATTAAGCTTTTGATTTTTGTTTTCCTGAATCGTTTTGTGTTAATACATTACCAGTGTGCTTTAGTGGTTTAATTTGATCGATGGAGGATTAATTTAGGATTGAAATAGGTTCAGTATAATTTGATTCATCACATGTTTATTAGAGTATTACTGTTTCCATATGGCATTTTACTTTGTTGTGAATTGTTTCAATTAACTTTTTACTTTTTTTTAATGATACATTTGGCTTTAGAACTCCAATTAATTAGATTTAAATCAGGTTCAACATAGGTTATAGGATTTTGGATTCAATTTTAGGATTTGTTAGATATAGCTGATTAATTGACCATGGTCACTTCTAACTAGGGTAAAAGGGGGCTGGGGTTTAGTTAGTATGAGACAATAATTTCAGTATGGTCACAAGTCTTAACCTCTTCCAATGGAGACTCAGTTTCTAATCACATACACAACTTTAAGATACACAATTGTTACATATAGAATCTTGGACACATTAGAACCATTCTCGAGAGTCATTAACTCTATTACACTGCAATTAGCCTGATTAAATGAAGAGAACCACCCGTGACTCCTTAGCACTCTAACACTGCAGGATGTGACCTTATCCCAATACAAACAAACATCTCCCTACTCTATGCACCGAGCATTCTTTACCAATGATAACTTAAGACATTCTGTGATTCTCACACACCTGTGAAGCACCAAATAACTTTTGTCAAAATATTCCTTCACTCGAGCTATCCTCGACCTGAATCTCTATAAGCCATAACTGACTAACCAACATGCCTCGAACTGGAATCAACACGGCACCTAATTGTGCAATCAACCTAATCAATAGCAAACTCCCCCACTTGTCTCGAAGCCATACGTCAAAACACACCCAATAACTCATAATGCATATACTCTATTCCTGCCACAATACCGTAGTGAGAAACCTAATCCTTCATAATCTTGCGGAAACATAAATCATCTAGAATTTTAACTCTTCCGCAAATCTCGCACTCATTCCCGCAATAGTTAATCTCTCTCTATTAAGAGACCCAAAATTCAAATTCCAATACTTACATTTCACTTGTAAATGAGATCTTCTAATAGAAAACATAAGCACCACACAACCTTAGAACACTAAGTAGGAGATGACCCACATGTGTTGCCTTCCACTAATATTTCTCTATACCTTCCACCGTCATAAGCTATACACAATCACTTGGCCTTACTGAGTCTTAACTCATACTACAATATGAAATTTACTTCACTCTTAATTGGGAAACATGAAAAGATCCTTCACACACCCATAACTCGGGGAAATACCTCGAATTAAGTTGGAATTCTAACACTTAATAGTTCTTCTATCCTCCAGCAGACCTTCCTTGTCACTTGCAAGTCATATAGATACATCTCGTAGTACTAACATACTCATCACAAAGTTACCCAACCGACACTACCAATAATAGGGAAAATACCGAACATGTAAGTTCAAAAACACTTACTCACACAATCAGCACCTCGGTGCTCAAGCTATGGGCAAAGATCCAGCCTCAAGTCCTCCAGACTGGCCCAACATCAACACACAGAGATCACATCCCACCCCTTAATCAAGAACCAGAAAACATCGATGCACATATGATACCAAGCCCTCATGCACTCATACGAACGCATGGGAGGAATTTCAAAGAGTTACTTTTCAAGCTGAATCAACGACGCATGATAAGAATTTAAGAATGTGAAGTTTTTCCTAAAGGTTCTGCAGCCTCTCGGGGATAAATACTGACGTCTTCGTACCGATCCGCGAGACTGTACTAAAACTGCTCATGACTCGTGAGACCTATGTAACCTAGGCTCTGATACCAACTTGTCACGACCCAAACCTTGAACCGATCGTGATGGCACCTCTCGTGAAGACAAGGCTAGCCAACTAACCCATTTCACCTTTTCAAATTAGTTAAATATTAGTAAATACACTAAGTATGAATAGATAACCATAAACTAAGAAAAAGTTTTTTATAATATACGGAAAATAGCCCAAAACACAGTCCGATATGGGGGTGTCACATGTCACAAGCATCTATTAGAATATAAATACAACTACAAGATCCAAAATATACAAAAAAACAGGACTGAAGAACGAAAAGGGAGAAGAGCGGTGTTGCGAATGCTGTCATCCGCCTTATTAAACCACGATAACTCTACCTCCGATTAGCCAAAACCCACTACCGAGTGTATAAATACCTGCATCTGCACACAAGGTGCAGTGAGTAAAGTGAGTACTCCTACTCAGTGAGTAATAAAGGTAAATAACAACTGAACAGTAAGAAATCTTCTGAAGCAACCAACATGTTGTATAGAAGCAGTGTAAAACCCTTTGAGAAAAGTAGTGAAGTTATGAAATCTTTAAAAATATCTTAGCTCAGTTCAATCCTCTTTTGAAAATGACTTTCTCAACAATTACACAATGATTGAAAAAATGTTAGTGCCGATAAGCACAAATAATCTGCCCCTTGGGCACAAATACCATAGTATAATAGTTAAAATGACAAGTAAATCTGGAAGATGAACACATAAAAGTTCGCCCCTCGGGAAATATCTCAGAACAGTACCAGCCCCTTGGGCTACCTCATCATCACTCGTATGTGCCTCTCGGGCTCACTCCCAGAATAGTATCAGCCCTCCTGGATACCATACGATCACTCGTATCAATCCCTCGGGCTCACTCTCAGAATAATCTCAGCTCCTCGGGCTACCTCACGATCACTCGTATCAGCTCCTCGGGCTCACTCTCAGAATAATGGGTACCCGCGCTCACTGTGGGTGTGCAGAATTCGGAAGGGGCCCCTTACGGCCCTAGCGCTATATCAAGCCACCTCGTGGCATAATCACTCGGCACTCGGTCTCACATAACTCAAAACACCTCGTGGCATATAAATGTATCTCAGACCCTCGACCACATATAACTCACCATATCCTCACATATGGCCCTCGGCCACACTCTATCCAGAAATCATCACAAGCCCCTCGAGCATTAGTAAAACAATAGTTCTTAGCCCAAAACATCATTTAGAAATATCATTTAAGTTTCAAATCTAAGTAAAAGTGGGTGAGTTTGTAAAACAGTATATACCAATAGGGATGAGTTCAAGTAATAAATCAAATAGTGAGGAAATAGTGATAAAAATTCTCGAAGGGTTCAAATAATTGGCACGAAGCCCAAATAGGGCAATCAACCCAAGTGATGATGATCACAACTAAGTTTCAATCAAATAAGTGGTAAAATCATCAATTGGGACAGAGCAAGTCACAATCCCTAGTAGTAAATGACCCAACGCTCATCATTCAACATGTGTCTCACCTCAATATAGCATTACGATGTGCAATCCGAGGTTTGAAACCCTCAGGATATTATTTAAATCATTACTCACCTTGAACCGGCAAAAAATCTCTAGCTCGTGATGCTTTTGCCCCTCCAATTGGCCTCCATGCGCGCTGAATCTATCCAAAATTAGAACGAATACATCGCAATATACTAAGGGAACATAGCCCAAGAAAAAATAATCAATATCGGGCACAAATACCGAAATTACCAAAACCCGAGGCCCGGGCCCACTTCTCGAAACTCAAGAATTTTTCACATCAATGGGTGCCAAAACTTTCGTATTTATGGTATAGTTTGCTTTTTTGGAGTCTCTTTTTATGTTCCTTTGTACTGTGGTATCAGAGCCAGCCCATCCTTTTGGAGGGAGGAACAATTTTACTAAATATGTCTATGTCTTAGTCATTTCCCTCATCCTCTTCACTTGTAAAAATGAATATGTCCCCTAATCTACATAAAACCCTGTCCAAAAAATATACTTACCTCTATGAAGTAGATATACTACACGACAAACAAAATGTATCCTCCACTGAACTACCCCTCATAAACCCTTACTCTGCTTTTGCTAAAAAATCTTTTGCACCACGGACCCAAATCCGTTCCTTAGTCCAACACCGACCAAAAGGAGTCAAAGAATATGTTGCTACCTCAAAACTTGACAAACATCCTATTCTTGCCACTCGAGAGGAACAATTTATCACCCTTCAAATACCAGTTGATTTTCCTATACAATGGAGAGATCATGGTTTTACCCATGTCCATTTTGGTGCTATCCGAATCGCGTTAACATATCATGGAAGAAAAGGTCAACCTGTTGTAGCTCGACTTTTTTTTTTATAGACACGAGATATTTGGAGAACCAACATGCAAAGTTGGGTACTACCGAAGTTACCCTGAATGCTGGAACTGTCTTCATTACTATCTTTCCTAGTGAGGATGATGCTTGTCTAATTCTAGCTTGCCCAATTTTTTGGCCATATCTCTCTTGGGATGCACCTATTTTGGTGAAAAAGGATTCTTTGTGCCTCGCTATATTCATCTTCCATTGATAAAATTGATACTGGAAATTTCCACCAGAATGATGCCTCTGCTTGTGCCTGGACATTCCATTAATAATCTTTACTGGCCGATGAAACATGAATACCTTTGTCATGTAGGAATCATTTAAGCACTTTAACCAATATCTTCTAGGTTTGAACCATAGGAAAAATACTGTAAGAGTTGGAGCGATGTTATCGAAATCCTTGAAGACGTTTCATTTGAATTCCATGAAAATATAATGCTGATGGCATAGGTACCAGAAAAAAATAATAATTCCTGTGAAAATTCGTGGCTTGAGCTATGAATATATGGCAGAACGGATATTCTGGATTGACTCCATATGGATTAAGAATGGACCCTCCATGTTGCCGAAAAACTTGGAGCTCATAATAAGTTCTTCTTTCTATAAGAATTGAGGGGGCAAATGGATCCATGAGGTTGAATAATTCCGGTGGATGATCTATTTGCCGATATGAACTTATTCCTGGCATACTTGAGAGCATGAAGAAGTTGCTGACTATTTGTCTTTTTGGCTTCACTTTTATTGGGGAAAATCTTTTTGAGAATTCTTCTGGTCGAGAAAGAAAATCCACGAGAATACTGTCTTTTCCTTTTAGGTGCCTGACTTGAAACTTATATGGAGAGAACCATTGACCCCACCTAAAAATCTGAGGATTGGGAATAATTTTTGCATTTAGATGGATCATTTTTGGGAAGGCCTTCATGTCCGTTTTTATCATAAATTCTGTGTGAATAAGGAAGAAATTGATTTCTTGGTTCCATTCTTTACTGCAAGAATTTCCTTGAAAGTGGAGTGATAATGTTGCTCGACATCCTTGAACCTTCCACTAGTGTATCCGCATATTTTCCTCTGGCCATCTTTTTCTTCAAATAGAACAGCACTCCAGTATTCATTGTTGGCATCAGTTTGGAATATCTTCTTACCGTCTGAAGGGATGTAGAGAGACTTGACCTTTTTTACAACCTCCTTTATTTCCTTCACTGCAGTATCTTGCTTCTTTCCCCATGATGGAGCATTTTTGAGCATCTCTGTGAGTGGAGAAATATATGTAGAGATATTTGGGATAAAGTCTCGCACATAATTTACTATACCCAAGAACTGTTGGATCTATTTTCTTGTGAGGTTGGTATCCGGAAATTTGAGTAATTCTTGACATATATGTGGTCCTGGACTGTATTCACCTTGGACAAAATACATTTCAAGAAAATCAATCTCCTTTTGAGCAAGAACAATCATTTTTGCTGAGAGCATGATTTCGCATTGTGGTACCAATGCCTCAAATTGACGAAGCAAGTTGATATGTTCCTCTAATGTATGACTAAATAACAGAATGTCATCAATGAGAAATAAAGAGGTATGGAGGATGGGTTGGAATATTTTTATCATGGCTTTTTGGAACAAGGAAGGTGCAGTTTTTAATCCGAAGGGCATGACTTTCCACTCGAAGTAATGATCGGGGATGCAAAATCCTGTTTTGGGTCTATCTTCAGGGTGGATTCCCAATTGCCAAAATCCAGACTTTAAATCAAACTTAGAAAAATATTAGGCCTTGGCTAAGTGGGAGAAAAGAGTGAGTTTATTTGGGATCCAGAATTTGTCATCTTGGAGGAAATGGTTAAACGGCTGGTAATTAATGACTAACCTTAGTCTTCCTCTTGTCTGCTCAGCTCTTTTGATGATATAAAATGCTTCGCATGCCCATTGTGAATCGGATGGCTTTATCAGATCAAATTCCAAAAGTTCTTCACATTCTTTCTTTGCAAGCTGAAGATGATCTGAATTCATCCCTGAATGACTGGCTTTTGTTGGATTTATATTTTCATTTTTTTGAAAGGGAGCTTGATAAAAAACTCTTCATTTTTTCATAACGGGCATTTCCCTTTCTTCATGAAATCCTTATGTGATTCAACGCATGAATGTTCAATAAGATGTTGCTCAATCTCTTTGATTTGTTCATTTTTGGTGATTTGGAATATCCTCGGAATCTCAGAATAAGGTCTGAACTGTTTTTTGAAAGCTATCCCATTAGCGTTGATCTAGAGTTGATCTCCGAGTTGTCTGTAAATGTCGAATCCAATAATAAGATCTTTCCTATTACATTTGATCCTAGCAACTTCGTTCTGTACTTCTATCATGGAAAGAACTCAATTGTGATAGTGTGCTTTGTGATGATAGTTGTGGTCAGGATTGCATTTGATGCAGTGTTGAAATCCTTGAAATGTGGCATCCATTGATCTTCAGGGAGAACAACAGGATTTATGAGTGAGGAAGCAGCTCCGGTGTCTATGAAAGGAATAACTCTAGTTGGTTTATCCCATTTGGATGAATAGACTTTGAGTTCTACTTGAGGAACAACTGCAAGAGCATTGATCTCATCCCTAGCTTCGATCACTGGTTCTGAAATTTGGTAGTGATCACTGCCTTGATCTTCATAGATATCAAGAGAGAATAGCGTTTCTTCATTAGGTTCATTATCTATAGAGAATATGGATTCAAGGTCTTCCTCCTTTCCTAGATGTATGCCAGTGCAGTCTTCAATTTGTTCAATGAGTTTGACAGCTCTTCTTTATTGTGGACAATTTTTGTGAAATGTCCAATCTTGTTGTTTTTCTAGTGAAAATTTCCTGGCCTTCTCCGTCTGAAATATTTTGTACTTCTCCTGGATCTTTCCTTTCCGTCTGGAATTCTTGGCCAGTTGAATCTCCTGAAATATCTCCTTCACCTAGATGTGTGGCAGGAACATCCTGATCCGGTGATCAAATCAAATTTGTGTCATGCTTTGTCAAACGTTGGATTGTGTTTAATAATATGTTTATTGAAGAGCGCTTTGTACAAATATCATCCAATGCAACAAAAATAGCTTTCCTGATATAACAACCTTGTGGGATTGTTATGGACTGAAAATTTTCTTCAATGATGGTCATGGTTCGCCTTGCCAGCAATTTTGGAAGGGAAGATACAAAGGCTTCGATCCATTCTTAAGCCATATGGAGTCAATCCAGAATATCCGTTCTGCCATATATTCATAGCTCAAGCCAAGGATTTTCCTTAGGAATTATTATCGTTTTTCTGGTACCTATGCCATCAGCATTATATTTTCATGGAATTCAAATGCAACATCTTTAGTGATCTTTTCTATTGATAATGTTGCTCGGCATCTTTGAACCTTTGACTACCGTATCCGCATATTTTCCTCTGGCCATCTTTTTCTTCAAATAGAACAACAAACTTATTATGAGCTCCATGTTTTTCGGCAAAAGCAGAGTAAGGGTTTATGAGTGGTAGTTCAGTGGAGGATATTTTTTGTTCGCCGGGTAGTATATCTACTTAATAGAGGGAATCATATTTTTTGGACAGGGTTTTATATAGAGTAGGGGACATATTTATTTTTGCAAATGAAGAGGATGATGGAAATGACTCAGACATAGACATATTTAGTAAAATAGTTCCTCCCTCCGAAAGGATGGGCTGGCTCTGATACCACAGTACAAAGGAAACAGAGCAAGAGACTCCAAGAAAGCAAACTATACCATAAATAGAAAAGTTTTCCTACAAAGTTAGCTGGATTCAACACAGTACCAAGGAAACAGAGGAAGAGACTCCAAGAAAGCAAACTATACCATAAATACGAAAGTTTTCCTACAAAGGGGGCTGACTTCAACAACCCATAAATGACGACTTTCCAAGGTACACAAACAGTTAATTTGCTTATAGTCGCAAAAGTTTTCCAACAAAGGGGGCTGGCTTCAACATCCCATAAGGTACGGCTTGTTAAGCTACACAACTCAGAAAACTTTTGTACTATAACCAACGTTAGCTGTTTATAACTCAGAAAACTTTCGTACTACAATAAGCTAACTTTCTCAGAGTAATTCTTACTCTATTTATTCATACATGGACCGGCCTTTCCATCCATTCGAAAGAAAGAACAGGAGAGAAATTCAGAAAGCACTCATATGTAGTATTTCACAAAAGATTTACAAAGATGATTGAAAGATTCTAAGATGATCCTACTACTACTACAAGGCATCCTTTATATAGGGATAAGGGGTTATTACAAGACTAACTGACATAATAAAATAAACCTATCTTACATCAAACTTATCTTACAAATGGGTCCTTCTAAGCATGTGAAAGACTTTAGGCAAAACCACTAAAAACGATTGAAAACATGTGACAAATTGTAAAAATTACATGGTTTAGCATGTGAAAACATGTGCGAGCATGTGAATCTATGTGAAAGTAGGGTGTGGCATGTTATGAAGCATATGGAAGCATGTGACAACAAGATGAAGTGGGACCAGGATAATATGTAAAGGTGTGGAAATTTTTCTTCGCAAGGGTAGGATATTTTTTGGGGTTTTTCGGTGGCTAATCAAGGATTATGGTTTGTTAAGCAGGGATTTATGTAATTATCCTTCATCGATTCTAGGGTTGTCTGCTAGGCATCTTTTCAAGGACCTTGTGTAGTAACGTCTTGAATTTAACGCCCCTTCTTTGTTGTGTTCTTTCTCCTCTGGATTGAGAGTTTTAACCTGCAACCTTAGCCTGAAAATGTCTATAGTGATCTTTTCTCGGATGACTTTGTATGGCATTTGATATTCTTTTGCTGCTTCTCGGACTCTTTCCCAGTGAGGATGGTTGCTTGTGTAATTCCAGCTTTCCCAATCTTTTGTCCATATCTCTCTTAGGATGCACCTGTTTTGTTGAAAAAGGATTCTTTGTGCCTTGCTATATTCTTCTTCCATTGATAAAAGTGATACTAAAAATTTCCACCAGAGTGATGCCTCCGCTTGTGCCTGGACTTTTCCATTTATAAGCTTTACTGGCTGATGAAACATGAATACCTTTGCCATGTAGGAATCATTGAAGCAATTTAACCAATATCTTCTAGGTTTGAACCATAGGAAAAATACTTTAAGAGCTGGTGCGATGTTATCAAAATCCTTGAAGACGTTGAATCTGAATTCCATGAAAATATAATGCTGATGGCATAGGTACCAGAAAACCATAATTATTCCTGTGGAAAATCCTAGGCTTGAGCTATTAATATATGGTAGAACGTGTATTCTGGATTGACTCCATATGGCTTAAGAATGGATCCTCCATGTTGCCGAAAAACTTGGAGCTCATAATAAGTTCTTCTTTCCATAGGAATTGATGGGTCAAATAGATCCATGAGGTTGAATAAATCTGGTGGATGATCTATTTGCCGATATGAACTTGTTCCTGGCATACTTGAGAGCATGAAGAAGTTGCTGATTATCTGTTGCTTTGGCTTCCATTTTGCTGGGGAAAATCTTTTTGAGAATTCTTCTGGTCAAGACAGAAAATTCGCAAGAATATTGTCTTTTCCTTTTAGGTGCCTGACATGAAACTTATATAGAGAGAACCATTGAGCCCACCTGAGAATCTGAGGATTGGGAATAATTTTTGCATTTAGCTGGATCATTTTTGGGAAGGCCTTTATTTCCATTTCTATCGGAAATTCTGTGTTAATAAGGAAGAAATTGAATTTCTTGATTCTATTCTTTACTGCAAGAATTTCCCTGAAACTGGAGTGATAATGTTGCTCGACATATTTGAACCTTCCATTAGCGTATCCGCATATTTTCCTCTGGCCATCTTTTTCTTCAAGTAGAACAGCACTCCAGTATTCATTGCTGGCATCGGTTTGCAATATCTTCTTACTGTCTGAAGGTATGTAGAGAGGCTTGACTTTTTTGCAACCTTCTTTATTTCCTTGGCTACAGCATCTTGCTTCTTTCCCCATGATGGAGCATTTTTCTTGAGCATCTGTGTGAGTGGAGAAATATATGTAGAGATATTTGGGGTAAAATCTCGCACATAATTTACTACAGCCAAGAACTGTTGGATCTGCTTGGTTGTGAGGTTGGTATCCGGAAATTGGAGTAATTCTTGACATATATGTGGTCCTGGACTGTATTCACCTTGGACAAAATGCATTCCAAGAAAATCAATCTCTTTTTGAGCAAGAAACATCTTTTTTGCTGAGAGCATGATTCCATATTGTGTTACCAATGCCTCAAATTGGCGAAGCAAGTTGATATGTTCCTATAATGTATGACTAAATAATAGAATGTCATCAATGTAAACTAAAGAGGTATGGAGGATGGGTTGGAATATTTTTATCATGGCTTTTTGGAACAAGGAAGGTGCAGTTTTCAATCCGAAGGGCATGACTTTCCACTCGAAGTGATGATCGAGGATGCAAAATCCTGTTTTGGGTCCATCTTCAGGGTGGATTCCCAATTGCCAAAATCTAGACTTCAAATCAAACTTAGAAAAATATTTAGCCTTGGCTAAGTGGGAGAAAAGAGTGAGTTTATTTGGGATAGGGAATTTATCATCTTGGAGGAAATGGTTAAGCGACTGTAATTGATGACTAACCTAAGTTTTCCTCTTGTCTGCTCAGCTCTTTTGTTGACATAAAATGCTTCGCATGCCCATTGTGAATCAAATGGCTTTATCAGATCAAATTCCAAAAGTTCTTCACATTCTTTCTTTACAAGCTGAAGATGATATGGATTGATCCCCGAATGACTGGCTTTTGTTGGATTGATATTATCATTCTTTTTGAAAGGGAGCTTGATAAAAAAACTCTTCATATTTCCATAACGGGCTTTTCCCTTTCTACATGAAATCCTTGTGTCATTCAGCACATGAATGTTCAATAAGGTGTTGCTCAATCTCTTTTATTTATTCATCTTTGGTGATTTTGAATAGCCTTGGAATCTCAGAATAAGGTCTGAACTATTTTTTGAAAGCTATCCCGTTAGCCTTGTTCTGGAGTTTATCTCTAAGTTATATGCAAATGTCGAATCCAATTATAAGATATTTTCCTGCTACATCTGATCCTAGCAGCTTCGTTATGTACTTCAATCCTGGAAAGAACTCAATTATGATGGGGTGCTTTGTAATGACAGTTGTGGTCATGATTGCATTTGATGCAGTGTTGAAATCCTTGAAATGCGGCATCCATTGATCTTCAGGGAGAACGGTAGGATTTATGAGTGAGGAAGTAGCTCCGGTGTCTATGAAAGAAATAACTCTAGTTGGTTTATCCCATTTGGATGAATAGACTTTGAGTTCTACTTGAGGAACAACTGCAAGAGCATTGATCTCATCCCGAGCTTCGATCACTGGTTCTGAATTTTGGTAGTGATCACTACCTTGATCTTAATAGATTTCAAGAAAGAATAACGTTTCTTCGTAAGGTTCATCATCTACAGAGAACATGGATTCAAGTTCTTCCTCCTTTCCGAGATGTATCCTCCCATGAGTTCATACATAGCAAAAGTTCTAAAATCCGACCTCAAATGGTTCGTCAAATCCCTATTCAAAAGTTCAATTTCTCAAGCCCTAGCTCTTCAATTTTAGGCTTTGTTTCCATGAATTTCTATGTTGTTTTCACAATAAAAAGAAGTTATAAGTTCAAAAATCTTACCTCCAATCGATTCCCCTTAAATCCCTCTTCAGTTAGCTCTTCCAAGCTTCAAAGTCGCCCAAAAATGGAGATTCTTAGCCTCAAAATTGCGGAATAGCCCTTTTAAAACATTCCTCCTAGCTATTAAATTCCATCTCTGCAATCGCAGATAAAACCATGCGATCTTGATGCACAAAACTCAGCTCCCGCAAAATTACTCTATGTGATTGCAATTAACACCCTGCGAATGCGATGCTCTGCCCCTTTAACTCACTGCGATCGCACACACACTCACGCGATCGTGAAGGCACACCACACAAGCCTATGCGATCGCAATCCCTTATACTCGATCGCGTAGAACAAAATCATGTCGCCCCAAATAGCCCTATGCAATCGCATTCATAACCACGGGATTGCATAAAAGAACATCTAAACTGAACACCAGCAGAAATTTCTGCAATTCTTCAAGTCCAAAAAGGTCCGTTTAACCATCTGAAACTCACCCAAGGCCCTTGGGACGTCAACAAAATATGCCAACATATCCCATAACATCATTCAAACTTGTTCCAATCGTGAAAACACCTCAAACAACATCGAATTACCCAAAACTCATCGAATTGAAGCCTAAGTTTTCTAAAAACAACCAAATACTCTTTAGATAAAAACCCGACCAAACCACGTCCGAATGACCTAAAATATTTCACTCACATACCAAATAACATAAAGAAGCTACTACAACTTTCGGAATTCTATTCTGACCTCTATATCAAAATCTTACCTATCAACCGGAAAACGCCGAAAGCTCACTTTCGCCAATTCAAGACTAAACCTTTTATGGACTTCCAAAATGCATTCCGATCATTCTCCCAAGTCATAAATCACCCAATTAAGCTAACCAAATCATCAAAATTCCAATACAAGATCATATACAAATAATTCAACCCTTGGTCAAATCTTTCAAATTCAAAGCTTTCAACTGAGACTGTTTCCTTCAAACTCATTCCAATTTTCCCGAAAACCAAAACCAATGATCGACATTAGTCATAATACGTTACACGAGGCAAGTCATGTTCGAGAACTGGCGATCAAATTACAAAATCTCAAAATGACCGATACGGTCGTTACAAGAGGATATCAAAGGGATTAGTCCGACAATTTGTATGCATATAATCCTCATGGATGATAGCTACAAGCCAATAATCCAACCCCAAAAGAAAAAAGAGATTGTCAAGCTTCTAGTGGCATGTATTATTTATCCAATTTCAGATAGCCTTTGGGTAAGTCCAGTTCAGGTAGTACCAAAGAAAGGAGGTATGCAATTATAAAAAATGAAAATAATGAACTCATATCTACGAGGACTGTTATAGGATGGAGAGTCTGTATTGATTATAGACGTCTCAATGATGCTACCAGAAAAGATCATTTTCCTTTACCATTTATTGATCAAATGTTAGAAAGAATTCCAGGATATGGCTTTTACTGTTTTCTTGATGGCTATTCAGGTATAACCAAATACCAATTACACATGAAGATCAGGATAAGAAAACTTCCACATGTCCTCATGGAACATATGCTTATAGGAGAATGCCATTTGGTATGTGCAACGCCCCTGCTAAATTTGAGCGTTGCATGTCAGCAATATTTCTCACATGACTAAAACATTTCTTCAAATTTATATGGATGATTTTACACTCTTTGGCAAAACATTTGAAGATTGTCTTTACCACTTGACTTTAGTTCTTAAGAGATGTGAAGAGACAAACTTGATTCTGAATTGGAAAAAATGTCATTTTATAGTTACAAATGGAATTATTTTACGACATAAAATTAGGGGTGTGCATTCTAATTGGTTTATCGATAAATCAAATTGATTATTTGTTATCGATTTATCAATTTATCTATTTCGATTTCGAAATTTTTCTTATCGAGTTATCGATTTCTATTTCGAATTTGTCCTCTTCGTTATCAGTTTATCGATATAACGACAAAAACACTATTTTTTTATTTTTTTTAAAAAAATTAATTTTTAAATCTTTTTTACCCTTATTCAATAATACCTTTTCCTTACACTAATTCCCTAGCCCTATTATTTCCTCTACCACATTTAAGGAATGATCATATTTAAAGCTTAAAGAAATAAAGTTCAAACTAATGGAAAATGGAATTAGCCGTGATGATGTAATTTTTTATACTGTTGGAGTGTTAGTGACATACATTTGATCCCTTACTTTAGTTTCATTGTATGTGTTTGTTTACACAATTTTTATATTTTAAACGATGCTTGTCTTATTTTAATTGTTTTGTTCATATTAGGTAGGCGTGTTTGTAGCGATATACTTTCCATGGAATTCCGTAAATTTTCTTAGTGGTGTAATCGATAACCGAATCGATAAGCCCCAAAATTGATAAATTGAAATCGAAAAACTCGAAACCTTATTATGACGATAATGATAAGCATATGTACAAATCGATAATCGATAAGTAATTATCGATAAGGGTCAAAATCGAATCGATAAATTAAATGCACACCCCTACATAAAATCACTACTAATGGGATAGAAGTTGATAAGGCTAAAATTAATCTTATAGCAGGATTACCCCCTCCCACAACTGTTAAAGACATTAGAACCTTTCTAGGTCATGTAGGTTTTTATAAGCGGTTCATAAAGGATTTTTCAAAGATTTCAAAACCTCTAGCTAACCTCTTGATGAAAGATTTTAAGTTTGATTTTTCAGGTGATTGTATGATAGCTTTGACACCCTTAAGGAGAAATTATCAAATGCCCTTATAGTTGTGTCCCCTGATTGGAGTCAACTTTTTGAGGTTATGTGTGATGCAAAGTGATACGAAAGTTGGAGCTATTTTAGGCCAAAGAAAGGATAAGACTTTTCATCCGATTTACTATGCCAGTAAATCACTAAATGAGCCTTAACTGAATTATGCCACAACAGAAAAAGAGTTACTGGCGGTAGTATTTGCATTTGATAAATTTCGTTCTTATTTGATAGGAACAAAGGTGACTGTTTTTACTAACCATGCAGCTTTAAATACCTCTTACCCAAAAAAGATGCTCGACCTAGATTGTTAAGATGGATTTTACTTCTGCAAGAATTTGACCTTGAGATAAAAGATAAAAAAAGGAATAGAGAATCAGGTAGCTGACCATTTGTCTAGACTAGAAGACCCCCCCTTGAGTTCAGCGAGATAAAAGAAGAATTTCCTAATGCCACATTTTTCCAGTTGACTGTGTTATGACTCAACCGCCCTGGTTCGCAGATATTTCTAACTACTTGGTTGGAATTTGGACACCTCAATATCTCTCTTACCAACAAAGAAAAAATCTTATTTCTGAAGCTAAGTATTATTTTTGGAATGAACCTTACGTGTTCAAAATTTGTGCAGATAATATCATAAGGAGATGTGTACCTGAAAAAAAGATGAGCAAAATTTTGTCACTGCCATGATGGAGCAATTGGAGGTCATTACGCTGCAAACCGTACGACATTTAAAGTATTGAAGGCTGGATTTTTCTAGCCAACATTCTTCAAAGATGCCCAAGCATATGTTGCACAGTGTGACAAGTGTCATAAAACAGGTAATATCACTAAGAGAGATGAGATGTCATTACAATCAATACAGGTATGTGAAATATTTGATGTTTGGGGAATAGATTTTATGAGTCCTTTTCCTTCTTCTCATTCATTTGAATATATCCTTGTGGCTGTGGATTCTATATCAAGATGGGTTGAAGCCATCCCCATGAGGAAGAATGATGCTCATACAGTGTGTAATTTTCTTAGAAAAAATATCTTTACTAGATTTGGCACACCACGAGTCCTCTTTACAGATCAAGGAACTCATTTCATGAATAGGAAATTTTTTTCTTTTCTATCAAATTATGATGTGAATCACAAAACTTGAACACCATATCATGCGAAAACACAAGGGCAAGTTGAGTTTTCCAACCGCAAGTTAAAAAAAATTGTTGAAAAAATGGTTGGAATTTCAAGACAAAACCGGTCTTTTAAACTAGATGATGCATTGTAGGCATACCGAACAGTGTTCGAAATGCCAATTAGAATATCCCCATATCAATTAGTCTTTGGAAAGTCTTGTTATTTGCCAGTTGAATTAGAACACAAAGCTTTTTGGGCAAAGAAAGCATTAAACTTTCTGTGACGACCCAACCAATCGTCTCAAGAATTAACACCTCAATCCCCTAATAACTGCTTTCCCTAAATTTATTTATGCTAATTTAATTTGTCAGGACATTCGATTTTGAGTTTCGCAAAGTTTTGGGACACTTAGTCCCTAAATGAGAGCTAAGTGTTAGAAAATTATCCATAGTCGGAAAAATATGAAGATAGCTTTAGAATGGAAATCTGAGGGTTCCATTAGCTTCGTTAGGTGATTTTATGTTTAGGATCATGTTTGGATTATGTTTTGGAGGTCCGTAGCTAATTTAGGCTTGAAAATGCCGAAGTTTGAATTTTGGAAGTTTCCGGTCTGACAGTGAGATTTTGATCCAAGGGTCAGAATGGAAATCTGATAGTTGTTGTAGCTTCATTATGTCATTTGGGATATGTGCGCAAAATTTCATGTCATTCGGACGTAATTTGGATGGGTTTTTTATCGAAAGCGTATTTCGGATGTTTTTAGAAAACGCTAGGCTTGAATTCGATGCGGATTGATAGATTTGGTGTTTTTTGAGGTGGTTTGATAATTGAATGAAGTCTGAATGAAGATTTAGGGTGTGTTGGTGCTTTTGCTTTGAGGTCCGGATGGCCTCGAGTGAGTTTCGGGTGTTCAATCGGACCATTTTCCAAGTTGAAGTGTTGCAGAAATTGATCATCAGTTGCTGCAGAAGAATTGGCCTTCACGATCGCATGGGCTTTTTGTGATCACATAGAAGGAATGTGGGAGGCTAGATTTAGACCTTCGCGTTCGCATAAGGTGTCTCCCATTCACGGAAGGTGAGGGGCCTATGCTTCGTGTTCGCAGGGGAAGGTCCGCATTCGCGTATAAGTAATTAGGTCCGAGGGTAGTTGCTATTCGCACTCACGTATATGGGGATGCATTCGCGTAGCGTCATTTTGGGAAGTTGAAATTTAGTGCTTCGTGATCACGATCGTGAAGAAGAAGAAAACATCAGAATAGGGTAAGTTTATAAACATTTCATCTGCGATTTTAAGCCATTTTTCTCACCATAGCTAAGTATTTTGAGTGCTATTTAAGAGAGACTGAAGAGGGATTAAAGGAGAACTGACAGGAGGTAAGATTTATGAACCTAAAACATGATTGTATTGTGAAATTAACCTAGAAATTCATGGAAACTTTGACAAAAATGGAAGTACTAGGGCTTGGAATTTTGAATGCTTAATCAGAGGTTTGAGGGGTCATTTGGAGTCCGATTTTTGTGTTCTTATGTACAAACTCATGAGAGTATGAGGTTTCCAAAAATATAAGTTTCGTCCAATTCCGAGATGTTAGCTCGAGTGTCATTTTGGTTATTTTACCTAATTTCGTGTCTTAGCTTTGAATTTAATGGTAGAGTCAGTTGTTTGAGATGTTATTTATGATATGTTATTGAATTGAATAGATTTGGGCCATTTGGAGTTGGATAATTGTAGCAAAGGCGTGATTTCTAGTTGATTTTCAGCCGATTCAAGGTAAGTGGGTTGTCTAACCTTGTGTGGGGGATCTTTCCCTTAGGATATGATATTTGGTAATTGAATGCCTTATACGCGAGGTGACGAGTGCGTACTTGAGCTAATTGTTAAAATTTATGTTTTGCTTTTAGTATCTAACTGAGTTCCTTTATTACCTGCTTCATTATATACTTGCAAATTTAGCCTAATGTTAGCTAGAGAAGTATGTTTAGTTGATTTTAAATTGCCTATTTGCTAAATCGCCTCAGTTTCATTACGTGAAGCATGTTAGGCTAGAATTAATCGTCGCCTTGGTATGAAACTTCATTTCTAAACAACTCCTTGTTGTTGCGTGTATTTACATTAGGACTACAGATGTGGGATTTTTGTAGCTCCCCCTTGTTTGTTTACTTTGGGACTACAGGTTAGATTTTCAGTAGATCCCCCTGCACATTTACTTTGGCACTACGGGTTAGATTCTCGATAGATCCCCCTGCACATTTACTTTGGGATTGCGGGTTTGATTCCCGATTGATCCCCCCTGCATATTTATATTGGGACTATGGACCAGGGTTCTAGTAGATCCCGGTGCATTGATAGTTGGACTACGGGACAGTATCCTAGGAGATCCTTTGGATATATATATATATATATATATATATATATATATATATATATATATATATATATATATATATATATATATATATATATATATGTTGGACTACGTGATGGAATCCCGGGACATCCACTTACAGTTGATGAAAGGGACTACAGGACGATATCCTTGAAGATCCTCATGTTACAATTTGTATTGAGTTGTTCGGATTTTCGATTTTATTCTGTTATTAGTATAATTGTTGTTGCCTCGTATAACATGTCTTATTTCATTGTCATCCTAATTTATATCGCTTATTTCATATTTTTGAAGCTTATTATTTTGTTTAACCTCAGTAGGGCCCTGACTTTCCTCGTCACTACCCGACCAGGGTTAGGCTTGGCACTTACTGAATACCACTTTGGTGTACTCCTGCCCCTTCTATGCATGTTTTTCATCTGGAGATCAAGGTACCAGGACCCAGGCATATCACCCTTGAGGTGAAGAGATCTAGCAAAGACTTTGAGGTACATCTGTCCGGTCCGCAGACCGAGGAGTCTTTATCTTATTCTATCTTTTAGCAGTTAGCCTTCATTCTTATTGTCGTTCTAGACATTATGGAGTTAGAGCATTATACTAAATTTCCGTCAGCTTGTGTTCTGGTGAGTTTCCGGGTTTTGAGATAATATTGTAGAAGTTAAGATATTGTGTTGTATATGCCGAGTGGCATTATACATTTCGTTTTCCATTTTGTTAAATCTTGGTTTTGAGATATAATTTTTGCAAGTTATTTGTTTCTACATTGTTAGGTCTACCTAGTCGTAAGGACTAGGTGCTGTCAAGCCCATATCTATTCTTCCTTACGGCATGGCTCCTCCTGAGTTGAAGGAGTCATAGGATCAGTTACAGGAATTGCTTGATAAAGGTTTTATTCGACCTAGTGTTTCACCATGGGGTGCTCCGGTATTGTTAGTGAAGAAAAAGGATGGTTCTTGCGCATGTGTATTGATTATCGTCAGTTGAACAAAGTTACAGTGAAGAACCGATATCCTTTGCCTCGTATTGATGATCTATTTGACCAGCTTCATGGCGCACAGGTGTTTTCTAAGATTGATTTGCGCTCAGGCTATCACCAACTAAAGATTCGGGAGCCGGATATCCCAAAGACTACTTTCAGGACTCGGTATGGTAATTACGAGTTCTTTGTCATGGCATTTGGGCTGACCAACTCCCCAGCAGCTTTTATGCATTTGATGCACAGTGTATTCAGGCCCTATCTCGACTCATTTGTCATTGTTTTCATAGATGATATTTTTGTATACTCCCGGAGCCGAGAAGATCTTGAGCAGCACCTGAGGGTAGTGCTTCAGACCCTGAGAGAAAAGAAATTATATGCAAATTTTTCAAAATGTGAGTTTTGGTTGAAATCCGTGGCATTTCTAGGCACCGTGGTATCAAGTGAGGGCATTCGGGTAGATCCGAAGAAGGTTGAGGCCGTGCAGAGTTGGACCAGGCCCTCCTCAGCTATAGAGATCCACAGTTTCCTAGTCCTGGCATGGTATTACAACCATTTTGTGGAAGGGTTCTCGTCGATTGCAGCACCTATGACTAGATTGACCTAGAAGGGTGCTCCTTTTTAGTGGTCGGACGAGTGTGAGGCGAGCTTTCAAAAGCTCAAGATGGCTTTGACTTCAGCCCCTATTTTGATTTTGCCTACTGTTTGGCGAACCATAACGGTTTATTGTGATGCCTCGCAAGTTGGACTCGGAGTTGTGTTGATGCAGGACGGTAGGGTGATTGCCTACGCGTCCAGCAGTTGAAGGTGCATGAAAAGAATTATCCTGTCCATGATATTGAGTTAGTTGCCATTGTTCACGCCTTGAAGATCTGGCGTCACTATTTTTATGGTGTGCCTTGTGAGATTTATACTGATCATCGGAGTTTGCAGCACTTGTTCAAGCAGAAGGATCTGAACTTGCTCCACAGGAAATGGTTGGAGCTACTGAAGGATTATGATATTAGTATTCTTTATCACCCGGGTAAGGCCAATATGGTAGCCGATGCCTTGAGTTGCCGCACGAAGAGTTTGGGGAGTTTGGCATATCTACCAGCTTCAGAGAGACCTATGGCGATGGATGTTCATACCTTAGCCAGTCAGTTCGTGAGGTTGGACCTTTCGGAGCCCAGTCGGGTCCTAGCCTGTGTGGTTTCTTGGTCTTCATTGTTTGATCGTATCAGGGAGCGACAGTATAATGATCCTCATTTGCTTGGCCTCAGTGACACGGTTCAGCATGTTGATGCTAGGTATGTGACTATTGGAGATGACGGGGTATTAAGGATGCAGGGTCGTATTTGTGTGCCCGATGTTGATGGTATTCGGGAGTTGATATTGAATAAGGCCCATAGCTCGCAGTACTCCATCCATCCGGGTGCCACGAAGATGTATCAGGATTTGAGGAAACATTACTGGTGGAGGCGGATGAAGAAAGACATTGTAGAGTTAGTGGCTAGATGCCTCAATTGTCAGCAGGTAAAGGCTTAGCATCAAAGACCGGGAGGGTTACTCCAGCAGATGGAGATTCCGGAGTGGAAATGGGAGAATATCACCATGGATTTTGTGACTGGCCTCCCTCCAACGACGAGGAAGTTTGATTCTATTTGGGTTGTTGTGGATCGACTGACCAAGTCCACTTATTTCATTCCAGTGTGCACTTCTTACTCCGCGAAGCGGTTAGCGGGGATTTATATCAGAGAGATTGTCAGTTCCATGTATTCGTTGTCTCCCTATCAACACTGCCTAAGCCAAAGGGTAGAAACGATTTTTGTGAATTCTATCCAATAGTTACTAGCAGTTGGTTCTTAGCTTTCCCCTTAAAGAAGTGTCATCTAGACCAATAAAAGGTCTTACCCCTAGCTTGAACTCCATCTTTAAAACTTGAAAGAAATTATACATCCTTAAGAATTCTTTTTCCCTCTTCATGTTTATTATTTTAAAGGTTAATAACCACATCACTATCTGGATTACTGTATTTCTTTCAATTGCATGAGGCTCAAGTTTATTGTACTCATCACTAAAACTACTATTTAAGGATTTCAAGATCATTCTCTTTCCTCATGAGTAATATTTAGTTAAAAGCCCTCTTTAAATATGCAATCATCTCTTTTACCTTATACTTAGGATTATCATGTAAATTATCTCTTGAAATATTGTGCAATGATAGTGAAATCGTCTATATTCTTGTCATAAGCAACACCATAATTATGTTCTGTATTTAAGGCTCTAATTTTAACCCCACAGTTCCTCTCTTTGGATATCAAACACAAAAAGGACAACCAAAAATATCATATTAATACTTAAACCTTATTTTGTCACTCTTCAATAATTTTAAATTTTTTCTTGTTTCAAGAAGCATATAACTTCATACACTTTCTACCTTCTGGTATGTCCTTATCAACTTTATATGCTCATTAAATTCTTCAATTATCTGCCTTTTTTGTACTTTCAATGTTTTTAATTCTTCAGAATCATATCCTTTTTAAGCAGAACTAGAATCAAAATCTAAGTTAATTAAGGTACAGCCCGTACCAGCCTCATCCTTGTGGGAGTATGATTCTTTATGATGTACAATATTAGTGATACTATGAATAAGGGGATAAAATTAATCCACAATATAATGGCTAACAACATTATATTAATCACATATCAAATACAATAAATGTCTAATCTCATCATCCGCTTCAATCACATAGAATTTACCAGCAGGACCAACAATAATAAATTATTAAGCTCCTTCAAGCTCTAGCTCATTTGTGTATTCTTTCACTATGTCTATATATGAAAGTAGGTTTGAATCATAACATGTCCAAGTGTGTATCGGTTTCTTTGTGTATAAGAATTCAGGCTCTTCAATCCAATCACTACCATAATTGAATATTGTATCAATTAACACCATTTCCAATAACGTTCAAAAATAGTAAATAGGTCCAGTTAGCGAACAATATAGAAACCAGTAAAGCAGAAGTACAAAGGGAATAATTTAAGTAAATCATATCCCATTCGTTTTAATTTATGCGAGCATATTTTCTTTTTAGTCCGTGCCAAAAAGAATGAACCCTTTTCATATTTGAAAATAATTTACATTTATGCAATGAATTATAGCCACATAGAATACAAGTGCCTCATTATACACCACAAGCTCAAAAAAAAATCTTAAACTCCGTACTCAATCAAATGGGTTCATATAAATTGAAACAAAGGCAATAAAAGACTAAGGGTCCCCTTTACCACCTAAAAGATCACATTCATCTATGTCATACAACCATTAAAGGTGGTCCTACTCACAGAATACTTTAATATTGAAAGTTCACATAATTGAGGACAAATTCATTTAATAAATAAAGAAAATATTAAGACTATTGGGATCAAAACACCTAAAAGTCCACTTTCAGGTCCACCCCTTAATAAATTATTCACAAAATTATTGAATGTTGTCCTACTCACATAATTCTATAATCAGATAGTAACACAATTTGGGACAACTTTACCTATTAAAAAAAATAGAAAAAAATCATAATATTGGGACCAAAAGAAACCCTAAACAGTTTACAAAATAAAAAAATTATGTCGGGACCAAAAAATAACTTCACATCGAAACCACATCAATACTAAAGTATTCAAACATTTTATGCAGATTAAAAATATGACTATTTAACTGAAAGTGCAGAAAAAATGTATGGATGAATTAAAGTCAAGAAAATGAAGCCCTATACAAAAAATTCTAGAAAATAGAAATAACTTTTAACACACAAATACTAAGCAAAAAAATAGTTAATTGAAAGAAAAATAAAGCCTTTTTATAGAGAAAAATATTACCTTTAGAGCATCTGCAGTGAAAATCGGCAATTTTCGTCTAAGGTTCTAGCGGGGTCTTCTAGAGAGAGTAAAAGAGGAAGTGAAGAAATTAAAATGGTCCACTAACTTAGGTTTTAGGCCACATTTGTTTGCACTTAATGAAGGTCCGAATCTTAATGATTCAGATCTCAAAGATTAAGTGTGTTTGTATTTAATGTCTGAATCTTAATTTTTCAGTTCTTAATCATTAAGTGTGTTTGTTTTTTTACTTAACAACCACTTAATATGTCTGAATAGGTCTGTATGATTAAGATCTATAACATAGACTTAATTTCATTAAGATGCTATCACATATTCATTATTAACTACCGCCATTGCCTACCATTATCAACTACCACCATGCTGCCGCCGCCACCATCATACTAAACCACCATCACCCAACCACCACCTCCAACACCACCACACCACCACAGTCCTCGATCATAGATGCCAACATTATTGATCATCACCACCCACTATCCCCACCACTCCGAGCATCATCATTCTCACCCACAATCACTCATCCACCTCAACTACCACAACTGAGGACCCATCACCATCAACAATCACAACCAGCACTGCCCATCACTATAACCTATCACCACCCATCCACCACCTTTCTTAACCACAACTACTTTCACTACCCGCCAATATTAACTATCATCACCATCCTCAATCATAATCGCCACCACTATCTCACTACTAGATACTAGCATGAGCCACTATCATAAACCAAAACTACCATCGACTAACGTCTCTATTCAGCGTTCACTCTTTAGCCATCACCACCAACAACTATCATATTTTTATAAACTATAGTATATTTTATTGATAGAACATTAGATTAGTTAGTATTTCATTTGAATTTTATATTTATAAATTATTAGAAAAAGATAAATTTTATACATTCATATGTAAAAACCAAATATTTTTAATTATTTAGTATTCAAATCTTAATTGTTATGCCCCGAATATGGGCTAGACATAACACGACACTCGATGCCTGACTACATGTGACCGAGCGAACCAACTGGCTGGCTGAATCAACCTGTGATATCATAACATACTGAATGTGGAAGATAAACTAACACATGCTGATATATTTGTAGAAAATCACTCTATCTATGATATGTGCGCTTTGGTTGTATGAGCATGAGTTTCAGGTATAGGTTTTGATGAATGAAAAACAATGAAGTCAAGCGTCAAACAACGATATAATATGACAGACAATCAAATGGAGAGAAGCATACTGATGACAAAATTGCATGAACAAGCCAAAGTCGAGCCAAAGAGTTCAAGACCGAAGACCCAAGACGTAGGTCGTTTGGTAGAACCAATGTAAGAACAACGCTTAAGTTATCTCGTCTTTTGGCTCAACATTAGGTCATCATAAACATGCATAAAACATTTTATTAAATCTTATTTATCATAAACATGCATCTTTGTGTTAAACCAAAATGATTTGTATTTTAGTCAAAATGGTTTTTAAACATGTCTTTTAAATCTGGACCTAAACAATCGATTATATGCTCCTTACAATCGATTGTGTTTTTCAAAATAGCAAACAATCGATTATACAGTTTTAACAATCAATTGTATTAAGACCGTGTGATCTGAAGTTTTTCAAAATAGCAAACAATCGATTATATACTTCTAACAATCGATTGTATTGAGACAGTACTTAAACTGAATATTTCAATCAGCTAAATAATCGATTATATTTTTTTATACAATCGATTATATTCAGACCGTTCCCACAGAATCCTAAATTGATTTTTGAACGTTGAAGAACAATCGATTATACAGGTTTACAATCGATTGTTTCCCTTAAAATCAGGAGTCTGTCTTTTGAATGATCTTCAAACAATTGATTGTGTAGTTCAGACAATCGATTGTATGAGCAAAAATTCAGGGATTTTATTTGTCAATTAAGCAACGGTCAGCACCATTTTTCACCTATAAAATGAGGTCTTTTGAGCTGCTTTTAAACACACAACTCCTCCATACATTGATATACATATTGATCATTTTCAAGCATCTTTTTAGAGCTTTTGTTGAGCCATTTAATAGACAACTTTGTGTTGTTCATAGAGCTAAAATTGTATCTCTTTATCTACTCTTTTGAGAGAGTGCTTGTGTAAAAGAGAGTTGTTTGAGAAGAACATATCTTCTCATTTGTCGGGTTTGCTAAGTACCCAAAGTCTTAGTGGTTGAAGTCTTGGGGTGAGGTATCCTCAAGCAAGTGAAGTCTTAAGGTGCGGTATCCTTGAGCAACTGTAACGGTTTGTTAACCACCCGTAAGCTTGACGAAGATAGTGGAATCTCGAGAGAGTCTCTCGGGGACTGGACTAGCCACGGGTTGTGGTGAACCAGGATAAAATACGGTGTGTTCTTTCTTGATTATTTCAATTACCGTATTTACTTATTCATGCAATTTTTAAATTCCGCAATATTTCAATATTCTCGTGCCTCACTATTCACCCCCCCTCTAGTGAACGGCATAAATACTAACAATTGGTATCAGAGCCTAACTCTCTGAAAGCCTTAACCGGTTGAGAGCGATATATATTTTTTTTGTTGAGAATATTGAACGCAGGAATAATGAGCGAAGGACAATCCCCCATTTGCCCTCCACTATTTGACGGAACAAACTATACATATTGGAAAGAGCGGATGAGTATCTTCCTCAAAGCAAACAGTTTTCGTTTGTGGCAAATCATCAAAAACGGTGAACCAATGCCGACAAAGAAAGTTGGAGAAACCACGGTTCCAAAGAAGGAAGATGAATATGATGCCGAGGACATCAAGAAAGTTGAAAATAATGCAAGGGCCATCTATGTATTTTACTGTGTGGTGAATCCGGATGACTATCAAAAAATCTCTTGCTGCACAACCGCCAAGGAGATGTGGGATAAACTCGAGATCATTTATGAAGGTACGCCTCAAGTCCGAGAATCCAAAATTGATTTTCTAACACATAAATATGAAATCTTTAAAATGGAGAAGGAACCCATTGGTATTATGTTTGAACGATTTTTAAGAATCGTCAACGATCTCCATGCTCTCGGGAAAGTTTACACGAACAAAGATCTTGTTCGAAAAGTCTTACGGAGTCTCACTCCCGAATGGTGTTCCAAAGCCAATGCAATCCAAGAGTCGATGGAATTCACGGATATCACAATTGATGGACTAAGAGGTAACCTCGAAACTTGTGATAGCACAATTCTTAATCCTTATCTTAGAAGCAATTCAAATTTTGCCTTCAAAGCCTCATCCTCTAAACGAGAAGAGGTAAGTGATTCGGAAAGGGATGATGATAATATTTCAAATGATATAATTGAAAAGTCTTGTAAGTCTATGAAGAAGGACAAGAAAAAGAAGAAACACCATAGGCGCGTATCACGGGATTCAGACAGCTCAGGCGATGAAACCGCCGCCGCATTGTGTCTCATGGCAAACGAAGAAGAAGAGGTAAGTACATCTAACTCTCACTCGTTTGAAGAATTACAAAATGCCTATGATGAATTGTATGGTGAATTTGTTAATGCTTACAAAATGATAAAAGATTTGAAGAAAACACTTTCTTTGCAGAAAACACTTTCTTTGCAAGAAACAGATTTTCAGAAAACACTTTCTTTACAAGAAAAAGATTTTGAAAAATCCTCTTCTTTGAAAGAAATAGATTTTGAAAAATTGACTAATGAAAATGGTGTTCTTAAAAATAAAATTGAAGTTTTAGAAAAAGAAAATAAATTTTTGGAAAATGACATTGTTGTTTTAAAAAATAAGATCAAAGAATTGAATGAAGTCTCTTCTATTGATAAATGCTCAAATTGTTCTTCTTGTAGTTCTTTAAAAATAGAGAACATAGAACTTAGGAACGCACTAGAAAAATATAGTGTTGATAGTCCTAAAATTGAAGTTGTTAAAAAGGATGAAAGTAATGAGGTTGGTCAATCTAGAAAGAATTCTAGGAACCTCACTAATGAGTCTAAGATTAATTGTTTTAGACCACCTAGAAACAACTCTAGGATCTTTGTAAATGAGTCTAGAATGAATAATTTTAGACCATCTAGAAATGACTCTAGAAATTTCAACGCTTCTAGGAATAACAAATTTAGATCACCTAGAACGCACTTGGCTCAACCTAGACATATTCACAATCCTAATGTTATATGTCATTATTGTAACCGGGTAGGACACATTGCACCCGTATGTTTTGCTAAACATAGAGATTCATGTGTTGATTATAATTGCTATTATCCTAACCCCCAAGGACCCAAAAGAAGTTGGGTACCAAAAACCTGTTGTTAGGTACTTTTTGCAGGTGTGCTTGAAGACTACAATATTGTAGTGGATGCACCAAGCACGAAACCTTAATGCATTAAGGGGGAACGTCGGTTAATTATCATATTTTGAATAAAAACGTAATAGTTGATATGTGCTAATAATCAATATTATCTTTGTTTGATGCATGTCTTAGTAAGTTCTTTTTGAATAACAATTAGTATCAATTAGTTTTAAAATAATTGATTGATTCATGTTTTGATGAATATTCTTAGTTTAAAATAACAATTGGCATAGTTGAGAAAAATGACCATTATTATTAGTATGCCATTTACTAACTTTTGATATGATCTTGTTTATTACGATTGGTATCGTCATGGTTTAAATAATTTTTGGTATAGTCTTTTTGCTAATGCCAAAAGGGGGAAGAATATAGGCGATATGCATGCCTTAATTGAGGGGGAATATTCAATTAAGGGGGAATTATATTGAATTGATTATATTGAATTGGTTGCATAAATTGTATGTTAAGATATAGCATGAATTTAGGGGGAATTCAATATGCATATCTTCCGTTGTTTGTCATTATCAAAAAGGGGGAAATTGTAGAAAATCACTCTATCTATGATATGCGCGCTTTGGTTGTATGAGCATGATTTTCAGGTATAGGTTTTGATGAATGACAAACAATGAAGTCAAGCGTCAAACAATGATATAATATGACAAACAATCAAATGGCGAGAAGCATACTGATGACAAAATTGCATGAACAAGGCAAAGTCGAGCCAAAGAGTTCAAGACCGAAGACCCAAGACGTAGGTCGTTTGGTAGAACCAATGTAAGAACAACGCTTAAGTTATCTCGTCTTTTGGCTCAACATTAGGTCATCATAAACATGCATAAAATATTTTATTAAATCTTATTTATCATAAACATGCATCTTTGTGTTAAACCAAAATGATTTGTATTTTAGTCAAAATGGTTTTTAAACATGTCTTTTAAATCTGGACCTAAACAATCGATTATATGCTCCTTACAATCGATTGTGTTTTTCAAAATAGCAAACAATCGATTATATAGTTTTAACAATCGATTGTATTAAGACAGTGTGATCTGAAGTTTTTCAAAATAGCAAACAATCGATTATATACTTCTAACAATCGATTGTATTGAGACAGTACTTAAACTGAATTTTCAATCAGCTAATTAATCGATTATATGTTTTTATACAATCGATTATATTCAGACTGTTCCCACAGAATCCTAAATTGATTTTTGAACGTTGAAGAACAATCGATTATACAGGTTTTACAATCGATTGTTTCCCTTAAAATCAGGAGTCTGTCTTTTGAACGGTCCTCAAACAATCGATTGTGTAGGTCAGACAATCGATTGTATGAGCAAAAATTCAGGGATTTTATTTGTTAATTAAGCAACGGTCAGCACCATTTTTCACCTATAAAATGAGGTCTTTTGAGTTGCTTTTAAACACACAACTCCTCCATACATTGATATACATATTGATCATTTTCAAGCATCTTTTTAGAGCTTTTGTTGAGCCATTTATTAGACAACTTTGTGTTGTTCATAGAGCTAAAATTGTATCTCTTTATCTACTCTTTTGAGAGAGTGCTTGTGTAAAAGAGAGTTGTTTGAGAAGAACATATCTTCTCATTTGTCGGGTTTGCTAAGTACCCAAAGTCTTAGTGGTTGAAGTCTTGGGGTGAGGTATCCTCAAGCAAGTGAAGTCTTAAGGTGCGGTATCCTTGAGCAACTATAACGGTTTGTTAAGCACCCGTAAGCTTGACGAAGATAGTGGAATCTCGAGAGAGTCTCTCGGGGAATGGACTAGCCACGGGTTGTGGTGAACCAGGATAAAATACGGTGTGTTCTTTCTTGATTATTTCAGTTACCGTATTTACTTATTCCTGCAATTTTTAAATTCCGCAATATTTCAATATTCTCGTGCCTCACTATTCATCCCCCCCCCCACCCTCTAGTGAACGGCATAAATACTAACAATATTGAAAGTTTGATTATATAAATCAAAGTACAAATAACTAATATAATTTCTAAAATGTATTTGTAGCAAATATAGCTTAACATGAAAAACTTGACTTTGTCTAACTATTATTCTAGTCTATGAACCCTCTAATGAAGTACTGTTTGAAAATACTAAAGACTGTAAGATAATTATAATTCCTCGAAAGAACTAGGATTACAAAATAGCTAGTACGGGAATCCTAGTACTCTGAATCATCAACCTGTAAATCACTACCTGCACCATAAGATGCAGGACCCGGGAAAAAGGGAAATCTGTACATTTGAATTGCACTGGTATGTAAAGCAACTGAAAGAAAGAATTATAAATGCTGAAATTAAAATTGAGCTGATAACTAAGAATTGATAACTGAAATGATAACTATCAAAATTGAACTGTAATAATAACATAAGTGATAACTGATAACTGATAACTTATAGCTAAAGTGATAACTGATAGCTGAATTGATAACTGATGACTGATAATTGAACTGAACAAAGGAAGTAAGGATAAGAATACTCCCTCTTCTCAATGATGAACAACCTGTTGTCCACCCCTTAATAAATTATTCACAAAATCATTGAATGTTGTCCTACTCACATAATTCTATAATCAGATAGCAACACAATTTGGGACAACTTTACCTATTAAAAAAATAGAAAAAATCATAATATTGGGACCAAAAGAAACCCTAAGCAGTCAACAAAATAAAAAAAATTATGTCGGGACAAAAAAATAACTTCACATCGGGACCACATCAATACTAAAGTATTCAAACATTTGATGCAGATTAAAAATATGACTATTTAATTGAAAGTGCAGAAAAAATGTATGGATGTATTAAAGTCAAGAAATTGAAGCCCTATGCAAAAAATTCTAGAAAGTAGAAATACCTTTTGACAAACAAATACTGAGCAAAAAATAGTTAAGGAAAGAAAAATGAAGCCTTTTTATAGAGAAAAATATTACCTTTAGAGCATCTGCACTGAAAATCGGCAATTTTCGTCTAAGGTTCTAGCAGGGTCTTCTAGAGAGAGTAAAAGAGAAAGTGAAGAAATTAAAATGGTCCACTAACTTAGGTTTTAGGTCTCATTTGTTTGCACTTAATGAAGGTCCGAATCTTAATGATTCAGATCTCAAACATTAAGTGTGTTTGTTTTTAATGTCTGAATCTTAATTTTTCAGTTCTTTATCATTAAGTGTGTTTATTTTTTTTTACTTAACAACAACTTAATATGTCTTAATAGGTCTCTATGATTAAGATCTATAACAGAGACTTAATTTCATAAAGATGCTATCATTTATTCATTATTAACTACCGTCATTGTCTACCATTATCAACTACCACCATGTTGCCACCGCCACCATCATACTAAACCACCATCACCCAACCACCACCTCCAACACCACCACACCACCACCATCCTCGATCATAGATGCCACTATTATTGATCATCACCACCCACTATCCCCGCCACTCCGACCATCATCATTCTCACCCACAATCAACACTCATCCACCTCAACTACCACAACTGAGGACCCATCACCATCAACAATCACAACCACCACTGCCCATCATTATAACCTATCACCACTCATCCACCACCTTTCTTAATCACAACTACTTTCACTACCCGCCAATATTAACTATCATCACCATCCTCAATCATAATCGCCACCACTATCTCACTACTAGCTACTAGCATGAGCCACTATCATAAACCAAAATTACCATCGACTAATGTCTCTATTCGGCGTTCACTCGTTAGCCATCACCACCAACAATTATCATAGTTTTAATAACTATAGTATATTATATTGATAGAACATTAGATTAGTTAGTATTTTATTTGAATTTTATATTTATAAATTGTTAAAAAAAGATAAATTTTATACATTCAGATGTAAAAACCAAACAGTTTTAATTATTTAGTACTCAAATCTTAATTGCTATGCCCCGAATCTGGGCTAGACGTAACACGGCACTCGGTGCCTGACTACATGTGATCGAGCGAACCAACTGGCTGGCTGAATCAACCTGTGGTATCATAACATACTGAATGTGGAAGATAAACTAACACTTGCTGATATATTGAAAGTCTGATTATATAAATCAAAGTACGAAAATACTAATATAATTTCTTAAATGTATTTGTAGCAAATATAGCTTAACATGAAAAACTTGAGACTTTGTCTGGCTATTATTCTAGTCTACGAACCCTCTAATGAAGTACTGTCTGAAAATACTGAAGACTGTAAGATAATTATAATTCCTCGAAAGAACTAGGATTACCAAATAGCTATTACGAGAATCCAAGTACTCTGAATCATCAACCTGTAAATTACTACCTGCACCTTAAGATACATGACCCGGGAAAAAGGGAAATCTGTACATTTGAATTGCATTGGTATGTAAAGCAACTGAAAGAAGGAATTATAAATGCTGAAATTAAAATTGAGCTGATAACTAAGAATTGATAACTGAAATGATAACTATCAAAATTGAACTGCATTAGTAACTAAAGTGATAACTGATAACTTATAGCTAAAATGATAACTGATAGCTGAAGTGATAACTGATAACTGATAATTGAACTGAACAAAGGAAGTAAGGATAAGAATACTCCCTCTTCTCAATGATGAACAACCTGTTTATCTAAATATTAAACTGCAGCCTCATGCCCAATATATATGTGCGCAAACTAAGGCCTTAGGGCCCAAGTATGCGTATACATAACTGCAACCTCAGGTCCAAAATTCATAAAGTATAAACTGCAGCCTGAGGCCCAAAGATGCATAAAGCATTAACTGTGGCCTCAGGCCCAAAGATGCATAAAGCATTTACTGTAGCCTCAGGCCCAAATACAAGTGTTCGTTACTCAGGGATTTAAAATTTGAAATTGAGAATCACACTGCAATACATAATAGTGAAATACTGAATCACACTGAGTTACATGATACTAGAATACTATATCACACTAAGTTACATTATACTAGAATACTGAATCATACTAAGTTACATAATACTGAAATATTGAATCAGATTGAGTTACATAATACTAGAATACTGTATCGTATTGGGTTACATAATACTAGAATACTGGATCATACTGGATTACATAATATTTGAATACTGAATAGGACTAGACTGAGACATGTGTTCTTGAACTGATTATGAATACTGAAATTTCAATTGTATATGGCATACTGAGTAATCTATAATAAGACTCGAGGGCATCAAACCCAAGTCTATATCAAATTTGTACTGAGCTCATAACGTCCAAAATGAAAGTCATAAGCGAGTTATGAAGATAGAGAATAAAAGCTCTACAACTATTCAAGGAACTAGGCTTAGCTATATTTCTGAGGCAATTAGTAACATCATAAAAGAAACATAGTGTAGGAAGAATCATTAACATTCCCAAACATAGAGAGAGCCTCACATACCTCAATTTCGCCCCTTAGTGATACTACAATGATCCACAATACTAAGAACCTTCAATCTACAATAGCAACATCCAATGGAACCTAATATTAGTAACAAATTCCATAAGTTAAGCCATTTAGGCATATTATCAAATACCTTGTAGGCATAAATCTCTACATCTCATCACCATATAATAAGTTCATCTAATTACCACCATTCATCAAAAATTTATCACCATCTTGATTAACCAATTATAACTTCCAAAATCACATATATGACCATCCATCCACACCCAACCAACAAAGTTCCATTAAATAAACATCTTTCAATCTCTGTAATAGTTGTGTAATCAAATTGGGAACTTATGATTTCTGATCACCACACCAAGAGTCCCAATACTTAATTCACACTCATATACCCATAATAACTTCATACATGTAAGTCTAATAGTGTAGGATTACCTTTTGGAAGAAATCTTGTGAAACCCTCCTTTGAGTTCTTAAAGGAATTTCTTGAAGATCTATGTTTTTTATGAGTAGATTTCATCAATAATAGTGTAAGAATGATGGTATTTCACACCAAGTTAATGGAGATTGGATACCTTGAAGATGATAGGACTTGGTGCTCTTGAGAGGGTGAAGGAAGACTCCAAAGTTTGGCCAATATAAATTGGTAAAACTAAACCCCGAATTGAGTATATAGTGCCTTGGCCGCAACAAGTGGCATTGGGCGCTGCCTGTGGTGCTGATTCCAGTATGTCAAAATTTCTCGGCACCATGGATAGCGCTCGGCATGTGACGACCCGGCCGGTCGTCCTTGTAATTTATACCCTGTTTCCCCATTTTCTGCTTCCCCTAAGTTCATTTCTGCTATTTTGTCTTGCCGGGATGTTCGGTAATAGAATTCGGAGTGCTTTGGTACACCTAGTCCCTAAATGAGAGCTTTAGAGTTGGAAAAGGGTCCGTAATTAGAACAGTGTCAAGACAACCTCGGAATGGAAAACCAATGGTGCCGTTAGCTCCGTTAGGTGATTTCAAGGTAGGGAGCGTGTTTGGAATGTATTTTGGATGTCTGTAGCTCATTTAGGCTATAAATGCCGAAAGTTAGAATTTTGAAGTTTCCGGTACGATTGTAAAATTTTAATTCGAGGGTCGGAATGGAATTCCGGAAGTTTTTGTAGCACCTTCATTTCGTTTGAGATGTGCGTGCAAAATTTCAGGTCAAACGGACGTGTCTTGGTTAGGTTTTGAATCTAAAGCGTATTTGGTTATGTTTTGAAGTTTTTAAGTCCAGATCATTGATTAATTCGAGTTTTCGGCGTTGTTTTAGGTGGTTTAAGGATTGGTACAAGTTTGATTGATGTTATGGGAAATGTTTGTGGGTTTAGTTGAGGTCCAAGGGGCCTCGGGTCTGTTTTGGATGCTCAACGGAGCAATTCCGGTCTCAAAACGATTGCAGAAGTTCAGTTGTTGGGTTGCAGACCATTTCTTCTATGCGATCGCATGGATTGGTCTGCGATCGCGTAGGGCTGTCCGTGGAGATCCTCTATTCCTTCTACGCGATTGTATCTTCTTGTTCGCGATTGCATAAGTTCTCTTCTTTCCCTTCTGCGATCGCAATTAGTTCAATGCTTTGCACTGAGTAAACGCAGTCCAGAATCTCAGGGTTCCCTTTCTTCTATGCGATTGCAGTAAGCCTTATGCAATCGCATAGCTCTGTGTTGTGCTTCTCCGTGACCGCATGCAACAGGGTGCGTTCGCATAGAACATTTCTCCATCTTTCTAGATTCCATCTACGCGGTCGCATTCACATTCACGCGATCGCATAGAGTAAATCACTCAGGCAGTTATAAATATTTCAAAATGAACCATTCTTCCATTTTTACAAAAATTCAAGCTAGGGAGCTCGGTTTTGGGAGATTTTACGAAGGGTTTTTAAAGGCAACGATTGGATAACGATCCCTTACTCTCTTATGATTATTACCCACTAATCTAAACTCGAATTCAAGCTTTAATTTTGGATTTAGCATGAAAATTGGGGTTAAGTTCTTAGACCTAACTTTAATGATTTGAAGGGGAATTTGACCTCCGATTTGGGAGATTTTTATATAGTTAGACTCGTGAGAGTACAAGGGTTCTGAAATTATAAAAATTATTTGATTACGAGGCGTTGGCCTGAGGGGAATTTTGGTCATTTCACCTATTTTCGCGCCGTAGCTTTTATTTTAACAGTGTAATTAGTTACTTTCAATGTTATTTACGTTATGTAATTGGTTTGAATAGATTTGGGCCACTCGGAGCCGGATACTCGTGTCAAGGGCATTGTTTCTTAGCGGTTTTGTACCAATTCGAGGTAAGTGGCTTGTCTAACCTTGTGTGGGGGATCTCTCCCCTTAGGATATATTAATTGTTGTTTAAAGGCCTTGTGCGCGAGGTGACGGATGTGTACTTGTGCTAATTGCTGAAAATTCACCATACTTGACTTATTTAGACTGTGTTACTTTTTATATTTAACTGTAAAAATGTGATTCTACTTGTTTCGCTTAGGAAAAGCATGTTAGTAATTTATTTGCTCTATCTGACTAAATTGCAAATACCTTCCCTCTTTGTGAGCATGATAGGCCTAGAACTTTACATTGTTGCTATATTTTGTTTCCTTCTGTTAAATATTGACTTGTTGTGAAGTGTTTACGTTTGGGACTACGGGTTCAATTCTCGGAGATCCTCTATTACTGGTACAAAGGACTGCGGGTTCAATTCCCGGAGATCCCCTGATATTGATATAAAGGACTGCGGGTTCAATTCCCGGAGATCCTCTGTTATTGGTATAAAGGACTGCGGGTTCAATTCCCGGAGATCCTCTCTTATTTGTATAAAGGACAGAGGGTGCATACAGGACCGATTCCAGATGTTATTCCTGCCCAGACTGCAGTATCAGTTCAACCCGAGGATGGGTCACCTGCTTCGGAGGATGAGCAACGCAGATTGGAGCGGTTCAAGAAGTATGACCCTCCTATTTTCAGTGGACTGGCTACCGCTGATGCCTTGGGGTTTCTGGAGGGGTCTCTTTTGTAGCTTTCCAGCTTCAGAAGACTGGTGGCGCACCTTTGAGTTAGACAGTCTGGATGAGGCTGCCTCCCTGACTTGGACTCAGTTCTCAGATATGTTTCAGAGGGAGTTTGTTCCCCATAGCCTCAGAGATGCATGGCGCGCGGAGTTTGAGCATTTGCGCCAAGGCCCTATGACTGTCTCAGAGTATGCCATACGTAATACGAGATTGGCCAGGCATGCGCCTGCTTTGGTGGCTACAGTTCGTGAGAGGGTTCGCAGGTTTATCGAGGGTCTTATTCCTTTCATCAGGTCTGGCATGGAGCGAGAGTTGGAGATGGATATACCCTATCAGCAGGTTGTGAGTATAGCCAGGAGGATAGAGGGTATGCATGCCAGGGAGCGAGAGGAGAGAGAGGACAAGAGGTCTCGAGAGTCTGGTCATTTTTCTGGTACCCGTACTTCAGGAGTAGGACGTCATGGTAGGGGCTATATGGGTCGCCCAGTTCACTCAGATCTTCCTTCACCCAGCAGTACTCCAGCTCCTCCCAGATCTCAGGAGCCATATTATGCACCCCTGGTTTCTAGTGTGCCTCCTGCGCAAGGAACCTACAGAGGTCAGTCCATTAGGGGTGGATCCAATCAGTCACAGCCACCGCGGCCTCCGAAGTCTTGTTATGAGTGCGAGGATACCCTCCACTTGGTTAGAGAGTGCCCCAGACGTGGTAGTGGTGTGCCTTCTCAGACTCCACAGCCCAGCATGCTCCACAGGGTCAGTAGGCCATTGTTCCAGCTCCAGCAGCCACCCCACCTGCCCATCCAGTCAGAGGAAGGGATCGAGGAGATAGAGGTCGCCCTCGAGGTAGGGGCCGAGCCAGATTTTATGCCATTCCTGATTGTACCGAGGCTGTCGCCTCTGATTCTGTTATCACATGTATTATTTTGGTTAGTACCAGAGAGGAATCGGTTCTATTCGTTCCAGGATCTACTTATTCTTATGTCTCATCTTATTTTTCTCCGCATTTTGGTATAGCCCGAGAGGCTTTGAGCTCTCCTATTTATGTTTCCACTCCCGTGGGAGATTCTCTTGTTGTGGACAGTGTGTATCGATCGTGTTTGGTTACTATCCGTGGTTTTGAGACCAGGGCAGATCTTTTATTACTTGATATGGTTGATTTTGATATTATCTTGGGCATGGACTAGTTGTCGCCCTATTATGATATTCTTGATTGCCACACCAAGACCGTGACGCTGGCTATGCCAGGTATTCCTTGTATTGAGTGGAGTGGTACTTTTGATCACACTCCTAGTAGAGTTATATCGTTTCATAAGGCTCAACATATGGTTGAGAAGGGGTGTGCTGCGTATTTAGCCTACGTGAGAGATGTTAGTGCTGATACCCCTTCTGTTGACTCTGTCCTAGTAGTACGGGATTTTCCCGATGTGTTCCCAGCTGATCTTCCGGGCATGCCGTCCGATCAAGACATTGATTTTGGCATTGATTTGTTGCCTGGCACTCAGCCCATATCTATTTCTCCTTACCTCATGGCTCCTCCTGAGCTGAAGGATCAGCTGCAGGAATTGCTTGATAAGGGTTTTATTCGACCCAGTGTTTCACCATAGGGTGCTCCGGTATTGTTCGCGAAGAAAAAGGATGGTTCCATGCGCATGTGTATCGATTATTGTCAGTTGAACAAAGTTACAGTGAAGAACTGATATCCTTTGCCTCGTATTGATGATCTATTTGACCAGTTTCAGGGCGCACATGTGTTTTCTAAGATTGATTTGGGCTCAAGCTATCACCAGCTAAAGATTCGGGAGCCGGATATCCCGAAGACTGCTTTCAGGACTAGGTATAGTCATTATGAGTTCCTTTTCATGTCATTTGGGCTAACCAACGGCCCAACAGCTTTTATGCATTTGATGTACACTGTATTCAGGCCCTATCTCGACTCATTTGTCATTGTTTTCATAGATGATATTCTTGTATACTCCCGGAGCTGGGAAGAACATGATCAGAACCTGAGGATAGTGCTTCAGACCCTAAGAGAAAAGAAATTATAATAGAAGTTTTCAAAATGTGAGTTTTGGTTGAGTTCCGTGGCATTTCTAGGCCACGTGGTATCAAGTGAGGGCATTCGGGTAAATCCAAAGAAGGTGGAGGCCGTGCTGAGTTGGCCCAGGCCCTCCTCAGCTACAGAGATCCGCAGTTTCCTTGGCCTGGCGGGGTATTACCGCCTTTTTGTGGAGGGGTTCTCGTCGGTTGCAGCTCCTATGACTAGATTGACCCAGAAGGGTGCTCCTTTTCAGTAGTCGGACGAGTGTGATGCGAGCTTCCAAAAGCTCAAGATGGCTTTGACTTCAGCCCCTATTCTAATTTTGTCTACTAGTTCGGGGTCCTATACGGTTTATTATGATGCCTCGCGAGTTGGACTTGGAGCGGTGTTGATGCAGGACGGTAGGGTGATTGCCTACGCGTCCAGATAGTTGAAGGTGCATGAAAAGAATTATCATGTCCATGACCTTGAGTTAGCTGCTATTGTTCATGCCTTAAATATCTGGCGTCATTATTTGTATGGTGTGCCTTGTGAGATTTATACTGATCATCGGAGTTTGCAGCACTTATTCAAGCAGAAGGATTTGAACTTGCTCAAGAGGAGATGGTTCGAGCTACTGAAGGATTATGATATTACTATTCTTTATCACCCGGGAAAAGCCAATGTGGTAGCTGATGCCTTGAGTCACCGGGCGGAGAGTTTGGGGCGTTTGGCATATCTACCAGCTTTAGAGAGACCCATGGCGATAGATGTTCAGGCCTTAGTCAGACAGCTCGTGAGGTTGGACATTTCGGAGCCCAGCCAGGTTCTAGCCTATGTGGTTTCTCGGTCTTCATTGTTTGATCGTATCAGGGAGTGACAGTATGATGATCCTCATTTTCTTGTCCTCAGTGACACGGTTCAGCATGGTGATGCTAGGGATGTGACTATTGGATATGACGGGGTATTGAGGATGCATGGTCATATTTGTGTGCCCGATGTTTATGGTATTCGGGAGTTGATATTGACTGATGCCCATAGCTCGCGGTATTCCATCCATCCGAGTGCCGCAAAGATGTATCAGGATCTGAGGCAGCATTACTGGTGGAGGCAGATGAAGAAGGATATTGTAGATTTTGTGGTTGGATGCCTCAATTGTCAGCAGGTAAAGGCTGAGAATCAGATACCAGGATGGTTACTCCAATAGATAGAGATTCTGAAGTGGAAATGGGAGAATATCACCATGGATTTTGTGACTAGTCTAACTCTGCCGGCGAGGAAGTTTGATTCTATTTGGGTTATTGTGAATCGGCTAACCAAGTCCGCTCATTTCATTCCAGTGTGCACTTTTTACTCCGCAGAGTGGTTAGCGGTGATTTATATCAGGGAGATTGTGCGCCTGCATGGCATTCTAGTTTCTATCATCTCAGATAGGGGTTCAGTGTTTACATCATGGTTCTGGAGAGCCGTCCAGCATGAGTCGGGTACTCGGGTGACCATTAGCACAGCCTTTCACCATCAGACGAATGGACAGTCCGAGCTCACTATTCACATTCTTGAAGATATGATCCGTGCGTGCGCGATTGAGTTTAGAGGGTCTTGGGATCAGTTCTTGCCGTTGGCGAAGTTTGCATACAACAACAGTTACCAGTCTAGTATTCAGATGGTGCCTTATGAGGCCTTATACGGTAGGAGATGCAGATCCCCGGTGGGTTGGTTCGAGCCGGCGAGGCCAGGTTATTGGGCACTGATTTGGTTCAGGATGCGGTAGAGAAGGATAAGGTGATTTAGGATAGATTCTATGCGGCTTAGTCAAGACAAAAGAGTTATGCGGACCGGAAGGTTCGTGATTTTTCATTTATGGTTGGTGAGCGAGTTTTGCTTCGGGTCTCGCCTATGAAAGGTGTCATGAGGTTTGGAAAGAGAAGTTGAGCCCGAGGTACATTGGTCCATTTGAGATTTTGAGGCAGGTTGGAAAGGTTTCTTATGAGCTCGCTTTACCTCCTAGTTTGACCGGGGTTCATCCAGTATTTCATGTTTCGATGCTTCGAAGGTATCATGGTGACTCGTCTCACGTGTTGGAGTTCACTTCAGTCCAGTTGGACAATGAATTGTCCAATGTTGATGAGCCAGTGGCAATATTGGATAGACACGTTCTAAAGCTCATATCAAAGGATATAGCTTCAGTAAAGGTGCAGTGGCAGGGTCAGTCGGCCAAGGAGGCGACTTGGGAGACCAAGCGGGATATGCGCAGTCGATGCCCTCATCTTTTTGCTACTTCAGGTATGTTCTCTATGCTCATTCGAGGACGAACGAATGTTTAAGTGTGGGAGGATGCGACGACCTGGCCGGTTGTCTTTGGAATTAATGTCTTGTTTCCTAATTTTCTGCTTCCCTATGTTCATTTCTGCTATTTTTCTTGCCGGGATGTTCGGTAATAAAATTCGGAGTGTTTTGGGACACTTAATCCCTAAACGAGAGTTTAAAAGTTGGAAAAGGGTCCGTAATCAGAACAGCGTCAAGACGACATTGGAATGGAGAACTTATGGTTCTGTTAGCTCTACGTGATTTCGTGGTGTGGAGAGTGTTCGGAATGTATTTTGGATGTCCGTAGCTCATTTAGGTTATAAATGCCGAAAGTTAGATTTTGAAATTTCCGGTCCGATAGTGAAATTTTAATTGGAGGGTCGGAATGGAATTTTGGAAGTTTCTGTAGCAGCATCATGTCATTTGGACGTGCGTGCAAAAGTTCAGGTCAAATGGACGTGTTTTGGTTAGGTTTTGAATCGAAAGCGAATTTGGTTAAGTTTTGAAGTTTTTAAGTCCAATCATTGATTAATTCGAGTTTTCAGTGTTTTTTAGGTGGTTTAAGGATTGCTACAAGTTTGAATGATGTTATGGGATATGTTTGTGGGTTTGGTTGAGGTCCAGGGGGCCTCGGGTGTGTTTCGGATGCTCAACAGAGCAATTCCGGACTCAAAAATATTGCAGAAGTTCAGTTGTTGGGTTGCAGACAATTTCTTCTATGCGATCGCACAGATTTGTCTGCGATCGCGTAGTGCTATTCGTGGAGGTCCTCTATTCCTTCTACGCGATCGCATCTTCTTGTTTGCGATCGCATAAGTTGGCTTCTTTCCCTTCTGCGATCACAATTAGTTCAATGTGTTCGCACTGAGTAAACTTATTCCGGAGTCTCAGGGTTCCCTTCCTTCTATGCAATCGCAGTGAGCCTTATGCGATTGCATAGCTCTGTGTTGTTCTTCTCCGCGATCGCATGCAACAGGCTGAGTTCGCACATCACATTTCTCCAGCTTTCCAGATTCCTTCTACGAGATCGCATTCTCATTCACGCGATCGCATAGAGTAAATCACTGGGGCAGTTATAAATATTTCGAAACGAACCATTCTTCCATTTTTACAAAAACTCAATCTAGGGAGCTCGGTTTTGGGAGATTTTTGGAAGGGTTTTTAAAGGCAACGATTGGATAACGATCCCTTACTCTCTTATGATTATTACCCACTAATCTAAAATTATAAAAACTATTTGATTTCGAGGCGTTGGCCTGAGGGGCTTTTTGGTCATTTCATTATTTTCGCGTCGTAGCTTTAATTTTAATAGTGCAATTAGTTACTTTCACTTTTATTTACGTTATGTAATTGGTTTGAATAGATTTGGGCCACTCGTAATCGGATACTCGTGGCAAGGGAACTGTTTCTTAGCGATTTTGTACCAATTCGAGGTAAGTGGCTTGTCTAACCTTGTGTGGGGATCTCTCCCCTTAGGATATATTAATTCTTGTTTAAAGGCCTTGTGCGCGAGGTGACGGGCGTGTACTTGTGCTAATTGCTGAAAAATTACCTTACTTAACTTATTTAGACTGTGTTTCTTTGTGTATTTAACTGTAAAAATGTGATCCTACTTGCTTAGCTTAGAATAGCATGTTAGTAATTTATTTGCTCTATTTGACTAAATTGAAAATACCTCCCCTCTTTGTGAGCATGCTAGGCCTAGACCTTTACATTGATGTTATATTTGGTTTCCTTTTGTTAAATATTGACTTGTTGTGAAGTGTTTACGTTTGGGACTACGGGTTGAATTTTCGGAGATCCTCCGTTATTGGTATAAAGGACTGCGGGTTCAATTCCCCGAGATCCCCTTATATTGATATAAAGGACTGCGGGTTCAATTCTCGGAGATCCTCTATTATTGGTATAAAGGATTGCGGGTTCAATTCTCAGAGATCCCCTGATATTGATATAAAGGACTGCAGGTTCAATTCCTGGAGATCCTCTGTTATTGGTATAAAGGACTGCGGGTTCAATTTCCGGAGATCCCCTGATATTGATATAAAGGACTACGGGTTCAATTCTCGGAGATCCTCTGTTGTTGGTATAAAGGACTGCGGGTTCAATTCCCGGAGATCCTCTAATATTGGTATGAAGGACTGCGGGTTAAATTTTCGGAGATCCTCGGATATTGATATGGTGGACTGCGGGTTCGATTCCCGCAGTTCCATGTAGAGATCCTGACTGTTAAGTGATTTCTCGTTGTGTTTGTAGTTGGTAATTATAGCCGCTCTATTTTTAATCATTGTCTTGTTATATATTTAGATTTATTTCCTTCCTACTGTTTATTTTTTCATTATTTCTTATGTACTTCTCAGTAGGGCCTCGACCTTCCTTGTCACTACTCCATCGAGGTTAGGCTTGGCACTTACTGAGTACCGCTGTGGTGTACTCATGCTACTCTTCTACACACGTTTGTTGGGAAGATCCAGGTACATCTGGTTATGCGCGCTATTAGGGATTTGGAGTTGCTTTGGAGGCTTGATGTATGCATCTGCCGCGTCCGCAGAGTTGACGAGCCTTCCTCTATTCTACCTGTAGTTGATAGTTTTCTTTCGCATTCTCATTTGATTTAGATACTTCGGGATGTTAGAGCACCGTAGTATGTTTACTCTTAGCCTGTATTGCCCGTGGGTTTCCGGGTCTTGGAGGTTTTTATGTTATATTGAGTTGACATGTATGTGCCAGGCGGCACTCTATACATTATCTTACGTCATTTATATTTAAAATTATTGCCTCCTCAAAGACTGTCGAATTTTCGTAATGTGTCAGGCTTACCTAGTCGCGAAGACTGGGTGCCGTCATGACAGGTTCAAGATTGGTGAACTAGGGTCGTGACATGGCGCTACCCAGGATGCTGGCGACGGAAGGGATACGGAAATTGTCATAACTTTCTGTATACACCTCCAAATGATAAACGATTTGATGCGTTGAAAACTACACTCAATGAGCTTTAGTTTGATAGGTTGTACACCACACAACTCCTTATATACATGTAGATATGCTTGTCCTAAGTGAGGTCTTGTGCATACTCATTTGGAGTTTTTAGTCTATCATGTAATTTCCAAATTGGCTTAGACTTAGGTCTCTCCTTGGAACCCAAATCACTTATGATTTGTCTCGTACACTTATCATCATAACCAACTGATCATTATCACATGAATACTCATTTAATATATACACAACCAATTCAAATCTATGGGGTGTTATATTAATATACATCTTAATATATTCATATGTGTATTCAAATTCAGATGTCTTGATCTTAATACATATCTTAATATTCTAATGTGTATTCAGATTCAGACCTCTTAATCTTAAAAAAATAAATGAGGCCATGGTGTTTTTAGTTGGAGAAGGGTGGGTCAAGTTTTTGGGCCGAGAGCAGGTTTAGATCAATTGGTTAAAATAAAAATACTAGATGACCTTGAGCCTGAAATCCTTGCCACATGCTCATCTGGGAGAATTTTAGTTTAAAAGTGTAACAGTAAGAAGTCTTTTGACCTGATAGAATAATGAATGATAATTTTAAATAATAGTTAATAGTATAGGGACAAATCAGACCATTTTGATTAAGATTTGATCAAACTTCTATAATTAACTTATTTTGATAAGTTATTTTTCTTAAAAGCGCTTTTCTTAGAAGTACTTTTAGATAAATGCAGTTTATGTAGCTAATTAATTTGAAAAGTACTTCTGATCCGCAATTAGTATTTGGCTAAACTTTTAAAAAGTACTTTTAAGTATATTTTTAAAAAAATGCTTTTCAAAAAAGTGTTTTAAGCAAGAAACCACTTATTTTTGCTTCTCCAAACAGTTTCTGCTTCTACTCAAAAGCACATTTTGTCTTCTAAACCCTTGACCATACACTTCAACATTGAAAAAAGTATTTTTTTTATATTAAAAAATTTATCTTGGAGAAACCTAGGCCAAATATGCTTTGATGAATTAAACTAATGTTAAAAATCAATGTGTACATTTTATTAAAATTTCAGTTTTGATGATTAATCTATTAAAATCGACGATATCTAATTTGATTTATTGTAAATAAGAAATAAAACGGGCTTGGTATTTTGTACATGTATGTATGTAGAAAGATAATGCAAAAAATTAGGGGCCGTTTGGCTGTATTTTTTATTTTTACTTTTTCATTTTTCCAAAATTTCTTCACTTTTTGCGGAATTAGTGTTTGGCCGTAGATATTTTAAATTTCACTTGAAGTTCAATTTCAAAATTTCTTGAAAATTTAAAAAGCTACAAAAAGTTATTTTTTAAAATTGTCACTTCAAATCATACAAAATTTTAAAAATAGCTTCAAATTATATTCATGTCCAAACACAACTTTAATTTTCAAATAACATTTTTACTTAATTTTTTTATTTAATTTTTTCTGAATATGTCCAAACGCCTACTTAATTTCCTTTATGAAAGATATCAAGTTTTACTGTGAGATTAGTTGTTTCCTTTATGAAAGACAAAAGGGGTTGCTCTGATGGTAAGCAACCCCCACTTCAAACCGATAGGTTGTGAGCTCGAGTCTCCCCAAGAGCAAGGTGGGAAGTTCTTGGAGGGAAGGATGCCGGGGGTCTATTTGGAAATAACCTCTCTACCCCTGGGTAGGGGTAAGGTCTGCGTACATACTACTCTCCCCAGACCCCACTAAGTGGGATTATACTGGATTGTTGTTGTTGTTGTTGTTGTATTAGTTGTTTCAATTAATACCCGGAAAGTATTGTCGAGGTGAAGATAAATGAACATGTACCTGAGCCTGAAACTAATAAAATTCGGGAAAAACATGAAAGCAGTTACTATATCGGGAAGGGGGTGGAGAAGACAAGACTAAAACTTAAGGAAAAAATATCCTTGAAAAATAAAGGAAAATGATCGCCTATAACAAAAGAACAGATTGATACGAGCCCGCTAAAAGAAGAAAGGTTTAAATTAACTTTTTTGCACTTACATACTCTATGTGATTCATCGGATAGGAATTTTCAGAAATGATTATTGTTCGGTGGTTATTAATTTCATATAGCTATTATATACATAATTATTTTTTGTAGTTATGTTTCAGCTGTTATGATAATGTATTTGAGCTAGTATACTTGTGAATATGATAGCACAAATATATTTACATGTATTCATGAATACACGGAAAGTTGCCAATTTAATGGGACACTCTTAATATAACTCACCTAAATTAATTATAACAAACAACATTATCAATTCAATTAATGAGAAGATTTATCATACTCTAAACACCAAAAAACATAGCATTTTAGTGTTTTATACAGTTCGATTTTTTTTTCCTGACATTGTCCGAGAATAAATCTAGTGTTTGTATTCAATTTTTTGTATATGAATACATCATGTATTTATGTCGGATATAACATGTAATAGTAACCTACTGCTTGCATATTTCATAAAAACATATTGCTTGTATTCTGTTGTATCTAATAATTGTGTTCAATGTATTCAAGTTTATTTTTGTATTCATAATATTTTATTTATTCATAATACATGGTATTATTGCTTTATTGAGTACATTTCATTACTTGTATTCATTAATTTTCTATTTGTATTGAGAGTATTTTACTGTATCTCATTGTATTATTGTTTTAAATACAGATGGGTACAGTTAGGTTGAAAATACATATGAATACGGTAAGATTGAATGCATAACTAATTGATGAATAACATCAAATGATAGAACCAACAATGTATTTAAAAATGTTGTTGTTTGAGCTCAAATACATATAAATATATCTAAATATAACAGTAAAAGATCACTATACAAAATAAAATCAGTGCATGCCTTATCGAATAAATATCGATACAAGAAGAGAAAATCATTGTGCAAACTAAAAATCAATATATTTGGACTCCAATACATATAAATATATCTACAATTAGAGTTATTGCGTATTTTTATTCTCCTTTTGACTTCAATGGTTGCTGAGGAACTTGCAAATACAAGTTCCTCTTGCGCGTCATTCGAAATTGAGTGCTTTAGTGGGTATTCCGCAAAAACCTAACAATGCGTTTATAGTATCAAAAGATGGCCCTTCGAAATTAAATGCTTAAATGGGTATTCTCTGAAAACCTAACAATAATGAATATTTTGAAAAATACTATTGAAGAGAAAAAGAAGAAGTTTTAACCGGTCAAAAACTCAAAAGCTTTAGCACTTACCACAACTTTTTGGTTTATGAAAATATTGAAAATTGAGGGAGACAATAGCGTGATAAAGGAGAGAGATGTGGAAAGAAATTTGGAACAAAAAATATTGAAAACGGTCATGGCAGCTACTAGGTCTTCATGTCGGTTAGAGAAAGGGGAGAGGAGAGAGAGATCATGGAGAGAGAAATAAGATACTTTGCGGTGATTCTGCGAGAGATTAAACTAAAAGAATGAGAGAAAAATATTAGACGGGGTATGGCTTAATGATAGGTAGTGACTATAAATACATATTTTGCTTTAAAAATTCAAAAGGTAACTATAGAAAATAATAATTTTAAATAAAAAATATTTATAATAAAATAGGGTGTAAAGTTTTGCTATAGAAAGATAAAATATCCTTCTATCTTATGCTTCTCGTTTGACAGAAAATCGTCTACTCCTAAATTAAAGGTGTACTATCAAAAATAGTCTTCCAATCAAGAATACAACATGCCATCAATTGTTATTTCCAATGAAACAATTTTTAAAGTAAATAAATTTTGCCAAACAACATTCATAAAATACATTATCATGTTCTTGCTTAATAGACGGGTGTGGGAGTGGGAGTGGGAGTGGGAATTTTCTGGATTTGCAGATTCCTTATCTTTAATTGTATGTTTATATATTTTTCCCTTGATTAAGAAAAAGGGGAAAGTGTTCTCCTCTTGTCGTTGGTAGTTTGGAATTGGATCCAGTGAGGAATGTTCTCTCTTCCCTCGTCCATTTCAGAATTCAAACTGCCAAATGCTACGATTGAAAGAAATGGTACGCATATTCATTAAAAGTAAACTTGATCCATAAAATAAATACAGTAGTGACTAAAAAACATTTCTTACTATAACAGCTCTATTGGGCCAAATTTAACCATATGTGTATCAGAAGGACAGTCTCCCGCAGAATGTGGACTCTCCATCCAAGCTAAGAGAAACATGAACAGGAATCAGGTATTCGTTGTCTGGTAGATGTACTTTCCCTATACAAAAATTGTTAAGGCACATTGTATCTAACACATTCTCTGGGTCATTTATAGGCAAATTCACATGCCCGACCTAAAAGTTATCCTTGGCACGACGAATAGCTCCCAAGGCTTCTGCGTCATCAGCAGTGGGTGGAATGTTTAGCAACTTCCGGATTTCTGTGCTTGAAGTTCGAAGAAATGGATTACATAGCTTCTCTGCCTTGAGCGTCGTTGGAATCTAAAGCATCAAAAAACATATTTAGCAAACACTGACAATTAGCAGATAAAATAGAGGGGATGATATACACATGCTTTTACATATTATTGAGTAGTTTTTTTATGTAAAAATCAAAGATGCAACATAGATATTACTAGATTCCTCAACCTACGAGTTCTAAGGTTATTGTAAAACTTGTAAATTGTAGAAGCGTCTTCTTGCTGATGGTAGCAAATCCTTTATCTTACTAAGAAATTATTGGGCACTCCGGGTTACCAATGAGCAAAGTGTAAATTGGAAATATTTAACGGGGTTCAAATACAAAAACACCAAACAAGATCTATTAAGCTTCTCAGAGATTAATTAAAATAAAGAAGATAAGATACCTACTCAAATTTAATGAATCATTCGAATCATCCCAAAATATTTACCATTTAAAATTTAGGTAAACTGCTAGATTGTTCTCATTAGAGTTTTGAGGAAAAGAAGCTCACCGTTGGCAAGCCCTTCTTGCGGAGATTGACAACTTGTGTGGAATATGACTGCAATTCTTCATTACCAGGTTCTACAGAAAGTGCAAACTTTGAATTGCTCTGTTAGAACATGTCAAATAGTCAGGTCAGAAGCAGCTGCCAACGCTAATCTAAGTTATGAACGAGACGACAATGATCAAAAGTTCATTTACCAATGTATACTCGTGACCACAGTAAACATTCGTATCGTCTGGTAAGGACGTGATCTTCCTCAATGAAGAGAGCATCTGTAAATAAAGATGATTTTAGTAATCATTATTTACAGTTGGCAAGTGCCCTCACGAAAACCTTTCTCACAATGGACCCAGCTCCTTTAAGATAGGCGATTCATCATTCATTCACATTCCAAATTCAGATTATATAGCAGACAGTTTTACTTCATGGCTTCTTGCTCCACCCAAACAAAAGCAATATGCATGGTATTTAACACCACGTATGATAGGTAGAGATATTTCTTCCTACACTACCACATTTTACACTTGGCTAGCTCACTCCAAAAACTTTTTATGGTTTTGATATGTTGTATAAATTTTCCTGGTAACCCTAACCACTGAAACCCCCTCCCATTGGGCCAACAGTGGCCTTTTCCTAATTTTTTCCACTAGTTTTACTTATTCTACTTGATCGGTCTGACTTACTTGCTAGTTGAGAACCATCAAGATCTGAAGCCAAATAGAAAAGAACATACAGAAGCTCAATAAAAGAAAAAGAAAATGCAATACAAACTAGATGCATACGGCCCACAAAATAGAACTCTACTTTACCTGCTGAGGAGTCCCTTCGAATAGCTTACCACAAGACAAGCTGAACAGTGTGTCTCCTGTGAAAATTGCCTTTGATCCCGGGAAATAAAAACTGATATGCCCTGTCATGCATTTTTTCGTATTAGTAATGTTGAGGAGATTTTTCGAGCATATAAAAACACAGAAGATCAAAAAGATAATACAGTTTAGATCAGAATAATCCCAACCTTTGCCCTCAATCTAAAATTTCTGATCACAAATCATGTTAAAAGAATAAACAGTTGTGATGAATAGAGAAGATCCTAGCCCTGTCCCAATTTTATACGACACTATCTCCATTTTGGAACATAACAAGATATTTGACATAATTTTATTAATAATTTCAACTCCCAACAGTTTCTCAATTCGCATCTATTTTAACTTAAATCGATTTTAATTTTGATGGTTCTCTTTCACATCAACTTCTCAGATACTTACACTAATATATTCATCCAATATCACTCATATATGTATTTACAAGTCAAACTAATATCTCTTGAACTACCCGATCAAATAGCGTGACGTAAAATGAACATACCCAATCAAATGGTATTACACGAAAGGGAACACACGGACAGAGAAAGTAAACGGATCAAATATACAACTCTGTTTAATCGAATACATTCTAGTAGATATACTTCTTTCGTTGATCTATCATCTCTCTTCTTAATCTCTCCATGAATAACTGGACACAGGACAATAGTTTTTTTTTTAGTGGTAAATGTCAGATATCTCACTTGTAAGATGTAATTATACTACTAGATGAGAATTTTCTGAAGGTGTATGTAATGGTAAACCAACTCCCAACTGGACTTAATACACCCACACTAAATGGATACTTCCCACAGCATATATGTCCAGCAAGTAACATGAAGAACTAGTAACTAGCTAAACCAATTATAGCAGAACATCTACACAAAGATGGTGCCGTTCTCCCACAGTGAAATTGATATTTGACCTTAAAGGGAGCAGAAAAGGAAAGAAGGAAAAGAAAAGACAAGAAGCAAGCTATTTGACAGGGAAATAGATGTCTGTTCCATCATATAGCATCATGAGCAAAAAGAAAAGACTATGAGACGGTTCAAGGAAATATTCAAATGATGTCGGCACTATATACAACCTCGCGTATGACCAGGAGTCTCCATGACAAGCACCTCATGGCCTGCGAACATCCATTGGTCCCCATCATTTAGGGCTATATCAATACCAGGTATTCTATCACTGTCTACTCCAGATCCAATTACCTACAAAATCACGCAACAAATGAAAGCCGCATTGACAACATTTCAACTGAAACAAACATATTGACTCTTAATCTGCTAATCAAAGAGAAATGCATGTTATGTCTACATTAGGAGCTGATATTTTTTTATTTTGTAACTTTGCATCTTCTGGATGCCCTTGTTATTAATACACCACTTACTTCATCAAAAATAGAAGAAGAGAGAATTGCATGTTATAGTTGCAAAGAATTTTTAAGTGTAACATCAGTTTTAAATTAATCCTAATTTCTATCAATTCTAAAACCAAAATCATTGAGCTTGAAGGAAAATAATGTTTGGTATTTTAGATGGCTTTTTGGTTTCATTCCAACTTCAATAATCTTAACTGGTCATGCGCGGTACGCCGGGCAGAGATACAGACAGAGAAAATTGTACAAAATATCACTTAAAAGCATTTCAGGAGATTTCTGGCAACAGATATGAAGCACTAAAGCAACTGTACATTCCTCCTTTTCAAGATCACTCCGTTGAACCAAACAAGGTAAAATCCTACCCCCGCTCCCCCCCCCCCCCCCAAAAGAAAGAACCAAAAGAAAGAATTGAAAATGAACCAATCGGAGTTCTCAGAAAATACTAGACATAAATTAATAGCTGCAATTGAAATCACTGCTCCAAGAGGAAAACCTCATCATACCTTTGCCCCATACCTTGCTTTTAACTCCATGTTGCCACCAGTGTGATCATAGTGATGATGTGTGTTCAAAATGTAAGTCAAATTGCGGTTGTTTCTACTCAGTGCATCTATAACAGGAACAGCTTCAGAAGGATCCACAACACCAACTGTTCCAGTATCCACATCGTGCAATAGATATGCATAATTATCCTGTAGACAAGGTATCTGGCAATAGACAACAGAAAAGAGTAGCAAAACTTATCAGGGTTCTCAACATAGAGATGGAAAGCTTTATTACACTATAAAGTCAATATGTAGATTTCCTATTTGTGCTTTCTTGTACGGAAAAAGAGAGCAGAAAACACATATGGAAAATGTGAGAAAGCACGGGAGAAAAATATAACTGAGATTAAACATGATACAATGAGCCCTATATATACACACATAACCTATCCTACTCCTAATAAACATTGGATTAGGCTACTCCTAATACACATTGGATTAGGGTTCTACTATTACATATTCTAACACTCCCCCTCAATCTGGTGCATATAAATCATATGTACCGAGCTTGTTACATATGTAGTTTAACATCGAACCCGGGTTTCTAGATCCGAAAGCATCAAGTCCCAAAGACATCGTTGAACACTTGCTGAAACAGATGAAGGAAATACTGTTTTTGCCGGAAAATTACTGTAGATGCCGGAAAAACTTCAAAGTGGTCGGAATTGAAAAGTAAAAATATGGGTAGGCTCGGAATTTGAGGGCGATCTAACTGCCCTGAAGGACCTTCGTCAGAATCTCACCGGAACAGTGCTCACGCGCCGGCGCGTGGGGCGCGTGAGTCGGATCTGCCTGGTTAAATCTGGCGCGTGAGGGCGTGAAGGGCAATTTTCTGGTGGGGTTTGCTGGGGTTTTGTCAGATCTCTCTTGGGAACCTTGTGGTGGTGTTGGTTTTTGCACAACACTGATAATTAGTGACTTTGACGCAATTAGTCACTTAGGTCACCGGAAAATTGCACGGTGACTGAGTCATTTCTTCCCGGATGTCGTTGGAATGACGCACAACGATAATTATCTCACCAAAGCTCTGATACCATGAAAACAATGGACTTTGGGCCTAACTCAACCCCAAAAGCTAGCTTATGAGGTGAGAATTGCCCAAGCCATATAAGGAGACCAAGGACCTCAAATCCCTCCGATGTGAGACAACTCAACACCCCTACTCACGCCCAGATCTCTGGAGCGTGGACAACATAAATGGGGGCCCAACATCGGTAACAATAATTGGGATGGGCCTGGCTCTGATACCATGTGAGAAAGCACGGGAGAAAAATATAACTGAGATTAAACATGATACAATGAGCCCTATATATACACACATAACCTATCCTACTCCTAATAAACATTGGATTAGGCTACTCCTAATACACATTGGATTAAGGTTCTACTATTACATATTCTAACAGAAAAGAAAGAGGAAGAGAAGTAGAAATTATATTGTTCTTTCTAAGCTAGTAAAGCTGCTTCCTGAAAATAAGAAAGCACGAAATTTCCCGTCATTCCCACCCAAAATGAAAGTAGCACTGTACCATTTCTGTGAACTCCGACTTAGACACTTTATTATTTGGACTAGCAACACTAATGTAAGAGCATTTTGCCTTTCTTAGTAAAATTTAAACAAAAAAGATATTACCCAGTAAGAAAAAGAGGAGAATACAAGGCACTAAAGAAAGGAATCCCCATTCAAGAAGTACATCAAATTGTCCATACAGGTTGGAATGTCATGAGCACTCCAAACAGATTCAGTCTACAGTTCAATCCCTACAGCTATCGTCAATGCCCTTGATAGATCTTCAGTTTCAGTCTTCAGTTCAGTCACTAACTCTCTATATATATTTTATTTTTTATTTTTGATAACCGTGGTGTTCGATCCAGCTTGCGCACACCTCGATTAATTCCACGAGATACCTGCCACTTCCCACCGGACCTCGGATAGATGGAAAGAAATCACCTTGTATTTTTTGCCTCCACTAGGATTTGAACCTGGCACCTCATGATTCTCGGTCACTTCATTAACCACTAGGACACACCCTTGGGTGCGTTCATTCACTATATTATAGCCCACATTTTACAGCATACTGGACAACTACCCAGCTTCCTATTCAGGCCTCTAGAATTTCAATAATTAACCAGTTGTGCAGCAGTTACTTCAGAAATGGTGGGAAAAAACCCATCATATTCCAAAGATGTTGAACATGTCATTAAGATCAATCCTTTGAAGCTATCTCCCATGGAGCAGGTGAACATATGATAGACAAATAGTTTTGCTATGCCAAACAGTATAATCATTTCTAAATACTCTACACAGGGCAATGTAATCCCTGTTTTTGTCCAACTAGGTGTAAGCCCTTAAATTTCGAGATGTCAATTAGGTATACAGATAACTCCCAGGAGGATCTGTGTATTAACTCTAACAGCTGGCTATCATCAGTTACAGTGATCTCGGGGTACTCGGCCAGATTTTAAATATACAAAGGCCATTAATACCAAATTGCAATACTACCCGTCACACTTGCCGTCTTCAAATAAAATAATCATTTTTGCTCATTACCACGCAAATATGCTCTTCTTACTGGTCTGCTCGAAAAAATTTTAAACCCTCTGGCATCAATTCTTTCTATCTCAAACACTTATTCGAGATATTTACACAAGAAAGAAAGAACGTACAATAATGTTCTAAAGCCACTAATCGATAAAATATTTTTCCATTGAGAGGAAAAAATAATTAAATGTATCCAACACTAAAATGACACAACAAATGACACTATACGCACATAAAATGCATGTTAATGAGGACTCACCAGTTCGATTTGCAAACTAGAAGACATACTGGTAATGCTACAGAGATTAGAAACTCCAAGTGTCCGACTAAATCCACGTATGGTCTTAAACGGCATTGAGAAAAGCTGCATAAATCCATAGAGGAGATTCTTCCTAAGAGAAAGCTGTCTCAAGCCAGGCCATACACAAACCTCTGTCCGAGTCTAAGAAAACCAACAAAAAAGAATTAAGTCGAAATGCAAGCAAAAAGACTAAAGATCTAAATACTACTAAAAGCTGCACATGTAACTAAGTGCAACCCCCCCCCCCCCCAACAAAAAAAAAATTAATGTATGAAGCACACTAACAACAAGAGTCCCACAAGAAGATCAGACAGAATCAGTAAATAACTAACAGAGAAGCAATTCTTGTAAAACCTTAAAATCTCAGACCAACATAGTAATTATCAAAAGCTAATTAAGGACACAATAAAAAGTGAAAAAGATCCCAACTTTAATACAAATCACTCATACATTTATATATATCGGTACTCAAGTTACACCAGTTGGTGAAGACTTCACAACCAGCAAGGAAACATGAAATCAAATTCAGAAACAGCAGAAAAAACACGGGCGAAATAAATTCATCATTTCTTCAATTCACTTCAACTATTTTCAGAAAACTGCAGAATACTTCAATTCATCCACACCAAATAAAAAATAAAACCATAGTCTTCCAGGCACGTAACAAAGCTCTGTACTATAATATTAGAATACTCTACACGTTCCTAAAAATATCTAAAGAGCTCTATGTATACAAATTAAAGGGGTGGAAGATAGAAAGAAAAAAAGAAAGAACCTTAGAACAACGGAAGGAGGCCATGCCGGAGGGTGCAATTCTACAGAAGGTTTGCATAATTTCCTATTTGCAATAAAAGAGTTGTCCAGAGGAAGGCAACGATGAGGCTGTCGCACGCTTTTACACACCCACTTTGTTTTTCGGCTTTTCGGAATATTTTATATCAAATTGCTAATTAATTACAAGGCAGACAAAAATCATATGCTCCCTTTTCTATTCTTAAAAAATGTTTTATTTTATTTTATTTTGTTATTCCCAACCCTATATATTTGGGACACAGATTAATTCATATTCAAGCCGTATAATACCGATTAACTGGTAAAACCCATCAGTATTTTATTCACATGACTCAAATCCGAAATTAGTACAAGTTAATAGAACTAGAAATCAAGTATTTACACTAGAGAAAAAGTTATTTTATGGCTTTAATTAACTCAACTTATTACTTCATTTATCCAAAAGAATGTTTTTCTTCTTCTTGAGATTAAAATTAAGTTTTTGACCAACATTTTAAAAGTCAACCTATTGTCTATTTGGTAATTGGTATTAACAAAATACATTTTTTCCCTCCTCTCTTATTTTCCTTTAATCTTTTTGTTAGAGTTATTGTTCTTTTGGTGACTCGAACTCATAATTTTAAAATTATAAATATAATACTGATTATTTGAGGAACCCTTCTGGTCAACAAAATTCACTTAATATACGTGGTAGTGAAAAATTTATAAGTATGTCGATAGAATAGTGGCATCAATTGATCGGGAATTAAATGTTAATTTACAAAAAAAAAAAAAAAAACTTAATTTTGTACTTAGAAGGTATTACTAGGTTGGTGTAACCCGTGCCAGCACGGGCCCAACATTATTTAACTTTGAACGATGTATAATTACAGATAAATTAATATTGCAAGTATCGAGTACACAATACTTCATACTAAGTAATATACACATCATTTACATATATTTTGACTAAAATATATATTATTTGTGTCCATAGGAGCATTACATTAAGGGATATTTAAAGTGCCACAACATTTACAACATGCATAACAACATTATTTACATATGCGGTATATGACAACACTATTTACATATGCGGTCTTTAATTTTTTTTTATAGTTCTTGGACAAAGATATCTGCAAACAAATAAATTTGTATGGTTATTAGTGAAAGTTAGAGTACATATGAAACAAAAAATGACTTAAATAAAAACAAAGATTATGCTAACCTGTTTGGTTTAATCACGTCAAAATAAAATAACAATGTTAGGCGGAACAATTGCACTTAATTGGAGTGACATGAAAGCGCAATAATCCATAAATATCAGCAAAAAACATAATACATATGAATATTTATTCTAGCACTATATCATCTTCAAATTCAGTGTCCCTTTTCTAAATTAGCTTTCATAATCAATGCCTCTCATACTTGCCGATAAGATTTCTATTTAAAGCATTTTCCTCTATCACGTTTATTAAAAATAACTAATTGAAAAAATAGAGGCATGTAGTTCAGATATATGCCTTAAAAGGGATTAGGTTTAGAAAAGTGTAGTTGAAAAAATTATCAGACAAAAGGATAATAAAAAAGCTAATAGAAGGCACTGATCAAATATACATTATAAAATAGTACTATTGATCTTCCCAAAAGCTTATAATGATATTAACCAAGAGGCTAAGATGGAAGACAAATCTACAAAAATAAAAGATTATGTATGAATAGGGTATTGTGATATGTGTAATATAGAGCACCATATAAGAAAGAGAGGCAGACTTGAGTAGTATGAATTCTGAAATCCCTAATCCCCTACCTTATTTCCGTTTCCCTGTGTTCCATAAAATCAATATTTATTTCTTTAGATTTTTTGAACATGTCATTTACCCAAGTTTTATCGCTTAACCGTGATAATTAATCTTACCTTCATTTGTATCTGACGTGAGCAAATTAACATGGCTTAGTACGTACACTTATTTTCTCTTTTTACCTTCTGCTCGCATTATTCTTTTCTTCCACTGTACATTCTGAAGCTGTACTCCAAGGGTTTATCTCGAGCTCGGATGGTGGCCTAACTGCAGCTTTACAAAAACACCTAACTTTCCAACAGGGATGCACGGAACATGAAATTTACTAATTTCATACTTAAGAATGCACTTGTCTCACCATCCTGGTTGACCAATCACGTGAATTGGTATTGGAAGCCCATGCTAGTACTACATATCTAGTAACACTTCTTTTTCTTCACAATTTCCCTTAAAAGAAGCACATTAGCATACAAGTTAGTCAACGAATGCCACAGACGAATGGGAAGAAACAAACAGGTAAGTATTTCATTATCATTTGCAGAAATATAGGAGCAAGAAAAGGAACAAAATGTTTATTTTGTTTAGGTTGTGATGGCCCGTATAAGCATGGGCCCAATAATATAAAAACTAAAATTTTATTTTTTATTTACCTTATTTTTGATACATGAAATTGCAGATAATAAAAATGGTGCATGTACAAGACCGTCAAATCAGATAAAGATGACATTATATACTAACTGTTGAATATTTTTTACTTGCATATGGAAACAGAGTATCTATTCTAGGATGTTGCGTGGTTAAATATGGCACATCCTTTACATTCATGAGAATACTATTTATATATAAACAAAAGATGATAAATGTCACTGACAAATTTAAAAGATAATGGCACCTGATGAAATATCACTGACAAATGTTAGTTACCTTATAATATAATAGTACCAATATGATATTAGCACAATAAATATTCATCATTACGACGCAGGATACAGTAATCAACAACACAAAATATGACATGATTTCACCGCCAGAGTCGCACAAAAAAGAACCCAAACTCATACAACAAAATTGTTAATTTGCACTTAGCAATACAAACACCAACAATATTGTTACTTCAATCAGTAATCCAAAGAACAAATACAGTGACTTAACAACTAAATATAGCAATATTCACAACCATAATCCAAATAACAAGAATTTCAGTTTACAAAGTAAACCTTCTTCTTAGTCATACCAATATACAAATTAGAGTAAGAATAAATTACCTTTTAATCAAAAAGTACATCCAAACATGATTAGAAAGACATGAAATAAAAACAGTATATGAACGTTCATTTGAAAGTATACATAGTAGATATGTGTTGCTTGTACAATGACACCAACATGATTAATATGATATAATTAGAACAAAGATAACAAATATGATTGAAACACTTTACTGAAAAAAATCTATATTTTCATCTTTAGTTTTTTATCACGATCCCTTATGGGATGAAATATCAATGATATTTTTGATAATATTTGTGTATTCATGTACTGAACAAAAAGAAGAACAAACCTAACTACCAAGATTTAACAATGTGAAATTTGTGCATTCCTGTAATGAGCTAAAAGGAGAATTATCCTCTATCCTTACTATTACAAAGTAACCTAGTGACTTAGTCACTACCAACTATGCTAAGATGGCAAGATCAATCCACCATTTGTACATTAGATATAACATCTAAAAGAAATAACATGCTTAAAATTTAAGAAGCTATCAGGTGAAGACTAATAAGAAAGTATGAGAAAAGCTAGCACGTCTGCTTCAGTTTCTTGCTACTGGAACTCAGTTCCACAACATTAATAGATAATAAGAACAATAAGGCTTAACAAATGGGGAGAGTTATTCAACTATCTGGATTAATGGGTTTAACTGAGAACATCTTCTGAGTAAAAAGCCTTTTCCTTGAGGTGGATTCCTAGTACGAATGAAGCTTAAGCATTTTCAAATTTCTGCAAAGCAAGAAATAGAAAAGAAAGTTTCTGTTCTCATCTTTGAATTAATTTAGATAAATAAGAATCGTTAGGTATCACATTGGTTTTAAGTTCATCTCGATCTTCGAATTTCTTAGCTTGTTTTAATGGTTTTCATTTTCAGGTTTTCACTAAATTAAAATTAAATTAAAGTTGAGTACTGTAAGACATGCACAACTTGCATATCCAAATAGGTCGTGATCAACTCCTATCCGTAGTCTGCATTTAGGAGTTTGATGATGTAACATGACAAGCAAATAAAAGCAGCCAACATTGTCCCGAAGACTACTAAGAAAAGGGGCATGTGTTTAGTCTAAAAAATCTTAACATGCAGGTTTCTAAAGTGGGTTAAAGCGAACCTTGTATTCTTTCATACTGATCTTATGAGTAGAATTGAGTGGTAATTTGAGATGATGATACCAAAAAAATTATTTTTGCAGTGCAGAAGCTCATAAAAAATAATAAAATTTGTAGGAATTTGAAGACCCCTTTCTAACGGAATACTCTGCCCTCCCGGGATAGTGGTAAGATTTGCGTATACACTACCCTCTCCAGATCTCACTTATGAGAATACACTAATTCACTGGGTTCCTTGTTGTTTTGCATTGGATTACAAATGAATAACTAAGAAAGAGTGTTTGTTGCACCCTGATCACTTACACTAAATAATCAATATAGCTTTGAAGAAATAATATGGGAAAAAGAAAGTTTAAATTTGTAATCAAATATACTGACCTTGTGTTGTCGTGACATATTCCGTGTTTAGGAGCGTCCAGAAAGCAAGTGCATAAGTGGGTTTAACTTCATTTGAAAAGAGCAATACTAATACAGGATGTTAAGATAATGTGTATAGTAAATTTTATCCAAGAAGACAACACCACACATGTTGCAACAATAAAATTTGATCAGCATGCATGTAAGGAGATTACGGAAATCATAAGGAGAAATGGTATCTTTTTGTTAGCTTAATATTTCCGGAATCACTTCATATTAAATTATATTGATTCCTTTTGTTAATAAATTATAGCTTCTTCTCTATTTTTCTTTAAGAGAGTAAATTATAAGAGAACATGTCAAATATACTATCAGAACCTTCTTTATGTATTTAACTCAGTTAATTCTGTAAGATCAATAATGTCATTGAATTTAAGCTCATTTCTTTTTATAACAAGATCTGCAAATAGGATAAATAATGTATTGGAATTGTGCAAACTAAATCTTGATAGATGAAAATAAAAAACTTTATATGAAAAAGAGTAGAGAGGAGTAATTTTTTTCCCTTTTTTAACTTCTTGTGTTGAATACAAAAAATTATGCAGTATACTTGATGCATGCAAGTATAATATTATTCCAGTTGGCCTTGTTCTTTTCGATGAGTCAATCTATCATTCATTAATTGAAAGAATAAAAATATGCATTAGATAGACATGCAATGTTCAAGAGAGAGGATCTTTATCTTTCATGAAGATGGTCAAAATTCCAGTACTATATCTTGTATAGTCTGAGTCGTTGACGATAATTGTTGGGAAAGAAACATAGAAGGCCAAGATATATTGGCATGGCACTTAAAGGCTAGCATAATAAAAATACAAAGAAAACATATTCAATTATGTCATGCCTTCTAAGGTTCCTCCATAATCTCATTCCTTTTTAAGAAGGTTCTCATGCGTTCTGAGGTTCCTCCATAATCTCATTCTTTTTTAAAAAGCTTCCTTTATTAACCTTAGCAAAAGAAATGAGTGAGAAGCCGAAACTGAGTAAATAGTGACACAATAGTGTTTATATTTCTAGATATAACTCCATTTTAGGCATTTGAACAAATAATAACATGTATGCGAAGAGCCCACAAAGACAACATGAAGAAAGACCAAAAAGAACAGATTTGGATTCAACAATTATCAAAAACATATATACAACACATTAAATTAAAAGGACCCAAAAATGTACATACGCATAACGAATAAAAATGTTGGAATTGCATGCTGCTACCGTTGTTACTTTATGGTACAGTGCTGAGGTGTTGGGATTCTTGAATAAATCAATTTAAAGAGAAATTGAATGCCAGTAACAGAGAAGAAACAGAAGACTAAATTCACAATAATAAATTCACAATAAACAAAGGATAAAACAAGCAGAAAAATCCAGATCAACTAACAATGGAAACTAAGAACAAGCATAAGCAAATAGCAGAGAAATAACATTAAGTGAACACGGCGAGACCAGCAAAGAAGATAATTGAACAGAGAAAGTTGGAGGGGAGGACAAAGCTGGAAACAAAATTGGATCAAGATGAAAAGATCAAATATGTAATGCTGTTGGTGGTTATTATTCTGTGAAACAAATGTAAGCTTTTATACATAAAATGTGTTGTTAACCTAATTATTATTGACGCATAAACAACCACGTCGAAACCACTGATAGTAGCAACCACGTCGAACAGAATCTAGCAAAATATATATAACTCTTTTAGACAACTATGATATATACTATCTACTTAATTCGCCTCCCATAAGTAGTTATAAGCAGAACAAATGAGCTAGAGTTTTAGCTACTTATGCACTTTTGAACTGTGTAGGAAGAGAGTCTGTCTGGTAGACTTTAAGTAACTAATTATGTTTGCTTCAAGTTCTGGGCATATCGGTACTGTTAGTTTTAATGAAAATTGTTATATGGAATGACTTCGAAGTTAGTTCATCGAAAAACATGATCTGTAATAGGTTGAACTTGTTCTGTTGTCTCTTGCTGAATATAGAAGATATAAGCACTATTTCGCTAAAGCATTACTTATTTTTTCTTGTTGTCCTTTGAAGTTATTATTTTATTTGCCAATATTGTCATTTGACTGTGATCATGATAGTTTTAAACACAAATTCTTGAGTTCACAGAAATTAGTAACTATTTATTAAATAATTCTTTTAGAAGTGAGTATTAATATTATAGTATTATAGTTTTGTTAGCGTAGGATATACTTAAAATCAAATTATCTTCTCTTAAATTACCAAACCAATGAAACATATTAAATGTATTGGTTAAACGGAAAAAGTAGTATTAAGAGATCTATTACTCTAACTTTCATATGGACATAACTAAGGTAAAAAAATATTAAATTACACTCTATAAACATGAAATTTTAAATACATCAATAGCTAAATTCTGCTAATTTTACAATGTCAGAAAATATAGCTTTACGACTTTCAGTTTTCTAAGATAGCAGCACTAGCTTCAAGCCATAAAATATAAATATTAGAGAATTTGATTTTTTACCCTAGTTACCCACGTTTGAACACATGAAACAAATGTATACAAGTTATATTTACCATAATTCAAAAGATCAGTAGGACTCTTTTGACTTGATTATATCAAGAACAACAAATTATCTGGCAATGCAATGCTATATTAGTTTATCCACTCTTATCTCATTTTTTATAAGATTGATAACATTTATCAACTCTTATCTCTACTTGTGTCATCCTTAGAAAAATCTTGAAACCTTAGCTCATAGAATTTCTATTAAGGTCATACCACAAGGACCTCATAGCTTCATAGTTGGGTCTAAAATAGCATATAAAAGGGCGGATTTCGAAAATAATTTTAAGTGGACTACACATTCTATAATATTGATGTTATTATTAGATTTGTAATCAAAAACACTAACCTTGTGTCACCGTGACATACTCCGAGTATAGGAACATCCATAAAGCAAGCAAATAGGAAGAGACCAAAGTGAAGTCAACACTTAGAAAAGTGTTGGCAAGATTTATAGAGGAAACTTTAGAGTTCTTGCATGAAACACCCAGTGAAACTACAAGGGTCTGTAAATGACAACCAGTTCTGAAGATGATACCTTCACATTGCAGATATCATAAATCTCTTCCGAAGAGAGAAGCAATATTTATTCTGCATGCTCGTCGGCGATAGTTGCTGTTTGTAGAACCGCTTTGATCTGTGAGCGTCAGTTCAAATTGGCACCTAGTTGTAAGATAAAATGATTTGGTTAAATTAAAAGATGATGAATGCATAATGTTAAATGTAAACAGTTATGTGGGAGTTGAATGTATACTTGGGAACCAACTTGGTAGCTCGACGACAATTAGTGCAATAGAACTTTCTCTGTAAGAGAGCTCGTGTGAAGTGTTGTTTGCAGTCTGAACAAGTTAGGATACATAATCGTTGGTTTTCATTTAGCAATGCGACTTCAACCTATATGTAGAATATTTGGCACTGGAAAGCACAAGGATGTTGCATATTAATTTTTTGTTATAAAAGAATAAAAGGTAAAAATTTGTAACAGTGCATATATGAATATTTAGTGTACTTACTGGATCTTGATATCGAATTTCTGCAATTGGCACTATCTCTTCTTTGAAAGAAAGAAATAAAAGAGAGCCTGTTGGACTTGTGCTCTTCATTATGTACGCAATAAGCATTTGCTGATTTTGTTGAGCCCTTTAAGTATGTTAACATTTCAAAATTAGTTCTTGTACACGTTCAAGAACATATATGACAACTAATGTATTGATATTAAAATAAATCTACAATACCATGTTCTCAGCGCATTTGCTTGTGGGTATGGAGGATTGATTTCGATTGTTGTACTAAATCTGTTAGTCCTCATGCATTTGAACATTCAGTTCTAATTTGATCTTCTGGCATGTGGAAAAATAAAATATAATTGCATATATACTTTACATATATTGAATTTTTTACTCCATCTTGCATGCATTTGAGGTGTTTTACCTGACGACGACTTTGGTCTTGCAACATTTTTAGCAAGGATGATTGGGTTCTTTTTTATGTAGTTGGAGAAGTTTGTTCCCATCATGATCAGTAAAATCTTCCCAGAGTATCAATTTCGTTGGTTTTTTCCTGTATAAAATAGAATGAAATTGTTAAATCACTATCTTAAATCAATATGGAAATCTCAATGTTTAAGCAGCACAAATGAGCATCAGTAAATTTAAATATTAGACATGATTAAGAAAATAAACACATAGTGGTATCTTAATGTATAAAAATTTCTATAATGTAATTAGTTTCGAAGAAAACAGGTATTTCTTGGGGTCTTGACTATTGGTCCCTAACAAAAGCTTCTAAAGAAAAATAGTTTGAAATATCATATGTTCTTAAAGAGCCAATAAGTCTCAAATCTAAAATAGATGGTAGAATTACTTCATGCTTACCAAAAGATAAATAGATAAATTCACGACTTACTGTAGTAATGATCCAATTAGATCCAACAAAAAGATATTTTGAATATCTATGATATTGTGATGTAACTGTATTATACAATGCAAGATATGTAATACACATGTTCGTGACATTGATATGCTGCTTTCTTCTATTAGATCTTTCAGCATTGGTAATATCTGCACATTTGAAATACAATATTTTGTAAGTACGTTTGTGATATACAAAGTTTTAGTACTTAGGAATCCATAGTCGAATGAATACTTTCAATTGAATTTCTATAATCTACTTATTAGCTTTTCTTCAAAGCCATTCAAATATTTAACTCAAATTTCTTTTAACTAAAAGCTAATATATACAAGATTGATTCATTTTATACAATTTGTGCAAAAACTACTATATTTCAGATTCATTTTATAAGTTATCTATTTTTTCGAAAACATATAACATTAGAGGAGACAAACTCGCTCCCCTTTACTTATCTTTCTAATTACATGAATATTTTGGTCAATCTTCTGTAATTTGATTTAAAATCCATAGTTAAACATGACATCAAAACGAACGAATTTTTTAGCAACCCTGGATGAGTGAAAAGTAGGTAAAAAATTAAATATAATAGACAGTATCTTTATTAAAGAACAATTGCAGATAAATCAAAAAGTCATTGTTAAAGAGAAAAATAAGCAACTACAAATTTAGTTATGCTATATTTCTATATTTGGAGGTATTTTATTTTTCTCTGAATAACTCTTAGCAACAATCTAATTTTTTGGCGCATGTAGAAGTAAATAAATTTTAAGTTAGCTTTTAATATCTCTTCCTAATTTGTGATTTTGCCATAACAAAAGTTTTTTTTTTCTAGATCATTGCTTCTAACTTTATTGACGAACAATTAAAGATTTTTAAAATCTTAAACGCTAATGATATGCTTTTTTGACTCTTGGATTGATGTCTTCTTTTAACCACCAAACATCGTCACTTCGGGCAGTTTTCTGATTATATGAATCAAAATAAATTGACAGTTTGAAGTTAATTCTGAAAAAGCATAAATTAGTTGCAAAGAAGTTGATCAAAATTAAAATTTATAGCAAAAGAAATAGTAAGATAAGAACTTTGCATTGTTGAGAATATATTTAAAGATATGATCAATATTATTAGTATTAAAAGGGTAAAACCATATAATGTGTAGTTGACGTAAGTATTCTTTGTAAGATTATAATTGCAGTAAAAGTAAAGGTAAATTGAAGCATGAAAAGCAACCTTTTAAAGGGTACACCTCAATCTAAATTTCGGTTTAGTTTATTGTGTGCTATTGCTAGACAATATATGAAAAGTAACACATTACGTCATACTTGAATCATCAGTTGCTAGTTGGGCCCAATAAAACAGGTTTATGTATACTTACTGATCATCTATGACGATAAAATCTTGAATTTTGTTCCCATTTGAAGCATAAGTTGAGGGACTTGCGTTGAGCACGATGGCAAGCACATCTTGTGTTTAAAAAAATGACGAATAAGTTAATAGGCAATAAAAGTTAATATAGACAATAATCATAATAATAACAATTCTAATAAATGCGAATCTTAGGCAATCAAATAACATAAATAGTTAAATATTCAATTACCGAATTCAGATCTTTTGGGTTGATATTCGAAATTGCCAAATGGTGTAAGATTTAACCGCGTTGGCGAAGGTAGTGGCTCTTCTAGAGGATTAACAGTTTCTATTGGCTCGACAATGGTATACTTATCAATTGTCCATGTAAATTTGATAAGTGGATTTTCATACATATAGTTTGATTCTTTGACATGTGCAACGGACACCAAGTAAGTATGGAAAGGGCGAAACAGATCTTCAAAATGCATTATCTCCGCATTGAATATAATGCATTCCACTTGATTTTCCTGTAAACAAAATAAGGCATAAATAGGATAATATTAACTTAATTACAATTGAAAAATTTATGAATTCTCTGAAAATCACCTCTTCGTCTTGCAAAATCATCAGCTGATACTTTTTCGTTTTCTCTTTGTTGTCTCTAGGTCTGCCTTTATCAACTACTTGAACCTTACATGTCTATTCTTCTGTTTCTGGAGTAACCGCATTGATGTTGAATCTTTCGGCCATCTAGACGTAATCTGCAATTATAATATATCATAATATAATAATGGGCAAACGTAAAATTGTCAGAATGATTACAATAAAAAATCATAGAATTCAAAGAGAGAACAAGTTGTGCGTCACACTTACTATTATGAATGATGATATAAATTACAGAAAAAACCTTTTCGATAATTTCATCATGAACTATATCATATGTGGAGCGATCATCATCATCATCATCATCATCACTGTAGCCGGTCTAATTAATACCTTGACACAATTAGAACCTTTGGCTCTTGATAAAGCAACGTACGACTGACCATGAGAAAAAACATGCTCTCGCAAATAAATGCCAACAAAATCTAATGTTTGGCTTTGAGATTTATTTATAGTCATGGCAATACATAATCGTATTGGAAACTGTGTTCTTTTGAATTGAAGGGGTAGTTTTTCGTCTTCTGATGTTAATAGTGATATTCGCGAGACGAACACATGTGTATTTTTAAGATTACCACTGGATATTGTAGCACTAATAATATGAGATTTGAAGTCATTACATATTAATCGTGTCCCATTGAACAAACCTTCGCAAGGATTCAAATTTCTTAATATATAATCGGACAATTTTTCTTTAGACACTTATAAGGAGGTAAACCAGGAGAATTTAAAGCATGCAAAAAATCTTCATATTCACTTTGATCTTTTGGATCAATTGTTTCATCAGTAGCTAAATAGACTTTTTCATCAGCTGGAAATTGAGCAATTAGCATATCATTTATTTCATTAACGAAGTCGTCTTTGTATTTAGAATTGCGCGAGAAGTAATAAAAGAAATATTTGAATCAGTTAAATATAAATCGGGATAAGTAACTTTAAATAAATGATTCAAGGAATCTTTTTCAATAGTTAAAGTTATGATCAGAAGACGGAGAATTTCTATTTTTCTCTTATAGTTTTTTTTTCTTTTCCATTACCAATTCTCATCAAATATTCACAAAAAGTTGTGTCTGTTTTCGTACACATATTTTTGGATAGTTGTAATTTTTCAAGTTGATGCCAATTTCAGAGGATAATAAGCTTTCACGAACAAAATCTTCCCTTTGTCCACCACGAACAACGGGAAGAGTTTGTCTAAAGTCGCCACTGAATACAACAACCTTCCGCCGAATAGCATAGTTGTTTCCATTAGATCTTTAAGGAGCAAATCTAGTGCTTCAATCATTTCTTTTTTCACCATTGAAATTTCGTTCCATACTATTAGTTTTTCATCTCGAATCAATGATGCTAGTGAACTTTGTTTACTAATATTGCAACTAAAATTTCCATCAACATTAATAGGTATTTTAAATCGAGAATGAGCAGTTCGGCCTCCGGGAAGAAGTGAAGCGGCAACACCTGAACTCGCAGTCGCTAATGCTATAAATCCTCTGTGTCTCACCGTAGCTAATAAGGCACGATATAAAAAGCTTTTTACAGTTCCACATGGACTATCAATGAAGAATGCTCTGGGCTTATTTGAAAATATTGTATCAAAGATTATATTGTAAGCTCTTCTTTGTTCAATGTTTAGTTTATATGGAAATAGTAAATCCTGTTCACTAATGATAATATTCCTTTCAAAATGTACATTTTTAGCTTCTTTGGCTGTTGCTGATGGTTGAATTTTGCCTTGAGTTAATTCAAATTCGTTGATATCACGACCCATGTAATGAAGAATATCATTAATATGATTTAGTACTTTGTGACGAATTTCTCTTGTATGCATGTTTGGGTATTTTTTGAAATCTTCAGACATCGCACTTTCAAATTTTTCCCACATCTCCTTTGGATTAGCGGGATTGCAGTAAACTAATAGTACATCAAATAAGTGTTTTAAACTGTGTGGCACTTGATAACTAACTACTTCTGACATGCATTCTATTAAATTATTATCGCAAAGTAATAATCCTCTTTTTTCCACAGCTTCTCTGAACGTGTCACAAGTTATTCCATTTACAGTTTGCAAATCTTTATGCGATTTTGGCCCTCTTACGTTCATTAAAAGCAATCTAAGATAGTATCTTTCTCCTTCGGTTGGATGACATGTCACAACTCTTCCAATAGCATATCCTTGTTGGCGACACGACCACATCTGTATGTTGTGGACCATACAAAATATTTTGGAAATTCCCGATATAATAAATTCAAAGCCATAGCATTTTCGTTTTCACTATTCATTCTAAAAAATCCAGTTAACATTGTTTTTAATCATAGGATTATTTACAATTCTACTAATATTGTCTGTATTTTTTAAGGAAATAATTTGTTGTCCATCAAGATGGAGTTGAAGATGGTATATATTTGGAATCATTTCACTTATAGGAAAAGCAAATATGCTCCACGTAGCCTCAGGTGGTGACACTCATCTTGCAGATTGATACTCTTTTATTTCATCTACTTCTATATTCGTATCATTCGGATGTATATGAAAAGCAATTTTATCATGTCCTTTGCAAATATATTTGTGAATGTACTTAAAAACTTTAATATCAGAGCAAATCTCTACATTTATATGACAATTAAATTTACTAAGTAAGTATGGATTGTAAGAAACAACCCATGAATTATCAAAAAGATGTCCTCTAATTTTCACAGATTTTCCTGTGTTTCGTCTTCTATAAATAGGATATGAACTCTTTCCCTTAGTTGTCTGTTTAGAAAATTCTTTTGGAAACTTAAATTTGCAATGACCGTTTTTCTCTTCATACAGGGGCTAGTTGGATTTAATTGACCGCAAGGACCATGTAGCATATGTTGTGTAACAAGCTTAAATAAATAAGAGTTTCTTTTAGTATCTGGTAATTCATCACAAAAAATTTATCATATGCCTCAGGAGTCAGTAGTTTGTATTATTCATTGAGTATAATAAGAAAATGGTCCCCGTTTTTGGAATTCTACCATATACACAAATGCTGCAATTTACCAAATATTTATGTTTTAAGTATATCCTTTTTAAGCTCTTCTAATTTTGCTTGAAGTATTCGGCTAATTAAGTCAAGTCTATTTTGGGCCTCATCTATCGATAACAAGTTTATTTGAATTTCAGGCCAAGAAGGATTGCATGTGATAGTTAGAAATCTATCAAGTATTCCAAAACATTGCACTAATGCAAAAGCATCCATATATCGACGACGCATATCTCTTGGTCCTCCTGTGAAGCTAAGTGAAAGCATTCTATTCTTACCTACCTTTGAGCCTTCTCTCTCACCGCGACGTAAAAGATCTAAAAGTACAGCTAGCACGTCCATCCTGAATAAATCCTGATTGAAAAAAGCAAAATCTAATCTTTGAGTGTCAACTTTTATCCATTCGTCTACAACATATTGTTGAAATAATCGTCCTGAATGCAAGATTATATTTTCATCATCTCTAATTTGGAATTGATAATAATAGTATTCACGACAAGAAACTGTTTCTCTATTTCGTTTGCCTTTTTGCATCACTTCAGCTTCCATGTCAAAAAATCTATCAATTGAAGTCATATTGGTTGCACATGGTAATTGTTCGTATTCACAACAAGCATGAGTTTTAGAAGGGGTAGTTGAAAGCCTAAATTTTTAATACCACAATGCCAACCATTTTGACCATAAGGAAATAGTAATGGATATTGCAATGGATCATAATACCCGTAATAATAATTTACCAGTTGGCTTCTATCACTTTTTGTATATATCTGGATATGTAGTGTAGGGATACAATTATTGGTATCTTCTTCTACCCATATTCTTGCCACTTCTGACGTAATTGGTAGGTTGTATATAACAATCAAGACCAGTATCACACTTAAGCGCAATGTAGAAATCGGATAATTGTGGGACATTTATTAAGGATTTTAAAAACGTAGAATAAGGATTGCTTTTTAATATTTCCATTAAATTTTTCACAACATCCTCGTTCAATTTGTTGGAACATGCCATTTGATTTCTCACTTCATTTTCATTATCATAAAAGTATAATTATAGATTTTTTCCTTTTTCATTATTTGGTATCAAGTCATTTATGAAATGATACATTTGTCTCTGAACTCGAAATGTATAAATACCTTTATTTCTTTTTGCCAGCTCTTTGTCATACCTTACTCCTAGGGATGTGAATGCAAATATATATTGTATGTTCTTATGTAGGTTCGAAAATTCTTTGATTCTTCAGTATTTCCTAGGTACAGATGTTTTAAATCTTGTGGTACTTGATGTGAAATCAGCTTAATAGTGCCTCTGCGACAATAAAATGCGGGTGGTTCGTATTCAAATTTTATGGCTTCGCAAAATTTGTATTTGGGAACAGACTTTAACATAACATAATCAGTTGCTAGTGAAATTGTTATTGACTTTTCAGTATATTGTTCATGATTTGCGTTAGATGTAGATCCTGAGATATAACAATAACAAGCGTAAATATATAATTTTCATAGTTATAAATGCATATACATATTTATAATTGCGCATACTGTCAAGAAATGACAATTTAACTCTCTAACCTATTTCATATATTGAATATCCCACAAAAGGAGGATATTGCTCGCTTGAAATATTAGCACTCATAGAGGATGATGTGATAACATAGCTATTAATTTGCGAGCAAAGTATAATTAGACTGACAAAATAATAAAATTAAAAAAGAAAAAGAAGATAAAAAGAAGAACTCCACATACACTACAATAGTGACAGAGCAAACGACTAAATACATATACCAAGTCAATGTAGCAAAACACAAAATCAACTCAAGAATTAACTTCCTTATTTGTATTTTCGGAAGGCAGCGAAATAATCAGTCTAAAACTAAAGGTCTAACACTTTTCTTTAAGCAAACTAAGTATAAATTTCTCCTTTTCCGCTACTGTTATGTAATTTAACTAGGAAGTAGGTAATTTTCACTATGGAGTTTAGTCCAACTAATCTCAAGATTAAAAACAAGCACATAATAGAAACGCATAAAAAGTCAAAGCAAAGAAGTGCAAATTAAACAATAAATCTGGACATGCAAGTTGAAAATCCAATAATAAATAACCCAGGGAAACATTTGAACATATACTCACCAAAGAGAAAGATTGTGAAATAAATAAAGAAAATATAAAAACCTAAATTTTAGAGATCAAAGTCTTAGATTCATAAATAAAATTACCTTAGCAAACCCAAAAATGGACATAGAGCAGCACACCATCACTATCACCATACAAAAACTAAAGAGATCTGACATTGAAAGATTAAAGGAGAAAGGGTGATTTGATCACAATCAACAGAAATACCATAGTGATCAATACTGAAAGAGTTAAAAATAGAAGGAAGGCTAAGAAACTCACGGAAGAGAAGGACATTTCGAAATTACATAAGAGAGCATGAAGCTGACTGGAAGCGACTCAAAGTGAGAAGGGTTACTATCAGAAGAGATCCCAATTTTTTAACAAACACTGAAAGAGAAGAAAAGATACATGTGGTAATAGCAAAAAATCTACACGTATATCCGGAAA